>JAYXIM010005294.1:0-1350284 GCA_037575425.1 Anastrepha fraterculus
AAAAAGAAAATAGCTCCATTCACAGATTAACGAACAGTGCTCGCGTGCGGTGGGCATACTCGAAAGCAGGGCAGAGCAACCTTTTTGATCAGCAAGCCAACTTAAATTTAACATGTTTTTTTTTAAGCTCTCACATAAAATAACACATATTAGTAATTTACAAAACTTTACTTATACTATAATAAACATAAGAGTAAAGAAAATAAAATAAAAAAAGCAAAAATTTCAAATGCAAAGTTTAATGCAAAATGCAGCTTTCTAATCGTCCATCACTCAGTGTTGATAGGTGGTAATTTCTTAAAACTTTAATGGTTGAAAATAATTGTATTATAATATTTGATTATCATACGTACTTCAGAACAGAGAGAAATCATTTGCTTTGCATTTTTCGTCAAAACCGGACATTTCTCAAGGCTCACACACAGGGTCTGGCACTCGAAGTGTAACCAACTTCAGACCGCTCGGCTGTTAGTAAGCTACATGACAGTCCAGAGTATTGGTTACAAGCGCGCGGAAGTATTTTGCCGAGAGTAAACGGGAAAAAATAAAATCAGTAATGGATTTCAAACGTAAAAGTGTCATTGCATTAGATTTGGCTGGAAAATCACAACCCGCTTCGTGAGCTCGAGCACCTTAAAGTGAATAAAGTGTTTGTCGCACCACCTCAGGAGGTGGTCATCAAAAGAACTGCAACGTCACGTGAAATAGTTCAAAAAGTGAAGAAGCGACTTGAGCGAAATCTCCGACGAAGTGCCAATTAAATGGCGAAAGAACTGAAACTATCTGGCCGTAGCATTCGCCGCGTACTGAAAAATGATCTCAAAGTCAAGCCTTACAAGATCCAAAAGGAGCATCATCTCACACCAAAGCAGCATCAAGTCAATCTTGAGAGAGCAAAAGGGCTGCTTCGCTTGGCCGAAAGTGGTCAATTTCCGAACATTGTGTTTTCTGACGAGAAAATGTTTCAAATTGAACAATTCGTAAACTCTCAAAGCGATAGGGTTGATTTGACCGACCGTTCATACAAGAATTTGAGTCATTGATTGACCACCAGAAGGCAGCACCAGCCACAGGTAATGGTTTGGGTCGCGTTTTCATCGAGCCTGACGTCAAGGTAAATGCGAAATATCATCGGGAAAGTGTTTTGGAGGTTGCCTTGAAGCCATGGCTACCGTCTCCCAAAGCTCGAGTGAACCAACAATGTTCCGAACTTCATAACGTCCACACGCAAATCCAATGGATTATTTTCTTTGGACCGTTTTGGAGAGCAAAGTAAGAGCTAAAAGATTCACCAGTCTTGAGGCACAGAAAAAAACCATTGACCGCGAGTGGGCCAAAATACCTGCGAGTCACATTCGTACAGCTTGCGATTCATTTCTTGACCGTCTCGAGGCCATTGTCAAGGCAAAAGAGGGTCAAATCGAGCGAGAGAAAGTTGATTCTTAATTTTGTATTGTTTTCAAACATTTTTCGCATTGAATTGAATAAAAGTACATTTCCAAACTAAATTTACAGCCTTTTTAATTAGTTATACTTCGGTGCCGGATCCTGTGTTGCGATGGTTGCTGAAAAAATTATTCTGCATGCTAATCACTTCCATTTGAAAGTTTTCGGAGACTGTAACCACATCGATATTAAATGGCGAGAAAAGCATTTTCATGGAAACCGTTGTCTTCTTAGCTTTGAACATTTTAAATCGTAATTGAGATTTGTTGGTTAAAATGTCCATATATTGTGCGTATTTTTGAAAAGTAGTAACATTTTCTTTTTCTGAATGTTTGATGGTGTGGCACATTATTCTGTAAACGATGATGTTTCCACAATTTTAATTTGTGTTCAAAACCCTGAATTTTATCGTACAAATTGTGAATAAACTACCCTTTGCTTTGAAGTTCCATATTAAGATCACTGAGATGCCGAAACACATCGATAAGGAACCCAAAATCGCACATTCATTCTTTATCACCATCAATGAGGAAATGCATATCTCTTCCTATCCAAAAATAATTGTATTTCGCTTTTTAATTTGTATACTTTCTTAAGCATTGCACCTCAACCAACGTACTTTGGTATAAAAAAAAAACATATTTTCATATTCATTTTCTAAATTTTTCAGCAATTCTTTAAATTCACGGTAATTTAACGCGCGCGACATAATAAAATTTTTGATTGTGTATGGGAACAAGTTTCCGTCATTTCTTAGCCAAAGTTGCGAATTATTTAAACAATTAAATAATGTATGATATTATGTGAAGTATGTCTGGCCGCCGTAGTTGAATGGGAGAGAACGTAGGTTCGAGTCTCCGTGAAACACCAAAATGAATAAAAAGCTTTTCTATTAGCGGTCGCCCCTCTACAGGCAATGGCAAACCTCCGAGTGTATTTCTGCCATGGATAAGCTCCTCAAAGAAAGTCTGCCGTTCGGAGTCGGCTTAGAACTGTAGTTCGCTTGAGGAACACACGTCAGAAATAGGAGAAGGAGCTGGGCCAAGGCCAAACACTGAAAAAAAGTGTGCGCGCCAATTATATGAAATGTTAAATTTACTCGAATAAATATAATAATAAATTGACTTTTAATCATCTAGGATTTATATTTAATCCAGTAAGTAAAGGATCCAGAAGTAAATGTTGTCAGTGGATAAATCCAGCTACAATTGCGAATACTGCTCTCCTATTAATAAAAAATATAGAAGTGTTGACGTTGATTTTTTAATGTTTTTTTTTTTGTGTTTTTTTTTTTTTTTTTTTTTGCAAACAGTCTTGCATATTTTCTTCCACAAGAAGTTCGTTTTAATGTCGCTATCTACAACAAAAATTTATAAAAATCAAAGCGCCTTCCTAGCCACTTAAAACTTGCAATTAAAGGTTATTTGAATGTCAACTTTGCCATTTATCGAGTAGACAAATGTACAATTTTACACGATAGAACAATCCGTTAAAGTTATTGAAACTTATTGTGGAAATATTCTAGACTAGTTCTAGAACAACTAAATATCGGAAAATTCGCCAATTTTTTTTTGGAAATAATCATCCGAATGAGTCGCCGATTCAAAGGTTGGTGTAAGTATCTATTTCAAAAAAATGAGTCTATCGAGGAAAAAAAGAGCTGCCAGACCAAAAACTTCACATTTTGTTGAAAATATAGCCACTGTAGCATAAAGTATTACTAAACCATCTTCGATATCTCGACCTTCTCAACAACTAGGCATTCATGAATCGACTGTTTGGCGGGTTTTATCCGTAGACTTTCTTCTTATGTCATTTTTGACATATAATTCTTGAGAGTCATATTTTGAATAAGAAGAATATACAATTTTACAAATAAATATTTACATAAAACAAGATCTTTTGAAATTCCCTGTGTAATTTTTTCGGTTTAAGTTTTACCCCGTTTTCACGTTGCCCATCGACGCCATAGTCATATTTCATATTTTCCACAATTCTTTGATGAATATTTGATTTTGATCCCAACACATCTTTGTTACCTTTAGATAAATCTATATAAGTAGATAATTGCTTCTTTTTTGACTAAAAAATTCAATTGGAAACAATTCATTGAGGAAACAGCTCGGAGAGCTTCAGACAGAGGCTTAACAGAGAACTGCTAGCTTCAAAGTTTTCCATGAAGAGTTGAAAGAGAAATCAGACTACAATGATTATTCAAAAGTATTGGAAAATAATGAAATTGTAACTAGATGGCAACCTAGATTCCTACTTAATTTCTTTTCTTACGTCAGTTCCTTTTACTTCTATAGACTTAAGTTCAGTGTGTAATAAAACGATGAAACGCACATCACGTTTTTCTTTTCGCTCAACTGGTTTTTTGTCCTACAAAAAGTATTTGTCATTCAAAATGAACATGGACGAATTGCCTATTGCGCTCTTATATTACATTTTTTTTTTTTTTGTTTTCCTTAATCACATAAACGCTTACACCGGTGAATTGAAAATTTTATGATTTATTTACTTATTTTTATGAGATATTTGCCCCTAAAACTTCATGTAATAGCTGAAAAAGCAGCTTCAAAGGAATAGTTAAAGGACTACAAGAAAGCACACAAAGTTATATCACTATGTAGTCTAGTCTCTTACGACTAGGGTCTAATACCCTACGCTACGTTATAGGAGAAGGAGCTGGGCCAAACACCTAACAGAAGTGTACGCGCCAATTGTTTATTTATTTTATATTTCTCTTCAATTCAAAAGTTTGGTTTTCCTTTGCCAGTTCGAAAGATATTTTCGAAGAGGTGAGGTAGCATGAAATGTTAGAATCTATAATGGAACTATCTTCTTTACTGTACATAGTAGGATGGTGAGAACACTCGCCGAATTACTCGCAAAAAGTTACTCATACGCAATGCGCGCTGCATTGCAATGGTGTCATTAGTCTAAGCAGTCAAAAATTATTTTTATGTTATTTTTTGTGTTATTAAATGTTTAGTTTACAATGATAATAAATTTATTTATAAAATGTTTGTTACTTTTAATAAAAAAAGACTTTAACGTGAAAGAAGTTTTATTGCATGGAAAAGTATCGCATAGAATCAAAACATGAGTAAGTATCCTCCTTTTATTCCTCACTAAAACTCTGTGCAGCGGCCGAAAAAAGACAAGAATGCGGCATGGTAATTATGAATGGAGAAAAGCCATAGAATATAGGGCCACCTGCCGTTTCGTGATCCATGAAGTACCCCAAAAAAACAAAAAGAAGTGACATTTATTTTAATATAATATATTTTCAGTATTCGCAACTTATAAGATATAAGAGCAATGTGGTGGCGGAAACTGTGTTTTTTACAGATATATCTATTGTACATATCCACATATAATAATGGGGAAGATAGGGAGTAGGGCAACTTTAAGTGATAGTATAAGAAACAAATTAGTAGTGCCCGTTATCGCTGACTATTATCGACTAAGACTTTTTCTACTTAAATGGGGAATATTTTTGTGTCACATTTCAACCCTCCATCAATCCTACCAACTTACTTTTTTCCAAATTATTTAAAATAAGGGTCAAAATGGCCTATACGGATAGCAGATATTGGTGTAAAATATTAAAAAAAAAATATGTGCCACTAAATTTTATTATAGACCCTCAAAGGTAGCATTAATGGTAAACTCAGTTTTATATCAGTTTTTTTCCAATTAGTTATATAAACTTGAGGCAAATTTAGGAAAACTTCAATGCACCGTAAAAAAAGTTGCGAAGTTCAAGCAGAAAATGAAAGAGAGTAGATAGTCAAGGTTTAAAGGAGAGAAGTAACAGAGAGAAAGAGATAGGATAGAATAGAGACAGATACATACACAGAGACAGAGACAGGGACAGAGATAGCTAGTCCTGTGAGAATTTCCCAGAATCTTTGGCAAATCTGAAAATATCCTCCACTTTGAGAGAACGAATTTCATTCATGACACCGGAACCCAAAATTCGCAGCCTGACTGTAGCAAAGGCAAATTTTAGAAGAAAGTTCGACAGCTTTCTGTTGCCGCTTGTAACAAAATACTCTGCAGCGTTCTAGATCGGACCATCGCTCTTTATGTAAATTGCATACGAGGTGTGTTAAAAAAATAAAGTGTATTTTTAAATTTCGCGAGCTGCGTGCATTCGACTTTCGATTATTATATTTTAAGTTGATACACTCATCTTGAAGATATTTTCACGGTTTTAGCAAATTTAATTTGTTTGTGAGATACACTTGTCTTATTTTGCGTGTTAGGCGTTTTTCTGCTATCAAAAAAAAATTGATCAAAGAAGTTGCGTCAAATTGTATGCAAAAAATGGAATCACGTAGTCAAAAACACTTCAAATGTTGATAGTGGCGTACGGTGAGAGTACTCTGAGTCAAATAAATTTTTACAAGTGGTACAAGGTTTCACAGAAGGTCGAGAAGATGTGAATGACGCTGCTCGCCCTGGATGCCCAGCGCATCAACAATCGATGAAAAGCTTGAGAAAGTGAAAAAATTTTTATTCATCATCATTCATCGAATCACAACTAGAGAAGTTGCTGAGGATGTGTCATGCAATCGTTTCGGACATTTTTTGTGCATGAAGAGTGGGGCAGCGAAGTTCGTTCAAAAATCCAGAACTTTGACCAAAAACAACGTCGTATGAGCATCGCTCAAGAGATGTTGAATGATGTCAACGATGATCCAGATTTGCTTGAAAAGCTCATAAGTTCTGACGAATAATGGGTAGGAGCTATGACATCGAAACCAAACTCATGGAAAAGTCCAGGAGAGCCAAGACCAAAAAAAGCGCGCGAAGTTCCATCAAATGTCAAGGTTTTGCTCACTGTAACCTTTGATTAGCATGGCGTAGTGCATAAGGAGTTCTTTCCATGAGGTCGTACGGTATATAAAATGTATTACCTTGAAGTTATGCGCCGTTTGCGTGAAACAGTACGAAAAAAGCACCGGAAATGTGGACAAAAAATGCATGGCTTTGCATCATGACAAATAAACCAAAGCCCAATCGGCACAATGGAGCGAAGGAGTTATCAGATTTCCTGATCCCAGCTTTGCGGTTGAATCCCTTTACAGGATCCTAACCAATTTCGCCGTATCACTCAGTGATTCAATACCACTGCAGAATTCCATATAAGCACCTCTTTTCGATTCCCGAATAAGCTTCTTGTAGTTTTTCTGAACATTACGGTATCGTTCCCAGCCCTTAGCAAGATTAGTCTTGAGGGCGCGGTTAAGAAGTTTTCTCGACTCATGCTTCAACACCTGGAGCTTTCGATTCCAACAAGGAACGGGATTCCCTTCAAGGAGAGGATAAATTGGACAGGCTGACTCAAAACATTCAATTAAAGCAGTGTTGAGTTTCTCAATAGCCGGCCCAATGCCCTGATCTTTCCGAAGTATTGATGGCGTTATGTTAAGGACCCACAACACCTCTCAAAACTTCTGCCAGTCTATTTATCTGGGGTTTCTAGAGAGCTGCAATATACGTTGCAATATATCTTAGGCAACGCCTCTGCAATTCTTGGCTGACCATCCAAGTTTTGAATTTGATAGGGTGAGATCAATCACCTCCTGCCTTCTAGCAGTTACAAACGTAGGATGTGTGCCCTCGTTGTGTATGTTTAGACAAGGGGAGCCCGAACAACCAAGGAGAGTCTGCTGCTACCCCAGAATGTATGCTGGGCATTAGCATCGCAACTGAGAACGAGGCCCAAATTGGGCCGCTCACAGAACCTCACGAGACTGGTGGCCTTTCCAATCACAAAACAAAATATAATTTCTTACTTTACCTTATATATTCGCATAAAATTGAAGTATTATGGACCGGCTCTAATAAAAATAGCACCGGGACTTACTGATAAATGAGTGGTTTTTTATGAAAATATAGCTCATTCTCCTACAGTAATGATATAAATCCATGTTTCCGGCTCTATGTAAATTAATAAAAAAAACATCATTAAAATTGAAATTTGAAAAGGTCGAGCCAAGGAGCACCAGGAGATTTGGTGGATCCTAAACCAGTCAGGCTAAAAACCCATTGTATTTAGAGCTCTGGAAAGAAGGTAAATATTCTCCAGTTTAAGAGAACGAATATTACTCATTCTCACGACATCGGAACCCAAAACTCGTAGCCGTGCTCTAACAGAGGCAGGACACTCACTGTGAAAGTACTCAGTGCTATCCGCCTCCTCCAAGCACGACAGGCACACTGGGTCCTCAATGATTCCAATGGTGGTCATATGCTGGCCCTATGGGTTGTGTCCTGTAATCATACCGACCATCAACCGAACGTCTTTCCTTCCAAGTTTTAGTAGAAAGCTTGACAGTTTTCTGTTCGGACTTGTCACAAAAAACTTTGCAGCTCTGCAACGTTCTTGACCGGACCATCGCTCTTTATGTAGATTGCCTAAATAATCGCTGATCCAATTCATGATTCCTGCGGAACTGATTCCGATTATTGATTCTGGCCCTTGTGGGGGAACCGCTGATTCACAGTTGGCCAATTCATCGGCACTTTCGTTTCCTTGAACACCAAAGTGTCCTGGAACTCATATAAGTACAAGCCTGTTTTGTCTTGCGACAGAATTAAGCTTCTTCTTGCATCCTTGAACAATCTTTAAGGTTTGCTTTGCGTTCTCCAGGGCCTTCAGTGCAGCCTGACTGTCCCTGAAAACTCCAATTTGTTTCCCGCTCCATCTCCTCTCGATTACCCATTCGGCTGCTTTCAGGATTGCTCACACAATGGAAATCTGACATCAAATTTCCTTCCAAATGAAATTATGGGTATCAGGTCGTCTTTAGGTGCCAAAAACAGTGGATACTGCTCAGATAGCAACTTTAAGATTTCTCTGTGTTCCATCTTCGTGCCAGAAATCATATTTATGGAGTCTACACATTGCTTTTATTGCTTCCTGTTGTGGGGGAGCAAATCAAGCATAGCATTTAGGGCATCACCAGAGGTTGTACTCAGGGCACCCGTGATGCATAAACATACACTTCTTTGCAGCCTGTATAGTTCCCGGATTGTGGACTTAACCATGCTTCGTCGCCCCCAGACCACAGAAGCGTAAGTGATGATTGGTCTGATAACTGCTGGGTATATCCATAGGACCACAGCAGGTTTCAGACCCCAGGTTTTACCAAAGGCTCCACGGCATTGCTGAAAAATCCTCAATGCGCGATTCAGTGAAACGTGTGTCTCCCAAGTCAGCTTCTTATCCAAGACTACTCCTAGATATTTAACTTCGTTGGAAAGTCCAAGTGGCACACCTTTCAATGTTGGAAGACTAAGTCCATACAATTTCCGTTTTCTCGTAAACAAGACTATGGTTGTTTTGTTCGGATTGACGGAAAGACCTTGTCCCATGCACCAGTCATTGATTTTGTCCAGAATCCTCTGCACTTTCATGCAAAGCCTCCTTAGGGATCTATCCGATGTTAGCGCACAGACATCGTCCGCATATGCTTGGACATGAAAATCAAGTTCCTGCATCTCCACTGGAAGAGAATCTACGACCAAGCACCACAGCAGCGGAAAAAGAACACCCCCTTGGGGACAAAGTCGCTTGGCCCTGACGGTGATTAGTTCGTCACTGTTCTCACCAGCGGTTAACAGCCTCTCAGAGAGCATGGAATATATCCATTTTACAATGGTTTGATTAACTCCGTGTCGTTTGGCAGAAGAACATATTGAGGCGAAAGTGGCATAATCAAAAGCCCCCTCAATGTCCACGAAGACGCCCATTGTATATTCGTCAGCTTCCAGCCCGGCTTCAATCTTGCTCACAAGATACAAGATCGTGTAAGGCATCACATGATTTTCCACTCTGGTAAGCGTGTTGATTTCTACTAAATGGACTTCTAGGCAATACCCCCACTCGAATATATTTCTCCACCACTCGTTCTAGACTTTTCAGCACGAACGATGTCCAACTGATTGGTCTGAAACTTTTTGCTAGGGAATAGTCGTCTTTTCATGGTTTCGGAATAAATACTACTCTTACGCGTCGCCACGCACTCCATTACTTATTTGTTTGTATAATGCAGTTGTTCATTTCACAAGTGTCCAATGTCATTGTCGTGGGGTAATTAATTTTGCACCACCTTACATATCATCTTCTCAACCAGTCCTTGGCGGAGTCAAAATACAAGCCCTAGTGCTTAAAGGTGAACGACCCCGAAAAGACCTTAAATCATAAAAAATCCATCTCTCTGGTAATGAAGCCTGAATATATTAAATTAATTTCACATCACATTTCTATTTAGAAATAAGTTAATTTTGTGCCAAAAGCCAGCTTCAGGCATAGAATGGCCTTTTATGATCCCCATTTCTCACTTATGAAGATGTTTTTCAGGCGCGCCACAGAAACACAACTTATGATTTCCACATTTACCTAAATGGCAGGCATTTAGCACATTCTGGCCATAAAATTGCGTGATACCAATGTAAAAAGACGACTGCTTGTAAGACAAAAGGAAATATTTGTATGTATATATATAGTACGTATACGTATGTATGTATGTACATTAAGGTGTGTCACTTTGTGTATCACAAAAATATTCAACAAAACACGGAATCATAAAGTTTTTTTACGACTCCAACCCATGAAGCAATAATCAAAGGAGATGTGAGATGTAAAATTTTCAACCTGTGTGGGCCATCTTGAGCTACTTAATAACTCCATGATGTCCTCTTGGAAAGCTACTTTTTATTTCAGAGCGAATTCTAAAGAAAAAGTAACTACTCAAAAGCATAGAAGAAAATTTGTTCTAAAAGAGTTACCAGGCAATCCTTTTTTTCTGCCACAAAACGTCGGCAAAAGAGGGCGTTAAGTTCGTTCATGTCCCAAAAGACAAAATGAAAAGAAAAGAAAGCTGAAAAAAAGCTCAAAATCGTGCGACACTTCATTGAAACGAGGCGAAAGAATTTCAGTATAGCCTCTCGTGTATCAACAGACTTCGAGATCATGCGAGAGATCGGAAGAGTGCGAAGTGGTCTAGTGATGCTCTTCCAATTTTGCATTGCTGGAATGAGCCCGAGATGGAACATCTTTCGATTGACGCTTCTAAGCAAACAGAGTAAATTCTTTTTTATTTAAAAAGTGTAGTTTTATTTAATCACATTTTTGCTTTGCACTGATTGTCGCGCGTTTCACCTGCGAAGAGATTTAGCTCTCCCTAAGGATTGACTAGTGAAAGTGGGCAGATTAGATTAGATTAGATTTATGGGTGGTTGGACAAGTTCAAGCACTCAGTCAGGAGACCATTGCACTACACCCGGATAGAATTCAGTAGAAATAATAGTGAGATAGGAAAGATAAAATGTGGGTGGGAAGACAAAAAAATAGTTTGAGGTCACTCTTCCACAAATCTCGTAGATTCATTGATGAATCTTAAGAGATCCGGAAGAGGAAAAGTATGAATCTTATCCATACTCAGTATATCGGAACCCAATATCCGAAGTCTGATTCTGGAAAACGCCAGA
Source organism: Anastrepha fraterculus (assembly GCA_037575425.1). Taxonomy (NCBI): domain Eukaryota; kingdom Metazoa; phylum Arthropoda; class Insecta; order Diptera; family Tephritidae; genus Anastrepha; species Anastrepha fraterculus. The sequence goes on from JAYXIM010005294.1 coordinate 10,957, forward strand.
CAGCTACAGAGAAAATGCTCCGCAGTGTCGTCAACCTCAAGTCAGGATAGGCATATCGGGTTGTCTACGACCCCAATGGCAGTCATATGCTGACCACAGGCGTTGTGCCCTGTGATTACTCCCAGCAGTACTCCCAGGTCCTTTCTGCTGAGTTTTAGGAGAAACGTCGCTCTTTTCCTGCTTGGTTCTTTCACAAAGCACTTGGCTAGTCTGCACGAGCTCAACCCAGTCCAACGTCCTCTATGGGTAGAGCTCATGAAGTCGTCAATCCATAGTTGAATCGATGCGGAATTGACAGCTAGAAAGGGTTCAGGCATACTTGCAGAGTCATACTTGCAGAGTCCTCATTAGCTAGTTTGTCAGCTCATTCGTTCCCTGTAATACCACAATGTCCAGGCACCCAAATAAGACTTACTTTATTGTGTTTTGCAATTATCCAGTATGCCACGTTGAAGATGGCATCGACTTCCGTAAGTAATACTGTGACCATCTGTCTTGTGGCATAGGAGTACTTAGTGTCTTTGTCTAAGTACCATCCATATCGGTACCATCATTGGTTTTTGATCCGTCGGTGTAGGAAGTGTCCTGATATTCCGTTAATAGGTTATCTGGACTTAACCATTGATCTCTATCTGTGATCAAAACATCATACTTCCCAAATACCTCCTCATCATCGGTAGAATATTCTGGCCAAACACCATCAGTAACGACGCACTGTGCAGATTAACGATTGAGGAACCCATCCTATGGCAAATCAAACGCTGAAAGTGGCGATGGATAGGTCACGCATTGAGAAGATCACCAGATAGCATCACCAGAATGGCACTGGACTGGAACTCGCAAGGGAGCAGAGGTCGCAATCGACCAAAACACAGTTGGAGAAGGTCGATGCTGCGCGAATTAGCAGATACCGACACCTCATGGGACGATGCGAAAACAACAGCACAGAACTCTGTACGATGGAAGAGCCTTGTCGAGGCCTTATACTCCCGAGAGGAGTGAAAAAGGAAAAAAATAAATAAAAAATAGCGAAGAAAAAAATTTTAAATTTTCATTCGAAATGGTTAACATTTGCTTCCATATAAGCCTTCAAACGATTGTGCCTTTCAGCTATTGCAGCACGCACGGTTTCCATGGGTATTGACGTCGCTGTTCGAGCCAAAGATTGTTTGAGGCTCTCCAACTTTCTGTGAGATCTTCGACGGGCCATGTTCTCCAATTCTGACCACAAACTTGTAGTCCAAAAGATTTAAATCTGATTCAGTTCTGCACTTTCAGACGGGCAATCTTCTACGACTATGAACCCAGGAATATTATTTTATAGCTACTGCTTTCTGGTTTTTGCCTTATGGGCTGAAGCGGAATCTTGCTGGAAGATCCAACGCTCTCCATTGAAGAGAGTACTGCTCAACTGCTTCACCACGTCTTCTAGGACATTCTCCTGGTACACTTTAGCCCCGGCCTTAACTCCATTTTCGCAGAAATGAGGAGATGTAACGCCTTTTCAAGACAGGCCCCACCAAACCATTACGAAGGCTGGATGCTTGCCATGCTGAACCGTTGGAACAACATTTTTTGCGCCTTTGGGAGTTTTAGCATAGATTTTGTCGTCGTTTTGTTTATTAAAAACTTCTTCAACAGTGAAATTTTTCTCATCTGTGAAAAGAATATTTCCATGGCCGTTGATCGCGTGCCACTGAAGAAGCTGTTTGCATCTGTCGAGTCTAATTTTCTTCAAGCGCGTTGTCAAAAGATGACCTGTTGAGCGACAGAAGGTTTTCATGTGGAGGTTAATCTCTAATTGGCATGGATCTGGTCGATACATTCATTTCTCTGGACATGACTTTCTGCTTTATAAGTGGATTTCCGTCTTTTATGGCTGCGCTGATTCGAACCACACGAGGATGAGTACTTCTTTTTCTGTCTGTCATTTCAGACGTTTGGGAAAAGCGATTGATCGTGCGGTAAACAAACATTCTCGAAATATTAAGTTTTTTCAGCAATTCGTAAATCGCACTTGACTTTTATCACTCGGTGTTGCACGGAGACTCGAACCAACGCACTCCGAATTCCATATGGTAATCACGCACCAACCCATTCCGCTGCGGCGGTCGCAATTCAATATAACTGAACAATAAAAATATTTAAAATACGCCTTTGGTAGTAGGAAAAGAACAGGCAGATAAGGAAAAAGTAGTTATTAGAGAATAGAGATAAAAGTTGAATGCCCCGATTGCATGCAATCAAATAGACTTTGAAAGTAATCATAGAATTGTGTCTTGCAGTTAAATCGAATACGATTACGAATTGTGATTTAAGTGTTACTACGGGCATTTCTCCGTCGCTGTCATTTCTACTATCACTCATCATAAATTTATCTTTTAATAGTACCTTAAATTTATTATATGCAATTAGAATGATTTGAATATGAAAATTTTCTTCATCTAAATTTTTACAACTGTCCATTAACAAATCAAGACAAAAGGCAATATGAAAAACAATTAAAAAAATAATTGGCACGCACACTGCTGTTAGGTGTTTGGCCGAGCTCCTTCTCCTATTTGTAGCATGCGTCTTGATATTGTCCCATATTGGACCTACAGTTCTAAGCCGACTCCGAACGGCAAATGGTTTTTATGTAGAACTTTTTCATGGTAGAAATACACGCGGAAGTTTGCCATTGCCTGCCGAGGGGGCAAAAAAATGTCTTCTTCATTTTGGTGTTTCATGCACGAGGATTCGAACTTATGCACTCACGAATGGTAGTCACGCACCAAGCCATTCGGCTACGGCGGCCGCAGTGCAATATAACTGAACAATAAAAATATTTAAAATACGACTTTGGTAGTAGGAAAAGAACAGGTAGATTAAGAAGTTATTTAGTTATTACAGAATCAAGAGAAAAGTTAAATGCCCCAATTACATGCAATCAAATGCCTTCAAAGTAATTATAGGCTTATCGCTTGTAAATAAATCTGTTAATTGCAGTCTTTATAGTGTCAGCTAATGAATTGCACGCTCTGGCAACGTTAATGGAAAATAATCTAGATAATATTAGATAACTAAATTTTGGAACAATTAAACTGTTGTATGTCTCCGAGACCTTAGTAACAGATAGGCGGGTAATTTGAATATTTTGTAGTAGAGTGAAGTTGGGTATTGTGGGCACTAGGGCGGGTCGATTTAAAAATCGCTCATTGCTCTGTGAAAATCGTATTCTAGGGATCAAAATAAGAAACTTTGCCGAAGGAACCATACCGCTAAAACGAATTCTGATGTCCCCCAATTTGGGTCGAACGAAAAATCCTACTTTGACCCATTTAGAGTGTTCCAATCGAGTCCAAATGAATGACCGACCCCCACTAACTTTGGACGGCCGATCCACCCATACCAGTGGCACACCCCCTGGAACTCCCCTGGGGGGTTCCCCATACAATCATTTCAAAATATCACCATTTTTGGCCTTTACATGAGAAAAGAAACTAAAAAGTTCGACCCAAATTGGGGAACATCAGAATTCGTTTCAGAGGTATGGTTCCTTCGGCAAAGTTTCTTATTTTGATCCCTAGAACATGATTTTTACAGAGCAATGGGCGATTTTTTTGTCTCCCCACAAATCGACCCGGCCTAGTAGGCACCATTTTACCTTGATGTTAATTTCTGTCAAAAAAATGGTAATGAAGAAGCGATCTTTTTTTCTTTCTAACACATATTGAATTATCTTTACATTTTATTGGAAAATATACCCTCGTTCGTTTTCGTCTGATAATAAAGGGTTTTCCCATAACAGGTATTACAGATGAATGGATTGCGCTATCGAGAGGATGGTATTGATCTGGACAACGTTTGTTGTCAACAAGACGGCGCTACGTGCCACACAAGCAACGAAACCATTGATCTCTTTCGGGAAAAGTTTCCGGATCGTGTTATCTCTCCACGAGGTGATCACAATTGGCCACCGAGATCTTGTGATTTAACATCTTAGGACTTTCTTCTTTGCGGTCACGTGAAAGAAAAGGTCTACGCCAACAGCCCAGAGTCGATTCAAGACCTCAAAGATGGAGTTCGTGAGGCTATCGAGGTCATAAGGCAGCCACTTTGCAATTCTTCTTCTTCTCTTAATTGGCGCGATAACCGCTTACGCGATTTTGGCCGAGTTTAACAAAGCGCGCAAGTCGTTTCTTTCTCGTGCTAACCGGCGCCAAGTGGACACACCAAGTGAAGCCAAGTCCTTCTCCACCTGATCTTTCCAACGCAGAGGAGGCCTTCTCCTGCCTCTGTTACCACCAGCTGGTACCGCATCGAATACCTTTCAAGCCGGAGCGTTTGTATCCATTCGGACGACGTGACCCAGCCAACGTAGCCGCTGGATCTTTATTCGCTGCGCTATGTCTATGTCGTCGTAAAGCTCATACAGCTCATCGTTCCATCGTCTGCGATATTCGCCGTTGTCAACGTGCAAAGGTCCAAAAATCTTACGCAGAATCTTTCTCTCGAACACTCCAAGCGTCGCTTCATCGGTTGTTGTCATCGTCCAAGCTTCTGCGCCATACTTTAGGACGGGCATGATGAGAGCCTCGTAGAGTGTTAATTTTGTTCGTCGAGAGATGACTTTACTGCTCAGTTGCCTACTTAGTCCAAAGTAGCACTTGTTCGCAAGAGAGATTCTACGTGCTTTGCAATTCGGTTATAGAAAATTTCATGAAAAGCGTATTGCCCTGTAAGCGTGGTCGTCCTGGTCATTTGCCTGATGTTATTTTCACTATTAACGGCATACCTTTCTCTTTATAATGAAATAAACATTCGATCATTTATAGCATAAAAAATACCAATTTTCTTTGAATATCAAAATAACACATTTTATTAAAGCTCCCTTTATGTTGCCATTCTTCTATGGATTAAAGACGTTCTGTGACTTTTTTCCGTTGATGTGTTTGCTCCCTGGCTATCATAGAGATGACTCATTTTTCTCGCATGTATATTCATAGGGAGTTTTCAGACGATAACGAAAATCGTGTCGTTAGAGACGATCCTGAATGCGCAAGTGACTCTCATTGCATTCCGTCGTAAGATCTGTGCTACGTGTCCATCGTTAGATGGTTTAGCTCCCACTCAAGTGATAGCAGCGTAGAGAACAACAGATCCTATCACCTTTGACAGAAGGCGTCTTCTTGCAGCTTGAGCATCCCCGAAATTGGGCAGAATTAGTATGAACGCTCCGTTTACTGCAGCCGCTTTGGTGCTCACAGCAATTAGATGCTGTTTAAAGCTGAGTCCTGCATCAATCAGCACAGCTAGGTACTTAGTTACTTCTTGCGAGAGTATTTCGTGACTGCCAATCCGCAATCTGGCTGCTGCATCATTACATTTTCCTGCAGATTATCTGAGCTGTTATCTCTCACTACTAGCGCAATGTCATCGGCATCGCCTACCAATGTTACGTTGTCTGGCAAATGTATCCTTAGAACTTCATCGTACATCGCATTCCACAGAGTAGGTCCATCAGTGATAACGGTGCTAACAAGATAGACACTTGTCCGTGAAGCCCTAAAGCCAAATTTATTGTCACACAAGTTTATGAAGATTTTTATTGAGTTCGGTGAACACGTAATACCTCTGAAGTTGTCTCAGTTAGTTAAGTGATCCTTTTTTGGTAACTTTACGAGTATGCCCTCATTCAAACTGTCTAATAAAAATTCATCTTCCCACATTTAGTGAAAAACGGTGTTACTGCTTACCTACAAATTTTCTGAAAATTTAGATCAAAAAATTTAAATGAGAATTTGTTAAATTTTTCCAAGTTTTATAGAAAGTTATGTGTTTTGGCAAAGCATTAACAATACTTACAAAAAACTTATTTAAATTAAATCAAAGTAATTTAAGAAAAAGTCTCTAATCACTCAATTATGCTCGCCAGTGTACATAAATATTAAATTTAATATTATAATTTAGGCCAATAAGCAAATTAATTTGTTCAGCTGTTTAACCAAAATATTTCAAATACCTATAAAATAGCCACCTATGTTTGTTTGTATGTATTTATATACTTTTTCCAAAACAATTTTCGCATGCACGCCTCTTTCACTGTTTACTTTACAACAAAAAAAAAGAACGACGAATAAACACATCCACCAAATCACCGCACCAACTCATGGCGTCTGGCCTCATAAAATTACCACCACCCGAACTCCAACCAAAATGTTGAAGTGTACGATAGGCTTGTATGTATGTGTGTGTGTGTGTATTTTATGCTCAGACAACCACATAATGTGAAACATCCTAAAAGGCCATTCATCAAATTTATGGTGAATTCCTAGCGGCGAAATTGCGCACCCCAGTGAGGCTTTTAGCTGCCATATTTAATGTTGGCATACATACATACATACATACACACATATATACCACATTAAGGTGATTCGCAAAAAGCTGGCGAGTTGGGAATGTACACTTTTCGTATTTTTAAAAATACCATTATTTTAAATGTTATATTTACCTACCTGTATGACGAAAATAGCCATTGAAGCTGTTAGGGAATGAGTAGATGGGTTCACTTTTTGCATCAAAGACTTCGCCACGCTCTTGATTGCAAAGAATGGCAAGGAGTAATGCATCCCCTCTTCAGTTTTTAAAAACCCCACTTGGGCGTAAGCCAATACTGGACGAAGCCACAGAAAAAGACCTTGTGAAATTAGAGCTTTAAGAAATTGAATCAAGACTTTGAGGAAGAGAAAGATTAGCTGCATCTTTGCCAGAAAAAAAAAAGATCAATGCTTTCGTTGCTTGTGTGGCACGTTTTGTTGAAAATAAACGTTGTCCAAATCAATACCATCCAATTCTGGCCATAAAAAATTGTGAATTATCTCTCGTCAGCGCAAAATAAACCTGTTATTAGAAACCCCTTTATAACGATTAACTGCAAAATAAATTGTTTCTTTCTTTTTGCTTTCACTATTAATTCAAATAATTTTGAAACCATAGATAATTTGGCAATCGTCTTTTATGCCATCTTTAACATTTTCCAAGTAGACAGATGTACAATTTTATAAGATAGAACAACGCGTTAAAAGATTGAAACTTGTTAGGAAAATAGTCGATTTTATTTTTTTTTTTTGTTTTTTTCTTTTCTTCATTAAGGATCGAACATTTCAAGTGCATGCCTTGAAGTCATAATATTCCAACTTCTGCCTTGTCAGCAGCAAATGTAACCCCACTCATTTTTTTTTTTTTTTTTTTTTTTTGTTGAGGTAGTACAAAGCATTGAAAGCCGAAAAGTGTGGACTTGCCTTTCGACTCAGCCACTAAAAACCCACCCCAGCTCCGTTTCCCTCCCACCGCGGGACAACCGTTAGACATGACTTCGCGGTAGGGGGAGCGGCCTATTGCCAATTCTTGAAAATTTCCGCTGTGTTGTTCAGCGACGTCAACCGTCAAGTATCACCTGACGGGAAGGGGAGTTGCCTCTTCATGAAGATCTGCGCTGTTGTTCAGTGCGACGCAGTTTGGAGATTACTATTTTTGCCATATTACATACAGCGGACCAATGGTCTTCTGAATCTTACATAATATCCACTAGGTTATCAGCCGAAATTGGCTTCCCCACCCTAGGGCTTAATTCCTCCCTTTCGAACACAAATCGCGGACAAACAAAGAAAACATGTTCTGCGTCTTCTACAGCTGGTGCAAAATGAGAACAGTACGGGTCGTCTTCGTGCTTAAACCTATATAGATAGGGTTTAAAACACCCATGTCCCGTCAGTATTTGGATCAGATAATAGTCTAACTGTCCATACTTACGGTTAACCCATTTGGCTATTAAGGGAATCAGATGGTACGTCCAGCGTCCGTTCAGGGACGAACTCCAATTTCCCTGCCATGAACGCAAGCTACGCTTTCTTGCTTCCTTGCGTATTGTCTGTTGTTCTGAAGTAGCTTTGTTTTGGTAAACTTCAGCGTACTCTTTTGCCATTAAATTTATTGGGAGTAGTCCTGCAATAACCATAATGGCGTCTTGTGATACCGTTCGAAACACGCAGCACGCTCTGTGGGCACTCTATCGATACACTGATTTCATACAATTCACATATGAGCTGCAATTAGTTACCTCCGCCCATGCTGAAGCTGCATACAGCAAGATCGATGAGACCACGGTATTAAGTAGTCGCCTACGGTTTTGCCTAGGGCCTCTAGTGTTCATCATTATGCGCGTCAGTGCTGTTTCTGCCTCTGGCGCTTTGCTGCTTGCATATGATAGGTGATCTCTGAAGTCCAGCCTATGGTCGATTAATACGGCCAGGTATTTGATGAACGGTTTCGATCCTATGGTATTTTCGCCCACCATTATATTTGCCGACTCCACCTTCTTCCTGCTGCTAATGAGCACTGCTTCCGTCTTATGATCCGCAAGAGTTAGACCGTTCTTGCGCAGCCATTCTTTTACCAAGCCGACAGCCTGGTTGCAGGTTGCTTCAGCTTGGTGGAGTACTTTAGCTACGACCACAACAGCGATATCGTCAGAAAACCCTAATAATTTGGACCCTGAGGGTAAACTGAGACGTAAGACTCCATCATACATAATATTCCACAGCAAGGGGCCTAGGACTGAGCCTTGTGGAACTCCGCCAGTTATTTTATATTCCCTAACACCCGCATCGGTATTATAGCGAAGGGTTCTGTCAGTGAAATAACTGAGGATAATCTTTCGTATATACGTTAGAACCTGGAAGCAATCAAGCGCCAACAGGATCTGGTTCTAGTTCGCGGTATTGAAGGCATTCTTTACGTCTAGCGTTGCCATTAGGCAGTATTCCTTGCTACCGTATAACCACCGAGTTCCTTCGATTGCCTTCTGCGCAATGGTTATAACTGCAGCTACAGCATCAGTGGTTGAGCGAGCCTTGCGGAATTCGAATTGCGAGGATGATAGACCGTCTGCGTCATCAATGGCAGCCTCCAGACGATTAGCGATCAACCGTTCTAGAATTTTACCTGCGGTGTCGAGCATGCAAGGGGGCGGTAGCCTGTAGGATCTTCCGCTGGCTTAGATTCTTTTGGAATCAGCACCAGTTTCTGTAACTTCCACTGAGTTGGAAATGTGCCTTCTTTTAGGCATGTATTATAGAGATCTACAAAAACGTCGGTATGGCTTCGAATTGCCACTTTTAGTGCCTCGTTGGGGACTTCGTCTGGGCCAGGAGCTTTATTGTTTTTGATCCGTTTAGTGATCATCAGGAGCTCGTCTTTGTCTGTCAACTGCATATTTTGGTCCCTCTCATAACATGTTTCCAAATCGTAGGCTCGGAGTATGTGTATGTGTGTGTGTGTAGGTATGTATGTATCTAAGTACGTAATATTTATTTTTGAATTGTGTTCACCTGACCTTCATTGGCATATAAAACACAACTAGTTTATGGATTTGCACACTTTTATAAAAGCATTCACGAAATGTAAACGAATTCATAAATGAGTAGAGTTCAAAAACGATAAAACCAACCAGACGACCAGCTTGAAATTCAAATGGTCTTTAATGAATTTACTTCAATAAACTAAAAACCGAAACACCAGTAATGCAGTGCAATACTCATACGGGGCAAGTTAAGCGAAAATGAGGTGTCCATTGGTTGAACACACATACATATGCAAGTACAAATACACATGTTAGTACATATATGAGCTCATTTATGAGTATTTACAGTTAGTTCGGCTGTGTCTAAATTCTGGACATTTAAAAAGTTAGTGCCCGAAATTTAAATAAATTGAAGGCTATAAAACCTGTTTAATTATTTGACAGTAAATCAGAGCGTAACTGCCACAAGAGAAAATTTTTTCTGAAATTTCTACAAAATTAAGGAATCTTGTTTTAATCGTCAGTTAGAGGCGCCTGGTGATACAACCGGAACTATCTTACCCTTAATCTTTAGATATTTAAATGGTATTAGACGAAGACACTAAGTACTCCTACTATATGTCACAGGGCAGATGGCCAGGGTATTCTTTACGGAAATCTATGCCATCTTGAACATGGCATACTGGATAATTGAGAAAAAAGTGGCGGGGTAGCAGTAACGGAATTTGTAATGACAGTCAAGCTGCACTGAAAGCCCTTGCTAACCCACGCTGCACTGCGAAATTAGTAGGCGAATGTAAGACAAAACTGAACAGTGTTGCAAAACACAACAAAGTTTGTCTTATTTGGGTGCCTGAACACTGTGGTATTACTGGGTTGGCTGACAAACTGGCTAATAAAGACCCTGCAAGTATGCCACTAGGCCCAGAACCCTTTCTAGGTGTCAATTCTGCATCGATTCAACTATGGATTGGCGACTTCATGAGGTCGACTTATAGAGGACGTTGGTCTGAGTAGCCAAGCTGAGTGCAGAGTAGCCAAATGCTTTGTGAAAGAACCAAACAGGAAAATAGCGACCTTTCTCCTAAAACTCAGCAGAAAGGACCTGAGAGTACTGGAGGGTGTAATCACAGAGCAAAACGCATGTGGTCAGCATATGGCTGTCATGGGACTCGTCGACAGCCCAGTGCAGTTTTCTAATCCCATCAATTATTTTTTTCCATTACATCAATAGCTCTGACTGGCTGTAGATATCTCCCCGTTGAAGGTCTGAAAATGGTATCAATACGGCGCTTCAGTGCTACTTGGGAAAAGCCATACTGGTACTTCAACTATTTCACCTATCCTACCTAATTATTGAAAAATAGATTTAAAAATTATCGTTTAAATAAAACCTTTTTCGAGATGGAGTGTCAGAGGCTTCAAAAATTGTCACTCTTTGAGGATACACTAGCAAGCAAAAAAATAAATTAAAATGGTCGCATATGGTATAAAAGAAAATAATTGCGCAAGAACTCTCAGACAGGGAACTAAATTTAATATGAGACCTTGGAAAAGATTTGCTTTCAATTCGTCGGTCAACTTTTTTCAATTTCCCCTTTACCATGGATAATTTTGTTGAACAAAGAGTTCGTTTCAAATTTTGTGTTGCGAACGAAATTTCGTGTTCCGATGCTCTGAAAATGTTGCAAAAGGCATTTGGCGAATCTGCTCTATCAAGCACAAAAGCATACGAGTGATAAAAAGATTTTAAAAGTGGTCGTACAGTGGTGGAAGATTTGCCTCGATCCGGACGCCCATCGACGTCGAGCACCGATGAAAAGTGAAGAAAGTGAAATAAATCATGCTGGAAAATCGTCAACAGATCTTAAGAGAGATTTCTAGTGAACTTGGCATTTCATATGGAACAGCGCAACACAATGTGATTGATGTTTTGGGTATGAGACGCATTACAGCCAGGCTCGTTCCAAAGGATCTGAATTTCGTACAAAAACACCACCGAAAGACAGTTGCTGAGGATATGATTTTTGAAGCCCAAATTGATCCAACCTTCATGAAGCGCATATTTACTGGCGACGAGACATGGGTCTATGAGTTTGACAAGGAAACCAAACAAAAATCGTCTGAGTGGCGCTTCGAAGACGAGCCGAAACCGAAAAAATCGCGCCAAAGCCGTTCAAAAGTTAAGGTGATTTTGACTGTTTTCTTCGAGTGCCAAGGCGTAGTGCACCCATGAGTACCGTCCATCGAGCCAGATAGTCAATAAAGAATATTATTTATCCGTTTTGAAACGTTAGAGAGATGCCGGACGTCGCAAACAATTCTTTGCAAATTTTGCATGATGATAACGCGCCATTGCATCGGGCCCAAATTGTGTAGGATTATTTGACGAAACTCCAAGTAAATACCATCGTGCAAGCACCGTTTTCACCTGTTATGGCCCCGTGCGACTTCTTTTTGTTTGCCAAGTTGAAGGTGCCACTTCGTGAAAGGAGATTTCAGTCGATACAAAAGATTAAAGAGAATGCGACGAAGAAGTTGAAGGCCATCCCTTCGTTGGCCTGCCAGGGGTGCATGGAGGACTGGGTTAAACGTTGGCACATGTGTGTTGCTTCTGAAGGGTCATATTTTGAAGGAGATAAAATAAATTTGCCTGAAATTTAACTCTGTTTTGTTTTATTTAAACATTCCCTGTACTTTCCGATCATAGGATATGTGCTCATAATTATGAAAGTGATTTAAGTCAAAATTTACAAAAAATAAGTTTATCAGTTATTTCAAACCACATTAACTAAATTTATTCAACGTGAGTTTTACGATATTGTCATAAATGACCTATTAGATGGTGGTTGTAATTTCAATGTTATACAGAATTCATTTCGTCTTAATTATGAAAATTGTCTAAATCAAAATGTAAAGAATTAGTATAAACATAACTTGGAAATGAGGTGTGGCCATGGCTTTGTGAGGAATTTAACAAATCCTCTGTTGAGGAGTAAATCTACAGGAAAGTGTTTAATACTGAATTTAACTTATACTTCCATGCTCCTTGAAAAGATGCATGCCAAATTGCGATTTACTGAAGAAAAAATAGGAGCATGCAATAATGAGGAAGCGAATTTACATCTTAGAGAAAGTCATGATGTACATTTACAAAATGCTGAACGAGCTAAAAGCAAAAGAAAATTCGAGGAAATATTATGGATTCTCACTTGATTCGCAAAAGCACTTCCGTATTCTAAACCTTCTATTTCGTTAGCCTATTATAAGCGAAATATGTCCGTGTACAACTTGGGTTTCCATAATTTCCATGGGAACAATGTCAAGATGTATGGATGGGATGAAGCGACAGCTTGACGATGTGCACAGGAAGTAGCATCGTGCATTTTAGGCCATATGGAGGGCAAACAAGCTCCGGCACTCGAAGTGTAACCAATTAAAAAGGCCATACATTTAGTGTAGAAAATTACTTTTATTCAATTCAAAGTAAAAAATGTGTGAAAATATTACAAAATTAAGAATCAATTTAGTTTTGCTCGATATGACCACCTTTTGCCTTAACTATGGCCTTGAGACGGTCCAGAAACGAATCGCAAGCTGCCCGAATGTGTCTTGCAGATATTTTGGCCCACTCTCGGAAAATGGCATTTTTCAGCGCCTCGAGACTGGTGAATCTTTTAGTTGCTCGCCAAAATGGCCCAAAGAGAATATTCCATCGGATTCGCCCCTGGTGAATTTCAAAGCCATTGTGTGGACGTTATGAAGAACGGAGCGTTGTGTTTTAGCCATTCTTGGTTCACTCGACCTTTGTGAGACGGTGCCGAGTCCTGTTGAAACGTCCATGGTCTGCCAGCGAAATGTTTATCTGTACACACACAAATTACTTTTACAAACCCTGAACATTATTATAGAAAAGTGTAGAAGAAGAAATACGTTTTCGATAAAACTCACTAGAAGAGTCCGCAGCAAAAAATGCCGCGGGCGAACCTGTATTTTGGCTGCAAATGCAATGGAGGAGATTCTTGAAAAATTAACCGAATAAAATCTTCCATAAAACTTCTTCAGATCATTCTAAATTCCACATTAAGGACCTTTCTTCCATTGGACACCACCACTAAAGCAGTAACGTAAGAAAAACATTTACATATTACGTGCTTACTAAAAACACATCCCTCCAGTTTTTTAGAAACATTTTAAGAATTCCTAAAAACTCGAAATAAAAAAAATGGATTTTTTTTAATAAAGAAATGTTCACCAACTATTTCATTAAAGTTATTGTTTCAACTTATAGTTCTTTATTGCTTTAAGTCATTTATAGGGCACTCAGTTTATTTTGAAAATGGTCTCAGTCAATTCCAACTTTAAAAACAACATTTTCGTGTGAAATTCGCACAAAATTTCATACTCATAATAAATTTCGGTTAATCAAGAGTAATAAATTTCTAAATAAAAAGGTCGCAAGCGCAATTAATTAAATATCTCGAAACAAGAAATATGACTTAGTCCATTTTCATAATTTTGGGTACATATAACGAAAGCAGCAATTATTTCAAAATTGATTGGCTTGGAAAATATTATAAAATTGCAGTAAATACTGTAATATAATATATCAATTAACTTGTGTTATAGTGAGAACTGTTCATAAAAATTATTTTTTTTTTATTCTTGTACCAATCTTAAACATGGCTTGAGTACAAATGAGTAATACTCCAAGTCTTTTACCAAATTCTTTATCCTGCTTTGAAATGAAGACAATTTTATTAAAGAATATTAACTTTTACTTTCTGCAACACAAACTCAATTCTTTCTCACCAACCTACAAAGAGATGACTTGAGCGCCGAAAAATCACTCTCACTTTCACTCAGCTCTACTCATTTCCCAACGAATCCAAGCTTCACGAGAAAGCTGTGTTTAATTTGTGGGCGCAAACTTTGCATTATCCACACTCTTATCATGGCCACAGCCGCTCCACAAGCAACACAAACAAATAAGGAAAGGCCGATGCATACACTCGGCTTGGCTCTGCTCTACTCAGCTGAGCTCACCTCTACCGTGTTCGTGTGGGGCGAAACCTATGACGTTTGTTGTGAACGCAGCAAACGCCGTCTCAACCTACAACACAGCAGCAGCGATCTTTAGCTATTTGTTTGCTGCTTGTGGCACGCAATTTGCTATTTGCGATTTGTGATTTTTTTTCACTTTGCAGCTGCATTTGTGGATTTTCGCTGTGGCGGCGGCGGCGGCGGCTCAGCTTCGAGCTAGGCTATAAAAGCACAATACATGCGGGAGGACGCCACCAGTTGAACGCGAACGGGCATTCGGAGATAATCGTGGACATTGAATGGCAGTAACAACGACAACAACAACAACAATAGCAATAGTAGCAGCTGAAGAGGAAGTGCTCGCCTTGTGGATTAACTAAATAGTAGAAAATAGTGATTGTGAATGCTGAATGCTGAATCTGAATTTAAGCATTGTGAACTAAGTAAATAAGTGTGTGAAGAGTGGAGAGGGTAGAAAGAGCTAATTAAGTGGCATATGTACATAGAGACATACATACATACATGAAACACATAAATACTACATGCACAAGCGTATAAGCATTTGTGTCCGCATCTACACACATACATACATATAAACTATTATATTTATGCAATACAACGCGAGACTGGACGTGTGTGTGTGTATGTGCATTAATTAATTGTGCACTATTTAATGGCCAAAGGACTTAATTAAAAGTTGTCTGAAGAGATTCGAAAAATAAATACGGAAAGTGTGCAACGGTGCAACGGATTTTATGCATAAAAACTACAATAAATTATCAGAGTTACAAGCACAAGGAAATGCAATAAGTTATTAAATACATCAAATACTAATCAAAGAAAAAAAGAGTCGATTCGAGTGAAAAAAGAAAGTACACACAACATGTCGTTAGAAGTTCTAAAGGATCACGCCCTCATTTCGCCTAGCAGCGTTTTCTACTTCCTCTTGCTACCCACCTTTCTGCTATGGCTGACTTATTGGCGTCTATCGCGACGCCATCTCTACAAGTTGGCAGCCCGACTACCTGGACCGAAGGGATTGCCCATTATTGGACATTTGTTGGATGTATTCGGACCGGCATCATGTAAGTGTGTGTTAAGGAGATTACTGTGGAATGTGTTGCATATTTGTATAATGACTTTTATAATTAAAATTGCATTTTGGAGTTATTCGTGGGTTGCTTGACAATATTTATGATTGCATAAACTTTTTAAATATTAGTCGCCATTTTGATTATAGATAATTTAACGTAACTACACTGCAATCACTTATGGTATAATGTGATTACATTACTTTGTAATCAATTACTTTTTAATTACAATGACTATGAAATTAATTTCAGCATTGATTAATTTCATACTTATAATATAATTACCAATACTTGGTAATCAATTACTTTTGATTACAATTATTTGGAAGTTGATTACGGTATTGATTTGTTTTATACTGAATTTTTTACTAACGTAATCGCGGCGCAATCACTTATAATATGAATACCATTACTTTGTAATCAATTACTTTTTAATTACGTTTGCTTTAAAATGAATTATATTTTTTGGACTACTATTATACTGTATTCAATATCAACATTACACTGCACTCACTTATAATATACTTACCATTCCCTTGTAATCAACTTTTGATTACAATTATTTTGAAATTAATTACAGCATTGATTTATTTTATATTGAATTGATTATTAACATTAATGCACTGCAATTACTTATAATATGGTTACCATGACTTCGTAATCAATTACTTTTTAATTACAATTGCTTTGAGACTAATTACATTATTGATTAATTTTATACTGAATTTATTATGAATATGATCACACTGCAATCACTTATAATATGATTCCCATTGCTTTGTAATTAATTAATTGTGATTACAATTATTTTAAAAGGAATTATAGTTTGCTTATAATTTTATACTGAATAAATTGCTAACATTATCACACTGCAATCTCTTATAATTTGATTACCATTACTTTGTAATCGATTGCTTTTCATTACGATTATTTTAAAATGAATTACAGTGTGTTGTATTATTTGAAGCTGAATTCAATATTAACTTAATCGCTTTGCAATCACTTAAAATACGATTGCCATTACTCTGTTATCAATTACTTTTGATTACAACTATTTTTAAACTAATTACAGCATTGATTTACTTTTTACTGAATTCAATATTAACTTAATTGCCTTGCAATCACTTATAAGATGATTACCATTACGTATATCCAATTACTTTCGGATTACCATTATATTAAAACTTATTTTATACTGAATCCATTACTAACATAATCACATTGTAATCACTAACTTTGTGCTAACGAATTCTTTGCAATTATGGAACCAGCATTGTAATTATGGAACTTAGAGTTAGTTGCCCCATCTGAAATAACCAGCATCCATACTGAACTTTGCCAGGCATTTAGTGTCGATGGCCCGGTTGAGAAATTTTGTTACATAATTCTTAACTTCTGAAGCGCTTTCAAGGTACAACCAAGAGGTTCACAAATCGAACAAGCTTCACCCATCTGTGATGTAGGGCAGCTAACAAATTAGTGATCATCTCTTCGATGACCTGAGTGATTCGAGTCCTCGATGGCACTTCTGCCTAAAATACAGCCAATCGATTTATTGTGGTCCGAGAGAGAATACACACTTAAAAACAAATAACTGAGTGGATTCTATACTAACTGTGAACAGGAAATACTTGACTACTTTGACGTCACATGACATGATTACTCTACGTAGGCGCGTTGCTTGGCAATGTTGACTACAGTAAAAATAAGAGCAAAAGTCACATTTTAGAACTAACCAAGTCCAACTGGGCATTAACATTTCATCGTAACCCTTAGGTCGCATCTAGCTGGACAACATGTATTGTACAAGGTGGCGCAAAATTAATTATCTAATTTTGTTGTTGAATCAGTTTTTAAATAAAAAAAATTATTTTGAATCTCAGATATTTATTTGCAAAAATTATAAATCTTCCGATAGTGTGATTAATTTTGGTGATTTTTTTTATAACGAAATAACCTACAGATGCCGTTTGATAATTTAATTTTGGTCTACTCCGTAATAAACGTGCGCGCTTGTTAGTTATCAAGTAGAGATGAATAGTTTCAAAATTAATTCTTGTAATCTGTAATCTACCCGATATAGTATATGGTCTTCCCTAATTTCAATTTGATATTTTATATGTTTGGTACTTATGACTGAAATTTCACCGTATACAAATTTAATTTTTTTTTTTATAATTAAACTGAATTGTTTTTGTTTTATAAATACTTGTGTAATATGGAATATGTATTAATGAAATTACTTCTTTTGCATGGTTTTTTGTCTTTATTTCGTTGGTTTTCGTAATTTTTTTATATTTTTTTTAATTAATTTTTTTTTTAATATCACTGCATCAAATTTGGTAGTTGTTTTTGATACAAAATTTCCAAACCTCGATCGCTCGTAAACTTCTCCATGAAAGAAGTGTTTACCTTGAATGGCGTTGTGATATTGCCACATATTTACGATTAAAGGTAAAAAATCCTATTGAAAAAATATAAAAATATGTAAATTCTATAACTAACTGTAATAAACGAAATGTTTTTGTTAATTTTTTTTATTAATTTTTCGAAATTTTTTAAAAAAATGTATTTTTTTTTTTTTAATTTTTAATTATAAGAATTTTTTTACTCTTATTTTTTCCATTTCTTATAATTTTTTTTTTTATTTAAAATAATTTTTTAAATTTTTTTTTATTTTTTTTACATAGAAAATTCTCCAAATAATCACTTCGCACCAATTTTTACTTTTTTTTTAGTTTTATTTTTTGAAAATTTTTTTTCTTAAATTTTTTTTAACTATAATATTCTCCAAACAATCTCTTTGCATCAATTTCGGTAGTAATTTTTACAAAGTTTCCATACGTTGATCGAGATAAAGCGTTTTAATATTGCCACATATTTATGATTAAAGGCAAAAAGGAGTCTATCGGAAAATTATGTAAATTTCAAAATTAACTATATTTCGTTTGTGTTTTTTGCAAATATTCTTTTTTTTAATTTTCGAAATTTTTTTTTTAACTTTTTTTTATAAGAAATTTTTTTTTACTTTTATTTTTTCGGTTTCTGTTCTTATTTATTTTTTATAATTTTAAAATTTTTTTTTTTAAATTTTTATTTAAAACAAATCTTTTTTTTTTTACTTTTTATTTTTATTTTTTTTTTACTTTTTAATTTTTTTTTCTTTTTTTTAACTGTATTTCGTGTAGGTTTTTGTAAATAAATTTTTGTAATTAAATTTGTTTTTAATATTTTTATTTTTGTTTATTTTTTGTAAATTTAAAAAATTTTTTTCACTTTTTTTTTAATTTTTTTGTTAATTTTTTTTAGGCAAAAAATTTCAAAAAATGTCTATCAGAAAATTTTGTAAATTCTATAATTAACTGTATTTCGTTTTTGTTTTTGTAAATTAATTTTTGTAATTAAAATTTTTTTAAAATATTTTTATTTGTGTTTATTTTTTGTAAATGTTTTTAATTTTTTTGTAAATTTTTTTAATTTTCTGTAAATTTTGTTTAATTATTTATTTTTTCGTTATTTTTTTAACAATAGAAACATCTAGAATATGTAAATTCTAAATTTCATTAATGTTTTCATTTTTTTTTTTTTTTTTTTTTAATTTCATTTATTATCATTTTTATTATTTTATTCTGTTTTTGTTTTGTAAAGGGTGGCGCAAGATTAATCGGGTGGCGCAAAATTAACCATTCAACTTTTTACTAAAAAAAAAAAATTATTTTGAATGACGGAAATCTTTATTTTGACCCTTACGTGCTCCATTGCTTGTCTGTTTGTATGCTGCAGCTGTCTAGCTCACAAGTGTCAAATATGATTGCCGTAGAACGATATTTGCAAATATTATAAATCTTTCCATAATTGATTAATTTTGCGCCACCTGTTAGATGCAATTTTTTTATATTTTTTTTTTTACATTTTTTAAATATTATTTTTTTGTAAATTTCTTTGAAATTTTTTTTTTTTGGAAATTTTTTTTTACAACAATTTTTTTATTAAATTTGTTTTTTGGTTATTATTTCAATTTGTTTTTAATGTATAAAATTCTTCAAATAATCACTTTGCATCAATCAGAAAAAAATTTAATTTTATAGAACGAAAAAAAAGCCAAAAAGTTTCTGTAAATAATAAAAATAAAATATGTAAATTCTAAATTTCATTTATATTTTTTTATTGTTTATTTATTTTTTTTCATTTTTATTAATTTTTTTTGTTTTGTTGTTTTTTAGATAATTTTTTTTCATTTTCGTTTTTATTTTTAAAATTTCATGTCTTTGTAAATTTCTTTTAATTTTTTTTTCATTTTCTTATTATCATTTTTGTTTATTTATTCTTTTTTTTTGTAGATAAAATTTCTTTTCATTTTTTTTTATTTTTAAAATTTTAGGTTTTTTTCTTAATTTTTTTCACTTTTATTATTTAATTTATGTTTTCTTTTGTAGAAAATTTTTTTTTCTATTTTAATTTTATGTTTTTGCAAATTTTAAAATTTTAAATTTAAAATTTTTTTGTTCTTTAATTTTTTTTAAATTTTTAATGTGTTTTTGGTTAATTTTTTTACAAAATTTTTTTTATAAAATTTTTCTTTTAATTAGTATTTGAATTTGTTTTTAAAATATAAAATTCTTCAAATAATCACTTTGTAGCAATCAAAGAAAATTTAGTTTTATAGAATGAAAAAAAGTCAAAAAATTTCTATGAACAATAGAAACAGAAAATGTAAATATTTTTGTTCTTTTTTTTTCATTTTTATTACTATTTTTTTTTTTTGTAGATAAATTTTTGTTTTATTTTTTAAATTCTATTCTTTTGTTTCTTTCAATTTTTTTATTTAGTTTCTCATTTGTTTTTTAACTTTTTGTTTCATTTTTATTTTTAGTAGATACATTTTTGTTATTTTTTCTAATTTTTTTTTTTTTTGTAAATTTCTTTCAATTTTTTTTATTTATTTTTTCTTAATTTTTGGTTTACAATTTTTTTTTTTTTAAGTCAGAAACAAATTTAATTTTATAGAACAAAAAAAATTTCCAAATCTTAAAATTTAATATTTACCCCCAAAATATATTTTGGATTGCACTGCAGCTCGTAGAAAATAGCGCAAATGCCGATGTGGCAGTAAATCAGAAATTTAGTTTTAAGTTTACGAAATTACTGCAAGAAAAAAAAACACTCAAATATAAATCATTTTAATGGTTGTCATTATCAAATTCAATTTTTTTTTCCTCCCTCTTTCACAGCGGTTTTTAAGACTGTTATCCGCAAGAGCTCTGAATTCGAAAATATCGCCAAAATGTGGATCGGCCCACAGTTGGTCGTTTTCATTTACGATCCACGCGATGTCGAAATATTGCTGAGCAGCCAAGTCTACATTGACAAGTCCTCGGAGTATAAGTTCTTCAAGCCGTGGCTAGGCGATGGTTTGCTGATTAGCACAGGTAAGAAATTAAATTAAAAAAAAATTAAAAAAACACTATTTGATTCCCGGAAATACATACATACATACATGCATATGCAAGTAAACGCATAAACAATTTCATTTTCCTAAAAATGGACAGGTGGTTCACCTCCACATGAATTTCTACAAATTTCCTTTGAAGAGTTTTACAAATTTTCGGCGCCGCATAAATCACTTAAATAATTATTTTGCTAGCCAAAATATTTGCACAATTTTTGATTTTTATTATATTTTATTTTGTTTCTATTTTACGATGGTTTTGCAGTCAAATAACCAAATTAAAGTCAAATCATTAATACTTAGCAAATTTGTATGGCGCTGCGTCGGCGGCGTCGACGGCCATTTGACAACATAATAACCTAATAAATAAGCCGAAGCGACAACAAATTAAAAGCGCAGCGTTTCGCTTCATGAGGAAATGGGGAAAGTATGTACATATGTGCATATACAGATTCATGCATACCGAGCTATGCATGTATGCAATATGGCTGTGTGTATGTATTGGTGTCTATTCATAAAAATGCCTTCGCATGCATAAATTTGTAAACGTGTTTATAATTTGTACGCAAATACTATATAGTACGTGTATGTGTGCGAGCGAATGTGTATGTGTACGAGCAAGTGTATGTGTGTGCATGTATGTGTGCGTTTAGAGAGATTTGTTGAAAAGCGTTGCAATGGCATTCACTAAATACTAACATGCGTGGGTTGCCCGCGTTTTTATAAATTACATACATGCACACATACATACGTACATGCATACATACATACATCCATACACATACATACATAGAAATATATAAACGCTGACATTATTTCTTCTAATATGTGTTGCGCGTGATGTTACCCTGCAGCAATGGGAATTAGTCAATAAAGACTCTAGTGTCTGAACTAGAATTTCATAACTAGTTTTAAACTACTGTAATGGTAACTGGACGCGAACTAGTTACAAAATGACCACTCAAGGACGCTTCCAGATATTCCCCCAAGAGATAAGCTGCAGATGGCAGACCGAGCCGATGAATACATCTTAAACAGAGCCGGCGTAGAATAGACAAGTAGAAGATGTAACTGCCAGGACTGGGAACGACTTAGAGCCGAACTTCGGTTTTCAATTGTCCAACAAAAGAATCTAAGAATCTGATAATGCTTCAAGCACAAAAGGTTCAAAAACTGGGCATGGAAAAAGTATTTGACATCTCCTAGTAACTTTCATTGAGAGAAGCTTAACAGCTGCATACCTTCACACCAAGAAAGCGGGATTACAATATTTGGAGATCTGCCGCAAAATTGTGAGAATAACTCTGGCTGATACGTCATAGCGAGCCTGACAGCGCAATAGTGCTCGCACATTTCACACATTTTCTTACGCTCTTCCAACCAATGTACTGAGTATGGATGAAGTTCATACTCCTCCTCTTCTGGATCTCTTAAGACTCATCAATGAATCCAAAAGATTTGTGGAGCACATTTGCTCAAACAAATTTTTCCGTCTTACCATCCACTTTGTATCTATCCTGTCTCTCTATTTTCTCGACTGTAATCTATCTGGGTGTATTATAATGGTCTTCCTAACTCAGTGCTTGGACTTGTTCAATCCTCCACAAATCTTTTTTTTTATATCCTTGGTCACTCCGCTCGGTTCTGGACTGTTCTTTTTGCGCCGCCCCATGCGATATCGGCATCTGCTAGTTTGCGCAACATCGACCTTCGCCAAGTAATCTTTGGCTGACCGCAACATCCGCTTCCTTGCGTGTTCAAGTCCAGTGGCATTCTCATGATGCTATCTGGTGGTTTTCCAAGTGTGTGATCTATCCCTCGCCATTATCTGCGTTTGATTTAACATAGGGTGGACTCCTCATTCGTAGATCTCCACAGCGCGTTGTTGCTGACGGTGTTCGACCAAAGTATTCTACAGATGATGCGGAGGCATTTGTTGACGAAAGATGTTAGCCTCTGTGTGATGATGTTGGACACCAGTCATGTATCACTTCCGTATCGCAATGCAAACTTGACACATGAGCTGAATATTCGCAGCTAAGAGCGCCTGGAGATTTGCGAACTCGTCCATACTGCATGCATCAGCCCGAACGACGCATTTGCTTTGTTTAGCCTGCAGTTGACATCTTCATCTGCTACGCTCTCTATCGTGATAGTGCATCCGAGGTAGGAGAAGCTTTCGACAAATTCCACCTGGCACCTGTCAACCATTATATGACTTACTTTATTGTGATTGACTCTCAAAGCTTTTGTCTTGACGATATTGACCTCCAGTCCGAAAATGCGTGCCAACGTGCCTAGTCCGTCTGTCTTCGCTTGCATGTCAGTGAGTTTGTGAGAGAGGAGGCAGATGTCATCGGCGAAGTCCAGGTCAGTTCGTTGTTCGTTGTTCTCGTGAAGGGAGCGCCACTCAACTGATAGTTCTACTAGTATCCGAAGAGTGTTGGCTTGATAAACACAGCTTCTGCGAGGGAAAAATCCAGCTTGTTCAACCCTTAAGGAGCGTTCGATACATTGGAGTCTGCCTTTTATGATCCTGACTAGAATTTTTAGGCGGCGTTTATTTCTCACCAGTTACCGCAATCCCGCAAATCGCATTCCTTGGACAGTTTTACAATGATGCCTTTTGTTCAGGACGGAGGCAGCTTTTCATTGTCCCAGAGGGCGGTGATGTGGGGATGCTGAAATTTGCGGTTCGGCGATCAATAGTTCTGGCAGAATGCCATCTTCGCTCGCGTCTTTGTCGAGCTTCAGCTTCTTGATTGTATCCTTCATATCCGCTAGACTAGGGCAACATGTGGTTATTTTGCTGCCCACTTCGAAGCTAAATTGACTGCTAAAAGCGTTGTTGTTAATTGCTTCAAAGAGTTCTTTCCACCTACGGATCTGGTCATTATTGGAGCTCAACAAGGCACCATTCAGGTCTCTGATTGATTAGTTACTACACCTTTGCTGCTTGATTAGGCGGCCAACTATGCGGTACAGCTGTCTCATATTGTTTGCTCCTGCTGCCGCTTCGGCATCGCTAGATGAGATTTTAGTCAACTTTCTCTTATCGTTTCAGGCCGATTTCTTTACTTGTTTCGCCGTCTCTCTGTACCCTGACCGAAATGTGTGTATCGAATGGTTTTTCGTTGGGTTGGGTTTTCTCTAGGACTTGGAGTATTGTGAAGATCTGGCTTTTGGTGGATTTACGAGGTCTGAAGCCGCATCGATAAGACCCAATCAGTTTGTTGACGATGGGCTTCATTCTGTCACCCATTCCCCTCGACAGGATCTTGTATAAGATGTTAAACACGCTTATCCCGAGGTAGTTTTCCCAGATTGCAGCATCCCCCTTCTTATGAATTGGGCAAATCACTCTAACTAACAAACAGCTACTAATAACAGATGGACTAATATGGGAGCCTGCAGAGTTTCGCGTCTACTTCCCCCAAAGCACAATGAACGAAGAATACGGAACTCGTTACTGAGGCTCTCATAAACGAATTTATGTTTTCTGAAGAGAATACGAAAAGAACAGCAGTCTATTGGCTATTTGGTTTCAAGGTTCGGAGCTCCGAGTAGTGATTTTCATAGGAGCTCTAAATATAAAGTATAAGTAGAGTTCATTCAGTACTTGTTCAGGTGCAAATACCGCGCATTTCGAGGAATGTGCTTCAAAGGCTCTGAAGCAGTTTAGTTATATTCTCGTTAGAAAGGCTACTTAGCACGGAATAGTTTATGGAAATGTAGGGGGAGGAGTTGAGAAATATGTCTGGGCAATAGCAAAAGCGCCTTTATGTACATTTAGTGAACTCTTTCTAAGAGCCTGCCATCCAAGCGATGGGCTCACCTGAAGTTATACATCCAATTTATAAAGAAAAACAAGTTTCATTTTATATTAATTTTTAATAAATATCTCATATTGCAGGTGCGAAATGGCGTGCCCATCGCAAGCTGATAGCTCCAACATTCCATTTGAATGTGTTGAAGAGTTTCATTGATCTATTTAACGAGAATTCTCTTCATGTGGTGCGTAAATTGCGCGCCGAGGGTGGAAAAACATTTGATTGTCACGACTATATGAGCGAGGCGACAGTGGAGATTTTACTCGGTAAGTATTAGCAATATAAAGTATGTACATATGTGTGTGTGTGTGTCTATGTGAAATCGTAGTCTCCACTCAGCTGGAAGCTAAAAAACCAAGTTTGTGTCATCAGTTAGTTATCAGCTCAATGTGCTCGGAAATTTAGGTAGACACTCTAGTAGACCGTTTGAAAAAGTTTGTATGCACAGTTAAACACACTCACACACACACATACATTTAATATTATTAATGACTTGACTCATTCATAAGTGGCGGGTTGTGTTAAAAATAGCCCATTTCAAAAGAAAATCTTTCAAATGATATTTATTGTCCAGATATAAAGTCAGGTGAATGGGCTGCCTGTCGTCTCCGTCTAAGTTATTCTCATGGAAATTTTTCTTCGACTTAGATAAATAAACAACATCAAAATGTACTCGTACATTTTTTGAAGACATTTTATTTTTGCAATTCATTGGGACAATATATGGATATTTATTTACTCATAAGTGCATACCGCTTTACTAATTTCCATGTGTATGTATGTACTTAAATGCATAAGGCTTCAATTAGTGGTGCCATGCCTTAGCCATAGCCGTAACCATAGCAATCAGCTGTTCTGATCAAACATATGGGCATCACTCTAAACGAGTATAAGTGCCGCACCATAGGGCCATAAGCATAACCGTAGCCGTGTGTATCTATTGAATTTTGGTTTTTCCCCGTAACCGTAAACAACTGAGAAATATTGGGTTGGCAACTAAGTAATTGCGGATTTCACTCATTGATAGCTTCAATTGAATTTTTAGATTTGCAGACGTAGCACAAATGTAAAACACATTTTGTTATTTGATAGTTGGCAATTCAGCTGTCAATCAGTAAAAAAGTTGTTTGAACGGTTGCGTAGTTTTCGTTTGGCGTTCGTTGGAAAATGGAAAATCGAAAGGAACATTTTCGTCATATTTTGCCTTTTTATTTCCGCAAAGGGAAAACCGCATCGCAAGCTCATAAAAAGGTATGCGCTGTTTATGGTGACGAAGTCTTCAAAGAACGGCTGTATCAAAATTGGTTTGCCAAATTAAATTCTGGTGATTTTTCACTCAAAGATGAAAAGCACGCTGGTCGTTCAATTGAAGTTGATGACGCCCTTATCAAAACAGTAATCTATTCAGATCATCACAGTACAACACGTGAGATTGCAGAGAGGCTTCAAGAAACACCGACACGTATTGAAAAGCACTTAAAACAACTTGGCTATGATCAAAAACTCGATAGATGGGTTCCTCACGAACTGAAAGAAACGCATTAAAAGCTGCGATTTGCTATAGAAACGTAATGAAAATGATCCATTTTTAAAACGACTGATAACTGGCGATGAAAATCGGGGTTTTTACAGCAATATCAGGCGGAAAAGGTCGTGGAGCCGGCCAGGTGAACCAACTCAAACAACATCAAAAGCTGATATTCATCAAAAGAATGGTTTTCTATCAGTTTGGTGGGATTACAGAGGAATTGTCTACTTTTAACTCTTACCACCCAACCGAACGATCAACTAACGAAATTAAAAAATGCAGCTGAAGAAAAGCGGCCCGAATTGACAAATCAAAAAGGTCTTGTATTCCATCATAACAATAAAAGGCCACACATATCTTTGGACACTCGGCAAAAATTATAGGAGCTTGGTTGGAATATTTTGCCACAGCCACGATATAGTCCTGACCTTGCACCATCTGATTACTTTTTGTTTCGATCTTTACAAAACTCCTTGAATGGCAAAAATTTCAATAATGATGATGATGTCAAATCGCACCTGATTCAGTTTTTTGCTAATAAAAACCAAAAGTTTTATGAACGTGGGATTATGATGCTGCCTGAAAAATGACAAAAGGTCGAAATGATCGAAATGGGCAATGCATTGCAGAATAAAGGTATTTAGTTCCTTGAAAAAGTTGTATTTGATTTTCGAAAAAAAAATACGCAATTACTTTTTTGCCAACCCAACAAATATCTGAATTTCATTAAAAACCTTGAAGAAAAATTTTAAAAACTTTAATTTATTTATAAAAACTCGATTTTTAAAAGTATTTTCGAATCACTCCAGCTCACCCTCATCTTAATATTTTTCCGAAATATTTTGACGTCATTCTGAAAATATAATAAATTTTATAATTTCGGTGAAAAATCTTTTTTTTTGGGAGTCACCCTAATGTATATATTTACAATTTCGTGTACAAAATTTTATGAGATCATTCGCGCGCGTTAATTGAAAACTTCTGGCAATTACCTTGAGATCCACTCAGCGGAAGTGAATTGCCCGAATATTGTTTTTTTTTTTTTCGAAGTGATATTTGACCTATCAAATATCAAATTTGATATCAGAGAATGGGCGTGCAGATACATGACTTCTGCAGAAGATGCCCTAAAGAAGAAGAATTTACACGTTCTCTGCCAATATTCTCTTCATCCAGACACAGATTTATCATTTTAGGTATACAATTTTGCAATGAGTTGGAAGATCTCAGCTCGGTAGGAATCAGAAACCTTCTAAAGTTTCTGCACAGTTCAGATTGGTTTTAGGAGAGAGAGAGAGAGATAGAGAGAAGTGAGCAGGGTGCAACATTTAAAGATAGGGCATGGTAGATATGTTTACGGATGGCTCGAAGTTGGATGGAAGAGTTGGTGGGAGAGTATTCTGCGAAGATCTCACCAACAAACTCAAATTTAGGCTTCAAGATCACTGTAGTGTTTTCCAAGCGGAAGCAGTGGATTGGTTTATTATTTCTGTAATTACTGTAAAGTATGTAAACATCTACTCCGACAGCCAAGTGGCAATTAGGACATTGAGCTTGATGTGTGTGCGTTCAAAATTAGTCAGGGAATGTTTGACTTCTCTCTCGATTCCATGCAAATACTTCGATATTAGGCTCATTTGGGTTCCCGGTCACAGTGGCATAGAGGGAAACTGCTGGACTGATAAGCTGGCTAGACAGAGAACCCTGGAGACGGTCATCCCAAAATGAGATATGAGCTTCCCTAATAACCTGTAGTCTACTCCTGGAAATATGGGCCTCGCTTCAACCCAGCGAGCGCTGGATTAGTGCACAAACGTGTAAAGTCGCGTGATCCTTCTGATAATGGGTAGTTCGAGGGAGCTTCCAAGGCTAACAAAGTCCCAGCACTCGAATTAGGTATGTATCCCTACCGGAGTTTGTCCGTTATGTGTCCATGCGGTGAGGCTTGGGATTGCTTTAAGTCCTTTCTGCAGAAGCTGCCTGGTGGAGGAGACATTTGAGCTCTCACTTTTTTGCTAAACCTGCGGTTATTGCGGGTTTAAATATCACAAACCTGGTGAAATTCATCAGTAGCTTAAAGCGGTTCGTACGAGTGTAATTAGCGATGCTGGTCGTCATCCTCTTCCTTATTTTCCTCTTCCCCCTCTTCCTCTTCCAAAGCCACTTCTTCCTTTTTCCACCTGTTTAGTTCTTTTCCTTTTGTTCCCCCAACGACGAATTTTGATTATTCGTCCAAGTGGGTTCCTCGCAAGTGCAGCCATTCTAGAAGAGATGAAGTCAACCGTTACAACCAAACCTAACCTAACTTAACCTAAATATCTTTGGTAGGTTATGAGCGCCAAAAAATCACGTTTTTGAACTAGAATTTATCATTGATATATATTAAAGGTATGCTGAGGAGACCTATAGACCTTCAGGCTACTGTGCTGTTTTTCAGGCAGTGTGAAGTACTTGAACATCACAGCCGATTGGGTAGTTAGTTGGTGTGGCGAGTGGTCACACCTCTAATCAGCGCTAAAACGCACCATTTCAATACCACAAATCGCTATATAACCTAAAGAGAAAAACAGTAACTAAAGTACTGCCTCAATACGTCGCCTGTCATTGAATTACACAATTGCCCATTATTGCCTTTTTGAGAAAATTGCAAAACTGAAAACGAAAAAATGGCAATTAAGCAAATATGTTAATGACATTGCAATAGCTCCATTGATGACAACACACGCACACACACACATGCATATCAGCTGGTTATGAGCAATAGACTGGTGTATGTATTTTTTCCTTCACACATGCGAAAATTGTCAAAATGCCAATACAACACCAACGCCCAGCTCAAAATGGACGATAGGAGAATGCGCAGCGTGCAGCGGATATTGAGAGTTGACGTGGTTTCAAGCGGTTTTGGCATATTTGGCTTGAATTGTTTGGAAAAATTTAAGTACATACTTTTAAAGGGTGTTCAAGACACTTGTTTCTTTTTTTCTTATTTAAATGAAGTGAAATGAAAAAATGTACTATTCTTATAATTTTTGTAAATATTATTTTTTCAAGTACTTTTCTGGTATTGTGTGGTGTTATTATTAATACCAAATATTATTGAAAAACACATTCTGCGCCGTATCCGAGTGGGTTTTGTGCTTGGCTTCCACTCAGTTCTTTCTTTATTCTATTCCCGCTGTGAACATGCAAAATCAGATGATAGAAAAAGGTGTTCCTAATTTAGGTTGTGGTTGTCGTTGTTGTTGTAGTAGTTTATCAGGCCTTGCCAGTGTGGTGTGGTCACCGATCGTCATCATCTATCTCATCTAACAGTAACACAGATACTTGCGTCCAAAAAGGTACAGGAGTCCAGGGTCCGGCGGGTTGGGTCCAAAGAGAGAGGGGTATTAGGTGAGTGTATTTAAGGAGGCATGTGAATAGGTTTTTACAATAGTGATAGGTTGAAGTTTAACCTGAAGTTATAGGACGAAGTGCAAACCTCCAGTAAATCTAACCTGCTACTATATCCAGAACATAATTTGGTTAAGGTAACGCAGGTCTCACGAGGCAGCTTAAGTTCTTAGTCTGCGATGGATGGTCGTTAGACTTCAGTGACGGCAGTCGGGGATCGAAAGGTGGTAAGAGCTTCGCGCAGAATGTCGTTTAAAGTCTGTCTGTAAACTGTCCGATGCAGTAGTTGAGTTGTGTATGATTCTGGATCTCGCCAACATAGTTGACGAGATGTCTCTTGACTCGCCTCGAAGGTGGGTCAGCCCATAAAAAAACCAGCAGAGGAGGCTCCTGCAGTAGCAACCCGCAAAAGTCACTTACTGAGCATCTTAATATGCACCTTAACTGGAAGCATAGTTTTCTCATTGTGGAGATGTTGCACGGGAAGCCTCGTGGGAAGCCCTCCCGTGCCTGCCCTGAAGGCACTATTCAGACAGACTGCCCTGTAGGCAGGCCGGCTTGAAGTTTAGCTCACTAAAAATCACTAGATCCAGCCGATCAGATCGGCGCAGCGTAATTCAGAAGCGACCGGTCAATTGTTGTGAATGTAACATTTCTTTGTCTTTGCTGCTCGTTAACGATTTGAGGGCCTAGTTGCGGTTTTGCGCCCTAGTGACAATCGCGGTTGTGTGCGCCTAGAAGGAGTGCAAACCATCCATGGTGACCCCTAAGATTTCAGGGTTGCCTACGGTCGATATTGATTTATCGTCGACTTTCACCTTTAACTGCAGTTGGACCTCCTTCGTTCAAGTAGTAAATAGAATCACCGTGAATTTGGTGTGGAGATTCCTCGCAGTGAAAAAGCGAGAAAGGCTGGCAAGATAATCGTTCACTTTGGAAGTCCAGCCATCTATGTACGTCATTGTTGGACGCCATTATCGAGCAACCGTCAGCATTGAAGGCCAATGAAATTCGCTCTGATGATTGGGCAAGCTTCGAAATTTAGAAGTCTTTCCTAATATCTGTCGTCGGAGAGTATTCGTTGCGGTACCAACTGTTGACATATAGCTGCCTAATGTGATGGGTAGCCCTTTAAAAGAACTATAACACAACTAAATTAAAGAGAGTGCAGAGGACTGCTTGTATTGGCATCACTGGGGCGTGTAGAACATGTCCCACTGTCACCTTTAACGTCATTCTGCACTTACTTCCCGTTGATCTTCACATTCAATCCATTGGTGTCCAGAGCGTTATTAGATTAACGGAGGTTGGCCCTGGAGGTCATCTTATGAAGGGCTTAGGAGGTTTTGAGGCAGATTTCTCCTTTCTTTTCTGTACTTCTAACAGATCTCTCCACCTCCATCCGAAAACTGTCTTTTGAGGGTTGCGTTAGGGCTATCTTTCCAAGTAGGCTGGGTTGAAAAGAGGGAAGAGTCTGCACGGACAGTACCTATGTCTGTTTTCACCGAAAGATCCAAGATGGAATCTGGAGTTGGAGCGTCAATGTTTCAGTCTCCTTTAAACTGACGAAAACTAGTAGTGTAGCAAAGGTATTCGCAATCCTGCAGGCAGTCAAAATACTTAGATAAAAATAGCTGTTGGGAGGGAGACTTAAATATCTTTTCCGATAGTCAAGCTGTGATCAAGGCTTTGTCATCGTCATGTTGCAGTTCGCTTCCGATCAACTCCTGTAAGGAGGAGATCAAACGTCTCGAATGTGCAGAAGAAAGGTCTCTTATCTGAGTTCCGGGTCCGGCAATGAAATTGCCGATGAGCTTGCCTCGAAAGAGTCGACAGAACAGGTCTCAGTTGTCTCCATCTCAGACATCGGTGTCCATTTGGCCGTTGTTACAGGGAAACTTGGAGTTCTCTCTTTCGTGTGCTATCTCAAATGCACTTTGGCCTCAGTACAACAGAAGCAGGACGCTTAAAGTGCTAGGAATACACCACCATTCAATTTCTGCGCTCATAGCGGAGGTCACAAATCACACCCATAGCAGAAGCTGCAGGGATCTCGCAGAGAAAGAGACAGTTGAACACTTTCTTTGAAAATATCCGAGTCTGGCGGCTAGGCGCTTAAGGTTCCTTAGTGTGCCTTTCGGGAGAAGTCTTAGGCAATTGTTCAGCCTAGATCCCATTTCCTTCCTCCACTACATAAACAGCGTTGGATGGCTGAAGATGGTTTTTCTTTCTATGAGTTAGGAAATTTTTCGCAGGTAGGGGTCCACATTATAGCATCAGTACGGCTATCGGGATGATACTTGTAGAATACCCGTGATACTCTCGGCAACTAACGTACCTACCAGCTGTTGATTGCAGCGGAAGAGGAACGATCACTTGTTGTGCCCAAGTAGCGCCGACCCAAGTAGCAGGCAATGGCAATAGCGGCGCATTTCTGCCTTGAGAAAGCTTCTCATAAGAAGCTTTCGTTTTTAGACAAAATTACAATGAAATCTAAAAACTCGTTACTTAAATGGTTTAACAAATTTTGAGCTATAACAGAGCTCATAGCACGACCAAGTATGGTGAGGTGAAGTCCAAAATAAACATGACTGGCGTCATAGAAATGCTTTTGATGGCGCCATCTTTTTAATGCGTTAGTGCGTAGGAATTTGCATCCCTAGCTGACTTCCAGCGAAAGCTTGGTAACATTCGGTTTAGTGGAAGCGAAGTTATTGCGTCTAAAGTGTCAGTAAGTTTGTGTCATCGGTACAAAAATGAGTTTCAAACAAAGAGCTAATATCAAATTTTGTTTTAAAATTGGTAAAACGGTTACCGAAATATTCGAATTGATAGAGAAAGTTTACGGCGATGATTGTCTATCTCGTGCCAGAGTTCAGAGTGACAATGAACATACGGGCCGCCCAAAATCAGTAATCATCGAAAACTCCATCAAAATTGTTCGTAAATTTATCAAAAATGAACCGAAATCAGCGTTGAAATTCATTCAGAGTTGAAAATCTCCAAAACGTCGATTTATCACATTTTAACTGATCATTTGGGCTTACGAAAACTCTGTGGGCGTCACAAGTTAACTGAGGACCAAAAATTGCTCAGAATTCAACATTCAAAAGACCTCATTAAAGAGGCAAGAAACGACGAGAACTTCCTTTCCTACTTTATAACTGGTGTTGAAAAGTGGTGCTTCCAACATGAACCTGAAACTAAGCGTGAAAGTGTCGAATAAAAGGCCCCAGACGAGCCACCACCCAAAAAATCGCGTTTGGAGAAGTCAAAAATCAAGTCGATGCTCATTTGTTTTTACGATTCCAAGGGGATTGCCCACAAGAAGTTCGAGCCACCGGCCCAAACCGTCAATGCAATTTTCTATATTGGCGCTTTGAAGCGTTTGTTGCATCGCATTCGTCGAATTCGCACTGAATACCGCGAAGGAGGAAGCTGGCGCTTATTGCATGATCTCATCTATCCCCTCTTGTGACTCATTTTTTGACTAGAAATCGCATTTGAACCAGCAATCACTCACTGTACTCATCTAATATGGCTCCCTATGACTTCTCCCTATTCGGAAAATTGCATTTGGCTATGAAAGGAAAACGTTTTGCGTCCGTTGAGGCCATCCAAAAGGCTTGTACCAACAGAAGTACATTCCGGTCAAAGACCTTAAACACTCTTTTAAATAGCTCAAAACAGTATATCGAGGCCAGAGGGGACTATGGACCCTTACTGGAACCTTCCTCCGTCTTTACAAGTGTCCTTCCCGCTATTATGTTGGTCGTCCTCTCAACAGATTCTATGACACACACTTCTCTCGCCCCACAGCCTCCTTCTACATTAGCCCATATAAACTGCTTCAGAAAAAAGCTCCCGTCGTTTCCACTTTAGCTCAGTCTTGTTTATTTTGGACTTCACCTTGTATGCATTTTGATGTATTTCTTTCCTAGCAGCGCGATAACCTCCAATATCGCAGTCGTACAGCAACCAACAAGTTTAACGCTCCCAATGTTCGCCAATTTCAGCGCAATGAAAATGCAAAAAACTAAAAAAAAAACCTTATGATATCATTTCATATGCGTGTGCATAAGTATTTATATTATATATTTGTGCTCCAACGCGAGCGAACGCCTTACATAACAATGCATTAGTTTTCACTACTTACACAGGGTTTCGTATTGGTTTTTCTTTTTGCAAACGGCAGCGCGCATGCAACAACCGCCCATAAGACACACATTCGTGCCAACCGCGAAGCAAAATACTTTAGCTAATTACCAACCAGTTTTGATTTCTTTCCTACAGCTAACTTTTCTTTGTGCTGTTTTGCTTTCATTTGGCCACTCTGCCGGTGGTAGGTGATAGGCAGCGCAGCAGCTACTACAAACAACCAGGTAAATCTGCATAAATTTATATAAAAGTGTTTGTGGTTGCCGGTGGCTGATGGTTGATGGCTGTTGACTGATGGCAGGTGATGGCTTATGGGTGCTGTCAATCAATTTTGTCACTGCACTGTCGTCGCTCTTCTTGCTACACTTCAGAATTTGTCGCTTTGAAGGAACACTTCAACTCACGGACTGTTTGGTGGTGGTGCGCGCGTGCAGGACAAACGTTCAAGGAAGCAGAATTTTCTTGGTAAAATGTATGCGCAGAATTTCTATTAACTTCAAATACTACTATTGCATTCTAATTAGCCGATTGGGTGTGACTTTCGCGTACCTTACACAAGGAAGTGTTGAAATAGAAATGCCAATTGATTGCGTGAGGTTAATGCGGGCCATTCAACTTGTGGCGATTTAAATAAATTCTGGTACGTGACGCAAGTTACCACAACTAGCGTTCCCAAAGGTTTGAAGAAAATTTACTTATATATACAAGGGTGTGAAGTTATTGGGTTTTAAAGTTCATAATTTATTTTGTCGTTTTCATAGTCTTTTATCCAATATTTGGATTACTAGACTATTGCAAAACGCCTGCCACTTGTTATACTTTTCCAATATTTCATAGGGGTGAGAAAATACACACACGTACTCGTATACTTACTAAATTGCTCAATACGTTTTGCGGTTCGATAAGAAAATCCAAATTTTATGGTTTTAAATACAATTTCTTATTCAATATAGTTTCCCTGAACATCAATAAACTTGTTCCAACGAGATTTCAATTTTTGAAGCCCACCCTTGAAGTGAGAATCTGAAAGGCCTGTAAAATATTTTTCCACAGCTGGTATGACCCCATCATTTGATGAAAAACGCTTTCCAAGCATGCTTTTTTTAGGTCTGGAAACAGATGGAAGTCTTTTGGCGCCAAATCTGGTGAAAACGTTGGATGCTCCAACAATTCGAAATTTAATTCATGGATTTTAGCCATTGTAAAAATGCTTTTGTGACTCGATGCGTTGTCCTGATGAAAAAGAATTTTTTTCTTTTGCAAACTGGGTCTTTTTCACAAATTTTTCCCTTCAGCTGGTCTGAATTTAGTCACAATAGCTGGAACAGCCGCTTCAGTGGGTCGATTAAACTGACCATAAAATGGAAGGAGCGCGCGATAAACTTTCTTAATAGAACACGGATTTTTATAATAAAATTCAATGATTTGCAAGCGTTGTGCGTTTGTAAGACAATTCATGGTTAAATTATAGACCAAACTGAAGATGTTTGACAGTGAAACAAAACACGAAACGTGCGCCAGCCGCTTAAACCAACTGTTTAAAAAGATAATAAGAAATCACCCGTTACTTCAAATGACAAATTCCCTCTTCAAGCAATGCAATTTTTGGAAAGCGCCAATACTCTGCTATCTCGATTCCATGAAATGATTAGCATAGAATCCTAATCAAAGGTTCTGGTTAAAAGTTAGTGACTGATAAAGTATGTAAAATAGAAATATACAGGTAGTAACGATCATGATTTATATCAAGAGACTAGCTTACAAGGCATCAGCTTATAACATTACTTTCGCAGATTACAGCGTCTGATATTATTTGCGTGCGTACCTGCCGACATCAGCCTAAAAGCGCAGCGGTTCAAATTAATTCGTTGATCAACGCCCCCAAAATGCTAGTGGTAGTGTGGAACTTGAAATAATAAAGAGTCTTCAGTTTTTTGGTTAATTTGATCTTGTAAAGCTATAGGCTAAGATCCGATAAATTCTGTATTGCAGGGTTTACTAATCGCACACGTCTTTTGCCAATAAGCCTACCCAGGATATTGCTTGAATTTAGCTCTGGATCTACAGGGTCCGGCAGTCGAAGTGTAACTAATTCAAAAGGCCATACATTTAGTTTGCAAAATTACTTTTATTCAATTCAAAGTAAAAAATGTGTGAAAATAATACGCAATTAGGAATTAATTTACTTTTTCTCGGTATGACCAACTTTTACCTCGACTATGGCCTTGAGACGGTCCAGCAACGAATCGCAAGCTGCCCGAATGTAGCTTGCAGGTATTTTCGTCCACTCGCGGAAAACGGCTTTTTTCAGCGTCTCGAGACTGGTGAATCTTTGCTAATCTTACTCTTCAAAACGGCCCAAAGAGAATAATTCATCGGATTTGCGTCTGGTGAATTTGAGAATCATTGTGCGGACGTTATGAAGTTGGGAACGTTGTTTTTTAGCCATTCTTGGTTCAGTCGAGCTTTGTGAGACGGTGCCGAGTCCTTTCGAGTCCTTTAAAACGCCCATTGTCTGCCACTGAAATGTTTGTCTGGCCACGGCTTCAAAGTAACCTCCAGAATACTTTTCCGATAATATTTCGTATTTACCTTGACGCCAGCCTCAATGAAAATGATTGAAGAGCGCCCATCTGCGGTTACAGTAG
Organism: Anastrepha fraterculus; assembly: GCA_037575425.1. Taxonomy (NCBI): domain Eukaryota; kingdom Metazoa; phylum Arthropoda; class Insecta; order Diptera; family Tephritidae; genus Anastrepha; species Anastrepha fraterculus. The sequence goes on from JAYXIM010005294.1 coordinate 47,440, forward strand.
CCCAAACCAGTACCTATGGCGGGTGCTGCCTCCTGGTGGCCAATCGATGACTAAATTCTTGTATGAACGGTCGGTAAAATAAACCCTATCATTTTGGGAGATTACGAATTATTTCAATTGAAAAAAATTCTCGTCAGAAAACACAATGTTCGGAAATTGACCGCTTTCGGCCAAGCGAAGCAACTCATTCGCTCTCTCAAGTCTGACTTGTTGCTGCTTTGGTGTGAGATCATGCGCCTTTTGGATCTTGTAAGGCTTGACTTTGACAATATTTTTCAGTATTCGGCGAATGCTACGGTCAGATATTTTCAGTTCTTTCGCCATTTGTTTGGCACTTCGTCGGGGATTCCGCTGAAGTCGCTTCTTCACTTTTTGAGCCATTTCACCTGACGTTGCAGTCTTTTTAGGACCACCTCCATGACATTTCGCGACCCTACCAATGCCATTGTAACGAGTAATGGTGCGATAAACAATAACTTTATTTGCTTGAAGGTGCTCGAGCTCACGAACAATCGCTGGTTGTGATTTTCCAGCCAAATGTAATGAAATCACACTATTACGTTTGAAATCCATTACTGATTTTCTTTTGTCGCGTAAACAATACTATGGACTGTCATTTAGCCAATTACCAGATGCCCGTACATTAGCTGCGCGAGCGGTCTAAAGTTGGTTACACTTCGAGTGCCCGACCCTGTAAGTAGCAGACTCATTGGAAGTCGCTGCTCTTTGGAGCTGTGCCACCGCGCGTAACCACGGCCGATACTTGAACGATGTTATTTGTGATGTGGCAAATCGTTTTACCGGAGAATGTCAGGAATATTTGGGTTTATTTTCATATGAATATTCCTGGTTGAGATCTACGCACCTACGGCGTTTTTTATATGATCGTAGAATTGGAGTATTGCCCATTCAGTTCCAGAAGGCTGGTATGAGAGCTTCACCTTGACGATCAGCTCTTCCGATTATTTGGTATAAGAAGTACTACATATACTCAAAAGTACCGGGTTTTCTTCTAAGAATGTTACTTACAAATGCCATTAAGAATCGAACAAACTCAACTTGAAGTAGGGAAATGATTATGATTTGAGGAATTGTGTATTTTAGAGCATTTTTGATATCAAGATGACTTCAAGTGAACTTGATACTTGCAAAAGGACCCATGTCCGGATAAAAACTGTATGAGGTAATAGTTAACCTCACCATACTTCTTTTCTGCGCACTCTTTTAGATCTGGTATTAGTCTCGCTGTCCATCTACCGTACCGTTCAAAGTTCCATCTTGCCTGCCAAAATGTGAGCGTTTGAATTCCAATATCGTAGAAACGTGGTACTGGTATTCTTGAGATTTTTACCTCCCATCTCCGTTTGCGCTCTAGTGCTATAATATTTATATGAATGGTTCCCCTGATAACTAACACCGCTGCTTCAGATACTGTTCTTTATGACAAAGCCACTCTGAGAGCGCAGGTGCGTTGCACAGATTGCAGAGTTTTCCGTCAGCTTTGCACGCTTAGCGAATCAGCCCATATTTCGCATCCGTACAGAAAATCGAGTTCGTCGTGTCCATTAAAAGTTTTCGCTTGTTCTGCGTTGGACCTCCAAGGTTTGCCATGAGCTTACTTAACATGCCGCTTACTTTGGCAGCTCTTGTGGCAGCATGATTTATGTGCGCCCAGTAAGTTGGCCTTGTGTCTAATTGCATTTTTAGGTACTTGACTAACTCTTTTTGTCTATAAAGTGGCATCAAGTACTTGTATATCTACTTCCAATGGGATACGTCTGTTGGTTAGAAGGATTAGCTCTGTTTTCTCTGCGACTAGTTTTAATCAGTGGACCTCTAGCCATGTCTGAACTTGGATCTTTCCCTGGTTTACCTTTCTTTTGGCTTCGTCAGTGCTTCGAGCGATTATTACAGCTGCAATGTCATCTGCATATGCCACTAAATGAGCCTTCTCAGGCATCTCTATTCGAAGGATTTCATCGTTGCTTTTAATCCAAAGTTTATTGTTTAGTCTTGCAACCTTCTCACGCTTCGTATAAGAGCACGCGATTGCTTAGATAGCTAGGAATAATCTTCAATAGATTATTCGGGATCTTGAATTTTACCTTTAAGGCTTCAATTACGTCGTCCCAACTTAAACTGTTGAGAGCATTTCTAATATGAATTAGACCATTAGCACAGGTCTGCCTCAAGTCAACCCATTCGGTAGTGGACCTTAGACTTTTGTATATGTTGTGCGCCCGAATAATTTTTTACGGCATTCTTAACCGAATTGAACCGAATCTGGTACAAAGACCACCTTCTATGGAGGAATCTGGAGATTAATACAAAAATTTCGGGCATTCGTTATAAAGGGTTTGGGGTAGTCAGAGGCAGCCAGAGAAAAAATCATGATTTTCAATAATTTTTTTTTGCTAGTCAATTACTTTATTTTACAAAAATAAAAATGCATTATGTTTCGAGTTAACTTTCAAATTAAAAAAAAAAATTAATAATTGTAAAAGTTATCGCTGTTTGTGTGGAGCCCGTTTCTCCAGAAGTCCCAAGCGGTGATCATCACTAGTCGTTGGGGATTCATCTAAAATCAATCGGGCAAGAGAAAATAGTTTTATTAAAAGATAATCTTGTACCTAATCGAAGGTTTTTTTCTAGATTAACAATATGGCAGGCTTAGGAAATATTTTTCAGATTTTCGAGAAAAACCCCGACAGTTAATTGTTTAAAAAAAAATCGAAAATTTGAAAAAAAAAAATCCTTCGATCAGGCACGAGTTTTTTGTTTTTCAAAAGCATTATAAATTTTATTGAAATCTACCAAGCGGTTTTTAAGTTACAGTGATCCCCAGTTCAAAAAACATAGTTTTGAGAAAAACGCATTTAAAGGTTTGCTCTCAAATGCTCTGGAGCGCCCGAGCGCCCTTTGTTAATTGTTGAATAACTCGAAAAGTATTTGTCGAATTCACTTAAAATTTTCACACAATATTTTTAAGATATAATATTATACTTTAAGAAAATGCAAAACAAAATCCATTTTTTTTTTAATCTCTGACTACTCCTAACCCCTTATATGGAGAAAATGTTGAAGACCGCCAGCGAAAAAGAAACAACATTTTTGAAAATCAAAGCGTTTTTTGAACCATTTGATGGACTCAAACGATTTCAAATTTTCACATTTCCACTGATTATAACATCGATCACGCATCAGATTGCGCAGCTAAGTAATTTCGTTTTCCTTGCCCACATTTTTTTTTCCTACTGTGGCCTGCCTACCTAACACACACACACACACGCACACTTGCTTGCTGCCACTGGTATCCAACTTTTTCTCCACTTGCACTTAGCAAATTTTCTTCTTCATTGTGTTTCCTACAATAGCCGGCCAGTTGTGAATGCATCAATAAGCCATTTGACGACTTGGCCAAAAGGCGAACCACCGGCGGCAGTGGCGCTGCAATGTTAAGACGGTTCAGCCTGGCATTGCATCGCTTGGCGTCACGTCGCATTATTTGCCATAACTATTTGCTTTGGCTTGGATTGGAATATTACGGTGGCGAGAGCATTTGTCACATGTACATACATATGTACATACGTAGGTGTGTGTGTGTGGATGTGCACCTTATATTTAGTAGTTATTACAATGGCATGCTTTGCTAGCCTCCATGTGGCTGTGTGTGTGTGTGTGTGTAGTAATTGTACTACGGTGATGTAAGTTGGGGAGTTGCAGTCTTTGCGGCTGTTTGTTTTCCTTTTACTATGGCTTTCTTCTGGCTTTTCGTGAATTGAATAATCGACGATGCAGTTTGATGACCGGTTTTTTGCACATGCGGCCGCTGATATGCTTACACTTGCTTATGGATGTTCATACTTGTATGTATGTGTGTGCGTGTGTTTGTATATGTGCCCGTACAAACGTCGGCTATTAGTTAGTTGCTATTGCAACTTGTCGGAAAAATTTTCCATGTAAATCTCATATTTGTTGTAATTAAAATTTGAAATGATTGCAACAAGCTGATGTTGGGCCTTTTGTTGACACAGCTCTGAGGGCTACTGAGGTGAATTATGTGGGTATGGGTTTGTATGAATGTCTCGTGTTGCTCATGTAATGTCTGCGGCGCGAATCATTTAAAAAATAATTATTCCGCGCGAGGTCAAAATACATACAAGCACATACATAGATACATACTAACATACATACATACATACATACACACCGATAACCACATTAAGATTTATGCATGCACTTTTGTATACTGAGCGCGCGCATTTATGAATTGAGGTTCAGGGCTGACCCGAAATCTGCAACAGACTGGAAGTTGAAAATCGAGTTTGCAGTAAAAACGTAGAGCAATAAAGAGAAGAGTATAGGATGAAAGCCACTAAAAGGCAATGGTGGGATATCGACATATAATTGACACTTAGTTATCGGCAAACCCTACCAAGACTGGTCTATTGTCTCCTTAGCAGAAGGAGGAAACTTAATGCACGCGTTCTGCCTAAGCTAAAAAGAGTCACAATCCAGCTATGCAAAGAAATCAAATATCTCGCAATAATCCTCGAGCAAACTCCTTTGGAAGTCACACGTTGAAACAAAGGCATCCAAAACACTGATAGCTTTCTTGCAGTGCAAGGGTGTCTTTGGAAAAACGTGGGGTCTTTCTCCTAGCAAAATCCTATGGATCTACACGGCAATGATAAGACCTATTATCACCTATGCATCAGTGGTCTGGATGAGTAGACTCTCTCTCGTGGGAGTTAGGCGGAACTTAGCAAGACTACAATGCACTCTGCCCATCTGTTGCACCTGAGCTTTTCAGACTACTTAAATGCTCTGGTTAGTCTAGCACCACTTCATGTTCACATCCAAGGAGAGGCCTTGAAGGCCGTCTGCAGGCTGAAACACAATGGGAACTGGTACGGCCCCTGTCCGCCATTGGGCAACAGAGAAAGCATAAACATAGATCCAATGATTCTCTCCATTCCCCTTGACTCCATGCCATCAGGAGTCGTACTTGAAAAGAGATTCAGGGGCTCAATTGTAGTCAAACTCTGAAAATAAGCCCGGCAAGCACTGTTTTCGCATTTTCACGGATGGCTCCAGAACCGAGCACGTTTCTGGCTCTGATACCTTCGTGTATGCTGTTCAAAAAGCAATGAACTTTGTTGTGGAAAACCAATGGAGAAGCAGATCTGTATGTGTCTGCAGCGAAAACAAAGCTGGGCTTATGGCCGTAGGCAGCCCTCCAACCACTTCAAAGGTAGTTAAGTCCTGTAAATCCAGGCCGAACTATGTCATAGACATAGTAGCCTGATGCTAACATTTGTCCTGGGACGGGTGGGTAACGAGACCTTTGACTCTTTAGCTAGGACGGACTCGGAGACTAACTTTTGGAGCCCGTTCTGCCACTCTCTTCTGCAGTTATCAATGCCATGGATAGCAAACGTATTACTCTAACCCACAAGTCCACTTGGTATTCCTCAAGATTTATGGGATTAGGATCACTTCTCCAGGCTGTCGAAGAAAGGATCACCCAGTGACCTTATTCGTTTAACTGCCAAGCCCGGAGTGAAAGAGAGAAAGTACTCAACAGTCTCCTTCTTTGAAAGGTCCCCACAGCTTCTGCAATGGGGGTTAAATCATAAACCTAGCTTTTCCGCGTGTATGCTGATCGTCGAATGACCGGTAAATACAACTACGAGTTTCGAAATTGAAGGGCGTGGAGTCCCCATGACTTCCTGACTCCTCAGTCTATTGTATTGCGCCAAAGGGTTTTCGAAATAGCATACGAAGAAATGGAGCTCCATCTACGCTTTCCTGAGAAATAAGTTGTGCGATTGACCTTTAACAACAGTCAGTGGAATGCTGCTGACCGGGTAAGAGACCCCTGAGACCAATTCAGTCTACTTGCTGACAAGCTCATCCGCGATTTCATTTCGCTTTATGTTCCTATGTCCTACAACTCAGACCAGAGAAAAATTACCTGCACACACAAAAGATTTGATCTACTTATTATAGGAGTTGTCTAGCTTGGATCTGCACCATGACGTCGTCAGAGCCTTGATCGTAGCTATCGTAAAAAATGTTAACATCTCCCTCGCTCTCACGTTGCCTACACATTTTGCCTGCCTGCAGGATCGCAAAGACTTCTGCCAGTATTCAGCAATTTTAAGGAGATAGATAAATTGGCTGAATTAGAGAAAACTCCTGCTCCGCCTCCCGATTCCATCTTGGAACCGTCAGTTAAGACAGACCTCTGAAAGCTTCGGTGCAGATTTCCCCTCGATCCAATGCTGCCTACTTGAAAAGATTGCACTGGCACAACCCTCAAACTCTGTCCGAAGTTCAGAGTCTGTGATTTGAATTCCCATTTTTCGCCAAACATAGATTTGCAGGAGTAGAAAGTTATACTGGCCCTCTTTCGCCAATTTCTGCTAATGGAGTTTGGAGTCAAATATCACTCCAAGATACCTAACTTCCAATGAAAGCGGGAGATTGTGGCAAATAACACCAGCTCCGTTTTGTCATATTTGATTCTGAGGCCACAACTGACCTCTCCAAAATTTCAGCCATGACTGAGGGAAACGGTCCCGCTGCCATTTGGAATGGTGGCTTCAATTTGTTGTTAAAAATCGCCGAAATGAAGGCATACAGCTCTGTGAAGGAGACGTTAGGTACCGTTACATATATTCCTTCAACTAAACGTCTCGCACTAAAAGAATTTGCGCTTCGTAATACCTTTAAAGATTCACTAATCGTTGGCTATTAAGATAAACGAGTTTTCTGTTTAGACGAAAATTTCTACCGGCCATCAGTGAGCTGCTGCAATCTACGCTCGACTACTTGCGCAAGCCTCTATGGGCTTGGAGTTTAAGCCTCCAATATCGCATAAGCACTTTTCCAAATGGGGCTGAAAGGTAGCTATTTTCTGTACAATTTTTCTGGCATGGGGGTGTGTCAAATAAGACATAAAAACTTTGTGATCCCAAGCACATATTTAGCCACTCCGCTAGTCTTTTTATGATCCTTTAAATTGATTTCCTTTTATCTAAATTAATTTTGTTTTATCTAAATAAATTTTCTTTTATTCTCTTTCCCTACAGAGACCGCCATGGGTGTTTCCAAGAAAACTCAAGACAAATCCGGCTATGAATACGCCTTGGCCGTCATGAAAATGTGCGATATCCTCCATTTGCGTTCGCGAAGTCTCTTCCTGCGCAATGAATTCATCTTCACGCTCTCCAAATATTATCACGAGCAAGGCAAACTGCTGAATATCATTCACGGCCTCACAACCAAAGTCATCAAATACAAAAAAGCCGCCTTTGCTAATGGCACACGCGGCTCATTGGCTCAACAGGAAATGGCGGCCGCCAAGAAAATTACACCACCGAGTACACCAACAGCTGGTGCGAGTGTAACGAAGAAGGGCGACAAACAAAATTCAACAAAAGAAACGTCCGTAGAAGGCTTGTCATTTGGCCAAGCCGAGGGTTTAAAGGATGATCTGGATGTCGAGGAGAATGATGTGGGCGAGAAGAAGCGTTTGGCCTTTCTCGATTTGCTGCTCGAGAGTGCACAAAACGGTGCATTGCTCACCGATACCGAGATCAAAGAACAAGTCGATACGATTATGTTTGAGGGGCACGATACCACCGCGGCCGGATCATCTTTCTTTCTCTCGCTGATGGGCATTCATCAGCAAATACAAGACAAAGTCATTGCCGAATTGGATGAGATATTTGGCGACTCAGACCGCCCAGCCACATTTCAAGACACTTTGGAAATGAAATATATGGAACGTTGTCTGATGGAGACGCTGCGCATGTATCCACCGGTGCCGTTGATAGCGCGCGAACTACAGGAAGACTTAAAACTAGCATCGGGTCCATATGTTATACCGCGTGGCGCTACAGTGACAGTGGCCACTGTCAAACTACATCGCAATCCAAAAGTCTACGCCAATCCAAATGTATTTAATCCAGACAACTTTTTGCCAGAACGTCAGGCCAACAGACATTACTACGCCTTTGTGCCGTTCTCAGCGGGTCCGCGAAGTTGTGTTGGTAAGTGGAAAGTTGGGAGTTTTGTTATATAATACATTTTTTGTTTCTATAATTGATTTTCTTTTTCTTCTCAGGCCGGAAGTACGCCATGCTCAAACTAAAGATACTCTTATCCACCATTCTACGAAATTATCGCGTCTATTCCGATTTGACTGAGGCCGATTTCAAACTGCAAGCCGACATCATATTGAAGCGCGAGGAAGGTTTTCGTGTACGCTTACAGCCGAGACAACCCAAACCGAAGCCGAAGGCTACATAGAAGGCTCGACCGTCTATTTCTTTTATAATTCTGCTAGGTTTTGGATTTACACACATACAAGTACATATACATACATATATTTTTCCACATATTAGAAATTAAATGTTTCTTTTTTTGTGAAAATAAATAAAATGGCATTTATTTAGACAGGCTAAATACATACATACGTACATATCTACTTGTAAAATTGAAATGTTATTTTCTCAGCATTACTCAGTTTTCATGATTACGAATTATGCATACAAAGTACATAAATAAGAGAGATAATATTTGTGGAGTCAGGTTAAAAATAAAGTTTCAGTCACACATTTTACAAGAGAGCCTTTCAACTTTGTGGGAAATTTAAAAGAGGATTATAAATAGCTTACACAGACGGTGGCGTTAATCGGGATTAACAACTTCATTCGGTATTATCAGGAAAGAAGTAAAACGAATGAGTCTGGTGGTGAATGAGGACAAAACGAAGTACCTCCTGTCATCAAACAAACAGTAGGCGCACTCGCGTATCGGCACCCACGTCACTGTTGGGAGTTATGCTTTCGAGTTTGTAAAAGACTTCGTACTACTGTGGGCAAAAAGTAAGGTGAATTTGGTTGTAAAATGAAAAATGTTTATTTATTCTTGTAAATCAATTTCATCCCCTTCAAAATAATCCCCTCTCGATGAAATACACTTATGCCAACGATTTTTCCAACTCCCGAAACATGCCAAATAGTCCATTTCCGGTATAGCCATCAGCACCTTCTTCGATTCAGCTTTTATCTCCTCAATCGACTCGAAACGCGTTCCCCGGAGTGGTCTCTTGGTCTCAAATAATATTCCTTATTAACAGTTTGGCCAGGTGGAAGGAGTTCATAGTGCACCACACCACGAAAATCGAAAAAACTGTCATCATGACTCTTTTCGGTCTGGCCTCGCCTTTAGCACGATATTCGTTTGATTGGTCGGTTGTTTCAGGGTCGTAAGCATAAATCCAAGTCTCATCTCCCGTAATGATGCATTTGAGCTTGTCCTGATAGTCTGAAAGCATTGTTTTACACACATCAACGCAACGACTTTTTTCCAAGAAATTGAGAGTTTTCGGTACCAAACGAGATTTGACTTTTCGTAGGCCCAAATGGTCTTTCAAAATGGTTTTCACAGATCCTTCTGATATTCCGTTCATATCAGTAAGTTCTTTAACAGTCAACCGACGATTTTTGAGCACTAACTCCTTCACTTTATTGACGTGTTGATCATCTGTTGTCGTCGATGGTCGTCCGGAGCGCTCCAAGTCATCAACACGTTCTCGACCCTCTTTGAAGTCTTTGTACCACTTATAAACATTCTTCTGCGACATGGTCGAATCACCAAATGCCTTCTGCAACATGCTAAACGTTTCCGCAGCTGAAATTTCATTCCGCAAACAAAATTTGATGGCACTTCTCTGCTCAATCAAATCAAACATTATAAAAATCAAAAAATGCACTCTTGGTCATTTGGTAAACACAAGCGTAAATATATTACTGATAATGCCATTAACATGAAAGTTGGCCCAGATGTTATTAACAGTGCTGCCAACTCATGAAAAAAATAACTAGATCGAAATTTTAATCCCGCGAAGTTTGACAAATAAATTCACCTTACTTTTTGCCCACACACCGATAACAATGTCAGCCTAGAAACCCAACGTAGAATCTCTCTTGCCAACAAATACTACGCAGTAAGAGAGGCTGCAGATGGACTAAGCAGATGTTACCTGTCATGTCCGACCGACTGTCGCAGATCAAATACTCCAATTTCTTCGGTAGCCGGGTAGATTTAAAGAAAATTAAAAGGGTTTGAGTGCTGTACTTGCTCGTTTATTCCGACAAAAACAGTTTATCAAAAAAAACAGTACGTAATGGATTAGTAAAGTTCTCTCTCGACGAATAAAACTAACACTCTACAAGGCTCTCATCATGCCCGTCCTATCATAGGGTGCATAAGCTTGGACGATGACAACCACCGATGAGATGTTGGAGACAAAGATTCTGCGGAAGTTTTTTATATCTTTCTACGTTGATGACGGCGAGTATCGCAGGCGACAGAACAATGAACTGTATGAGCTTTACGGGACATAGACATAGCGCAGCGAATAAAGATCCAGCTGCGTCATGACGTACGAATGGATACAAATGTTCCGGTTCTTCTGCGGTACCAGCTGGTGGTAACAGAGGAAGAGGAAGGTCTCCTCTGCGTTGGAAAGATCAGGTGGCGAAGGATTTGTCTTCACTTGGTGAGTCCAATTGGCGTCGGTTAGCACGAGAAATAAATGACTGGCGCGCTTTGTTAAACTCAGCCAACATCGCGTGAGCAGTCATCGCGCCAATTAAGAAGAAGAATGCGGATTAATAACTAGACTTAATTCTCATAATTTAAGCGAATTAGTTGAATTATCGATGACAACATTGCCAAAAATGACAGCTAATATTTATTGTGAATGAAAAATAGTGAATTTTAAATAGAAGAACGAGAAAGGCTGGATGCAATGCTAGTTTAGCACAAACGTTCGAAATTACTTACGTACATACCTATGAAATGAAACTTTTTTTCATTTTCAAACGTTTATTAACAAAAAATTGTCACAAATTTAATCTTCAAAATAATAGCCATCGCTAGCGACACATTTTTCCCATCTCTCAGGCAATTTGTGGGTGCCGCGCCAAAAAAATTGGCCGTATGTGGCCGCAAATCAATCATCGAGCCATTTTTTGGCTTCTTCGTGAGAATAGAAGCGCTGCTGGGAAAGTGCGTGGCCCGCCAAGTCTGGTGAGTAAGCCGCATGCACCAGCGGTTCCCAATCATACGTCTCCACCAATTCCCGGGTCGCTTTTGTTCGATGTGGCGGTGCATTGTTATCAAGAAAAATTACTTTGTGACACCGATCGGCATATTTTGGGCACTTTCGGTGTATAGCGCTGTTCAAATCGGCCAATTGTCCTTGGTAGAGTGCACCGTCAACTGTTTCACCTGGTTTTAATAACTCGCACCAAATCATACCACGCTGATCCTAGAAAACACACAGCATTGCCTTGCGGCCGAAGCGATTTGGTTTGGCCGTTGTTTTTGGCTTGTGGCTGGGCGGACCATACGATCATTTACGCTTGGAATTGGAGAAATATACCCATTTCTCATCACCCGTAACGATTCGATGCAAAAAAGACTTCCTTTTGAACCGGGAGAGCAGCATTTCATAAGTGGTTTTTCGGTTCTCTTGCTGCCTTTCAGTCAATTCATGCGGCACCCATCTTCCGATCTTTAAAATTATTCCCATGTCTTTCAAACGTTTGGAAATGGTTTTTTGGGTAACTCCCAGCCGCTCTGCCATCATTTCTTGCGTTTGACCATCATCTTCATCCAACAATGCTTGCAATTCGGCGTCCTCAAACTTTTTCGGTGGCCGGCCCCGGTCCTCGTTCTCCACGCTAAAATCACCACTTCGGAATTTTTCAAACCACCTGAAGCACTGTGCTCTACTTAGACCATGTCCACCATCAGCTTCTATAAGCATTTGATGAGCTTGACAAGCGTTTTTCTTCAATTGATAACAGAAAATCAACGATGTCCGCATATCGTAGTTTGAAGGCACGAAATTCGACATTTTTAAGAGCGACAAAAATGCATTGTTGAATGAAACGTAACAAACAATGAACTGAATATTATTGACAGATGACAGACGAAAAAAACAAGACATTTGGGAAGGTTTAAAAATACTCCTAGCGACATCTATGGGCTAATAGCTGAAAGTCTCATTTCATAGGTATATACCTTTACAAGTCCTGCCATAAGTTCTGTTACAAGTTAAGTTAATGAAGTTCGTTTTATTTAATCATTTAAATATCGAAGAAAAAAAAAGTAAAATTTTCATTCGAAATGGTCACCATTTGCTTCCACACAAACCTTCAAACGATGAGGCCGTTCAGCTATTGCAGCACGCACGGTTTCCATAGAATTTGACGTCGCTGCTCGGACCAAAGATTGTTCGAGGCTCTCAAAATTTCTGTAAGGCGTTCGGCATGTTCTCCAATTCTGAGCACAAACTGTGGTCTAATGGATTCAGATCTGGACTTCCAAACGGCCAATCTTCTGCAGCTATGAACCCAGAAATTTTGTTTTTTAGCCACTGCTGGCTGGTTTTTGCCTTGTGGGCTGGAGCGATATCCTACTGGAAGATCCAATGCTTTCCATAGAAGAGAGTACCGCTCAACTGCTTCACCACGCCTTCTAAGACATCCGCCTGGTACACTTTTGCCCCAGTCTTAACCCACATTTTTCGCTGAAATAAAGATATACAACGCCTTTGCAAGATACTCCCCACCAAGCCATTACTTGCAGCAACAATTTTTGCGTCTTTAGAAGTTTAAGCATCGGTTTTGTCGTTTTGGTTATTAAAAACTTCTTCAACAGAGAAAATTTTCGCACCGGTCATACTACAATTTTAATCAGAATTAACTGCCAAGATCATAAAATGAAAAAAAATTTTCTCAGTGCATTTCCCGATTTCACGATTCACTTGGAAAAAGGTAAAACAGACGATACGCAAAGAACTCAAAACAGTAAGATTTTAAACGACCTCATAACGAGTAAGATTTTAAAAGAGTGGATATAAATACATCACTTACATATTTAATGCGATTCTGCTGCCTATTGTTTCGAAACTTTTTGTAGGGTTGCTTCTGAAAAGACTTAATCCGATAATTGAGCAAAGAAAACTCATTCCAACACACCAGTTTGGATTCCGCAAACATCAGTCCACTATTCGGCAGGTTAATTGCGTGTACAAATTCGCTAGAGAGGCGACGAGCAAGCGTACTTCATAATTTTTTTTTTTGATGAAAATTTCGCTGAGGAGTGGATTTTCCAGCATGACAACGCAGCCGTTCATGCCGCCAAAGCAACAGACGAGTTTTTGGCAGCGAAAAAAAAAACAATTTTTGAATGCAGCCCCGACCTTAACCCAATTGAAAATATACATATAAGCAATACTTTCTCAATCCGTTTTTCAAAAAGAAAGAAATTTCAATAGCACTAAAAGCCTTTTTGCTCCCTTGTTCACCCCTCTCGGGAGCATAGAGCCTCGACAAGACTCAGTCTCTTTTATTTATTTATTATTTTTTTTTTAAGTGAAACTTCTTAGGCGTCGATGGACGAGCGAGAATGGAAAGTAAAATTTCAATGCCATGCGACGTTTTGGGAATTTTCGTTCTGCGAGAGAGAAAAAAGATGTAACGTAGATGAAAAGGAGAGAGAGAGCCATACCTTATATAAATCTTAGATACACTTTAGGCTATTTTTCCTTGTGATTGCTAATTTCTAGTGAGAAATAACACTGCCTACTTTTTGGCGCTTGTTTGTTGGTGCAAACTTGTAGGAAATATATTTTTGGTGCCTACTTTTTGGCGTTATATTTCCTTGGTGCCTACTGTTTGGGGCGTGTTTTGGCCCCAATTTTTTGGCATTTTTTGGTGCCTACTTTTTGGCGCTTATTTCCGTTTCCTTGCTAGTGCTTGAGCGTACTATAAAGAGCTTTCCGTTCCGGCGTCGAATTTATTCTTATTGTCTTGCGGTTATTTGTGCCGTGTTCTGCGGTCCTGGATGGACCGGTGGAGCTTTCTCCGTTTTTTGTAAATTTTGTATATTTGTATTCTCTGCAAATGTTGTGGATTTATTTAGATATATATTGTTTTTCTCTCATTCTCTCTCGGGCCTATCCCTCTTTCTTTGCCTGCCTTGAAAGTTTCACTTCTACTACGCTACACCCATTTTTTTTTTGTTTTTGATTTCTGACAGGGTAGGTGATTAGCCTGCCGCTACCAGTCCTAACTAGTGGGAAATGCCCACCTATCGTTGCTTAGGAACAACGTCTTCTTACCGCTTGGAGCGCCATCTGTGTCTCTAATTTTTCTAGCAAAAGGAACGCACAGATGATTGAGGCTTTCACTAAATTTCGTGTGTCTGATGCAATGTGAAACTGTTTGTTTCTGCTTGTTTTAGCAAATAATGCGCTGCCTATTATGCGGGAGTAAGGATGGAAAGGATAAGTTTTTGGGGGAATGGAATTGGAGGATTTTTTTTTTGCTTGTTTGTTTAGAAACAGGGAAAGTAGGTATATTTGGAAAAGTGTGCGCACCGTGCTTTACGTGGGACTCGAACCCATAACCTCTGGGATGGCAAGTTAGTGCACTTACGCTAAACTACCGACCGAGGCCGCAAAAAGGAAACTAAAAAAAAGCCAAAAAAAGCGAAAAGCCTTAGAAGTGCGTTTAACGTTGAATGGTCACAAATTAATCAAATCGATCCCTCCGTGACTTCAAGAAGTATCTAATCAAAGTAGAATCCAACACAATTTACTAAGTTCCAAATTATAAACTTAAACCAAGAATTCTATTTTTTATTTTAAATATAATGGGTCTTATAATTTTTCCGTTCTATATTTTACTTTTCTTAATAATTAAGTTAAGTTTCGGTGGGTGCTTATCTCTGTATATTGTCAAAACATTTATCATAAAAGATTTAAATATAAAACAACATAAAACTAAATTGATAATAAAAATATAAAAAACTTAGTTGGTCTTATAATGGTTTCGTGTCATGTGTGCCCAAAAATCTGTTATTTTATTTTATCAATCTACCATTAACGCGGGCACATAGCGTGCCGGCCTCCATCGACGGGCAAAGTTGCTCCCGTTATAAAGCTGGCGGTATCACTAGCTAAAAAGATAATAGCATCGACCACCTCCTTCGTAACACCTACGCGGCCTAATGCGTGGACACTTTTGCTATGCTCCAAATATTTCGCATATGCTTCTTCCGGCATGCCCATACGTCTATGAGCTTCGGTCACTATCACACCAGGATTCACAGCATTTACACGCACATTTTTCGCTGCCAAATCCAAAGCAATACATCTGGTGAACTGATCAACAGCTGCCTTAGAGGTGCAATAGCTGGATATAGCCGGAAACGAACGCAAACCTCCGATACTGGAAACATTTACAATGTTGCCTTGGGTCTTAACGAGATGAGGTGCGGCAAATTTGGTGAGAAGAAAAACTGAACGCAAGTTGGTATTCAAAACTCTGTCGAATTGCTCAACGTCAATGTCCAATATATTTCCAACTTCAACAATACCGGCATTATTGACCAACACATCCAGTTGTCCAAATTTGTCTATAGTTGATTTTATAATGCGTTCCGCGTCCACCGTTACATCAGCGATGATAGACAATAGTTCGACTTTGTTGTTGGCTGCTTTACAGGCTGCCTCAGTGGCCTTCAAATTAGTTTCATTTCGTCCTACCAACACCACTTTGGCTCCGTGTTTGGCGAATGCTTCGGCTGCGGTAGCACCAATACCTGAACTTGCTCCAGTCACTATTACAACTTTTCCGGCCAAACTCATTTCGAACTATTCTACTTCACGGTGTTGAACGAACTGAAATATTACCAGCCAAGGCATGAATTTAAATAAATATAATATAAGCGAGTTGGCGGGTGATAAGATAATGCTTATAGTGAAGATAATATTTATGACGTTGAATGTACGTGAATAAGTATAATAGTACAACAACATAATAAAAGTATGCAGATAGAAAGAACTTCAGGTATACCTATACGCGTACTTACACAATGACTTTCAATTTCGATTTAAAAGTATGATACTTATCGAAGTGAGCCAGGGCCGTTCGCACGGGGGGTAGGGTTCGGGGGTCGAAATGAAGTGTGGAACATGATTTTTTAACCATTCTTGGTTCACACGAGCTTTATGAGACGGTGCCGAGTCCTGTTGGAACGTCCATGGTCTACGACCGAAATGTTTCCGTGTCCACGGCTCTAAAGCAGCTTCTAAAACATTTTCCCGACAATAAGTCGCATTCACTTTGACACCAGGCTCGATAAAAACGATTGGAGAGCGTCCATCAGCGGTCACTGCTGCTCAAACCATTATTTGCGATGGGCAATTGCTTCGAGTGGCCGGCCATACGTAGGCTCAAATTCTCGTATGAGCGTTCGGTCAAGTAAACACGATCGTTTTGAGTGTTTATGAATTGCTCAATTGGGAAATTTCTTTTCATCAGAAAACACAATGTCAGGAAATTCGCCACGTTCGTGCAAGCGCAGCAACTCGTTTGCTCTTTCGCACCGAACTTTTTTTTGCTGGGGTGAAAGATCGTGTGCTTTTTGGAACTTGTAAGCCTTGACCTTGAGCTCATTTTTCAATATGCGTCGAATGCTGTCTTGCGATATTTTCAGTTCTTTGGCCATTTTTCTTCCACTTCGACGTGGATTTCGTTCAAGTCGAGCCTTCACTTTCCGAACCATTTCTGGCGTTGTTGCGGTTTTTTTTTTGTCCACCTCCATAGCGTTTAGCAATGCTACCAGTAATATTGTAACGTTTTATAGAGCGATACACAAACATTTTATTCACTTTGAGGTGACTGAGCTCACGAACAATGAATGGTTGGTTGGGATTTTCCAGCCAAATATAACGCAATCACACTATTACATTTGAATTTCATCAACCAAACTGAGACGCAAATGCATTTGATGGCTTAATACTGTGTCCAAAAAATAAGGTGACATTGTATTTATTTTGAAAATTCTTTATTTATTCTTCCAAATCAATTTCATCCCCTTCAAAGTAATCCCCTCCCGACACAATGCACTTATGCCAACGTTTTTTCCAATTTTCGAAACACTGGTTGTAGTCACTTTCCGGGATGGCCTTCAGTTCCGTCTTCGTTGCGGCTTGAATCTCCTCTATCGTGTCAAAACGGTGTCCCCGGAGCGGTCTTTTGAGCCTGCTGAACAGCCAGAAGTCGCACGGTGCCAGATCAGGTGAATACGGTGGTTGCGGAACGATATGGGTTGAGTTTTTGATGAAATGATCACGAATTACGAGTCCAAAAAATTCAATGTTTTCGGTACCAGTCGAGATTTGACGCGCTTGAGGCCCAAAACATCCTTCAAAATGGTATTGACTGAGCCTTTCGATATGCCAACATCATCAGCAAGGTCTCTAATCGTTAATCGACGGTTTTTCAACACCAAATCTTTGATTTGTTGGACGTGAGCTTCGTCAGTTGAGGTTGATGGTCGCCCAGGACGCTCTTCGTCTTCGACACGTTCACGACCGGCTTGGAACTCACTATACCACTTGTAAACATTTTTTTTAGACATAGCCTCATCACCAAAGGCTTTCTGCACCATCCTCAACGTATCCGAAAATTGATTCCGCAAACAAAATTTAATGCAAATTCTTTGCTCAACAAATTTCGACATTGCAAAAAACGAGAAACTCACTTTTAGCAGCTCACAAAACGACGCGTATCTCAAACAGTAAATGAATATTTCACATGAAATTTGACATAGATGTCACTCACAGTACTACCAACCTAAAAAAAAAAAGAATTCTCCTAATCCTTCAAAGCGCGCAGTTTAAAATCAAATGTCACCTTATTTTTTGGACACAGTAGTATAAACGATATATTGAACTGTCATTAGAACAATTTTGACGTTGATGTCATGAGCCGTTTTACAGATACAAGCAGTGGATATATTTTACATGTGATCGCTGGGGATCGAATTAGAATCAGCTGGAGCGTGGACTTAACGCATAAACTACCTCGCCCATAACGGACTTCGCGCATAATAATTTACGTTCGAGCTACTCACTGATTGAAAGATATTGCGTATTTCTTTCAATGAGTGACGGTCTCGAACAGGAATTATGATGCTTGAAGTCCGTTGGGCGCCACGTCTACATCCCGAATCAGCTTAGTCGAACGCAACCTTTCAAGCCTCAACACCACGGTATCTTTCGTCAACATCAGTCGGCTGATGATGTCTTGTCTTTTCCCCAAAAGAATGCCAACTTTCGATAAAGCGTCTTGTAAAGATCTGTTTCAATCGTATGCTCCAATTTTGCAAGATACGTTCCCGGAAACATGGATAAGTGCAGTTCAAATTTGGAGAGAACGAATCGCAGGTACAGACATCCATCCAATCCGCTTGAAGCCCTAGACATTTGCAAAAAAGACGCCTTTCCAAATGTCCACCAAATTCTTCGGAGAATGGCGGTTTTGCCCGTTACCACGGCAGCAAACGAAAGGTCTTTTTCCACGCTGCGACGCTTGAAATCTTACTTGAGGTCTACAATGAGAGAATATCGTTTGAATGGACTTATATATACATAAAATGGCGCGTACACCCTTTTTGCGTGTTTGGCAGAGCTCCTCCTCGTATTTGTGGTGTGCGCCTTGATGTTGTTCCACAAATGGAGGGTCCTACAGTTTCAAGCCGACTCCGAACGGCAGATATTTTCTTTTTTATGAGGAGCTTTTTGATGGCAGAAATACCCTCTCGGAGGTTTGCCATTGCCTGCCGAGGGGCGACCGCTATTAGAAAAATGTTTTTCATAATTTTGGTGTTTTCACCGAGATTCGAACCGACGTTCTCTCTGTGAATTCCGAATGGTAGTCGCGCACCAACCCATTCAGCTACGGCGGCCGTTTGAATGGACTTGCTTCTATGAATATCCATCGCAACGTGAATGTAGACATTGAGTTGGTATAGAAAGAATTTTTTTTTCGTACCTCGAAGAGTCGCAATGTTATCGGCACATTGATCAGCATTGGGAAAAGTGCATGCAGTCAATAGACTTGGAATGAAACCATGTTAAAATGTTTTTAATAAGATTCAATTTGAAATATAATGACCTAACCACTTCTTGAAGGTATGCGAGCATCAGAAAGATTTGGCGAAGTTACTTTTCATTGCAAAATATTTTTAATGTATATTACTCTAATATATTTATTGCATAAAACAGAACAGAAAAAATATTTTATTTCTTTTTACATGTCATCCCTGCGCCCGATCCTTAAACACGGAACAAAAAGGCAATTTTTCTTTACTAACTCTTTTAACGTATATAAAAAGAGGTTAATCGCATTTATAAAATTTTACTTGTGAATGAAATTTCAATCCAGAACCCCAGTCGTGTAATGAACTGCATGCGTGCCTCATAATCGGGAAGATGTTGAGATAATACTATTTTATATAATATAATTAAATAATTCGTATAACTCTACATAAATCGATAGCAAAACTTTAAATGCGTTTTTCTCAAAACCATGTTTTTTGAACTGGTGATCACTGTAACTTAAAGAGCGCTTGGTGGATTTCAATAAAATTTATACTGCTTTTGAGAAACATAAAAACTCGTGCCTCATCGAAGGATTTTTTTCGAATTTCCGATTTTTTTTAAACAATTAATTGTCGGTTTTTTCTCGAAAATCTGAATAATATTTCCCGAGGCCGCCTAATGTTAATTTGGAAAAAAATGCTTCGATGAAGCACAAGATTATCTATTAATAAAAATAATTTCTCTTGTCCGATTGACTTTAGATGAATTTCCAAGGACTTGTGATGATCACCGTAAGGGACTTCTGGAGAAACGGGCTGCACACAAACAGCGATAACTTTTTCAATTATTAATTCTTTTTTTTTTAATTTTCTGAAGTCAAGTTGAAACATGATGTATTAATACTATGTTTTTAGTTTTGTAAAAAAGAGCAATTGACTAGCCAAAAAATTATTGAACAGCATCATTTTTTCGGGCCTCTGACTACCCCTAACCCCTTAAATGAATATACAAAAATTGTTTTGAAATAAAATAAAAAACGAAATGGCGGCCCTACAGGTACTCAAACGTGGCTTCTTTAGCTTGCGCCAAGGAATGTAAAGCCGAGGAATGTTCCGCTTTGCACTTAACGAAAAAAAAACAAAAAATTGAAAATTTGAAGTGAAAAAGGAAAAAATTGCACTTTTTTTATAAACAAATTGATGAAAAAAATATTTTTAACTATAATTCATATAAAATTTGAGGTACATGCAAAGGCCAAAATGGTAAAAAATATCGCTGAAAAATTTGAAGTTGATATCTTTACTACTTTTTACGTTATATTCGACAGTGCGGAAAAAAACTTATTTTGAGAAAAAAGCGATTAAATTTTCGTTCTTGCTCGTCTTTCGATCGACGCTCATCGCTTCACAGACTTTATAGGGACTTTTTAGAGTTTTTATTAAGCTTAAAATATTAAAAAAGAAATTCTTTAGATTGTAAATGAATTTCCAAGACAAAAAAAAAAAAAGGAAAATTTGAAGTAGGCAGATAAAGGGTCTTCCACGCTACACGTTTGAAATAAAAGCATATAAAAATTTTGATTTTTTAGATTTCAATATTTTTATTCAAAAGACGGCTCGTAACAATTATATATGTATGAAAAATTATGAAGTGAGCCCACCACATCTTTGCCCACGCGCCTGAGCCCATAAGCATATTTTTCTTGACGAAAACAGAAATATTTGGTGACACATCAATTTTTGTCAGGGCAAGTGCCCGAACCTCCGAATATGCATACATATGTGTCCACTCACATACTTATGTAAGTATGTAAATATGTCTTCGAAGTGCGCGACAATCCCAGCGATTGGTGATTGTTTTATCTGCTGCGTGTCAAGTGCGCGTAGAAGCATACACTAATGAGCAAAAAACAAGCTGCCGTTAACTTATACTACTCGTACATACGGTTACGTCATCGACATATGCTATAGAAAATTTCGAATACATTCCTCTGCTGTGGTAGCACCAATACCTGAACTTGCTCCAGTCACTATTACAACATTTCCCGTCTCTACTCATTTCGAACTCTTCTGTTACGTTTCACGTTAAAGAATAATTTAAATTGAAATAGTCAACGTGCAAGGGGTTAAATTATAAATGGGGCCTAATTAGCGAGTTGGTCGGTTTTGATTTTTAATGTTAATCACTATGCGTGATAAGATAATGTTTATAGTGAAGAAATTTGCTGAATAATGAATGTACATACAGACATTATAATATATTTATTTCTTAAGAAAAGAAATTGCAATAATCTCCAAGCTGGCCCATTTGAAAAAGAACTCCCATTAACCAATTCTAATTGGATGAAGGTGAACTTCACACTTAATTACTCTTTACTGTTAACTACTCTGTTCGCTCTCACAGCAGTCAACTCACACTTGCATTGTAACTGCATGGCATGCTTTAGAGTCGTATGTGTAAGATGTTCGCTAGTTGGACAGCATGATTAATAACACAGGCCGACAAAATTTAACCAACATTCAGACCCAGAAACCAGACTATATATTTCCGAAGGTTTATAATGCGCTGAATCCAATATTTGAGGTTATGTAGCCTTGCAGATGTTTTCTTTCACCAAAATTAAAGGATGGCATCTTTAAATACAAGCCTTTTTTTCAAATGGCGTTG
This sequence comes from Anastrepha fraterculus, assembly GCA_037575425.1. Taxonomy (NCBI): domain Eukaryota; kingdom Metazoa; phylum Arthropoda; class Insecta; order Diptera; family Tephritidae; genus Anastrepha; species Anastrepha fraterculus. The sequence continues at coordinate 69,092 of JAYXIM010005294.1, forward strand.
AGTTTGCTCAAATATCATTTTTTTTTCGCTGAGATATCTCATTTTGAAATTTTCATGTTTCTAAATTTTCCTACACCTGAAAATCGATTGAGATAACATAGACATGATAATTTTCTTGAATTGAGTCTTATTTTTCTTAAAATTTTGTGTGTAGGAATTGGTGGAGACGTACGATTGGGAACCGCTGGTGCATGTGACCTACTCACCAGACTTGGCGCCTTCCGATTATCATTTATTTGCATCGATGGGCCACGCACTTTCCGAGCAGCGCTTCAATTCTCATGAAGAAACCAAAAAATAGCTCGATGATTGGTTTGCGGCCAAGGACGGCCAATTTTTTTGACGCGGCATCCACAAATTGCCTGAGAGATGGGAAAAATATATCGCTAGCTATTATTTTGAAGATTAAATGTGTAACAATTTATTGTTAATAAACTTTTGAAATTTAAATAAAAAATAGTTTAAAAAAAACTTAAAAACACACTTTTTTGCTAATCAAACTAAAAAGTAGAAAATAAATAAAATAAAGTAATAGCAAATCGAACGATCAGTCGTAGTCAACTACCTCAGAACAGAATTATAACAAAAATTAAGATACAAATAGAATAATTGAAATTAGAGTTAAAAGCTAGGGATGCACTTTTCTTCACTTTCATAACCCTCTGTGAATAGGTAGTTGCCAATAGAATGATTGTAATATTTACTATATCAAGCAGAAGATCTAAAAAAGAAAATATTAATCCTGTCAATCCTAACAAGGATAATGGAAAACTTTTATCAAATTATTGCATTGTCGTCGGTCCTTGATAGGTGTGCAAAATTCCAAGTGGATCAGATTTTTAGAAGCCAGTGAAAATTAAGCTCAAAGATTCCGTTACATTCATTCATACATACATACATACATACGTACAACCCAAGCTAATAAAAGCGTGTTAATTGAAAAACTCTCATTTCATAGGTATACACCTGGTATAAAAATATTTAAAAAGAAATATAATTCAATATTGCCAATGTAACTAGTGAGCAACAACAAAGCCAAGCTCATACATACATTCTCTTGCGTTACCTGCACAAATATTTGTTTAAACGTAAAATAGCTACGAAATATTTTTTTAAATCGCTTTTATCCAAAATCGTAACTTTATTTGAATAATCATACATACATATGTACATAAATGACAATGGATTAAATCACTTCGTCGACTTCACAAGCTACGATGATTTCAAATAAAACAAAATTCATTCATTTTTGTAACCTCTAAATGCAAATTCAATATTTGTGTTAATGTTTTATGTCATAATGTAATAACACTAAGATTGTACTATTCCGATGGGAATATGACTTAACGCGGGCACATAGCATGCCTACCGCCATCAATGGGCAATATTGCACCCGTAATAAAGCTGGCTGTCTCACTGGCCAAGAAAGCAATCGCTTCAGCCACTTCCATCGGATTGCCCACACGTCCCAAAGCATGTGTCTCCTTGCCGCGCTCCAGATGCTTTGCATACGCTTCATCCGACATGCCACCACGCCGATGAATATTGGTCACAATCAAGCCGGGATTCACGGAATTCACGCGCACATTTTTCGACGCCAAATCCAAAGCTATACACTTCGTAAATTGGTCGAGACCTGCTTTCGACACACAATAGGATGAGCTGTTTGCAAACGAACGTGTACCAGCCAAGCTGGACACATTCACAATATTGCCTTGGCTTTTCACCAAATGCGGTGCCGCCAGTTTTGTTAGCACAAATACAGCACGTAAGTTTGTATTTAAAATCGTATCGAATTGGTCAACATCGATGTCTAGTATATTTCCAGAAGCCAAAATACCGGCATTATTTACTAACACATCTAATTGCCCAAATCTTTCAATAGTTCTATTGATAATGCCCTCCGCGTCCGTCGTTATATCGGCCTTGATGATTAGCAATTCAGCGCTACTGTTCGCTGATTTACATGCGGCTTCGGTTGCTTTTAGATTTGTCTCATCTCGTCCTACCAGCACTACTTTAGCATCTCGTTTGGCAAAGAGCTCTGCGGTGGCGGCACCAATTCCAGAACTAGCACCGGTGACAATAACTACTTTGCCGGCAAACGTCATTCTTTAGCGGAATTGTGCTGCAAAAAGTTAAAGATTAATTATCACGGACACTTATTACTGCTTCGTATTTCTCTTTCACAGCGATCGTATTGCGGCGCTACCAGATAATAGTTTTTAATTTCAGAACTAAAATTAGTAGAATTAAGTAGAAATGAATTATGTATATAAATAAAAAAATCGCAAATTCATGTATGTACATTTTATGCTAAATACATATTTATATTTATTTATTTATAATTATAACACTTTGAATAAATGTAATTTAAAACAATAAAAGGCTGTCGGCAGATTAATAAGCGCAGCGAATAACTCTCGCTGTTGGCTTATTGTTCGAGTATAACGACTTTTGCGACCATCTAACGCCAATATTCGGTTCCTGAAATGAAAAAACACTAAAGATATGTCTATTACAATATTCGGCAAGGAATCGTTGTGGGGACACATTAAATATTTTTACTTACTTACTTACTTACTTTACTTCGGACAGGAGTTCTTCTATTGTGTGGCTTGATATTGATTGCCTTTTTGAATGTAATGCTTCACAATTTATATTGATGTGTTTGATAGAAAGTATATCTTCGTTGCAGAAGTGACAAACGTGGTTTTGTGGATTGTTGTTTTGAAAGAAGTTGATGTGGGTCAGGCGTGTATGTGCAAGCCGAAAACGGGTATAAATAATCGTGTTTCGCATTGTGGTTGTTGCTGGGAAGATTGGTGGGATGAAGCTTGAATTAAGGGGGAACGCCACTGTGAAAATTCAAAAATGTGGTAAAATTCAAGAAAATGTGGTAAAATTTTTAAAACGAACTTCGCTTTATTCCCGATTCTATGTGCACTTAAGTGAGCGCCCGTCGGTTCGGCCCCGTAGTGTTTACGATACGATTCTTTATTTCAAACGCGTTTTTCTAGAAACGACTGTTTTTGATACGGTGGCAACGATTTTTCGAAGACTAATGAACCGATTTTAATTGTTTTTTACGTAGCCGATTTTCAAAATTTGGAAAATAACTAGTTTTTTGGCCCTGTTGAAAATCAAAAACATGATGTAAAACACGCATCGAAATTCAAGTCACCACCATTTTCTCAAAAAAGAAAAAACACGGCTACGTACAACGATAGCCACTATTGTGTAGATAAATAAAATTTTTGGTTTTTTGATTTCAGATGATTATTCATGCTGTATGGCTTAACTCATTACGTTTATTTGCATAAATTTGTCAATTTTCAATATTTTTTAATAAAAATTTACATCTACATAGTTTAATACATATATAATAAATTGCCTTTTGTCTGATCCTCGAATAATCATTCCTACTTACAAAAAAAAATTTTCCAAAAATATTTATATATTTAGTTTTTTCTTTTTGTAGGTTATAATTGAATTGTTGGAAATTTATTATGGAACCCTACAGTACAACACAACGTGTTAAAATTATCGAGTTTTTCTATTCTTACACAATTAGCCACAAAAATTGATTATTTAAATAATGTTTTGATGTCGGATGAAGCGCATTTCAATTTAAATGGAAAACAACAATGTCAACAAACAAAACTGTAGATTGTGGGGCTCTGAAAATCCAAGGGCAACACACCAATATCAGTTGCACCCATCTAAATGTACTGTTTCGTGCGGTGTTATGGCCACTAGTCCATATTTCTTCGAAAATGAGGATGAAACGCCGAAATCGATTTCAGGAGCTTATTACAGAACATTAATTGAAAACTTTTTGCGGCCAATGGCGGAGCAGTATCCTAATTTGTGGTTTCAACAAGATGGAGCGACTGCGCATACTGCCAGGCAAACTATGGACCTTAGTATGGACATTAGTATGCCATCATTTAAATAAAGTTTAACACAATCACGAAATATAAGTAAAACTTTAAATTTGTTTGTTTATTTTTCATTCTTTGCTTTGCCACCACTTTCGTGTTCAAATAGGTTTGTTCCATTTGTTGCAAGCCGTACCTCACACAGCTGTTGCGCTGCTGACAATTAGAGGCTTGCCATATTTTCCTTCATGTGAAATATAATTTTTACTTTCCATTTTGCTAAGTTCCACTAGAAAGCAAACAAAAATGGAACTTTTGGAAAATATTTAGTATAATACAATACGCTTTAAAAAGACGATGCAAAGGGAGGATAGAGGGATATATCCCCATCCTAAAACTGCTCCCTCCGAAGGCTTATAGTTTTAAAGTTTATAATTTGTTTAAGTTTATAAGTTTTATAGTTTGACAGACACCTTTATTGCAAATGTAATTCGGATGCAGAGACTTTCATTGAAACGATGTTTGTACATCTGCAATATTTTTTGCTTTGGTTTAGAATTGAGAAACATTTTTGAAAATATAAACATATTTTTATGGAAAAAAGCGGCACAGCAGGAAATTTGGAATGAAAACCCCGCGATTGTCTAGATTATGTTTCACACGTATGTATGTATATAACTCATCGAAGCTAGTTAAGGAATGATTTCATTCACAAATAATAAATTAAAATACTTAAGTAAATTGTAAGTATAATAATGTAGGGCTGAACAAATCCGAACATATGTATTTTAAGAATACCAAAAGAAAAACATATTTAAAGAATAACAAGAGATAAACATGTTTTTCCTAAACAGCAAACAAAGGAACTAATACAGGGTATGATTGAAAAGTAATGAGCCTTCCTGCGCGGAGCGTCTGCCAAGCGATCAACCGAATCGGCTGGTGGGGGAAAATGATCGTTGGACCTTCCCCTTCCACTAGAAACCGGTCCCAGTTCGCTTTCAACAGCGGTGCAGTCAACATCGCTCTGCGCGTGAAAGCTGTTTTAAAAGTGTGTTAGGATTTTGCTGTGGCGAAAATGCCGCGATCGTTGATCTTAACAAAGCGAGTACCGAAACCATTGGTCTACTCAAGGAGGCTTACGGGGACCAATCTCCATCCAGTGCCTAGTGGCACACGAGCCAGTCGCCACGACCCAAGAAGACGCGCATGTCAAGGCCAAAACCATGCTGATCATCTTTTTCGACTCTCGAGGCATCGTCCACAAGGAGTTTGTACCTCCAGGAAGCACTGTAAACGCGGAATTTTACAAAGAAGTGCTCCTTCGGCTGAAAAACCGCGTCGCCCGGGTTCGGCCCGACCTCGTCAACAATTGGACCCTTCATCACGACAATGCGCCGGCGCACACCGTCTTCCGCTGCACCTCTGCATTGGCCAAGATGGGGGTTCCGGTGCTTCCCCACCCTCCCTACAGCCCCGACCTATCCCCTCCGGACTCCTTCTTGTTCCCGCGCCTGAAAAGAAAGGTGAAGGGGAGGCGTTGCGACTCCATCGAGGCGATCCGAAAAACTGTGACAGCCTAATTGGACGCGATTCCGGCGGATGAGTTTAAAAAATGTTTCTTGCAGTGGAAGGACTACTACCAGCGGTGTATTGTGGTTTTAAGTGGCGAGTCCCAAACCCAGCGCACAACCAGCTATACTGGAATGCTTCGCCTTCTCACATTAGCTCCCTCCCGAACGAGTGTGCGGAAGCTACCCAGAGGATACGTGGGCTAATCCCGGACGTTGTGAGCTGCTTGAACCATATGCAGAAGAATCGTCCTAGTCACTCCCACGTGAATGGCGATGAGTAACTTTCCCCACTTGCGTGGACTTCTACACATGGAACCATCCTCCATGCTTTGACATCATTGGCCTTAATTTCCGCGCTGTTAATTCTGCCTTCTTCAAACTGGATAAAGAGGCAAAGCGAATGGGTCTAGTGGTGTACGAGGACAAAACGAAGTACCTCCTGTCTTCAAACAAACCGTCGGCGCACTCGCGTATCGGCACCCACGTCACTGTTGACAGATATAATTTTGGGGTTGTAAAAGACTTCGTTTATTTAGGAACCAGCATTAACACCGATAACAATGTCAGCCTTGAAATCCAACGTAGAATCTCTCTTGCCAACAATTGCTACTTTGGACAACATCCGATGAAGCGACGCTTGGAGTGTTTGAGAGAAAGATTCTGCGTAAGATTTTTAGACCTTTGCACGTTGGCAACGGCGAATATCGCAGGCGATGGAACGATGAGCTGTATGAGTTTTACGACGACATAGACATAGCGCAGCGAATAAAGATCCAGTGGCAACGTTGGCTGGGTCATGTCGTCCAAATGGATACAAACGCTCCGGCCCTAAAAGTATTTGATGCGGTACTAGCTGGTGGTAGTAGAGGAAGAGGAAGGCCTCCTCTGCGTTGGAAAGATCAGGTGGAGAACGACTTGGCTTCACTTGGTGTGTCCAACTGGCGCCGGTTAGCACGAGAAAGAAACGACTTGCGCGCTTTGTTAAACTCGTCCAAAATCGCATAAGCGGTTATCGCGCCAATTAAGAAGAAGAAGAAAATTAAATAAAAAAAAACATATTTTTATATTTTTCCAAAGTCAAGCAAGTCTTTAACTAGGTTCGGGCATTTGTCCTGACAGAAATTGATATTTCACCAAATATTTCTGTTTTCGTGATTAAAAATATGCTTATGGGTTCAGACGCGTGGGCGAAGATGTGGTGGGCTCGTTTCATCATTTTTTACATATAATTATTAAGAGTCGTATTGTGAATAAAAATATTGAAACCTTAAAAATCTAATTTTTAAATGTTTTATTTTAAAACAACTTCTAGGTGTGTGTATATGGAAGAACCCTTTACCTACCTACTTTAAGGGGGGCTGCTCCTCCAGCACTTTCAAATTTTTCATTTTTTGTTTGCCTAAAAAATTCATTTCCAATCTAAAGAATATCTTTTCAATGTTTTAAGCTTAATAAAAAGTCTAAAAAGCCCCTATAAAGTCAGTGAAGTGATGAGCTTCGAACGAAAGATGAGTAGAACGAAAACGTTAATCGCGTTTTTCTCAAAATACGTTTTTTTCCGCGCTGTCTAATATAACTCAAAAAATAATCATCAACCAAGGTGCATTTATTAAAGGTGGTGGCACTAGACCAACAACACTGTTTTGTACGTTTGAGTGTCAGGGCAAAGTATTGGAAAAGTAGAAAACAACAAACTAATTCGCCATATTTCATTCTGTGCTGACAGCCACATGGACACTGCGAAAGAAAAAAAAAAACAAATCACTTGATTTACTAACACCAACTTTAATAGATTTGCCTTGATTGGAGCTAAACCAGAAACCCCCAATGGCGTTTTGCGCACTACGATAAGTACTCTCAAATCTGAAATCAAAAGTCGATGTGTAAAGTCACGCGTATATACCTGAAGTTCTTTCTATCTGCACACTGCTATCATGTTGTACTATTATACTTATTCATGTACATTCAGTGTTATAAATAGTATCTTCACTATAAGCATTATCTTATCACCCGCCAACTCGCTAATATTATATTTATTTAAATTCATGCCTTGGCTGGCAATATTTCAGTTCATCCATCACCGTGAAGTAGAATAGTTCAAAATGAGTTTGGCCGGAAAAGTTGTTATTGTGACGGGAGCAAGTTCAGGTATTGGTGCTACCGCAGCCGAAGCATTCGCCAAACACGGAGCCAAAGTGGTGTTGGTCGGACGAAATGAAACTAATTTGAAGGCCACTGAGGCAGCCTGTAAAGCAGCCAACAACAAAGTCGAACTATTGTCTATCATTGCTGATGTAACGGTAGATGCGGAGCGCATTATAAAAACAACTATAGACAAATTTAGACAACTGGATGTGTTGGTCAATAATGCCGGTATTGTTGAGGCTGGGAATATATTGGACATTGACGTTGAGCAATTTGATAGAATTTTAAATACCAACTTGCGTTCAGTTTTTCTTCTCACCAAATTTGCCGCACCTCATCTCGTTAAGACCCAAGGCAACATTGTAAATGTGTCTAGTCTCGCAGGCCTGCGTTCGTTTCCGGGTTTATCCAGCTATTGCACCTCCAAGGCAGCTGTTGATCAGTTCACCAGATGTATTGCTTTGGATTTGGCAGCGAAAAATGTGCGTGTAAATGCCGTGAATCCCGGTGTGGTAGTGACCGATATTCATAGACGTATGGGCATGTCGGAAGAGGAATATGCGAAATATTTGGAACATAGCAAAGGTGTCCACCCGTTAGGCCGCGTAGGGGTTACGAAGGAGGTGGTCGATGCTATTATCTTTTTTGCCAGTGACACTGCCAGCTTTATAACGGGAGCAACTTTGCCCATCGATGGAGGCCGGCATGTTCAGTGTCCGCGTTAATGGTGGATTGAAAGAAAAAAGAATAGAATTTTGGGCATACACCACACGAAACCATTATAAAACCAACAAAGTTTTTTATATTTTTATTATCAGTTTAGTTTTGTTATGTTTTTTATATTTAAATCTTTAAGGATAAATGTTTTGAAAATATTCTGTAATAAGTACACATTTCACGAAACTTTACTTAATTATTAAGAAAAGTAAAATCTATAGAACAAAAAAAGTGTAACACCGACGTTATTATTATTTAAAATAAAATAATAGAATTCTTGGTTTAAGCTTATAATTTGGAGCTTAGTAAATTGTGTTGGATTTTGCTTTGATTATAACTTCTTGAAGTTGTCGAGGCATCGATTTGATTAATTTTTTATAATATTGTATTTCTGCATGACAACGCCAGGCCACACGTTGCTAAATCGGTCCACAAATATTTAGAGGGACTAAATAGGGAAATCTTGCCCCATCCGCTGTGTCCCTCAGACATTGCTCCTTCGGATTACCATCTGTTCCGATCAATGCAGTCAGTCCTTACTGGATACCGGTTCATTTCTTACGAGAGTATCGCCAACTGGCTCAATGAATGGATCAAGTCAAAAGAACTCGCATTTTTTGTCCGTATGCTGCCTGAAAGATGGAGTAAAGTTGTAGCTTCCAATGGCACATACTTCACATAATTTCATGCGTTATTTAATTGTTTAAATAATTCGTAACTTTGGCTGAGATAGTATGGAAACTTGTTCCCATTGCCAATATTTTGCATAATTTTTGACCATTCGCCGTTAATCACACTTGTAAGGCTTTTAGCGCTATCGAAATGTCTTTCTTTCTTGAAAACCGATTGAGAAAGTTTTGCCTATATATTTTCATTTGGGTTAAGGTCAGGGCTGCATTCTAAAATTGGTATTTTTTCGCTGCCAAAAACTCATATGTTGCTTTGGCGTCATGAACGGCTGCATCGTCATGCAGGAAAATCCACCCCTCAGCGAAATTATCATCAATAAAAGGGTATGAAGTACTTAGTCTAGAAGTTCTATTATTATCTCCTTTTGGTTATTATCTCACTTTTTGATTTGCCACTTCTGTGTTCACTTGACGTAAAAGTTGTATGCTGAGACGACAACAAATTAATTCATGCAAATTAAAAATGTTCAAAGAAATAAAAAAATTGTTTAACGAAGTTTTCTCACGTAGAAATTTTTCACACTTATTTCAGTGCAGTACATAAAAAAGGATTTTTTTTTTTATTTTTGTTTGTTTGGAGGGTATCCATTGTGAACTATAGAACGAGTTCTGCTATCTTCGTTGCAGAGACGACCTGGAAAATATGTTTGCATTCGCAATTCTAGTGCTTCTTCACTGTTAATTGTTACCAATTGCCAACCCCTTTCAGGAGATAGCTAGGATCGCTAGGGCTCAGTGATAAAACTTTCCGGGTCTACTGGTCTCCGAAGCGCTTTCTATCTTCTGACAGAAGTCTCTCCAAGACGTTGTTTTTGCTGCCTTTAGGGGATTCTAAAATCGACATTGTCAATCTTTATATCCCTCCTAAGAGTTGTACCTCCTCGTTTCATTAAACTTAGTTGTATCAATAAGTACACATTAATTTGTTTTTTTTTTATTACTATGCACGAGCTGGGTTTATATTTGTCGATGACATAGACTAGTTTATATTCCTTTTTGCTCAAACCGCAAACCCGATCTTGTATCATGGTTCTTGGATGAGTGCGATATCCTCTTCACTTTCGGCGAAACAGAGGATGAGTGCGGCTAAGGCCGCCTTACTATGGTAGAGATTAATCTGTACAACCCTCAACATTGCTAGTATGCGTTGTTGGAGGACAACCAACCGCGGTTTAGTCAGCGTTCTCCTCATCAGATGTGGGAAGGACATACTCCTCATTCTCTATTTATCAGAGAGCTCGGAGTGTTTCCCCATCATGTCCTGTAGGATAACCCTTGTTCGCCGAAATTGGAGGCCAACCCGTCGTCTTGGGAAGCTATCAATTGCCACAGTAGCCACCTTCATAATTTTTGCGGATGAGGTGCCCTTGCTATTTACATACTTCTTATAAAGGTGGGGAATTACTGATGGGAATTCATAGTTCATTCTCGCCTACTGACTGGTGAGTGGAGCCGGTTATTCTTCATTAACCGTCGTTCGCGTCCGGCGCTTATTTCTACTATATAACGCCAACAGAATATGAGAAAGAACGACCCATCGGCGTGTGATTAGGGAGGATGGTCACCGCTTACCTTCTTTTCCCATCCAACTCGCCAATCTTCGCTGTCTTCCAGTTACTGGTAAGTAGTTCCGGATTACTCTGTTTAAACAGTTCCAGAACTTTTTTTGTATCTGTGGCGAAATCTGTTATCCAGACACTACACCTTGGCTGGTTTGGTATTTCTTCTTGAAGGAAAACATGGAGGCGTACTCCCGGCCAAAGCTCTTCTCTGCGATTAGTTGGGAGGGTATATATCATAGATCCGTATACCGTTGATCTGCGCACCCTATTTGTCTGACATGACATCTATTTGTCCGCGAAAAAAGCGAAACATCGAAAGCAATACAGATTGAAAATCATGCCGACTTATTTTCTATTGACCTGTTTGGCTCTCCCTGATTTAGTTACAGAGATACGAAAGCAATAATGATAACCTTTAGGTAAGCAACGCCTATGCGCAAAAATGGGTGTGAAAAATTATCAAATTTGTGGAAAAAGATTCCGAAAAACCGTTGTGGTAGAGGGTACAGAGATCAAGGGCACCTCACCTGTTTCGGCCCTTCTGACTTTAATCCGCTCTCGAAGCAAAAAATGGTATTCCGCAGTCGAAAGATTTTGCCTATTGAGCCCAGAAAATTAAATTTGCTGAAGGAGGATATCCTCCTTTTTATTACCATATCTCTTTTGAATTATTTGAATCCTATCTAATTTCACAAAAAAAAAAAAATAAATAAATAATTGGCGCGTACACTTCTGTTAGGTGTTTGGCCGAGCTCCTCCTCCTATTTGTGGTGTGCGTGTTGATGTTGTTCCACAAATGGAGGGACCTACAGTTTCAAGCCGACTCCGAACGGCAGATATTTTTATGAGGAGCTTTTTCATGGCAGAAATACACTCGGAGGTTTGCCATTGCCTGCCGAGGGGCGACCGCTATTAGAAAAATTTCACAACACTGTGCGTAAATAAACGCGCCCAAGATATAAATGCTTGCACACATATACTCGTATGTGTATGTATGTATATTTATTATTGCATATTATTTATTATTAGACTCCTACTTCGGTTTATTATTTTTTGCAAATTCAAATTCAAATATGTTTGAAGTGCGCACTTAAGATATTTTTATCTACTTATACGACTGCCTTCACTACTAAAGTCTCGCTTATCAGTCAGTGTCGAATTCATTATCAATTCGCAAATTAAAACACATTTTATGTGACCAAAAACTAAGGTGAAATTGTCTATACTTTTTTAAAATCTTTATTTAGTATTCTAAACATATTTCATAACCCCCAGAGTACTTCCCCTTACAAATGGCTTTCCCAATCATGGAAATAAGCGCGTAGTGATTAATTTTTATCTTTTCAATCGGGTGAAACGGTAATTCGGAGTGGCTTGATGAGCTTGACAAACCGCCAGAAGTCATACGGAGATAAGTCAGCTGAATTCGGTAGTTGTTGAATTTTTAGCGAAATGTTCTCGAAAAACCAGTATAGTGTCAGATAGTGCTACGAAGCTCATTTTTTGTTATAAAGAAGATTCCACTTTTTTAGTGAGGTAGTGAGTCCAAATGCAATGCTAACAATATCAGTGAGGTCTTTAATTTTCAATCGATTATTTTTGAGCACCAAAACTTTGATTTCATTGACATATTGTTCATTATAATGACAACGAATTTGACTAACAGCTAAATAGATTAAGTGTAACTATGTTAAGGCGCAACATACCTACGTGCCGTACGCCATGTCGGAATGCACAAAAATTGGCAACTTTCTACTTTTGCCATACGACAAGTGCGGCGAAAATGACAACTGTTTAAAGAGGAACAATTTTGTATAACACAAATTTTTATCAATGGTGGTTTTTATTATACATATTAAATTAAATGCAAAAAATAAATGGATTTAAATTAATTGAGTGGCTCGGATTTGCTATAATGTAACATGGGAATTTTTAGGCAAACTATAATGACTTACATATGTAATGAAACTTGGTGGAGAGTTTAGGGAGTAGTTCAGGAACAACCTTTAATAACGCCCATTATTCCGGAAATAATGGTTTGGTAATTATTTGGGCTGGGATTCGCAATAATGTCTATTGGGCAATTTTTGGCAAACTATAATGTCTTTATTAATGAAACTTGGTGGAGATGTCAGTGAGGTGTTAAGGAACACTCTTTATAACTCCAAATTATTCGGGAAATAATAATTTCATAATTAATTCAAAATGCCCTCGGGAACTTCAATATAATTTGGCACATTACACTATATATTTTTTAACACTTCACTAAAATTCACCAAATATACACTCACACGCGTGTTTTTACTTATTTTTATCCTTATATTCGAATTATTTTTATTAAAATTAAATGCAAATGCATTTGTCCATACAATCACTTTCCAATTTTAAACGCGAATAAGAAGAAGATTGGAATGACAACAGTATGATGTTGCCGGATGCCTGCAAATGAAAATAAAAATATGAACAAAAATGAATTATTTCAGTTCAGGGTTGATGATGGCGATACAGGGTCCGACAACAATTAGAAAGGCCATAAATTTAGTTTGGAAATTACTTTTTCTTTAATCTTTTAGTTCGGGCTTTGCTCTCTAAAATGGCTCAAAGAGAATAATCCATCAGATTCGCATCTGGTGAATTTGAGAGCCATCGTTTGGTTGTTTTGAAGTTCGGAACTTTGTTTTTTAGCCATTCTTGGTTCACTCGAGCTTTGTGAGACGGTGTCGAGACCTGCTGAAACGTCTATGGTCTGTCACCGAAATGTTTGTCTGCTCACGGCTTCAAAGCAACCTCCAGAATACTTTCCCGATAATATTTCGCATTTGCTTTGACGCCAGGCTCGATGAAAACGATTGGAGGGCGCCCATCTGCGGTTACAGCTGCCCAAACCATTACCTGTGGCGGGTGCTGTCTCCTGGTGGCCAATCGATGATCGAGCGTCAAGCTTTCTGTGTGAAGCGCCTCTCAATAGGCTGAACTTCCCCTCCCACTAGTGATGTACATATGTCAAAATTTTGTACCACAAATGCAGTGCCCCAAATCAGAATACCTTTTTCGAGAGACGCTATGATAAGTTATTTCAAGGCAGAAATCCATACGGAAGTTTGTCATTGGCTGCGGAGAGGTGATTAGAAAAAAATGTATTGATGGTTTACTATATGTCCACAGTGGAATGTGCAATGACCGCAAACACGTTTCTAGACATTTCTAAAAAGGTATCATATTTTAATACCAACGTATAATATGAACTTTAATATGAAAAAATATGTGAAAATAATTCAAATTCAGTGGGCAATCGGGATGAGCCATTCTCACTTAATTATGTTTATTTTTTTTATTTTTACATTTTCCAAACACCTTTATTCACACATACATATGCAAGTGTGTAAATGCATGAAATATTCTTTATCTACTCATAGACTTGTGGAGAGGTTGCAATGAGGGTTTAGCAAAGGGATCCACTATCGCGGCAAGATATTGATTTACACTATCGAATAAACCACTCACCAGATACAGAATGGAAATGCAAAACTTTCAGTAAATATACAACGTACAAACGCACGAAAACTAATAAAAATAAACATAGTTATAATTGCATTCATATGTATGATACTTATATGTGCAGGGTGGTCCAAATAGAAGTGTCTTTTCGCATGGGTTCCTCACGAACTGAAAGAAACGCATTTAACGCAACGCATTAACAGCTGCGATTTGCTAAAGAAACTTAATGAAAATGATCCATTTTTAAAACGATTGATAACTGTTGATGAAGAGGAGCAAGCCAGGTGAACCAACTCAAATAACACCAAAAGCTGATATTCGTCAAAAGAAGGTTTTACTAACAGTTTGGTGGGATTACAACGGAATTGTCTATTTTGAACTCTTACCACCCAACCGAGCGATCAATTCTGATGTCTACATTGAACAACTAACGAAATTAAACAATGCAGTTGAAGAAAAATGGCCCGAATTGACAAACCGAAAAGGTTTTGTATTCCATCAGGACAATGCAAGGCCACACACATCTTTGGCCACTCGGCAAAAATTAGTGGAGCTCGGTTGGGATGTTTTGCCACATCCACTCTATAGTCCTGACCTTGCACTATCTGATCTTTACAAAACTCCTTGAATGGTAAACATTTTAATAATGATGATGATGTCAAATCGTACCTGCTTCAGTTTTTTGCTAATAAAAACCAGAAGTTTTATGAAAGTGGGATTATGAAGCTACCTGAAAGATGGTAAAAGGTCATTGATCAAAGTGGGCAATACATAACAGAATAAAGTTATTTAGTTCCATGAAAAAATTGTCTTTGATTTTCTAAAAAAAATCCGATATTACTTAGTTGCCAACTCAATACATTGGAAACCGATTTTCCAAGCGTTTTTATAAAAAAAAAAATAAATAATTGGCGCGTACACTTCAGTTAGGTGTTTGGCCGAGCTCCTCCTCCTATTTGTGGTGTGCGCCTTGATGTTGTTCCACAAATGGAGGGACCTACAGTTTCAAGCCGACTCCGAATGGCAGATATTTTTATGAGGAGCTTTTTCATGACGGAAATACACTCGGAGGTTTGCCATTGTTTTTATTAATTTTGCTTTCACCGAGATTTGAACCAACGATCTCTCTGTGAATTTTTATACTTTCTTTTATTTTAGAACGATTTGTTGGGCAAAAGATAAGTACTCCTTCGATAAAAATCTTTCTGATCTACAAAACGATGCTAATTGTATTTTTGAGTTATCTAATTTTTTATTAGTATTGAGGCTTAGAAATGGAATACCCAGGAGGCAAAAATCAACATTTTCGACCCTGCTCTTCTTTGATTTTCATTGATATCAAAAAGTTGTTGAAGCAGGCCGGGAGCTTAGCGACGAGTATGGAGAAGGTATCACAGGCAAGTGACTCTACAGCACGAAAATGTTTTGCAAAAATGGCGACTTTAAGGTCGTTGACACGCAACGCAGAGGAAGATCTTCTGAATTCAATGAAGAACGTCTCACATCACTTTTGAAGGAGAGCAGACACCAAACCAACCATGAATTTTGCAGAAAAAATGAACTGCGATCGTAAAATGATTCTCAATCACCTTCATTCAATGCGATTTACCAAAAAATGGGATGCCTCACGAACTCAACGAAGAAAACAAAGAACAAACAAACAAATTCCTACTCATCTCACCCGCCAGCGAGCAACACGCGGTCATAAACAGTGCTTTTTGTACTAATTCGTCACAGGAGATGAGAAATGGTGCCTATACATAAATATGAGGCTCCAGGAGATATGCCAAAGCCGAGAGTCAAATCGGATCTTAATCCAAAGAAGATCACTAAATGTATTTGGTGGAACTGGGATGGCATGGACCCCTGGGAAAAGCTGGAAAAGAATGCCACACGGCCAGCTACATCGCGTGACTGGCGACTGACAAGACCTGACCGACATTGTCAAACCACACATTTCATGTTTTCTCCTTGTTCACTCCTCTCGGGGTGTATGGTAGAGGATAGAGATAGCACCTTATCCCGTAAGCAGTCGGACCTCGTAGTGCACGCGGTCGCTGAAAGGACCTGGTTCTCATCCAAAGCCTAATTCTCCGCCTCTGGCTCCAAGCGCCACACCCTGGTAAACCATGTCGACTCATGGGCTAAACCTGACGGAGGGTATCTGTTCTAAGCCACCACAACTTATCTGTGTTCTTGGGTCAGACAGAGAAATTGTACGATTGGTGGAGCAGGATTGTGCAACAAGGATCGCAGCGGACGAACCAACAGGCCAACGGTGTAACCTTCAAAAACTGCGACAACTTTAAATCCTGGAGCCTTTCTGGCAGCCAAAAAGCCCCCAGGTAGGCGTCTGCCTCCAAGTTAGGAGCGGCCTTCAAAACCTTACGGCCTGTTCGCAGACCTAAGCTGGCAGCCCCAGCGGCGAACTCGGATGCGTAGCCTAATCAGTTGCCTATCTTAAAACTTATTGATTACTGAAACCACAACAATACAAAGAAATCGACCGGAATTTTCGATGACGAACTTTGGAATGAAATTAAGGACACGAATTGGAACTTGGAACGTCAGAACTCTATTGGGAACCTCGAAACTAGCACAATTGTGCAAGGAGTGCTCAAATTATAAATTACATATCCTTGGCTTATCGGAAACGAGATGGGCTGACATTGGTGAGCTCAAAACAACCGACAACTTCACATTCCTCTACTCGGGGAAAAAAAAAATAACGAACCGCGGACAGGCGGCGTCGGTTTCCTTCTGTCAAGATACGCACGTGACGCTCTGTTGGACTGGAAACCACACTCCGATCGTATTATAGAAGCTAGGTTTCGCTCCAGAGCTAGAAACATAACATGCATCCAGTGTTACGCGCCCACTGAACTATCTGAGATGTCAATTAAAGAAGATTTTTACAACAACTTAAGCTCTGTGTTGTCAAGTGTCCGAAAAGGCGACATCGTCATTATCCTAGGCGACTTCAATGCCCAAGTTGGAAACGACAACACATCGCTACAAAATGTCATGGGAGTTCACGGCATTGGCAGAATAACTGAAAATGGCCGTATGCTCACCGAAATGTGCGCTACTAATAATCTGGTTATTGGTGGCACGTTATTTCCCCATAAGCACATACACAAAGTGACTTGGGTGTCGCCGGACTCGCACACGGAAAACCAAATTGACCATATTCTGATCAGCAAAAAATGGAGAGGCTCACTGCTCGATGTAAAGAACAAGCGAGGCGCAGATATAGGAAGCGACCACCACCTTATTTTGGCTACCCTACGTCTTAAAGTAGCAGCAGTCAAGAGGGAGAATAAACAAACGCGAAGGCACAATGTATCGCAGTTGAAGGTGGCCGAAGTGGCAAACGCATACACTGATGCTCTGAAGTCAGCTGAAAGAAACAACCCTGGTGAGTCGCGTGATCACTGGCCCGGTATTAAAAACATTTTTATAACTGCTGCTAACAACCACATTGGTTACATCAAAACAAACCGAAAAGAATGGATATCCGACGAAACTTGGAATCTTATTCAACAACGGAAAGCTGCCAAAGCCGCAATCAATACCGCTCGAACTCGAAGCGCGAAGCTTGATTCGCAGAGAAAACACAACTTACTAAATCGCATGGTTAAAAGAAGCGCGCGTTGCGACAAAAGAAGACGAATCGAAAACATTGCTAAAGAAGCACAGGCCGCAAGCGAGACACACCGCAGCAGGGACTTGTATAAAACAGTGAAGCAGCTAGCGAACCGCCCGTCTACCACTAGTAAGCCAATCCGAGACGAGAATGGTTCGCTTGCCAGCTCAAGTAACGACCAACTCAAAGTCTGGGAAAACTTTTACAAAACTCTACTCTCCAACGCTGATGGAAGCAGCAATTTACAATGCAATTGCGCTAGACACGCTGATAACGATAGCGTTCGGACGCAATGCCCCTCCATGAAAGAAATTGCAGATGCAATAACAACATTAAAAGCCAATAAGGCGCCTGGCATTGATAACGTCGCACCAGAACTATTAAAGGCAGACCCAACTACTAGCGCTAAGCTCGTTCAACCTATCATCGAACGCTTCTGGTCAGACGGGCACCTTCCAGGCGAGCTTAAGGAAGGAGTTATAATAAAAATTCCAAAAAAAGGCGATCTCTCGCAATGTACTAATTGGAGAGGAATTACACTTATATGCAGCGTTAATAAAATCATTGCCCATATTATAAATAAACGAATCCACGAAGCTTACTCGACATCAATATTTCGTGAAGAACAAGCGGGCTTCAGGCCACGCCGATCATGTGTTGACCACGTAAACAGCCTTCGGGTAATAGTGGAGCAAAGCGTGGAATATCGGTCACCGCTTTATTTAATATTTATCGACTTTGCTAAGGCATTCGATACTCTTCGTCACGACGCTATTTGGGCCGCGCTCCGATGTAAAGGCATTCCCGAAAGAATGATTAATCTCATTATAAACTTATATACGGACGCACGCTGCCGAATCCTACATGAAGGACAGCTAAGCGAGCCAATAATTGTTAAAGCTGGAGTAAAACAAGGTTGCCCGCTCTCTCCAACTCTCTTTAACATTGTCCTTGACGCCATTTTAGGTCAGGCTCTTGCTAATCAGAGAGGCATCACATGGGGTCTTCGTGGATCCTTAAACGACCTCGATTACGCAGACGATATTTGCATCCTTGCGCACACCTACGACGACATGGCACGAAAACTCAAATCGATATCGACACTGGCATCGAAAGTGGGACTCAACATCAATGTCTCTAAAACCAAGGCCATGCGCATAAATGCAAACAACACGCGCCCATTCCTACTAAACTCAACACCTTTAGAGGAAGTTCAAAGTTTCTGCTACCTAGGATGCATTATCTCAACCTCTGGCGGCTGTGCGGAAGACATCGAAAACAGAATAAATAAGTCGCTGCAAGCATTCGGTCAATTGAAAAACATCTGGAGCTCCTCATTCTTGTCGCGTGGCACCAAACTAAAAATATTTAATTCCAACGTCATATCCGTTTTACTATACGGATGTGAAACATGGAATGCTGCGCCACGGCTAATACAACGCATGCAATCTTTTACAAATCGTTGCCTTAGGCGTATACTAAAGATAAGGTGGCCAGAAACTATATCCAACGACAGACTGTGGGAGCTGACGAACCATACGCTCATCAAAACAAATATTCTGAAAAGAAAGTGGAACTGGATCGGCCATACGCTCAGAAAACCCGCACAAGATATCACGAGGCAAGCCATTGAATGGAACCCACAGGGATCACGCAGAAGGGGACGCCCAGCGCATACTTGGAGAAGACAGCTAGAGAAGGAGATAGCATTAAGTGAAATGAACTGGAATGAAATTAAAAGAATGTCATTGGACAGGGACAGATTTAAGAGTTTTGTTGTAGCCCTATGCTTCACTATGGAGTAAAAGGAATAAATATATACTCCTCTCGGGCGCAAAGGGCCTCGATAAGACTCTTCCATCGTACACGGTTCTGCGCTGTTGTTTTTGCACCGTCCCAAGAGATGTCGGCATCTGTTAGTTCGCGCAGCATTGACCTTCTCCAAGTGTTTTTTGGTCGACCGCGACCTCGGCTCCCTTGCGGGTTCAAGTCCAGTGCCAACCTCATGATGCTATCTGGTGGTTTTCTCAGTGTGTGACCTATCCATCGCAATTTTTTGCGTTTGATTTGCCTAAGAATGGGTTCGTAGTTTGTTAATCTCCACAGCGCGTCTTCACGACAATGCCCGGTCCCATGTTGCGCAAATCGTCAAAGCCTCTCAAAAGGACAAGAGCTCGAATGGGAGGTCCTTCAGCATCCGCCTTATTTTCCGGACCTTGCACCGAGCGATTGCCATCATTTCTGCTCTCTGTCAAACCATGTGAAGGGCGTTACCTTCAATAAAACAGAGGTCCTTAATAGCTGGCTCAACAACTTCTTTGACACCAGACCCGGTGGGTTTTGGCGGAGCGGCATCAACAAATTGGTCGAACGGTGGGAAGATGTTGTAAACAGCAACGGCGAAAGAGTAACTTATTGATATAAAGAAGAGAGGAACTAAGTTAATAGGCAAATAATACAGTTAAAATAGTTCTACTCAGAAAGGTTCACTAAAAATACGGAACTCGATTTATGAAATGGAAAATGCTACGCAACCGCAGACTTGAAGTGAATGAAATTAAAAAAAAACCCTATAACAAATCATGGGTAGAAAGAATATTTCACAAACTTATATTCTGCCGAATCAGAAGCCGAACTAACTATTCCAAATACTGCAATGTTAGGTTAAGTTGAAGCGGTTATCCTGTGGGACACACTCAGCCTCATAGCCCAACGTAATGTCGTGTGGGGAGCTTTCCCTATTTCTCCAGAAACCAGTGTGTGCTTTTCAAAAATTTTAGAATATCTCTGATTTCTGCAGAACTGAGATCTTCCAATTCGTTAAAAAATTGTCTTCCTATAATAGTAAATCTCCGTCCGGATAGAGCAGGGCAATGGCACAAAAGGTGCAAGATTGTCTCTTCCTCTTCCTCATCAAGACAACTCCTACAGAAGTCATGTGCTTGCACACCCATCCTTTGGGCAAGGTGTTCAAATTGCAAAGAACCACGTCGAAGATTTGGCTCCTCAGATAATGTATAGGAAATCACCTGCCTTTTTGATGTCGGAAATCTAAGCCCGTGATCTCGATAACATTTAGTTCCAACAAAACGATGGACGGCGCTACTTGCCATACAACCCTTGAAACAATAGATTTACTGCGTCGTCGCTTCGCTGAACAATTCATTTCTCTTCTCGGACGAGTGAATGGTCACCAAGATCGTGTGCTATCTCACCTTTGGACTTTTATTTGTGGGGGTATGTAAAATCTAAATGCATTGTGGATAAACCAGCTTCAATGGAGGCATGGGAATCAAACATTACTAGACTTATTCACGAGATATCGATCGAAGTCCTCCAGCGAGTCGCGAGTCATTCAAAATTGGTATTTACCTATGGCCGAATTACGGCGCAGTTGCGGTCAGCATTTGAAAGGGTTTACCTTTGAAAAATAATTGTCTTGAATGGTTCTACACAAAAATAATAAAGATTGCCCAATAAATTTGAACTTTTTCGTTTTATTTCAATTTAAAATCCGACACTTTTGTCCTCTTTCTTTTTCTAACCATAATTTAACAAAACTGATTGACTTTTGTGCATTTTACTCCATTCTAAAACTTGATACTTTAATATAGGCCACCCTGTACATATTGTATTGGTGTTTATATTCTCCAATTGTATGTAGATAAGTAATTTGGTATTTGTAGTGGCAAATTCGCCAATTGCAATTGGGGGATTCATAGGGCATTTCATTATGTTGACTCGAGTTTATTTGAAATTGCGAGCGTGCGAGCTGTGATATTAAAGAAAATAAACAGTTTTGGTGATACTGTCGCAAATGTACTTTTTTTTTTTTTGCTTTTATATGCACTCGCTGACATTATGTGTGAAGTTTATATGCTCCGGAAAAGGACTACCCCGTCTCCGTCCTAGTAGCGCATCTGAGTGGACAACTTTCTGATGGCAGTGAGGTCAGCTCCTCTCACGTCTTCAAAGAAAAGGCCGCTAATATCGCCGGAGATACATCCATACCAGGTAGGCACTCTTTCTGAGTATAGAGACACTTGATAAATCGCCCGTGGATTTTCGCTACTTTACACCTCTAACAAAATAATCGCTACTCACCGTCGCTTAAGTGCAGCTATTAACAAACCCTTCATTTTATGCCTATACTTATACATATGAATAACTTCAATTGCTGCTTGAGTTGCATTTTAATTTCAAACGAAAATATTTATAGATATGGCGCGAGGAAAGCTTTATGAATTCCCCGAATGTATTTATAGTTGGGTCTCTCGATTGCTATGATTTTAGTTCATTTTACGCCGTGAAGTAGAATAGTTCGCTATGAGTTTGACCGGAAAAGTTGTAATAGTGACTGGAGCAAGTTCAGGTATTGGTGCTACCGCAGCCGAAGCATTCGCCAAACACGGAGCTAAAGTGGTGTTGGTAGGACGAAATGAAACTAATTTGAAGGCCGCTGAGACAGCCTGTAAAGCAGCCAACAACAAAGTCGAACTCTTGTCTATCACTGCTGATGTAACGGTAGATGCGGAGCGCATTATAAAAACAACTATAGACAAATTTGGACAACTGGATGTGTTGGTCAATAATGCCGGTATAGCTGAGCCGGGGCATATATTGGACATTGACGTGGAGCAATTCGATCGAATTTTGAATACCAACTTACGTTCAGTTTTTCTTCTCACCAAATTTGCCGCACCCCATCTCGTTAAGTCACAAGGTAACATTGTAAATGTGTCCAGTGTCGCAGGTTTGCGTTCGTTTCCGAGTTTGTCCAGCTACTGTACCTCTAAGGCAGCTCTTGATCAGTTCACCAGATGTATTGCTTTGGATTTGGCAGCGAAAAACGTACGTGTAAATTCCGTCAATCCCGGTGTGATAGTGACCGATATTCATAGACGTATGGGCATGTCGGAAGAGGAATATGCGAAATATTTGGAACATAGCAAAGGGACGCACGCTCTAGGTCGTGTTGGCTCTACGAAGGAGGTGGCCGATGCTATTATCTTTTTTGCCAGTGATACGGCCAGTTTTATAACGGGAGCTACTTTGCCCATCGATGGAGGCAAACATGCAATGTGCCCGCGTTAATTTGTGCATTTATCTGTGGAATGCTCTATTCTCTAATAGTATTGCATTTTTACATAAAGTACATCATGAAGTGTGAGTTTAATTGGCTAAAATTTTTTTATGATTTATATTTTTACAGCCACTCAAAAACTTTTGTAGTTCAAATATAAAAAAAAATAAAATAAACAAAGAAAGCGAATCATAATTGCGTCCATAAATATTATTTTACACATACTTACATACATAGCTACATATGTATGCGCTTATGGGGGCTTATGGGCACTTGTCTCTCCCACTCAGCAAATTAGCAATTGAGTTCCAACGATGCGCTAATGTCATTACGCCATTTAGTTTACATTTTAATATTTGCTGGGAGGGGAAAAGCAGAGAGCGAGCAATAGAAGCAGTTCACAGGGAACGTTAATGTATAGAGAAGCCTGCAGGCATAATTTGTTCCGTACCTATTCAAATTTAACGGATATTTATTACGTAAAGACCTGGTAGGGGAGGAAAAGTTAATCATTTCTAAAAGAGAAGAACAGTCAATTTCACCTTGGAAAATATTAAATAAAAAAAACTGCAACAAAATTGATCTTCTAGGGTTTTATATGGTGGGACATGGTCAGAGAAATTCAGCGAAGAGAGAGCATACCTAAGAAAGGCTTTTCGTGCTCATTCAATTCTATCTGGAGAGAATTGATGGTAAGATCGCCAAATAAACGCGGCATATTCTGATGTGCATAGATCGAAAAAATGAGGTAAATAACAACTTAAGAGTTTAAGCGTCTGCAAAGTTCGAGCTATTCCTACTTATAAAGCCAAGAGTGGAGTAAGTTTTAGATAGAATACAGTTTATATGATTAAAAAAATTTAAAACGTGCATCAAAAACCACCCCCAGATCTTTGATTTCTTCAACAGATTGAAGTAGATCATGAACGATGTCTTAACAAGTACGAATGACGTTAGTTACTTTTGCATGCGTGAGTTGAAACCATTTTTTAATATTAAGCGAAAATCGTAAATACAATGGGCTTTTTAGCGTGAGTGTTTTAGGAGCCACCAAATCTCTTGGTGCTCCTTGGCTCGACCAATTTAAATTTCAAAAAAAAGTCAAGCGGTAATCGAATGCATAAATCTCAAATATATTGCATCAAAATTTCACTTCAATCGGAGCAAAATTGAGGAGCTTATGAGTATTTGAGCGCCTGTTGCTTCAGTTCAGTCCAGGCTTCTATACCTGCTCGGCTTTAAAGCGTTTTTTTTTTTTTTTTAATGTATCGTTTTGAAATTTTGACGCAGTATTTCTTACGAAAAATTTAAAAATTGAAAATCGAAGAACAATTCTCCCTGGGCTACCTCCGAAAACATCTGCTTTAACAAATGCATTTGCATTTTGTTATTTCAAATGATTCTGTTGTGCGTTGTGACGCACACTACAAAACAACCTTTCTTTGCAATGAAAAAAAAAGAAAAATTTTTGGAAAATGTTGTTGCATTATTATAGGAAGATTGACTAAATAAACTAACAATATCTGCATAGTATAACCAAAATGATGCCTGTTCCTATGTATGTATGTATGCCAAGACAAGCAATTAAATGATCTATGTAAGTATCTATTTGAGAAAATCAGTCTGCTGGGCCATAATGAATTCCATTCACCAGACGTATAATGTACAGCAATTAATACAAGATTTGTTATTTTGATTGGCAGTAATTAATGTATACACATACACACACATACTTGTATGTATACATATATGTACTAGCGACCCGCCCCGACTTCGCATGCGTATAAAATGTATAACCTATGTCACTCACTGAAAAAATAATTCAAATCGATCCAGTACTTTTGATTTATTCATTACTGTCCGTGGCCCGCACGCGTTAAATTTGGATTAAAACAATTCCCCTTTCCTTATACCATGAAGATTTCCTGCTATGTTTGTAATATCTAAATTCATATTCTACATTTTTACATACATACATATTTTACATTTTTACCTACATATTTTTTTATTTTTCCAACAATGAATTGCCATATTACAGAATGCCTTTATACGGGTGGTTAAGTTTCAAGGGCCGGTATTGATTTTGAATAAAATACAATTTTTTTCGGAAACTATTATCATTTCTCTTTGTTATAATAATATTGGTATGGCTCAATTACGTATGAAACATAATATTGGCCAAATGGTCACCGCGGCCTTGGCGGCACACTTCCGTCCGATAGTCCAAATTTTCGATGACGCTGAGGCATAATTGAGGTTCTATGCCGTTAATGTGCCGAATTATCTCATTCTTTAGCTCTTGAATTGTTGCTGGCTTATCGACGTACACCTTTTCTTTCAAATAACCCCAAAGAAAGAAGTCCAACGGTGTCCCATCACATGATCTTGGCGGCCAATTGATATCGCCGCGACGTGACATTATTCGGCCATAAAATTTTTCGCGGAAAAGAGTCATTGTTTCGTTAGCTATGTGACAAGTGGCACCGCCTGTTGAAACCACTTATTGCCCACATCCATATCTTCCAATTCGGGTCATAAAAAGTTCGTTATCATCTCACGATAGCGGACACTATTCACAGTAACTGCCTGACCGGCCTTAGTTTGGAAAAAAATACGGCCCAATGATGCCGCCGGCCCATAAACCGCATCAAACAGTCACTCTTGGTGTGTGCATTGGTTTTTCGGCAATCACTCTTGGATTATCATTCGCCCAAATGTGGAAATTTTGCATATTGACGAATCCACTGAGGTGAAAATGTGCCTCATCACTGAAGATGAAGTACGCGATATGCATTTTGATTTGAACGCCCGTTTTCATAATAAGCCTGAATAACTTTAACGCGTTGCTCGATTGTGTATCTTTCCACGGTTCAAATTGAGTTAGTCTGAAATTAAAAAATGTCAAATGAAATGCAGAAAAAAAACTTGACGTTTAGGTGTGGTTTACATTCAACAGCGGCCCTTGAAATATAACCAGGTTTGCCGTAATTTCTGACGTAAGCCATGGCGTCTTGCGATTTTTCGTGTAAATATCGAGGTCCACCTGTGAATGATGAAGGTAGTATAACCAACTGCTCAATGCCGTTGCGGTGTTCATTCGCCTACAAAGCATTCTGAAGATGAACGTAATTTTCGAATCACAATTTAGTTTGATTATTACGGATGTAGGCCAATCTCTTTGATTCAATTTTCGCATATTGATCTACCAGTATTGGTTTGTTAACATTCCATATCTAATCTTGTTACGTATTGTCATTATACGGTAGCAATAGTACTTCATACATGACACTGTTTTACGCAGGGGAGTACCACCGATTGGGTCAACTTGAGAAATATTAATGGCATAACCATTTTCTCCACGACATAGCATCAAAGGATATTGTAAGCTGTCATAAGATCTGTGTAACTCTGAAATTTTTTGCAAATTAATATATCATCTCGACTATGCAATACAATATCTCTTTTGTCAAATTGCTGTCCAGCTATCACCACTGCTACTTCACTCGTGGAAGGTGTATTGTATCGTCTTCTGTGTTCTCCAACAGGAACTTTATTTGAATGGATTACGACATTAAAGTCAGGAGTATCTGCTGAAACACTCTCAATCGCAGTTTTGACAGACTGTATGTAGCAATTATGAGAATCTAACATATGTATCTTGGAGAGATCTAATCAAATCTCTATCAATTGGCTGTGCAACACTTGAACACCGCGTAGATGCTTATGTATCTGGATCTGCAATAAAATATATGTATTTGCAGAAATTTGTGATCATCGGGTCGCTGTGGTATCAAGCTCCCAGCTAAGTGGTACACTTGCCCTTAAATTTTAAATGTAGGCATGAACCCACGCTCAACGACTTCTTCTTCTCCTTAATTGGCGCGATAATCGCTTACGCGATTTTGGCCGAGTTTAACAAAGCGCGCCAGTCGTTCCTTTCTCGTGCTAACCGGCGCCAATTGGACACACCACCTGATCTTTCCAACGCAGAGGAGGCCTTGCTCTTCCTCTACTACCACCAGCTGGTACCGCATCGAATACTTTCAGAGTCGGAGCGTTTGTATCCATTCGAGCGATATGACCCAGCCAACGTAGTCGCTGGATCTTTATTCGCTGCGCTATGTCTATGTTATCGTGAAGCTCATACAGCCCATCGTTCCATCACTTCCGATATTCGCTGTCGCCAAAGTGCAAAGGCGCAAAAAGCTTACGCAGAATCTTTCTCTCAAACACTCAAAGCGTCGCTTCAACGGATGTTGCCATCGTCCAAGCTTCTGCGCCATACGTTAAGACGGGCATGATGAGAGTCTTCTAGAGTGTTAGTTTTGTTCGTCGAGAGGACGCTCAACGACTTGCGCTTGAATTGTTTGGATTTCTGATGATCCCCGTAATGGTTAATGGTAGTAAAGGGTTAAGGTGTCGGCCTTAGCACTGCGACCATATTGATCTATGCTGTCTATTGATGGTTAAGTATGCTTATGAATTGTACCAGCTCCTTCTGAGCGAGTGATTGAAGGTCTTCATCTATAAGCATGAACCTGTTTAAAAACCTTTTCCTTCTATGCTTCAACGCGGGACATTCGATGATGAGATATTCTATAGACTCCTCATCTTCGCAGCAAAATCTGCAGGTGCTGGTGTTAGTTATGCCTAATTTATGTAAGTGTTTGTTGCACCCGCGAGGGCGCCTGTGAGAGTGCGAATGCTCTTTTTGTTTAACGTGAGGGCCATGTTAGCTCTTTTAGCATCGAAACTTAAGAACTTTTTGGAGTGTCAAAGACCCTCTACGTTGTTTCATTGCTGATTTATTAGAGTTTTGGTCCAGTACTTTACTTTCTGTTTTAGGCTATTTTTGTTAAATCCAAACATGGGACTAGGTCCGATGAAATTTACATCTGCCCCTTTTTTGGCTTGAAAGTCTGCCTTTTCGTTGCCGTCATATCCCTCACGTCCTGGTACCCAAATTAATGAGACATTGTTTTTGGATGCCAGGTTATTGAGTGCCTTGTGGCATTCTAAGAGAGTTTTTGAGTTGTAGGTATAGCTATCTAAAGCTTTTAGAACTGACTGGCAGTCCGAGAGTATTCTAATCTTTACTCTCTTGTGTTTTCTACGTTGCATGATGTTTGCTGCTTCCATTATTGCGTATAATACCGCTTGGAAGATGGTGATGTCCCTGGTGAGAGTGAGTGATTTGTGGATTCTGGGCCCCACTACTCCTGCTCCTACACGATAAGGTGTTTTTGATCCATCAGTGAACCATTTTTGTGAATCATCATTCATTCATTTTGAGTTTGTTGTCCACTCGTTCCTTTCAGGAAAGGTAACTGTGCATCCTTTTCTGAAACAAAGGGTTGGGTCAATGTGGTTTGAGACTTGAGCCATGCTTATGGTGTTTTTGACTTTATTTAGGCTACTTAGGTGACCGGTGAGGTTGCCTAATTTGAAATTTTCTTTCATGTGTAGCATGAGTGCTTGCGTAGCTGCTTCCTCTTGGATTGCTTTATGAAGTGGTGGGAGATTAAGGAGTGGTTCTATGCCAGCTGTTGGATGCCATGTAGTTCTCCTAGCCCCTGTGATGTATAGGCAAGCAAGCCTTTGTACTTTTCCCAGTTTGGTTGCCGCTGTTTTTTGAATAGATTTGCTCCACCATACTAGTGCCCCATACAGTATGATTGGTCTAACCATTTGGGTGTATATCTAGAGGACCATACTAGGGCTGAGGCCCCAGGATCTCCCTAGTAATTGTTTGGTTGTCCACAAAGATTTCGTGGCTTTTTTTGTTATATTATTTATATGTGACTCCCAAGTGAGTTTTTTATCTAAGGTTAATTTTCAATATAGGAAACTCCAACTTTCTTTTCTGCTCCCTCTATGTCCATAAAGGAACTGAGGGCTAATTCTTTTTGATTTAGAGCCTTTTCTATATTGACAACGATTGTGTGCAGTGCTGTGACTGTGGATTCCCCTTTTTGGTAAGCAAATT
The DNA here is from genome assembly GCA_037575425.1 of Anastrepha fraterculus. NCBI lineage: Eukaryota > Metazoa > Arthropoda > Insecta > Diptera > Tephritidae > Anastrepha > Anastrepha fraterculus. The sequence goes on from JAYXIM010005294.1 coordinate 97,873, forward strand.
GATCCCACGTAAGAAGAGAGTGAAGGGATTCAGGTGTAAATAAAAATAAATTTACTTACATATTTATAAAAAGTTCAATCATATGCTTCAAGACCATTTGCTTTTGTGATAGCATAATTTTTGCTGGCTAAAATTTCTCCAGCACAAAATGAGCGTCTCTCTCGCATCTAACTGTCACTTTGCTCTGTCACGCTTACTTGCAAAAATTTGCCATAATCATTACAAATTTTTGAGAAATCGAACGCAGCTTTTATCTTATCACGAAGCTTACATGAATTTTAAATTGAATCCGCAAACTCGCTAATCTTTATTTAAAGTTCTGCCTTGGCGGGCAATATTTCAGTTCATCCTACACCGTGAAGTAGAATAGTTTGAAATGAGTTTAACCGGAAAAGTTGTTATTGTGACTGGAGCAAGTTCAGGTATTGGTGCTACCACAGCAGAGGAATTCGCCAAGCACGGAGCCAAAGTGGTGTTGGTGGGACGAAATGAAACTAATTTGAAGGCAACTGAGGCAGCCTGTAAAGCAGCCAACAACAAAGTCGAACTATTGTCAATCATTGCTGATGTAACGGTAGATGCGGAGCGCATTATAAAAACAACTATAGACAAATTTGAACAAGTGGATGTGTTGGTCAATAATGCCGGTATAGCTGAGGCTGGTGACATATTGGACATTGACGTTGAGCAATTTGATAGGGTTTTGAATACCAACTTGCGTTCAGTTTTTCTTCTCACCAAATTTGCCGCACCTCATCTCGTTAAGACCCAAGGCAACATTGTAAATGTGTCCAGTGTCGCAGGTCTGCGTTCGTTTTCGGGTGCATCCAGCTATTGCACCTCCAAGGCAGCTCTTGATCAGTTTACCAGATGTATTGCATTGGATTTGGCAGCGAAAAACGTGCGTGTGAATGCCGTAAATCCTGGTGTGATAGTGACCAATATTGCTAGACGTATGGGCATGTCGGAAGAGGATTACGCGAAATATTTGGAACATAGCAAAGGGACGCACGCTCTAGGTCGTGTTGGCTCTACAAAGGAGGTGGCCGATGCTATTATCTTTTTTGCCAGTGATACGGCCAGCTTTATAACGGGAGCAACTTTGCCCATCGATGGAGGCAAACACGCAATGTGCCCGCGTTAATTTAGGCTTTTATCTGTGGAATGCTCTATTTTCTAATATCGCTGCATTATAAGAGTACTATGTTTGTGTGTAAAAGGAATTATATTATAAAGTGTAAGTTTAATTGGCTAAAATTTGTGTGTGACTTGTATTTGTACAGCCATTCGCAAATTTGTGTAGTTCAAATATAAAAAAAAAAGAAAACAGCCGCATATGTGCGCATATTTGAAGTGAAACTTCTTAATTTCTGGATTGAATTTAAATATTTTAATGAGGATTGAAATGATTTTTTATAAAATTTCATACCATAATAGTGGATAATATTATTATTATTTAATTTATTTCTGAAATTTTATTTTTTATTTATTTATTGTCTTTGAATGGATACATTCTTACAGACTATATTAAGCTAATGTACAATAGTTTAGTAGTATACTAAGAAAAGAACGATTTAAGATGATTGACTAAGATGCCATACGGCCATGTAAAATCAGCACCAGAAGAAGCAATTTGTATATAAGTCGGTGCTTCAATAGTCTGTATATTTCGTATGGATAGTGGATATAATCGGTTTGTGGTAACTGGGATATATACATATGTACATACAGTTTGTCAAGAATATCTTTTCATAGTAAAGAATAATTTAAAATTTTAGCTTTGATCGAGAATTCCAGCAACAAATAAAAAAGCAAGCAAAAAATGTATACACACATTCCATTACTGTACTTATCTACGACTATTAGGCGCCAACAGTTATTAAATAAACACACGCATTACAAAAACAACAACAAAAATTGTTGTCAGATTACCGCGTTGATTAGAAGAAAAGAATGTTAAAGCTTTTTAATATGACTATGTATTTGAATATTTCCAAATCATCGAAAAATACAATATATGCATACAGTATACATACTGTTAGTAACAGAAGTAAGTATACACGTTTTCAATTTCCTCCCAATCGATTCCTTCAAACAACCTAAGTTATACCAAAATTGTGTTTTATTTATGTACATGTGAAATATGTACAAAAATCATATTTAATCCAAATAATGACCAAATTTTAAAAAGGAACAAAATTATAGCTTTTTATATTAAACTATATAAAAATTCATGTCTCAAAAGTAAGTATACAGTTCATCATATTATTAATTTGTGAAACCAAAAACATAATTAAAATCAAATCCTAGTATTTGGTAGGATAACCATTAGACTTTACATTCACTTTAAGTCGTGATGGCATTGACTTCACCAAGTTTTCAGTTACAGCTGGTGGTATTTTATTCCATTCCTCTTGACGGACCTTTTTCAGTTGTTCCTTATTTCTAATCGGATGTTTACGTATTTGCCGTTTTAGATATCCCCATGAATGTTCGATTGGGTGGGTATCCGGAGACTGTGGCGATGTTTCAGCTGTTTTCGCACATTGTAGTACTGTGGGCAAAAAGTAAGGTGAATTTGGTTGTAAAATGAAAAATCTTTATTTATGCTTGTAAATAAATTTCATCCCCTTCAAAATAATCCTCTCTCGTTGAAATACACTTATGCCAACGATTTTTCCAATCCCCGAAACACGCCAAATAGTCCATTTCCGGTATAGCCATCAGCACCTTCTTCGATTCAGCTTTTATCTCCCCAATCGACTCGAAACGCGTTCCCCGGAGTGGTCTCTTGAGTTTTGGGAATAGCCAGAAGTCACACGGAGCCAAATCAGGCGAATACGGTGGTTCCGGAACTATATGCGTGAAATTTTTGGCGAAATAGTCACGAAGAACGAGTGCAGTGTGAGACGGTGCATTATCGTGATGCAAAAACCAAGTGTTGTTGGCCCATAATTCTGATCTTTTCAGATGAATTGCTTCACGTAAACGACGCATAACGCTCAAATAATATTCCTTATTAACAGTTTGACCAGGAGGAAGAAATTCTAGTGCACCACACCACGAAAATCGAAAAAAACTGTCATCATGACCTCTATTTTTGAACGACTTTGACGTGCTCTTTTCGGTCTGGCCTCGCCTTTAGCACGATATTCGTTTGATTGGTTTGTTTCAGGGTCGTAAGCATAAATCCAAGTCTCATCTCCCGTAATAATGCATTTGAGCTTGACCTGATAGTCTGAAAGCATTGTTTCACACACATCAACGCGACGACTTTTTTCCAAGAAATTGAGAGTTTTCGGTACCAAACGAGATTTGACTTTTCGTAGGCCCAAATGGTCTTTCAAAATGGTTTTCACAGATCTTTCTGATATTCCGATCATATCAGTAAGTTCTTTAACAGTCAACGTGGTCGAATCACCAAATGCCTTCTGCAACATGCTAAACGTTTTCGCAGCCGAAATTTCATTCCGCAAACAAAATTTAATGGCTCTTCTCTGCTCAATCAAATCAGACATTGTAAAAATCGAAAAATGCACTCTTGGTCGTTTGGTAAACACAAGCGTAAATATATTACTGATAATGACAACCACATGAAAGTTGGCCCAGATGTTATTAACAGTGCTGCCAACCCATGAAAAAAATAACTAGAGCGAAATTTTAATCCCTCGAAGTTTGACAAATAAATTCACCTTACTTTCATAGTATAACAGCCACTCTCGTACAATGTTGGATGTGTGCTTGGGGACATTATCGTGCTGGAAAATAAACGTTCCTCCAAGGCCCAATTTCGTACCGCCTTCTTTTAAACTATTTTTCAAAATATTTAAATAACCATATCGGTCCATAATATTTTCGATAAATACCAAGTTTCCAACCCCGTTCGCAGCCATACATTCCCAAATCACAGAGCGCCCTCCATGCTTCACAGTGCCGGTCATATTGTTTAAATCCAATTCCGCGTTAACTTTTCTCTAAGCTTTTTCACGACCATCAGATCCACAGATACTGAACTTACACTCATCCGAAAATATGACTTGGTTCCAAAACGTTTAGTCATATTTTTCATGATATTTTGCGAATGAAATCCGTTTACACCGATTGATACTACTCACGAAGGGCTTTTTTCTAACATTGCGCCCATGATAACTAGCACTATCCGAAACCCGGTGAATAGTTTGGGTGCTAAATTGTTTTTCAGTCTCATTTTCAACTTCAGATTTCAATTTGGGGGCACTTATTTTGGGGTTTGTCCTGATTTTTCGTACGACTAAGCTTTTTTCTCTGGGACTTAAGAGCGGCGGACGCCCACAACGCTCTTTATTAGTGGTACTTTTATATTTATTCACAATCTTTTGAACTGTAGCAAAACTCCTATCTATCAAACGACCGATTTCTCGGAATGATTTATGTTCCTTGTTCCTATTTTATAATCAGTTTTTTTAAATCATCAGAAAGCTCTTTCCCTCTTGGTGTCATTACTAAAAATGTGGCAAAAAGTAATACAAAACGTATGTAATATACTTTCCTAAATTTTTATACTCACTTTAATTATTTCCTTTTAATAGCTTTAACTTTTTTAATCCATTTAAACAATTCTGTATACAATTCCTGGCGGTTTTTCGTAACGCTAGCTCGTGTGTCGCGGCCTTGAAATTATTCTCTGACGCGCGTAAAGAAGTTTCACTTCAAAAATGAAATAAACAAAGAAAGCGAATCATAATTGCGTCCATTAATATTACTTAACACATACTTACATTTACAGCTACATATGTGCTTATGGGCAATTGTCTCTCCCACTCAGCAAATTAGCAATTGAGTTCCAACGATGCGCTAATGTCATTACGCCATTTAGTTCACATTTTAATATTTGCTAGGAGGGGAAAAGAAGAGAGCGAGCAATAGAAGCAATTCACAGAGAACTTTAATGTATAGAGAAGTCTCACCTTCTCTGCAATGCAGGCATAATTTGTTCCGCACCTATTCAAATTTAACGGATATTTATTACGTAAAGACCTGGTAGAGACGGAAAAGTTAATCATTTCTAAAAGAGAAGAACAGTCAATTTCACCCTGGAAAATATTAAACAAAAAAGACAACAACAAAATTGATCTTCTAGGGATTTATAGGGTGCGACATGGTCAGAGATGGTCAGCGAAGAGAGAGCATAAAAAGGATTCTCGTGGTCATTCAATTTTATCTAGAGAGAATTTATGGTAAGATCGCCAAATAAACGTGGCATATTCCGATGTGAATAGATCGAAAATATGAGGTAAATAACAACTTAAGAGTTTAAGCGTCTGCAGAGTTCGAGCTATTCCTTCTCAAAAAGCCAAGAATGGAGTACGCTTTAGATAGAATAAAGTCTGTATGGTTAAGAAAAGTAAAACGTGCATTAAAAACCACCCCCAGATCTTCGATTTGTTCAACGATGTCATAACAGGTACGAATGATGTTAGTTACTTTTGCATGCGTGAGTTGAAAACATTTTTTAATATTAAGCGATATCTGAAACATAATGCATCAACATTTCACGTCAATCGGACCAAAATTGAGGAGCTTATGAGTATTTGAGCGCCTGCTGCCTCATTCCAGGTTTCCAAGCCTGCTCGTCTTTAAAGCTTTTTTCTAAAACCTATCGTTTTGAAATTTTACGCAGTATTTCTTACGAAAAATTTTAGAATCGAAGAACAATTACAATTACATTAGAACAATACCTCCGAAAACATCTGCTTTAACAAATGCATTTTGTTTTTGTTATTTCAAATGATTCTGTTATGCGTTGTGACGCACACTGCAAAACACCTTTCTTTGCAATGAAAATTTAGAAAAATGTTGTTGGAAAATATTATTGCATTATTATAGGGAGATTGACTAAATAAACTAACAATATCTGCATAGTATAGCCAAGATGATGCCTGTTCTCATGTGCATATGTATGTATGCCAAGACAAGCAATTAAATGATCTGTGTAAGTATCTATTTGAGAAAATCAGTCTGCTGGGCCATAATGAATTCCATTCACCAGACGTGTAATGTAGAGCAATTAATACATGATTTCTTGTTTTGATTCACATAAATTAATGAATATACATACACACACATACATGTACATATATATATATGAGCATTGTGCATTAGATGCCTCAGACGATTTTCTTCTGTTTTAGGCCTCATATAAAGAAATTGTTTTGTCTTGTTTCGTGCTGAAAAATATAGAAGAATTCTTATGTTAATTATCAAAACAAAAAACAAAAATGCTACTGTTGATTTAAATGTAAAGAAAATAAGAAATTAATGACGTTTCCACAGATCCTTAATAAATTCTTCGATAAGAAGCCAGGTAACTTATTATAGGGTTATTCAATAGGTGCGCTTCAACTTTTTTCCGATAGGGAGGGCGAACGACGCAATATTTTTTATTTTTCGCTTGTCATTTGTAAACTTCATTAGTATACATTTCATCATGAGCAACGATTGCAAATCGTGCAAATTTTTTATGAAAATAATCGTTTTGTTGCTGCTACTTTAAGAGCATTACGGCCATTTTACGGTCCATTTAACAAGCCATCACGTTTTGGGATATGTGAAGTCATTGGTCTACAGTAACAAGCCGGCGACGATTTGTGAGCTCTGAGCCAATATTGAACGCGAAATTGCTGGAATTTCGGCCGATTTATGCAAAAGAGTGGTCGAAAATTGGGTTCAACGATTGGACTTCGTAAAACGTGCACGCGGTGGTCATGCAAAAGAAATCGAATTTCATACTTAAATGTATATGTTCAAACTCGATAATAAAAAAAAAATAGTTAAAAAAGTCAAACAGTTTGTGTTTTATTCAAAAAAGTTCAAAAGTTGAAGCGCTCTTACTGAAAAACCCTATATATATTTGTAAAATAATTTCATAAAATTTTCATTAGCCTCCTCGGGACCGGAAACGATTGCATGCCCAAATTAATGCTCTTTATTCATATTGTCCAAAATGGTATTATAGTACTTGCAGCCTTCAGAGAACAGATGGTGTTATAAGGATGCTTATTGGTTTCACGATCAGCTATGCCCCATAGATTAGATTAGATTAGATTTGTTGGGGATTGGACAAGTCCAAGCACTCAGTCAGGAGAACATTGTACTACCCCCGGATAGAATTCAGTAGAAAGAATAGAAATAGGAAAGATAAAATGTGGGTGGTAAGACGGTAAAATTAGTTGGAGGTCACTCTTCCACAAATCTCAGTACATCGCAACCCAATTTCCTAAGTCTGATTCTGGAAAACGTCGGACAGCTACAGAGAAAATGCTCTGCAGTGTCGTCATCCTCAAGACAGGATACGCATATGTGATTACACCCACCAGAACTCTTAGATCCTTTCTGCTGAGTTTTAGTAGAAAGATCGCTATTTTCCTGTTTGGTTCTTTCACAAAGCACTTGGCAGTGCGGCAATAAAGCTGAAGACTCTAAGTAAGTGATCAAACACGGTAAAATCCTGGCTGGCACAATAATGAAAGCTGCGACACTGATACACTGTGATGCCATATCCGGAAATGATATCTACATTTTCACTGATAGCCAAGCGGCTATAAAATTCTTCACAAAACAGTCGACAACCTCCAAGGTAGCCATGAAATGCCGTACATCTCTTAACGAGATGGCTGAGTCATTTCGCCTAAGGATAATATGGGTTCCTGGCCATCGCGACATTGAGGGTAACTGTGGAGCCGATGAACTAGCGAGACTCGGCACCAAATTGACTGATGAGTACATAGACAATGACACAAGGATACCCTAACAAACGTGTAATCTACTCATCCTTGAAGAAATTTTAAGGAAAACAAACGAAAGATGGCGTAATGAAGGCAACCCTTCTTAACCTCAACCCTGACTAGTTCATCGCTTACTATGCCCCATGCGTAGTAATAGAGGGGATTAAGGTCTAGGGAATCAGGCGACCATTAGTTCGGTTATTAATTTAGGGTTTCACTAATGTCTCTACAACCTCGATATATAGAGCAGAATTCACTTGAAATCCTTGAGTAAAGAGGTGAGGCGGCATGAAATTTCCTTTGCTGCTCACAAGACCTAAACCCATAACAGTGACTGAGAACTTGGTGTGCATGACAATAGGAACCTCTGTAGGATTTGAACATAGCTATCTGTCATTTTTGCGGTTGATGTTTTGGTCTTGACTAAAATTTTTTTCTTCAGAAAAAAACCAAAATTTCTGAAGCGCTTCAGCGTGTTTAATTTTGTTTAGAAGGTGTTTTGATCAGATTATTCGGTGTTCTCGTGTTTGCTTTGACATAAACTGTCTTCTACGCATAATGTGGGATTGATACCGGCGATCGTCATGGACAACTCGATGGGTTGTTATCCCTCAGAAAGATAACGCTTTCTCGCATGGGCTCTCATTGATTTTGAAGCTTTACTCGCCAGTAGTCGCTTGCACTTGTTCAATCAATTCTGCAGCTGCAAATTCTACATCGCCGCCTGATGCTTCAAATTCACGGCTGCTAACCTCAGCAGAACGAATAATCTGGCACACTTAAGAAAATTAGAGGTTTCAAAATAGTTGTGATTTACACTATTACGCCAATAACTGCATGCCACTGCATTTCTTGAGTCAAGTTCGAGTTCTCCATGTCTTATCTGAAAAAGAGCAAAGAGAAAAAGTATAGTTTCGGAAAGTTATAGCCACAAATATACAAACCCTCAAATTCCCTGTGCAACCGTATCTCTACTCACGTTTTTTGTGAATAAATTTTCCATTTTATCGTTGCTGACTATAAACTGCAATTTCGAGGCGTTGCAAGGGCAGACGTGTATAAAACTCCAGATTCACCAAAAAATAAATTTGTTTGTTTACAAAAGGTTCAATCAATTATAATTGCTTGCCGCTAACGACCGCTTACTTACAAAAATGTGTCAAAATCATTACGAATTTTTGTGAAATCGAACGCTGCTTTTATCTTATCACGCAACTTGCATTAATTTCAAATTGAAACCGTCAACTCGCTAATCTGTATTTAAAGTTCTGCCTTGGCTTGTAATATTTCAGTTCATCCATCACCGTGAAGTAGAATAGTTCGAAATGAGTTTAACCGGAAAAGTTGTTATTGTGACTGGAGCAAGTTCAGGTATTGGTGCTACCGCAGCCGAAGCATTCGCCAAACACGGAGCCAAAGTGGTGTTGGTCGGACGAAATGAAACTAATTTGAAAGCCACTGAGGCAGCCTGTAAAGCAGTCAACAACAAAGTCCAACTATTGTCCATCATTGCTGATGTAACGGTAGATGCGGAGCGCATTATAAAAACAACTATAGACAAATTTGGACAACTGGATGTGTTGGTCAATAATGCCGGTATCGGTGAGGCTGGAAATATATTGGACATTGACGTTGAGCAATTCGATAGAATTATGAATACCAACTTGCGTTCAGTTTTTCTTCTCACCAAATTTGCCGCACCTCATCTCGTTAAGACCCAAGGCAACATTGTAAATGTGTCCAGTGTCGCAGGTTTGCGTTCTTTTTCGGGTATATCCAGCTATTGCACCTCCAAGGCAGCTCTTGATCAGTTTACCAGATGTATAGCTTTGGATTTGGCAGCGAAAAATGTGCGTGTGAATTCCGTCAATCCTGGTGTGATAGTGACCGATTTTCAGAGACGCATGGGCATGTCGGAAGAGGAATTGTCGAAATTTTTAGAACATAGCAAACAGTTCCATGCATTAGGCCGGGTAGGCGTTACGAAGGAGGTGGCCGATGCTATTATATTTTTTGCTAGTGACACCGCCAGCTTTATAACGGGAGCAACTTTGCCCATCGATGGAGGCAGGCATGCAATGTGTCCGCGTTAATTGTGGATTGAAATGAGATAATAGAGTTTTGGGAATATATTTTACTTTACCATATTTATTGAGTGTATTTATGTAATTACAGCATATTTTGTTCTTGTATTCATGATTTTTTCAACTAAAATATATAAATTGATTTGAAATCTGAAATACTGGTACATATGTGAATATTTATATGTTTATCTGATTCAATATTTTGGAAGTTTCTATTAAGTTTGTCTTCCGCAAAGTGTACATACAATAGCTAATGAAAATTAGTTGAATCTTATAAAATGTGATATTTTGAAAGTGTGCATTTAATTGTTTGCTCCTTTGAAGGTTATGCAAGAATATTAAATGTCCCTTTCTCAACTCTTCTTAACCCTCTAGTGCCCAAATTTTATTTTTGAATGAAAAAAATTGCTTTAGGTGGGGATTATGGTAAAATTATAGGTTCTTTAGCAAGAAAGTGAAATTTTGTTCTTTGATCCGATAATATAGGGATAAAACCTTACCCCGCCTGCAGGCGGCTTTGGGAAAGAACGCAAAAAAAATCTAAATGAAAAACTTGCAAATTCAGTGTATTACGTACTTTTATTGAACAAAACAGAAAGTTTTTAACAGAAATCAATACAAAACAAACAGTCAGTCTTATTTCAAATAGTTTTAGAAAAATGTCTACAAAAGAAAGGTATGCTTTCGGGCATAAATAGGCAGTTGGTGCAAATTATTTATGGTGAAAATTGTGAAAGCAGTCCTTTTGCTGGGAAAAACAAAGATTCAGATTCCATTTTTGGCACGCGATTTGAGTTTCGGAGGTGCAGCCAGGATATTCGCACCTATTTTTACCGGTGCGTGATAAAAACTTTGCAAAATGTCCAACTCCGTCGTAACGAACGTCGTCAGGAGGTAAGTAAGCTTTTCTTCCAGTAAATTTTACTTAAGGAGTTTGTCATGGACGACCTGGAGCTCTTGGTATTGAAGAATATTGTTGTTTGCATAGTACGTATGCGATCTCTGCCCGGAAGTTCGGCAGTTGGTACTGCCTAGCATGCGTGTCAATCTTGTTAATTCTTCTGAACAAAACATAAGCGTTTATCATGGCTTATTGCTCTTTACCGGAATCTTATATCGCCCAATTAGTCCATCCATGAGGTCGACGCCCCCCATATATGACTATTATATTCACGGACTGCATTGGGGCAATCGACATCAACAAATTTTTTTTCTGAGCGGACGAACCGCGACACCTTGTTTATAACATTTGTTTCATTCTGGAAGGGCTTTTCGCCTGCGTAACTCGATGCGAGTCACACTATTTTATTGTCCTTCCAAACTGATAAAGAAATGTCAACTCCTAAATCAGATCCACAAAATTCAGTTGAATACCCACGGGGTTGTTTCCTGAGATCAAGATCTGTCGGAAGTTTGCAATTCGGAATCCGATTTGAACGAATAGTTCCCAGCGAATGTATTCCGCGTGATTTTAGATAAACCAGAAGTGGCAGTGACGTGTAATAGTTGTCGAAATATGTTATATGGTTTTTAAAATCTGGAATATTACGGAAAAATCGGACCACCACATTCGCTGATGCCCCAAGATCTGGTGTATCAGTCAGAACAGCATTGTCTCTTGCGTCGCAATATATTTCGAAGTTATAACAAAATCCGAAGGAGTCACACAAAACGATACCCCATTTATGTGGTTTATCTGGCAGATATTGTCGAAGGAAAGTCCTCATCTTCGGTGCCCACATTTGTTCATCGTCACATAAACGTTGAGTAATCGGAATGGACTGAAACCTGTTATTGAAATGATCAACGAGACATAAACTGACAACATGTACATAAATTGACACACACTTCTGATTCCAGCATAGAATCTGACAAATTTTCCGCCCTGTTAATCACCTCGTCAATTCCAGTGTCGATAGGTAATCCTGCATCGTCCACATCTTCGTCTAAAAGATCTTCCAAATCTTCTTCCACGTCTGTATCATCGTCGATTTCCAATAAATCCAAAAATGTTGCAATATCTTCATCATTGAGGGATGATAATTTACACTTTTGTCGTTGATCCATTTCTAAAAAACCAAAACTTTAAGCTTAGCCCCCCTCTAAAAATATCAAAATTTCAAACTTACCGCATAATGTTATTTATTCCGAGTTATCCCAGGACCGCCTCTAGACGGGCTGTCTTCAAAGGTTTATAAAATACAGGAAACACTTTTTTTTGTTATTATTTTTAACTTTCGTATTTTGAACACAACCAGCAACACTATGATAATTTTTATTATAAGCTAAATACACTTCTAATATTTTTATTTAATTTTTAAAATACACCACTTTTGCAGAATAATTAATTTGACCGCTTTTCACTATTTTCCGACTTCAAATGACTATGACGGCTGATTAAAAAACAAGACGCTGCTGCAAATGCACCAGCAATAATTTTGGGACTTTCCGGAATTAGAAAGAGTTTAAAAACTAACGAAATGGTATTTTAAAAGGGAATAAGCGTGAAATAAACTTAGGCCGTCTACAGGCGGTCTTGGGTACTAGAGGGTTAAGATTGAAAACCTTTTTACACATTTTAAAAGGCGTTTGAATTTATTGAATGCGGATTAAAGCCATAAAGGTGTAATCGTTTCTTCCGGCCATCAATCCATAGTGGGACATAGGGCATCAAGAGGTGTATTCATTGTAGAAATAAGCCAAAAAATACCAGAAAATACTAAAGAAACCATGCTGACATTTTTACAAAAAGAGTACCTTATCTAGTTACATAACCTCAAATATAACAGTCGTTCCCTTAACAAAAGAGTCTCGCTTAACAAAAAAACTCATAAATTAAATTGTACATAAGCATAACACATTTATTAAAAAAACGCACATTCTAAAGACACGCATATAAAGTTCTTTAAGTGATTCAATAAAAAGTTGGTGTTTTATTTCATTTAAATGGGCATTTTAGTGCGTTTTTATATCCAAAGCTAGGCAACAGTGCAGTAGCGCGAGAGAGATTTGACTCCCGAAAGCAGAAGAACACCTTCAATCGCGGGCAATGCCACCAGATGTTAAAAAAAAGTAAAGCTAAATAAAACTGAATGAATTATTGAACTAATTATTAAAAAATATATATTTTACAAAATTATAAACATTACATTTTAATTAATATAGAACAGGTTAGAAAATGGCATGTAGAATGTCATGAAGAAAGAACTAAAACTCCGAGACTGAATAACAAAAAAAAAATTCTATATCAAGTTACGAAAATGGTATATGAAAGCGGTAGTGATCCCTCAAAATAGTTTTTAGGTTTTGAAATTTCCGTTGATTCATTTGTTTTATTTACACGATGTGAGATTTACGTTTGTGTGGGAGATGAACGCCCTTTTTCCAATACCTACCACTTTTTTCAGCATAAGTACGGTACATACAATTTATGAATTGGTGTCAAGTTTCAGTGCTTTAGCTTTATTGGTTTTAAAGAAATATTAGTTATCATATTTTGATCTTTATGTCGGATGTCAAGCCTTCGACATAAGTTATTTCCTTTATATCGGTGTATGTTTCATTGAAATTCGGCAAACTGTATACTCAAAAAAGAGGTTTATATATTTTCTTCGACCTGATATCTCCGAAAGTTCGACATTTCGTTAATGATGTCACACCACACTCTGCTTACGTATGTTGGGGGGCGCCCTATCAGTGTGAGCATAGAAATAGAATAGAGATCGAAAAGGTTTTTTCTAATATCGTTCGTCCCTCGGCAGGCAACGACAAACCTTCGAGTGTATTTTTGCCATCAAGAAGCTCCTCATAAAAAACAGTTTACCGTTCGGAGGCGACATAATTGTAAGCCGCTCCATTTGTGAAAAACATCAAGACACACACCAAGCGCCAATTATACCTACATAAGTATATACAAGCTGAAGTCCAAAATAAACAAGACTGAGCTAAAATAAAAACGACAGGAGCTTTGTTCTGATGCCTTGTGGTTTATTTATTTAAATGTTTTCAGGCCATTGGCCGGAAAGGACTTCTGGATGCCGGTACAAGTCTTTTAGATGGCCTCTATGGACGCAAAACGTTTTCCTTTCATGGCCAAATTTAATTTTCCGAATAGGTAGAAGTCACAGGGGCCATGTGAGGCGAATACGGCGAGTGATTGATGGTTAAAATGCGATATATAATCAAAAAATTAGTCACAAGAATGGATCGATGAGATGGTGCATTATCACGCAATAAGCGCCAGGGTTTCCTTTGCTGTATGCAGGGCGAATTCGACGAATGCGGTGCAATAAACGCTTCAAAACGCCAAGATAGAAAATTGCATTGACGGTTTGGCCCTTGGAATCGTAAAAAAATGAGCATCGACTTGATTTTTGACTTCTCCAAACGCGATTTTTGTGGGGGGGGCTCGTCAGGGGCCTTCCATTCGGCCTCCCATTCGGTTCATGTTGGAAACACCACGTTTCATCACCAGTTACAATGCTTTCTTTTGTCGCCTCTTTAATGAGGTCTTGCGAATGTTTAATTCTGAGCAATTTTTGGTCCTCAGTTAATTTGTGCGGAATGAAACGTGCACAGACCTTTCGTATGCCCAAATGATCGATATTTTGGAGATATTCAACTCCGATTCTAGGAATTTCAACGAAGGTTTCGGTTCATTTTTGATAAATTTACGAACAATTTCGATGGAGTTTTCGGTGAATATTGATTTTGGGCGGTCCGTATGTTCATTGTCATTTATGTCCTCACGTCCTCATGTCCTGAAACATGTAAACCACTCATGAACTCTGTCACGAGATAGACAATCATCGCCATCAACTTTTTTCATCAATTCAAATATTTCGGTAAACGTTTTACCGATTTTAAAACAAAATTTGACATTAGCTCTTTGTTCGAAACTCATTTTTGTACCGATGACACAAGCAAACTGACACTTTAGAGGCAATAACTTCGCTGCCACTGAACCGAATGTCACTAAGCTTTCACTGGAAGTCAACTAGGGATGTAACTTCTAACGCGTAAACTCATTAAAAAGATGACGCCATTAAAAACAATTTTATTACACCAGTCTTGTTTATTTTGGACTTCACCTTGTATTGTACTTTCTGGCTTCAGAGAAGAAATGGTGTTATGAGGATGCTTATTGGTTTCATGCTCAATTATGCCTCATACGTAGTGATCCGGGGGATTAAGATCTGAGGAAGTAGGCGGCCATAAGTTCGGTGTTAGATGGTCATAGACATTTTCAGGCATCCAAACTTTTGACGCCACCTGTGAAGGAGCCTTGCTGAAAAATGTATGGACTGTCATCGCATACACTATCAATCCAGGGTTTTATTATTGTCTCTAGGACACCGATATATGGAGCAGAATTCACTCGAAATGCTTGAGTAAAGAGGAAAAAGGTATGGCGGCATGAAATTTCCTTTGCTGCTCACAACACCTAAAACCATAACAGTGACTGGAAACTTGGTGTGAATGACAATGGGAACCTGAACATAGTCATTTGTCAGTTCTGCGGTTGATGTTTTGGTCTTTTTTAAAATTTTTTTCTTCAGAAAAAAACCAAAATTTCTGAAGCGCTTCAGCGTGTTTAATTTTGTTTAGAAGGTGTTTTGATCAGATTATTCGGTGTTCTCGTGTTTGCTTTGACATAAACTGTCTTCTGCGCATAATGAGGGATTAATACCGGCGATCGTCATGGACAACTCGATGGATTCTTATACATACATACCCTAAAATTCCCTATGCAACCGTATATCTACTCACGTTTTTTGTGAACAAATTTTCCATTTTATCGTTTGTTACTAAATATAAACTGCAAATTTCGAGGCGTTGCAAGGGCAGACGTGTATAAAACTCCAGATTCACCAAAAAATAAATTTGTTTGTTTACAAAAAATTCAATGAAATGCTTTAAGATTTTCTTTATAAGATAATTTTTGCTGCCTAAAATTTTTCCAGTACAAAGTGTACATCTCTCCTGCATCCAACTGTCACTTTACTCTCTCAATATTCGGGGGATGCATAATTGCTTGCCTTTAACGAACGCTTATTTGCAAACAATTAGGCAAAATCATTACGAATTTTTGTGAAATCGAACGCTGCTTTTATCTTATCACGCAACTTGAATGAATTTTAAATTGAAACCGTCAACTCGCTGATCTGTATTTAAAGTTCTGCCTTGACGGGCAATATTTCAGTTGATCCTACGCCGTGAAGTAGAATAGTTCGAAATGAGTTTAACCGGAAAAGTTGTTATTGTGACTGGAGCAAGTTCAGGTATTGGTGCTACCGCAGCCGAAGCATTCGCCAAACTCGGAGCCAAAGTGGTGTTGGTCGGACGAAATGAAACTAATTTGAAGGCCGCTGAGGCAGCCTGTAAAGCAGCCAACAACAAAGTCCAACTATTGTCCATCACTGCTGATGTAACGGTAGATGCGGAGCGCATTATAAAAACAACTATAGACAAATTTGGACAACTGGATGTGTTGGTCAATAATGCCGGTATTGGTGAGGGTGGTGATATATTGGAAATTGACGTGGAGCAATTCGATAGAATTATGAGTACCAACTTACGTTCAGTTTTTCTTCTCACCAAATTCGCCGCACCTCATCTCGTTAAGACCCAAGGCAACATTGTAAATGTGTCTAGTCTCGCAGGTTTGCGTTCGTTTCCGGGTTTATCTACTTATTGCACCTCCAAGGCAGCTCTTGATCAATTTACCAGATGCATTGCTTTGGATTTGGCAGCGAAAAACGTACGTGTAAATGCCGTGAATCCTGGTGTGATAGTGACCGATTTTCACAGGCGTATGGGCATGTCGGATGAAGCATATGCGATATATTTGGAACATAACAAAGAGTTCCATGCATTAGGCCGCGTAGGTGTTACGAAGGAGGTGGCCGATGCTATTATATTTTTTGCTAGTGACACCGCCAGCTTTATAACCGGAGCAACTTTGCCCATCGATGGAGGCAGGCATGCAATGTGTCCGCGTTAATTGTGGATTGAAATGAGATAATAGAGTTTTGGGAATATATTTTACTTTACCATATTTATTGAGTGTATTTATGTACTTACAGCATATTTTCTTCTTGTAATCATGATTTTTTTAACTAAAATATATAAATTTATTTAAAGCCTGAAATACTGGTACATATATATTTATATGTCTATCTGATTCAATATTTTTGGGGTTTCTATTAAGTTTGCTTTCCGCAAAGTTTAAAAGAAAGTAACCAACTTTTGAAGCAAGGCGTTTTGGGATCCAACCACGGATCGTTTGATTGTCAAAGCAAAGTATTGAGAAACTAGAAAACAAATAATGAATTCGCCTTGTTTCATTTTGAGTTGACAGCCACGTGGACACGGCGAAAGAAAAATACAAATCAGCTGGTTTACCGACACCACCATTAATAGATTCGCCTTGTAGGAGCTACCTCAGTCATAACGACTTTTCTGCTTCAAGAGTGAAGCGAAAGCGTTTGAGTCCAGAGGCAGTACCAACGCCATTTCTTCCTCAAGCGAACTCAAAAGCTGAAAATGTGTAAGAAATGTAATAAATAATTAAGTGGGGGCTGGATAAAGCTAGATATTGCCACATATTTATAGTTTTGAAAACTTAGTATTGGTCTATCCCAGCATTACATACCTCATGGGCCTTGCTTTGTTATTTAAGCAATACCCATGGTGAATGAAAGCATTTAGACCTTTTAATTAGTTGTGTGAGAAGATTTAAGGTCTATAGATTTCAAGGCAACAATGAACTTCTAGAAGAGATCCAAGTTTTAAGGGAACTAGAATACAATTTAAAGTTAATCTTTTCTCGAGGCCGAATAAGAAAATAAAGAACTCAAAAAAATATTCACGGTACACTGAAGACATAAGACTCTGCTATCACCACAAATGCGATTGGTTCTAGGGCATAAAGGTGCCTCTTAAAGAGAGGCTTTCCACTGCCCTGCCGCTCAACGCTGAAAAACTGGGTCGCTTGAAGAAGGTTGTCTTCAAAGCATCATCCATTTCAAGAGAAATTCGGTCCTTAGGCTTGAAGAAAAAATATCTGAAAGTTTTGAAGCAAAAGCACTACAAAAACAAGAATGAATACGTGAATGAAAAAACTTAAAAAAAGCTAATGAGTTTTGTTTCAAATTTATTTTTTATAACGTTTTACAAAATTTTAATTGAAATACTATATGATATTTATATGTACCTTTACCCTATTCGCTTCCTATGGTTTAAAGAAAGTAAACTTTTAACACATACAAATCACTTTACATAAAAATTCTCAAATCAATCGCTGGCGGCCGCCGTAGCCGAATTGGTTGATGCGTGATTACCATTCGGAATTCACAGAGTGAACGTAGGTTCGAATCTCGGTGAAACCAAAATTAATAAAAACATTTTTCTAATAGCGGTCGCCTCTAGGCAGGCAATGGCAAACCTCCGAATGTATTTCTGCCATGAAAAAGCTCCTCATAATCTGCCGTTCGGAGTCGGCTTGAAACTGTAGGTCCCTCCATTTGTGGTGGTCAAGACGAGGAGGAGCTCGGCCAAACACCCAAAAAGGGTGTACGCGCCAATTATATATGTATATATAATCGCTGGCGGGAAAGCGCAATCAAATGCATAGTCAAAAACCAAGTTTTCAGGTCAGCAAACTGCGATATAATGCAGAAAAAAGTTTTCTTATTTTGCTTTTTTTTGAATTGAAGTCGTTTAAAACAAAATGCAAATAACACAGGTCAACGCAAAATTTGACTTTGACCTCAAAGCTTTAAATTTAAATTCTTTAGGTCGTAATTAGACGAAAAAAAAATATATGGCATGAAAAAGTTTCTTTCCTATTTAAGAAACAGCTTGAACGATATTTTTCAAAATCTATGATTCTAATTTTTATTTAAGAATGAAACTATTCAAATAAACATTTTTATTAATTTTTACTATTAAAATAACTTACAAAAAAGTAGAAAATAATTTAAAAGTGTAAACTTTTACTTTTTCTTTTATGTTCATAGGTACTATCCCTCAATAAACCCCAAATATAGTCTCCCATCATGTTTTCATTATATTGGCCTTGATAACGTTGCTCAAAGCTCATAATGTCCTAATGAAAACGTTCTCCTTGCTCTTCTGAATACGCATGTTGTTTTTGGATTGATCTGAATGAGCGTGCAGCATATGTACTTTCAATCACATCCTGCAGCCCATCGCCTTAAAATTTTTCAGTACTTTTTCAACTACCTTTTCGTAGTTTTTAGCTTTGTTATTTCCTAAAAATCCACAAATTACTGCTTTAAAACTGTTACAACTCGCTTTCTGAGTACGATTCAGCAACGTTGGAAATTTTTCATCGGCGAAAATTTGTGTGATTTGCGGACCAACAAAACCTCCAGCTTTAACCTTTGCTTCTGATAACTTCGGAAAAAATTTTCGCAAGTACTCAAAAGCTTCTGAGGTTTGATCCAGTTTTTTAACAAATTGTTTCGTCAACCCTAACTTAACCCATTCCATCCCATTGTACTCGCTTGAGTACAGAAAAAGCATCTTTTTCGAAACGACGTCAAAAGCCAACGCTTACAAATTTTTAAATGTACTCGCCACTTTATAATACAGAGCAATGTCGAAAAGGAATACACATGTTTCTCCTTCTGTTTTTTGAGTCCCGTTATCCGTTATTCACTTGTCTTTGCGTGCACCTTTGCTATTTTTCTTCTTTTCATGGTTTAGTTTGCAATAAGCTCTCTGTTTGACAAAATCTAAGTTATCACGGAAAAAGTTCAGTGTTGTAATATTCATAATACATATAATCTGTATACTTTATACCAAAAAAACGAAAAAAGTTGTGGAAAATTGCATTTCGGTAAGTTTAAATTCTAGTGTACTCGCATGGGTACAGTGGGAACATTCATATATATTTTGTGTGCATATTTCATGTAGATTTGGTAATGGATGTAAAAACATTTTACGGAAAGAGGTTTCATAACCTTTCTGCGGCCACCGACTATATTGAAACAAGCGACCGTAGTCACTTCAACTTCACTATTATACCGCCAAATACCCACTGTGACACAGATAAGGATGACATTGAAGAGGATAATATATTGCGTGATGATATTCCAACCTTGGAATCGTATTTTTCGATTCTTCTTTACGTCATATGACCTTCTTAGAATTTTAAAAGAACAAGGATTTAAGGCTACTGGGACTGTTCGTGAACGGCGGACCAAAAAATGTCCTCTGAAAACGAACAAAGAACTACAAAAGAAGCAACAGGGAGAGTTTGATTTTATGTAAGTTTATCATAATGATTTATTTGAATAGTTGTTTTGTATCAAATTTTGTAGGTTTTCTGACTCAGGAATACTTTTTGTGACGTGGAATGACAATAGCGTTGTGACAGTGGGAACAAACTTTGATAGAATTGAACCTTTACATACCGTCGAACGATGGTCACGACAAGAGAGGCGCAAGGTGAATGCCCATCAGCCGAAGTTGATAGCGCAATACAACTCAGGAATGGGAGGAGTTGACCTCCACGACCAAGCTTTGAATACCTACAATATAAAGTTTAGAGTAAAGAAATGGTGGTGGCCTCTTTTCCCCACAATGATAAGCTCGTGCGTAGTAAACGCATGGAAGCTTTATAAAATGGCAAGTAAGAGTCAATGCGACTTGTTGCAATACCAACGTGAAATTGTGCGATTTTATTTACGCAATTATAATATCCGGGACATATCTTCAAAACAATCGACAACGGCATCAATAGCTGGTTCCTCATATAACCATTTTCCCAAAAGGATATCGAATCAGCTGAGGTGCAGGGAGTGTCACCAAAGAATTCGATGGATTTGCGAGTTATGCAATGTAGCCCTTTGCGTAGAGAGAGAATGTTTCAAAAACTTCCATACTGTTAACCGAACTAATAGCCAAGGAAGTCTTTGAAAGTGTCTTTTTATTTAATACTCCATATTTTCATATACAGGCAATGTATATACATATTATCCCATTGTACTCGATTGGGTACAGCCCAAAAAATGCATTTCTATGATTTTTTTTCGTGTTTTTTTTTTTTAAGGAGCTTAATTACACTATTTCAATAAACGTTTTATAAACGCATTTAAAAAAAAATTCTTTTATATAAGGTTGGGATTTAATGGGTTAATGTGCAGAGGAGGCATTAACACTTTTTCCGCTTCAACAATTGGCTCAAATTTTATATATTCTTTCCCGACACAAAGTTCTGTTCTTACAGGCCACGACCGTTGAGTATAATGCTTAGCATCCGCTCGTCTGTCCAATAAGCACAATTAACACGAATACTTTGTATATCCGCTTTGAAGCCCCATTAAAAATCCCACCATTTTAAAATCGCCAATCAGCTGCAAGTTATACTCGCGATATTTTACAGATTCAAGCAAAATTTTTACACTTTCATAATTTTCTTTGAGGTGTACTGAGTGAGCAATTGGAAGAGATGGAAATTTATTTCCGTTGTGTAATAAAACAGCTT
Source organism: Anastrepha fraterculus (assembly GCA_037575425.1). Lineage (NCBI taxonomy): Eukaryota > Metazoa > Arthropoda > Insecta > Diptera > Tephritidae > Anastrepha > Anastrepha fraterculus. The sequence continues at coordinate 119,235 of JAYXIM010005294.1, forward strand.
TCAAGCTTTTTGTTGAGCTTTCAATGAATAAACGCCATTCGTTAGGAACACAAGGTATTCCAATTTCTTCAAACATACCTTCTATGGCATTACAAAAACAAAGTCCATCTTTCTCTAGTCCGCTAATCCGTAATATTAACATCATCAAGCAAATTCCACAGAGCCTAAAAGCTCTGTTTTACTTTTTGGTAAATTTAAATTTCTAACTAAATCATTAAAATCTTCTGTAGTGATAAAATGATTTTTTGGTTGTTCTGGTGTCGGTAAAAACTCTTTATCGGAATTACTTTTATATGAACTAAAAGATGAGCCACTTTTCTGCGATAGTTTTTTCGGTGGCACAGGTACTGGTCGTGTCAGATCATATGCGACTGGAGCAGAAGAAGATTCTAGATCAGGATATTCAATAGGTTTTACATTTTTACCTCTACGTCTTTTACTCAGATTCACAATGCAAAAGTAGCAGTCTTTAATGTGGTCTTTTGGTTCTCGCCAGATTCTTGGTATGGCAAATTTCAAAGACCTTCTCTCACCTCGATACCAACCTAAAATATAGAAACAAAAATCAATATGTCTATTAAATGTAATCTATACTATAAACGTGAATGTCTGTACGTTGTCCGCGCATCACTACGAAATGACAACACCAAATGACGTAAACATTTTTATACATTCATATTTTCACCCAATGAAGCTTATAGGCATGCTTTTATGATGGAACTCCCTTCCCACAGCCCCTAGGCCGCGCCACCACTCTCATCCATTACTAATAATCGAATATTTCCTTAAATTTAATATAAAAAATCTTAGTTTTTCCTATTTCCCACCATTAACACATAGAAAAGCACATAGATAGAAAATTAATAAAAATAATAGTGCTTGATATTTTTCTGATTGCTTGTTTTGATTTTATTCAACGAGGCATAGCAACAGAGGCCGGGTATTGTAATATTATGGTTATTAATAAAAAAATGTTTTTTATGAAATTATTGTTTGTAATTCTTTTATATACATATTCTGAATCCCTCAAAACTACTTCTACGCGAGCGGGGCCGCGGATTAAAGCTAGTTTACAGCTACAAGCAACATGTGGAGCCCATGTCTTGTCTTGATTCCGAACAGGATAGCCAAAGAATGATTCGTAGACCTCACAGAGGACATGAGATGTATTTAATTCATATTTTATATCTCGAACTTTAATAAATAGTCCACATATATAACAAAATGCATCAGGTTCATATTTACACTTTTGCGACGACATTTTAGGTTATTCTAGATTTGTACATAACACCTGATGGTTGTTTATCACTTTAGCGCCATCTAGCGGCACTAAAGAAATGAGTATTGTAACTGTAACTATTAGGAAAGCAAACTTTATACCGAAAAAAGGTGTTTTCTCTTCGTTTTTGTTCATAATAAAGCAGAAAATCATAAAATAAACTTTAAGACAAAGAACGAAAATTATTTTGTAGAGTCATGTAATGTACTTTAATTTTCCATTTTATTTTATACTCAAGTTAACAGCTGATGATAGGCGTTGATAATGTTGCCAATAAGGCATAAACAAGAGAGAAAGCAACTCCATATCCCCATGTTGTTCATTTACTTCATTGATGTCATATGAAAAAAAAAATGTTCTTAGGTAAATATGCAGAAATGACCACAAGCTTTCATTTGCGTAAAAAACTTATGTATATTTAATAGTATCTCATTGGATGAAAATATGAAATGAAAATTTGAAGCCACTTTCCTAAACACTGTTTTTGTTTTTTGGATTATGCCACTTTTGAAGTAAATGCTTAGAGCTTAGTAAACTAAGTAAAATAAAATGTTATAATGTTGATGCTGTGAACAAGCCCTTACTAATTTGCATGCACCATTGTCGACACGAGATGGCAATACCGCAGTTTGATTTCGCTTGGGTTGCGAATTGTCAGCACTGAATTTTAAATTTATTGAAAAACAAAAACAGTCCAAGCGGAAGTTGAAGCTGCGGTAAGTTTACTTCAAATATAAATCGTTGTGTCATTCATAATTTGTACAGGCTGTGTTTCAGAAATAAACGTTACCTGAAAACCCGAAGTTTCATTTCTCATACTTCTGCGAGGGATCGTCAACAACAGGTATAAAAAGAAGTGAAATGAAAGGAGTTTGAGAAAGCATTAATGCAGACATATTTTTTTATAGGAATGACACCGATTTCAAAAAATTAAATGAACTAAATTATTTAAAATATTACAGTTTGGAAAACATTTTGCTATTTAATTGCAAAATTTAATACATAAATAAGAAAGGACGGCCAGGACAGATTTATTCCAATATCGATATCAAATTGAAGCTGTTTGAAAAACTATACGCCAAACTTATTTTAATACAGCGTTGCCACCAATCAAAAAAATGTAAAGTAAATAAGGTAAAGTAATTAAAAAACTATGTATTTATGTAGGTAACACATGGGCTGAAAATTCGCGGACCTAACACATAGATATGGTAGCACTAGTTTTATTGCATTCACCTCTTTTTCAGTTAGTACTAACCTTAAAAAGGCAACCGTAAAAATTTCATGATATTCCATTTATTAGTTCGTGAGTTATTGTGCTAAACGTGGCACTGCTTTTCAAAAGCAGGCTGAAGCGAAGCAACGGCTTGAAAAGTGTTATGAGGACTCCACTCCATAAGAAACAACAATAAAATGATGATTTATTGACTTCAATCGTGGTCGTAGAGACACCGATTATGCACAACCCAGTGGACGTCCGAATAAGACGGTAACACCAGAAAAAATCAAAAATATCCACAAAATTGTTTTGTACGACCGAAAAATGAAGTTGCGTGAGTTAGTTGATATCATAAAAATATCAAAAGAACCGGTTCGTTATATATTGCAAGAGCATTTGACTATGAGGAAGCTCGGTTCAAAGTGGGTGCCGCGTTTGCTTACCGTTGACGTGTTGATGATTCTGAGCAAGGGCAAAACTACATGAATTGGACTTACCAATTGAACTTCCTCCCAAAACCACCGTATTTGCCAGATTTGGCTCCCAGCAACTACTGGCTGTTCGCAGACCTAAATAAAATTCTCGCCGGTAAGAAATTTCACTCGAATGAAGAGGTTATCGCTGAAACTGAGGCCTGTTTTCTTCCAAACGACCAGTTGTTGCTCTGCTGGTGTAACGAGCCCCGTCAGCATTTTTTATTGGCAGAGAAAAGGAACTGCTATTTCGGCTAACCTTCTTTGTTGTCTTGTAAAAGTCTCCGATGCGGTCTTCTTGGGCCAAGTCTTCTGTTTATTTCCGTTCATCGTTTCTAGCGCTTCGCTTTCCTAGTCGGATGACCTGACTACAGGATTTAAGGCATTCCGCGTTTTGGCCGCGTTTTGTCGCTTTTCCGCTCGTTTTCGCCGTTGTAGAAGTTCCCAGGTTCTGTTCGAAATTCGTGGTTTGCGCTTCTCATCAGGAAAACTGATGTATTTTTCCGCAGCTTCGTTAAACGTATTTTTATTGCCTTCTAGACCACCTTCGTGGACGAGCTTTAAATGGCTTTCTTTAGATAGTCATAACGTTTCTGACGCACTGCAGTGTCCTGTAGCAGGTGGTGGTCGGTAGCTTCGTCAGCTTCTCTCTTATAGCGCACGCCGAGTAAGGATTCGCGCTATGTTCTGCTTATTGCAATATGGTCAATTTGGTTTGCCGTAATGGGATCCAGTAAACCCCATGTACGTTTGTTTATGCTTGGAAGATGGTTCCACCTATTACGAGTTTTTGGTTGTTGCATTGTTCGTGAACAACTATCCATTCTTGTTGTTCCTTTCAGAGCACATCAGGAGATGTTTCTAGCGCTGAGACGCAATCTCGCTAAGATAATCCGGTCCGAAATAGGATTCCTTATATTCCATTAGCGCTTTGTGTACTTGCTTTGAAAGGAGGAACCTGACTCCACATGGTTTCGGCTTATCGTTAGGTTTTCCCAAATACAACAAAGCTGGTCCTTCGTCTGTAGTGAACTCGCCCGAACCTGACAATCTGGCCAACAATACAAACTCACAGAGGTCAACAACACAGAGCTTGCATAGCGTAAATCTCAATAGTTTCGAGAGTGTTCTGATTTTTCTTGTTCCAAAGAGTATTTAGATTCCATGCTAAATTCGTCAAGTTGGGATCCGTTTGGTTTCTATTAGCATTGCGGGACCTTGGTGTTAAAAAAATTTCTAACAGAAATTTACAGCCCTCTCACACTGTTACACTCTCGATTTTTAGTGTCGCTTGTAACTTGGCAAGACCTTATAACTTGTGATGATTCTCCCAAGCTATTGACCTTTTGCATACGTGAAACTTGAAATCGATGTTTAAGATTTTCGTATACTGACTAATTCTCTATTGCCCTTTCATGTCTCTATCTAGAAGTTGGAAGTTCAGAATGGCATTAAGGGCATCACCTCAAGATCTTCAAATTTGAAAGGAAGCGATGAAGGCGGCGTACAGCCTTAAGTTAAACGGAGTCTGGGGAAATGAAGAAAGCACTGCCACTCTCAGATAGACTACCAGTTGTCGGAGCGGTGCACACTGTTCTCGATGCCAGTGGACAATCGGGTGCCTTTCGTTGGCTTCGGTAGGAAGTATGATGTTTTGATCTTAGATAGAGATCAATGGTTAAGTCAAAATAATCCATTATTGGGATATCAGTACACTTTCTACATCGACGGATCCAAAACCAGTGATGGTAGCGGATCTGGATGGTACTTAGATGAACACACTAAGTACTCCTATGCGAAAGGACAGATGGCCACGGTATTCCATCTTGAACATGGCATACTGGCTAATTGAGAAAAAATTGGCGGGGTAGTAGTATTGGAATTTGTAGTGACAGTTAAGCTGCACTGAAAACCCTTGCTAATTCACGCTGCTCTTGGAAGTTAGTCGGTGAATGTAAGACAAAACTGAACAGTGTTGCAAAACACAACAAAGTTAATCTTATTTAGGACATTGTGGTATTACAGGGAACGAGTTGGCGGACAAGCTGGCTAATGAAGACCCTGCAAGTATGCCACTAGGCCTGAACCCTTTCTAGGTATCAATTCCGCATCGATTCAACTATGGATTGGCGACTTCATGAGGTCGACTCATAGAGGACGTTGGTCTGGGTTGAACGCGTGCAGAGTAGCCAAGTGCTTTGTGAAAGAACAAAATAGGAAAACAGCGACCTTTCTCCTAAAACTCAGCAACAAGGACCTGAGAGTACTGGTGGGTGGAATCACAGTGCGCAACGTCTGCGGTCAGCATGTGGGGCAGCCACTTGGGGTCGTCGGCAGCCTGATATGCCTATCCTGTCTTGAGCATGATGACGCTTTAGAGCATTTTCTCTGTAGCTCTCCGACGTTTTCCAGAATCAGACTTAGGATATTGGGCTGCGATATACTGAGTATGGATAAAGTTCATACTCTTCCTCTTCCGGATCTCTTAAGATTCATCAATGAATCCAAGAGATTTGTGGAAGAGTGACCTCAAACTAAGTTTTTCGTCTTAGCACCTACATTTAATTTTTCCTATCTCTCTATTCTTTCTACTGAATTCTATCCGGGTGTAGTACAATGGTCTCCTGACTGAGTGCTTTGACTTGTTCATCCCCCCACAAATCTAATCTATGGCTCTCTCTGATTTAGTTACAGAGATACGAGAGCAATATTGAATACCGTTCAAGGTAAATAAGGTTTATAGGCGAGAATATCTGTGAAAAATTATCGCATTTGTGGAAGAAGATTCTGTTAAGCCGGAGGGCACAGAGACCAAGGACACCTCACCTAGTTTGGCCCTTCTGACTTTAATCTGCTCCTGAAGCAAAAAATACTATTCTGCAGAAGAAAGATTTTTCCTACTGAGTACAGAAAATAAAATTTGTTGAAGGAGGAGAATTTTCATTTTTTCGCCACTGCGATATCTTTATTATTATATTTTTATTAGTTATTTGAATCATATCTAATTTCACAATTATGTGTAAATAAACGCGGGCAAAGTTAAAAGTGCATGCACATATACATACATATGTATATATGTATATGTAATTAGGTGTATTATTTTTTGCAAATTCAAATTCAAATTTGATTGAAGTGCGTACTTAAGATATTTTTATCTATAATTACTTCCCCCTGCGAATGACTTTTGCATTCTTCGAAAGAAGCGTATTGTGAAATATTCTTTATCTACTCATAGACTTGTGAAGAGGAGGCAATGAGGGTTTAGCAAAGGGATCAATTTTCGCGACAATTTGGTTGATACTATGAAATAAACCAGGAAATGCAAAACTTTCAGTAAATATACAACATACATACACACCATAACTAATAAAAATAAACATAGTTATAATTGCATTCGCATGTACTTATATGTGCAGGGTGGTCCAAATAGAAGTATCTTTTCGCACCTATGCACAAATTTTATTTTGACACTGACAGTCTTTCTTAACGAAATGCTTCGCTGCACGCTTAAATTACATTAGAAAACGTTTTTCCAAAGTGACTACTGACTTTAACTGCTTCTGGAAACCCGATTTTAGTCAACAGGAGTCATGATTATCGACATTTTATGACCTTTGATTTGAGCAATTTGATGCGTCATGCCACAAAGCTAAATCTCTTAGACTTTCTTCATGCGAAGCGGTTAAAGATCGATTTTATACGGATAGTCTTGAAACGATCTCCACTGGATATAACCACAATCATTTGCAGGTGTTCGGCTGCTTTCAGGTTTCCAGACCGGTGCGTTTTCCTGTAAAATAAACACGCCGATTCGTCGGATAACGTGAAGAGCACACTTAAGTTATGGAGGTTACACTTCTCGAACTTACAGAAAGTGAGAATCTGATACCCCAATCGTTGACGAGGGAACTCGCGTTCCACTACCCGACCATGAAGAGATGCGAATACGCGGCTAAAGAACAGTAAAGTCGGAGAAGCCGACCACTAATAATAATCTCAGCTTTAAAACCCAACAAAGAATCTTTTTTGCTAACAAGTACTACTTTGGACTAAGTAGACAATTGTGTAGTACAGTCCTCTCCCATCATGCCTGTAAAATTAAGCAAAGTTCGCATCATGCCCGTACTATTGTACGGCGCAGAAGATTGGAGTGTCGTATCTTGTCAAACGTCCTCTTGAAGTGTTTCATGAAAGATTGTGCGGAAGATTTTCGACCTCTGGAGAGGAGTTTTGGCCGAAAAATTTGGTTGACAGAAAGTGATATTACAAATAAATGAAGTCGTGATCAGAAAATAATGGTAATATTCCCTTTTTTTTACCCAAATTATTGTTGAGAATCTAGAAGCTACGAGTATTCAGTTGTAAGTTGAACTTGTAAGCGAAGAAAGTAGTGTTGCTATTAATTTCTGACTTTTATTCGACAATCTAGTGATCGAACTCAGAGGAATTACTGTGAGTGAATTATTTGTATTTTAACCTACGAAAATTCATAATAATATAAAAAAAAACTGATTGACTTTTGTGCAATTTATTCCAATCTTAAAAAGATACTTCAATATAGGCCACCCTGTACATATTGTTTTAGGTGTTTATATTCTCCAATTATTTGTAGGTAAGTAATTGCGTATTTGTAGTGGCAAATTCGCCAATTGCAATTGGGGGATTCATAGGGCATTGCATTATGTTGACGCCAGTTTAATTGAAATTCTGAGCGTTCGAACTGTGAAAGTGAAGAAAACCAACAGTTTTGGTGTTATTGCCTTTTTTATATGTGTGACAGTGAAGATCAGGAAAATGGTGCCACGTGTTCGCTCTAGTGGCGCATTTTAGTGGACCGCTTTCGGATGGCCGTGAGGGTTGCCTCTTCCACATCTTCAAAGAAAAGGTCGCTTATGTCGCCGGATCAAGCACTTTTTCCGAGCGTAAAGCCACCTGATGGATTACCCGTGGATTTTCGCTACTTTATATTTACCTTTATCAAAATAATAGCTATCACCGTTGCTTGAGTGCAGCTATTAACAAATCATTCATTTTATATGTATGAATAACTCCAATTGTTGCTTGAAGTGTTTTTTAATTTTACACGAAAATATTTATAGATATCACACGAAGAAGGCTTTATGAATTCCCCGAATGTATTTATAGTTGTGCGTCTCGGTTCATATGATTTTAGTTCATTTTACGCCGTGAAGTAGAATAGTTCGAAATGAGTTTGGCCGGAAAAGTTGTAATAGTGACTGGAGCAAGTTCAGGTATTGGTGCTACCACAGCAGAGGCATTCGCCAAACACGGAGCCAAAGTGGTGTTGGTAGGACGAAATGAAACTAATTTGAAGGCCGCTGAGGCAGCCTGTAAAGCAGCCAACAACAAAGTCCAAATATTGTCTATCACTGCTGATGTAACGGTAGATGCGGAACGCATTATAAAAACAACTATAGACAAACTTGGACAACTGGATGTGTTGGTCAATAATGCCGGTATCGGTGAGGGTGGGCATATATTGGACATTGACGTGGAGCAATTCGATAGAGTTATGAATACCAACTTGCGTTCAGTTTTTCTTCTCACCAAATTCGCCGCACCTCATCTCGTTAAAACCCAAGGCAACATTGTAAATGTGTCCAGTGTCGCAGGTTTGCGTTCGTTTCCGGGTGTATCCTGCTATTGCACCTCTAAGGCAGCTCTTGATCAGTTTACCAGATGTATTGCTTTGGATTTGGCAGCGAAAAATGTACGTGTCAATGCCGTGAATCCTGGTGTGATAGTGACCGATTTTCATAAGCGTATGGGCATGCCGGGGGAAGAATATGCGAAATATTTGGAGCATTGTAAGGACACGCACGCTCTAGGTCGTGTTGGCTCTACGAAGGAGGTGGCCGATGCAATTATCTTTTTTGCCAGTGATACGGCCAGCTTCATAACGGGAGCAACTTTGCCCATCGATGGGGGCAAACATGCAATGTGCCCGCGCTAGTTTGTGCATTTATCTATTTTATGTTACTGCATTACTCGTATAAGAGTACTATGCTTGTGTGTAAAAAAAATTTACTTGCGTTATAAAGTGTGAGTTTAATTGGCTAAAATTTGTGTGTGATTTATATTTTTATAGCTACTCACAAACTTTTGTAATTTAAATGTAAATAATAAAATAAAGAAAGAAATCGAATGATAATTGTTTTCATTAATATTATTTCGCACGTACTTTCATGGCTACATACAGTGGTGGAATAAAGTCCGCATATTAGGTATACATAGTACGCATTTCCGTTGGTTTGCAAGTACAAAAAGTTGATTGAGAAATGTGTTGATACGAGGGGTGCCTTTTATATTTCGGGATTTGGCAACCCCGTTGTTACAATCTGGCAACTGACAGCTGTATCGCAAAGGTTGACATTTTTTGGCTTTTACGTACTCAGAACGTTTTGAAATACCAGCGCTATTTATGTTGTTTACAGTAACTAAAAAGATTCATCTCGGTCCAAAAATGGAATGAAATCGTGAAAATTTTCGTGCGATTATTTTTTACAACTTTCGATGTGGATTAACTCAGCAAGATGGATGAACTTAATTCATTTTTTGGCGATATGTATAGATCTTCATGGAGAATATTTTGAAAAACAATAAAGTGATTTTCGATGATTAAAATTTGTTTTTGTTCTCTAATTCCGACATATAAAAGGCACCCCTCGTACAACCTTTTTCTGTTCACAGTAAACTGAAGAAATCCAAGCTTGAACATAAAACATCAAAGTTATAGGGGAAAACGCCAAGACAGCGTTGACAAAGCTCTACATAGAGAACGAAACTCCTAGCAAGGTCGATAGATTACCAGGTTTGCTATTTAGCTATGGTGAAAAAGAAAATTATGAGGGGAACTTTGGCTGTCGAATTCTGCATGATCATTTCTCATGTACTAACACACTCGTCCCAGAGAACGTTAATGAATAGAGAAGTCTTAATGACTGGAAAGTGTTCATTTTCGAGGGGTACTCGTCTCGCGAAGACAATTCACCATAGACAGATTTTTCAACAAAAATTAACAGTGAGGGGCTGAATTATGTAAATTTAGCAGCAGTCGATAAGAATTTGTTGGTGATTAGAAGCAAAGAATGTTAGGTAGCTTTTTAATATGACCTATATATTTGAATTTCTTCAAATCATCCAAATTATGTATGTACATATGTTATGTCTGTCTGTCTGGTGTCTGTAAAACTTTGTTGAATTCCCTTCAACTTAATCAAAATCCTCTATAGCAAACGCTTCATTACCAGGCGCACAGGAAGATGGCATATGCAAATGTAAATTTGTGAATTTATATACATTTGTGAATTTATATACATTTGCGCATATGTATATGCTGTGTGTATGTGTGCTCACCAGCCACAGCTCAAGATAAAACGGTAAAACTTCGCAAGAAATCCAGCGCGCACTCATGGCGCAGCGCACATTCATTGGCACAGCATTGTGCATATACACATATTTACGTACATATATTGATGCATACATATGTACGAAGCCGCGGGCACTCGACTTGACAAAAATTGAAGATTTATCAAATATTGGCAAATAATTCTACGCGAAATATTCCAATATTGACTATTTTCGTATTGTCGAGAAAATTGGCATATGGGCGGCTCGTTTTATGAATGAAAGTTCTTGCTCTTAGAACTATGAGCTCGAATTTATCAATGAATTTTTTGAAGATGAGTTTTTGTTGCACAGTACAATAGTTGAAACTGTTCGGCGCCGCCGCGACTGTTCAGCGCTATGGCAACTAGAATGATGGCCGCTACGCCTGCGTCTATGACTGCATTTTGTTCTTGTAGTCGCTAGGCATAGAATTTTAGCTTTGAACGACATACGCATTTTGAGGAATAAAGCGAATGCCCTGTGTGTGCGGTTGTATGTACATGCATATGTGTATATTAATAAGCATTGTTTTGCTTGAATTCAATTCACATATTTATATTTGCATATGCCATCTTTCTGTGTGCCTGGTAATGAAAATGTAATGAAGCGTTTTGTATACAGAATTTTTTGATTTGATCGATTGATTGATATATAGATATACATATGTAGTTAGGGATCAAGTGTGCATATACATACGCACATGCACATGCGTCGATGCATATGCAGAAGAAGTTGTTTCAGCATTTGCAGGAATTCGATCATTCGAATATTTACACCCTAATTATTGCATGATGCTCGTGAGGTAGGTCATGTTGCTTCAGTGCATACATATGCGTGCAACATTATATTTATTAAAGATGCAATAGAACTTAGTTGTCCCATATATGTATGCAAATACGTTTCTTTGAAGTTTTATTTTATTTATTTTAAATTTCAAAGTTTTGTACTATCTATAAAATGCATACATATATGAATTATTCCCTGTAATATACATATGTAGGTAAATTTAAAAAACTTTCGTTTGGCACAGGACCAAAAAATGCATATTCAAATGCACATAAATATGATAAGGCAATGCGTCGTGAGGTAGGTCATTGTTGCTGCAGTGCGTGTGCACATACATACATTTCTAACACTATAAGAATTGAAGATGCAGTTGAACTTTTGCACAAATATAACTAACAAAATATATGTATATATACATACATATATTGATATACATATACATATATTCATCAATATACCAATATGCTCTTTGAATTTTTGTCTAAAATTAATTTCGACTCGAAAAATTAGTAAAAATTTTCATCAAATTTACTAAAACTCACACAACAAAATGTGTGCATTAAAGTTACTTTGATTTTAAATATTGGATTTTATTTAAATCTTTATTTGGTTGTATTTGTTTGAAAATATAAATTGAATAAATTTTCGTTTATCAAGGGAACATAAAAATGCACAAGCAAATGCCTTGCAAAATGCCGTCGGCATTTGTCAATTTGATTTCATACAGAAACCAAAAACTGAGCAGAGCCAATGTACTTGTACATAATTCACTGTAATCAGGTCTGTTAAGAACTTCCCCGCCTTCGAGTTGAGCGAGGTGAAATAGTGTTCGCGGTTTCACTTCATTTTTGACAATTCACACTATTCGTAGCTCGTGAGACTTCTCTATATTTAACGTTCTCTGCTCGTCCAATCAATCGTTTCTCAGACAGAAACGAAGTGTCATTGGTTAATTTTTTTCGTATCACTAAACAATCAAAGTTTTTTCGTAAACAAACCACTTCGTGATCACGAGCGAAGTCAGTCCGTAAGTCGATTCTGTGAAATTCGCTCAGAGCCGATTAACGGTCTGTTAAAGAGAGCTCGCCTTTGAAAAGTTTTCACCCTGGGTGTGCTGTGTTTTTTTTTGTTTTTTTGTTTTGCTATTATTTTTCTGCATTACTCAGATTGAATTCAATTGAGATTTTGACACTTAGGCCGGATTCACACTATGATGCCGATCACGGTCCGCTCTCGGTCCAGTCTCGGTCCGGTAAAATATTCACAAACGAAAAACAATGACTGTATTCACACTATCCGTGCTGTTCAAGTTTCGGTACAGTCACACTCCAGCATCGATCAAGTTCGAAGAATATTTTGCTGGACCGAGACTGGACCGTGATCGAACTTGCCGCGACTTGTACTGATAGTGTGAATAACGTTGCGTTCTCGGTTCAGTCTTTCGACAATAGCAACCTATTGGAGAATTGAAAAAATTTTCAATTTCATTTTCAACGAACGATGAATCGCGACTGGACCGATGTAAGAACACAAATGTAGATGTCGAAAGATTTTACCGAACCGAGACTAGACCGAGAACGAACCGTGATCGGCACCATAGTGTGAATCTACCCTTAAGCATTAAGAATGGCTCCGCGAATAGAATATAATTTGATGTAAGAAATTAGTGTGTTATGATGAAATATTAAAAATTTTCAACTTGAAGCGACCAATAGTGCAGACCATTAAAAATAAGTTTACAAATATTAGTTCTACCGAAAAAAAGCCGTACAGCCGCCCGTAGAAGCTATCTCGCAGGGACATCAGTTTGATTCTCAAATAAGTGGACCAAAATCCAAATGTTAATACTTCAAAATTAGCCAAACACGTAACAAGAACATCTGAAAAATGTGTCCATTTGAAAGCAATTCGAATAACTCTAAGCAGTACCTGTTTCCGCACTAGAACACCAGCCCTCTAATTTCTAAAAAGGGATGATTTTTTAGCAAAAATTTGTGTCTACAGATAAGTCAAAGTTTAAAATATAATACAATAGCAGCGATCAAAAGGCAAAAACTTGGGGGGAAAAAATGCACTTAATCCGAAAAATTTACTATCAACTGTCCAGCACGTGGGAGGCAACGTTATGGCTTGGAAAGCTGGAAGAATATCATTTACTGATGGTTACATGAATCGATACAAAGAGAAATCTTTACCATAAATAAAAACAAAAAATAATTGTTATATAACAAAAAGATCTCTCTATCCGCAAACTGGAGTTTGAGGGCCGTGCTAGGGCAATCTTTCCATATAGGCAGGATTGGATCGGGGGAAAATCTGCACCTCTGACTTCACTGACAGTTCCAAAATGGAATGGGAGTCAGAGCAAGCGTTTTCTCTAAATCAGCCAATTTATCTATCTCCTTTAAACTGCCGAATACTGTTAGTATTTTTCAAGCAGAAGTCTTTTTGCGATCTGCAGGCATGCAAAATGCTTAGGGAGCGCGGGAGCGAGGGACATATTAACATTTGCTGCGACATTCAAGCCGCGATCAAGGCGCTGACGATGCCATGATGCAGAACGAAATTAGTAAACTCCTGTAGGGAGAAGATCAAACCTCTTGGCTGTGCAGGTAACATTTCTCTGATCTGGGTTCCAGGACATAGGCACATAGAGGGAAATGAAATTGCTGATGAGCTTGCCAGGAAGGGGACTGAATTGGCGTCAGAGACCTCCTACCCGGTCATTAGCAGCCACCTGGCAGTTGTTAAAGAGGAACTGTGCAAATTATTTCTCAAGAAAGCGCAGAAAAGATAGAGCTCCATTTCTTCATGTGCTATTTCGAAAACCCTTGACCCCAGTACAATATACGAAGGGCTCAGAAAGTCCTTTGAACTCCTCACCATTCAATTTCCAAACTCGTAGCTGTGTTTACCGGTCACTGAATGATCGGCACACACGCGGTACAGCTAGGGTTACCATTTAACTCCCATTGTAGAAGCTGTAGGGACCTTTCAGAAAAGGAGACTCTCTCTGTAAATGTCCCGGTTTGGCAGCTAGACGACTAAGGTGTAGGGCTCCAACCTAAAGCCCATCATTCTTCTTCGTTATATCAACAGCTCTGGCTGGCTGTAGATATCTGGCTGTTGGAGGTCTCATAATGATATCAGTATTATTGCTACTTGGGGAGTGCCAGACTGGCACTTCAACCATTTCACCTACCTACCTAGAGGGTTTAGGAACTATAAAAAATATAATTACAATATTCAGACGTAGCTTGGAGCGGAGTAAAACAATGGATCGCGCGTTTTGCACTCTTTCTGCTCGACTGCTCATCTGTTCAAGTTCAGAGTAGTAGCGACAGTAAAAATGAAAACTAGGCAGCAGCGGAGCCAACCCCTGGTCACAAGAGCTTTTTCACACAGGCTAAAATCCATTACTTAAAGTTCGAATTGTGGTAGTAACAACCGTATTCACCAGATTTGGCCCGTAGCGACTTCCATCTTTTTCAAGACCTAAAAAAATGCATGCATGGAAAGGATTTTTTTCATTAAATAATAAGGTCATAACAGCTGGGGAAGCGTATTTTGCAGCCCTTCTAGATTATCAGGGATGGAATTCATTAATTGAAATCTCGTTGGAACAATACTGAATAAGTGAAAAAGTGTATCTGAAACCACAAAATTGTGTTTTTCTTATCAAACCGAAAAATTTGTTTAACAACTGAGTGCACTCAAACAGGGCTTAATACGAGTAGAAGCCTGGAACAGTATAACATTTGCAGAATTGACAAGTTTGGTTGTATCGATGCCTAGTGGTCTTCAAGCGGTTACTGATGCTAACAGTGGACCAACTGAATATTAAAAAGCAACAATCCAACAACTTAATCCTAGATAAGTAAAGTATTCACACTGCAGTAAGTTATCCACCGTTGGTGCGTGATTACCATTCGGAATTCACAGAGATAATGTAGATTCAAATCTCGGTGAAACCAAAATTAATTAAAACATTTTTCTAATAGCGGTCGCCCCTCGGCAGGCAATGGCAAACCTCCGAGTGTATTTCTGCCATGAAAAAGCTCCTCATAAAAATATCTGCCCTTCGGAGTCGGCTTGAAACTGTAGGTCCCTCCATTTGTGGAACAACATCAAGACGTACACCACAAATAGGAGGAGGAGCTCGGCCAAACACCCAAAAAAGGTGAACGCGCCAATTATATATATATATTTTCGTATTTTGTCAATAGATGTCGTTGGAGTCATCTATCTCCAGTGCTACCAATCACGTTGTGTCATATCATATGGTGTTAGAAAGGTGACATTTTTTAAGCTTCATTTAACCAAAAAAAAAATTAAATTCGGAGAAGTTGAAAAAAAGTTATAGCTGTTCAAAAATGAGTGAAAATATTGAAGAAATTCGCTATATTTTGAAATTTTTGTATAAAAAAGGGAAGAATGCCACGCAAGCCACCAATGAAATTTGTGAAGTTTACGGAGACGATGCTGTATCAGTTCGGGTAGCACAACAATGGTTCGCTCGCTTCCCTTTTAGAAATTTCGATGTGAAAGATGCACCTCGCTCCGTTCGACCTATCGTTGAAAAAGTCGATGAAATTATGGAAAAGATTGACCAGGACCGTCACATAAGCTGCCATGACATCGCCAAGGCACTAAACATTCATCATCAAACGGTTTTGAACCATTTAAAAAAGGCTGGTTACAAATAGAAGCACGATGTTTGGGTACCACATGAATTGTCTGTAAAAAATTTAATGGACCGAATTAGCGTCTGCGATTCTTTGCTGAAATGAAATGAAATCGAACCATTTCTGAAGCGAATGGTAACAGGAGACGAAAAGTGGATCAAATACGACAATAATGTGCGAAAAAGATCATGGTGCAAGGGTGGTGAAGCTCAACAAATGGTCGCAAAGCCAGGATTGATGCCTCGAAAGGTTATGCTGTGTGTTTGGTGGGATTGGAAGGGAATCATCCACTATGAGCTGCTCCAGCCTGCTCGAACGATTGATTCTATACTTAACTGTCAACAACTGATGAGATTGAAGCAAATAATCGAAAAAAACGGCCAGAACTGATCAGCAGAAAGGGCGTCGTCTTCCATAAGGGCAACGCTAGGCCACACACATCTTTGATAACTCGGCAAAAACTGGGAGAGCTTGGCTGGGAAGTTTTGATGCATCCACCATATAGCCCTGACCTAGCACCATCGGACTACCATTTGTTTCGGTCAATGCAGAACTCCCTTAATGGAGTAAAGTTGGCTTCAAGAGAAGCCTGTGAAAATTACTTGTCGCAGTTTTTCGCCGAGAAACCACAAAAGTTTTACACTGATGGAATAATGTCTCTAGAAGAAAAATGATAAAAGACGGTCGACCAAATTGGTACATATTTGGTTTAATAAAGTTCATTATAAATATAAAAAATGAGTTGGAGTTTGATTAGAAATACGAAAAAACTTTTTCGACTACCCAATATATATATAAACATATAGACTACCCCTAACCCCTTAAGGGGTAACACCACTGTACACGCGTAAAATAAACACGATTTTTAAAGAATTTTTTTGTATAGAAGGAAAGGGAAAACAATCACTCTGATTTGGGAAGTTATTACTTATATACTAAAATACTAAACTACAAAGTTTGATCGAAAAATTTTACAAAATGGCGGCATTGGAGACATTTTTGTAATGTGATTTCTCTTGGAGGAGCTCCGCGGCACGCAGCACAGAGGGTGCAAATTTTAATCTGGAACAATGAAACATTTTTTTTCTTAATCTAGATAAGAATAGCTAGGGGAATTTAAAAAATATTTATTTTTGTGGAATTAGCAAGCATTTGAAGGAAAAAACTCTATTTTGGACTAAAAAAACGGCACTTAAATAATTATAACAATCGTTTAAATGAATCTATCGAAAATCCCCTACGCTCTTCTCTTAAGAAGGTTATTATACAGACTTGGTGAAAAGCCTGATTAAAAATATTTAAAATTGTGTGAGTTATGCTGCGTGCCAATTTCAGAAAACGTGTTTTGAGAAAAACGCGTTTAAAGTTTGGAAATTTGGAGAAGTCGTTAGGTAGCAGTCACTAACACTTGGTTAAAAGCTTAAAATATTTATGAAATAAACTTCGGTAACGTATAAAACTTTTTGTTATGTATTTTAAAAGGTTCAAAGAATTTTTTAAGCTTATAAAAAAAAAATCTTTTTTTTGAAATTTCTACAGTGGTGTTACCCCTTAATAGATTCCCTTGACTACGGCATTATAACAGCCCACTTCTAATCAATTATCCATCGGTTTGTTCGATCAGCAGATTTATATGGTTATGGTTATGGCACCTCTAATTCAGCCTTAAGTATACGAGAGTGTTTCAATACGTAACCATTTGAGAATCAAGAGGGAAGGAACTCTTATCGCTGAGCAGATTTAGTATTTTGCACAACAACTCAGATATGTGCATGCAGTTCCACTCCTCCATTTCATCTAGTCAAGGTTATCGCTATTTACGACAACTAACTTTTTTCGCATTCTCACGTCATGCTTTTGCAAATGCTCGTATATTCATTATCAGATTAGTCCTCACTGCGCGCGTGAGGTAGAATGTAGTGCACACGACTTCGGCGGATGCCACAGGCCACTTGTGCTTATCTTATCATCTGCTAAGCGTAAAAGAAATATTGTAAAAAAAAATCCCCTGACTATCGACAAACATAAAAAGTTCAGACACAAGCCGTTCTTCACACAGTCGTCATAATGAGTTTCAACGGTAAAGTTGTGATTGTAACCGGTGCTAGTTCTGGCATTGGTGCCGCCACCGCTAAGGCATTTGCTATACGCGGCGCTAAAATTGCGCTCGTTGGTCGCAATGTCGACAATCTTAAGGCTGTCGAATCAGACTGCAAGGCAGCCAACAGGAATGCTGAATTGCTGCTCATTCCAGCCGATGTCACCGTCGATGCTGAGCGTATCATCAATACAACAGTGGACGAATTCGGACAATTGGATGTGCTTGTCAACAATGCCGGTATTTTGGCTTACGGCAGCATTTTGGATATTGATGTAGAGCAATTCGACTCGTTGCTTAATACTAATTTACGTTCGATTTTCCTGCTCACCAAGTTGGCCGCACCGCACCTCATCAAGACGCAAGGTAATATAGTGAATGTTTCGAGTGTAGCTGGCACGCGCACCTTCCCTAACACCTCCAGCTATTGCACCTCTAAGGCGGCAGTTGATCAGTTCACGAGATGTATTGCCTTGGATTTAGCGTCGAAAAATGTGCGTGTAAATGCCGTGAATCCTGGTGTGGTCGTGACGGACATTCATGCGCGCAGTGGCATGACTGAGGAAGCTTATGCCGATTACATGCGACGCGCCAAGGAAACCCATGCGCTCGGACGTGTAGGCACTACGAAGGAAGTGGCCGACACCATTGCATTTTTGGCCGGTGACGAGGCGACCTTCATCACTGGCGCCACCGTGCCTGTGGATGGTGGCAAGCAAGCCATGTGCCCGCGTTAAAAGCGAGAAATAAACTTCAGTTTGAATGTATTGAAATGTTATTGTTATTGTTGTTTGATATAATTAAATATTTGTGAATTAAGAATATCAGAGTTATCCGGTTTTGTACCTACTATCATTTCTCCCAAGGTTTTTTTAAAAATGTTGTGACTTTGTTAATGTCAAATCAAACAAAATGCGGTTTAGAAAGTTTCCGTTTTGCTTTGTTGCCTCACCCACAGCAGCTGAATAAGTTTCGCAGGTCCCAAATGTTAGAACAGAATTGTCTAATACCGATCGCATCTCGTCAAGCAACCATCTGCCGTTCGAAGGCGATGTAAAACTGACGGTTCTTCTACTTGTAGGCTGATGAGCTGACTAAACAGGGGACCCTGGAGTCGGTTTCACCGCAAAATGAGAGTGTCGAGGTTCCACTGGGAACTTGTGGTCTACTCATAGAAATACGGGCCTCGCCTGAACTTAGCGAGCACTGGGCTAGTGCGCAAAGTGCAGAGTCGCGAGTACCTTCTGGCCATGGGTAGAACGGTGGCGATTGAGGGAACTTCTAAGGCTAACAAAGTCACAGCTCTCGAATTTGGTAGGTATCCTTACTGGACTTTGTCCGTTATATGTCCATGCGGTGAGACTTGGGATTGTTTCAAGTCTTTTCTGCAAAAACTTTCTGGATAAGGTGGAGTCATCGCAGCACCTTCTTTTCAGCTCTCGTCGTGCAAAGATTTAGACATCTGGGCTCTTACTTTTTTGCTGCACCTGCGTATATTGCGGATTTAAATATCACACGCCTGATGAATTTCATCATTAGCTTAAAGCGCTTAATACAAACGTAATTAGTTGGTCGTCTTCCTCTAATCCAGAGTCCCTTCTTCCTTTTTCAAACCTGTTTGGTTCTTTTCACTCTGCTTTCCCCTATGATATCACAATGGACGAATTCTTTGTCCAAGTGGGCCCCTCGCGTGGGCAGCCATTTATTCTGTCATATCCTTGTAAAAAAACATCAAAATGCTCACCACAAACACCTGTCCAATGATAGTCCAATTCCAATGAAGTCTAAATCGATCAAGGTTTGTCTGAGTTATTCAAGTTTCCTTTAAACCTATCTTCGGAAAGAAATTCAAGAATAACATAGACAACAACTGTTGAAATAAGTGATTGGATATCACAGAAACAGAGAAACACTGAGGCCTAAAATACCTGGTGGGGCTATTATTAAGAGCGAAATTGGCTTGCAGACGAGATGGCCCAATCGCCGTGATGAACTCCCACGACCTGCATCAAAACCTCTATTGACCTCGCTGGCCAATTTGATGGGATTCTGGAAGTATTCTGTATGTTGAGCTACTTTCAAGGAATCAATGATCCACCAAAATATCGCAACGTCATACACTTCTTGGATGAATCGTAGAAAATTATTGGCGCTTGGCCGGGAATTGATGGTACTTTGCCTTATATGTAGGCCTAACCTGCATGATCGCCATGATTGCCATTTCTTACGAGGTTTACAAATTATTTAAAAGTAAAAATTTCACGTGTCATAATGCCTTGGAAGTAGGTAGGTAGATGAAATGGTTAAAGTGCCAGTCTGGTACTCCTGCTCAAGTATCACTAACGCGCTGTTTTGATACCATTTTAAGACCTCCAACGGGAAAATATCTACAGCCAACCAAAGCTGTTGGTGTAATGGAGAAAGTTGATGGGATTTAGGTTGACGCACTGCTCCAGGCTGTCGAAGAAAGCCCAACACCCTGTGACCTTAATTGTTTAGCTGCCAAACCCGGACTTTTACAGAAAAAGTGCTCAACAGTCTCCTTTCTGAAAGGTCCCTACAGCAATGGGGATCAAATGGCAAACCTAGCTTTTCTGTGTGCGTGTCAATCGTTCAATGGCCGGAGTGCACAACTATAAGTTTGGCAATTGAATCTCGTGTAGTCCCCTGGACTATTTGCGTACTGCGTCTATTGTACTTTGGCCTATAGGATTTTATAGGAAATAATACACGAAGAAATGAAGCTCCATCTAATCTGTGCTTTCCTGAGAAATAAGGTGTACAGTTCCTCTTTAACAACAGTCAGTGGTTGCCGATGACCCTATGAGAGACTACTGAAACCA
This sequence comes from Anastrepha fraterculus, assembly GCA_037575425.1. Classification (NCBI taxonomy): domain Eukaryota; kingdom Metazoa; phylum Arthropoda; class Insecta; order Diptera; family Tephritidae; genus Anastrepha; species Anastrepha fraterculus. The sequence goes on from JAYXIM010005294.1 coordinate 140,028, forward strand.
ATTCAGTCGATCCCTTTCCTGGCAAGCTCATCACCAATTTCATTTCCCTCTATGCTCCTATTCCTGGAACCCAAATCAGAGAAATGTTACTTGCACAGTCAAGATATTTGATCTCCTTACAGATGTTGACCAATTTAAATTTGTATCATGGTACCGTCACACCCTTGATCACCACTAGACTATCGGAAAATATTGTTAATATCTCCCTCGCACCCGTGATCCCTAAGCATTATACATGCCTGTACGACCGCAAAAACTCTTGTTTGAAAAAGGAAATGGATGAATTCACTGATTTAGATAAAACCCCTGCTCCCACTACCGATTCCATCTGGAAGCCGTCAGTGAAGACAGAGTTAACAGACTCGATAGAGATTTTTCCTTCGTTCCAATCCTGCCTACTTGGAAAGATTGCTCTGGCACGACCATCAAACTCCAGTTTACAGATAGAGACATCTGTACGAAGTTCAGAGAAATACGATGTTAACTGCCCAAAAATGCTGCCATGTCCCTTGCCTCGGGAGGCCAATCTCCTTTAACTTGATTGCGCTTTGAGCAGCAATGAAAATAACATGAAAGTCAATGGGAAGTAGGTGCAAAACGACATTAAGGGCAGCACTGAGACAAGTTCTACATGCTCCGGTGATGCCAATGCATGCAGTCTTTTGAACCCTCCCCAGTTTAGTGGTGTTATAGTCCTACATAAAAGCATTCCACTAAACCCGGCATCCGCATGTTAAAATTGGCAGAACCACTAAGTTGTATGCCCAAAGAACGACCTGTGGCTCCCCATTTTTTGCCAAACATAGCTTTGCGGGAGGAGAAAGCTATGCTGGCCTCCTTGGTAATGGTTGTAGGGGTTAGGTTAAGGTCTTTATGCACTACGAGCTGATTGATCTATTGTGCCCCCCTAATTACTTAATTATAATTATTTAGCATACCGAGGAATCGAACCAGCTCCTTAGGAGGGAGCAATTGTAAGTCTTCCTCCTCTAGTAGGTACGAGCCCAGAATTCTGTATGTCCTGTGACCTGTTCAAGAACTTTTTGGAGTGATTAAGGCCACTTGTGCCGTTCCAGTATACTTGGTTTCTATTTGGGCCCATTTTTTGGTTTCCTGCTTTATATTGGCTGTACAACTAATTAATTTCGTATTTTTTTGTTAAAAATACCATTTATTTAAGTATAAAAGTGAAAAAATATTTTATTCAAAATATTGTCCATCGGAAGCGGCAACTTTTTTCCATCTTTCAGGCAATTTATGGATTCCATCCCAAAGAAACTTCTCATATTTTGTGCCGAGAAAGTCATCAAGCCATTTTTTTAATACCTTCAACATTGGTGAACCGTATTCCAGGAAGGTGATTCTGCGTCGACCGAAACAAGTGGTAATCAGAGCTATGTCTAGGCTACAAGGCAGGTGAGGTAGAATTTCCCAACCGGCATTTCCCTAATAATTTTTGGCCGGTACTGCAACATGTGGCCGGACATTGCCCTGATGGAAAATCAATTTCTCGTGTCTGGTCGCCCATTCTGGCCGTTTTTCGGCTATTGCTTGCTTCAAACGTATCAATTGTTGCCTGTATAGCTCTCCCGTGATCGTCTGGCCCGATTTTAACAGCTCATAGTACAGCACACCCTTCTGATCCCACCAAATACAGAGCATTACCTTCAAACCATAAATATTCGGCTTTGGTGTCGATTTGGCTGGTTGGCCTGGCTTCACATATGATCTTTTACTTTTCATCTCCAGTGACAATACGATGCAAACACGATTTCTTTTTGTGGCGATTAAGCAGCATTTCAGACATGCAAAATCGTCTCTCAACATCTATCGGCTTCATTTCGTGTGGCACCCGATTTCCTTCTTTGTGAATGTATCCGGCTACTTTTAAACGTTTAGAAATGGCTTGTTGAGTGACTTCCAATGTTTTTCCAAGTTCTTCTTGAGTTTGACATGGATCTTGAACGAGTAATGCCTCCAATTCTTGGTCTTCAAACTTTTTTGATGGACCTGATCGCTCTTTGTCTTCTGTGTCAAAATCACAATTTTTAAATCGTGCAAACCACTGCTGACATACTCTAACCTCTGGAGCATATTCAAGATAAGCTTGTGAGAGTAAACGATGCACTTTTCTTTAAATTGAAGAACAAAACCAATCCTCCCCGCAAATGCTTTTTTGTTGGAACGTAATTTGACATTTTGACTGTAATAAAAAAAATTTGTGTGTTTTCTAATATTCACTGTGACATATCAAATTTACTTGATTTTTTGGCGTCTTTAACAGCTGTCACTGTCAAAATATTGACTACATAAATAGATATGAGGTTAGTAACAAATACGAAACTAATTCGTTGTACACCCGATACTATTTTTGTTAAAATGGGGTTGGTCCAATGAATAGCCCTTCTGCTCCTTTTTTGGCATAAAAGTCTGCCTTCTCGTTTCCTTCGTGTCCCTCATGTCCTGGTACCCAAATGAGAGGGACCTGATTATGAGTGGCCAGTTTGTTGAGTGCATTTGTTACATTTGTTATTAGGACTTTTGACTTGAATGTGAAGCTATTGAAGGCTTTGAGAACCGATTGGCTGTCCGAAAGTATTTTAATTTTTACTTTCTCAAACCCTGCTTTGGATATGATATCCACTGTTTCCACTAAGGCGAAGAGCTCCGCATGGAAAGTTGTGGTATTGTGGCCTCTTTTACCCGGTTTTCAATGTGTAGCTTCCAATGCAGTTTGGCTTGGAAGTGCTGAAAATCAAAACACAAATCCACAAGCCAGAAATGCATAGTCGAGATTCATTTTTTTTTGCCAGCCTTACTTTTTTTGGTTTTCCTAATGGTTGTTTATTTTTTAGGGCGATTAATTCGTTCATTATAAATTTTATAAAAAAAAAAGTTTAAGTAAAGTGATATTTATTAATATTTATTAATTACAAAATGATAGTTTTCCCATATATTCCGTATTCTATAAAAAGATGTCACACCCTCTTCTAATACTTCAGTTAGTATCATTTAAGTAAATTAAAATATTTGATATTAAATAAATAAAGTAGGATCACCCTTAAGTTATCAGCGTCACTTATTCACGTATGGGAATCACTGTGGGCTGCCAAGGCACTTCTGTTGAAGTCGTTATGCGCTCGAAAAATGAATTTTCCAACATTATCATCGGCACGCAGGTGTTTTCAGTTAGAGTCTTAGCTGTAGCTTCTCTGTTGGCAATGGGTTTTATATTCGCTACAGCAGCAGGTCTTTCAGATGGTACAGTGAGTGCTGACTGAGAAAAAAAGTAGGTAAAAGGAGAAAACATTAGTTGCCACATATTTAGTGTGAAATTTTAGATTATGGAGATCAAATTTTCCAAGCGAAGAGAAAAATTACTTACTCACCCCTACGCCATCCCCTGTAAATATCAAATTTATTCACCACCCCGCCCGTACTCACCAACTCAGGCACCGGATATGGCACTGGTCTCGCAATTGGCACTGGCAGCACCGGTGGATAGAACTTGCGCGCAATGAATGCATGAATTATTGACGCAATGCTCAACGCTGCTGCTGTCTTGGCGGGCACAATAATGGGCGCTGGTGGCGGACCCACAGGAGCTGCGGGTGCGACTACAGGTGGAAAATATGGCGGCCGATACAAGGGCGGCGGTGGCGGTGCAAAAGTAGGATTTTGGTAGGGATGCGATGGGTACCATGGAGGCAAGGCATAGGAATTTGGTGCGGCATACGGAGGCGGAGCATAAGGGTGATAGGGTAGAGCGAAGGGTGGCTGTGCAAACGGAGAGCCCAAACCAAATGGCGCAAACGGTACTGGCCCAAATGGCGCTGGCAAATAGGGACCATTTGAGTCTAAGCCATAGATGCTGCGTTTATGACGACGAGCAGTCGAAGTCAAAGACATGGTGCAGAGCTGAAATTAGCAAAAAAAAAAATTTGTATAAAAAAAAATTAAAAAAATAGGTTACTTTTTTGTTTGTTCAAATATGAAAGACCTCATTATTTTTACTCACCACCCAGACGGTACGTTGCAAATACTTGTGGCGGCAGCTCAACAGCATTTTACTCCAACTCACTTTCGATGTCTACAAATTCTCTACTGAATTCAAATCTAGGCTGCACTCTCTTTATATAAATACCAGCCAAGCTGGACCTTCTTTTGCAGATGCAAATTAGCGGTGATGTGAAAGTCAGAATGCCTTTCTTGCAAGTTAGAATGATGTTGCAAGTTCACCATTTCGCAGACGGTTATATGCAAATGTTGCGATTTGCATTTCTTGTTTTTCTTATTCATAATTTAAAAGAAACTAAACAAAACTTTTACTTGTAATCAGTCTTAATTGGTGTTATGTTGACAAATTGCAATAAATGCATGATTTTGTTTTGTGCGTCAACACTTTTTTAACCACTTTTTAAAGCGGCATTTTAAGCGCTATGAATTTTAGATTATCTCGCTTTCCAGAAAAAGATTCTGTGCCTGTTGAAAGGTGGTGAATATCACAGACGTATCAGCCTTGTGGGTTTTCGATGAAGTATCTGATGTTGATGGCAGTGGAGGAAGCGAAAAACGTATGCAGCCTTAGGCAGGTCAGGTAGAGAAAAATTGGCTGTTAACATAAGGAGTTAGGGGTAGTCAGAGGCACGAAAAAAGTATCATTTTCAATCTTTTTTTTTTTGCTAGTGAATTGATTTACTTTACAAAAATAAAAACATAGCTTTAATACATCAAGTTTCGACTTGACTTTAGCAAAATTTCAGAAAAAAAATTAGTAATTGTAAAAGTTATCGGTGTTTGTGTGGAACCCGTTTCTCCAGAAGTCTCTTGCGGTGGTCATCTCAAGTCCTTGGAAATTCATCTAAAATCAACCGGAGAAGAGAAATTAGTTTTATTAATACATAATCTTGAGCCTGATCTAAACATTTTTTTTTCAAAATTAAGGACATGGTGGCTTCAAGAAATATTTTTCAGATTTTCGAGCAAAAAACCGAAAATTAAATTTAATTTAACATTTATGTTAAAAACAAAATCGAAATTAAAAAAAAAATCCTTCGATCAGGCACGAATTTTTTATGTTTTTCAAAAGCAGGATAGATTTTATTGAAATCCACCAAACGGTTTTTAAGTTACAGTAATAACCAGTTCAAAAAACATAGTTTTGAAAAAAATGAATTTAAAGTTTTGCTATCCGCTCCGGTGCGCCCTTTGTTAATTGTTGAATAGCTCGAAAAGTATTTGTCGGACTCACTTCAAATTTTCACACAACATATTTAAGATATTACACTTTAAGAAAATGCAAAAAAAAACAATTTTTTGAAAATTCTGACTACCTCTAACTCCATAAGAAGGAACTGGTTTGATCAAAAACACTCAAGCAGTTACCGCCTGGGAAATGACACAAAAACAAATGTGGCGTTGCTTCAATTGAGAATTTGTATTTTTTTTTTTGTCGGGGCAACTAGCCTGTACAGCACTCAGACAATCTTAAACCCGTTATACTGCACTCGGGTTCCCTTCATAATTTCCTTTAAATCTACTCAACCTCCGAAGAAATCTGAGTAGATCTTGTGGTGCCAAGGAGCCAAGGTGGTCACTTCTTAACACATCAGTGCCAAAGATTTTAAGCCTAATACGAGCGAAGACCGGCCAGACGCAAAGAAAGTGGCTCGCCGTCTCATCCTCTTCTCCACATGCTGGGCAGAGTGCACTGTCTGAGATGCCTACCTTTTCCGCTTCGCCCATAGAAAGTGGCCCGCCATCAGTTCAATCAGCTGTCTATAGTCTCTTCTGCTTAATGACAGGAGGATCTGCGACAATCGGTCGGACATGACAGATAACATCAGTTGTGTCTATCTGCAGCCTCTCTCATCCTGCCAAGCTCGCTTGTGGTTTGAAGTAGCCCGTTTGCTAACCTTGCCATTTGCTAATGGCTTTGATAGCTGCAGAAGGGAGTAGCAGAACGGACTCTGTGACCAACTTTTTTGGTCAGGAGCTCATCCTAGCTGGAGAGTCCGAGGTCCTGTTACTCACGTGTCCCAGGACCCATGTTAGCATCAGGCTATTATGTTTATCCACATAGTTCTGAATTTACTGGACTCAACTACCCTCGTTGCAGGGCCGTCTAGGGCCATGAGCCCAGCTTTGCCTTCGCTGCAGTCATATACAGATCTGCCTTTCCCCCTGTTTTCCACAACAAAGTTCATTGCTTCTTGAATTTTTATACGGCAACAATTGCTCACTTCTTTTTATTTTTCTTCGTTTATTGAGGAAAATTCCTGTTTACAACAATATAAACCTGTACTGTAGTTCAGTTGATGCGGGTGTCCAGCATTTGTGCCATATCTTCAGTGGCCGCCCGGCTCTTCTAGTGCGGATTATTCTGCCGTTCATTGCCTTACATGCAATGCGTTCGATTGACATTCTGCGAAAATTATCATTCCACACTTTCCTCCTTCCTATCATTCACCGGCTTACGTCTGTTACATCACAAATACCTATAATTTCGTCCTTTGGTTTTCTGTCATGCAATCTGTGTCCTGTTATTGTCCGTAGTGTTTTCATTTCAACAGTGCTAATATACTGCTGGGCTTTGGAAGTGTCTGCTATAGTTTCCGCCGCATACGTTAGAATCGATCGAATGCATGTCTTATAAAGGGTGGTTAAGTTTCAAGGGCCGGTGTTGATTTTGAATAAAATACAATTTTTTTAGGGAATTATTGTCATTTCTGTTTATTATGATAATATTAGTATGGCTCAATTCCGCATGAAACATAATATTGGCCAAATTGCCACCGCGGCCTCGGCGGCACACCTCCATCCGATGGTCCAAATTTTCAATGACGCTGAGGCATAATTGAGGTTCTATGCCGTTAATGTGCCGAATTATCTCATCCTTTAGCTCTTGAATTGTTCCTGACTTATCGACATACACCTTTTCTTTCAAATAACTCCAAAGAATTAAGTCCAACGGTGTCACATCACATGTTCTTGGCGGCCAATTGACATCGCCGCGACGTGGGATTATTCGACCATCAAATTTTTCGCGCAAAGAGCCATTGTTTCGTTAGCTGTGTCATAAGTGGCACCGTTTTGTTGAAACCACATATCGTCCACATCCATATCTTGCAATTCGGTCCATAAAAAGTTCGTTATCATCTCACGATAGCGAACAGTATTCACAATAACTGCCTGACCGGCCTCATTTTGGGAAAAATACGGCCCAATGATGCCGCCGGCCCATAAACCGCACCAAACAGTCACTCTTGGTGGGTGCATTGGTTTTTCGGCAATCACTCTCGGATTATCATTCGTTCAAATGCGGCAATTTTGCTTATTGACGAATCTACTGAGGTGAAAATGTGCCTCATCACTGAAGATGATTTTCTTCACGAAGTGCGCGATATGCATTTTGATTTGAACGCCCGTTTTCATAATGAGCCTGAATAACTTTAACGCGTTGCTCGATTGTGTATCTTCCCATGGTTCAAATTGAGTTAGTCTGAAATTGAAAAAATGTCAAATGAAATGCAGAAAAAAACTTGAGGTTTAGGTGTGGTTCACATTCAACATCGGCCCTTGAAATCGAACCACCCTTTATATTCTTATCTTGCTTTCATTGTCCATGTATTTGTTCTTCCACATTGCCGATTTTAGGCAGCCAGATAGTGTTGCTGCTTTGTTTGACGCAGTCTTCACTATTTTCTTATATCCTTCTTCCTCTTCTTCTTCTTGATTGGTGTGATAACCACTTAAGCGATTGTGGTCGAGTTTAACAAAGCGCGCCAGTTATTTCTTTCTCTCGCGCTTAATCGGTGCAAGTAGGACCCACCAAGGAAAGCCAAGTCATTCTCCACCTGATCTTTCGGATGCAGAGGAGGTCTTCCACTTCCTGCGCCACTACCAGATGGGATCACATCGAGTACTTTCCGAGTCGGAGCGTTTGTATCCATTCGGACGACATGTCCCAACCAACGTAACCGCTGGATCTTTATTCGCTGCACTATGTCTATGTCGTCGTTAACCTCATACAGCTCATTGTTCCATCCCCTACTATACTCGCCGTCGTCAATATGCTAAAGTTTCGAAAATCTTCCACAGAATCTTTCTCTCAAACACTCCAAGAGTCGCTTCATCGTATGTTGTCATCGTCCAAGCTTCTGCGCCATACGTTAGGACGGGCATGATGAGAGCCTTGTAGAGTGTCAGTTTTGTTCGTCGATAGAGGACTTTACTGCTCAGTTGTCTACTTAGTCCAAAGTAGCACTTGTTGACAAGAGAGATTCCGCGTTGGATTTTAAGGCTGACATTGTTATCGGTGCTAACGCTGGTTCCTAGATAAACGAAGCCCCTTACAACCTCGAAATCATAACTGGCAACAGTGACATGGGTGCCGATGCGCGAGTGCGCCGACTGTTTGTTTGAAGAGAGGAAGTACTTCGTTTTGTCCTCGTTCACCACCAGACCTATTCGCTTTGCCTCTTTATCCAGTTTGGAAAAGGCAGAAATAACAGCACGGTTGTTAGGGGCGATGATGTCAATATCATCGTCGAACGCCAACAATTGCACGCTCTTATAAAAAATTGTGCCCGAGCGATTAAGTTCTGCGGCTCTTATGATGCTCTCCAACATCAGGTTAAAGAAGTCACACGAAAGCGAGTCGCCCTGTCGGAAATCTCGTTTGGTATCAAACGGCGCGGAGAGGTTCTTCCCAATTTTGACGGTGCTGCTCGTACTGAGCAACGTCATCTTGCATGACCGTATTAATTTTGCGGGGATACCGAATTCAGACATCGCTGCATATAGGCAACTCCTTTTCGTAGTGTCGAATGCAGCTTTGAAGTCGACGAAAAGGTGGTGTGTGTCGCTCCTTTCATGGATATTTTCCAATACTTGGCGTAATGCGAATATCTGGTCGTATTTGTCTATCTATTTATTTAAGTAATCAAAATGAAGTACCGCACGCTGAATTGTGAAAACTCGAATGATAATAAAGCCTCCGAGTGCAGTTTTTCTCCTTGTGTTCCACTTGTTTGCGCTTATTCTTCCTCTTTTTTGGTTGGTTCAATCTTGCATGTATGCGTCTCATTCTTTATTGTTAGTATAGGTTATAGTTAGCAAACAAGTATAAGTATGTAGGTACTAAGAATATAAAGGGTGCGCCATCGACTGGCTCCTTTATAAATCACATGCCATATTAACACTAACAACTGTTCGCTGTACGCTCAAGGAAGTGACGGAAATTCACTATCAAATTTCAAGTTATGCTTCTGTTATCGAAGTTTATTTGTTGCATTTTTTTATTATGCATTTACACTATAATATAATACATACTTACTCATAACATATGCATGTGTACATATATGAATATATATGTATATGTATATATGTATGTTATATTATCTAAATATATTAGTTACAGCTTTTACTAAGTAGTGAGAGGCAGCAATGAAAGTAGACATGAATTTTCTCAATAAATGGCTGAGTATGCACAGTAAGTACTATCATATTACAGATGTATGTATGTATGTATTTATAAAGGGTTTTCCAATAACAGGTGTTACAGGTGAATGGATTGCGCTATCGAGAGATGATTAACAATTTTTTGTGTCCAGAATTGGATGGTATTGATCTGGACAACGCTTATTTTCAACAAGACAGCGCTACGTGTCCCACAAGCAACGAAACGATTGATCTTTTACGGGAAAAGTTTCTTTACCCTGATATCTCTCGAAGTGGTGATCGCAATTGGCCACCGAGATCTTGTGATTTAACGCCTTGTGACTTTTTTCTTTGGGGCCACGTGAAAGATAAGGTCTAAGCCAACAGCCCAGTGTCGATTCAAGACCTCAAAGATGGAATTCGTAAAGCTATCGAGAGCAGCCACCTTGCAATTCGGTTATGGAAAATTTCATGAAAAGGATATTGTCCTGTAAGCGTGCTCGTGGTGGTCATTTATCTGATGTTATTTTCCACTATTAACGGCATAGTGGAATCTCCTCTTTATAATGAAATAAACATCCGATCATTTATAATAAAAAATGGCATTTTTCTTTGAATATCAAAAGAACACCTCTTATTGGAAAATCCTTTAGCTAAGAAAAGTGAATTTGCGTATTTACTGCATGCATTTAAATGCGTTTAATTTTATTTCTTTTTAATGAAAGCTGTCTTATTTGTAAATTTTGTGACTTTGAAAACTTAAGAAAGGTTATTTTCATGGACTTGTCTATTTATTTATGTAAAGGGTGGTTAAATTTCAAGGGCCGATGTTGAATGTGAACCACACCTAAACGTCAACGACACTGTTGGACTTCTTTCTTTGGGATTATTTGAAAGAAAAGGTGTACGTTGATAAGCCAACAACAATTCAAGAGCTAAAGGATGAGATAATTCGGCACATTAACGGCATAGAATCTCAATTATGCCTCAGCGACCATGGGATGGAGGTGTGTCGCGGCGGTCATTTGGCCGATATTTTGTTCTATACGGAATTGAGATATACCAATATTATCATAATAAAGAGAAATGACAATAATTTCCTAAAAAAAATGTATTTCATTCAAAATCAACACCGGCCCTTGAAACTTAACCACCCTTTATAAGCATTTTAATACGAATTCAAAGTCAAACCTGCATAAGCTCTTCCTTATACATATATACCTCAATGCGCCCATGACCATTTCTACTACTTGGAATTTTATTTTTTTATCATATAAGCCTAGTACTAAGTTTGCGTTCACGAAATGGCTGTCAAAATCCATACAAATTGCATGACCGGGAAATTTCGTATGTATCTCACGGCAAAGTAGTACTCAGTTGAAGCCGTGAAAACACCGCATAAAATTCCAGCAACATTTTTTCACCCCAAATTTAAAATGTATCATACATACATGCCACTTTGTTTTTTTTTTTCTTTTTGTGGTGGGTGAGGAGGGTTCAAAATGCCTTCGCACTTACAGCGACTGTCGTCAACTGCGTCGAATGGTGTAGCCACTAAAACAATCCCTCCTCCTCTTCTGGGAAGACTCCCTTTACCTGCCATTTAAAATTTAGCGAAAACTGACAATTTGTTTACGAGTGAAGTACCTGAGTTCAAGTACTCCGCAGACATGGCATTTTTAAGCGAAACGCCTTCGCAGAGAGTATAAGTAAATCTTCTTTATATTTTTGTGTCAACATTTATGTGTACTAATTTGTTTAAAAACTCTTTTCTTACTAAAATTTGACAATTTTTTCTGGGGCATTGCGCATAAATTTGACGTTTCTTCTCATTTAACAAGCAATATTGCTAGCAACATGTACTCGGTGTGCTAGCAACATGTATTTGGTAAGCACACCAAGTACATGTTGCTAGCGAAATTTCACTGCTGTGAAATTACTACTCGCCTTTACACTCCTAGAGGTGTAGAACAAGCAGTAGTCTCAGTTAGATTCGGAGCTATTTATTTCTGCACCAGAATGGCTCTATAGAAATTTCGAGGGTTCAATCAAACCAGCGAAAGCGTGATAGATAATAATATTTCTTCTTGATTTTGGCGCGCCTATCCAGGCTTGACTATGCATAAGAATTAAAATGATTGCTTAAACAACTAACCAAAAAATATTTATATTTTTAATAACACCAAAGCCTTTTCACATCTAATGATTTATATATAAATATAATTATTATTTTTATGAATGATGCACGAAAAATTGGTACAGTGTGCTTTACACTGAGATTAAAGTGCTCATGCAGAAATTGAAATAAGTTACCGAGAAAATTGTGGTTGACTACTCCTTTGCCAGTTAAAAACGTGGACAATTAAAAGCAAATTTTTTATCTCGTAATCCTTTTTATTTTCATCTTGCTCAGGTGCACGTATTTATTTTTAATTGGGGCACCAAAAATTGTTAGCGCACGAGTAGAATTTTTCATTTCTAAATTTTCCTCAATTCGGCGAAATAATTTTTCATTCTTGCAAAGAATAACACATCTGGCGCTTGTTCTCGGTTCACGAGCCAATAGAATGCGCGAATATTAACCCTCCGTTGGACACGCGGGTCTGGCCAGACTGCCTATTTCGACTTCGGATGTTAATTTAACATATTTCTACTATAGCTAACGCGACATGAACTTCCAGGTGGTTTCCTAAAATATAATTTTCTATCGATTTATGGATATAACCTTTTAAATGCTTGAAGAGGACGAAAATAAGGATTTAAAAAATTACACCTTCGGTTGGGTACCTCTGCGTCGTTTCTACATATATATCAGTCAATCAAGTAAACATTGAACACTTAACACCTTAGTTCGAAATAAAAAGTAATTTACGCTCAAAAGAAAGCATCATAATGGGCGATGGAGTGGAGTGCATTTGCAACACAAGATCACGTGGAAGAAATCTGAGTCCTGATTTTTATAACCGGCTTTCGTCGTGAAAGTGCAGATGAAGATAACGATGATGAAGCGGGTCCATTTGTTGGTGGTGATGATGATCGAGTTGGTGATTATTTTCCTGAAGAAAATGCATCCGATATTGAGCGCAGGAAGAAATAATCGGGCCAAATGAAATACTTGACAGCGATGAAGAATTTAAGGACGATTTATTGAATGAGTCGACGGCTGCGCCAGAATCATATGCTGACGATCAGTTTTACGGCCATAGAAATGGAAGAAAGATGAGGCATCTGCGGCTATTCGTCTTCGGCAACACAATATTATGCGATTTCACTCCGGGCCAAGGCATCAAAATTTCGTTTCTTTTGAGGTCTTCAAGAAATTTTTTACACCCAATATTTCATTCATGATCATTTTGGAAACAAATCGATATGCAAGTGAAGCCATTCTAAACAAAGAGTTTGGATTGATCTGAGTAGCACTGAGTTTGATACATTTATTGGTATTCTTTTGATCATGGATGTATTATTAAAACGAAACAAAAGTATTGGCACATTTCATTAAAAGATATAAAAATAATAAGACAATAGTAGCCAAGCCCTTTTGCTGGATGAATGCTTTCAGCCTCTTGGCATCGGTGAAAACAGTTTTTGGGTAGTTTTTGCCCAAATATTCTGCCATTCCTTAACCAGTGACACCTTCAACTCTGATTTTGTTGATACATTCTGTCAAAAATCCGGAACCGGGAGTCGTTCAGTAAATTGTTTAATCAACAACATTTATTTTGTCGCCTTAAAGCTTAAAAGGTGCTTTGAAGAGATCTTCTTCAGCTCCTTCAGCGAATTCTCCGTAATGGCCTCTATCGACTCAAAGCGACGTCCGCGGAGTGACAAAAGAAAAAATTCACAGAGGGCTAAATCCGGTGAATTCGGTGGTTGTACGATGATATTTGACGAGTTTTTGGTCCAAAAAGTGTTCACAATATGAGCCTAGTGAGACGGTGCGTTATCATGGTGTAAGATCCATGAGTTTTCTTTCCTCAAATTGAGCCGTTTCCTAAGCACGTTCTCTCCCAAACGTTGCATAACTTCCACATAATATTCTTTATTTACCGTATGGAATGAATTTCGAGATTGCGAGTGGTCAACACCACGATAGTCAAAAAAAACGAGTAACTGATTTTCACTTTTGACCGGTTTGACGTGATTTTTGGGTTTTGGCTCATGTGGATAGCGCCATTCAGCCGCCTGTTGACTGGTTTGCATGTCAAACTCATATACCCACGTCTCATCACCTGCTATGATGCGCCTGATAAACGTGGGGTCCGAATTCATTTGCTCAAGCACCTTCTTCTGATGAACTTTTTTAAAGAAATTCAACTCTCTTGAAACGAGTCGAGCAACCGCGCGTCTCATGTCCAATTGATGGTATAAAATGCTGCAAATTGATTCGTGAGACACGCTAAGGTCACGAGCTACCTCTCCCAAACTTAAATGATGGCTTTCCAGCACCATTTCCTTGACTGGGTCGACGTTTTCATCCGTTGAAGACGTTGATGGGCGACCATCTCGGGGCAAATCTTCCACGACTTTTCGGCCCTCTGTAAAAGCCTTATACCACTCGTAGGCCCCTGTTTTTGATAACTCACACTCGCCATTGGATTTCTTCAACATTTTCAACGATTCGGTACACGAAATCCCGTTCAAAACACAAAATTGAAGACAAATTCTTTGACCGATATTGTTATCCATAGTGAAAATCGCAGAGCACACCTGCGGTTGACTGATTTAATTAAATGAAAAAAATCTAATTGACAGAGCCCACTCAAACTCTGCGACACTATAGAGGACAGTTGTACCAACATTCCAGCAAAAAAAAATATTTAGACATAAGTACATATTTGAACGTGCGCTTTTTAAATGAACAATTCGCGATATTCTTTTTCAGAATGTATAGCACACTTCTTAATGCGCCTTTCTAGCTCTTCCCACAAATCTTCTGTTGGGTTTATATTCGACGACTGAGACGAATGCGCTAATGTATGTTTAATGTGGTGCCGAAGCCACGTACGCCCACGTACGAGCAGTAAGCTACGGGTCATTGTAGTGTTGAAATGGAATGAATCTGGCAATTTCAGCTTTTCAGCACTGTTAATATGGTTTCCATTAAGGATTTCCATGTAATATCTCGTATCCATAATGCCGTCAATGAATTCCCGCTTACCGACATCTGCAGCGCACATACGTCCCCCACAGATTGACTCTTCCACTACCATGTTTTAACAATCGCAGCAAGGCTCTGTTTTTGCAGTTCGGTGTTAGACTTTCTTCACACAGTTTGCCGGCCGTCAGATGGAAAGATGTTGAATTTGCTTTTATCCGAGAATAGTACACTGTCCCAAAAGTCACTTGGCTTATTTAGATATATATGAGAAGTATATATATATAATTGGCGCGTACATCCTTTTTGGGTGTTTGGGCTAGCTCCTCCTCGTATTTGTGGTGTGTGCCTTGATGTTGTTCCACAAATGGAGGGACCTACAGTTTCAAGCCGACTCCGAACTGCAGATATTTTTATGAGGAGCTTTTTCATGGCAGAAATACACTCGGAGGGTTGCCATTGCCTGCCAAGGGGCGACCGCTATTATTTAAATACTTCTAAGCATAGGCTAAACGCTTCTTTTGGTTCACTTTTGAAATGAGAGGTTTGCGTCTAGCCACGCGAGAATTGTAGTTCTCCTCATGCAACGCTCTCCGCACCATTATTCGTTGAATAACCTTTCCCGTCTCTTCCTTAACTTCCGCTGCGATTTGTGTGAAGGATATTCTGGGTTTTTTTTTTACCTTCCTGACTATTTGGCAGCGTTTGCCGTCGTTTAAAGTCTAAGGTTTGCCCGTACGTTTCACGCTTTGCCAAACTGAAGCGCTCTTGAAACGTTGAACATTGCTCGGCATGGTGTAGCGGCTTCTGTCCATCATTACACCATTCTCGACGTATGATTTTCCCTAACTATACAGGTTAGGTTAGGTAGGAATGGTTGCCCAAGGAATGAGCACACTTGGACGAAGATATCCTGTAGTGATACCATTATAAAGGAGGTGAGGTGAAAGAGAGAAACCGATGGGATGCAAGGAGAGGGTTTAGAGTGTGTGGATTACGAACGATGATTGTGCTGCATTTGCGGCAACCGCTTTGTGCTGCTGATGAAATTCATCAGGTTTTTAATGTCAATGCCAGCTATATCAACAGGCGTAGCAAAGAAGTAAGAGCCAAGATGCCTGGATCTTAGCCCCGCCAGAGCAGGGCAGCTAAGGAGAAGGTGCTGAGATTATTCCACCTCATCCTCCATACATCCAGCACAAAAAGGACTCGAGGTAATTCCAAGTCTCACAGCATGCATTCCTCGCGCATAGTATACTGTGAGAAAACCAACGAGATTCGAGTTGTGTGACTATACAAATATAATATAATATTATTTCGCGCTGAGATTCAGTGGTTTCACTTTTTTTGCTGCTCATTTTACTAAAAATTAAGTCAAGTTCACACTAATTGAGAAAACTATGCTGTTTGCAGTTTGATCTTTGTCAACAACTCAATTGCTTGTGCAGACATAAAAGGACTTTTGAAAAAAAAAAAAACTGCAAGTTCAATAAAAATTTTACGAAATAGAACGAAAAAACTTAAAAGTATGTCAATACTTTTTTCATCACTGTATATCTTGCAAATAATACAATAGTATTGGGTTGTCCGGAAAGTAATTGCCGACTTTATATATAGACGGCGTTGATAATTGTTTTGAACAGCTCGTGACTATTTATTTAAAATTGTTCTTTTGACAGTTATTAGCTGTCACTTTTAGCTTGCTTTAGAAAAAAGTGCGCGTAATTTTATTTATATTTCTTGGTTTGGGATCAATTTTAATATGGAGCCCACAAAAGAGCATTTTCGTCGTATTTTACTATATTATTTCCATAAAGGAAAAAAGCGCAGAGAAGGTTGCTAAAAAGTTGCGTGATTTGTATGGTGATAAAGCCTTAAAGGAAAGACAGTGTCGAAATTTGTTTATCAAATTCCGTTCTGGAGATTTTTCACTTAAAGATGAGCCACGTTCAGGTCGGTCAACTCATGTCGATGAAGACGTTATCAAGGCTTTAATCGAATTGGATCGTCATCTAACTTTGCGTGAGATTGGAGAGAAGTTAAATATACCAAATTCAACTGTTCGTGAACATATAAAGAGTCTTGGACTGGTAAAAAAGCTTGATATTTGGGTACCACATGAATTGAAATAAATTCATTAAACAAACCGAATCAACGCTTGTGATATGCAACTTAAACGCAATGAAGTCGATCCGTTTTTGAATCGGACTACCACTGTTGATGAAAAATGGATTGTGTACAATAACGTCAATCGAAAACAAGCATGGTCCAAGCATGATGAAGCGTCACAAGCCTCTTCAAAAGCTGATATTCACCAAAAGAAGATTATGCTGTCAGTTTGGTGGAACTGGAAGGGTGTATACCACACCCTGATTCTGAGAAACCAATCGATTAATTCGAATGTCTACAGCCAACAATTGGACAAATTGTATACAGCCATCAACGAGGAGCGACCAGAATTTCTCAATCGTAAAGGTGTCATATTTCATCAGCACAACATCTTTGGTCACTCGCCCCTAAAACTGAGAGAGCTTGGCTGCGAACTTTTGATGCATCCAACATATAGCCCTGACTTTGCACCGTCAGACTACAATTTGTTTCGGTCTTTGCAGAACTCCTTAAATGGAAAAACTTTCGACAATGACGAGGCTATAAAATCGAAATTGGTTCAGTTTTTTCCAAATAAAGGCCAAAAGTTCTATGAGCGCGGAATAATGAATTTTACGGAAAGATGGCCAAAGGTTATCGAACAAAATGGAAAATATATAATTGATTAAAGTTCATTCTAAGTTTTAATAAAAATGTATTTACAGTCTTTTAAAAAATCGGCAATTTCTTTCCGAACAACCCAATACAATATTTTCAGTACACAAGTCAAAAAGTTGCAGTTCGTGCGTCTTAACAATGAAGTTTTTTTTTAGTTAAAACCTCAACGCTCAAAATATTTGAGAGCAGGTAAGAAGAATGGAAAAGCACACTGTACACCAATTATTATTTGCCAAGTTTTATCTATGTACATAAAAGTAAAGTCATGAGTTGCATAGATTAGAGTTTGTTTTATCGCTACTTAGGCATTAGTTGGTTATTTAATACATAGTTACATAAATATTACCATACATACAGTAGTATTAGACTAGAATAAAAATGGACTAGAGTTTGGTGCCTTTTAATACTAAACGACATATCAAAGCATAAATTACACACTGACATACACAAATATTCGAACTATAGCATACGAATACTTGAGCAACACATCAATAAATGCGCATACTAATTTGGAAGAAATTCGATTAGTTTGCATTAACTCGTATATAGTAAGTACATTGGGTTTTGCCTGCTTTTTTATGTTAGGATATGAAATTAGTTGACTTGTGGACTCCGTAATATGTATGTATGTATGTATGTAGATATATCTATATATATATATGCACTTTGGGCATCCACTGTGCTTACTTAATTACGCTGACTAATTAAAGATTTCGAAAATGTCGAATTGCCAAATCTACAGGCAAATCAAAATCGTATTTGGTGAGCGCATCAATTGAACGCAACGAGTCGCGAAAGCCAGTGCGTGCCACATAGCTGTTGGCGGTATAGTAAGTGTCTACCAAATCGGTGCAGCTAAATATTAAATTCAACCACTCAACCAACTGATGACAGCTGTAAAGATGGGAAAGATAGAGAAGTTCAATAACATCACTGAAATTTAGTACTCACTTCAGTCCTGCACAAACAAAAGCCTTGAAATGTGCATTGTAGCTGCGTTTGTAGGGCCGATGCATGGCAATTATCATGCCCACCGCACTGAGGAAACCCTGCTTCGCCGTCACCGCTTGCGAGTCCACAATATCCAAATTGAAACTTTGCGAAAGTTTTCGTGCCGGTGTATTATTAAATTCGTCGCCATTCTTTAGGTAGTAATATTCCAAAATGAGTTCCCACGCATGCATCGGTCGACTGCCACCCGTGCCAAAGAATCCACTTGTGCTCTCCTCATCGCAATCGTTGCCCGTGTAATTGGCATTGTAGGTGGAAGAGAAGGCCGCCGAAGAAACAAAGGATGAAGTGCTGGTTGCGTCTCGGGTGCGATAACCCTGCTCGGCGGCAAAAACTGGGGACGGATGGAGGCAGCGCATGAATGGCACAATTAGACTGGAAGTAGCCGATTCGGTTTCCACACGCAGTCCATGTTGTATGAGCCGCAAGAGTGTCATGGAAAAGTTCTTGCGCACCGCTGTCGTCAACTCCTTACTTATCGTTGCAATTGAGTCGCCGCCATTATAACGCGAACCATGCGACTTACGCCACTGGCTACGCTCCCAAGCGTAACAATCGTAGGTGTCCTCATCCGAATCGGAGGACACGGTGTATGTCTTAAGATCTTTGCGAATTGTTGCTGTTGCACCATGTGAACGCGCACGGGGCGGTATAGTGACGGTGCCATTGTGAGCGCTCAATGCTAAGGAGGCGCTAACATTGCGATTTGAGTTCTTCAGTGCCCGCTTCATGTTGGCCAACTTTTCGCGATCGAAACTGAGTGTAGCTGCCAGTGAAGCCACCTCTTGTATGTCGACTTCGAGCTGGGCGCGTAAATCACTAAACGAAAAATATATGCAAAACATTTTTAATAAAATATTTACTTTCATTAATGGTAAATGTTTTATAATATGAAGTGGCCAATTTTGCGGTTGGTAGGTAGGTAGGTTAGATGGCTCTGAGGCTCTTCATCTGGAATAGGGGCTGAGTGCTTGGTTGCTTATTAATTGGTTCCTTTAAACGCTAGCGAGGCGCTTTTGAAAATTTGCTTCAGTTCAAGCGTAGTTCGAATAAAAACGACTCACGGTCTTTACGGTTCAAAGTAATGTTTTTTTTTTCTAAAACAACAGAGCAAGGAAAAGAAATCTTCACTTAGAAATGTCATACCCTCTCGGAGGGTTGTACGGGTTAGGCTAAGGCTTCTATTGTGCGCCCCTCATTACTTAACTATAATTATTTAGTATACCGAGGAATCGAACCAGATTCTTAGGAGGGAGCATTTGTAGGTCTTCCTCCTCTAGTAGGTACGAGCCCAGAATTCTCGTATCTCCTGTGGCCTAATGCCTCAGAGTTGGTAATTAAGTGTTCCAAAGACTGCTTTTCATCACAGCAGAACCTGCATAATCTTGTACTAAAGAGTTTTCCAATAACAGAGGTTATTTTGAATAGCGCGCCATTTCGGTAGATATCACTTTTGAAGCTGTCATTTTTTGATATTTGACAAGTAGAAACTACGCCATACCAACGCATTAAAATTTACTATAAAAATGGTGAAAATTTGGCAGAAACAGTTCGTAAAACTCGAACATTTTTGGGTCATCGTGAAGCACCTTGTTGGACCGCAATACAGACGTTTCCACGACAGTCGGTTCTACGTTGCCGAAACGACCCGGATTTATATCCGGCCAAGGACTGTCACTCCAGCAGCATTCCCCGTATGTAAGTATGGGGAATGTGTATGCTGCTACAACAACAACAACCGTAATACAGAAATAGGTGAACAAATTCGAGCTGTTGGGACAAGTTAGTGATGTGAAGAATAAAACCCGTGCACGTCGCTCAAGAACAGCCGAAAATATTGCTGTTGTAGTTGAAAGTATTGAAGAAAACCCAGGTTTGTCCATTCCTCGTCGTTCTTTGGAATTAGGCATTCCATAAACGTCATTACACCGTATTTTGCATAAAGATTTGGGTCTTAAGGCTTATACAGTCCAATTAACACAAGAACTCATGCCGGCCGACCATCAACACATCGTGTCTTTGCTGATTGGATCGTTGAAATGCATGAAAATGATCCGGAGTTCCATCGAAAAATCATCTTGAGTGATGAGGCCCATTTCCACTTTGGTCCATGAGGTCCATTGGCTTCGTCAACAAGCAAAATTGTCGGATCTGGGGCTCAGAAAATCCAAGAGTTATTGTTGAAAAGCCTCTCTATCCTCAACGTGTGACTGTTTGGTGCGGTTGATGGTCCGGTGGAGTCATTGGGCCTTACTTTTTCGAAAATGAAGCTGGAGCGACAGTTACGGTGAATGGATTGCGCTATCGAGAGATGATTTACGATTTTTTATGGCCGGAATTGGATGGTATTGGTCTAGACAACGTTTATTTTCAAAAAGACGGCGCTACGTGCCACACAAGCAACGAAATTGATCTTTTGCGGGAATTACACCTCTTATTGCTTATTACAGGCAAATTGACCTGTAAGTGCTCCACAGAGTAATCTGAGGCCCTTTTTATCTAGGGTTAGAGCAGATTTTGCTCTGTTGGCATTGAAGTTCAAAAACATTTGGCCGGTTGTGCCGTTCCAGTGTTCACTGATTTTGGTTTGGATCCATTTTTTGGTTTCCTGTTTTATATTATTTTTGTTAAACCCGAAAAATGGGGTTGGCCCAATAAATAGTCCTGGTACCCAAATGAGTGAGACCTGATTAGGAGTTGCCAGTTTGTTGAGTGCATTGTTACACTCTATTAGGACTTTGACTTGAATGTGAAGCTATTCAAGGCTTTGAGAACCGATTGGCTGTTCGAAAGTATTTTAATTTTTACTTTCTCGAACCCTCTTTTGGATATGATTTCCACTGTTTCCATAATGGCGAAGAGCTCAGCATGGAAAATTGTGGTAGGATTGTCAGAAACCAAAACTTGTAAGGATTTAGAAAGCAGAATATTTGAGGAGAAAGCAGAATAAAAAATACTCATATCTACTTACCCCCAGTGATTGCCCTTTGATGTTTTCTTCAGCGTATTCTTTTGGAATTGATCAGCTTTGGCGCCAAAATGTGTAGTAGCAAACATTTGCATCAGCAAGGAAGCCTTGTCCAACAAACTATGTGCCTTACTGTTCAAAGTCTCACCATGACTTTGTTGTGCGGCATTTCGACTTGTATTTGGATGCAAAGGATTGAGAGTATCTTCTGTTACGTCCTGCTGTGGCTTCAAATGCAGTTTTCGCACCTTTTCTCCCTTCTTCTTGGCAGCATAACTATTATAGGGTTCATTTAACTTCTCACTACCATTGAGCGTTTTCATCTTCGAATCCTCCGTATCGCATTGCAAAAAGGCAATGAAACGTTCGAGATCAGTTATTTGTGTTTTCAATTGTGCCACCAATTGCTCCTTCATCCGCAGCGGGCCTACGAATTCGCCGATGGCATTGTCTACATGATTCTTCAACTCTTCGGGGCTCAGTTCGGGCAAATCGCGCTCGTCAACTTGCAAATTCAATTTGTTTTTAAGCTCGTCAATGATTATCTTCTGCTTCTCAAGTAAGATGTGTTGTGGCAAAACCGGCGCTCCCGATTCATACGCCAGCTTTTCTAGTTCACTTAGTTGTGATTTCAGATGCTCAATCAGTTCAAATTGTCGTTGTCGCACCGCCTCATCGTCAGGCTGTGCAAGGGAGGATGAGTCGGGATTCATATCGCCTGCTGAGCCGGGCACTATTGGCTGCAATAAATCAGAGGCGTTAATGATATAATTGTTGAAAGAGAGAGAAAGCATCATTCATAAAATCTGGTTATAAAATATAACTATTTTGTTCAAGATTCAAAAGTAAACTAAGAAGAGAACTGAACTTAAACTCCCAAGAAATTCCGACTAAACAATGTTTAACTCTGGCTTTTAAACAAATGTATCTGAAACCTTAAAGACATCTGAATTGTGTGGTATTCTAAGAGCTCCGTATATAAAATCCTTACATTAGTGACCGAGTAGAGTGGCATACACCCAGAGTCTGAAGATATTGAGTTACTGGGATTTATAAAGGGTGATCAGATGAAAGGTACTTTTTCCAATAGGGTTTTTTTTTGACAGATCACGAGTGGCTACTGTCAAGCTAAATTCAAAATTTTTCCAGTATTCGTTGACATTTCATCAAGAAAAAGCCAGCAACGTTTGCAAATCGGGCAACTTTATTACATGGTGTACATAACCATCCTACCGAACGCACTGTTCGACAAAATTGAGAATTGGCTGATATTCGACCGATTAGACCATGTACCGCCCGAAGTGAAGAGAATATTGCGGCTGTAAATGAGAGTTTTGCTGAAGATCCGGAAGAATACATTCGACGCCGATCTCAAAAACATGGCCTATCTTATGGCACTACATGGGCGATTTTACGCAAAGATCTTGGTTTGAAAGCGTAAAAAATACATACAGCTAATCTAAGATTAGAAGCCGGCCGATCGTCCAATCCGTCTTTTGGTACCCGAATTCTGTTCAGCGATGATACCCATTTTTGGCTACGTCAATAAGCAAAATAGTCGCATTTGGCCAGAAGAGCAATACGAAGAAATTCAAAAACAGCTATTACATCCATTGAAAACAAGCGTTTGGTGCGGCTTATGGACTAAAGGAATCATCGGCCCATATTTCTTTAAAGACGAGGCTGGCGCCAATGTAACAGTGAATGGCGAACGCTATCGCGTCATAATAAAAGACTTTTTGGTGCCGAAAATTTAAGCTCGTGATATCCACAACATTTGGTTCCAAAAAGAAGGCGCTACTTGTTATATAGTCAGTAAAGCAATGGACTTACTGCGTCGTCGTTTCGGTGAGCAATTTAAATCTCGTCTCGGACCAGCGGGTTGGACACCAAGACCGTGTGATATCACGCCTTTGGACTTTTATTTGTGCGGGTGTGTAAAGTTTAAATGCTTTGTGGATAAAACAGCTTCGATTGAAGCATTGGAAGTCAACATTACTGGAGTTATTCACGAGATATCGACCGAAGTTCTCCAGCGAATTATTCAAAATTGGTGTTTACGGATGGCCGAATTACGACGCAGTTGCAACCAACATTTCAAAGGGATTATCATGAATGGTTCTATACAGAAATAGTAAAGTCTGCCCAATCAAGACTCTAAATTTATCACCCTTCACTTATATATATATATTTATAATTAGCACCCTCATCGTACGCTGGGTGTTTGGCTGAGCTCCACCTTCAATTTGTGGTATACGTCTTGATGTCGTTCCCTGAATGGTAGGTATCATGAGCGTTTTTTCAGTCGGACGCTTATTTAAGCCAGCCTGTCATGTCCAACCGACGTCGCAGTTCCTCCTGTCACTAAGCGGAGGGGACTGTAGGAGGCTGGTTGGACTTATGACGGGCCACTTTCTATGGGCAAACCACATGGAAAAGGTGGACATCTCAGACAGTGCACTCTGCCCAGCATGTGGAGAGGAGGATGAGACGGCGGACCACTTTCTGTGCGTTCTTCGCTCGTATCAGGCTTGAGGTCTTTGACACGGATGTGTTAAAAAGCGACCATGTTGGCTCCTAGGCACCACAAGATTGACGGAGGTCGGATAGATTTAAAGGAAATCCAAAAGGTAATCCCAGTGATTTACAATAAACTTAATGTTGTCTGAGTGCTGTACTTGCTAGTCTATCCCGATAAAAAAACAGCCACAAGAAGCCACCCAATGTTAAGTTCAAAAATTGTGCTGTCATACCGAAATCAAGCCAAAGGAAAGAATTGTGTAAGCTTCTTCATATATAGTTTGGTATTTAATCCCGATCTATAGACTATATCAGTTTACAATAATGGGAGCCATTTCCATCTCATAGGCATCACGCCTTCCTTACCAACGTACGAGGTAAAAGGTCCTTTCCAATTTAAATATAAAAGTAGTAATAAGAGAATTTCAAACGAACAACTCCTTGATCAATCAGCATTAGAATTCGAGACCGAAAATGGAAATGGATTGACTGTACACTGCGCAAGCCAGCGACCGACGGAAGTAGGCTGGCGCTGAACTGGTACCCAGAGCGCTCTAACTGGGACCTGTCCCTCCTCATCATATTGGCATTAGAGTCCGGACTGGACCATTGCCTCCTCTACAATACGTCTACATTCTTCGCGACCGCCCGCTTTCGCTCTATGCTTTGAGATTCTTATCATACGTATGTCGTCTTCTACGTCTTGCAACCATCGTCGCCTTGCCCGACCTCTCCTTCTTGCTCCTTCAGGATTTGCTTCAAAAACTTGTTTGGTCGCTCTTCGCTGCTCATTCTTAGGAAGTGTCATTACCACCATAATCTTGGCGACTTTATAAGCTGCGTTACATTTCGACCCGCGATTAAAACACTGAGCTCGTGGTTATGCCGTATACGGTATGCACCGTCTTCTAATCGGGCCGGTATAGGGCCCGAGGTGAGAACCGGTCTTATTAAAGTTTTGTACATCTGGAGCTTTTTTCCCCTCTGATATCAATGAAGACTTCATAAGTTTGATATGGCCAAAGTATGCTCTGTTAGCTGCCTGAATATGGTCTTGTATTGATAAGGACGGGTCCTCATTTATGCTGAATACTAGGCCTAAGTATTTAAACTCTTGCATCAGCTCAAAAATATAGCTTCCGATTCTGATGTGGTTTTCATGAAAGGATCATGTCATGTATTTCTCTTTTCTGCATTTATCTTAAGGGCCGCTGGTCTTGTAGCTTGCAGTAGCCGCATGCAAACATTCTGAAGAGTCTCCCTATTTCTCGCAAGAATCGGACCTGGGTCTCTACTCCACCACAATTGATAAAACCTCAGTATGGAAGACATTGTAATGACCCAAATACCGAAAAGAGAGACTTAGGAGGGGACTTCAGGTAGAGACTCCACTTCCTTATATTAAGAAGCAATCTTTTGTGTCGACTGACGATACTCAATCGTTGCTTGGGCAGCAGACTTTTACTGTGAAAGCTACTAAAAAAGTTAAAACCGAGGAATATCAAAATCCAGAAGATTTCCTTAATTCAAAGCAACTTCTAATTACAAAAATTGTGTTTTGCTTTTTACTAAGTTAAAATCTTCTTGCGGCCGCCGTGGCGGAATGGGTTGGTTTGTGACTACCATTGAAATTACGGAGGTTCGAAACTTCGGCATGAAACAGCAAAATGATAGAAAAAGTTTTTTCTAATAGCCGTCGGCTTCGGCAATGGCAAACCTCCGAGTGTAATTCTGCCATTAAAAAGCTTCTCATAAAAAAACCATTTGCAGTTCGGAGTTGGCTTAAAATTGTAGGTCCCTCCATTTGTGGAACAAAATTAAGATGCGCCCCACAAATAGGAGGAGAAGCTCGGCCAAATACCGAACAAAACTGCAAGCGCCAATTATTTATTTATTTTTTTAAATCTTCTTGCTCTACACTCTTCACTTTCCTCTCCGTACACTTACACACTACTGAGGTGTATATTCTTCACCATCAGCTTCAATCAAATTCTCCCTTGCATACATCTTCCTTACCACTTATCAAACTTTAAAACTTATAACTTACTTCCGGTATGCCGCGAAACGCAAATTCCTCCAAATCCTTCAGTAGCTGATCTCGTTCGTGTGAAGGCGCCTCCACAATCTGTCGCACCCTTAATTGAACATGGGCAAAGTGCGAAGTCAATGCCATCAGAGAAGTAGTTAACAGCTCCTGTTCCTCTTCCATATTTCTTAAGCGTCCCAATTCGTTGGAATCATTACGCAACAACTCCTGCTTATCCTGACTATCAGAACTGAAAAGTTCTAATTCGGATTCGGGACTCAGCAATTCAGAAGTAGGACTCATTGCATCGTCATAGTTCGCGCCTAGAGGAGACCAACGTTCACTAAGCGGATGAGGGGATGTGTTATCGTAATGCTCCGAGGGCAACAAAGTATCATCACCGAAAATAGCATTCGTTTCCTTGCATGCTTCAAACACATGGTGGTCAGTATTCGCTATATCGGTTCGTGTTGATTCCACTGTGGTGTTTTCTACCTCTACCTCTGCTTCTTCCTCTTCTTCCTCCCTTTGTAGTTGATTTTGCATACACGCATATGCCGTGGGCTTGTTTGTGTAAGGGGTTGATTGTGCGCTAGTTGGTGAGGGTGTAGAGGTTGGTGAGGTGGGTGAGACGGGGGTTGTCGCCTCTATCGGAGTCTCAGCTGCATTGCTTACGCTACATTGACTGTTGCAACGACGTTCAAGAAAAATCGTTTCCTCCTCGTCAAGTTGTTGACCTTCGTCCCTGTAATCATCCCCCACATATTTGTGCTTATTTGCTGCTACCACCACAAGTGACAGGGCACAAACACGGTTGTCTTTGTTGTCTGCAGCAGATTTCGCAAGTACGCTGGAATCCGTATCGAATATTTCTTCCATCTGTTCACTTTGTAAACTATTCATTTTTCACAGATTTTGTACACTTCTCATATACAATACTCGGAGAAAGTTAAAAATAATCGCATTTTTCTATTGCAAATATTTTGCCACATTTTAAGCAGAAAGTTTAAGTGAAAAAAAATCAATTTTATTCAATTAGCACAACGATCCCACACAACAAGTTTTCGGAGAAAAACTGCGAATGCACTACGAAGGCATATGGTTGAATTCTCTTGCACAGATTACGGTATATTGTAGTAGAACAACGGAAAAACGGAAATTAGTGCAGTGTTGCTTACTTGAGGGATTTTCAAAGAAATTTGGAAAATGAAATCGTGAGGTTAGAAAATAGAATTTAGTGAAGTTAAAAAAATGTATGTAAAAAGTTTAGAAATTTATTTTATTAAATAAAATCATATTGACTTTGATATTTTATTGATGATTCAAAAAATTTAAGGGAGTATTCTAGTGTAGAGGCATGAATTTAAAGTGTTTTTTCGGGTGCTATAAATAAAAAATTAAAAATATTTGTACCATCCATTTTTTAAGGAGATATTTATTAATGTTTTGAAAATACATAAAAAAAATTAAAATCTCAAAAAACGAAAAACTCAAAAAGTTATAAGTTGTTGAAGTGGGGGATTAACAAAAAATGGCGCGCCACACCTGCTACGATTGCAGGCGTTCTAATAATCTGAAACAAAAAAATTAAAAAGATTATTAATACTGATGAATGCTGCTAACGTACTTACTACATACAAAAAAGTAAAAAAAAATTGTTTGGGCTAAATTACGACTGCCCGAAAAAATGATAAATTTATTTACTGCTTTTTGTTACTTTTCGGAGTTTTTTTTTTAATAGTAAAAATTTTTATTTTGTTTATAATAATAGTAAGTACGATAGATATATATATTGAAAAGGCTCACACCGAATTTCAAGTAAATCGGTTAAGTAGAACCTGAGAAATCATAGTAAACATTGGGAAAAATATAGTTTCAAGAAAAACGCGTTTAAAGTTTTGGGTGCAATTACGCGCTGTGTCGTTCCAGCCGCGCCAGTTTAGAAGTTGTGACACTAAAATAGCTACATATATCTCTGGAAATAATTACAATTTTAACAAAACCTTTTAAGGACATATTTTTGAAAGGTTAAGCTTTGAGAATATCAAAAAAACGAGTTTTTCGAATTTCTACACTAGAATAGTTAAGACCCACAAAAAAAACCAAGTAAAAGTTTTTATTTTATGACAGTCATTTCCAAATAAGTTGTTTGCAGCTACCCAAATTAGCAAGTGCTACTTTACACAGTAAAATCGAAATATTATATCTAAATGAAGGTTTTTTTCACTATTCTGTACTAAAATTAAGTCAAAATTTAATATCTATTTGGGTGCATGACTGCGTATTTCAGCGTGTGGTTTTGTGAAAAATACAAGTGACTATTTTTTTAGCGGCAGGCTGATCACTTGTTCAGGTCCTATGCTCCCGAGAGGAGAGAACAAGGAAAAACAAATTATTTTTAAATTATGTAGCTCGCTAAGTTTCTGTAAATTGCGCCTTTTTTGTCATTATGATTCGTTTATTTAATTGTATCTATTTTTTTTTTTTAAGTTGTATCTCACGTTAATGTGAAAATATTTACTAAGTTCCAGCAGCGCCGAAAATGCGCTAAAAGAAAAACTGTTTTTAGAAGAGATAACAATAGGAATAAATATAAACAAAATTTATACATTGTTTATTAGTACTTAAACTTTATAAAAAAAATTATTATAATTTTTCTTTACAAAAATTAGTATATATAAAATCATGTGACCGAAAATATAATGAACAAAAAGTTGTTCCACGGTCTGCATCATTTCTCCTTGAAGGATTTACCTGTAAGAAGTTAAAAAAGTCTTGTAAAATGAAGTTGTAATCATAGTCTGTCGAGCCGAATTTTTGAATTTCGAAAATTCTTGCAATTTACTGCACTTTAAAAAGATTATGCGTTTTACGTCATCAATGTAACACTTAAATTATGTTTACAAAATTTTTTAATAAAAATATCAAAACTCCGGCTCGACAGGCTACAGTGAAAACACTTTCGAATATTAAAAAAAAACCGCATGAAAAAATATTAAAAACTGTATGAGTTATCAGCAGATCGTGTCGGAAAAAATAGTTTCGAGAAAAAGGAGTTTAAACTTTCAAGAGCCTCAAACGAAGGACATCTACATGTGTCCATAAAACTCTCGTCGGGCAGTTACATGGTAAATGGTTTTAATGATAAGCTTTTTCATGGTAGAAATACACTCGGAGATTTGCCATTACCTGCTGAGGGGTGACCGTATCCTTTTTCTTTTAGTTTATTTTAACTTACATTATTTAAAAAATAACCTCGATTTTCTCATTTCAATTTCAACAATTTATACCAACTATTCGCACTCAAACAGGCAAATTGTGATCTGGCAACCGCCGAACGATTTTTATTTTATTTCATTTTATTTTATTTTCTTTTATTTTATTTTATTTTATTTTGTTTTTACTTTATTTTATTCTATTTTATTTTATTTTATTTTATTTTATTTTATTTTATTTTATTTTATTTTATTTTATTTTATTTTATTTTATTTTATTTTATTTTATTTTATTTTATTTTATTTTATTTTATTTTATTTTATTTTATTTTATTTTATTTTATTTTACTTTATTTTATTTGAGCTTAAGCCATCTCGGCTATTACCGGAGATTACACATCCCGGATAAATTTTATTTTATTTTATTTGATTTTATTTTATTTTATTTTATTTTATTTTATTTTATTTTATTTTATTTCATTTCATTTTATTTTACTTTATTTTATTTTATTTTATTGTATTTATTTAATTTTATTATTATTATACTAAGTTTATTTTAAAAAAAATACCCTCATTTTCCTCATTTCAACAATTTCTACCAACTATTCGCACTCAAACAGGCAAACTGTGATATGGCCCTACAGAGGCCACTGTAGTAGATTTGTATGCAGTCAGCTGACATTAGTACCATATGTTTTTGACGTGTCGCCATTCTAAATTGTTCGTCTGTAGCGGCTGATTTACGATTTAAGTGCGTTTGCGCCAATTGGACTATTTATTTTAATTTCGCAAAATTGTCGCTGTAACAAACGGCAAATTATAAGTGTAAGCTGAAAGAAAGTAACGAAAATGTCCACAAGACGACAAGTGATTGCGATTTATCGCCAACTTTTGCGGGAAGCAGAAAAAATTCCAGCCTACAACTTCAGGTTTGCACTCTTTACCTAACCAAATTGTGAAATGCCATTTGCAGCAGCTGAATACATTTTAATAATCCATATTTACACATTATAGAATGTTTGCTGGACGCAAAATACGGGATACATTCAGGGAAAACAAAAGCATAAGCGATTTCGCGGTCATCGATCATAAGCTAGTGGAAGCAAAACAAAATTTGGAGCTTATACGGCGACAGGTTAGAACTCGTGTGTTTTTGTTGATTGCTATTATTAGTTGATTTGCGTTCGAAACCGATGGGTTGCTGATGAGTTATTGAAGAATTATTAAAAAGAATTCCATGTTTGCGAGTGCTAACGGAATAGTTGTAGATGTAGTAGATATGAAAGTAGTATAAAAATCACCGCAATGAGTGAGTTAACTAAAGCAACAACTGCATTTAGAAATACTTCAAATCGAAAATTTAGACTGCGTTTGATGTATTGATCTGAAGCCAGCGGCAAACATGAATGATATTGAAAGGGAATTTCCTATCCATTGTCACAGCTGATGTATTGAGGTGTCTAGCTGATCAGTGTTGTAGTTGCACTGTAGTATTTTTTAAAGTTTATATACTTATTTTAAAAGAGTAAACCAGGAGCAAGGTTTAGGTTTCTAGACCTATGCAGTCATGTATGAGATTTTTTGAAAAATATGAAAAAAATAATAATTATTATTATTATCATTTATGTATATAGAAAATCACCGTTACTTAATTAGCACACTGGCTACTAGGGCCTTCGGCGAATAAAAAAAACATCGTCCATAGTATAGGGTTTTCCAAACAGAGGTGTCATTTTGATATTCAAAGAAAATTGCTATTTTTTAATATAAGTGATCGGATGTTTATTTCATTATAAAGAGGAAGGTGTGCCGTTAATAGTGGTAAATAACATCTGGCAAATGACCACCACGACCACGCTTACAGCACAATATCCATTTCATGAAATTTTCCATAACCGAATTGCAAAGTGGCTGCCCTATGTCCTTGATAGCCTCACGAATTCCATTTTTAAGGTCTTGAATCGACCCTGGGCTGTTGGCGTAGACCTTCACTTTCACGTGGCCCCACAGAAAAAAGTCACAAGGTGTTAAATCACAAGATCTCGGTGGCCAATTGTGATCACTCCTGCGAGTGATATTACGGTCCGGAAACTTTTCCCGTAAAATATCAATGGATTCATTGCTTGTGTGACACGTAGCGCCGTCTTGTTGAAAATAAGCGTTGTCCAGATCAATACCATCCAATACCGCTCATAAAAAATCGTTAATCATCTCTCGATAGCGCAACCCATTAACCAATAACACCTGTTATTGGAAAACCCTTTATATGGAAAACTACATAAACGCAACACACAAACATTCATATGAACTCAAGTACTCCTATTTGGCTGATATACGTTTTTATCAAATCTATCTATCTTTTGCAGGTAATCATTGGCCACTTATACTCCGCTGAAAAACTTGTCATCGAACAGCCCAAAAAAGCATTACGCCGCTCGAAATAAAATGAAAAGCCCGACATATTGTTGCACCTTGTTATATCTACTACTATGATAATTACTTTGTTTATATCGCACTGGCTGCATTTAGGTTAGTAGGTTAAAAATTTGAAACTTCTGAAAAACAAAAAATTAAATAAAAACACATTTAAACGTTAAGTGTTTATAAGCTTTGATTCCAACTTGATTAGTTTTTTTTTTTATTTACACCGTTTTTAAATATCGACATATTTATTATAAAATTAATTTCTAATTAGCTTCTAAGGAAAAAGTGGAATGACATTTGGAACATTAGCCTCGACGTGTCGTGAAATGTGTATTCCAATTACGCCAGGTATGTGCTTGCCGATACATTGCCACCTGTTCCGGTCCAGTTGGTGTGTACGAATTTGCCCTCGGCACCTAACAACTCGTAGGTGTGTGCACCGAAGTAATCACGTTGAGCTTGCAATAAATTCGCGGGCAGCTTCTCAGTGCGATAGCCATCGTAGAAGGAGAGTGCGGTCGAGAGAGCTGGCACAGGGATACCCCATAGGAAGGCGTTGGCCACAACTTGACGCCAAGAGTTCTGGCCCACTTCAATTGCCTTCTTGAAAAAGTCGTCCAACAATAAATTCGAAAGCTGTGGATTGCGAGTGTAGGCGTCCTTGATGTTGCCCAAAAAGACACTGCAAAGGAAAAAAAATAAAATAATAAGTTAAAAGTCAACAAGCAAATATATGAGCGGGCGCAAGAGAGAGAGAGCGCGTGCTTTTCAACTAGAATACACACCTGCGAATGATGCAACCGCCGCGCCACATCAAGGCAATGCCACCATAATTCAAGTTCCAATTGTTGTCCTTGGCAGCTTCACGCATCAGCATAAAACCTTGTGCATACGACACGATTTTCGCGCAGTACAACGCATGCTTAATGTGATTCAAAAACACGGGTAGATTCTCAACCTTAGCCTGCACGCCTGGACCCGTCAATTGCTTGCTGGCCGCTACACGTTCATCCTTTAAGGCAGAGAGACAACGCGAGAACACCGCCTCTCCAATTAGCGTTACAGGTACACCATATTGCAGCGCCGCAATTGCTGTCCACTTTCCGGTACCCTTCTGCCCAGCTGTGTCACGTATCCGCTCCAGCAAGTAGCCTTTGTCATCTTTGAAATTCAGAATATCACGTGTGATTTCCGTAAGGAACGAGTCCAACTCTTCACTATTCCATTTTTCGAATTCAGCAGCCATTTGCGATTGGCTCAGACCAAGCGCTTTCATGATTTGATAAGCTTCGCAAATCAATTGCATATCACCATATTCGATGCCATTGTGCACCATTTTCACAAAGTGTCCGGCACCGCCTTCGCCTACCCACTCGCAACATGGCTCATTGTCTGCCTTCGCGCAAATGGCCTGGAAAATGGGCTGTATGAGTGGCCAAGCTTCCGGATGGCCACCGGGCATGAGGGATGGTCCATGACGTGCACCTTCTTCGCCACCGCTCACGCCAGAACCGACGTACAGTATTTTTTTGGCACGCAATTCATCACAACGGCGTGCGGTGTCCTGGTACTCGGAGTTGCCACCATCGATGATCACATCGCCGGGCGAAAGGAGTGGCAGCAATTGCTTGATGAAATCATCCACCGCGCTACCGGCTGTGGGAAATGAAAAGCAAAATCGAAATCAGTAAAAGATAAGTTGTTGAAGAGTTTTATGTAGATATGAATGCACGAAATGGAGTCATGACAGATAACCGTGAAAAGAATATACTAGCTTTTCGGCAGCCTAATAGAAAAACAACCAAAAAGTTCAAACAAAAAATGATTTTCAAAAAAAACAAAAAAAATAAGAAAGAATTTAGTAAAAGGAGAAAGCAGCGAAGCTCATCGTTTTAAATGCGCTGCAGTCGTAAGATATTTTCTCCCGTATATTTGCAACTTTTGTGACTCCTTTCGAGCGAGATAGTTAGCATTGAAATATACATATTTTAGGTTAGGTTAGGTATATTTGGCTGATCTGAATAGCCCTCACATAGACCTCAAGAGTCCATAGTGTTAGCAGTATTGTTGGAGTCGTTTTAAACATAGTTCGTGATACATTTCTTGGCGAGTAAAATACGAGGGCGGTACAATAAGGTCGTGTGCTTGATGACAGAGTGCGTTCCTGAGGAAAATTAGGATTAGCATCGAGTGCTGTCAACGACTGTAAAACAAATTCCAAACTGATTCATAGGTTAGTTTGGATTTGGCAGCTATTCGAGCAAAACGTGTTTCGTCATTTCCGCTAAGATGGAAACAGAGCAGCAGTTCGGTAATTCGCTTTTTGTTGTTGGATGGAAAAAAATGCGAGGAGATAAAAGCAAAGTTGGCTGCTGTCAATGGGGACGCTTCGCCATCTATGACCACAGTTAGATATTGGCTCAACGAATTTAAATGTGGATGAACATCCGTTTTTTGATGCGGAGCGACCAGGACGCCCGGCAGACGTGGTTACCGAGGAAATCATTCAAAAAGTCCACGACATGATTCTCGTTGATCGACGAACGAAAGTGCGCGGAGTAACAGAGGCCAAGGTGTGTCGACCGGAACGGCAATTAATATTTTACATGATAAGTTTGCGATGAAAAAATTCTCGGCCCAATGGGTGCCACGATTGCTCACAAGCAACAACAAGCGAATGCGGCTATTAACTTCGAAACAGTGTTTGGAGCAATTTAAGCGAGATCCGAAGGAATTTTTTGCATCAAGTTGTCACCGGTCAGGAAACCTGGATTCATCGTTTACACACCCGAAACTAAGCAACAATCAAAACAATGGATTTCTCCCGGTGAATCTGCTCCAAAGAAGGCGAAGACCGTCCCATCGGCCGGAAAGGCCATGACGATGATTTTTTGGGGTGCGAACGGCATCATCCTCATGGATTTTTGAGAAAAAGGAAGAACGATCACTGAACAATACCACATTGAGTTATTGGACCGCTTTCACAAAAAATTGAAGGAGGCACGGCCGCATTTGGCGAAAAAGAAAGTGCTTTTTCACTAAGATAACGCACCAACGCATTCATCCGGAGTTGTTGCAGCCAAACTGCGTGAATTGTGTTATGAATTGCTGCCGCACCCCCTCGTATTCGCCCGATCTGGCTCCCTGGGACTTTTTCTTGTTCTCTAACATGAAGAAATGGCTCGCAGGTAAAAAATTTAGTTCAAACGAGGAAGAAAGAGAGGCGTCTTTTGAAGAGTTCGACAAATCCTATTTTTTGGAGGTGCTAAAAAATGGCCGAAGCGTTGGGAGAAGTTTATCTTTCTAAAAATTGATGTCTTCATTTCTAAAACGGATACTTATTGATCCCTCTCGTATATTCTAATATTTAAAGATTTTAACAGGATTTGTATAAGTCACCTCGTATTGCTCTGATTGTCATTCTAAATTAATTGGCTCTAGTCATCCCTTTGGATACCTGAAACTCTGAGACGCTCGTTCCACAAGTGGTCCTAGGATATCGGGACCCCAAAAAAGATTTATTCATCCCGAAAAAACAGCATTTGCGGGAAGTAAAGTAAAGAAAAGTTCAGCTGAAACGTATCGTACATTGATCAATATTTACGGTAATGACGCTCCAGCAAATACAACTTGTAAAGAAAAGTTTCGACGCTTCCAAAGTGGCAAGTTCGACGTGAGTAATAAAGATCGCGAAGGGGCACCGAAAAAATTCGAAATGGAAGACACTCAACTATAACAATTATTGGATGAAGACGCATGTCGAACCCTTGATGATATGTCTAAAGAGTTGGATGTTGACAGATCAGCCGGGGATATACGTTTGCACGTGATGGGAATAGTCCAGAGAGCAGGTAACTGGGTGTCACATCAATTGAAGGAGAGGGATAACGGGAAACGTTTGGTGACGTGTCACACGCTTCTTGAACGGCAGAAAAGAAAAGGTTTTCTGCATCGCAAAGTCACTGCTGATACAAAATGTCGAGCATCTAAAATGTTGGAGCCTGCAAGGTGAACCTGGTTCATGGTTATGTTGGGCATTTGTGGGGGATCAGAAGGGTATCATCAATTATGAACTCCATAAACCATCTGAAACTAGTACTAGTGATCGTTACCGACTGTAGCTAATGCGTTTTAATCAAGCCCTCAAAGAAAAGCGGCCGGAATGGGACGGTAGACATGACAAACTGATTTTGCTGCATGACAACACCAGGCCACACGTTGTTAAATCGGTCTAGAAATATTTAGAGGGACTGAATTGGGAAATGAAAAATCTTGCCCCACCCGCCGTACTCCCCAGACATTGCCCCATCGGATTACCATCTCTTCCGATCAATGCAGTCAGCCCTTATTGGAGAGCGGTTAACTTCTTACGAGAGCATCGCGAACTGACTCAATGAATGGATCAAGTCAAAAGAACTCGAATTTTTCCTCAGAGAAGTCCGTATGCTACCTAAAAGATGGAGTAAAGTTATAGCTTCCAATGGCACATACTTCACTTAATATCATGTATTATTTAATTGTATATAGAAAGACGGAAACTTATTCCCATACTCAATAGAAGAAGCTCCAGGAACGATGAAGAGGAAGAAACGACCTTCACCTCTTCTTCAACTGTCTCGCACTACGTGAAATCACGTTTTGGATCTGGTTTTCTAATTTATTAGGGAAAATACATGCATACATCCATACATATGTACATAGCTACATACAAACAGTATATGCTTTTTATTTAAACTATTACTCAGAGATTACAAAATGGCCTTGTACTTAAACACCAAGTGAAACGAAATTTTGAAATGGTTTTGATAGCAACGCAGCGATTAAACATACAACTTATGCGTGACTTGACTATCTGCTACTTTCATGAATTAACAGTATTGAGCGAAATCTAAGCAACTTTTTCTGCCGGCTCCTAGGCTTCTAAAATGTGTATGTATGTATGTAACAGATATCTAAGATCTGTTTATGAGGCAAATAGTTTGTAACAATAACAATACGAGTAACAACTGTTATAAATTATCAAGTGTTGCTGTTCATGTATCCAAAAAAATTGCAAAGTAGGGGAAAGTGAGAGAGCAAAATAGCATTTCATTTTGAGGAGAAGTTGCAAGTTTTTACTGAATAAATTTGTACTTGTAACA
This sequence comes from Anastrepha fraterculus, assembly GCA_037575425.1. Classification (NCBI taxonomy): domain Eukaryota; kingdom Metazoa; phylum Arthropoda; class Insecta; order Diptera; family Tephritidae; genus Anastrepha; species Anastrepha fraterculus. The sequence goes on from JAYXIM010005294.1 coordinate 176,638, forward strand.
ATTTGCAAGTGAGAAAAACAGCTGATCGCAAAGTAAAAATAAACAGGAATTAAAATTTGCGAATTGAGTCAAATTTCTAAATTTAAACAAAAATTGTGATTAAAATGGAGCATGTAAGTAAATATGTTTAAGATACAATTTATAAAGCTTATTTGAGGTCATATATTAAATAGGAATCCGCTAATGATATAAAGGTATGTAACTATATATTTACTTCTGAGCCACAGACTTCAGTCAACGTTGCTGCAGTTTCCGAAATACAAATCGAAAGCATTAAAGGTATATTTTGTGTTTTATGCTTTTACTTCTTGGCTATTAATTAATTTGACAATATATATCCCTCCGTTGGGCACCGGGGTCTGGCTAGACTGGATTTTTCGACTTTGAACGTGAATTTAACATATTTCTATCACAGCTAATGACTTCAACTTCCAGGTGGCTTCCTAAAATTTAATTTTCAATCGATTTATGGATTTATGGAACCTTTTAAAAAGAATCCTCGAACAGGACGAAAAAAGGCCAAACCCGGGTGCTCAACTGAAGGTTTTAAAAAAGTTGTCCAACGGAGGGATATACTTATCGTACATACAACCATAGATCTAAGCAAGAAAAATATGAATAAATCTATGATTACTACAACAATACAATTGCTAATGGAGTGTTCTTCATCTGGCAGTAATGATGAAATGGGAAAAATTATTGTGAACAAAATAAATTCAACTGATGCTATGCTCGTTATTTTGCATTTTATTCGCTTGATTTTTTTTCTTCTTTAATTTAATACGTGGTATGTTAGGTTATACTGGCTGGAAGAAGCCACGCAGATACCATTTTGGTGCATAGCGATACGAGATCAGAGTCTTTTTTTTTTTTTGTTTTAGCGAAAATATGCATCACTCAAGATACGAGGTATGTAGCTCAATTGAAAAAATGTTTACTCTTTGTAATTTTTCCCGCCAAAAATTTAATCAGCTGTTCGTAAAACTTGAAAATTTTTACTGGTTTTGCATTCACGTAGTTTTCTTAATATTTTTCTCGAATTAATTAAGTTACTAGGTAATTTTTATATGAACAGACCTATATATTAGGGGTTTTTCTTATCTTAAGTCCAGAACCTTAAAATATATTCATACAAGTAAATTAAATTTATTACTTTAACAAATACCGTATTAATTCAAAATTCAAGCTCTGTTTTTTTTTTAATTTTCGACTCGACCTGCAGTTCGCGCAAAAGATTCACTCGAGGCTCATAAAAGCTTCTCGAAAATGTCCCGAAGTAACCTTTTTAGTTCATTGAATAATCGGAAGTCACACGGAGCAAAATCCGATGAATTGGCGTTGGTTCAGGAACTATATGGGTCAAAGTTTTAGCCAATGGATATCGAGGCTATCACGCAGATAATATAATGACAGTACTGTCAACCTAAAAAAGAAACATTTTTTACCGACCGATATATCAGCGAAACTTAAATTGGAAAGCAAATATGCAATTTAATCACGAGCTACCATCAAATTTAATCGCATATGTAAACCCCAGAGTTTCATTTACGACCTTTTCTGCTTTTATTTATTTCTTAGAACCATTCAAATAAGTGGATTAAAACAGGACACAATTTAGAATTTTTTTAAAATTAATTTATTAATTTTCTCCTTTTAGTTACAGGAGAAAAAGTCTAACTAGAAAGAAAAGCAGAACCATCGTAGATATACCGGCAGGCCACAAATTGCTAGCTGTACATGCAAACAACGGTAACTGCAGATTTTGCAATGAACTCGAGGAGAGGGAAACTCTAGAATACTTTTTATGTTCGTGCCCTGCATTAGCTAGAATCCGAAAGAAATGCCCACGAGCTCTACAATATGAGAAGTTAAATTGTCTCTCGGGGTTTGAACTGCAGGGCTTGCTTAGATTCGCAAAGAACGCAGGCTTATGTATTACAAGAAGTCTACTACAAAGAAACGTAAGGTCAAGCTCCAACAGGTACCACTAAGCTCCAATAGGTCTATGTGATGGCTTTCAACTTAACCTAACCTAACCGTCCCAAGAAGCGGCCAAAATTTAATTTTATTATTAAAAATTTCTTGAAAAAAAAACATGTGTCAACACCATTAAATATTAATCAACAACTACCTTTACCCATTTACCCTACTTATTTATATTTCATAACTATTTTGCTCTTATTTTCTTTTCACAAACATTAATAGTTCAAATTTTTGACGATGTGTCTCAAACAAAACTAAATGCTGCAATGTACCAATCAGCTGCTGTTGCTTATACTCGTACACTGTCATATATCTGTATGTATGTATGTATGTACATATGGAAATTAACCATTTGTGTATATGTATGTGTCGTCACCGCACATTACATTCACTTGGCCGTAACAGCATGCTCCCTATTCGTGACGCAACGATGACGTCGCATTTGGAGCCGATCAAGGCAATCGGTAAAGCCACTCGATGCATAGTAAAAGTAAAGTGCGTTTAAAATCAGCAAAACGATAATGCAAACAGTGAGTACACATGTGTGTAGATGTGTATATCTGTACACATTTGTTGTATGTTAATGTTCGCACTCCAGGCGACCGAAGTGATTACCGGTTCGTGTATACACTTGAACTCACATGTATACATATATATATCGACAAATGTGCATGGGTGTGTGTGTGTGTGTATGCGAACGACTTTGACAGTGACATTGCCATTCTGGACTTACCCTTGACTAAAAGCATGACTTTGCGTGGCACCTTCAATTTGCTCACCATATCCTGTAATGATGTAGCACCAATCACTTTTGTACCCTTGGCCTCGTTCTGCAGAAATTGGTTGACCTACACCGGCGTGAATGTGAAAGCAAAGTCAAATATTCAAAGTTTCATACTTTTACTACGATCGATCGGTAGGTCGATCGATCGACTGATAGCTCGATAGCTCACTCACCTTCTCGACAGTGCGATTGTAGGCGCATACTACAAATCCATTATCATTCATATTTAAAATTAGATTCTGACCCATTACGGCCAAGCCAATCAATGCAATATCTGCTTTCCTGTAATGTCATTTGTACAATAATTATTGAGTAGCCAAATAAATATGTATGTATGTGTGTATGTGTGTATATTGAAATGCAGCGTTAAGGGTTAAAAGTGATTTTATGGAAAATACAAAGGGTCATTATAATTTTTTACAAAATGTTAAAAAGTGCATGGCGCTGCAGAGCAGTAATCGCACAACAACTAGTAAACTGTTTACATATTTATATATAATGTATATGTATATGTGTATGTGTATGGCGTGAGGCTCTCAGCGTGGTGCTAACCATGTACTCGTAGGCATATATTTATGTGCATATGTATGTAAAACTAGCGACTAGTTGTGACATGTATGTATTTACTTACGCTGACATGATTTTTTCGTTGTTCTTGTTTCTGCTTATTGCGTTTACAGTATTTGTAAGTACTATATGTTCGGCTTCTTTTGCCCTGCTCTCCACTTGTGACGATCACTACACCTTTTTTCACACTGTTTAATCACCGCTTTCACTAGCTTAGCACTAAAGTTTCCACTGCTTTTTCTCTCGTTTATGTACCGTACTTGTTGGCAATCGCGCGATTACTGAACGTTGAAATGTGTTGAAAAGCCGTATTAGTGTGGCGACTGGCTGATTGTTTCACAACAGCCGGTAGAAGTAGTGTATGGCAGAAAGGAAGCCAAAAGTGGGGCCGATAACGTGGAGCTTTATGTTGGGGTTGAGCTTTGACGTCTGGTTAAGCTTTTTTGGCGCGAATGCATTCATGTAAATGCACATACGTACATGCGTATATATGTATGTATGTAAGTGAACGAGATATCATTATTTCACAGAAGGGCATCGGGTTGCTATACTTATAAATATGTACATACATATGTATGTACGTACAATAAATTTAAATTTAAAATTTGTTAGAATTCTTCAGCGTTTATTTGTGTAAATTAATGCCCACTTGTTTTTGACATTAGGCGAAGCTTTCTAACAACAAAATAATGTATGTATGTAGTATGTTCATTAGGATGGTCCAAAAAAAAAATGTTTTTCTTGATGCTTACCGCTTTATTTTTGTTTATTTAATATTTGCCCGTGCCAAGAACGCTTTAAAACTGGCCACTGAATTCCCATGGGAAAATGCACTTTTATGTAAATTTGTTATAAAATGTTTACAAATCGATATTTTTAATCTTATTTTTTTAATTTCCCTTCACAAGCGTCAACAAAATTATACTTTATGCTTTATTAAAAAAAAAAATAATAACACAGGTCTGCAAAAAAATGGGTTCGGAATGTTCTATAAAAGTGTAGTGTCATTTCCGAAGTAATTTTTTGCGTAGAAATCGAATCCGGGGTTTAAATTGCTCTATCACGTCAGGACTTTGAGATATCCTAACCTAAAAGTGCAAAAAACGCTGTTTTTGCCCATTTTTGGGTTATGTAGCTACGAAGATTTTGCCCTTCATAAAAAAGTAGACGTGGTATTTTAAATTATAAGTCTTCCTCTTTTAATGCTGTTGAGTTTGCTTAAATATCATTATTTTTCACTGAGATATCGCATTTTGAAGTTGGATTCGGATTCTACGCAAAAAATTACTTCGAAAATGACCCTACACTTTCCTAGAACAAAACGTTGTTGACCTGTGTAATTTTTAACGTAATCCGGCAAGATTCAATTATGGGGTTAGGGGTAGTCAGAATTTTCAAAACATTGGGTTTTTTTTGCATTTTCTTCAAGTATAATATCTTAGAAATATTGTGTGAAAATTTGAAGTGAAAACCGACAATTTCGAGTTATTCAACAACTAACAAAGGGCGCTCGGGCGCTCCGGAGCCGATGGCAAAACTTTAAATGAGTTTTTCTCAAAACTATGTTTTTTGAACTGGTGATCACTGTAACTTAAAAACCGCTTGGTAAATTTTAATAAAATTTATACTGCTTTTGAAAAACATAAAAAACTCGTGCCTGATCGAAGGATTTTTTTTCAGAAATTTTTCGATTTATTTTAAATAATTAATTCTCGGTTTTTTTCTCGAAAATCTGAAAAAATATTTCCTGAGGCTGCCGGTTAGTTTTGAAAAAAAAGCTTCAATCAGGCACAAGATTATCTATTAATAAACCTAATTTCTCTTCTCCGATTGATTTAATCTCCAAGGACTTGTGATGATCACCCCAAGGGACTTCTGGAGAAACGGGCTCCACACAAACAGCGATAACTTTTAGAATTTTTAATTTTTTTTTTTTGTCAAAATTTTGCTAAAGTCAAATTGAAACATGATGTATTAATGATTTTGTAAAATAAGGCAATTAACTAGAAAAAAAAAATTATTGAAAATCATCGTTTTTCAGGCCTCTGACTATCCCTAAACCCTTATAGGGTTGCATTTACGAAGGGTGGAAAAAACGGAGAACAAACTTTCCCGCAAAGTAGGTAATTAGTAGTTAGGGAGAGTATTCATTCGATAGAACTCTTTCTGCTCTACAAAATTATGTTAATTGTATTTTTTAGTTATTTAATTTTTTATTAGTTTTGAGGCTTAGAAATGGAATGCCCAGGAGGCAAAAATCAACATTTTCGACACCTGCTCCTCTTTGCTTTTCATCGATGTCAAAAAGCTGCCGGAGCACCCCGGGACCTTTGCGACGAGTATGAAGAAGGTGTCATAGGCGATTGAGTCTACAGCACGGAATGGTTTGCGCAGTTCAAAAATGGGGACTTTGACGTCGATGACACGTCACTTCTGAAGGAGGACAGTCGCCAAACCTGTCGTGAATTGGCGGAAAAAATGAACTGCGATCGTAAAACGATTCTCAGTCACCTTCATTCAGTAGGTTTTACCGAAAAATTGGAAGTCTGATGAGCTCAACAAACAAGGAAAATCGACTTCAAATGGCTTCTCAGCATCTCGCCCGCCATCGAGCAAGGACGCGGTCATAAACAGCGCTTTTTGTAGCGAATCGTCACGGGAGATGAGAAATGGTGGCTATACATCAAAATGAAACAAAGAAAGAAGTGCGTGGCTCCAGGAGATACGCCAAAGCCGAGAGTCAAGCCGGATCTCCATCCAAAGTAGATCATGAGATGTATTTGGTGGGACTGAGAGGGCATGGTGCAATGGGAAATGCTCGAAAAGAATATCATGGTCAACAAGGATTTCTACATTGCCCAGCAACATCGCATGAATGAGGCTTTTCGACTGAAAAGACGTGATCCACTCCTTCACGACAATGCCAGGCCCCCATGTTGCACAAGTCGTCAAAGCCGCACTCCAAGAGCTCGAATGGTACGTCCATCAGTATCCGCTGTATTCTCCACTTCTTACACTGACCGATTACCATCTTTTCCGCTCTCTGTCAAACCATATGAAGGACGTTACCTTCGATAACAAAGAGGTCCTTAAAAACTGGCTCAATATATTCTTTGACACCAGACCAGGCGATTTTCGGCGGAACGGCGTCAATAAATTGGTCGAAAGGTGGAAAGAGGTTGTAAACAGCAGCGGCGAATATTTAATTGATTAACTCATTGATATCATTAAGTGTTTTTTGTTTAAATAAAAGTCTTCGTTAAAAACGCTACGAACTTATTCCCCAAATCTAATATTTTCTTAACAATTTATTAAGATTTTTCACTCGTTGATACATTCATGTTTGGAAGAAAAGTTTTTTTAAGTCCAATGTGCACCTGCTTACGATTAGAATGCTTGCAATTAGAAAATTATTTTCAACGAATAATAACAAAGCAAAGCGTCGAAATGGAAACAGTGTTGCCAGTCATATGATTTGTACCGAAAATTAAATTTTTACTACTACAACTTAAAAGTTTCGTTTTTAAACATAGTTGTATATTTGTAAAATAGATAGAATAAAATTATAAAAAAATATATACAAAATAAACAAGACTGAGCTAAAATAGATACGACAGGAGCTTTGTTCTGATAACTTCGATTTTATTTATTGAAAATAGTTCCCTCTGGCCTCGATACACTGTTTTGCGCGATCTAAAAGGTTTTCGAAAGCGTATTTCAGGTCATTCACCATAATGTCCTTCAGGATGTCAGTACAGCCTTTTGGATAGTCTCTATGGACGCAAAACGTTTTCCTTTCATGACCAAATGCCATTTTCCGAATAGGTGGAAGCCACAGGGAGACATATCAGGTGAATACGGTGAGTGATTGATGGTTAAAATTCGATTTCTAGTCAAAACATCAGTCACAAGTGTGGATCGATGAGATGGTGCATTATCAGACAATAAGCGCCAGCTTCCTCCTTCGCGGTATTCAGGGCGATGCCACAAAACGTCAAGGTAGAAAATTGGATTGACGGTTTGGCCCGTTGGCACGAACACCTTGTGGACAATTCCCTTGGAATCGCAAAAAAAAAGTAGCATCGACTTGATTTTTGACTTCTCCAAACGCGATTTTTTTGGTGGTGGTTCGTCTGGGGCATTCCATTCGGCACTTTGACGCTTAGTTTCACGTTCATGTTGGAAACACCATGCTTCATCACCAGTTACAATGTTGTAAAGGAACTCCCCCTCTTTTCTCGCCTTAATGAGGTCTTTTGAATGTTGAATTCAGTTAACTTGTGCGGAATGAAACGCCCAAATGATCGATGTTTTGGAGATATTCAACTCCGATCCATGAATTTTAACGATGATTTTGGTTCATTTTCATAAATTTACGAAGAATTTCGATGGAGTTTTCAATAATTACTGATTTTGGGCGGCCCGTATGCTCAATGCCATTTATGTCCTCACAACCATCTCTGAATCGTGTAAACCACTCATGAACTCTGTCACGAGATAGACAATCATCGCCATAAATTATTTTCATCAATTCAAATGTTTCGGTAAACGTTTTACCGATTTTAAAACAAAATTTGATATCAGATCTTTGTTCGAAACTCATTTTTGTACCGGTGCCACAAACATACTGACACTTTAGACGCAATAACTTCGCTTCCCCCAAACCGACTAAACTAAGCTTTCACTGGAAGTCAGCTAGAGATGTAACTTCCAATGCACTAACTCATAAAAAAGATGGCGCCATCAAATACATTTTTATGACGCCAGTCTCGTTTATTTTGGACTTCGCCTTGTGTGTACATCGGTTTTTTTCAGTATCATTTTCTGAAAAGTTTTAAAGAGAAATCAAAAGAGAATATTGAAAACTTTTTTTTTTCAAATTTAAAATAATTTTCAAAGCGTTGGCGGCGCACATAAATCTATATATTATATATAAAAGAAAGTCATGTTAGTTACACTATTCATAACTCGAGAACGGCTGAACCGATTTGGCTGAAAATTGGTGGAGAGGTAGCTTAGTGCCAGGAGACCGGCATAGGATAGTTTTTATCCCATTCGAACGCGTTTCCGTGAAGTCACTTTAAATGTGGTATAACAAAAACGCATCTGATATGGAATAACAAAACGAAAGTGACAGCTAAACGTAATTTTTTCTATGGTTAAGTAGAAAATTTGATAATATAAATTTTATATAATCACAGTAATTTGTATTCTCTTTGAATCATCATTATAAATGCCGCAACCAAGACGATCGAATCTTTCCCGACAAAGCCGTAATGCAAGAAGGATACGAAACATTGCTAATGAAACGACTGAAGAAGCACAAGGAATTGCCCGTGAAGAGCGCCGCGTTAGTATGGCTTGACTTCGTGCTTCTCAAACATGATTCAATAATAATAATTGAATCATGCTTCTCAACCACAAAAGCAAAGCGAAGCAGCCCGTGAGACTGCTCGGTTGGCAATGCGAAATCGGCGAGCGAATAACAGAGATCAACAAGTAGATCATTTTCGACGCACAAGAAGAGAATTATCAAGTGCTGATTTGAATCGAGCAGCGTTTCGATATGATTGCAACACTGATTACTGCTTGTATCCCAGCGTTTGCATTGGGCCAATGAATGTTGTTTACGAGTATTGTGGCGCATTGAAATTTTCCGGAGAAACGCCCGGAATGTGCTGCCTTAGTGGAAGAGTGAAACATAAGCCCACCAAAACTTTGCAACGGTACGCGTTTGGTGGTAAATAAATTGATAAACAATGTGATTTACGCGACGATACTCAAAGGAAAATTCGAAGGTGAAGAAGTTCTCATTCCGAGAATGAAGAAGTTCTCCCAACGGATCTTTCGTTTGAGTTTAAAAGACTTCAACTTCCGATCCGTCTTGCATTCGCCATGACCATTAACAAATCACAAGGCCAATCCTTTAAAGTATGTGGTCTGAATGGTCAATTATATGTGGCATGTTCACGGATCGGAAAACCATCTGCGTTGTTTGTTCTTGAAACTGACAATAAAACGAAAAATGTTGTATATCATAGGGCATGATTCAAGTATTAAAGGTTTGCTCATTTGTGACATTAGAATTTTGACACTCCCTTACAAAAGGTCGCATTTAAGAAGGGCGTAGAAAGTGGAAAAATTAAATACCTTTTTGGTAAAAATGGTAGCAAAAAACGTTTTCTTTTTACTTAAATTATAACTGGTACAAACAGAAATTGCCAGGAATGATATTAAAAAAAATGTTATTAAGTTAAACCCAGATTGATATTTTGTGAATTAATTTTTAAATTGAAAACTGATCACGAAGTTGGGAAGTTTTACCAATATGAAGCTATTATATTACCTAAGTAGTATGACCCTAATGAATTCCTTGCGCCTTGCTTTACTATGCTATGCCCACGTAAGTTTGGAGTTTTGACCCCCAAGTCGCGATTATTCATTCTAACTACTTGACAAACTACCACGGGCATGAAACACCAAATGATAGAAAATGTTGTTTGTAATAGCAGAGGCTCCTCAACAGGCAATGGCACACCTCCGAGTGTATTTCTGCCATGAAAAAACTCCTCATAAAAAACCATCTGCCATCGGGAGGCTATGATTAGTTACATATTGTTAAATGAGCTCTTGTTGGTAACTTATGTATCTTTAAAGTAACGTAGTAAGTACTTCCCCCACCTGTATTTGAAAGGCATTGGACTCAAATTGTCAGAACGCCCATCTTTCACGTTCATTGCCCCAAAAAGATGCTTTGTGATATCCTGATTTAAGCTGTATGTCAGTATGTTTTCCATATCATCTTGGTTATTCACATACCGAGCAAGTGCTTATACACGCTTTTGAAAACGAAATGTTTTTCCTACAAATTTTACATTTCTTCCACTTTTGCTAAAAATTTCTAGATTTAACAACCCAGTGCCTTGCTAAGGGAGCCGATTTGTCAAGAGGGAATGAGAAAGCTGCTTACTGAGCAAACCTTTTATCATTGAATCATGATCATAGGGTAGTGAAGAGTGAAATCTATTAAAGCTTCATTGAAATACTTGATTAATAAAAAAATTAACTTAATAAAATCAAAAATCTTTTTTATTGCCTCTAGGGCAGAACAAAGTTCGCCGGGTCAGCTAGTTATAAATAAATACAAGTAAAAAAGAGAGAACGTAGGTTCGAATCTCGGTGAAACATCGAAATTAAGAAAAACATTTTTCTAATAGCGGTCGCCCCTCGTCAGACAATGGCTAACCTCCGAGTGTATTTCTGCCATGAAAAAGTTCCTCATAAAAAAAACAAAAAGAAAATAAAAAAATATCTGCCGTTCGGGGTCGGCTAGAAACTGTAGGCCCCTCCATTTGTGGTACAACATCAAGACGCACATCACAAATAGGAGAAGGAGCTCGGGCAAACACCCAAAAAGGGTGTACTCGCCAATTATATATATATATATATAAATGTCGGGACGGTAACTACCAATTCAAAACCCGCCTAGGAGGGCCTAGGGGTGATGATAGATAGTCGTTTAAACTTTAAAACTCTTCTAAAATATGCTGTGAAGAAGGCATCGAATGTAGAGGCCTGTCTGGCACGAATAATGCCAAACAACGATGGCCTTACCCATAGGAAAAGGCTACTACTACATAGTAGGGTTGTCAGTTCAGTCCTTTTATACGCGGGGCCGATCTGGGCTGACGCATTGAACATAAACAGCTATTCAAGAAAACTAATATTCCTCTAACGGCTAAGCGCTTTGCGGACTACCTGTGGCTTCCGCACAATTTCTGATGACGCTTCCCTCGCCATTGCAGGACTAATTCCGGTTGAGATTTTGGCAAAAGAAATGAAGACAGTACATATAAGGCTATCCGAACACGACGGTAGATCAAGGCGTAAAACAATTTAAGCAGAAGAAAGGCATCTTTCGATCGCCCACTGGCAAGACCGGTGGAACAAATCCCCTAAAGGTAGATGGACGCAAGAGTTAATACCCACTCATACGACGTGGTTAGAAAGGAACTATGTGGGAGCAAATTACTACCTAACTCAATCGCTTGCAGGGCAAGAGGTATTTAAAAAAATACGTCCATACATTTGGCCATGACAGCTCACCAAACTGCCGAATCTGCGCGGAAAAGGAAGAAGATGGTGATCATGTCTGATTCCAATGCCCACGCCATGTTGCCGAAACCTCTGGAATCTTAAACGGAGAAAATTCTGTAGACTTTATGCTAAAGTCAGCTGATAATTGGAAAGGAATCTGTGCGCTTGTGACATATATTCATAATGAGCTAAGCCAAGCAAAGTTTTGTAGGCGTGAACAATAATTAGGAACCTTTGAGCTAATCAGCCCTGTGAGGTAGTACCTTTTTGGCAATTCCGCGGGGAGAGTGGTCGATAGTGAAGAGGATAGAGGAGCTGTGGAGCTGCAAGTCGCGCATGTTGATATGCCGGTATAGCTGTACTCATGAGAGTCTCCTCTACACGGGCGTCATCCCAGAAAAAAAAAAAAAATCCTCTTAGGTGCCTTTCAAACTCACACTTTGGGTGTCGGGCAAAAAATAGGAAGAGGAAGAATATGTTTACTTCTATTTCTCATTTCTAGTCTCATACATAAAGAGAATAGTTATAGAGTTATTTTCGTAGTCATTATAAATTTCGGCGTTCCTTGGACTGTTTGAGAGAAAGATTCTGTGGAAGATTTTTGAACTTTTAGACGTTGGTGATGACGAATGACGCGAGCGATGGAACAATGAGCTGTATTTGTTTTACGACAACATAGACATTGCGCAGCAAATAAAGATCCAGCGGGGTCATGTCGTCCAAATGGATACAAACGCTCCGGCTTTGAAAGTATTCAATGCGGTACCAGGGCCTCCTCTACGTGGGAAATATCAGGTAGAGAAGGACTTGGACTCCCTTTCTGTGTACAATTGGCGCCGATTAGAACGAGAAAGGAACGACTGGCCCACTTAGTAAAACTCGGCACCAAAACCGCTTAAGTGGTTATCGGGCCAATCAAGCAGAAGAAGAGAATATCCACAAATCTAACCTAAAAATATGATGCAAGAGCCCAACAAGGTTCGGTACGCATACGAGCTATCATTGATGACTTTTTTGGCTATCATTGATGGCTGAAAGTATTCGATGCGGTACCAGCTGGTAGTACATGGCAGAATAAGAGGAAGGCCTACTCTACGCTGGTAAGAAGACTTCGCTTCACTTGGTGAGAGAAAGAAACGTCTGGCGCGCTTAGTTTAACTCGACCAGTTGGGAAGATTATAATTATTATCGTAATAATAAGTAAGCGCGACTGTTCGTTTTCGTTTATTTACTATACATTTTTATTTCACTTTTGAGTTACATAATAACCAAATATTTTCATGCTAACTGTATAACTAACTTAATATAATAAGTGTTTACATATTCTTAACCAAGGCAAGTATGGAAGTGTTCTCGATATATATTTTTAAACTTCGTAGTTTGAGTATATTGTCCTGCCCCTTTTCAGTTCAGCACTTTGTATGGGTTCAAAATGCCGTTGGGATCTAAAAGTTGCTTCATCTCACGCATCTTCACTATGGCCGCTGGGCTTTTACTATACTTCAGATAGTTCTTTTTCAGAAAACCAATGCCATGCTCAGCGCTAACGCTACCCTTAACCTGCGCCGTGTACTCATAGACGAAGGGTTCAATGCATTTGTAGATTTCCTGTGTGAATTCCGTGCAGCAGATATTCAGATGCAAATTTGAATCGCCTATATGTGGAAGGGTGAAAGGGTTGCAAAGTGGTAAATTCAAGCTATAAATTACGAGTATTGCATGAACGTCTCACCTAAATGTCCGTAACCACAAACGCGTGTGGCCAAACCGCCCACGCGCTCCTTCATCACATCGACTATATGATAAAATTCACGCAACGGCAATGAGATGTCGTATTTGAAGCAGAAGCCATCCTCAACAAGCGCAACGGGTACCAATTCGCGCAACTTCCAAATCTCTTGCATTTTACTCACCTCGCCCGTGATGGTGCCATCGACAATCTGTCCTTTCTCCATACCATTTTCCAAGAAGCGATTGAACTTTTCCATGTCATGTTCGGCATTGCTGCCGGAAGTTTCAATCAACATATAAAAGGGATAGCCCTCGATCGGGGAGCTGGAGTAGGAGGGGAAAAAGTAACAGCAATTGTTTTTTGTATAAATCGCATCAAAATACTTTTTTAATTTAATATCTATAAAAAAAATTGTTTACTTGAGCTTGAAGTGATTAACGCTGGCGTCTAAGGACTGGGCATCGACCATTTCGCATGAGGACAGAATTTCACCTAAAAATTTCCGGGAATTGTGGAAAGTTTTAAGCACATCGTCGAAGGAAGGCAAACCTGCGTATGAAAAGTAAGAAAGTAGAGGTTTGAATAGAATTTCAATATACGAGGTGAAGTCCAAAATAAACGAGACTGATGTTTTGATGGCGCCATCTTTTTCATGAGTTAGTGCATTGGAAGTTACATCCCTAGCTGTCTTCCAGTGAAAGCTTGGTGACATTCGGTTCAGTGGAAGCGAAGTTATTGCGTCTAAAGTGTCCGTCTGTTTGTGTCATCGGTACAAAAATGAGTTTCGAACCAAGAGCTAATATCAAATTTTGTTTTAAAATCGGTAAAACCCTTACCGACACATTTAAATTGATGAAAACAGTTTATGGCGATGATTGTCTACCTCGTACCAGAGTTCATGAGTGGTTTACACGTTTCAGAGATGGTTCTGAGGACATAAATAACAATGAATATTCGGGCCGCCCAAAATCAATAATCACCGAAAACTCTATCGAAATTGTTCGTAAATTTATCAAAAATGAACCGAAATAATCGTTGAAATTCATTGAATCGGAGTTGAATATCTCAAAAACATCGATTTATCGTATTTTAACTTATCATTTGAGCTTACGAAAGGTCTGTGCACGTTTCATTCCGCAAAAGTTAACTGAGGATCAAAAATTGCTCAGAATTCAACATTCGAAAGACCTCATTAAAAAGGCGAGAAAAGACGAGAAATTCCTTTACAACATTGTAACTGGTGATAAAACGTAGTATTTCCAATATGAACCTGAAATTAAGCGTCAAAGTGCCGAAGACCCCAGATGAATCACCACCCAAAAAATCGCGTTTGGAGAAGTCAAAAATCAAGTCGATGTTCATTTTTTTTTTACGATTCCAAGAGAACTGTCCACAAGGTGTTCGTGCCAACGGGCTAAACCGTCAATCCAATTTTCTACCTTGACGTTTTGAAGCTTTTGTGGCATCGCCCTGAATACCGCGAAGGACGAAGTTGGCGCTTATGGCATGATAATGCACCATCTCATCGATCCACTCTTGTGTCTGATGTTTTGACTAGAAATTGTATTTTAGCCATCAATCACTCACCGTATTCACCTGATATGTCTCAGTGACTTCCACCTATTCGGAAAATGGCATTTGGTCATGAAAGAAAAACGTTTTGCGTTCATAGAGGCCATCTAAAAGGATTGTACCGACATCCTGAAGGGCATTCCGGTCAATGACCTGAAACACTGTTTCGAAAAGCTTTTAGACCGCGCAAAACAGTGTATCGAGGCCAGAGGGGACTATTTTGAATACATAAACTTGAAGGCAAGGCTTCTGTAGCCGAAAGTATGTAATTTAATTCTAAAACATCGACTTACCATCTCAAAAACATACTACTTCACAGAGCATCCCTAGAGAATTCGAAAATTACCGTCCCTTTTCAGTTTGTGCCTCGAAGTAGCCTTAGTTGGAGCTCCAATTCGGCCGATAAATGATGACTCGTCTCGACAGATAAGGGGTTCAAGGTCAATGCATCCTCATGAGAGTGGCAGTATTATGCTAAATTTATTATTAGAAACGCAATGGTTACAGCCTTTTTGAGAGCTCAAGTTGGTAGATCTTTGGTTTAAGACGGACGCACAGCGCATGAACAACAGACGTTTAACACGCCAACTTCGATAGTCGAGCGAATTACCATTTTGCTGATGGCAAATGGGCCAACTGGGAGCTACATAGATAGACCCCCAAGATCGTTTTTATTGGTTACACTGAAAAATGGAAGTCAAGCTAATAATTCAGAAATAATTCGCCAGAAAAGCCAGATCGATTTCCAAGTACTCAGGCAAAGGTTGCTATTGTATTTCAAACTAAGGAACTCCTTAACAAAACCTGAGAAACACGTGAGAATAAAATTACCTAACTTCCAGCTTGGACGATGACAACATCCGATGAAGCGACGCTTGGAGTGTTTGAGAAAAAGATTCTGTGGAAGATTTTTGGACCTTTGCACGTTGGCGTTGGCGAGTATAGCAGGCAATGGAACGATGAGTTGTATGAGCTTTACGACGCAGCGAATTAAGATCCAGCGGCTTCGTTGCTGAGTCATGTCGTCCGAATGGATACAAACGCTCCGGCTCTGAAAGTATTCGATGCGGTACCAGAGGAAAAGAAATGCTACCTTTGTGTGGAAAAAATCAGGTAGAGAAGGACTTGGATTCCCTTGGTGTGTCCAATTGGCGCCGATTAGTATGCGAAAGAAACGACTAGCGCGCTTAGTTAAACTCGGCACCAAAATCGCTTAAGCGGTTATAGCGCCAATCCAGTAGAAGAAGAATTTTCACAAATCTAATCTAAAGATATGATACATTAGCCCAACAAGGTTCGGTACGCATACGAGCTATCATTGATGACTTTGGCGGTCACATGTTGTCCCTACGCATTGTGATACTCATTCAGTCATACCAAGTCGCATCAGTCCTGGTGTGGAACTTCGCTAATTCCTGATCTGGCCCTTTCAGAAAGCACCTACTAATTTTGCATATTTTACAGGGAAGGACTTAAGTGTACCATACAGCAGGAAAATAAATCTTACGGCTTAATTGCAAAAATAGCAAATTTAAGTCGAGCAGCGGTCCAAAAGATTATTAAAAACTTCGAAGAGACTAAGTCGTATGAAAATAAAAAGTGAACCGACTGGTCGCTCGTGACTGCCGAAACAAGCCGTCCAGAAGAGATGTAAGCTACATTTGAAGAGAAGTCGACAAAAATTCGAGAAATTAGTGCTCCGAAATCGATCCAACATATCATCGAGTCATTCGGAAAAAATATATATCCAAGAACTATTAAAAGATATCTTAATAATAGCGAATATTTCAGCAGGACACCACGTGAAAAGCCTCTGATTTCAGAAAAAAACCGTCGCCTTCGACTTGAGGAAGGGAATGGATTTCTGGTCTTAAGTTTTATTTACTGATGAATCGAAGTTCAGTATATTTGGAAGTGATGACCGCGCTAAAATATAGAGGTGAAGAAATGCGGATATGGAAATGGAATTGGATACCAATGCCAAGCACGGCGGTGGTAGCGTAAGGGGTTGGGGGAACTATAGCTGCATCTGGCGTTAGAAAGATGACCTTTATTGAAGGTACTATGGACTGATATAAATATGAAAACAAATTGGAATCCCGTTTGAGACCATCAGTAGAATGCTTGGGTCTTGCACAAGCTTGGGTTTTCCAACAAGACAAAGGCCCTAAACGTACTGCGCTAATTGTCAAAGGATGCCTCCTACTATATATTACGCACCCAGACAACTAAATACATCGCTGCAGAGTCCAGATTTAAATCCGGTAGAGCACGCTTGGGAGCTTTTGAAGAGAAAAATTCGGCAAAGTATAGTAACTGAGTCAAAATCGCTAAAAAAAAGAGTTCATGGAGGCATGGAACCAAATATCATAGGAAAAGCTCACCCAACTAGTTGGATCAATGTTTCGACGCCTTCAAGCAGTGACTGGTAATGATGGTGGACCTACTAAATAAAGGGTTTTCGAAAAATGGAGTTATTTTGAATAGCCCGCTATTTCGGTAGATGTCACTTTTGAAGCTGTCATTTTTTTTAATATTTGACAAGTAGAAACTACACCATTAATAAAAATGGAGTGATAGACGCTTGAACAACGCATCGAAATTATTAAAATTCACTATAAAAATGGTGAGACGGTTCGTAAAACTCGAACATTTTTGGGTCATCGTGAAGCACCTTGTCAGACCGCAATACAGAAATTGGTGAAGAAGTTCGAGCTGCTGAGACAAGTTAGTGATGTGAAGAATAAAACCCGTGCACGTCGCTCAAGAACAGCCGAAAATATTGCTGTTGTAGCCGAAAGTGTTGAAGAAAACCCAGATTTGTCCATTCCTCGTCGTTCTTTGGAATTAGGCATTCCACAAACGTCATTACACCGTATTTTGCATGAAGATTTGGGTCTTAAGGCTTATAAAGTCCAGTTAACACAAGAACTCAAGCCGGCCAACCATCTACAACGTCCTGTCTTTGCTGATTGGATCGTTGAAATGCATGAAAATGATCCGGAATTCCATCGAAAAATCATCTTGAGTGATGAGGCTCTTTTCCACCTCGGTGGCTTCGTCAACAAGCAAAATTGTCGGATCTGGGGCTCAGAAATCTCTGTCCTCAACGTGTGACTGTTTGGTACTGTTTATGGTTCGGCGGAGTCATTGGACTTTACTTTTTCGAGAATGAAGCTGGAGCAACAGTTACGGTGAATGGATTGCGCTATCGAGAGATGATTAACGATTTTTTATGGCCGGAATTGGGTGGTATTGATCTGGAAAACGTTTATTTTCAATAAGACGGCGCTACGTGCCACACAAGCAACGAAACCAATCTTTGAATATCAAAATAACACCTCTTATTGGAAAACCCTTTAGAATTCGACCAGTGATGCGGTCTGTCGTAGTTTATTCCTCACCCTATGTATAAGTTTTTAATATATTTTAGCATTTCCTACTGGAGCTATTTATATCAGATTCAGCATCAATTAGAGGTCCCTTTACCTAGATGAGCAATTGTCACTAGAGTGAGACCGACATTTTACCACCCAGCTTGGAGAAACTACAGATAGTTTCAGTTTCCTTCGTTCCCTTAAGGAGCAAAAGGCTCTAACAAGTTTTTTTCCAAGCTGTTCTGTCGTTTGCATAAGTTTTGATCTCGTTCCAACTTAGCTGGAGATTCTCTACTTTGATTGCCAGCTGCCTTCTCCAGGTGTAAGCTGGTCTCTCTCTCTACGTCTGCTGCCTTGTGGGGTCTAAGTAATGGCTCTGGTTTTCCAGTCTCCCATGGACCGCGTTTCCAGGTGGCGGATAGTGGGAAATAAAATACCACCCGCGGTTTAAAACTGGAAAGCAAAAACCAAAACCGGAAAGCGTCTGTCTTAGAGTGTGCGGCTTTTCTGTCAGCATCTGTACTTCATTTGAGAAGCGGCTGTATTAACACCTGCCAGTAGGTATAAGTTGGAATACCCGGCTTGCAGGTATCTGGTGACCACAGTACCAGGATCGGATGCAAAGGTCCAACTAGCCCCTCATCTTAAATTACAATCGATTACTGAAACCGAAAAAAGAAGAGTTTCCTTTTTGGACACTCAAAAATTCCACATGCAAAATCCAATGAGAGTTCGCAAATCCTCGGCCTAAATTAAGACGGCGGCCTTACACTTCCTTTAATAGGAAGATGAACTCTTTGTTCTGTTTTTGTCCTGGATATTATATTCAATGGGTTTGGATCTTCACCCTATTTTAATGGAATTTAGCACTATCTCGCGCTGCTTATTGCATATTGCAGGTGCTACTTTGGGCTAAGTACGCAATTGAATAGTAAAGCCCGCACATTGAGGATCTTTCAATCATGCCGTACAGCCTTTGGCAAAACCTGGGGTCTGAAACCTGTTGTGGTCTGGTGGATATACACAGCACTCACCAGACCAATCATCACTTATGCTTCTGTGGTTTGGCGGCGACGGACTATGGTTAAGTCCACATTTCGATAATCAACATATACAGCCCGCAAAGAAGTGTATGTTTATGCATTGAGGGTGCCATGAATACAACCTCCGGTGTTGCTCTAAATGCTAGCTTGATTTGCCCCCTTTGGATCTTAAGATATAACAGGAAGCAATAAAAGCAAAGTGTAGGCTCCATAAATAGGGTTTCTGGAACGAAGACAGATTTTCGAGACACAGAGAAATCTTTAAGATGCTATCTGAGGAGTATCTACTGTTTTTGGCTCCTAAGGACGAGCTTATACGCATAGTTGCATTTGGAAGGAAATTTGATGTCAGATTTCCATTGCGTGAGCAATGAAGCAATCCAAAGTGCATTCAAAGATGTTTGACGGATATTTTCTTTACCGATGGGTCCAAGAATGAAATAGATTCTGGAGCCCGTACTGGCACTTAAACGATAGTAATAAGTATCATTACACTATGGGAGGAATGGCAGCTGTTTTCCCAACGGAAATGTTTGCCATTCTAAAAGTGGCAGAGCCAGATATCGAAAGCCAATAATCGGAATCAGCACTGCAGGAATCATGAAGAGAATCAGTGATTACGTATGCTTTTTACATAAAGACCGGTGGTCTAGTCTACAACGCTGTAGAGCTGCAAAGTTTTTTGTGAGAAGCCCGAACAGAAAACTGTCGAACTTTCTTCGAAAACTTGGTAGAAAAGACGTTCAGTTGATGGTCGGTATTATTAAAGACATATCCCCACATGGGTTTGACCATTGCATATGATTACCTTTGGAATCTTTCAGGACGCAACCCATGTGAGTCTGCATATAACCACCATTAGAATCATTGGTAACGCGATTAGAGGAGGTGAATATCACTGAGCATTTTCTCTGTAAGCGCCTTGAATTTGCTAGAGCAAGGCTGCGAATGTAGGGTTTCGATTCTCAAACGGGAAAATATTTTCCGATTTACCAAAAAATATGGAAAATTCTCACACGGGTAGGCTATGTCTATGCCACTATTTCATCCTATCTTTTTCCTTCTGTTACTTCTCTTCCTTCCTCCTTGACTATCTACCCTTTTTCTTTCCAGCTTTAAATACAATGGTGTTTTAGTAGTTACCAAATCTCTCGGTGCTTCTTGGCGCGACTTTTTCAAATTTCAATTTCAAGGGATAATCCGGTCAAGGTCATATGCATTTCTCTCTGCTTACTTTTATGTATTTTCGATCAGAAAACCTTGAGATAGATCGGTACCAGAAATGTATGGTGGACGAACTAATGATTGATTACGAGTACTTACCCAAGAAGGCAACATGCTGAGCTTGTGGCTGTGGCGCACACAGGATGGACACCTTGGTCAATACACCCAGCGTACCCTCGGAGCCAATGAAGAGATGTTTCAAATGGTAGCCAGTGTTGTCCTTTTTGAAGTCCGACATAAGGTCGAGGATATCACCATTGGCTAGCACCTAACGTAGCAGTCATTCCATATAAATGGCACTTTTTAATTCAACTCAAATACCCACCGCTTCAACACCCAAAACGCTGCCATGCAAATTACCATAACGCAACACGCGCAATCCGCCAGCATTCGTGGAGACATTGCCGCCAATGTGACAGCTTGACTTGGCGCCCAAATCCAGTGGCACCACCAAGCCCGCTTCCCTTGCCTTTAAGTCCAAATTCTCCAGTATACAACCGGCTTCACAAGACGCTATGCCAGTGATTTCGTCTATGTGCAGAATCTTGTCGAGACGCGCCAACGACAATACAATTTCATCACAAACCGGCACCGAACCACCTACTAAGCCAGTATTGCCACCTTGCGGGCAAACAGCCAATTTCCGTTCGTTACAGTACTTCAGTATGGCAGACACTTCCTGTGCGGAGCCGGGCCTTAACACAAGTTGGCTGTCACCTGTATTTTAATGGAAATAATTTCAATAAGGCTGGGTATTTTTGAGCTACCAGGAACAACGCACCGCGTACACTACGCAAAAAATCAACATTGTAGCCCTGTAAGTCCTCCTGGACCGCATGATTTTTCCCAACAATAGATTCGAAGAAGGTGACATCTTTGCCCTCTAAATTGGCATAATTGCCACGCTTCACATTGTGTCGCACCTGCAAGGAATAAAAAGAAAAGGAAGAGAATATAATTTTCTTAACAATCCTTTCAACAACAACAACATACAATTAGATACGCACACAAACAAACATTGAGTACAGCAAAGAAGCAGGCAGCCACCCTTAATGAGTTTTTCTTTGCGTTGTTGTTTTACGCGAATGCGACTTTGTTTTCGGCTGCATGTGTGTGTGTTTGCCTGTGTTTGTGTGTTCGTGTGTGGTACATATGGCGTAAACTAAGAAAAGGGGTGCTCGAATAGAAACTTGCGTGTCAAATAAAAACACAACAACAGCAACAAAAACATGACATGTCTAGAAGGCGGAGCTGGCCGTTGGCGGCTTTTGATTGTATTTTGAATTCTCTCTTAGCTTTTGTGTTGCATTGGGAAACAATTACGTTACGAAGAGTGAATAATTGCATAATTATAATTACGTGCATACATATGTATGCATGTAAACGTATAGTTATATAAATTATAAGAACATTAATAATAAAAATTTGTAATTGTTTAATTTCAAAATACAGTACGCGCTCGTTTATAGAGACGCTCGATTTTATGTATGTACATCGTACAAGCCGTACAAGAATTACATAGATTATGAGAACTAATAAATATATTTTTTTACTAATAAAGCGTGATCGGATTGCAGGTACTTTTCCACAAGTGGTACTTTTTCTTTCTTCATAATTTTTTCCAGTATTCATTAACACTTCATCATGGAAAGACTTACATACGCCTCAACAACGTTTACTAATTGTAAAATTGTATTACAAAAATCGACGCTCTGTGAAAACTGTTCATCGCGCGCTCAGGTCAACTTATGGTGTTCAGCGCTGGGACCCATTTTTGGTTTGAACAGCAACCCAAAGCCATTCAAGAGCAGTTATTACTTCCATTGAAAACAGCCGGAGCTGGAGGAATCGTCTGGAGGAATCATCGGCCCATATTTCTTCAAAGACGAGGCTGTCGCCAATGTAGCAATGAATGGCGAACGCTATCGCACCACAATATAACGTCTTTTATCGCTTCGCACTGCACATTGCTTGAACTTCTGCATGGTGCGGTACTGTTGTTCCAGCGATTTAGTCTGTGCTCCATTTCGACCAGCGCAGGTGGCAAATTTGCTCTTTAATTGCTTTTCGCTCGCTTATTTTCCGCCAGGTCTCTTCGCTTATCCATGCATTTTTAACTCTAGGGATTGGACCGAGGGTGTTATCTCTACAGGTTTTTACAATATTTTGGATTGTATCCCACTTCGCTTTTGTTGGTTTGTCGTCGCATGTCCGTGTTTGACGATGTTCGGATAGTACATCCAGGAATTGAATTTTTACAGCAGTGTCCTTCAGTCTCTCGGTATTTTATTTCGAAAGCCTGGTTAAGGCTTTGGTTTTTTTACGCGGTACAATGCCGATTAGTAGACAGCCAGGTGACTTTATGACTGCTTATATTCGAAAAGGGTGGCCCCGATGTCTAAGCTTCTTGCATTGCAAAAATCAACAAAATCATCAATCCACGGGGAAGGATGTCGTAAACAGCGTTTAACTGGCTGTGGAAGTCCTCTTTTCCACTCTCGGTCGCTCTGTCTACTGGCACATATGTAGCTCTGAATAATGGAGATGCTCCTCACTTTGGATTTCAAAACATACCCATATCAATCTGTGGGATAGTAGACTCATTTTTGCCTCCTGCTTTAGAAGAATACCAAATCCCGATTCGTGCTTACTGCCCTGAGGTTTGCCGGAGTACAAGAAGATGGTGCGTTTGTGTGTCTGTCGTGTGCGCTAATTTAATTTAATTTAATTTATCCTAGTAGGTGGTCCAATGACCGACACTGCGACCTAAAAGATCTTTTGTGTCAAGCTACCTAATTTAATATGGATGATCCTTCTGATCATCCGCGAAAGTTGCCCGACCACTACATCAGGTTCTAGTTTGCCTAGTTGTTCTCTGCCTTTGGAAAGGAGTTGGTTGAAAGCCATGTTCTTCCAACAATTTTTCTGCTATACGTATAAACCTTAGTATATCTGTAATAGGAGCTTTCTTTATTTCTTCCGGATCCAGTTGATCACGGTGGAAAATTTGCATTCTGTTTCTAGCCAGTGCAACGCACTCGCACAATAAGTGCTCCGTTGTTTCATCATCTTCAAAACAGAGTCTACACTCAGTGTCCCTGAGGAGTTGAATTCTGTTAAGATGATAGTTTAGATAGTAGTGGCCCGTAAGAAAGCCTACTATTTTCCTGATATCTACTTTTCGTAAGTTAATCAGTTCCTTTTAGTAGGTAAAGGGTCTAACCAACCTCTTGGCTTGACGAAGTTTCAGATTATTTTCCCAGTAAGCTATTCTGAGAGTATGTTCCCACTGGTCTACCCTGGATTTAGCTTCCGCCCAGTTGATACCACAATATGGTTCTGGTCCTATAAGGTCTGATGTCGATCCAGCCCTTGCCAGTTCATCAGCAATTTCGTTACCCTCGATTCCAGAGTGACCTGGAACCCAGCAAAGTACAACCGTATTTTTTGTACTTAATTTTTGAAGATTGTTTACACATTCTTCCACTAGTCTCGACTCCAAAGAATGAGACATTAGTGCTTTCAGTGCCGCTTGGCTGTCCGAATATATAGTTATGTGGGCCCCTTTGATACCCCTTTTTAGATTTGTCAGTGCACAGATCGAAATCGCTTGGATTTCGGCCTGGAAGACACTGGGCCATTTGCCCATGGGTTCTGAAATTTTTGTGTTGGGTCCAAAGATCCCGGCACCAACTCCAGTATTTGTTTTTGAACCATCAGTGAACCATATTAGACTTTTTGGGTTAACCCAAGGTCCTCCAATTTCCCATTCATCACGGTCTGAGATAATTATCTCATAATTTCTATTGAAGACCCGTTTCGGAATCATGTAGTCTGTTACTGAACAGCTAATATCCTTATCCGGTATTTTTCTTAGAATACTCATATGACCAAAGTCACTGTATTCCTTATTTGACAAGATTTGCATTTTTAGTGCATTTCTGGCTGCACATTTCCATATGAATATATGCAGTGGAGATAGTCCTACTATCGCTTCAATTGCAGTTGTGGGACAGTTTCGCATGGCACCTGTTATAGACAAACAGGCCTGCCTTTGAAGACTTGCCAGTAATTTCTTGGCTGTTTCTTGTGTGGTTTTGGGCCACCAAACAAGGGACGCATAGGTGATGATTGGTCGAATCATCATTGTATACATCCAATGAATCATTTTGGAGTCAATACCCCATGTTCTCCCCAGGAGACTGCGACATGCCCACATGGCTCTGGTGGCTTTATCTATCACCGATTTAAGGTGAGAGTTCCAATTTAATCTTTTATCCAGAACAACTCCTAAATATTTGACCTCATTGGAATAGTTTATATTTGTTCCTTCGACAGTAATTGAACCAAGGTCCAACTTATATCTGTTTGTGAAAGGTACAATAATAGTCTTGCTGGGATTTATAGAAAGTCCTTCTGCACGACACCAGTTTAGAATGAAATTTAATGTTTGATTCATAATGCTGGATATTGTTCTGTCGAATTTGCCAGGAATAATCACTGCAATATCGTCAGCATAGCCAATTACCTCCAAGCCTAACTCACTTAGTTTGACTAGGAGGTCGTCGTGTGCGCTAAAGTATTAAGTTCTTTTTTGCATTGTCTGACGATTTTTGAATTGGTTGTAGGTGACTTTAAGGCTAAGATGGCTGATTGACTATCTGAAAAAATGCATACCTCCGATAGTTGTTGCGGATGGTTTTTAATTATCCCGGAAGCTTCTCTTGTACCAAGAACTTCTGCTTGAAAAACACTATTCCAATTCCCCGTGCGAAAAGACTTGCACATGTCGCGGTCTTTCGAATATACTCCAGCGCCGCAGTCCTTCTTGGACTCGTCAGTGTAAAGTGTTTTTGTATTCTCTTTGACTATCCAATTCCGTTAGCGTGAAAAACTTTACCTTAATTCTATTCTGAAGCCTAGGGTAACGGTAGTAACTGTTATACGCGGTACTTGTTTGGAGACCGTTTCATGCAGTCTATATTAATAGATAAGAGATCTTTTGTACGCTTTGCTTTGCGCTCGATGAAATTCGTTGTCTATTGTCGATGTGTTTTGTATTTGATATTTGTGCGAGCTCAATAGATTGTCCGTATCTGCTCAATAAAATTCATTTCAATGTACCCCCATGCATTTTCCCTTATAACGAATTGATTTGTTTTGTGGGTATTGTTAAAACTTTTTATGGAATGAATGCTTCTTTTAGGAGGCTCAATTTAATGCTTATTCTTCTTCCTTAGACTTTGATTTTTCTTATTCTGATTCTACTTTTAAGAATTTACTTATAGGACTCTTGCATATGGTCTTTGTTTGTTTCTATCCATCTTATAGTCTGTAAGTATCCCGGTTTAATAAATAAATAAATTCCAAATTGCGCAACTTAGGCAGGTTCTTAATAATGAAAACTTTATTTAAAAAAAATAAATATTTTTATATTATTTTTTTATTAATTTAAAAATATTGTAAAATAGCTAATCATTAAATAGGCTAAGGGTCTGGAACCTGCATAAATTTAGCAATTTGGCGTGGCACGGCTTTTTCTTCCTGACTTTTTTTCAGATTCCGCTTCAGAACAAGCAGGACCAAGTGGCAGTGATTGTGTGCAAGAACCGCGCAAATAAATGCTTCTTCTTGAAAAAGTGACAAATATCAAAACTCAATCTGCATTTGTTCATTTAGGGTTAGGGGTAGTCAGAGGCCGAGAAATGATGATTTTCAATAATTTTTTTGCTAGTTAATTGTTTTATTTTACAAAAATAAAAACATAGCATTAATACATCATATTTCGACTTGACTTTAGCAAAATTTCAAAAAAAAAAATTATAATAATAGTTCTAAAAAATATCTTCGATCAGGCAGTAGTTTTTTATGTTTTTTAAAAGCAGTATACATTTTATTGAAAACTACCAAGCGGTTTTTAAATTACAGTGATCACCAGTTCAAAAAACATAGTTTTGAGAAAAACGCATTTAAAGATTTGCTCTCGAATGCTCCGGAGCGCCCGAGCGTCCTTTGTTAATTGTCGAATAACTCGAAAAGTATTTGTCGGATTTACTTCAAATTTTCACACAATATTTTTAAAATATTATATTTTGAGAACATGCAAAAAAACCAATTTTTTGAAAATTCTGACTACCCCGAACCCCTTAAAATCATTTAATGTAAACTGTTCAAGTATTTTTCCCGAATGGTCAAAGAAGCTATACAGGGTCCGCAAGGATTGCAAATGAAGATGTTTTCTAAGTGGCATTTCCCAAAATATGACAATAAATAACGCGGTTATTCCAAGTGCAATAGCCACCTATGCAATGCTTATGAGAAAATGTTGTCTCGTGTTTTCCCAAAGTATTAGCGCAGATTTTTCTTTGCAAATTATTTGTAATAGGTTTTTAAGTGAAAACACAATGAATTTTAATTTTTTTTATTTCAAGTAAAAACAGAGAGTAGAATGCAGAGATCTTAATTAAATTTTCACTAAATATGTGCATATATGTACATCTATATGTATATACATATGTATATATGTAGTATACAGTTGTGTTCAAAAAAACAGGAGTGACTTCAAAAAGTTGTATTAAAAATAAAATATCTATTTATTCAGTAATTTTTTTACCGCGAATTATTCATTCCACACAGTCTCTTCAAACATTTAAACTTTTTTATTAATATGAAGGAAAATACCAACCATCAACCCTTTACAATAAACACGCAAATTGGGAATTCTCTAAAAAAAGTCCTCCAAGGCAATAACGCAATAACTCTTCGATCACAACAGAGGAACAACTAGAAGTAGAAATTTTCACGTTTACACAAGAAATCCAACAAGCAGCGCGGAGTAGCACACCTTTTTTAAAAAAGGAAGTAAACGGATCTAACCATCCCAAAGAAAGAAAGCAATTCATAGCAAGGAAACGACAACTGTGCCGAAAATGGCAACACACACGATTCCCTGAAGATACAACTACTCTTAACAAAGCATTTTAGGAATTAAGACGAGAAATAAATAATTAAAAAAAATGAGTCCATGTGTCGATATTTATCTGAGTTAACAGCTGATAAAAAAAATGACTACTCTCTTTGGAAATGCACAAAATATTAAAAACAAAAACCAAACAGACACGTTCCGCCGGTGAAAAATGCATATGACACCTGGGCGAAAAGTGATAAGGATAAAGCTATAACATTTGCAAAGCATCTATACAACACCTTTCAACCGTATGAGAACCAATGCGATGACTTATATTTCTTCTTAGATCAAGAAATCACTCTATATCCACATGTAACTAAAAGCGAACTGAAAAGAGAAATCAAGCAACTAAAACACAAAAATGCACCTGGATTTAATTTAAAAAAGCCAATCTATTCAATTCATAGATCCGACTCCAGTATGTTCCAAGCCTGTGGAAAGTTGCGGAGATGATTATGATTGCCAAACCAGGAAAGGATCCACATATTGTTTCTTCATACCGGCCAATCTCCTTGTTGCCACAAATTTCAAAACTACTGGAAAATCTCATTCTAAATCGCTTAAAACTAATCATTGAATTTCCCAATCTGATACCTTCACACCAGTTTGGATTCCGTACACTCCACCATAGACCAGGTGCACAAAATTACAGCTGAAATAGAAAAATCGTTCGAAGAGAAAAACATGTGCTCAGCAGTCTTTCTGGACGTCGCGCAAGCATTTGACAAGGTTTGGCATGAAGGCCTTATCAACAAATTAAACTCATGCCTTCCAATCCAATATAGTGCATTTATGAAATCGTATATAACTGAACGCTACTTTCGCGTAAAACAAGGGAATGAGTATTCCAAATTGCAGAAAATGAACGCTGGCCTGCCGCAAGGGAGCTTCCTTGGACCCCATCTTTACCTTCTGTATACGAAAGATATACCATTACCTCCAAGCACTATGATCGCCGCCTTTGTTGACGACCCAGCAATTCTTGCAACAGAAAAAACCGCCGAAGTAGCGGCAGCAAAACTTCAAACCGCTATAGACGCAGTAGAGAGACGGACGAAAATTTTGCGAATAAAATTAAACAGTAAAACAAACCAGTAATGCAAACCATCACCCAATAATGCTACAAGGTTCTCCAGTTCCCTACGCATATACTGCCAAATATCTTAGTATAACCCTCGATGCTAAGCTACGTTGGAAGGAGCATATATAGTAGAAATAAAACGAAACGAACTGAATTTGAAAATTCTAAAAATGAACTGGCTTATGGAACGGAATTCAAAACTCTCCTAAAATAACAATTCAAAACTCTTCAAAATAATATTAACATAATCCAATGATTTCAAAATAAAATTCTCAAAAACATTGTGAACGCACGTTGGTACATTCGCAATGCAGATATTCATCGTGAAAGTGCCATTTTAGTTTTGTTGTTGTTGTTTTCTAATTAGAAATACTTTAAAACAAAGGTTAGTGGATTTTATTTTCACTTAATAAAAAACACCAGTACACAGGCACGCGTCAAAGTCAATCAAATTTTTCCTAAAATATATGAACTATTTCATTAAAGTTCTTGTTTCAAATCAACACTCATCGTTCTTTATTGCATTAAGTCATTTATAGGACATTCAATTAATTTTGAAAATAGTCTAAGTCAATTAAAGCTTTAGAAACATTTTCGTATGAAATTCATACAAAATTTCATATTGATAATAAATTTCGGGTAATCAAAATTAAGAAAATTATAAATTAAAATGTTGCACAATATAAAAATATTTTTAACTCGTTCAAACGCAATTCATTAAATATCTCGAAATAAGAAATATATGACTTAGACCACTTTCGTAATTATGGGCACATTTAACTAATTATTAGTTGGTTATTTGCCTGATTTTTCCTAGTATTTAGTTGAATAGCCATGATTTTTTATTACTACTGCGCATTTGCGTGGCATAGAATCGATGAAATCACGACACCTTTTCGGTGGGATTTGCATCCCTGACTCCTGGACCGTGTAGCACAGATCTGTGGGGTTTCATAGACTACGATCAGCGACGCTCTTCGCTCTTTTTTCTATAGCCGTCCATAGATTTTTCTATAGGGTTGAGGCCAGGCGACTGAGCAGACTACAACATTATCTCAACTCCCTTGGCCCGAAGCAACTCTTTTGCATATTTACGTGTGCGCTTTGGGTCTTTATCTCGTTGAAACAACCACTTCAAATGCATATTCCATTCAGCGTATGGCAGCTAAACTTCCCACGTACACCTGCTTATCCATTGTTTATTTTATTAAGTCAATTGGTCCCAAGCCGTTATGAGAAAAACTTTCCCATACAATAACTTTCGCGCCACCATGTTTGACTGTTTCAACCGTGTATTGGGAAATATATTCTGCATTTCGCGGACGGCGGACATACAGCTGAGAGTCAATTCCTTAGTTTCATCCGTCCACAAAATATTTCTCCATTTTTCCTTTGGTCCCTTTACGTGATCATTGGCAAGCTTTATCATTTAGAGGCGTACGTGGAGGACGTAGCGCCCATGGCAGCGTAAAAATTGAATTGCGAGGTGAAGATTCGGGAACACGCTTTCATCTGCGAACTGAACAATGAATTCGAGAAGTGTTTCTGGACTTGGAATGGTGTTTTTTCGGCTCGTGAGCAACATCCTGCAGTCAAGAATGTCTTCGTAAAGTTCATTTCCATCAATATCACTCACGTAGAATTGACCTAACTGGTTGCATTTTTTTTGAGATCGTATTCTTTTTCCTGATAAATAAGAGCCTTAAAATCGAGAAGGAATCCAAATTTTTCATCGATTTCATTCAACCATACGAATCTTCCGTTCATTTCTTGAAATAGTCGATCAACTGTTTCTTTTAAGACCCTTTACATTTCTTCGATGGCACTCAAACCTGCATCAATCGAAATCTCACCATCCACACTTTTTATTCTTCTTCGGCGTCTTTCAGTTACAATGTCACATTTTTGACATAAAATTATCACTTCTTGTTTCACTTGTTTGATTCTTGTCTTCGGTTTTTCTCGCTGGCGAGTATACAGATTACAGAGTCGACTATCCTGACTCCTTGTATCTTTAGTTAAAACTGGAGTTCAAAATCGCGATTAAATATACATTGAATACAAAGTTGAGATGTCAGTTTGCGCCTCTCCCCCTCTTAGAGTGGCACCCATGGCACGTGCCCTGCTGGCCATACCCTAGTTAACCCACTGTACTCTGATTAAAAAGTTCAAAATTTTCATGCACATTTTTTTTTAATTTTTTCCAGTTTTGTGAATTTAAAAAAAATTGAAACTTCATTTTATAAGGACTTAAAATATTAATATAACGAACAAAATTTAGCATGAAAAATATTGCGAATATTGTAAAAAACACAAAGTGGCTTAAGTGGCTTGAGCACAAATGTAGGTAGGAAGGGTGGCAAATAATGTTTAGTTTGTTTTTAATTTGAACTACAAAAAATTGTGCTTTATAGAGAAAATCTACGCTCACTTGTACAAGGTGGCGCAAGATTAATCATCCGATTTGCAAATAATGAATTTTTTTTTTATTTCAACTACAAAAAATCGTACTTGGCGAGAAATTCTACGTAGACCTGTACAAAGTGGCGCAAAATTAATCATCCGATTCGGACATAATGAACTTTTTTTGTATTTTAACTACAAAAAATCGTGCTTTATAGAGAAACTCTACGCGCACTTGTACAAAAATGAATCATCCAATTTCGTTTTGAATCGTTTTTTACTATATAAAAAAGTGATTTTGGGTGATGGAAATCTTTATTTTGACCTTTACGCGCTCCCTTGCGTGTCTGTTTGTATACTGCAGCTGTCTGGTTTACAAGTGTCAATATGATTGACGTATGTTGGTAAAAATTATAAATCTCACGATGAGATGATTAATTTTGCGCCACCTTGTATTATCAACTGCATTATTATATAGTCCTGTGCAAAAGTTTAAGACCAATGTAATTTGCACAAATTTAATAAATTTTAGAAAATAATACAAAGTTGTTAAACTTTCTTATAGAAACGGCAGTTGTTAGCTCTGTTCCTTAGCACAGTTAGAAACATAAAAAAATGCATAAGCTATGGATGTGGCACCTCATCAAAAACTGTAGATAAGAGTAAAGTTAGTAAAGACGATTCGAGAAAAAAAACCGACAATTAATTGTTTAAAAAAACAAAAATTTTGGATAAAAAAAAACCTTCGATTAGGCACGAGTTTTTATGTTTTTCAAAAGCAGTATAAATTTTATTTAAATCTACAAGCGGTTTTTTAAGTTACAGTGATCACCAGTTCAAAAAAACATAATTTTGAGAAAAACGCATTTAAAGTTTTGCGTACGCTTCGGAGCGCCCGAGCGCCCTTTGTTAATTGTTGAATAACTCGAAAAATATTTGTCGCTTAGAATTTTCACACACTATATTTCTAAGATTCTATTTTTATACTTTAAGAAAATTCAAAAACAAAAAAATCCAATTTTTTGAAAAATGTGAGTACCCCGAACCCCTTAAGCCTTTCTATTAATCAACGCAAAACTGTGCTTTTGCAGATGAAGTCGCGATTCTGCCTGTAAACGAAAATGAGCTAAAAATCACTTTCTTCTCTTTCTAACAGCCAGAGGTTATAACTGGGCTAAAAATTTAGTAAGTTTTTATGCAAAATTATTCAGCAGCAAAATTCTGGCGAATTGTCAGCTTTCGCTCTCAAAGCGAAAAATTAAACAAAAATATTGGAAATAGCACGCGAATACGAATGTTAATTTATTTAAATTAGAATTCTCAATAAAGATTTATTAAATGTATTAATTTTATAATTAAATTAAAATAAACATTTTAATATTAAATTTATTAATTTGTATTAATAAAAGGCTATTCGAATTTTCTATACGCACCTGTGTTAATTCCGGAATGCCAGATGCTTTAGCTTTGTACGTTCTAAAAAACGATTTCGCAACATTTGCACGCAGCTTAAGCAGCCCATTTAACGACATTTTCTAAAATGGAGAAGTCAAATTTAATCTATTAGCATACATACATTCATGTGTTTACATTTAAAATGGCCATTTTTTATATTCTAAACAATAAAAAAAGGCGGGACTAAGCATTTATGCCATCATGCAAAAATAAGAAAAGAAAACAGAAAAAAGTACAGCGAATTACAATCTCTTCTATAAGGCGAGCAAAAGTGTTAAGAGTACTGTGGAATGTAGTTCAACTCTTACACAGTTCTCTGTCCACAGCAAATGAAAATAACAACAGCGAAAGAAATGTCAAAAACAAAGTCCATTACAAGATCCACACAAACCACAGCCAACTTTGCGCAGTTTTGTATTGGACGTCGTTTGTTGACATTTCGTTTTATCTTTTTACACTTCTTCGCCTAATTGTAATTTCATTAACTATTTCCTTTTTTTGTTTGTTTGTAAAAAAGTGCTATTCAAGCAGAAATGCAAATTTCAAACTGCTAACTTTTTCAAAATACATTCATGTGGATGGTAGAGTACAGTTAAAAAATATTTGTGAGGTGCAACTAGAATTGAACGAAATGCAGTGATATTCTGGTGTAAATTGTATTTGTATTCGGCAAGGGACGCGCTGTCGTGTGTGTGATATCGAGTACATTTTTCATTCAATCGCATAGAAGGCGAATTTGGCTCGAATTTTAAGGCTTTGTGTGCTAGAAATCAACAAATCTCGGACATTTTGTATGCAACTTAGTTTTAATCATACAAATTTCTGTGAGCGCTGTATTTCAAAAAAAAAAAACTCTAATTAACAGTATACGTACGCAGCGTACTTTGTTATGTGGTAAGTAAACTTTGTGTCTCTTAATTTATGTCGGGTGTCTGGCCGAGTGGCAGACTATCAAATTTTGTGGCAGGTAAACAAGCAACAGTTGTGGACTTTCGTGTGGTATGGTGGTGATGGTGGTGGTTGCATCAAATATGTATCATAAGACATTGTGTAAACTTAATTAGACTTGTACGGCAATTACTTCACTTGCGTGCGATAAGCATTTACGAAAACAAAAAAAAAACCATTTCTTAAAAAGAATTGCATTTTGGTTTGTGTGGTGAAGTGAAATATTGAGGAGGAGTGAAATGGTTGGAGGAGTGAAATGTTTGAAGGAGTGAAGTGGAGACGAGTTCATATTTATGCATATCTCCAATATGGAAATTTATGATGCATGCGTCAAAATACTAAGCAGCTTGCCAAGGGCGAACAGCACTTGTTTATTCATGCTGGTGCTTCGGTTCTAACTGTTCACTTTGCGAATTTGCCGACGCTAAATCGAAACGCAAAAATGCTAGATTGCCGTCGGCTTGTAAAGTTTAGAATATTCGCACGGTTTGCTTTTTTGGTTTTAAATGGAGGAAAATTGTACCTCAAATTTTTTTGTTGATTATAATAAAGTATGAAATTTGATGAATTTTCAGCCCAAAAAAAAAAGAAATTCTTAGAGCGCTTTTTGTAAAAAGTGAAAAAAACGAAAGATAATGGAATAGTATAAAATAAGCAAATAATTAACATGAAATAAAGTAAAAATGTGTTATTGTAGATATTTTTATTATGAATTTTTACATGAACATAAAATATATTTGATATTTTATTATTTTTTTACGAACTTTTGATCATAACCAATTCAAATATGATGACAATTGTATTCACAAACAGCACGTTGTAAATGCTTAGAATAATTTGGATGACTTTTTAATACCTTATAATTGTTCCAACTTGCACTAAAGTCATGATGCAAAGATTCTACAGCTTGTTCACTGTAAAACCCTAATCCGCATTTGTTTTTCAAACAAAATTGTGGCACATGATGAAACAAAGCGTGAATTTTTAGAGTTACTGAAGTACCAAGATCCAGGAAGCTTTTCTGGAATTCGTCGATATCATTTTGATACGTGTCCTTTAATACTGAAGAAAAGCAACTGTCAACAACTTTCTTTAAATTTTCAAAAGCTTTTACAAATTTAAGGCACTCCAAATTACATATAGCACTTAGTTTATCGACACTATCCAAAAGTTTTTTGCATTGATTACCTTCAAAGGCAGGAGAACCGTAAGTTAGCGACCTTTCAACGTGACAATTTTTGGCCCACAGTAAACTTACTTCTTCAAATTTTATCATCATGTCATTGAATATAGTGTTTACTGCTCCAATCATCAAATGCAACTCGGGAGGCGGAATAATGTCTAAAATTTCTTTTCGTGAATCAAGCGATGAAAAAACTGGAAGATTAACACAATTTTTGTAATTTTTGGCTTTTTTATAGTTTTTACCTTCATGAATCCAGCATTCATAATTTCTTACACAGTTTCCAATACTTCTAGAGTTACCACAAAGATTTAATTTACCACTCTGAGCGTCGCACCATGTGCATGGATGTGTACTAGTATGAGTCATTAATCCAGTGATGATGTTTGCTAATTTAAAATCAGTTGCAACGGTGCCGAGAAGATCATTTATGTCCAAAGCTGACCAAATGAGTTTAACATTTGTAAAATTCTCTTGAACGTTAGGTGCAGCACATAGAAGTAAAACTTTTTTGACACCAGAAGATTTAATTTTTTTCGTAGAATTTTGAATTTTCATTGTTTTTGATTCTTCTTTAATCTGTAATGAGACACATATTTTTAAGAATCCACCTCCTCCATCGATGCCAAATTTAAAATGTAGTTCATCTGCGTTTTGCTCACGCTCTCCACATACGAAATTTATGAAACCT
This sequence comes from Anastrepha fraterculus, assembly GCA_037575425.1. NCBI lineage: Eukaryota > Metazoa > Arthropoda > Insecta > Diptera > Tephritidae > Anastrepha > Anastrepha fraterculus. The sequence continues at coordinate 211,745 of JAYXIM010005294.1, forward strand.
TTTGTATCTTTACAAATTATAACTCGCTCTGGTTCCTGAGTTACATTTTTAGCCTTCTCACGTATAAATGGAAAATCGCGTTCTTCAAAGAATGAATCTAGTTTATGATTCTTTTCGACAATTTTGTTTCTCAAATGTGGTTCAATAATTCGATTACTGTTTGATCCTTTACGAACTGCTTTTGCTATCTTATAGATCGTATTATTGCTGCAATTTAAATCACTCTGTAATTTATATAGCTCATCATTAGAAATTTTTGAATTTTTTGTCATTTTTGGTTTAACATCCAAAATTAACGGCTTACCGCGAGTTTGTGACAATACAACCAGATTTTTATCTTCCGTCTTCTTTTTAGTGCTGGTATTTTTCTCATTTATAACACTCTTCAACAATGAACTAATTAACTGTTCTTTTTCTGTTACATTACAATTATTTTCAATTTTCTCTTTGACATTAGCGATTAAAATACTAGGAGTACACTTATGTCCTGATCGTAAATAACCTAGGCAGTTTTCACATTTTTTGTTATTATTTGTCGATTTTATTGTTTTTAGAGTATTATTTTTGTGAAAATTTGCGACAATTGTAGGCATTCTCACTAATTCACATAAACGACATTCGCATTTTTTTATGAATTACAGAATTTCGACATAAATTCACAGTAATCAGGTAACTTCAATTTATATTTTTCTTCGTCACAGTTATTGTTAGATGAACGATACACTTTCAATTTGCAACTAGCACACACGACAGCTGGTAATCTCTCATCATTTGTATTGTAACCACTCAACAAATTTAAAATTTTTGTTTTTAGCACTCCTTTAACTTCAATAAGTACTTGAGCCTTTTTCAAACAAATTAAACATAATCTATAACGATTTTGTTCGTGAGTTCCAGCCTTCTTATACGATAACCGCGCCATTATAAAATAAAGAATGTCAACTTTTTTAACAAACGAAGAATATTGCAAAACTTAAAGGACATGTATTTTTCACCATAGCAAAAAACAAAATAAAATTTTACTGCTTAAAAGAATAAAATATCTTATGCAAGGAAGGTTCACTCAACAACATTAAAGATACCGACCGGGTGTCAACAGCGCATTGCATTGTTTTGCTTCCACGCGCATCACAATCATATGCAGAATTTTGAAAGTAAACAAAGAGCATGATGTCTTATATATAAACTTTTTAAATCTTTAGGATAAGACTAAGTTATTAGGAAAGTTATTAGGAATAAGTATTAAGTTCTAAATCATAAGCAAGATGTATAAAGTTTTGAAAGATGATCAGTTAAACAATCTTTTAATTATTGTTTTTCGTAGATATATATTTTCTTTTGCATATAATTGTCAATATTTTCAATAGATATTAAAATATTATCAATTATTACATGAAAAAATATAGTCAATATTTTCACAATACAATATTTTTATTTTATGTAACGTTAACTATATGGATATTTTATATTATTCCATTTTTTCACTTTTTTCAAAAAGCGCTCTAAGAACTTCTTTTTTTTTGGGCTGAAAATTCATCAAATTTCATACTTTATTATAATCAACAAAAAAATTTGAGGTACAATTTTCGTCCATTTAAAACCAAAAAAGCAAACCGTGTTCGGATTGAAATTCTATTGCTTTTTTACTAAATTATTTTGCGCTTTATTTTTCTTGTAACAACATAAAACATTCCCATAAGCGTTTGGGGAATCCTACTAGAATGACGATATCGTAGACCCGCCAATGGTGTTAATGTGCGTGTGCGTGGAATTTAATGTACTAATCTTAGCACCGTACAATATTAGGCCTATTCCTGAAGCAAATAATTTGTAACAATAACAATTTTCGTGTTTATGTCTCCAAAAAAACTTGCAGAGTAGGAGAAAGTGAGAGAGCAAAATGAGACTTCATTTTGAGGGGAAGTTGTAAGTTTTTAGTGGATAAATTTTTAATTGTAAGAATTTGCAAGTGCGAAAAACCACGATTGCAAAGTAAAAATAAACGCGAATTAAAATTTGTGAATTGATATGATTGCCACATCAATACAATGGAATGCCCTTCATCTGACAGTGATGAAGAAATGGAACAAATTATTGTGGACAAAATGAAATCATGTGATTCTGAAGCTCGTTATTTTGCATTTTATTTGCCTTTTTTAATGTAATACGGGGTAACTCAAATGAAACAAAATTTTAATTTTTGTGAGTTTTCCACACCAACAATTAAATCAGCTGTTCGTAAGACTTGAAAATTGTTACGGATTTTACGTTCATGTACGCCGTGGCAAGAATGTATGTGTCAATACTTTGCTTAGACAATCTAAGGTACAAAACATTGTTGTTGGTCTAATGTCTCCACCTTTAATGAATGCCCCCTGAGTAGGACCGTGTTCATGCAGGGAATGTTTTGTTGCTTCAACTTTCTGAATCGAATTCAGTGTTGCCCTTCGTGTTCACGCGAGGCACTGCGTTGCTGGCAGTTGTTTTAGATTTTAGCCTATAACTAACAACAACATAGAGTAGAGCGAGGATGTGAGCACAAGCAGCTCGTTGACGCTCTCCTTTCCTCGTCTACCCCGTTTCCATAAGTTGCAAGTGGAAGCAACAAAAGTTGCCATGTATGAACGTGTTCTAATGAAACTTGCTTATTTTATGACAGGAGAGCAGCCTTGAATATGGTGAGTTATATCAGTTTTATGTGGTATAACTGAGGATATAACCTTGTAATTTGATTTTACTATCCGAAGCAAAATTCTGAGAGTAACTTTGGCTGCCGCGTCATCGGGGATTTGGCAGCAGAATTCTGCCCGCTCATTTCACACGTATTCACAAACTCGTCCAATCCGTCGTTGTTTAGATGGCAACGAAATAATATAAGCAATGGCTGTGTAATGATATTCTCAGTTTTTTCCTAAACAAACCACTGTCATAGCGTAACCGGGACGTCAGAAAATCAGTGTATTCCTTCAAAATAGCTGAGAGCCGGTTAACGGCCTGATGGCGGCCACACTTCGGCATTCTGTGCATTGTGAGGTATAACAATACTCACTTGAGGCGAATAATGATAACTTTGTTGTTGCTTTCACATGTAAATTTTTTATCAAGCGAGTGGAGCTCAAATTTCTAATGATCTCTTGCATTTATGTGTACCCACCTGGGTATTTTGGGCAAACAAAACCAGTGTTGAACAAAAAATATCGCCCTTGATAAAGTGAAAAACCAGAGCACTGCGAACAGGCGTTGCAATATTTAGTTCATTATATCCAGACACGAGTGTATTTATTTTAAATAAATAACTGAAATCTCTACTTGTTCTTGTTTTATATGGAAATTTATTTAATATAATAGACGTATACATTCATATCTGTCGAATAAATGCACCGCCAATGTGTTAGAACCGTGGAATTCAATATTTGCACAGTTAGCGCGTATAAAAGGGATTTTCATATAAGCACTTCCCGCTTATAAGCATCGAATCTGTATTTTAGATGATGCTTATATCTGGGAAATACTGTATAAGTGTAGTGACAAGGCGCATTCATTAAATGTGGTGGCACTAAACCAACAACAACGTTTTTGAAATAGCACAACAGATCAAAGTAGAAAAGAAAAAGAAAAGGGCGAACTACATATATTGCCCAGCTGACATGAAGTTGGCGTTAGAAGCATACAATGACGATAGTGCGAATGCAACGGCTTGTTGTCATTTCATTTTATGCTGACATCTGCATAGATACGGCAAAAAAAAACCAAATCAGCTGATTTAGCTGATAGCATTGTATAATATTTTTTTGGTCATCGTCAACTTTGAGGTTAATATTGAAAAAAATGTGGGCTTTCACCTTACATACTTATACTTTTTATCACTTAATTACATTTTTTATCTCTGCAATATTCGCATTATTTCTCATTCTACTTTTTTTTGCGTAAATTTTTAATAAAGTAAATTAATAATTTTTTGATGCTACAAACAAAAACTAATTATAATATTAAAAAAAAGCCTTGGCGACCGTAACTCTTACGATTCCTCTACAAGAAGTTTTTGCTTTCTGAACATCGTACCATTCCCACGACAGTCGGTTCTACGCAAGAATGATAGAAACAAGATTGAGCCCATCAGAGAGTGCGTGACGTCGCATTAACTGAGTTGTGCAGTGTTGCCAACCATTTGCTCTTTGCAATAAATTTAGTGATTTTTTAAGTTTTGTGTTTGTTTCTTTTGTTTTTTTTTAATTTAAAGCTACCGAAACTGTAATTTAAAAAAAAAACTGTATTATTAAGCAAAAGAATATTAAAAAGGTCACTCTGAGAAAATTTTAGTGTTAATGAAAATTTTTTGGTTGTTATAAAATTTGATATTTTGAAAGTGAAAATTTATATTTTGGCTCCTTTTAATGTTATGCTAGAATACTAACTGCCCCTCTCTCAACTCTTCTTAACACTGAACACCTTTTTACACATTTTAAAAAGCTTTTGAATTTACTGAATGCGAATTAAAACCATAGAGATGTAGTCGTCTCTTCTGGCCCTCAATCCTTAGTGGGACAAAGGTCATCAAGAGATTTATTCATAGTAAAAATAAGCAAAAAGATACCAGAAAATACTAAAGAAACCATAATGACATTTTTACAAAAAGAGTGTCCTATCTTGTTACATAACCTCAAAATATAGCAAAAAAAGTCGTACCCTTAACAAAACACTCGCAAATTAAATTTTACGTAACCATAACACATTTATTTAAAAAAACGCACATTTTAAAGACAATTTGTCACGCATACAAAATTCTTTAAGTAATTTAATAAAAAGTTGGGATTTTATTTCCTTTAAATGGGAATTTTAGTACGTTTTTATATCCAATGCCATCCAACACTGCAGTAGCGGGAGAGAGATTTGACGGCTTCAAGGAGAAGAACACCAATAATAACCGCAATCGCGGGCAATGTGACCAGATTTTAAAAAAAAGTAAAGCTAAATTCAACTGAGTTAATTATTGAACTAATTTAAAAAAAATGTATATTGTACAAAATTATAAAAATTACATTTTAATTAGAACACGCTAGAAAAATGTCATGAAGAAAGAACTAAACTCCGACACTATATAACAAAAGAGAATGCTTAGTCAAGTTACGAAAATGGTAATCTGGCATAGTGGTGGTAATACGACGTCACTCATTATCAAATTCGCTGAGAGCAAAGTAACGGTACCACGATAGGCGCCATCTCATTATTCTTTCCAACTTTCTACGTTGCCGAAACGATTGGATTTATAGCCGACCAATGACTGTCACTTCAGCAGCAAATTTTATGCTGTTACAAAAACAACAGCCGTAGCCCTTAAGCCAATTCTATACGAATTTATTGTTTTAATAGCATTACTATACCTATACCTACGATATACCCAGACAAGAGCTATTTAGTGCTTTATCGTGCTCAGACCAAAATGCAGGGATTGAGTTTGTTAAGCATTTTGAGTATTTTGGATACTATTCTGAATACAATGGGCTTGTTGGAGGCACGTAATAAAAGCGGCAATACTGATGCACTGATGACAATTTGCAACACTGTTGCAATTGCTCAACTGATACTCTTCTGATGTTCGGCAAACAAAAAATTTTTGATGCCGATTTATTTGTATTCGCGCGCAACATTTGCCGAATTTATCAGTTTTATCCGTTTGGGGAGTAATCCAGCTTTTGGACTACATATATTTGTCTCGATATTTAGGTGATTATTATGAGTTATAAATCAGTGGTTTTACAGGGCCACTAATAAATTTTTTTTTTTGCTTTTTATCTAAATTTTATAATTCCATCTACAAAGTAATTGTGTAATGAGATTCGTGTGTGCACACTAATAAATATATGCAGCCGTCTATTCTAACGGCTAACGACGTTGGTTTGATGTTATCACATAAGAACACTTGAGCTCACATAGAAGACGGGGATTTTTTTGCTGCACCACTGCGCGTTATCAAAAGTGGCTAGATAGTTTACGCAATAACTGAAGTGCAATACAAAATGCGCTATGCGATACCTAAACACCAAACATTCCATTATTCCGCCCTTCAATTTAATTTGTAGTAGTATTTAATAAACCAAATTATATCACCGATGTATTAAAAAATTTTAACGCCGGCCAACAATGAAACATTTGGCACATATGTATTTTACTATACAGATGTAACAACCCTGTTCTTGTTTACATTTTTTCCCTTTCTGACTTTTACATCTCTCACACTTTACTACTGATATGATTTACACGCTTGGCTATGCATTTGTATGTAAACAAACTGTGGGTAAACGTCAAATGCCAAATTGAAACCTATGCACCCCAACTTCATTTGCAACTATTTCTTTGAATTGTTTTAAAATGTGTAAATCACTTTTTCGCATTACTTACTATTCCTTTTTGCACCAAAAAATATCACAAACGCCAAAGTCTCACTACTCAACTGATATTGCAAGAAAGGTACAACACAGCTTTAACGCATGTGTTCAACTACAAAGAAACTTGCACACTCTCCAACAAATCTGCCTGTAATTGGCGTAGAGGTGAAATACTAAAATCAGCCAAAATTAACGTACATAGAAAATAAACATCTGATAGTGGAAGCGAATAAATATTTATGAAAAACTCGTGCAAATAACAACGACAACCACATTGAAGCCCCATGCGGACACCAACACCCTTGCAGCGAAATAAGTTTAGAACACAATGAAAAAGTGTAGGCGAGAAATGTTTATTTCGCTGCTCAACGCGGAGAATAATTTTATTGTAGAGGGGGTTTGTCTCTGAGATACGTATTTGTTTTTAATTCTCTGTATGCATGCACGAATGTACGTGTGCATGTACATATGTATGTGCCTCTGTTTCTCTAATCTTTAGTTGCTAATTTCTAAGTGGAAAAAGGAAGAAATGCGGCTAAAACCAGTGTTACCAGCTGGTTGGGTTAAGTTGTAAATTATTTAATTTGGATCTACTGATATATTTTGAGAATTTCCGAAAATGAGCCAAAATGTAAGTTATCGAAATTTGAACCAATTTTATCAACGTGAAATGAAGAGTTTTTCCCCATTTTCATTACTTTCGATTCGCGTTCGGTGAAAAAATGAAAAGAAACGTCAAAATGTTATCACATGAAAATAATAAAGGGGAATGAAACGAGATCTTTTCACTTTTTCATTTCCCACTCGATTATTCGTCCCATTTCTGTGTTAACCTCGTAACTTCATTTTTTTCGAAATTGAGATTTTTAGTGAAAAACACTCCTTAGCACTTCTGTTACGTAAAACAAAACATACAATGTTCATAATGATTATACAATTTTTTTCAGAACGTTCCAATATTTCTCGTATCTACATGTTCGAATTCAAAAACCTCGTATCTATAGGGTGGGCCATGTAAAATTTGCTTTTTGAATGGGCTATAAAAAAAAAAAACTAATCAATATTTTTTCAAACTTTTTTTTTTAGTTTGAAGATTGAACATTGTCATTTATGAATGAAAAATAATATCGTTGAAATGACTGCCACGACTGGCTTTACAGTAGTCCATTCGATCAACCCAATTTTTAAGCACATTTTCGATTGTTTGGGCTCCAATTTCATGAATGCCAACTTCGATTTCGTGTTTTAAAGCATCAATCGTCTCTGAATGGTTCGCATAGCATTTGTCCCCACAAAAAATAGTCCAACGGGCTTAAATCACAGGAATTTCGGCAGATTATTCGGTTTTCAAAAACGGTAGCCAAAAGTTTGAGTGTAACTTTGGCAGTGTGACAAGTTGCGTCGTCCTGTTGAAACCAAATGTCGTCCATGTCATCCTCTTCAATTTTTGGAAACAAAAACTCGTTGAGTATGTCACGGTAACGCTCGCCATTTACAGTAACCGCGGCTCCTCGCTCATTTTCGAAAGAAAATGGCCCGATGATGCCGCCAGACCAAAAACCGCACCAAACAGTGACTCGTTGTGGATGCCTTTGCTTCTCTACAGTAACGTGTGGAATTTCTGAGCCCCAAATCCGACAATTTTGCTTACTGACGTAGCCACCGATGTGAAAATCAGAAAAGAAGAAGAGGACTCACCACTTTTGAAATAGGTTTTCAATATTTCCCAATTTTGCTCAAGCGTATAGTGTCCCATTTCGTAAATGTCAAACCTTTAAGTAAATTATGAACACATTTGGCATGTCATTTGTGTTACCATTCTCAAAAAAAAGCAAATGCTATATGGCCCACCCGTACTATAAGTATTGTATCAAATAAGTTATCACTTTTCATAGAAGTTAAGTAACTCTAAACATTTTTATCGATTTACTGAAAATAATGATTTTGTAAATACGAGGTTAACACAGAAAGGGGACGTATTGTTGCGTGTTAAAGTTAAAACAACTGTCAAAATATGTTTATATGATTTTTTTTTAATTGACAATTTGTATGTGAAAAAATGGAAAAAGGAGGTGGTGCGTGGCAAGCGTGCAAGTGCGAGTATTGTTGTGTGGCTAGAAAAATTATATATATGTAGTTTTTTTTAAATTTTGAACAAAAAATTGAAGTATTTTATGAACATTTGAGATGTGTTTTTAAATTCCACCAAGATTTAAACTTGGATTTATATGGTTTTTGTTGTAGAATGAACTCTACTGTTATAAACAATTAACGAAAAAATAATTGTACACGAAAAATTTAGTAAATATTGTAAAAGAGAATACTGAACCATTTTGACTGAGAGCCAAGATTTATATATATTACCAAAGAAAAGTAACTATTTTTATTTTAAGTTTAAATATTTTGGTACAAATGAATTACCTGAATTTGAAACAAATGAATATGAATAAATTTTATATATTAGGTGCGCAACTAAGTTCCCGCTGTTTGTCAATAGATGCCACCAGCACTGTGTGCTAGTCGATTTTAACATAACCAAGCTTAGACATATGATAAATTGCTTCGACTCATTAGTGGTTTTGTTTTGGTATCAAATACTTTTGGTTTTGTGAAAATGTCTGCTTTGTGCCGAATAATCGTCATTTGCGGGAAGTGTTGATTTTCCTCTTTCATTCGAAAAAAAACAGCGGCTAAGTGCATCGAGAGCTACAAAAAGTTTATGGAGATGCTGCTTTAAATGAAACAACGTGCCGATTCTGGTTCCGTCGCTTCAAAGACGGTGATTTTAATGGTGATGACCGTCCGCGTGAAGGAAGGCCAAAACCCTTCGAAAACGATCCGCAAAGGAACGCAAGAAGAGCTTGCTTCAGTATTAGGAGTTACCCGTCAATCCATTTCCAAGCGATTGCATGCAGGGGAGTTGGATTCCTTATGAGTTAAAACCAAGGGATGTTGATCGTCGTTTTTTCGCCAGTGAACAACTGTTCCAGCGACAATGAAGGGTTTTCTTCATCGCATCGTGCCGGGTGATGAAAAATGGATTCATTACAGCAATCCAAAGAAAAGAAAGTCATGGGGACTGCCCGGTCATTCTTCTATGCTTCGCCTCGGCCGAATATTCATGCTGCGAAAGTTATGCCATGTATTTGGTGGGACCAAGTTGGTGTTATTTATTATGAACTGTTAAAACCAAGCGAAACCATCACTATCAAGGTTTGCTCTTTAACTATGATGAAAAAGAAAATTGTGAGGGGGATATTCGGCATAATCAAATCACACATATTCACGGTGAAGACTCACTAACACAATCTTATTCCCAGCCGAAATCTGCACGATAATTTCACATACTCGTCCAATCAGTCGTTGGTCAAAGGGGAACGAAGTGTTGGTTGATATGTTTTGTATATCACAAACACAATCTCAGTTTTTTTGTAAACCCATCCGAAGTGACGTCAGTCCATCAGCTGATTCGGTCGAATTCGCTCAGATCCGAAAACGGTCTGTTAAAGAGTATGCCTCTAAAAGTCTGTAAATCTTTTCACCATGGAAAAAGCAGTTGAATTGGCTATGGGCGACTGCAAAAAACGTATAAAGTTGTACGCGCATTCCGGCTAGAAAATGTCTCCTCATTACAAATAATGGTTTTAAACTTATTCTAATCAGTTCCCAATTGGTTTTTGTGTGCTGAATTTATTGAGCCAAGTTTTGTTAGAGGAACGGACCGGCAACTGCCCCTTTTTCTCTATATATCTTCTTAGGTCACTAATTGGTACGTCAGCTGCTGGCGGCATATTGGTATTTTCCAATGCGCATTCATTAAAGTTGGTAACACTAGGCCAACAACAATGTTTGGACGTTTGATTGTCACGGTAAAGTATTGGGAACAAATCTTGAATTCGCTGTTCCATTTTGTGTTGACAGCCACATGGACAAGACGAAACAAAAAAATAAACCAGCTGATTTACCGACACCACCTTTACTATTTTCGCATTGGTATTTTCCATAAATCCGTGCCAGCTGTTTGCTCTCTTCTAGAGAGTGTTGCCAGTATACACATGTTGAATGTAACAACAAAAAATCAAGAAAGGTTTAAGATAGTCGTAAAATATTTAAAAAATACTATCGTTTTATTCACAAAAATATTTAACATAGCTGTAAAATCATTTAAAAATACTATTGCTTTATTCAAAAAAATGTCGTTTATATCATGAGCTGAAGTAATTACATACGTACGTTTATGCTAACTGAAAAGTGGCACCATTGTGTTAAGTAAACAAACAGCAACAAATAAATACAGTAACAAAAAGCACAAATTATTTCTGCATTGTCACTAAGAGCATCAGTAAATAAAAAAAATTGCGGATTAGTGCTGCGTTCGTTAATAAATAACCTATAAATAACAACACTTCAAACAAGAAAAAAAGCAAAACATTTCATTATTGCTCTCTCTGTTTTACACAATTATTCGTTAGATACATTCTCTATTGACCACCTCTTTGATTTACTCTCCGCTCTCAAAGTCACCAAACAGGTAGAGAACATACTCACCTCATGTGGTGGTATTCGCTTAAAGAGAGCAAATATTTTCCAAATACGCGCTCTTCGTCGAGCTAAAAAGCCACACCTTTCGTAGTAAGTGAAAGGAGCTTAAAGACGCGTAGCTGGCACCGGAGGGCGGCATTCTGTATAGCTTTCTGCTGCTACGTACTATATATGTGTGTGCGTACTGCCAGAAAACATTTTTGTTCAGTTGGCTATTGAATTTGTCGTGGGAAATGGGTAGGACGTTCTTATTTGCTGTAGGCAAAAGCAAATTAGCTTGTCGCTTACAAAATATGCAAAATGGTGGTTGGTGTTTCATATTTTGTTAATACAGACACTTATCTACTTAAGAGTATAGTAAAAAAAAAAAAAAAACAACAAATAATTTTTGCTCTTCTATTTATTTAATTTCTTATACATAATGGTAGGTGAGTGAATGCAAGAAAAACATTTATGAGCAGGTTAAGAACAAATGTAAATTCAATTTTTAATTCAACACTTTGTATGGGTTTAATATACCGTTGGGATCCAACATCTTCTTTACATCGCGCATCATTGCAATCGCTTCCGGTGATTTACTGTATTTCAAGTAGTTCTTCTTAAGAAAACCTATGCCATGTTCAGCACTTACGCTGCCTTTTAGCTTGTGCGTGTATTCATAGATGAACGGCTCGATTTTGTGATGAAGTTCATCTGTATATTCGGTGCATGTAACCTGCAAATGTAAATTGGAGTCGCCTGAAAAGAAAAAAATTAAATAAAAATAAAAACAAATATATTAATATTGGTGAATAAGCGTAAATATGAAATAAAATACTTGAAAAAAATAAATAAATATATAAAAAATACATAAAAAATATATAAAGAAATATAAAAATATATAAATCAAATATAAAAAATATCAAATAAAAAATATATATAAAAAATTGATAAAAAAATGTATAAAGAATGTGTAAAAAAATATCGACAAAATATATAAAAAATAAATAAAAAATTAAAAAAAAAATTAAAAAAAAAATATATAAAAAATAAGTAAAAAAATATGTAAAAAAACATATAAAAAATTAATAAAAAAATATAAAAATTATATAAAAATTATATAAAAAAATATATAAAAAATGAATAAATTGGTTTTTAAATAATGTATAAAAAATATATACAACTAAATATATAAAAAATTAATAAAAAAATGTATAAAAAATATGTAAAAAATATCGACAAAATATATAAAAAATTAAAAAAATATATATAAAAAATAATTTATAAAAAAATATATAAAAAATATATACAAAAAAAAAAATATATAAAAATATATAAAAAAATAAAAAAAATGTATAAAAAAAATATATAAAATCTATATAAAAAATATATAAAAAAATATATAAAAAATATTTAAAAAATATGTAAAAAAATATATAAAAAATCATACATGTTAAGTTCCAATTAGAATTAGCAATTGATGCAATTGGTTTATATTCTCTAATTCATCAAACAATTAGAATGAGTTCAACTAATTCCCATTAGATAATTGAAATTTTTATTCCAATGGTAAAACTAATTGCAATTAGTTGCCATTAGCAAAAAAAATTGGTTTACCTTTACAATTAGAAATCTAATTGACTTCTGCTAATGCAATTAGATATTTAATTAGCTCGAATTAGAATTAACTAATTCAATATCTAATTGCATTAGCAGAAGTCAATTAGATTTCTAATTGTAAAGGTCAACCAATTTTTTTGCTAATGGCAACTAATTGCAATTAGTTTTACCATTGGAATAAAAATTTCAATTATCTAATGGGAATTAGTTGAACTAATTCTAATTGTTTAATGAATTAGAGAATTTTACAAAAGAAGGCTAATTAGCAATCATTAGCATTATCTAATCATTATTTAACATCTATGTAAAAAATTAATAAAAAAAATGTAAAAAAAATATATACAAAAAAATATATAAAAAATATGTAAAAAAATATATAAAAAATTAATAAAAAAATGTATAAAAAATATATAAAATAAAAATAAAAAATATATAAAATAAAAATAAAAAATATATATATAAAATATATATAAAAAATATATAAAAAAGTGTATAAAAACTAAATAAAAAATATGTCAAAATATGTATAAAAAATATATAATAGGTTAATATATAATAAATTTATAAAAAATATTTACAAAATATTTACAAAATATTTAAAAATATATGATAAAATACATAAAAAATATATAAACAATTATATAAAAAATATATAGAATTTATAAAAAAATATATAAAACATAAATAAAAAATTTTTAAAATAATGTATAAAAAATATATAGAAAAATATCTATATAAAAAATGTGTCAAAATATATATAAAAAAATACAGTCGAACTTCGATAACTCGAACTATGACATGCCACAAAAAAAAATCGAGTTATCAAGATTTCGAATTATCAAATATAACATACATATGTACATACATACATAAAAATCCATAAACAAAATAAAACGTGATGGAAAAATAAAACAATCCACAAAACTCAAGGGTTAGCAAACAATTTTATAGATAAAACAGTACATGCTTCGAATTATGTATAGTTGCTATATAATATTGTATGTGTATATTTTAAAATTATATATACATAATTAAGAACATAGTATGAATAGATGTATAGCTTACATTCGTTTAAAGTAAAAAAGTCAGTTATTTGGGATTGACGAGAGGATTTTTTATTCTGATCTTCAAAAAAAGCTTCAATATTATTTAAGCCATTGTACAGAGAATCGGTTGTATGTTCATTGGTTTTTAAATATGACCGCAAAATCTTGAACGAATTTGCAACTAGCTCGTTTGAAACTGGTTGCAGCATATCATCTTGCAAATCATCTTCTGTATCACTTTCGCTATCATGCTCAAATTCGGATTTAGATCCCAATAGCTCTACAATATCTTCATCTGTGGGAAACTCTGAAGTAACAATATCGTCATCCACATGCATAAAATCATTAAAGGTGACACCTTCTGTACCTTTGATATTTTGCCAAGCTTCATATTCATTCTGCAGTTGAATTTCTTCCTTACTCCTTTCTTTTATGCGTTCGCTTATGACAACCAAAGGAATATCATCTTCTTCCTGCCATTCAGAATATTGATCGAAGCCGGCTTTTCTTAAACAATTAGAGATGGTTTCAGGCTTAACATCGATATTCCATGCATTAGTTATTTCATCAACACAGTCCATTAATGTAATGTTAAGATTTTTGTTTACTTCAAAGCATTTTATAGTATTATTTAAAATTCTGCGACGATAATGACATTTTAAATTTTGTATGACACCTTGATCGAGTGGTTGTAATTTTGATGTCATATTCGGGGGAAAAAATGCAAGTTGGATAAACTTTAATCTCTGTTGGATGTCTTTAGGATGGGCTGGGCAGTTGTCAATAAAAAGTAGAATATTTCTTCCGGCTTTTCCAAATTGTTTGTCTAAGTTAAGAAGCCATTCTTCAAAAAAAGTTCCCGTCATCCATGCCTTTGAATTTGCTTTATAGTCGAGAGGTAACCATTTAACACCTCTAAAACAGCGGGGTTGATTACTTTTACCTATCAAGAGTAATTTCAATTTTTCTGACCCATCCATGTTTGCGGCAATCATCAACGTAACTCTCTGTTTACTGTGCTTTCCTCCATGGCATTTCTGGTTTTTAAAAGTTAAGGTGTTATCTGGAAGGCATTTAAAGAATAAGCCCGTCTCGTCTGCATTGAATACGTCCCGTGCTTGATAACCTTCTAATAAATAAGGTAAAACATCACGTTGCCATTTCATACAGTCTTCTTCGCTTACATCATTACTCTCACCACACGCCTTTTTATGACATATACCAGATCTTAGAAAAAAAAGTAACTTTATTTTATGAATGTACATACCTTCGTTTCCAATTATCGAGCCAACCAGTGCTTGCCTTGAAATTCGGTTGTTCTAATTTTTGACTAAATTCCAATGCTTTTTCTTTAAGTAATCCTCCGGATATAGGCAAATTCCGTGTTCTTGCCGATTTAAACCATTCTAAAACATTAGTCTCTTTGAACTCCCACTTGCACCACCACTTTCGATTGCAGTAATAACTGTTTGTTTATTTTTTAAAATAGTTGACACTGTATTTGCCGGAATAGCATACTTTACAGCTACATCTTTTTTTCGCGCACCCATTTCTACTTCCTTTATTAGTTTAAATTTTTCATCAATAGATAAAGTTTTTAAACAACGTTTTGAAGACATGTCAACAGAGTTTATTTTCGCGTAAGAACTACTAATAAAATACCTGTGGACTTAAACAGTGCAGCAACCCAACTGCTGACATCTGTTTTTGCTATAAAATAAGCAACACGTAATAAGGGGATTCCCCCGGAAATTCGACTTATCAAAGCTGGCGCCAAATATTCTGTTCGAGTTATCAAGATATTCGAGTAATAAAAGTTCGAGTTATCAAGTAAAAATAACACACAATTCTCACTCTAAACGCTATTGCCAAGCAATTTGGTTCGAGATATCAAATATTCGAGATATCGAAGTTCGACTTATTGAGGTTCGACTGTATATAATAAATTTTAAAAAAAATATATACAAAATATTAAAAAAAAATATATTAAAAATATATAATAAAATACATAAAAAATTTTGTAAAAAAATTGTAAAAAAATATCACTAAATATATATGTATATAAAAAAATATATATTAAATATATAATAAATTTATAAAAAAATATATAAAAAATACATAAAAATTTATATAAAAAATATATAGAATTTATAAAAAAAATATATAAAAAATATATAAAAAAATATATATATAATAAAATATAAAAAAATATCTAAAAATATATAAAAAATATATAAAAAATATCTAAAAAAATATATAAAAAATATATAAAAAAATATATGAAAATATCTATAAAAAATACAATAAACAAATCCGCTACCTAAATGCCCAAATCCTGTTACTCGCGTTGCTAGCGGTCCAACGCGCTCCCTCAACACGTCTACGATGCTATAGAAATCGCGCAGCGGTAACGAAAGATCGTAGTAAAAGCAATAGCCATCTTTTCCCAAAGCCATTGGCGCCAATTCGCGTAGCTTCCAAATTTCTTGCATTTGACGTGCACCCTTTGCTATAGTGCCATCAATGATTTCGCCCTTTTCCATACCAATTTCCACAAACTTATTTATTTTCTCCAAATCGTGTGTCACATTGCTGCCAGAAGTCTCGAGCAGCATATAAAATGGATAACCTGAAATTGGTGGACTGCGATGGGAAGGTGAAATGTGAAGAAAATTACAAAAAAAGTGGCTAAAGCTCTTATGACCTACTTCAACTCAAAGTGATCCAAATCAGCCTGCAAGGTTGGTGCATCAATCATTTCACAAGCGGACAGAATTTCGCCCAAATTACGTTTAGCGCTCTGGAAGGTCTTGAGCACAGCATCGAAATTGGGCAAACCTTAAAAATATGTTGCATTAAGTGTAACGCTTTCGTGATTATAAAGAGCTTAAAATAGTAATTATTTGTTTTTGTTTTTACCCAAAAATGCCAAATTCTGCGCCTGTGGCTGTGGCGCACACAGCAGCGAAACTTTGGTGACCACACCCAGCGTACCCTCGGCGCCAATGAAGAGATGTTTCAAATGATAGCCGGTATTGTCTTTTTTGAAGTCTGACATCAAATCCAAAATTTCACCATTCGCTAACACCTAATTTTAGTACAGTTATCGATCAGTTATTAGAATCTAGCCGGTTTTCCGATTATGCCACACTCACCACTTCCAAACCCAGCACACTGCCATGTAGATTGCCATAACGCACCACGCGCAATCCACCTGCGTTGGTGGAAACATTACCACCAATGTGACAGCTGGACTTGGCGCCCAAATCCAGTGGCACTACTAAATCCAATTCACGCGCCTTATTATCCAAATTCTCCAAAATACATCCAGCCTCACAGGCAGTTATGCCAGTGATGCCATCGATGTGTATGATTTTGTTCATGCGTGCCAGAGATAGCACAATTTCGTCGAAAACCGGCACTGAACTGCCTACCACACCAGTATTGCCACCTTGCGGGCAAACCGCCAATTTGCGCTGATTGCAATACTTTAAAATGGCAGCTACTTCCTGTGTGGTTGCGGGCTTTAACACCAATTTGCTGTTGCCTATGGTTGAATAAGTGCGAATTTTGAAATAAAATAATGGCCTCTCACACAATCGCATTTGGCCTACCCCGTACAGTGTTCCAAAAGTCCACATTGTAGGCCTGCAAGTCTTCGCGCAATGTGTTACGGTTGCCTACGATCGATTCAAAGAAGGCAATGTCCTTGTCTGCTAGTTCAGTGAACGGACTGCGTTTCACATTGTGTCGCACCTGAAAAGAAAAAAGGAGAATAATAAAGTATAAATAAAATCACTGTATTCGAATTTTTATTCTTAGTTGAGGCCATATACATATGTACCTTCTGCTCAAATATGAACGAGACTTTATCAATAAAACGCTCCGCGAATGACATGGCAAAAATAAATTTTTTGTTGGATGGTAGGTCTGTTATAAGCTTGCATGCCAAATTTCAGCGTGATATGTTTCTGTGCTACTGTAAACAAGTCAAGCTCGAGTGTGTTTTTCGAATTTAACGATGGAAATTCAAGTTGAACAAAGAATTTGTTTGAAATTTTGTTGGAATAACAAACGCCTTCAGACGCCTTAAAAATGTTGCAGACAACCTATGGGGACTCTGCTCTATCGCGTGCACGTGTTTTCCAGTGGTACAAAAGTGGCTCCCCGGAGGAGCCGAAACCCAAAAAACCACACCAAAGTCGCTCAAAAATTAAGGTTATGCTGACTGTTTTTTTCGCTTACGAAGGTGTGGTGCACTCGGAGTTCCTTCCGCAAGGCCGATCGCTTAACGCTGAATATTACTTAGACGTTTTAAAGCGTTTGCGCGAGAACATTCGTCTTAAAAGGAAGGAATTGTGGGACAACAAGTCATGGTTCTTGCATCACGATAAAGCACCGATCCGCAAGCACCGTATTCGCCTGATATGGCTCCATGTGACTTTTTCCTATTTCCCAAGCTCAAGTTGCCGCTCCGTGGAAAACATTTTGAGACAATTGAAGTCATAAAAGAGAATTCGAAGAAGAAACTGAAATCCATACCGAAATCGGCCTTCCAGAAATGCTATGATGATTGGAAAAAACGTTGGCATATGTGTATCGCCTCCAATGGTGATTACTTTGAAGGAGATAAAATAAAAATTGAACAATAATTAACCGTTTATGTTTTATAAAATCAGTCTCGTTCATATTTGAGCAGAAGGTACATACATACATTAGGGTGCCTTATCAAAAATCTTTCCTCTAAAAGTCTTTCTGACTCCCTAATTACTGCAGTATATTTCAAGCCGAAATCTATGCCATAATAAAAGTAGCTGAACTGGCTCATGGACTCAACCCCTCTTAATATTCGGACAAACACTTACGTTGATAGCCAAGCGGACATTAATGCAATTATGGCTCCTTGGACTAACTCGGAATGTGTTCAACAATGCAGATCCAAAATAGAAGAACTCTGCAGGTCACTATTTACTTCATACCAGGACACAAAGGAATAGCAGGAAATGGGAGAGCCGATGATCTTGCTAAGGCAGGTGATTGCTTGCCGAGATTGAACACGTCAGAAATATACCCAACACTCTCCCTTCTGAAAACGGAACTAAATGAGGAAATAGCGCTGGAAACGCAGCCAATATGGAAGGACTCAATCTCATACAAAGCTGCCAAAATTATGCTAAGGACTTGGAATACGAAAACTGCTAACTTCATTTTATCACTCTTCAGAGAAAACTGCAAAATATTGCTTGGAGTACAGACGGGACGGGACACTGGGGTCTCTGAATGCTAGGGATACTTTGAAACACCTACTTTGTCACTGTCCTGCTCTTTGTAGAACTCGCCAAATGTGCCTAGAATCAGCATATTTTTCATCCTTGAAGGATATTGTTGACAAAAAGCTGAACGACTTGCTAAAACTCGCGAAGACGTGCATTAAGAATTACATAAAATAATAAAGGGGGTTAAGTTTCAAGGGCCGGTATTGATTTTGAATAAAATACAATTGTTTTTAGGAAATTATTGTCATTTCTCTTTATTATGATAATATTGGTATGGCTGAATTAGGTATGGATCAAAGGCATAATTGAGGTTCTATGCCGTTAATTTGCTGAATTATATCATCCCTTAACTCTTGAATTGTTGCTGGCTAATCGACGTACACCTTTTCTTTCAAATAACCCCAAGGAAAGAAGTCCAACGGTGTCATTGACGTTTAGGTATGGTTCATGCGTATGGTTCACATTCAACATCGGCCCTTAAAATTTAACCACCTTTATTTTAAGATTTTCACCTCAATGTAAAGATTTACATGAGATGGACCGATTTGAAAGTACGTCCAAAAATCAACTTCTTTTATTAATAAAATTAAAGAATGAACACGAAAAATTTTGGTCGGCCCATCAAAACATCTTTTTTTCTTTATTAAGCGTACCATGTTAAAAAAAACACATGTGAATTCCCTTTTTTATAAACAAAATGGCGCAATTTAGATTTGACTCCTTTCATTATGCGATGGACATCAGTTTTTCTTACGCCATCTGCTGCTCTCTGCGAATTCATTTTAAACTGCTGCTAATTTTTACACAAAGTAATTTTTCTTGATGACAATGCACCGCCACATCAAACAAGAGCGACCCGGGAATTGGTGGAGACGTACGGTTGGGAACCGCTGGTGCATGCGGCTTACTCACCAGCCTTGGCGATTTCCGCTTATCATTTGTTTGCATCGATGGGCCACGCACTTTCCGAGCAGCGCTTCAATTCTCACGAAAAGCCAAAAAATGGCTCGATGATTGTTTGCGGCCAAAGACGGCCAATTTTTTTGGCGCGGCATCCACAAATTGCCTGAGAGATGGGAAAAATGTGGCGCTAGCGATGGCTATTATTTTGAAGATTAAATTTGTAATCATTTTTTGTTAATAAGCGTTTGAAATTGAAAAGAAAGTCTCGTTCCATAGGTATCTACCGTAATTTTTTAAAATTTCTACAGTTGCCTAACCTCTTAAGAAAACCGCTAGTAATCAAAGAAGAAAGCGAATGGACCGAACAAAGAGATGCCTAAGAAATATGGTACACCCAGATGTAATGGGTTTCATGATTTTAAAAGATCAGGCATTTTTATGATTTCGCCATGTTTTCCTTGAGATAATACGCCTCTTCTTTTCGCCAAGCGAGTGGCGAATAGATGAAGCAACTGGTATAAATAAACGTGGACTAGAGCTGCCTAAAATTACATTTGTTTGTAAAATAGTGAGTTACACCAGTTTTACGAGGTATCTCGCTAGCGTCGAAACTTGCTCGGTAACTTTATTGTTTTTCGGTAAGTGAGCCGAGCAGAACGATAGCGAGCATGGAGGTGGCGAATAGAAAAAACTTAATGATGTTTTGCCTTTTAGAGTTGATTACTTTTTTTAATTCTTTGGGGACTGGGCCGTTCGACGGGCGAGCGGCGCTGAGGACGAGAGGTATTGGAGTGAGCAGTAAAGAAAATGAATAATGAATGAGTTAATAATAGAATGAAAATGAATGAATGAAAAATAGAAACTGAGGTTTTATTTAACACAAGAAAAATGTTTCATAAAATCAAAAAATAATTATAAACAAACTGCTATCACTGCTAATGTTGAAATGCCTGAGTGGGCTCTTTATTGCACGGATTTCACTTCCGCTTGACGAAGTAATGCCGTCTTCTTCTGTCCCATCAGATTCAAAGTAATATTCTTCAGAACTGTCATTATCTAACGTATCATCTCTAGATCGCTTAGCCATCGTGCGTAGGATAAAATATAGAATATATAAAAAGCCTGCTGGTTCCTCTGGCAGTGACACTGAGAGACTGAATCGAAGAACTGAAATTCGATCTGACTCTACCGCCGTCTCACATCGTAAGTTTACATTATAAGAAAGATAAGACTTCATCGTTAATGGCCCCTAATGCCTTTGAATGAAAACGTGACTCGTTTACTAAACCTATGCTTATCTTATCGCTCAGAACGACAGACGTCGCGAGCCTTTCAGCTACGAACTAATTTCGGCGGCTATGTGCCGACACGCGTCCGGAACGGTAAAACGGCTTGACGGCTATATACCGACACTCATCCCCAAAGGGTTAATGCTAACTTTTTTCGAGAAATTTTTCAAGTTTTTCTACTTACCTGCGTTAATTCCGGAATTCCAGCGTTCGAATAGCCTCTTCTTATTGCCTTTGCTATGCAGGATTGTAATTTTCCTATCCTTGCAAGAGACATTGCTTGAGGCTGAAATATGAGATATAAATACACTTAGTCCTACCATAAGTTCTATTATAAGTTTAGTCCGTTATAGATATGAAATTATAATATTTTTTTTAATGAAGTTAGTTTTATTTAATCATGTAAGTATTAAAAAACAAGAAAAATTTAATTTTCATTCGAAATGGTCACCATTTGCTTCCACATAAACCTTCACACGATTAGCCCAAATCTATCCTTCTCAAAGAAACATTCTCACTAATTTTATTTTAATATCTCTAATTTTTTGTATTTTTTTGTGTTAAATAGATTCGTCACAAAACCCCCTTTAATAACCACCTTTTAAACATTGCATTCATTTTATGTAAACTCGTATTTCTGCAAATTTCTTTGCTTGATTTTAACACATGGGCTGAAAAGTCCCTAGCCTAACACAGCCACGAAAGCTCTGTTCAAAGTGGGTGCCGTGTTGTTTCACTGTTTTCTTTCATCAAGACAACGCACCGTGTCACAAGCCAATCAAAACAATGGCAAAGCACGTGAATTGAATTTCGAATTGCTCCCAAATAAACCAGATTTGGCCCTCAGCGACTACTGGCTGTTCGCAAATCTAAGCAGAAATAGTCGCCAGTTGGAGATTTCACTTGAATGAAGATGATGAAATGATAATCGGCGTTTGAGCAAATAATAATGTATTTGGTGGGTGCGCATCAACTACTGCGAACTTTCTGCATGAATTTGAAGAGTAAAATCGGCGTTGCTTAAATACAGCTAACGGTATATCTGCAGTCATGTTAAAAATAAACAAACTACAACCCATCAAATATCTTGTGGGGTGACTCACAGGCCAGTGTGTCTTGCGAAGGTTAAACGCGTACTCTTTGGCTATTTGTCGTCATGATGTTGCAAAATCCTTTTTCATTTCTGCATTTAACTGAGTGCGCTTTTTCAAATTTTATTAATGAACTACATATGTATGCAAATAAAATTTATTTAATTTTTTTTTATATGCGCCTTTTTTTACCTCGTGTGCGACGAACCCACTTCATTGACGCCAATTTAAATATTCTGGTATGGTTTAAATATATACTATTTTTTTATTTAAAAAATAATGGACTCAATATTTTCAACAGAAGTATGGCGATGAATATTCGTCTAACTTGAAGTGCGGCTTTTTTGCGCGTTAGTGTACCTACGAGACATTAAACTGCATTACAAGCGAATCACCGCTCCTGCATGCATTAATATGTATGTATGTATGTACATATGTATGTAGGTATGCAAGTGAATGTTTATATATATATATCTAAAAATGGTGGAAAAAATGAAAGACGCGCGCCAGCTGAAAACGGCTGTCATTGTTATATGCGCGCCATACTTGCACTCGTATTTGCCGGCCAGTCTCAATTCCAGGCCCCTAGCCAAGCTACACGCTTATGCAGCAGATGCTTTGCCGTCGGCAAATCGCACTTCTTTCAGCGAGGGCTGACAACGAATGCGTGCGAAGCGAATATTTTGAAGTAATTAAAATAAATATAATTATTTTGAAATAAAAAATATTGTGAAATAAAAAATCAATTAAATTGTTAAAATTACATAAAAAAAATTAAAATAGAAAAAAATTCAATTTGAAATTTCATTTCATTTATTGCCCAAAATCATTTTAACATAGGAGTTTACAAAATGAAATGTATAGCAGCTGTGCCCAGTGGATGATTCAATTATTAATTCCAGCCTGAAAATTCAGCATTAATACTTTTTATTGGCAAATAAGAGTGTTTACTACATTTATTTTTTGCTAAAATCTTTATTTAATAGATATTAACGTTTATATTAACAAAAAAAAAACAACTTTTTTCAGTTTTTTCGAACTCTGGCGTACTTTTGGAAATTATATTTTATTAATTTTTAAGCCTTTTATCCGATCTTTTGTGTGATTTTTATGAAATTGATTAATTGTCATGGCAGCAATAGACTGATAGCTTCATTCCCTTGTCGGCTGAATGGTATTATCTGGCGGCGTTTTTCGCCGATTTTATGCATTTTATGGCTCCCCGTAAATATTTACGCTCAAGTATTGGGTTGGCAACATAGTTGCGGTTTTTTTTTTAGAAAATCAAAGACAATTTTTTCAACTAAATAACTTTATTCTGTAGTGTATTGCCCATTTTGATCAATAAACTTTTGCCATCTTTCAGGCAGCATCATCATCCCACGTTCATAAAACTTCTGGTTTTTATAAGTTTTCATCACTATTGAAATGTTTACCATTCAAGGAGTTTTGTAAAGATCGAAACAAAAATAAATTAGATGGTGTAGATAGGTCAGGACTATATGGTGGATGTGGCAAAACATCCCAACCAAGCTCCAATAATGTTTGCCGAGTGGCCCAAGATGTGTGTGGCCTTGCATTGTCATGATGGAATACAATACTGTTTCGATTTGTCAATTCGGCCCGCTTTTCTTCAACTGCATTGTTTAATTTCGTTAGTTGCTCAATGTAGACATCAGAATTAATCGTTTGGTTAGGTGGTAAAAATTCAAAGTAGACAATTCCTTTGTAATCCCACCAAACTGATCACAAAACCTTCTTTTGATGAATATCAGCTTTTGATGTTGTTTGAGTTGATTCATCTGGCCTGCTCCACGATCTTTTCTCCTTGATGTTGTTGTAAACAACCCATTTTCCATCGCCACTTATCAGCCGTTTTAAAAATGGATAATTTTCATTACGTTTCTTTAGCAAATCGCAGCTGTTAATGCGTTTCTTTCACTTCGTGAGGTACGCATTATCCAGTTTGAACATAGCCAACTTGTTTTAAGTGATTTCCAATGCATGCATGTGATACATGAAGCTTGTCTGCAATCCCAGGTGTTATACTGTGATGATCCTAATCGATTAATGCTTCAACTTAAACTGGACGATCAGAACGTTTTTCATTTTTGAGTGAAAAATCACCAGAACGAAATTTGACACTGACCAAACCAATTTCCACTGCCTTTCTTTTAAGGCTTCGTCACCAAAAAACAACACATAACTTTTTATAAGCTTGCAATGCGGTTTTCTCTTCGCGGTAATAAAAAAGCAAAATATGACGAAAATGTTCCTTTTGATTTTCCATTTTTCAACGAACGCCAAACGAAAACTACGCAACCGATAAAAAAACCTTTTTTACTGATTAACAGCTGGATTGCCAACTATCAAATAACAAAATGTGTTTTACATTTGTACTACATCTGCAAACCTAAAAATTCAACTGAAGCCATCTATGTATGAGCGAAATCCGCAATTACTTAGTTGCCAACCCAATAGAAGTACATTTGTAAATTTTATCGAATTTACTTTTGACTATTATCTGTAGTCAATTTATGGGTGAAAAAATTTATAAAAATAATTTTTTATGGGCGCCAATTTTTAAAGCCAAAATATGTTATAGGAGGTCGGCAGGCAATGGCAAACCTCCGAGTGTATTTCTGTCATGAAACAGCTCCTCATAAAAAATATCCGCCGTTCGGAGTCGGCTTGAAACTGTAGGTCCCTCCATTAGTGGAACAACATCAAGACGCACGCCACAAATAGGAGGAGGAGATCGGCCAAACTCCTAACAGAAGAGTACGTGCCAATTATTTGTTTATTTTTTTTAATTCGTAAAATCTATAAAAAAAATTGTATTAGCTTAAAAAAACCGTATAATTTTTCTTGTATGGAAAGTGAGGCCTCTTAATATATGTATGTACGTATGTGCATTCACTTTTCAAAATCCCTTAAGTATCTACAGCTTTGACAACAATTTCGTAAACTCGTGAATATAAAAATATGTTTTATGGGACGCCTTTCCCATTTATTTCTTTTCTTTTTACTTTTCTGTTACTTTGATTACTTTTTCTTAATTATAAATATTTTTTGCTTAAATATCTGCACACAGTATGCCAAACATGCTTATTCAAATGTCGCACAAGCATACAAAAGCAAAAAGAAACAAAGATAATCTCGAGACTCATAAACCATTTGGCAACTTTCCAACTCTTTTGAATTCAGGTTGCATTATAAAACAAATAAACGTACTAATCTAGTTTTATCTACGAGAAGGTGCTAAACATGCGCATGCATGCCGGATGAAACAATAAAAATAAAAAATAAATAATTGGCGCGTACACTTCTGTTAGGTGTTTGGCCGAGCTCCTCCTCCTATTTGTGGTGTGCGTCTTGATGTTGTTCCACAAATGGAGGGACCTACAGTTTCAAGCCGACTCCGAACGGCAGATATTTTTATGAGGAGCTTTTTCATGGCAGAAATACAATCGGAGGTTTGCCATTGCCTGCCGAGGGGCGACCGCTATTAGAAAAATGTTTTTATTAATTTTGCTTTCACCGAGATTCGAACCAACGACCTCTCTGTGAATTCCGAATGGTAATCACGCACCAACCCATTCGGCTACGGCGGCCGCCGTAGTATTAATAATAAATACAATGATACCAAAAACAAAAATTATTGTAATAAATTATTTGTAACATGTGGGCTGACAAAGTCCCGGGCCTAGCACATAGATGGCACTAGTTTTATAGCATTCACCTCTTTTTCAGTTAGTTGTAATCTTAAGGGGACAGATACCTGTAAGATTTCGAAAAATAAAAATTTTTTTTTTCATAAAATGTTAATATGATCCTTGAAGAATATGTCAAACAATTTTTAGAACGTAAATTTAGGTATTTCTTATATTATAGATCGTCAAGCGTGACGACTCTATTCTTTGCGCTCGAGCGCTGGGAGAGGTATATCTACTTTGCCGACTTTAGGCGCGTTTTTCTCAAAACTATATTTTTCGAATTGGCGTACACGATAACTCGAAAAGTTATTAACCGATCTCCCTGACATTTTGCACACATATTTTTTATGATATTATTTTCTATGTGTTTCAAGTTTTCGAAAATTTTTCAAAAAAATTATTTTTTCGAAGCAAAAATAGTAGGAAAATTCGCCCCAAAATACATCTTTTTTAAGCATTTTATTCTGCGATTTTTTTTTTCATTTTTGTTTAATTCATATAGAAATTATGACATTAAAAACAAAAAAAATGTTTTTTGTATTCAGGTCACTGACGCCGATGCTACAATGCCCGCCGTTTAAGAAGCCCCGCTGGGACCTTCCTGGAAGAATTGATTGTACATCCGTCATTTTAAATGATTAAAAAAAATATATATATAAATATTATTTGAATGTATAAATAAACTGTATGCCAATTTTGAAAAAAATATATTGACTTCTTCATTTTAAATAATTTTAATGAAAATCAGGGAAAATATGGCCGTTTGGGTAAGGTATATGTTCTCTTAAAAAGACAGCTGTTGATGTTCTATTCATTAGTTCGTGCTAGTTATTGTGCTAAGTTTAAGGGTACTTTGGAATTTCGTGTTTTAATTTTACACTGCTTATTGATGGGGGAAAATACCGTTCAAGCGGTTGTTCCATCAGGACAACAATAAAACAATGGTTTGCTGACTTCAAACGCTTTGATTTTTGACACTTTTTTCTGCTGTTGGTGTTGGGTGTTTTCTTTTCCGAAAAAAAATCTCAAATGGTTTTTGATGTACTTGAAACAAAAACAACAAAATTTATTGATCTAAAAAACCGCATGCCTGAAATTTTTTTGAAATTCTGAGTTGAAAGTTTGAAAATTTGATGTAAACTTACCGATTTCTTACAAATTTTGTACAAAGTTTGAAACTTTGCTTTATATGGTAGTTGTTGTAGTGTGAACTATATTTTTATAAAAAAAAAAAACTGAAAACTTAAAACTTAGCAATATGTGGTGTACTCGTACACTTAATTTTGACGCTGACTGTACATATCTTGATTTAAATAATGCAAACAAAAATTTGTGACCTTAGCAAATAAAAAATTTGTTGCCTTTCCACATTTTGAATTAAAAATAATTTCATCTATGTTTAACTAGTTTTTATGAACCGTTTAGTGAGCTACTGTAGCAACTAATTGAGCGCCAGAGTACCATACAAGCTCTCTCTCTCTCTCTCTCTCTCTCATCTACGCTGAACAAAATTATATTAGCTTGCGCTGCATACACTCTAACAGTGCATATGCATGTGTGTGCGTCAATTGTTTACGTTGGAGATAAATGTTGCCAATGGGTGCAAATTGAATGACGATTATCAGATTTGTTTATTCGTTTTCCTTTTGTGATATCACCCCTTTTTTTATGTGATACCCCCCGTATTTGTATATTCATATCAAATCAAAATTTTATCCATTTTGAATGCCAATTGCATGTGATACAGGGAGACCTGTCAAAGCTAGAAACGCAAGGAATCAGCTTTTTTTTCTTCTTTTGCCTTAGATAAATTTCTGGTCAGGTTAATTTTAAACCGGATTTTTTTTTAATATTTTCAATATTCTTATATTAAATCTCAGCTGAAGAAGCGACGTCGGGCAAACTGCTACTTGGTTCATAATTATTTTATTATAAAGCGCAGCGCAGGCGATTTGCGCTTCTTCTTTTAACCGTAATAGTTTTTCATTTTTTTTTTGTTTTGCGTTTCTGACTACAAATTTGAAGCTTCGACAAACTGTCAAAAACAAAAAAGCCTGATAAAACTGAGCAAATCCATTTGGGATTATATTGCCTCTTTTGCGCACCGACGTTTGGCATTGTTTTGGTTGAGGCTCTAAATTGCCTGTCCTGTGTGTGTATGAACTGTTTTAAAAGACATGGAAAATCGTGAGAGAAAACTAAAAATCGAAAAATTATTTCGGCAAAAACGCAAATTTCGCACTGCTGATAATCGTGTAGTCGATTATATTTTATTTTGTAGCTTTCACTTTAAAATTGCATTTTTTATCAATGATTTTTTTTTTTAGTTTACAATAAATATGAAATAATTAATTCATTTACGCTACTTCTTTTTATCAGCTACTTGTCATGCACAACGGGCGTCCGCAGAACTTGTGAATTTATAACTAATTTTTTATCACCCGCACAGTAAGAGATTAAAACAAAAATGAAACGCTAGTCGTCATCAGCTGAGCGATTTTATTCAAAATTCACGGCAATGATAAGGCTGATTGTCAAAGCGCTCACGTAGATAAGTGGGAGAGGAATGTTTTTAGAGCATTTACTGTTACTCCTGAAATTGATCGCGCTTATTTGGAAATATGTACATATATGTACATATGTGGCAATTTATACAAAAATATATTTTTTTCCTTTTTCACTGGCAATTACAAGAAAAAAATATAACTTTGTTGTTATAATGGTTATTTATAACAGTATAACGGAATTAAAGCAATGCGCATTTAACGCGAAATGATAGAAAAAGTTTTTTCTAGTAGCAATCGCCGCTCGGCAGGCAATGGAAAACCTCCGAGTGCATTTCTGCCATGAAAAAAATCCTCAAAAAAAAGTATCTGTCTTTGAGGGCGGCAGCGGACTGTGGGTCCCTCCATTTGTGGAAAAGCATCAAGACGCACGGCTTAGCTAGGAGGAGGAGACCTGTCAAACACCCAATTTACACCCTTTAGTGGGCCAATTATTGTATCGGGTGTTCTTTTAAGTGCTTGAGAACTTAAAATGATAAAAAGAAACAGAAATTTTGTTGGAATGCCTTTGTATTTTTTATTATAATCTGGTAAATAATTCCATGACATTTATTTCTTGAATATGATATCCGGCATATGTCCGCCGTAGCTATGAGTTACCATCATTTTGCCTACTTTTTCCAATAAATCTGGCCATATGGAACTTACGTCCTTAAACTTTGCAAACAGATTTATTTTTTTTCCAAGTAAATTTCCAAAATGCAATTTTCAATAATTCGAAAATGTAATTTTCAATTTCGAAAATGTGATTTTCAATTTCGAAAATGTAATTTTCAATTTCGGAAATGGAGTTTTCAATTTCGGAAATGAAATTTTCAATTTCGAAAATGTAATTTTCAATTTCGAAAATGTAATTTGCAATTTCGGAAATGTAATTTTCAATTTCGAAAATGTAATTTTCAGTTTCGGAAGTGTAATTTTCAATAATTCGAAAATGTAATTTTCAATCTTGGAAATGTAATTTATAATTTCGAAATTGGTGTGAGGATTGATATTAAGAAGCATTTTTTTCATTCCAAAATTGCGTTTATTAAAAAACGATCGTGACAACAAAAGTTATTGAAATCGAATAAAAACCACAAAAACCAGGACGAATATAAAAACACAGTTGATTTCCTTGCGTCCAACCATATATGAAACGCATAACTCAAGTTAAAGTTCAACGCTCCTTTGGGCACCCGGGTATGGCCAAATAGGCTTTTCCTACTTTGGACGTGAATTTAACATACATATTTCTATTACAGCTGACGACTTGAGCTACCTAGAACTTCCTAAAATGAAATTTTCTATCGATTCAACCTCAAACAGGACAAAAGAAGAGGCCAGAACCGGGTGCCCAACCGAAGATTTTAAAAAAGGTGTCCAATGGAGGTTTAAAGCTTAAGGGTTAACTGTTCAAAAGCTCTTGAAATACAGCCACAGTCTCTCCATATCAGCGTCATTGAAACAAAAAAAAAAAAATACATAGAAATTATTTGAAAAATCGTACCATAAGAAGAAAATAGACGCCTTGTATTACAAAAATTGTGTGAAAAGCTATGAAAAAGAATACAAGGCGACCGGTAATTTAAATTTTTTAAATTTTTATCTACTATTTCTCTTTTCATTTTATCTACTATTCACAACTAAGGCATTTTATTCTTTTTAATACCTATAATCTCAAATCATAAAACAAAATCATGAAAAAAAAATTATACCGAAAAAAAAAATTTTACTGGAAAAAGAAATATATTTTATTGTGAAAAAATTTTTTTATTTATATTTATTGCAAAAAAAAAATACTCATATTTTAATCACATCATAAAGAAAAATAAAAAATTACTTAAAAAAAAAAAATTTACTGCAGTAATGTTTTACTGTAAAAAACAACTTTTTATTTATTGTATATTTTGCTGTAAAATTTTTTTTTTTAGTTTTCTCCCCAGTATGTCGGATTTTTTTTTTTTTGTGTACATGAAAGTATACAACTTTGTACAAACGTTAAATATAATTTGTTTAATTTATTGCAATTTTGGCAAAATCGTAAAAAAATAATGTTTCACTGTAAAAAAAAGTATATAGTTTATTATAAACTTTTTTTTTATTTGACTGTAGAAAATTTTGTTTTTATTTCTATTTTACTGTAACAAAATGTTGTGTTTTATTTATATTTTATTCACATCGTAAAAAAAAAATAAAAATTTCACATTAAAGAAAAAAATAGTTTACTGTAAAAATAATTGACTGTAAAAAAATGACTGTAAAAATTTTTTTTTATATTTTACCGTAAAAAAATGTTTTTTTCAACAAAATCGTAAAAAAATAAAAATTTTACTCTTAAAACAACCAAAAAATAAACTTGTTTACTATAAAAAAATATTTTACTGCAAAAAACAAATTTTATTTTTATTTGACTGTAGAAAATTTATATTTTACTGGGACAAAATCCTTAAAAAGTAATGTTTTGCGTTAAAAAAAATATGTTTTACTGTAAAAAACAACTTTTTATTTATTGTATATTTTGCTGTAAATTTTTTTTTTAGTTTTCCCTCCGGTGTGTCGGATTTTTTTTGCAGATTGTTTTTTGTTTACATGAATTATTTTGTACAAACGTTAATACATTGTTTGTTTAATTTATTACTATTTTTATTCTCATCATAAAACAAAATTATAAAACCGATAATGTTTTACAGTAAAAAAGTATATTTCACGGTAAAAAAAATATTTTGCTCAACTTTTTTTTATTAGTTTTTTGTTTTTATTTACATTTCACTGTAAAACAAATGTTTCTTTTTTAATTTATATTTTACTCACCTCATAAGACAAAATCGTAAAAAAAATATTTACTGTAAAAAAAATATTTTACTTAAAAAAATTTTGTTTTTTTTATTTATATTTTTCGCGGACAAACTCGTAAAACAATAAAAAACTTTATATATACATATGTATATATAATTGGCGCGTACACCTTTTTTGGGTTTTTGGCCGAGCTCCTCCTCTTATTTGTGGTGTGCGTCTTAATGTTGTTCCACAAATGGAGGGACCTACAGTTTCAAGCCGACTCCGAACGGCAGATATTTTTTATGAGGAGCTGTTTCATGGCAGGAATACACTCGGAGGTTTGCCATTGCCTGCCGAGGGGCGAGCGCTATTAGAAAAATGTTTTTCTTAATTTTGGTGTTTCACCGAGATTCGAACCTACGTTCTCTCTGTGAATTCCGAATGGTAGTCACGCACCAACCCATTCGGCTACGGCGGCCGCAAATTTTACTGTGCACAAAAAAAAATTTTATTGTAAAAAAAGTAATGAAAAAAAAAATATTAATATTTTACTGTAGACAAATTTTTTATTAGCATTTTACTGAAAAAAAAATTCAGTTTTCTCTCGGATATGCCCGAATCTTTTTATGCGCCAGTTTATATGCATATAATTTATTAATTTCCCGTATTACTTCCCAAATCAGTAAACAAAAGCACTGAGTGGGTTTCAGACAGTACTAAAACTAACACTACAGTAAAATCTGCTTTCCTCAATTGATTTAACTAGCTAACCGTTCTCCCTCTCTCTCCAATTAAGACAGGTATTTTAAATTTAAAAAATTGCATGGAACAACTAATTATCAGAATTGTATGCATTTCATAATTGCTTGCTATTAGAATTGTTATGTTCCTCGCCAAGAAACGCGTATCGATTGTGTCATTCAAACAAATTAACTTTGCACGCGCATTTTTGCTTTCCATTAATACAAAAATACTAAAATTTTCGCTCTCTCTCCTCCCGTAACAAATAGTGTTTAGCTTCAAATTCACCTAGTGAATAAAATTATTCACCATGGTTTGTTGTATAGCGTACCTTTCAATGAACTACAAAAGAGAGTAAAATGCTATGACCCATTGGGTAAAGAGTGTTTGAGAAAAGCAAATTCATCTGAAGAGAGTACCAACTACGCATATGCCCATTCAAGCCACACCTTTGCGCCAATATGTGCCTCTCAGTCTCACAATTTATTCACACACAAATGTGTATACATATATATATATATACATGTGTGTATAGGCTGTGCAAACGAGGCGGTTAAATTGTGAAAGCAATTCATGTACCTATGTTTGGGTATGTACCCTCGCTCATATATATTTGTGTGTATGTACATGAGTAGGTAAAAATGAAGGAGTGTTATATTCTGTCTCATCAGCAACACATTCATTTGCCATTTACTAACTCACAACGACTACACACACACACACATATGTATGTATGTACCTACCTACAACCATTGTGACCCATGCAAACGAAAACGGTCGTGACTCACGATTGCATAAAGAAAAAAGAAAAAAAAATAGAAAATGGTGGTGGTTGTTGTATGATTTAAATAAAATGACGGCATAATATGGGTTGCGAGTAAGGGAAAAACCGATCAACCGATGGTCTGCTCCTTCATTTTGTTTTCTTTGAAGCTAATCGTCATTTTTTAATTGAATACTACGCCGCGCATATATTTATTATGTATGCATGCTTGTGTTTGAGTAGGCATTTAGAGATGAAATGGAAACTAGTTGATTGCAATTTGTTGCTGTATTTTATTTGTATATAAGAGATTTTGTTTTTGAAAATTTATTTTAGTTGTAGGTTAGAGCATTTAATTTTTGAATATTATGAGTATTGTTTTGTTTTTACACTACAAATGTATGATTTTTATTGTATTGTATTAATACCGAATTAAAATACGGAAAGATATGCACTACTTTATTTGAAATTCTATAAGGGGGTGGTTTAGTTTTGGTCAATACTATGTATAAGTAAGTTGTGAATCTTTCATGTTGTGTAAAAAATGCACGGAATATCTCATTAGAAAATTTTTTTTAATTATTTTAATTAAATTGGAAAATTTAAGGCCGGTTTTCGCGATACATCTTTGTTTTTATTTTTATTATTATTATTTTTTTATTTCATTTGTTTTTATTATTTAATTTTTTTATTATTATAATTTTTTTTTTTTGAATGTCCGCATAGGTATATTTAATATTTAATTAGAAATATTTCACATCTCCAGTTATAGAATATTTGTTTTTATTAACGGTCGGTTCTTGGGAGGCCAAGACAATTCTTCGAGTGCATTTCTGGCAAAATTCAAACTTAGAGTTTCGGTAAAGAAAAAAATTAAATGCTGCTAAATAGGCGTAAGTTTTTTTCGCAATACGCATCGTGCAATTTGTAAGTTTTCGGAGAAATTTTTTTTTTAATTGAAAATTTTGTGGGAAAGTTTTTTTTACAAAATGAGTTCCGCGCATGAAAAACGATTTGAAGCAGTGCTGCTATGGACGCAACGTAAAAATCCTAAATGCGACGTGCATCTGCTGCTGGAACGGCTTGAAAATGAAAGTTTTTTGAACCGTATCATTACTGGTGATGAAAAATGGGTCCTTTACAATAATCCTGTTCGCGTATAATACATACGTAACGGGTGATGATTTTCAATATTTTTTTTTGCTGGTCTGTTGCTTTTTTTACAAAAATAAACACATAGCATCGAGTTTCGACTTGACTTTAGCAAAATTCAAAAAAAAATAAAATAATTATTCTAAAAGTTATCGCTGTTTGTGTGGAGCCCGTTTCTCCAGAAGTTCCTTGCGGTGATCATTACAAGTCCTTGCAGATTCATCTAAAGTCAATCGGACAAGAGAAATTAGTTTTATTAATATATACCTACTCTTGTGCCTAATCGAAGCTTTTACTCTAAAATTAACAATATGGCGGTCCCAGGAAATATTTTTCAGATTTTCGTGAAAAAACCCGACAATTAATTATTAAAAAAAAAATCAAAATTAAAAAGAAAAAATCCTTCGATCAGGCACGAGTTTTTTATGTTTTTCAAAGCAAAATTTTATTGAAATCTACCAAGCGGGTTTTAAGTTACAGTGATCACCAGTTCAAAAAACATAGTATTGAGAAAAATGCATTTAAAGTTTTGCTATCCGCTCCGGTGCGCCCGAGCTCCTTTTGTTAGTTGTTGAATAACTCGAAAAGTGTTTGCTGGATTCACTTCAAATTTTCACACAATATTTTCAAGATATTATAGTTTAGGAAAATGCAAAAAAAATCCAAATCTGACTAGCCCTAACCCCTTAAAACAGAATAGCTTGTATTAAGCTGAAATAACAAATTGTGGGGAAGTCCGTTACAAACCTTTTTCTTTTTCAAATAGAAAAACTTTTCTTAGTTTATTGTGCGATGAATAAAAATATATATTTTCTAAAAATCCAGCACGCAACATTTGATTTTTAGCTACTAATTACTTTAGCTAATTACCTACTTTTACAGGCAGTAACATTTTACTCTGTTTATGTCGAGTCTACTCGTCTGCGCTGGAAAATAATTAAGCAGGCAGAAAAAGTTTTTTGAAACAAAATTCAACAGTTTTGTAGCTGTTATCCGTCATTTTGTAGTCTACAATTTTCAATTCGAACGTGCCATGGTACGATGTTGTTCCCCCATACCATAACACCACCTTCCCGACTCTGATGTCGACTCAAGTACCTTTCCCCCGTTCAAGTCGTTGAATTAGTAATTAAATCCAACCGGCCCATCCAGATTGAGTTTCTTTTCGTCACTAAATACTACTACATTCACCGGGATTGCTATTTGTAGCAGAACTCCAAGTCAACAGAACTCCCTTGCAAAATCGAGGCGGCGTTCTTTGCGAAATTTTTTCAAAGTTGCATTTTTGTAATATTTCAAGTTTCTGATTTGGCGCTTTTAGTATAGCCCTTCGAACGGTGGATTTGTTGGCTGCAATATTTGTAATTTTTTTTTTTTCATTGTCATTTCATTTTTAATTTTTGCTGTTGTAAGGGTGGAATTTGATGCAATTCTAAAGATTTTGCAGGTTTCCTTCGGCGTTAAAGCCATCGCAGTTTTGCTTTTGTAGTTCTTACCATAGAAGGCACCTTGTTTCACGTAAAGATCCGCAAAGTTTGCACTTCGACCAATCTTTTTGCCGATTTGGCGACTTGAAAGTGTCTCTGAGTTCACGATAGCGATTTGTCTTCTTTTGCGTTCTGTTAAAGCTTTCTGCTTTCCCATTTTTTTAGAATTAAGAATTTTTCGGTCAAACACAATAAATGCTTAAGGGGTTAGAGGTAGTCAAAAAATTTCAAAAAATTGTATTTTTTTTTTGCATTTTCCTAAAGTATAATATCTTATAAATATTGTGTGAAAATTTGAAGTGAGTCCGACAACTACTTTTCGAGCTATTCAACAATTAAAAAGGGCACTCCGGAGTAGTAACTAGAAAAAACTTTAAATGCGTTTTTCTCAAAACTATGTTTTTTGAACTGGTGATCACTGTAATTTAAAAACCGCTTGGTAGATTTCAATAAAATTTATACTGCTTTTGAAAAACATCAAAAACCCGTGCCTGATCGAAGGATTTTTTTCCCAAAATTTCGATTTTTTTTAACAATTGCCGGTTTATTTCTCGAAAATCTGAAAAATATAATCCTGAGGCCGCCATATTGTTTATTTTTGAAAAAAAAAAAATGAAGAGCTTCGATTATCTATTAATAAAACTTGTGATGATCACTGCAAGGGACTTCTGGAGAAAAGGGATCCACCTAAACAGCGATAACTTTTACAATTATTAATTTTTCAGTCTTCACTTGAATTATCAGAAAAACTTGAATTATTTTAATAACTATTTTCCTCTATAAAAATTATTGCCTCTAATCAAGTGAACCGGACTGTAAATTTAAGCGCAAGCAGTTGATTTGTATGATTTATGGCCTCGCGTGGTGGATATTTTGAAAACTCAGCTTTGAGATAAACGTATTTGAAAGTTTAATTAACTGTTAATGTCGCGCTCGACTACGTATTTTACGGTTTAAAAACAAGGTGGCGCAAAATTAATTATCACGTTTTTGAATAACTTTTTTACTGATTAAAAAAATGAATTTGAGTGATGAAATCTTTATAGTATTTTGACCTTGCTTGTCTATTTGTATGCTGCAACTGTCTGGTTCACAAATGACAAATAAGATTCACGTACGACGCCATTTGCAAAAATTATAAATCTTCCATTAGGGTGATTACATTTCCGTCACCTTGGATGTATGCATTCGTCACTTTTCCTTCCAGTCGATCCCCTTAACACCTTAACCGGTGTTGTACAGTTGGAAGCGAATATCTTTATGTCAGAAAATTGCAACGAATGGAAAAGTCCTCAAAGCCTTAAATAATTTTACGTTCCATTCAAAATTAGCCAACTAACAGACAGCTGATGCCCATGCATTAGCTGCGAGAGGGGTCTAAAGTTGGTTACACTTCTAGTGCCGGACCTTGTAGTAGAAAAAATGCATAAGTATAGGCCCACGCTGGAAATAATTTACTGTCAAAACTAGTGTAGCGATTTAAATTTCATTCTTTATATTCTTAATTTTTGTGTTTTATTATGTTTATGTTTTTAGTTCACTTCAATTTCAGCCCTTTTAATTTATACAACTTCCTTTTGTAGATTAAAAATTTGTCTACCCAGAGTTCTCAATGGCGTTCGCGGGAGGACTACAAGTTGGCTGTAATAAATTGTGAAAGGAATGATAAATTAAACAGTCCAAAGTTTATTTGCTGCCGAAATTATGCAGTATTATGGCAAAGGCTTGCTGGCATACATATCAAGCTAAGCCAATTTTCTATAGAAAGGATCTATTTTGCACTGCTCGTTTGCGTGGAGGAATAGTGGAGGTTTAAGAAAATCTTTTATGAAATAGTCTCACAGCATCAGGCATGACTTCCTCTACATGAACCCTCGCAAAATACATTCATAGGTGTATCTCCACAAATTTGTGATGTGGGGCTGAATGAAAAAAGGTTACGATAGAAAAAACGTTTATTAATTTTATTTAGAATTAAATAAAGAATTTGTTGTGCTTGAAATTTAATTTAACCCTCTACTGCGTGAATAAATAAAGCGTTACAAAAAAAAAAATGTTTCACGCTGGAAATAACTTTATTTAGATAATTGTTAATAAGACGTAAGACAGGAAAAATAGAGAAAAATTTGTATATTTTTGTTTTTGTTTACGAAACCATATTTAAAAAATAGTTTTAAAGTACAAAAAGCAGTTGAAAAGCGGAACAATTTTAACATCTGACGAGAAAGATGAGTATATCAACTCCATGAAAACATTTTATACGTTTTACGGGTTCATCCTTAACAACCTGCTGTCTACTCCTGGAAAGAGGAGCCTCGCGTCAACACAGCGAGCGCTGGGTTAGTGCGCAAACCTGCAAAGTCGGGAGATTTTTCTAGGCACGGGTACATCGGATGCGCTCGAGGGAACTTCTAAGACTAGCAACGTTGCAGATATCGAGTTTCATGGATGTTCTTACCGAGCCCTATCCGTTAGGTATCCGTGCGTTGAGACTTGTAAAGTCCTTTCTGCAGAAACTGTTTACAGGAGGAGTAATATTCAGACAACTTGTTGGTTAAAACAAATATAATTAGCCACCGTGGGTCGCCATCCAAAGCCCCTTCTTTCTTTTTTCCTTTGTTTGGTTCATTTCCCTCTATTTTTCCTGTGTACGGAATCACAATTTATGAAAAATTTTGTGCTTGTACTGAACTCACAGCCGGTACAATTCGTAACCTCTCGTAGCACCGGCTCATGGTAGAATATCTGATCAATATCAAATTATCTCGTCAATACTTTTACTGAAATTTATATCCAGTAATCAGTAAAAAAATATGTTTACTGCAATTTTTTTCAGTAATCAGTAAAAGTTTACTGGTAGAGCAAACTAAATAGCAATATTAGTAAAAATTATATATACAGTAGGTTCTGTTTTTATGCGGTAGATACGTTCCGCAAGAAACAGCATTAAAAAAAAGCAGCATAAAAAAAGCTACTAGTTCTATAGTAAAACTATAGGTTAGGTTAGCCTGGTTGGCAATAAGCCGCGCATAGACCTTTTGGTCCCTAGCGATACCAGATGGAGACCGACCTCTATGAATACCTAAAGTAGACATCATGTAGGATGTCAGCGCTTTTAGCGAATCTAAGTAGGGCTGGGAGCTCCGCTTTAGAGACGTCTTCCAGACCCTCAAACAGTGGGGCTCCCAGGCATTTTAGTCGCGTTTTTAGTAATGCCGGACAAGCGCACAGAAGGTGTTCTAAAGTCTCCTCAACATCCTTTCTGCATTTCCTGCATTTGTCCGTGTTAGCAATCCCTATCTTGTACGCATATGCAGCCAGTAGATTGTGGCCTGTTAGCATACCTATGATAGTTCTGCATTCCTTTCGCGAGAGCGTAAGTACGAATGGAGTCAGTTTTTTGTCGTTAGTTCTACACATGACTTTTGCTGTTTTGCATGTGATCAAGTTAGTCCACCTAGCTTCCACTTGCCTTTTCATGTGGTCGTCCATTTCGTTGTATATTGTGTTTAGCGGTTTTGGTATGTCGTTCTCTTGATCAAATGGTAGCCTCACAGCACTTTTTGCTATCTCATCTACTATTTCGTTCCCCATAATGCCTTTGTGACCAGGTACCCAGTAGATATGCAGCCTATTGTTTCCGGCTAGCCTTTCTATGGCCTCCCTGCTCCGTCGAACATTTTTGGACTTAATACAATATGAGCTTATTGCTCTTATTGCTGCTTGACTATCCACGTATATATTAATTGTTGAGTTATTTCTTGTTCTAGAGTAGGCTAGCTCCGCGGCCTTCCCCACAGCAAAAACTTCCGCTTGGAAAATACTGCTGTGGTCTGGCAGCTTGATAGGCTGCCTTATTCCTAGTTTTGAGCAGTAAATACCTGCTCCCACTCCGTCTGGAGTTTTCGAGCCGTCTGTATAGATGTGAAAAGTTCTATGGCCAGGCTTCATGCCTTTGTGCCATCCCTCCTCTTCAATTGTAGTGCGAAACCTTCTCTCCCAATTAAAGTACGGAGTCATGTAGTCCGTGCCACCTGAGCTCCACTTTCCTATTGAGCTGTGACCGAAGGTTCTGCAGGTGAATACCCCCGCAGCCATTAGCCTCCTCGCGGATTTCGCTGCCAGGTTTTCCGCCATGAGGTCAATAGGTGGCATGCTGAGTATCTTCTCCAGCGCCGCCGTTGGAGTGGTCTTCATCGCTCCTGTTATGCACAGAGCAGCGAGGCGTTGAATCCTTTCTAGCGGCATTAAGTATGTCAGTTTTTTTGTCGCAGTCCACCATACTAAGGTTCCATACAGCAATATCGGTCTGACTATTGCTGTGTAGCACCAATGCATCAGAGAGGGTGATAGACCCCAAGTAACGCCCAGCATTCTTTTACATGCGTACAATGCATTACTGGCCTTCTTCACCCTCTCCTCAACGTTGTGCTTCCACAGCAATTTGCTGTCCAGTATTACTCCGAGGTACCTCGCATA
Organism: Anastrepha fraterculus; assembly: GCA_037575425.1. NCBI lineage: Eukaryota > Metazoa > Arthropoda > Insecta > Diptera > Tephritidae > Anastrepha > Anastrepha fraterculus. Next base: position 251,539 of record JAYXIM010005294.1, read on the forward strand.
GTCTTTGAGAAGTAGTTCGTTATTGCCCAGCTTCGGTAGGTTCCACGCCGGAACTTTGTACTTCCTGGTAAAAAGTACCATGTCCGTTTTTCCGGCGTTTATCCCTAGCCCTGCGCGAGATGTCCATTGGTGTATCGTTTTGAGAGTGTTGTTCATCACATTACTGATGGTGTCCAGGTACTTTCCCGTAACTACTATAGCTATGTCATCGGCATAAGCCACTAGTTTAGGTGCCCCTCCGTCAAGTTTCTTAAGAATTTCATTTGCTACAAGTAACCATAATAGCGGTGATAGTACCCCACCTTGCGGAGTACCTCTACGTGCATATTTGGTGACGCTCGCATCGTTCCACTCCGCTTTTATCTTTCTGCTAGCTAATAGCTGCCTTATCCATAGATAAACCGCGGGTTGCACATTAAGAGACTCAATGCTGTTTAAAATAGCATCTTTTGTCACGTTGTTAAAGGCTCCTGATATATCTAGAAATACTCCTAGAGCATACTCCTTATATTCTAACGCCTTTTCTATGTTTAGTATAAGTGAGTGAAGTGCAGTTTCAGTGGATCTGCCTTTAGTGTAAGCATGCTGCGCCTTGGATAATTCGTCCGGCGCAATTGTGTCTCTAATGTATGTATCTAAAATCTTCTCTAACGTTTTCAGGAGAAATGAGGTCAGACTAATGGGCCTGTACTCCTTTGAGTAAAGAGGGTTGCTTTTTCCCGCTTTTGGAATAAACACAACCCTCGCCTCTCTCCACAATACAGGAACGTAGCTGAACCTCAGGCATCCCCTGAATATCGTTCTTAACCATGGTACCACAAGATGGCTTACCTTTTGGAGCATGGCCGGGAAGATTCCATCCAGTCCTGGCGATTTGTATGGGTCGAAACTTTGTATAGCCCATTCTATTTTGTTGGTTGTAATTACGTTCGTCGGGATTTCGTGCACAATATCTCCTCTAGGTTCGAGATCTGCAGTGTCCGCACACCCTGGAAAGTGTGTACTGACTAGGTCTTCTAGAGAGTCCTCACAGCTGTCAGCCCACTCCCCGTTAGTTTTTCGTATTGTTCTTGGCATAGACGGATTCTTGGATAACAATTTCCTAAGTCTAGCCACATCGTTAGTGCCTTCCATACTGCTACAGAAGTCTTTCCAAGATTCTCTCTTGGCTTTACGTATCTCTTTCTTGTATACTTTTAGCAGATCCTTATACTCTTTCCAACAGAACTCATCGTCAGCCACTTTTGCTAACCTATAGAATTCATGTACCCTACGCCTTTGTGCTCCTAATTCCCTGTTCCACCAAGGAGGCTTCACCTTGCGTCTATTACGTGTTGGAGGTCAGGATCTTTTAAAGGCTTTAACAAGCGTAGTTGTAAACAATTCAACCCCTTTCTCAAGCGCGATGTTTGTCTTGTATTTCCGGGGTATTATTGGTGTTTTTGATAGTATGTCCCTATACAAGTCCCAGTTCGTATTCTTAGGATTTTTAAAGGATGTAAGCTTGTTTTTTGAGCGAAATGTCACCTGAAAGCTTATGTATCTGTGATCAGAGAATGAGGGCCTACTCAATACTTCCCATTCCTGAACCATAACATGCCTGCTTGTGTAGAGTGTTAAATCTAGTACATTCTTCGAGGTTGGTCCCACATATGTTGGTTCCTCACCTCTATTAGCTATTTCTAGACTACTTTGAAGAATATAGGTAAATAGTGACTCACCTCGGTCGTTTATGTCTGCACTTCCCCAGACCGTGTGATGTGCGTTTGCGTCCGTTCCTACCACCAGAGCATGCTTCCTTCTGTTTCTACCAGCTTCCGAAGTTCCGCCTGTGGTGCTTCCTCATCATGTGGCATATAGCAGGACCCAAAGAGTAGCGTCTCATCCTTGCAGCCCTCCAGCGCCACCACTGTCAGATCGTCTGAAGAGAGATTATGATCAATATAAGAACATATACTTTTTTTGACCAATATCGCTGTTCTTACCTTATTTTTTACAATCGGGATGTATGTGTTGTAGTTTTGTGACTTTAGACCGGAGACTATGTTGCCCGACGCTATCCATGGTTCCTGGACTAGAGCCACATCGTAGCCGACTCCCTCTATGTTGAGCAGGAGCTCGGCTGAGGCGTTTTTACTTTTGTGGAGGTTTATCTGAAGGACTTTCAGCATCTAGCCTCAGTACCTCCTCGGGGTTGGATACTACCTCCAAGTCGCCCTTCTCCACTTCCTGTATATTGAGGGAGGCTTCCAGGATCTCTTCTAAGCCGAGATCCTTTTCCACCTCCCCCGCAGCGAGCGTGTTGTGATTGTCGTCTGCCGGGTTGCGCTTTTTGAGACGAAGGTGCACGCTACCAACTCCCCAAGCCATCCTCCCGAATCGCGCGTAAAGCAGGTCCTCTGCCGGCTTGTTGATTTGGATAATGTAATCCTGGCCACCATCAGCAGTTGTTGGTTTTGCCACGCTCAACACTTTCCAATCGTCTGTCGGCACGTCCGTGTTTTGACGTTGTAGTAGTCGCAGCGCATATTCCGGTTTTACCACTCGCGAAATGAAAACCTTTGCCTTCGGTATTGAGGGAATGCAGCTGCGATCAACGATTTCCAGTGATGCCCCCTCCCACAGGCCGCGAAGCGTTCTCACCGCCTCCTTTAGCCATGTGAGCGTGGGGTCATCCTTGCACTTTATTATTTTGACGCCGCTGAACCACCCTGCCCCGTCGAATGCTGGCATGGGTGCGTTCGGCTCCGCGTCCATTTTAGTAAACAAGGTTTCCAGTAGCTTCATTTCCACTACCTTCCACCGTTCCTGCGACATTCGCCCCAGCTGGTCGCTGCGATCAGTGAGTGCCACTATGAGGTGTCTCTTGGCAATTTCACTGGCCGCCACCGCTGCTTTCGACGTCGTAGGTCCTTCGTCTCCGTTTTTAGGTTTAGCCGTCTCGTGTCTGTGCTTCTGCTTTTTTGATGGCCCTGAGGCCTCACTATCCGCAGAACGCTGCCTCTTGATGGCTAGCTCTTCTTCGATTTTGTTCGCATATTTCGGGTTCGAGGCTGCGAACATTGGCTTTGCTGCGTAGAAGGCCCGGCCATTTTTTATCTCCTCTCTGGCCCAAGCCAACCGTTCCTCCTCTTGCTTCGTCAGGTTGGACTTGCTGCCAAATCGGTCACAAACTTTGACCGCAGCCTTGTAACGGGCTTTGGCCTTCAGCTTCTCTTTATCAGGCTTGATCCTTGGTCTGTTCTTGCTATCCGAAGCAGCACCATTGGACTTAGCCGGAGAACGCAGAAGAGCCTCTTCCTCAGCTGTATTGATGCTCCCGGCGCTTTCGTGGTCCGAGTCTTCGTTGACAACGGCACCTCCGCGCTGAAGAGCGTTCTGTGTATGTTTGGCAGTGGGATTGCGACCACTGTAGCCTGCTCCCGCTACAATGGAAGTTTTGTTGTTTGATTTGTTGTCCGTATTCATCTTTTTCGTACGACCACCTGCTCGACGAGGCGAGCGCAGTGGTCTATCTGTATAATGGGGAATTCAAAACGGTCCACCACGGCAGCGCCCCATACCGTGGCAAGGCCACAGTTACTTCCTAAGGCGGCCCGGTGTTAGGAAGGCGCCGTTGAAATACAGCCGGTCTGGTGAACCCCCTGGCTGCAAACCATCCAATGGGCACGGTGTCGCATAACACCCTGGATTAGGGGGTGGGCTAGAAGAGGAAATAACGGGATATAAGGGGTTTGGGGATGGCAAAGGGATCTTCGTCGGTACGGTGATCTTCGCATGGTGATTGGTTGGCCACCAGGTTCGCCGTAAAGCGAATGGATGGCAAGCCAGTCTCCATATGAAGCTTCCCTCTTAGTTCGTGTTGGGTTGGCCCCCATGCTATGGGGGTCAGACCACCACTTAAGCCTCATCCCCGCGTCAAGGAGACCAACATGATGAGGTAGTAAAACTATAGATACGTTTCAAAAGTGCTAAAACCGCATAAATCTGAAATAATGTTATAAAATCGCATAAAAAAGGGCACTAGTCCCATAATATAACTATAGATACGTTCCATAGACCGGATGAATCTGAAATAATTAAATAAAATCGCATAAACAAAATATTGTATTTTTGAAAATTATATCTTTATTTAAGAAACGTCGGAATCGAAAAATAAATTTAAGTCAGAAATAGAATCAGACAATACCCACATGTTGCGCGTTCGTTTAAGACTTGGCGTAAAATCACTTTCGTCACTTGAGGAAATGTACACGTCTGATCTAGATAGTTATGCAGGCGGTTCCATACTTGTAGGGTTAGCATTTCTGATGTAATCTGTGATGAGTTTTTGCTTAGCTGGTTTAGAATCTTGTTTATATGTACAATTCCCGATAGGTCGACATGCATTTTGTAATTTAAAAAAAAAACCGCACTATTTCAAAACCGCATAAAAAAAAGCCGCATAAAAACAGAACCTACTGTACTGCATTTTTACTGCTACTGCAAAGTGCTCATAGACACCGACAGACCTTGAGAGGAATATGTAATTATTTATAATAAGAATTAAAAATCGTTACTAATATTTTATCAATTCGTTTTTTATTTGCAGGAATGACTACGCAAAGTGATTTGCTTCAAATTTGTCGGCTTTAAACTTTTTTCAAGGTATGAAATTTTAAAACGCCCATTATATTAAATATTGTATTGATCGCTGAGTTCAGTTTTTATTTCTGAATGTATTCTCTGTTAAAAAAAATATTTTTAAGTAAAAAGAACTTATGTTACCAGGTTTTGGACAACTTTTAATTTCGATGTGGTACAGTCTTGTAAAAAATACATTTGGATGCACTTACCTTAACCAATACTGTCAACACAATGGACCCTAGGGGTCTAAGTGAGATGTTTTTACAGATCATACAGATAACCTATCCTAACCAATATTGATTCGTGCCCCTTCGAATACTTATCATACCACCTTTGTCAAAAAGTTCCCGGAATACGAGGTGTGTTCAAAAAATATCGCGAATTTTTAATTTCGCAGGTTACGTATATTCGAATTTCGATTTTTTTGTGCCGATATGTTGGTACTCATGTCTCCCACTCATGCCGACGAGTTCGCCCATTTTCAATTTTCAGTTAATTGTTGACAGCTGCTTTGCTTGCACGTGTTTCGGCTCGTCTTCGATTTTTACCTATTCAAAAAGATGGATCAACGAACCTGTAGCAAATTTTGTGTGAAAAACGAGATTTTGTGTGAAGTGCGCGGATGTATTCCGAATGTCGACTGTGTCATACGGAGAAGCTACTTTGGGCCAAAGCAACGTTTATCGGTGGTACACCGTTTATCGGTGGTACGCAAAAATTGATGAAGTGAAGAAAATGGTATTGGCCAATCGTCGAATCACCGTTAGAGAAGTTGTTGGGGACCTAGACATATCGATTGACTCGTGCAATTCGATTTTTTTTTCAGTGATTTGGGCATGAGTCGGGTCGCCGCAAAATTCGTACCAAAACTGCTCAATTGGTTAGATGTTGGACTCTGTCCACGACAACCCACATTTGCTCCAGAGGGTCATAACTGGTGAAGAATCGTGGGTTTATGGTTATGGCCTGGAAACCAAAGCTCAATCATCTCAATTGAAGCTGCCGCACGAACCAAGAATGTAAAAGTTTTGCTTACCGTTTTCTTCGCAGGGGTAATTGCAGAGGCATTGTGCATCATGAGTTCTTGCCGCAGGGTAAAAAGGTCAATAAGGAATATTTTACCTGTAAGTTATGCGCAATTTGCGCGAAGCAAACCGCCAGAAACGCGGGGATTTGTGGAAGAACAAAAATTGACTCTTGCATCACGATAACGCCCCTGCTCACATATCGTTGCTTGGGCGCGACTTTTTGGCCAAAAACAACACACTAATGATGCCACAGCCACCATATTCCCCAGATTTGGCCCCCTGTGATTTTTTCTTGTTCCCGAAACTCAAGAGGCCCATGAAAGGACGACGCTACGCTACGATTGACGAGATAAAGGCGGCATCGAAGGAGGAGCTGAACAAGATAAAAAAAAAATGATTTTATGAAGAGCTTCGAAGATTGGAAAAAACGTTGGAACAAGAGCATAATATCTCATGGGGATTACTTTGAAGGGAACAAAATCAATATTAATGACTAAATATATAATTAAAAAAAAAAACCCAAAGTTCGCGATACTTTGCAACACACCTCGTATATAAAAGTCATCAACTGCAACGCACTTTTGCCAGCGTTTGATCCAGTTTTCGAAACATTTCTGGAACTCTATTTTCGGCAGAGCCATCAGAGCCGTCTTCGATTTTACCATCACTTCCTTTCGCCTGTTAAAATACGTTCACCGTAGGGGTTTTTTGACTCACTCAAACAGTTAAAAATCAGAGAGAGCCATATCAGATGAATTCGATGGCTGGATTATGATGACACCGGGCGACGGCGCATTATCATGGTGCAAAATCTACGAGTTGTTCTCCCACAAATAACTTCTTTTTTTGCGAATTGCTTCACGTAAACATCTGATAGCGTCAATTAATAGTCCTTATTAACTATCTGACCTTCCGTGGTCTTCGATCATTCGGAGCTCTCCACTCACTGACCAGATGTCTGGATTGCGTGTCGTACTCATAAACTCACGTCTCGTTTCCAGTAATGATGTGTTTGTTGAACTTTAGCTCCGATTCAGCCAACGCTATCAACGCGTTTCCTTTGTTTTGCATGGCGTTCAGGTCTTTTTGGACCCACTTTGCCGCAACGCGAGCCAAACCCAAGTCGTTAACTAAAGTGTTTTCCAAACATAGGTGTTATTTTGATATTCATAGAAAAATGCTATTTTTTAATATAAATGATCGGATGTTTATTTCATTATAAAGAGTAAGGTATGCCGTTAATAGTGGAAAATAACATCAGGCAAATGACCACCACGACCATGCTTACAGGACAATACCCTTTTCATTAAATTTTCCATAACCGAATTGCAAAGTGGCTGCCCTATGTCCTCGATAGCCTCACGAATTCCATCTTTAATGTCTTGAATCGACCCTGGGCTGTTGACGTAGACCTTCTCTTTCACGTGGCCCCACAGAAAAAAGTCACAAGGTGTTAAATCACAAGATCTCGGTGGCCAATTGTGATCACCACTTCGAGAGATATCAGGGTAAAGAAACTTTTCCCGTAAAATATCAATGGTTCCGTTGCTTGTGTGGCACGTAGTGCCGTCTTGTTTAAAATAAACGTTGTCCAGATCAATACCATCCAATTCCGGCCATAAAAAATAGTTAATCATATCTCCTGTTTAACACCTAACACCTGTTATTGGAAAACCCCTCTTGACCGAATCTACAATATAAGCGAAGTTCAAGTTCTCTGCCAGCTCTTTGATAGTTAATTTGCGGTTATTTCAACTTTTCTTCCACTTTATTGATGTTTTCATCAGTTCCATGTTCGATGTCGACGCCCTGAGTACGACTACGTTCGTCATTCTCGATGGACTTACGATCTCTTCTGAAGCGTTCATGCCACTCGTAAACGGCTGTTTTCTTGAGGGTATCATTACCGAAATAGTTTCCCAAGGTTCTCGCATCCATTTTTAACTCAAAATTCAATACAAACTCGTTCCATTTTTAAAATTAAAAAAATCGAAAACACATGCAGAGGTAGATTTACTCAAGGCGGCGTAACTTTTGCAAATGTCAAATCAAATCAGCTGACTTAGAGCGTCGCCTGGCTGTTATTCCGTGAACTTTTTGATCAAGGTGGCATACACCTCGTTGCAAAATTGTAAACAAGCCACTAGTTTTTTTTAATATATTTCATACTACAACAAAAAACTGTAACAAATAATTAGATTTGCAAACTTTCTCAAAATTTCATCACAACTTACGCTTTTTAACCAATTTGAGTTTTAAGAATTTTTCTGGGTATGCAGTTTTGTAGCCCATTGAATTTTAGTATAACAGAGCGCAAGTGTAAAGTGACGGTGTTTTACCATTGATTTTTGTTCATTGTTTTTTTTGCTTACGCCTTTTCTTCCATGCAAAATTCCATATGCTCGCATTTTTTTATATGGAAGAGGAAGCCGATCTAATAATGTTTTTTTTTTCTAGAATTTGTCTGCAAAGTTATGGTATCCCACTATTTTTGGGTTCGAGAAATTCATTTATGATGTTTATTTCTACCTAAAAGTTACGTTAGCTGAAGCTGTTGAAAAATGTTTCATATTTTTGTGGTTCTTAAAATAAAACAAAAATAAATTTCTTACTATTTTTAAGTGTGAGAAATCTATTTTTGACAAAGTTTTTTATTCAAGGCAAAGTTACAGTTATATATATATATTTATTTATCCGTGCATTCTAGGTGGAATATAGGGTATCAATCTTTATTTCTTTCGGCCCCAGTAATTCATAAGTTTAACCCTTTACCGCACATGAGTCCATACAGGGTATTTCACTTTTGATGCAATTTTATTTTCAAATCAAGTATCATAAAATAATTGAAACTATTTTAATTCATCAAATATATATTTAACAAAAATAAAACGCAAACAAATTGTCTATGATTTTATGATATTTCGAAATAACCTCACTTTTGTGCAAGTGAGTGAAAAAGTAGAATTGCTGTGCAAGTGATTCATTTTCAGAAAACGATAACAGAGTAAAACGTAGGTACTTTTTGACAAAAACAAATATTCTCAAGGTGTCGATTTACCCATCTTTCTCGATGGATAGTAATATAATATTTGCGCTTTTTAACTGTTTTCTATACTTTTTCATCAGTTTTTATAAATGTTTTCATAGAAACAAAAAACGGGGAAAAAACTTTTTCATTATTTTTCTTTTTATATGTCTTATTGATAATTAAATAAAGTTATTTGCACCGCGAAAAAAATTTTTTTCAGCGCTTATTCAATTTATGCTTTAAAGGGTTAAGGCATGATTACCTGCTCATCGGAGACTAGGCATTCGAGAGTGTATCTATTTGGGTATCAAAATATCGGCCAATAAGGATAAACCATTGACAATAACTGATAGACTTTAGCAGCAAATAAGTCCTACTTTTCTAATTTGAAGCTGTTTAAGTCTAATTTATTATCTCGTGACCAAAAGTTAAGAAATACAAAACCTTGATTCGGCCCATGCTTCCCTATGGTTGCGAACTATGGACCCTAAAAACTATTGACATTAATCAGCTTATCAGGAATTTGAAAGAAACGTATGTATATGGACCTGTAAGACTGCAAGACGGCACCTCTCGAATTATATATAATCATGAGCTGGAACTGTAAGCAAAAAACGAGACTGATAAGATTTATAAAATCTCAGAGGATAAGATGGCTTGGACACATGTTTAGAATGCCTAAGGAGAGAACAACTCGAAAGACAGTTCAATTACGCCCTGTTGGAGGCCGAAGAAGAGGAAGCCGCAGAAAGAGATGGCTCGAAGACGTCGAAGATGACCTTGCAAACCTGAACGTGCGGCGGTGTAAGGGAGCAGCCTTAAGGGGTCCTGGTGGTCTAGAATTTTCAAAAAATAGATATTTGTTTTTTTTTTTTTTGAATTTTCATAGGCTTTTAAAAATATACTGTCAAATTTTTGGAAGGTTAATCCCAGTATTTTCGCTTCTAAAGGGTTTTTCAATTGGCGCGGGTCGTTTTTGGCGCCCTGTGGCAGCCATTTTGTTTTGGTGACATCTGTCAAATCTTTTGTTTATTATTCAGTTGCTTATGCCAAATCATCATGGCAAGTTACACGATTGAACAGCACGTTCAAATGATAAAATTTTATTATCAAAATGAGTGTTCATTAACGCAAACGTTGCGCGCATTGCGCCCATTTTTCGGTAGACGTTGTGGCCCTTCCAATTTCTTATGGCCCATATTGAACCATATGGACCTAGACGACATGTGGTTCCAGCAGGACGGCGCTACGTGTCACACAGCAAACGCCATTTATTCCATTTCAACATCTACCCGCCCTTATTGAAAAACCCTTTACAGCCGTTTTAGCAGGTAGAGTCAGATGCATCGGCGGCACTCCACTCTGAAAACTTTAAACTACTAAACTATTAATATATTGTTCGCAACATCAATGGCTATCGCCCGTACTAGAATCATATTATTATTTCAATTATTTCGTATTTTTTTATTAAAAAACTGAAAAAGAACCCAATTTTTAGAGTGTCAAATACAAAACCGCGCCATTTTGTCAAATTTTTTGTTATTCTAGTACGGGACGTACATAGCTACAGTAGTATTGATTAACAATTTTTTGGTTCTTGTGTTTCAAAAAATATAGAAGAGCCAAACTGGACAACACCGTCTAGGTCCAATTTTTCGGGAGGGCAACTTCAGCGAGATTTTTAAAATTATTAAAATTAAACAATTTTTTTTTTCATTGTAAAAGAAGTTAAGGAAAAAGCCTCAAAAAATTAAATATCCTTTTTCATTTTTTTTTATTGTAGAAAAAAATTCCTAAAAACCCCAAATTTTCGAGCTCTAGACCTCCGGGACCCCTTAAATAGACGCTGACAGGCTCTGTTGTTAGCAAAAACTGGGGGTACCAAGTCCAAGGCAAGAAGTCTAGGAGAGTGGGTGAAGATTGTCGCATTACTTTCTTACTCACACCCCAATGTTACTGAGATGACTTCCTTATTTTTATTACACAAAACAGCATTACCTTTCTCATGATGTTTGTGTTAAATGTTTTATGAAAATAAATTGCTTTTCCCCTATAAATTAAAAAAAAAAGTTTTTATTACAAAATACGTTTTTTTCTCGTTTATCTTTAAAAAATTCTGTTACGCAAGTACAAAAAAAAATGGAGACAAATTTATGAAAATTAAATTCAGAAGAGTTCAAGAAAAAACCCTTATTTGATCAAATTGCTCTAAATTTTTTTAAAAATAACCAGTTATGGCTAAACATTCTTTTGAGATTTCGTTATGGGAGGTATAAACTTTCCTTTACTTTTGGTTTCATAAAACACGGAGACACAAACCTCCATTTCGTATCGCTGTGTGGTTTATCCTGTATCCAAATTCACTAGCGACAACAAAATGTGACGCTTAATGACGATGAAAAACCCACAACAAAAAAAAAGATTGAAAAATGAAAAATTTTGAAATGGAATTGGGGATTTCTTAGAAAAAAATTTCGCTGCACCATTCACCTGTTTCGGTGGCACCTTACGGCTATTATCTAGGTATTCTTGTAAATGCATTTGGGATGAAAAGAAAGCGTCAGGAATCGATTGAGGCCATTTAAATCAGTCTGTGATCACCATCCTAAGCTGGTGGTATCAGAGGAAGTGGAAGGTCTCCTCTACGTTGGAAAGACCAGGGGGAGGAGGAGTTGGCTTCCCTTGGGGTGTCCAGCTGGCGCCGGTTAGCACGAGAAAGAAACGACTGGCGCGCTTTGTTAAACTCGGCCAAAATCGATTAAGCGGTTATCGCGCCAATTAAAAGGAAGAAGTAGATCTCCATCCTAAATTTATTTGTAATAAATTGTTTTTAGCTTAGAAAAGCGTGCCGAGATACAATGGACAAATGCCTTAGGTGCCTGCGATCGCGAGGACGCTCTCTATGAAAAGTTAAAACTGCCAAGACGAGGGACTAAAATCGAAGCTATATAGCTAAGGCCAAGAAGATGTGTACGTGGCAACCTTCCGATTGGTTCCAGGTTCGATGGGCGCTGCGAAATGCATTTATTTCTGCATATTTTCTCCGTGTAATAAATGCACGACTTTTTTTTATGTGGAGAAAGTGCGCTACACCGTCAGATGGGAAGAATGATTAAAAATTAACGCGAATTTCGAGCTACTTCAAACTTGCACTTTATTTTACTAAAATTTCATGGGCTATAAAACTACATACCCATTTTTTTTTTTCATAGATGCTTTCAATTTCAATTCAACCGGGCTATTCGGGTCATGTTCTTCGATTTCGATGTAACTGAAATATGTTGCTCTCTGGTCAAAATAATGAGGCACTTATTTTTTTGTTCGCCCGAAAAAAATTTTTTTCAAGAGTTGTTTTTCGGCTCAAACTCGATTTTTTTTAATTATACAATATAAGAAAATTTTTTTTTTAAATGCCCATAACTTAGTCAAAAATGAACCGATTTTAATAAGTTTGGGTTCAAAATGATCGTAATTACTTAGACGAGCGACTTCATGTAGAAACAGTTGCAAAAAAGTAGTTGAAAATTTTTTCGAAATTAAATATTTCAAAACGTGTATTTTTTTTTTTATAACTGTATGTGTATGTATCTATGCATGTACAGTAGTGGTCACGAATTTAGCAGTCTAATCCAAGACAATATTTTTTCCATTATTTTTTCTTCCTAGCAAACTAAATGATTACTAACATTTTCCTTGGAAAGTTGTTTACAGTTTAGAGATTATGTACCGTTATAATCGTTTTCTGATATATTACTTCTTGCCTCATAAAACTCATGTACATGCACATAATATCAGTTGGAGCTGTGTTTAAATGAAAATAAGAATAAATTACAGAGGAGAAATCTTAATCTGCTGTTGGCAATCCTTTGTTTTCAATGAGAGCATCACAATTCTCCTGGAGTACTGCTTTCCAGGCACTTTCTATTTGTATCCACAAGCCATTCAAATTCCAGGGTTTTACAGTTTCAATGCACTTCTTTCAATAAAATTGGAAACCGGTGAATGGGAAGTCCTTTTAAAGCATCAACATTATGCTGTTCTAAGCAACAGTTCACCAAGCATCATCGTAAGGCCAATATTTTCTGCATATGAATTTTTGTTTTATGATTTGGACTATATCAGGCCACAAAAAAGATGCCCATACCATAACATTACCATCGCCATGCTTTTTAAAATTTAATGCAATGGGTTAGGTTAGGTTATAATGGTTGCCCAGAGTGTAGGGCCCACTTGGACGAAATAGTTTGGTTCGTCCTTTGTGATACCATTTAAGGACAGAGAAGGGGGAGGAAAGGAAGGGATGGGGGAGTGGTGAGTGTTTGTGGACTACGAACGGTGACTAGTGCGCGGTTGTGTTAACCTCATTATGCTGCTGATGTAGTTCATCAGATTTTTGTTATCAACACCTGCTATATCAGCAGGCGCAGAAAAGAAATGAGAATCAAGATACTTGAATCTTAGTCCCGCGAAGGCTGGGCAGCTAAGGAGCAGGTGCTGAGATGATTTCACCTCATCCTCCATGCAGCTGACGCAGAAAGGACTCGAAGTGATTCCGAGTCTCACGGCATGTGTACCTCGCGGGCAGTGCCCCGTGATGATGCCCACGAAATTTGAGAGATGACATTTTGTCATTCCCAGGATATCCCTCGAACGCCTCCTATCCAAACGTGGCCAGAAGGACTTCGCGACCATACACGTTCGTGTACTTGCCCAGCGTTCGCTGAGTTGGTGCATAGCCCATCCTTCCAGGAGTGGAGCGCAGGTTGTCAAGGGGATCCTGTTCCTTTCCTTTCGCGGGCACATTGCCTCACAGGTCCCCTGTCTGGCCAGCTCGTCGGCTTCGCAGTTTCCTGCAATGTCACTGTGACCAGGTACCCAAATTAGTGAGTGCCCATATGTGAGGTTGAGCTTATAGCCCAAGCCCCTCAGTCTGATTGCGGTACGAGCAGCGGCAATTCTGCCTGCGGTGTCTATAGGTACCACGTTTAACATTACATTAAGCGCCAGAGTAGGAGTAGTTCGAAGCGCCCCACTGATTCCAATGAATGCAGACCTTTGAACTCTCTCTAGCTTTTTAACTGATGTCGTCCTCTCCAGTGAGTTCCACCAGACAGTGACTCCATATAACAGAATTGGCTTTATTATGGTATTGTAGAGCCAGAATACAACTCTGGGCGAGAGGCCCCACCTTTTGCCAATTGCGCCTTTGCACCCATACAAGGCGATTGTTGCCTTCCTTACTCTCTCCTCAATGTTGGGCTTCCACGTCAGCTTACTGTCAAGGATTAGACCTAGGTAATTCACCTTGTCAGAAAGCACCAGCGGATCGCCCCCCATCGAGGGGAGTTGAGCTCTGGGTATTTTATATTTCCTCGTGAAAAGGACGAGCTCCGTCTTAAGAGGATTCATCGATAAGCCGCAATCTGCTGCCCATCGAACAACTACGTTCAGACATCCCTGCATTAAATCATACAGGGTATCTATAAACTTTCCTCTAACAATTAATGCCACATCATCCGCGTAGGCAATCACCCTACAGCCCCTCCTCACCAGCTCCTCCAGCAAGTCATTGATAACAATGATCCAGAGGAATGGTGAGAGAACCCCGCCTTGCAGCGTGCCTCTGCTCACCTGCCGGCGGAGAGAGACGCCGCCCCACTCTGCCACGACCGTTCTGTCGCTGAGCATTCTGTAGATAAATCTGGAAAGGTCGGCTCCGACCCCCAGCCTACCCAGAGCTTTCGTGATTGCCTCCGGGAGAACGTTATTAAAAGCCCCCTCAATGTCGAGGAAGGCGCCAACTGCGAGTTCTTTCTGATATAGAGATTCCTCAATATCTTTAACAATTGTGTGTAGAGCAGATTCCACTGATCTGCCCTTACAGTAAGCATGTTGGGTATGCGACAAACGCCCCCGAGGAATTTCGCTTCTTATGTGTAGGTCAATCAACCTCTCAAGGGTTTTCAGCAAGAAAGATGAGAGACTGATTGGCGTAAAATCCTTAGGGGAGACATGTGAGCTCTTGCCAGCCTTGGGTATGAACACAACCCTCACAGCCCTCCAAGATCCCGGTATATAGCCCCTGGCTATGCAGCTCGTAGGTAAAATTTGTCTCAAATAAAATATAAATTTATAAAATATGTATTTTAAATAATAAAATATTATAAATTACACATTAAGTTATATTCATAAATTATAAATTATTTAAAAAAAGGTGCGACATTTATTATTTTACACGCCGTATAGAAAATGTTGTCTTGGCATGGAGTGCTAAATTCGTGACCGCCACTATATATAGGTGCAAATATAATTGGCGCGCACGTATCACAATTTTTATGCACCGCTGTTCGCCTCAACGTGCCCACATGACACCTGTCCAACAACCATGCGGCATGAGCAACACAAAAATATGGCACAAAGTTCAAAATATTCGCTCTTAATGAGGCGACAGCAACCAGTCTTAATACTTAGGTTAATTATACGCCATGGCGTCCAGTGCCGAACTAGTGCAAATAGGTTTGGTTGAAAAGCGTGGAAAGACTATTAGATAGTAAATTTATTCGGAAGAAAGGAACATGAAATCAAGAAATTATGCACAAAATGTAAGAAAAATGAAGAGAAATAGTGGAAAGGAATATGAAACAAAAGAGTCTAAGCATGTGAGTGGTAAACTTTTCGGAAATAAAGATTGCCTTTGTTCCAAAAAATGTATAAATGGAATCGGATATGAAGACAGGAAAGCTAATTTTGATTCTTTTTGGAAATTAGCCAGTTTCGAAAAACAGAATTTGTTTCTTGATGGTTTGGTTCGAAAACAATCAGTAAAACAAAGATGACCCAGATATTACGAAGTAGTTGTAGTTGTTGAATGTAGTTTTAAGTTTCATCTAAATGTACGGAATTCAGAAGTTTCTGTTTGCAAAACTTGCTTTTTTGATACTTTTAAAATATCTAACGGACGATTAAACCGTGCTAAAACATCTGGAACGGATGGTCGTGGCCAAAATGGCTGGTTCATCTAGAAAAACAGTTGAAGAAAAAATTAAAGTGGTACGAGAACATATTCTGAGCTTTCTAGATGTGGGAGCCATTACACGAGATCACATCACACTTCAGGTCGAAAGTATCTAAGTGCTGCCTTAGATATTCGAAAAATGTATGAACTGTATGTGAAAAAAGGTGATGAAAATGAAAGGAGGGGATTTGCAGGAAAATATTCAATACGGAGTTCAACTTAAATTTTCATACTCCTCGTGAAGACACGTGCCAAAAGTGTGATTCGCTAAAACTAAAATTGAAGCATCCAGCAATGAAGACTAGAAGTTGCATCTTATGGGAATTCATGATACACATCTTAACAGTGCCGAACAGGCTAGAAAAAGTTTAATAGATGACCTACAAAAAGCAAAAGATAACCCGAGTGAATATTACGGATTCACATTTGAACTACAGAACGCATTTTCTTATCCAAAATTTTCCGTTTCGGTAGCTTATTATAAGCGCAACATGTATGTATACAATTTAGGGTTTCATAATTTCCACAATGAAAATGCTAAAATGTATGCACGGGATGCGATAATCGCCTTCAGAGGATCACAGGAAGTTGCGTCCTGCATCTTAAAGCACATTCGGGACATTACCACTCCAAATATGTCTAGCTTACAGTGATGCCTGCTCAGGACAAAATCGTAACAATAATATAGTTTTAATTTGGTTAAAAATTGTTCACTCATCTGATAACAATGTTGAAATAGTTGATCATAAATTTATGGTATCCGGCCATTCTTTTCTGTCAAATGATAGCGATTTTGGTTTGATAGAAACTAAAATTAAAAAATGGAATTATTAATACATACCTCAGCATAATTATAATTTACTAAAAGTATGTAAAAAGAAAACCCCATTTTTGTAGTACAAATGGCTCAGAAAGATTTCATTTCGACAAAACAACTAAAAGAATCAACGAATAATAGAAAGAAAAAACACCAATGGAGAAGCTGTGTCTTGGCTAAAAATACAATGGATCAGATTTCTAAAAAATGTTCCATATAAGATGTTTTATAAAACTTCCTTGGATGACAATTCCGAAATCAAAGTATTGAGTCTCTCACCTAAAAGATTAAGACCTAGAATATACGAAAATATTGATTTGCTTCCATTATACACAACCATTCGAGCAGTAACAGAAGAAAAACGTAAAGATATGATGGATTTACTACCCTATATCGTAAATAATTTACTTAGCTACAATGAAATGAGTTTGAATAAAATGTTAATTACTAATAAAAATATTTCCATGATGGTATAAGTCATTTATAAAGTCATGCAGCTAATTTTGAAAGTGGTATAAGTCATTTCAACCTTTTAAAACCACATTTCCTTTAAAAAATGGCTATAAATTTCACAATCATAATAAATACTTGTTTGTTGGCACTACTTTACTGTCGAAAAATCATATTCCATAATACAAAAATATTTTTTAATCCCTTAAAATGCAAAACTCTAAATATCTCGAAAAAGGAAAATATCACTTATACCACTTTCAAAATCAGCGGCTCATATATAAATTGAAAATTCGGAGTTTGCAGTCTACTTAGAAAAATTATATTCGAACATTTTTTGGTGTGATGTGGAAAGTGATATAGCCAAAAATATAGTGAATAGAATTCACTTTGGAGCAACCTACAGTTAGTTCTAGGTTTGGGATTTTTATACACTATTTTTTATATTTTTATTTTTTATATTTATTTTTTATATTTTTTTTATATATTTTTTTTTATATATTTTTTTATGTATTTTTTAATTTGAAATAGCATAGTTGCTATAAAAAGTTTTTTCTTTTTTTAAATAGGCAGAATTGATGTTTTTCTTTTAAAAAAAAGTCAAATTAAATAAACTTCAAAACTAAAAAACTAAAAGCAAGAAAAATTCCGCCAAATGAATTGGATGCTTTCCATTTCAATTCAACCGGGCTATTCGGGTCATGTTCTTCGATTTCGATGTAACTGAAATATGTTGCTCTCTGGTCAAAATAATGAGACACGTATTTTTTTTTCGCCCGAAAAAATTTTTTTTCAAGAGTTATCGGCAATTTTGTTTTTCGGCTCAAACTCGATTTTTTTTAATTATATAAGAAAAAAATTTTTTTAAATGCCCATAACTTAGTCAAAAATGAACCGATTTTAATAATTCTGGGTTCAAAATGATCGTAATTACTTACACGAGCGACTTCATATAGAAACAATTGCAAAAAAGTAGTTGATAATTACTCATAACTTAGTCAAAAAAAAGCCGATTTGAACGATTTTGGGTTCAAAATAATCGTAATTACATACACGAGCGACTTCGTGCAGAAACAATTGCAAAAAAGTAGTTGAAAATTTTTTATTTTCCAAAGAACAAAAAGTGCGAAACAGGTTTTTTACTCAAAAATTCATTACTCAAAAACAACTCATTTTAGCTACTAGGCATTCAGCTCAATTAAAGTTTGAGATGTCCTTTTGATTTGGAAAAAGTTATAAAAAAAAAAAAAATACACTTTTTGAAATATTGAATTTTGAAAAAATTTGAATTTTTTTTCTTTTTTGCTAAATAAAAAATTTTCAACTACTTTTTTGCAATTGTTTTTATATGAAGTCGCTCGTGTAAGTAATTACGATCATTTTGAACCCAGAATTATTAAAATCGGTTCATTTTTGACTAAGTTATGGGCATTTAAAAAAATTTTTTTCTTATATAATTATAAAAAATCGAGTTTGAGCCGAAAAACAAAATTGCCGATAACTCTTGAAAAAAAATTTTTTCGGGCGAAAAAAAAAATACGTGTCTCATTATTTTGACCAGAGAGCAACATATTTCAGTTACACCGAAATCGAAGAACATGACCCGAATAGCCCGGTTGAATTGAAATGGAAAGCATCATTGGGAATTAATAAAAAAATTAGAAATAAGCAGGCTCGAAATCCATTTTAGAGCTATGCTTCCATGGACTTTTTTAATCAGAATTGCCATTAGAATCCTTCAGTCACCAGAACTAAGTCAGTTATATTTTTTAAAAACAAATTGGCCAACTTGCTTCCTGTAGATAATCGTTTTGTCCTCGAATTATTTTGCCTAAGCAATCCTATTTCCTTTATTGGTAGTCGAAATAAGTGTAGCTGTGAATTGTAATCGACTTCGTGCAACATTCGTTGAACTGTTTTTGAATAACTTCCTTCCTTACCAATATTATCCTTGATATTTGCCGATATTTGAGTGGTTGTAATTTTTTACTTCCGCTTAATTTGTCGGACGATTTGGTGGGCTCATTTACGATCAGTTGGCTTCTTCAGGCATTCAATACGTAGCGCATTTTCGAAGCTTGTTACACCTCTGAAACGCTATACAATGCTGCGAATCGCCCTACTGATTCGATCTATCATTTCTCCAATCTTAGCGTAAAGCTTTTCTACTCTGTGTAAATGTAAGCTGTTGTATGTCGTTGTTCGTATCAGCCTAAAGCGAGTTCCTTCTTAAGAATTTTTTTTCACTTATTTGTGGTAATTAAACCAAAATAAACTTTTGATTTGTGTCAATACTTTTCGGCCCATGAAAGCGGTAAATTTTGACATACCTCGGTTCGACATCCCCCTGGTGACTGAGCGGGACAGTACCCGGCAAAGAGCTCCCCATCAGGCTCAAGTTCAGGCTATCGGACCATTGCAGTGTGCTCTAAGCAGAGGTAGCAGCAATCAGAGAAGCAGCTGATTGGCTGCTTACTTGTGTAATAACTGTCATGGCGATTCCCTGGGCTCACTGATGGTGCACTCGAAATCGGTCGGGGAATGCCTGACTTTACTTTCGATTGCATCCGAAGATCGAATGATAGCTGGCTCTTGACAGATGGTATGTGAGGTAGTTTCCCTGCGGAATTTTTTTTTATGTCAATTTATCGAATTTTTAACAATCTTGTAGAAAGTGTGAAACTCACATTAGTATGATTTTTATAAAAAGAATTATTCAACAAAATAATAATTTTTATAAAAAAATAAGTTTAATAAAAAAAATATTTTTATAATATAAATTTTTTTTTATAATTTTTTAAATACATAATTTAAAAAAAATTAGTTTTCATAAAAAAGTGGCTTAAGAAATAAATAATCAAATAGTCAAAACTTGGTCAAAAATAATTTTATAAACAGTTATTTCCATAAAAAAGTAAATAGTTCATAAGTTCATAAAAAATAGTTTGTATAAAAAAATAAATTTTTACAAAAATTAATGTTATTAATTACTAGTCAAAACTTGTGTAAAAATAATTTTTATAAAAAAGTAATTTAAAAAACATTAATTTTCATAAAAAAGTTATTTCAATTAAAAAATACATAAACAAATAGTGAAAATTTGTGCAAGTTGTTGAGGTGCTATATTTTTCCGCGGACATCGCGGTCTTCCTTTCTTAATTGTAGTCATTACAGCCGGCATAATAAAAAAATAAGTTTAATAAAAAAATGATTTTTATAAAAAAATAAGTTTCATAAAAAAGTAATTTTTATAAAAAAATAAGTTTCATAAAAAAGGAATTTTTATAAAAAATAAGTTTCATTAAAAAATAATTTTTATAAAAGAATTTAAGAAATTATAAAAATTATTTTTAATAAAAAGTCTGAAAATTGGATTAATATGGTTTTTATTATAGGATGAACTTTATTTTTCTAAAAAATATTGTAGTTTTACAGAAAAGTAATTTAAATTAAAGAATAAATAAATAAATAGTAAAAACGTGTGCAAAAATAATTTCTATGAAAAATAGTTTAATAAAACGTTATTTTCATAAAACAAATAATAGGTACATATGTATAAAAAAAAACAGTTTTACAAAAAAATAATTTTACAAATTAAAAATTTTTATAAAAATTAATTTTGTATAAAAAAAAATTTCACAAAAAAAGTAATTTAAAATAAAAATAAACAAATAGTCAGAATAAATAAATTTTGCAAATATTTTTTGAGGTGCTATATTTTTTTCGCTTACTGTGGTCTTCCATTCTTAATTTTCGGCATTACAGCCGACATGATAAAAAAATAAGTTTAATAAAAAATGATTTTTATAAAAAAATAAGTTTCCTAAAAAAATATTTTTTATAACAAAAAAATTATAAAGAAACTAATTTTATAAAAAAATTATTTCCATAAAAAAGGTAATTTAAATTAAAAATAATCAAATGGTCACAACTTCTGCAAATTTTTTTTTTTGAGGTGCTATATTTTCTTCGCGTACTGTGGTTACCATTCTCAATTTCAGACATTACGGCCGGCATCATAAATGGCATACAAATTTTTATTATATTCTTCATCAGAGCGTTTACCCATCTTTGAGCCGGGTTGTTCGAGCTTACGAATATTAAAAATCACAAAATGAAATTTCACCAGAATATAAAAAGATGTAATAATCCACGCTGTGTAGGTAACAGAATAGGGGATGAATTACTTTACCGTTCAACATGTCAAACGGAATGGATGTTGTTAGTTCCCAAGGGTGGTTCATTTGTTGCTAATATCAATCTGTTGTACCGTTAATGGAAATTGTGTGCGCTAACTTTTATTTACCCCATTTTCGCAACAAAATGATGAGGGAAATTTTTAAGGGTTTTTAGTTTAGCAAAACGCAAATTTCGGAGCAAATGGCTAAACTTCAAATACAGGGTGTTCCGTGGTGTAGTTTATTTTTTAAATTTAAATTAAATGCATATTTTGATTTTTTTTTTGGTTTCTTGTTTGAAATTAACGAATTGTCGACGCTGGCAAGGGTATTGTGGCTTCTGTTCCTGCACCAACTGAATATAGCAAAGCTTAACGGCCAAATATGTTGGGCAAAAATGAACAACCGAAAATAACCAAAATTTTCCGAAACATGATTTTCATAGATCAATGATTTTCGTGTGGATTTTAATTATTTTTATATGGTTCCTGGACGAAATCGAACAAATTTTAGTACATAGTAGCTTCTCTTCTTAGCATCTGTCAAAAGTGTCGTCATCGAGCTGTGACAGATTTCGACACAAATCACTGCTAAAAAACTTCGAACTTGATAGACCCTGTTTTATGGAGATTTCATTTAAAAATTCAAAATAATAATATAATACATTGTGAAAAGTATTATTTCATATTTTTTTATTATTTTCTGTTTTTTTATTATTTTCTGTTTTTTTATTATTTTCTGTTTTTTTATTATTTTATGTTTTTGAAGTGAAACTTCTTAGGCGTCGATGGACGAGCGAGAATGGAGAGTAAAATTTCTAGACCATGCAACGTTTTGGGCATTTTCGTTCCGCGAGAGAGAAAAAAGATATAACGTAGAGGAAAGAGAGAGAGAGAGCTATACCTTATATATATCTTAGACACACTTTAGGCTATTTTTCCTGAGTTTTTTCTTGTGGTTGCTAATTTCTAGTGAAAAATAACACTGCCAACTTTTTGGCGCTTGCTTGTTGGTGCTAACTTGTAGGAAATATATTTTTGGTGTTATATTTCCTTGGTGCCTACTGTTTTTTGGTCCCAATTTTTTTGGCGTTTTTTTTTTGTGCCTACTTTTGGGCGCTTAATTCCGTTTCCTGACTAGTGCTTGTGCGTACTATAAAGTGTTATCCACTCCGGCGTTGGATTTATTGATATTGCCTTGCGGTAATTTGTGTCGTTGCTGCGCTCCTGGAATCGCTGCGTTTGTTGGGGGTGGTAAACGCTCGGAGTAGTGCGCGTTGTTGCCACGGTTTGTATCCGGCGTTTACCTACACCGGTCGACCCTTCTCCGGTTTTTGTAAATTTTGTCTATTTGTATTCTCTGCAAATGTTGTGAATTTATTTAGATATATATTTTTCCTCTCTCTCTCTCTCATTCTTTCTCGAGTCTCTCCCTCTTTCTTTGTCTGCCTTGAAAGTTTCACTTCTGCTGTATGTACTACGCTACACGCACTTGTTTTTTTTATTATTTTATTTTATGTAGTTCTGAAGCACACAGTTTAACAGATGCTGTCAATTTTATTTTTATTTTTTATTTTATTTATTTTTTAATACAAACATTGATACAATATAAAATACATAACAATGTTTGTTGACTCTGCAACTAGTTAGACATCAATTAAGGTGCAGTACAATTTTAGTAACATATGTAAATAGAATTTTGTGAAGAAATTTTCAAAGTCCCTTTCTTAAGTTAACAGCCATCATGCCAGATCATATGGTTTGATTCGATGGAGTCGTCGGGTTAGGCCTGAGGTGTTGATAGGTTTGTTAGCTTCCTCTGTTTTTTTTTTAATTTCTTCAGCGACTGTAGGCATTTTGAGGTCACGCTGAATATCTTTATTGTGAACGAACCGAGGTGAGTTGAGAATATCTCGAAGGATTTTATTCTGGGGTCGTTGAAGTATATTTAGATATATTACTTTGACTGGCACAACGCCATAGTTGCGCGCCATAAGACCACACAGCCTTTATAATTTGTTTATATATAGATATTTTGTTACACATGGATAACTTTGATCTTCGCCCAATTAGCCATTTCATTCGCATTATCTTCAGATGGATTTCATGCCGTTTAAGTTTCATATGCTCCTTTCCATCGAAGCATCGAGCGTTGTGGCAAGGTATTTTGCATTGTTTGCATGTGGAATTGCAGCATCTAGCAGTATTATTAAATGCTGATTCACTTATTTGTTGGTGAAGTTTACATGAACTGACTTGGCATTGTTGAATTTTATGCGCCAAGTCTTCGTCCATTCTTCAATAGCGTTTGTTGCAATTTGAAGTTTGGCTGCAGCTTCTTCAGCACTTTTTCCAATGGCAAGGATAGCAGTGTCGTCAGCAAAAGTAGCGATCAAGCTATTCGGGGGTATCGGTAAGTCTCTGGTATATAGAAGGTATAAGAGCGGTCCACGAATGCTTCCTTCGTTTACTTGTTAAAAGGGGTATTCTGGTCTAGACGCCTTAATTTTAGGTATTTTTAAAACTAAGATAAAAAATGAAAAACATTTTTCTATCCATTTTTTTTAATGTTTTTTATGAATATTGGAAAAGTATAAAAAAAATAAATAAAATTAAAAAAAAATAAAATAATCGTGGAATTACAGGCCGGCGGAGTAGGGGCTACATAAGAACGGTGCTCCATGGTTGACATGATTCCAACCCTTGTAGTGATCTTAAACAAACAAATTAAAAAAATTCTTCATTAGTTAGGATGAAAAAAAAAAATTTTTAACCCTCTTTTTTTTACCTTTTCAAATTTTTAAAAAATACTTCAAACTTAAATTTTTCAAATCCGAGGCAGGCGCGATAGACAGATGTATAATAAAAAATTCCTATCAAATTTCAAAGCGATCGGTCAAGTAGAACTTGAGATATCATGACGACGACCATCTCAAAAAAAGTTTTGAGAAAATCGCGTTTGAAGTTTAAGCAACAATTCCAATAGAATAACTTAGATCATAATATTTACTACTCATTCTGGATTAATCGGCGATATATTTCCAGGTATATATTATAGAAGTATAAAGTATATATATATATATGTATAGAATAAATAAAGGTTGTGTGGGATACAAAAGATTTTCTGGAAAGAACGAGTCCTCAAGTCGTCCTTAACATCTGCCGTTCATTGTGCGATTCGCTCCAATCGATTTTTTCAAATTTGTAGACCAGAATACTCCCTTAACGCGAAAGTAGCGTTCGCTCAGATCCGACTTTAGGAGGGCGCAAAAATCATTTGGAAGGCTGGTATTTAGTTTGTTATTTAGTAAATCGACATGCCAAACCTTGTCGTTATTCTGTTCAAAAGAGTTTTCGATTTCAGCCATGATTCTGTGCACCTGATCGATGGTTGAGTGCTTACTGCGAAAGCCAAATTGATGCGAAGGTAACAAGTTTTTAGAGTCGATAATTGGAGTCAATCGATTGAGGATGAGCTTATCGAATAGCTTCCCAATTTGAGGCAGCAATGAGATTGGTCGGTATGAGGAAACAAGATGTAAATCTTTTCCCGGTTTTGGAATCATTCTCATTTCTGCAACTTTCCACAGAGTTGGGCCATAGCGTAGATGAATTGAATGATTAAACAACTTTACTAATTTAACCAAACTTATCTAGGGTAACTTTTGTCAATTTGAATGAATATTTAATATGATTTGTATGAAATCAAGATTCTGATAAAATTTAAATAAAGCGGAGGAAAGTTTTTTTTGTAATAATTTTTAACAATTAGTTTAGGGTGAGGAAAATATTACTTGAATATTAATTCATTGCAGTTGGTCGAATAGTTTTTCAACCAGTGATTAGTGATTTGCATACATATGCAAAGGGTGATCAGTTTAGAGGTAACGGATTTTAACTTGAAATAAAACAACGAAAATTCAAATTGTTTTTCGCAATTTTTATTATTTTTGTATCGAAGCATTCATGACATTTATTTTTTAAAGATAATCTCTTTCAAATGTTGGCCGCAACTGCGCCGTAATTCGGCTATCCGTAAACACCAATTTTAATTGACTCGCGGGAGGACTTCGGTGTGTATCTTATGAATAACTTAAGTAATGTTGACTTCCAATGCCTCAATCGAAGCTGGTTTATCTACAAAGCATTTGACTTTACATACCCCCACAAATAAAAGTCCAAAGGTGTGATATCACACGAGAGACAAATTGCGCACCGAAGCGACGACGCAGTAAATCCATTATTTCACGGGCTGTATGACAAGTAGCGCAGTCTTCTTGGAACCAAATGTTGTGGAGATCACGGACTTCAGTTTACGGCACCAAAAAGTTGTTTATCATGACGCGATAGTGCTCGCCAAACACTGTTATATTCGCGCCAACCTCATCTTTGAAGAAATATGAGTGGATGATTCCTCCAGCCCATAGGCCGGTTGTTTTCAATGGATCTAATGGATGTTCTTTAATGGCTTCGGGTTGCTATTCAGCCCAAATATGGCAATTTGGTTTATTGACGAAGCCAAAAATGGGTCTCAGCGCTGAGCGCCATAAGTTTGCCTAAGCGCGCGATAAACACTTTTCACAGAGTGCCGATTTTCATAATAAAATTAAACGATTTGTGAACGTTGTTGAGGCGTAAGTCTTTTCATGATGAAATTTCATTCAATACTGGAAAAAAATTGTGTATTTAGTTTGACAGTTGTAACGCGTGATCTGTCAGAAAAAACCCTATTGAAAAAAGTACCTTCAATCTGATCACCCTTTACATATATTATTATGAGATATGCACCTCGTCTTGAACATTTGTTTTGTCCTCTTTTCTTCGCCGTACCCAATGCTTCTTTGAACTCGTATAGGGTTGTAGTATTTTTTTGTTTTTTTTTTTTTGTCGTCGAGACAGACTAGCAAGTACAGCACTCAGACACAATTAAGTCCATTGTACTGCACTCGGTTTCCCTTTTTAATTTTCTTTAAATCTACTCGACCTCCGAAGGAATCTGAGTAGATCTTGTGGAGCCAAGGAGCCAAGGTGGTCGCTTCTTAATACATCAGCCAAAGACCTCAAACCTGATTCGAGCGCAGGCTGGGCCGATGCATAGAAAGTGGTCCCCCGTCTCATCCTCCTCTTTACAAGCTGGGCAGAGAACACTGTCTGAGATGC
Organism: Anastrepha fraterculus; assembly: GCA_037575425.1. Classification (NCBI taxonomy): domain Eukaryota; kingdom Metazoa; phylum Arthropoda; class Insecta; order Diptera; family Tephritidae; genus Anastrepha; species Anastrepha fraterculus. The sequence goes on from JAYXIM010005294.1 coordinate 277,840, forward strand.
CCACCTTTTCCATGTGTTTTGCCCATCAAAATTTGCACGTCATCAGTCCAACCAGCCTTCTACAGTCCCCTCAGCTTAGTGACCGGAGGAACTGCGACAGTCGGTCGGACATGACAGGTAACATAAGTTTTGTCCATCTCAGCCTGCCAGCTTGCTTGTGGGTTAAAGTTACCCGTTTGCTGGTTGTAGTATTGGTGAGCGTATGTATGTCCTCCGCCATAGCCGGAAGCGTAATGCCCGGTTTCGAATTTTCGACGCATGAAACACCATCTCATAGAACAATTTTTTTCTAATAGCGGTCGCCCCCCGGGAGGCAAGGACAACAAACCTCCGAGTTCACCTTTGCCAGAAAACGCTCCTTATAAAAAAACAAAAACAAAAAATCATTTGACGGAGGCGGCATAAAACAAAAGCTCCCTTCAGTTGTGGAAAAACTTCGAGACACATACCACAAATGAGTGGAGAAGCTCGGCCAAAGACCCAGTAAAGCCCAAGTTTATCTTTGTGTTCTTCCTTTATTCATACTGAATTCGAAATGGCATCACAATCGAGGAACATGCAAAGATGTATATGACGACTAGTCGAAAGGGCGACATGAGTCGTTCAAAACTATGTCCCAAGCCTGTGGAGATGACTTCGCAATGGCTCGTCACTATGGCTGTAAACATTCTTAGTTTACTGGCAGGCAGTCTTTAAGGTCTTCACAAAGCGGGGCCAGTATACGTCTCTTAGCCTGTTTCCCTGAGATCTTTAAATATGTCTTATCCCATCACCAGGATGGGTTAGGGCCCTATTCGTGTAGCTGTCCGCAGTGATTGTCTCTAAGTGTATTTCTTCCATAAAAAAACTGCTCATACAAACCATTTATCGTTCAAAGGAGCGTCTTATAAGAGCTCCATTTGTAGGTCATCGTCAAGTTGCACTTCAGAAACTGAATGCAAAAGCTCGTCCCACCCTTTGCTGATTTCGTCGACCGCCTAATAGTGCGGTTAGTTACAGCAAAGCCGCTGACGCCCTTTGAAATGGCCACTAAGATATGCAGATACAGTTGCGATGAACTGAGGAATGCGCCAGCTCAGATTTAAAAGTTTGATCAACGTCGCCGGCTGAGCTCATATTTGGAATGCTCCAAAGAAAGCATGTTTGAGACCTCTATCGCATTGGCTCCATTGGAGGGTATGGACTTTTGGCAAAGTAGACTTTAATTAGCTAATGAAAATGGAGCAACTCTGGCAGGAAAACTCGCAAAGTTCACGAAGAATGCGCTCGAATCGGCAATTGCGTCTTGAATTAAAGCATCGAAGCTACTTTGTGTTAATTCCAAAGCAGGAAAAAGCCAGGGGTAGTTAATAGTTAGATTATTTTTAGTGAAAGATTGTCCGTAGGGTGAAGTCGTCTCCATTGTGGTAGAGGACTTACTGTTGTTCAGATGAACCAACTCCAACGCATGGAACATATTGGTATTGCTTGAGAGGTGAGAAGGATAACCTTTTAACTCCCGAGGCGCTTCTAGATGTACATATCTCCTCCGCATGTCACAATCGTGAAATAAGCATCAAATCATAGAAATTGCAGCGCTAATGAAAACCATCCAGCTTCAGAGCAGTACTCGTCCTAACCACCCTTTGTACCCTTACGATCTCTTCTCATACAGACCCCGTTGCCGAATTATAAACGCACACTTTTTTTTGGCAAGGAATCTATAAGACCGAAATTAGAGTCCGAACACGGACTCTTGGAGAAACTGCTGTGGAACCGTGGAGGGCTGTCATGAGTCTTCAAGATTTAGACAAATACTCACGAGGAGCTCGGCTCCCTCGAGATACCTGAGGATACCTGATGAATCGGGCCGTTAGGCGATGAGCGGCGAGGAATCACTAAAACTGTTTCTCGACGCTCATTTTCCGACGAATCCGGTATCTAGCAGCACCAGCTTGGGAAGTATGCCAATTGTCTTCAGAACCCGGGCTGGCTGCTGGATGAGCACCGCTTTGCTTGGGCCGTTGACTCCTTCGGGCCCTTCAAGTCGCCTGGTCCTGATGGCATCATACCTGCCCAACTGCAGTAGTTCATACTACAACAAAAAAATATACAATGCAAAATTTCAATCCTTGTAAATTTTTTTTATTTTTTATTTAAAAACTTTTTTAAAACTTAAAGCATTTAATCAGTATTTTTAGAATTTTTCTGAGTAAGCAGTTTTACAGCCCATTGAATTTTAGTATAACAAAGTGCAAGTTTTAAGTCATTACAAAATACGGTTGATTTTTGACAATTTTTTTCGCTGAGGTCTCTCGCCTCTACTTCCATTCAAATGTTCGAATTTTTTTATATGGAACAAAAATCTGAGCATCGTCCTCAGAAAAAAAATCCTAAAAATTCTGGTTAAAAGTTAAAAGGGCAGTAATAAGCTGATGATACCTCAGATAGCATCTCGAGAATGGCACTGGATTTGGTACCCGCAAGGGAGCAGAGGTCGCGGTCGATCAAAAATCACTTGGCGAAGTTCGATGATGCGCGAACTAGCAGATGCATGGAACGGCGCAAAAACAACAGCCCAGAACCGTGCACGATGGCAGATGGCCTCGACCCTATGCTCCCGAACGGAGTGAACAAGGATGTAAAAAAACCTCAAAACTGGTTTGGGACTGGCTTTAACTATTAGTAATCATTGCATCCATGATTTGGGTATAGCTTATATTGGTATCTGGCGAGAGTGGGCAGATGGAGAATTAAGTGGAAAGAAAAGGGGAAACCTTTTTAAGACTGTTATGAAGTTGAATTAGCTCCTTTGGAGGTTACAGATGAAACTTTCAGTTCGAAAATATCAGCAAGGATTTCCAAGTACAAAATTAGAGTAGCCAAATACTTTCTAGCTCACTGGAGAGCACTAAAGGATTGGCCAATTTGAAGACGACAATCTGTACTACAAATGTCTCTCTGACAGTGTTGTGATCGTACGTTTCAGTCTTAAGTTATAGCGCGTCAAATATGGAGTCCACCAAGCAAGAAATTCATCATATTTTACGTTTTTAAAAAAATGCAACGAAGGCGGCGGCAAAAATTTGTGAAGTTTATGGGCCTGATACTGTAACGATTCGCACAGCACAGCGTTGGTTCGATCGATTTCGTTCTGGTGTAGTAGATGTCGAAGATGCACCCCGTACTGGTAGGCCAATCGTCGGAGAGACTGATAAAATCGTTGAAATTATCCAAAGAGTCAGGAACTAGGTGTAGACCACAAAACCGTTTGGAACCATTTGCAGAAGATTGGATTCCAAAAAAAAGCTGGATGTTTGGGTGCCACACGCGTTGACGCAAAAAAATCTCTTGGACCGAATCAACGCTTGCGATTCTCTGCTAAAACGGAACGAACTTGACCCATTTGTGAAGCGGATGGTGACTGGCGATGAAAAGTGGATCACGTACGACAACGCCAAGCAAAAAAGATCGTGGTCGAGAAGCGGCGAGCTGACCCAAACCATCGCCAAGCCCGGATTGATCACCAGGAAGGTTTTGCTGTGTGTTTGGTGGGATTGGAAGTGAATTATCCACTATGAGCTGCTCAACTATGGCCAGACCCTTAATTCGGTCCTCTACTGTGAGCAACTTGACCGTTTGAAGTAGGCGATTGACCAGAAGCGGCCAGAATTGGTGTTGTGTGCCACCAGGACAACGCTCGTCCTCACACATCTTTGATGACCCGCCAAAAGCTACGGGAGTTCGGATGGGATGTCGTATCGCACCCACCATATGGTCCGGCACCACGTGACTATCATCTCTTCCGGTCCATGCAAAACGCCCTTGGTGATATCAAGTTGGCCTCAAAAGAGGCTTGCGAAAACTGGTTGTCTGAGTTTTTTGCAAATAAGGAGGGGGTGGGGGTTGGGTTATAGAGGGAGGATAATGAAGTTGCCTTCTAAATGGCAACAAGTTTGCGAACAAAACGGGGCATATTTGACTTGAATCGGATAATTCTAAGTACGTAAATAAAGCGTCAAATTTCGATCACAAATACATACGACATTTCTTTTTCCCCAACCCAATATTATTTTCAATCCTTTAAAAAACTATGGATTGTAGTGGATTACACTGAATGATTCCCTTTCATACACAAAAGTATGATATGGAATAAAATGGAATGGAACAGACGGAAACCGAGCTGAACGAATTTTGTGCAATTCTTTGTACAAGGCGTAAAGTGGTCAACTAATGTAACCAACGTAATGAACTGCCCTCAACGAAACCAAAGTAATTAATCCTCTTCCCATCGATAGTTTATTACGATATTCATAACCACAGCTAAGCCATAAAAAAGCTATTCCCACACATTTATGTGTATTATTTGAAGTGTATAAACGAAGGGGGGCTGACGGTGTGAGAGCGGTCGAATGACCGTTTCGAAGAGTACTGAGGGAGCAGCGGCTGATTGTAGTCAGCGCATGCGCTACAAAATACATTGGCAAAGAGACGCAAGAGAAATGGTAGCCACAGCGATTGTCATCTCCATCGCTCATATTGATATTAGATTTGTCAACGCCATCAATGTACAGTTGGGAACGAAAACGACAGCAACAGTATCGTCAACAACAACATGCATGCATATACCCATACACCGCTCATGCATGATTATACACATTTACATACATAGACATGCCATTATAGTATGTATGCATGAGCATACCTAATCAAAAGAGTGATACAAGCGTATAAGAACTAGCTAATAGGCAAAGCGGCGACTCTGCAATCGAAAAGCACCAGCAGCCACTAACCAACAGGGTGTGAAAGATTAAAATAAAAATGAAGAAATCTACGCCAACGACGCAGAAACAACAAAGCCAACAAGAACAACAACACCAACAAATGTCTGTAGTAACACAGCAGTGTAACAACGAGAATCGAACAACAAACAGCGAGCGAGCGAGCGTGCAATTAAATGAAAAGTAAAAATAACATGGCGGCCAAAGTGACGGCAATGAGAATGACGATGTAGATCGCGGAGTGCAATGTGCCCACTCGGCCACCAACAAACATTTGTCGAACGAGTCAAAGTCAATTCCAGTCCAACAAAAAGAAGAAATATGTATGTATGTATACAAAAAAACGAAATGAAGTATGAATACAAAACAACAAATACAATAAAAACAAAACCCATTACCACAAATGTAGCAATCACAAAGGGAATGGGGTTGTTGCCATCATCATTCTCATTATTTGCTTGAAGCGGCTTAATGGTAACTACTAGACATTTTTTGTTTGCTAGCACATCACAACAAAAGTCGTCAAGCATTTTTCAATAAAAACCAGTATTAGCAACGTACGTATATTTGGCTATAACAACAACAACAACAATCCATTTGATTTTGAACAAAAGATATGGTCATGCATGTGAACTGAACATATGAAATTCGTTATGTTGTATAGCTGCGATGAAGAAAAATTCGTAAAGTAGTGTCCTAACGAACGAACGAAGTGTAAAGAGGGTGGAAGACAAATGCCTGCGCTCTAAAGTGATTATTTCTTGTTGTTGGTGCATATTTTAAACCTCTTCCTTTTTTCTTTCATCATACATTGAAATGCTGTGCGCATGGATAGAATTATTTCGTGATACAACATTCGTTCGTTCGTGCCATTGCAAACCAACAACAAAAACGACCTAAAAATAAATTACTTTGGCAGGTAGGCGCGCACACCAAAAACTCGCACTCGAATACGCACACACACACACACCAACATATTCGCACAAGCATACACAAATACCAACAAAGCATTACTCCGTACATGTGCACGGGAAGCAAAGAAGCAGGCGCAATGGGTGAGAGGTAGGAAAAATGAAGAACGCACGCGGGTCGCGTAGCTGCTGCCTCTTTACTTGCTCGAGTTGGCTGGCTGGCTCGCTGTTTGCTTGCCTGCTTGCTTTGGCTGTCATTGTGTTAATTGAAAGCGGTGTTCAATATAGCAGAGGGTAATAGCGATCGCACAATACTGCAGTGTAGCAGCAACAAAGCAGATGTCGGTTGGTGTCGTTCACCGTATATGTATGACATTGCAGAAGGGGACGGGCAGCGGGCATAACAAATTCGCCAGATGTATTTTATGACATTTTTTCTTTCGTTTGCCTTCCGCCTGTATACAGATTACAATCACCCCAAAAATGTTTCGCTTGCCTATTCGCGTTGCATGCAAGAACGGGATACGCTTTGTTCGAGTGCCTATGCCCATGCTGCTCGCACGCCTGGACATCTAAAGGTAGTAGACAATTTTTAGCATAGCACAAACGCGACCGGTTTTGTTTTTTTTTTTTGCTACCCGAACATTGTGTTGTTGGTTTATTGTCTGGCTGCCATCGCCTTTGCTCGCTATTGAATTGCTTTGGGCTGTAGTTGTTGGGCTATATATGTTTGTTTTGTTGTTGGGGAAAGTATATGTATAACGCGCCGTTGCTTTTCGACGAGGTGCAGGCCAGCAGAGTTGCCGTGTCAGTTGGTAGTTGTTCGAGTTGGTTTAGTTGAAGTGTGTTCGTCGTAGAGTTCAGTCGCATTTTGGTTCTTGTTCGCAGTATTTTTGAATTTGTGTGCTCTCTGCATGTGAAAGAGCAAGAGAGCAATTGCTTGATATTTGTACAACATTTTCTTGGTTAGCGCGAGAGTGCGAGAGCACGCGCATACATTCGAACAATTAATAGTAGTAAAAGAAGCCACTGAGCTGCCGTCGTTGATGTGCGCCAATATGAAAATCTCAATGTTAGCAAACCCCATGCAGTGCTGTCGTAGTGTATGGCCGGGGGAGTGTCGTCTGCATAAAAATTGAAGTGAATTACAATTTGAGTAATAAAGAAAGATATGAGAAATGCATTAGCATTAAAACTCGTCAAATAAAATCCTATACGCTTCTACAAAAAAGCAAATCAAGTGTACCGTCGTGTAGTGAATTACTAAAATCGCGAAACGTTTGAACTCTGTCGAAATTTTGTGACATTTTTTGGAGCTTATATTGCATTACCATCGTGTGTTTTTTTTTTTGTGTGTTTGTACGCGTAAGTGTGGCATGTTTGTATATTCAGCAACGGTCCCTATACTCTCGCATACAGGTGCTTGACCTATTTGTATATTCCCACAAAAATATATACAAACGCACTAAAATAGGAATAAAAACTCACACAAAAATCGCAGTAAAATTTTTTAGCTGCGTTAATACACAGTGTCAATTTCTGCCTTTCTGTTCGTACATTTGAGTTACACTTCTGTTGTTTCTCTCTGTTTCCCCTATTATCTCTTGCTTTGTTCAATTTGTTGCTCATTGTGTGTGTGTAAAGTATTTATAAGTTGGCAAGGAAAAAGAAATCGAACAGAACTGACTGACTATGCTGCATGCAAACTTTTAAGTTATTTCAATTCAATTTTTCGTTGAACGATGGATCGTCGTGGATTGAAGTTTATTTCGAAAAGGTATTTCTTGTTTTTCATACATTTATTTAAACAAAAAAAAAAAACAAAACGTAGTAATTTTATTTCCTAAACTTTTACTTTTGCTTCACACTACGCACACTTTATTGTCATCTGACGCTTGGTCTCGTACGAGAGTTGGTGATTGCATTCACAAGAGACTGAAAAAGCGGGAGAGTTATTGAGAACGTGGGCATGCGTTTGTTACACCAACAGCGCTGCCAGATTTGCTTAATATATGAAAATTTACACTGTTGATTTAGCTGCTAGTAGCACTTACTCGTAAATGGGGCAAAAAGTTATTTTTAGATTAAAAAAAAAAATCGAAGGGAAATTTAAAATAGCAATTGATTTAGTCAGTTGTGCTGATTAGATTTTTATTTCGAATACGAATATTAAACCTTATTATTTTCACTTAAAAAAAAGTGCTTTGAATTTGAATAGTGCATTCATGAAATAAAAGAATTGAAAATAAAATATTCGAACCACTTTTAATGAAGTAAAATATAGATGTAGGATCTGCTTGATAAACTAGTAAAGTAAATATCGCTAAGAACTTCAAAATATTTATTTACATTCTGAACTATTTTCTAATAAGAAATATAATAAATATTTAGAAATTTTAGAAACAAATTGTACTTATTGAAGTGGCAAATGGAAGAAGCCAAGGCGAATACTATGTATTAAAGGTGGTATTGGTAAATCAGCTGATGTGTAATTTTCAATGTCAGCTCTGGATAAAACAAGTCAAAGTCATTTTTTGTTTAATACCATAATAAAGCCAATCTTGTTATATGGAGTCGTTGTCTGGTGGAATTCACTAGAGAGGACGACATCAGCTAAAAAGCTGGAGAGAGTTCAAAGTTCTGCACTCATTGGAATCAGTGGGGCGCTTCGAACTACTCCCACTCTAGCGCTTAATGTAATGTTAAATGTGGTACCTATAGACATCGCAGGCAGAATTGCCGCTGCACGTACCGCAATTAGACTGAGCTATAAGCTCAATCTCACATATGGGCACTCAAGCATCCTCAGAAACTTTGAGTTCGTCCCCTCGTCGACGGATCAGTGCGTGCCTTCGCCAAGTCCAAGCGGAACTTTCTCCACCCATATTCCATCAAGGGAGGAGTGGACCGGGGGCAGCACTTGGGGACAGGGCCTGGTTAACCTGTTCACGGATGGCTCGAAGTTGGACGGCAGAGTTGGAGGAGGAGTTTTCTGTAAATAGCTCCGCACCAAACTCAAATTCAGGCTACCGAATCACTGCAGTGTGTTCCAAGCAGAGGTGGCCGCAATTAAAGGAGCAGCTGATTGGCTACTTACTAGCGGAATAACTATAAAAATAAATAAAAAATAAATAATTGGCGCGTACACTTCTGTTAGGTGTTTGGCCGAGCTCCTCCTCCTATTTGTGGTGTGCGTGTTGATGTTGTTCCACAAATGGAGGGACCTACAGTTTCAAGCCGACTCCGAACGGCAGATATTTTTATGAGGAGATTTTTCATGGCAGAAATACACTCGGAGGTTTGCCATTGCCTGCCGAGGGGCGACCGCTATTAGAAAAATGTTTTTATTAATTTTGCTTTCACCGAGATTCGAACCAACGACCTCTCTGTGAATTCCGAATGGTAATCACGCACCTACCCATTCGGCTACGGCGGCCGTCGGAATAACTATTAAGATGGTAAATATTTACTCCGATAGCCAAGCGGCAATTAGGGCCCTAGGCTCCATTATGGTGCACTCGAAACTGGCCAGGGAATGCCTGGTCTCTCTCTCGATGGCATCAGAGTTCTTCGATATAAAGATAATTTGGGTACATGGCCACAGTGACATTGCTGGAAACTGTGAAGCCGACGAGCTGGCCAGACAAGGGACCTATGAGGCGGTGTGTCCGCGAACAACCAGCGCTCTACTCCTGGAAGGATGGGCTCTGCACCAACTCAGCGAGCGCTGGGTAAGTACACGAACGTGTAGGGTCGCGAAGTCCTTCTGGCCACGTTTGGATAGGAGGCGTTCGAGGGATATTCTAAGGATGACGAAATCTCATCTCTCAAATTTCGTGGGTGTCCTCACGGGGCACTGCCCGCGGGGTACACATGCCGTGAGTCTCGGAATCACTTCGAGTCCTTTTTGCGTCAGCTGTATGGAGGATGAGGTGGAATCATCTCACCACCTGCTCCTCAGCTGCCCAGCTCTCGCGGGACTAAGATTCAAGCATCTTGGTTCTCACTTCTTTTCTGCGCCTGCTGATATAGCGGGTCTTGATAACAACAAACTGATGAGCTTCATCAGCAGCATAAAGAGGCTAACACAACCGCAGACCAGTCACCGTTCATAGTCCACAAACACTCAACCCTCCCAAACCCTTTCCCTTCGTCCTATCGTCCTTTTCCTTCACCTCTTTTCCCCCTCTTGGAATGGTAACACAAAGGATGAACCAAACTCTTTTGTCCAAGTGAGCCCACTCTCTGGGTAACCATCACTACCTAACCTAACCATTCTCTGTCTTCTACTTTGACAATCAAATGCACAAATATTGTTGTTGGTCTAGTGCCACTACCTTTAATGAATACGCCTTTGAAGAGGCCTAATAGTTCAGAAGTAAGTTTGATTGATCGAGAACATTGTTGTTGCTTTTATATGCAAATTTATTTTTCAAGTGAGCCGAGCAGAGAGATAGCGAGCAAAGAAGTGGCTAGTAGAAGAGACTTAATAATTACTAAGTTAGCTTGAGTGCTGAAGAAACATTTCTTCAGTAATATGGCAACATTAAGCACTCAGAGAGTTGTATACACTCTCGCTTACAAAAACTGAATTGAGCAATGCTGCCACTCAACATTTCTTTTCGCTTTCGTGTTTGTGAAAACAAACGAACTGAAAGTAAATTGTTTGGTGCGAGTTATTTGTGAATCTGCGAAGCTAATAAGAATGAATTCCATAAAACAATAAAACTTGCTTAAATATTGAATTCTAAATGTTACACAAACTTATTTAACTATTTGATATAGAAATATCAAAGACTGATTGCCAGCAGTGGCCATTTAATTTGCTCTGTAAATTAGTTTTTTTCGTATCCCCTGCCTATTTCGCGCTCACACTCCATACACTATGCATCATGAACTATTCTTATGGGAATATATGCGCCCTTTGTCATTTGATGCACAATTCACATTTGCTAGTTTTGTTGCTGTTGTGTTATATTTTTTTCGTTCGCTGTACACGTCTTAAGAGTGCAGCCAGGTAGATCTCGCTCTCACTGTTTGAACAACAGCGGCAGCAGCAGCCGGCAGACTTTACCCACCACTCCAATCAAGCGAAATGATTGAAAACTAGCCATTATATGGATGCGAATGTGTGTTGTTGCTGTTGCTACATTCATGCATATCTTAAATATTTTATTGTTAGGGAAATTATAGAATTTCAATGTATGCACATTTTGTAATACTGGCGTTAAGTATACATTAAGAGAGAGCAAAAGTTATGCTATATAACTTTGTAAAGAAAAAGCTAAGTGCGATTTATTGGAGTTATTGGAATTGGTTGAAAAATGTCTGCAACAAAGTCACAAAGCCGATTAAATAGTAAAGAAAGCACTTCATTAATGTTGTTGCAAAGCAGAAAATGTTTTTGAGAAGAAAAAATAAAAATGAAAATAAGATATGGGCAGAAAAAACTCCATTTTGTGATATATCCAAGTGAGCGGTATTATATAAAAATATCAATATGAATTTCATGTTAATCATTTCAGTCAAAGTTAGTACCATTCAAAATAAAAATACCCAAAATGCATTTAATAATTGTGTAAAGCACATTTTGAATTTTTACTTCACAGCAAATACTAATTTCTTACTTTATTTTCTCATTACTTCTTCATCCCTTGAGAAATTTTTAGTTAATTTCCATTTTGTCGATACTTCTACATTTACTTGCCCCCTAGGTTCCACACTGGAACTCTAGGAATTTGATGATAATGACTCCATTTAAATGCCCACTTAATTTTTCATAAAAACAATTTTTTTTATTAAATTCACTAAATTTTAAAAATATTTTATTGCAATACTTTTAGGTTTTAATTCTAAAATCAAACCCAAAGGGCTTAATTTTTTTTTAGAATTTATTTATAAATAAAAAACATTAAAACAGTGACCTGATGGCTAACATTTCAATGCAAAAAACTCCGCTTTTAGTGAGAATTATTTATTTCTCAATTTTAGGAATTACTGAGAATCGGCGTTTAAACTTACAGAAAATCATTAGCTCTGAAATCAAAGCTAAGCTCAACTAAAAAAGGGAATGTTGAGTGGTTGTAAGTAGCTAATATAAATATTTCAGGTGTTCTGTTTCAAAAACACTTCGAAAACGATATTTCTAGATTTTTTTATATAATTTTTTAACATTTTCTACTTATCACCTCTTACACTTATTTTCTACTGAATTAACAGCAGTTTTTTATTATTTTTTCTTTTTTACTTTTTCTAACCAAGTCTCGACTTGCCCTTGCATACTCTGCTTGCTGCTTCTCTTTTTTCGCTTTAGCTGTCTACACAAAATGCACATTTATCAAAAAAAAAAAAAATAATAATAATAAAAAAATAACCAGTTTCTTGGTTGCGTAGCTCTTGCTGTTGGTTGTCGTCGCTGTTGCTGCTGGACACTATACTCCGTTATTGTTGCCGTGTGATGTGAGGGAGCACACTTTTCCAATGCACCATGATGAGCTGTGCAGATTATTTTAATATTGGAGATGGTTGGTTAGCCTGCAATGTATAGCAGTTGGCGTCGACGACTTCATTGCTGTCTGGCAATGGCGGTGTGCTGTTGTGTTCGCATATTGTTTGCGAAGGAAGTAAGTGAAGAAGGAAATTGGAAAGTAGCAGAAAAAAACATATTTAGCAGACATGGACTAATATTTGGGGAAAATATCAGATTACGTACGAGCGTGAGTTGAGAAAGCTGAAAGCATAACGAGCCTTAGTTGGTGGTAGAAACAACCGTAGCAGCAGCAAAACTACATGTCCCTCGAGGGTTGCCGTACACCACGCATGATGATACGCGTATTGAATGTTAAACAACGAAGCATTGCTACTTGCCTGCGCCTGCCCGGCACTGGTACTTGTATTAGCAAGGGGTAAATTATGGCAATAATAAGTTGGCAATTCAGTCTGTGCTAATGTGCTATGCATTCATTACAAACATTTTATGAGTTTTTAATGCTTAAGGGTTTGCCTATTCGATCTACCACCACCACCACCACCGCTGCTCAATAACACCGTCTTGTTGTGCACTCTCTTGTCATTGCTTGACTCCTGCTCTCCGTGGCCGACTGTGAAATTTGTCCACAATTTGAGCTTTGTTACATCTGGCAACCCTCTGCGTAGTTTCAGCATTTATTTTTCATTGCCACGATTTCTCTACATTTGCTTGCATTTTGCATTCTTAATTTTAACGTGCATTTGCTATTTCCTTCGCACGAGCGGCCATTAAACGTGTGCATCCGCCATCTCTTTTCGACACCTTTGCTGAGGCGGTGGCGAACCGGTTTTCGGGTTTTTGTTGGCTTGTTTTTGCTCTTGTCTAAGAGACCGGTCGGGGTACACCATATTTGACAACTGCGCGAAAAGGCGCTGAATAATCGATAAATGTTGTTGTTGTTGCTGCATGCGAGTTGGTTAGTATGTATGTGTGTATGCTTGTACATATATGAATGTGTAATTTTGTGTATGAGCCTGGGAGTGCATTGACGGCTGCGCCTTATATTTTTTTGCTTGCTTTCGTTTCACCAACCACCATAGCAGCAGCAACAACACAATACAATGTAGCAGTAATGCAGTAACACACACACACACGATGGAGAGTAACACACTCACACCCATTCTTGGCAGTAACAGCTTTATCAAGCTACGCTGCAAGGGCGAGTTTTGCGCGCTGGTGACGAGTAAGTTTATGCTTCTCTTTCTACCCGTCGTACATTTTAATTGAATGAGTGGCGCAACGAAGCGCAGCCGTCACAACGAAACGAACGCCACCACCGTTGGCACTTTTATCAGCTGCTGCTCTTCCTTCCCCTCTCCCTTTCTCACGGAACACATTTCTTTTTCATTTTCTCTATGCCGGTTTATGTGCTCACATTCATTCGACACCGTTTCCACCTCCACCGTTGCGTCCATTATAATCATCAAAAGAATGGACGCCATAAATTTGTACAAAAAAGAAGAGCCCAAGAAATTCAACCCATACTAGAATGTAATAAGCATCAATGAAAAAAAAAACAACAACAAAAGCGTTGGCCGTTGTATTGTTGTGTATTGTATTAGTGGAGCGGAGTAGAGAGGAGAACGCTGCTTGTATGTATACGGGTGAGCATAAAACAGCGCAGCATTGAGGCGGCGCAGCACTCGATTAATTTTCATTCCAATGTGAATTGCGGACTGTCTGCCTTTTTTATGCTACACAGATATTTTTGTTGTTTCTTTTTTGGGTATATTAACGTTTGCTTCTTACTCTGCGTTTTCTTGCTTTTGTTGCGGTGGCTTATTGCTTTTATGCTAACTCACAAAGTCTTGCTGCTGATTTTTTGTTTTTTTTTTTCGTTCTTTAGATGTTATTGTTGTTGGTGCAATGTATGTTTCACACGTACTGGCTTGCCTGCCTGCCTTCAAGTGCTGTTCTGTTTGCTGTTGTTGTTGTTGTTGCCATAGCCATTGGCTTTGCTGCCGTTAGCCGCACGATCAGCCATCATCGCATCAGCAGCACACATTCAAGGCTTGCACTTCGTGCCTGGCGACAACTGTTTTGCCAAGAACAACTAAAGCAATTACAACTACAACAACTACATACACCGCTTAGTGAGCGCAGCATAGAGCGCAGCGGCGACACTACTGCACTGACGTACGTGCGGACGGACGGCATTGAACGACAGGCACGCAATCGTCGGCCACAGAGTTAATGTTGTTTGTCGATGAGTTTCAGTTTTCTACTGTTGCCCCATTGTTTTTGTTGTTTCGTTTTCTTTTCTTTTCTTTTTGCCTCTTTTTTGTGTTGTTTTTGTACCTTTTGCTGACTTGCGTTAATGATGATGTTGCCGATATTTCATTTTTAACAGCAGATCTAAAAGAATTAATAGCATTGTGCAACGCGAAGCAGCACAAGGCACAAAAAAAAAAACAAAAAAAACAGAAAACAATAAGAAGGATACGATCGCAAAAAGCAACAAAAAATGAAGTCGTACGCTTGTTCTTTGATGATTTAACAGCGGCGAGTGCATTCGCTTTGCTCTTAAAAAATAATGTTTTATGCTTCATACAAAGCCGGCGCTTTGCACTTTCCACGTATGTAGTAAATCTACGAAACCAGTCTCTTTATGGGACCTTCTTCTTCTTCTTGTGAGTAAGTTGTTATTACGTTTTTGCTCTACCCATCAAACCAAAAGGTGATGAATGCCTGCCTTAATTTATAAAAAGTTAACCACGCATACTTTTGAAAGCAGGCAGTTGGAATGCATGGACGGACGGATTATATGTGACAATGTGTGTGAGTGTGTGTATGTGTGTAGCGGTTGTTGCTGAAGGCTTGAGCGTGAAATACCGGCGGTAGATCCTCAGCTGGAAGGCAGTGTTTGCTGATTACTTCTTCAAGTTTTGAACGTCGTAAGAAATGGCGACTATTACAGAAATATTTTTTGATTTTCAAATGATTTTTCGTTCCTAAGATTGCGTGAATATAATCTGGAAGACTTTCGTTTTCTGCGTGGGGAGGCCCCATTCCCATGTTACTCGCGAAACCTTTACATCATTCGACGGACTAATCGGCGAACAACTAATCTGGGCGAATAATCTCTAAGAGCGGAATAATCAGCAGTGAATTATTTTTGTAATGAGGAAGAGCGAAAGCCACTCTGAAGTAATGCGAAAGCGGTTCCAGAGCGAGCAACGGTTTCAAACGAGGAGGGTGGTTTAATCGCCGGGCATACCATTGCTGCGACGGCCGCTTCGATGATGCATTAGGCATTTTTAACCCTCCTAATCGCAAAAAAAATTAATAAATAAAATAAAAAAATTAATAAATAAAAAAAAAAATTAATAAAAAAAGTTAATAAATAAAAAAAAAGAAATTAATAAATAAAAAAAAAATGAATTAAAAAAAAAATTAAAAAAAAAAATATTAATTAATAAAAAAAATAATAAAAAAAAAATAATAAGAAAAAGTTAATAAATAAAAAAACAGAAATTAATAAACAAAAAGAAATGAATTAAAAAAAATGTATAAATAAAAAAAAAAAAATTAATAAAAAAAAATTATTACAAAAAAAAATTGGCAATCATTTAACATTCGTTTTCACTATGACAAACAGTAAAAGTCTTGCCGACACCAGGTATTTCGAGTACATCGCGCATTTCGAGCGGTGATGCAGAAGTGTTAACGAGTAACACCACTGTGATTTTTCAAAAAAATCATTCTTTTTTTGCATTTTCTTACAGTAGATATATTCAAAAATATGTAAAAAAATGTTACTTAATGTCTTGAAAATGGACGAAGTTATACCCAATACAATAAGTGCAGGTAGGCAAATTTAAAAAAAAAAAACCGCCACGTACGACGATAGTCAATGATGTATAGATTAAAAACTTTTTTGGTTCTTTGCTTTCAGATGATTTTTCACCGCTGTATCGTGCCCACCAGGGCGCATCAGCTTTTTATGACGTCATTGCATTAATATTAATAACAATTGTAATTTTTTATATTTTTTAATAAAAATTTGTGTCAGTATAGTTGAAAATATGTTAAATAAATTATAATTTGTCCGATCCTCAAATAATCAACCCTACTTATAAAAAAAAATTCATGAAAATCACCTACTTTTCACGCGTTCACACTGGTGTTCCCCCTGTTTGGTGATACGATTTTCTTCACTTGTAGATTTATTGCTTTTCAACCTGTTTTTGTATGACTATTAGAAGCGTTGGGGCTACGTGAACAAGACATCAATATTTCTATAGCTTAGGAAACCAACATCAAGCGCAACATTCGCGTACAACACAGCTGCGATGGTCCCCAGATGGTTATAAAGGGTGTTTTTTTTAGAGGTTAGGTTTTCAAGATGAAATAAAACGTATATATGGTAATTTAATGTTATGGCCAAGAATTTAGCTTTATTATAAAGATAAGGGTTTGCCATTATGTTTTAAAAATGATACCCATTCAACCAAATGTGAGCTTCATTGCTGAACGAAATTTTCTTCGATGCGTCGCGCGAACCGAACCATTATTTTCGTAATAAATTTGCACGATTTGCACTATTCATTATGAAATGGCAAACCAAACTGAGCATAAATCAAGTGACAGCTGTCAAAAAACACCCTATATGATTTTTTATATAAAATTACTTTCCAACGTCAATGTCATTATGAAATTCCCTAAATTCTTTCCCTAAAATTTTCCGAAATTTTTATATTTTTTTATTAAAAAACCAACTGGCTTTTCTGCCTTTCAAAATTAACGAACGAACGCAAACAGGTTTTATTTCATAAATAGGCATCTGCCATTCGGAGGCGGCATAAAGCTGTATGTTGTTGTTGTTGTTGTAGCAGCATAAACATTCCCCATACTTAAATACAGTGAATGCTGCTGGAGTGTCAGTCCTTGGCCGTATATAAATCCGGGTCGTTTCGGTAACGTAGAACCGGCTGTCGTGGAAACTGTAGGTGGTCTCTCCATTTGTTGACTGTGGCATTCTTTTCGGGCATTTCCCAATGCACCATGCCCTTCCAGTCCCATCAAACCCGTATCATGATCGTCTTTGGATGAAGATCCGGCTTGACTCTCGTCTTTGGCGTATCTCCTGGACCCAGCCACTCCTTTTTTTTTGCTTCATATTGATGTATAGGCACTATTTCTCATCTCCCGTGACGATTCGGTCGAAAAAACGTTGTTTCTGATCCAGTGCTGCTCGATGGCGGGCGAGGTGCTGAGAAGCAATTTGAAGGCGACTTTGTGTTTTTTTTTTGTTGAGCTCGTGAGGCACCCAGGCTCCCAATTTTTCGATAAATCCTATTGAATGCAGGTGATTGAGAATCATTTTATGATCGCAGTTCATTTTTTTTCGACAATTCACGACTGGTTTGGCGACTGTTATCCTTCAAAAGTGATTTCAGACGTTCTTTATTGAATTCAGAAGGCCTGGATGAGCGTGTCATCGATGTCAAAGTCGCTATTTTTTAACTTTGTAAACCATTTCCGTGCTGTAAATTCGCCTGTGACACCTTCTCCATACACATCGCAAATGTCCCCTGCTGCTTCGGCAGCTTTTTCAACATTTGACCTCGCGGAAAAGCAAAGAAATTGTCGAATATTTTGATTTTTGCCTCCTGGGTGTTCTATTTCTAAGCCCCAAAACTAATAAAAAATTACATAACTCAAAAATGCAATTGAAATAGTTTTGTAGAGTAAAAAAAGTTCTATCAAATGAATACTCACCCTTGACTAAACAACAAACAAATCGTTGTAAAATAAAGGAAAATATAAAAACGCTATGAACTTATTCCCCAATTCAATATATAAGCCATCATAGCCAGGTATGTTGTTTACTTATCAACAGTCAATCTTCGGTTATCATCATCATCATCGGCATCATTTCGCACTACAAACAGCAAGTTTTGGCCTGCTGCACGTGGGACCTCCATACAACTCGATCGCTTCCGACTTTTGTCCAGTTTCTTAGCCCAAGTTTAGTTATGTTATTCTCTAGTTCGTCGCCCCATTTTATTCTCGGTCTTCCTCTTGCGGTGCGTTTTGATGGGACGTATATTTTCGCCATTTATAAGCTGGTCTAGCGCGTTGTTCCACTTTAAATGTGTACGCCACACGCCGTGATGTGTGATTGATTGCTCCAAAAAATTTTTCTGATTATTTTTCGTTTGAAGGTTTGCAGTTTTGCAGCAGATAAACTTCAATTAGCGTCCGGGACTCACTCCATAGCATTAGACTAGTCTAATGATAGTTTTGTATAGAATCAAATTGCATTGTCTATTTACTAGTTTCTATTTGAAGCGTTGCGTAAGTGACGCGTACGATCTGTTAGCTGCTTCGATTCCCTTATCGTTGGTGCGGCTTCTACTCAATTTGAAGTCTGTTAGCTGGTTGGATTCTCTCATTGAGGCCTGTTGAATTGTCTGTTGTTTTTGTTTGAAGAGTAAATAAAGAAGTCACAGAAATTAACGATCGACATACCTGCTGGCCTGTATAGAAAAATGCAACAAAAGAATCGCACCTGACATATTTAATGGCTTTGTTGCAATAGAATAGTGAAATTAGTACTACGCACTCGTGCACTGTAGACTTCATTCTACCTACAGCAAGAAATAGTGGAGGAGATAAGAGATACGTCAATAATCATAATGAGTGGTCGGCAATTCAAAAGTAGAGGCATATTAGTAATCGATTTGTACAGAAGTTGCAAGAAATAATATACCGGCTTTGATGATTTCAACTTTTGCAAGTGAAACTTTTACAAAATATTAAGTTGAGTTGACATCTTGAGTCTTATTTTTCTATTTTTTGCGTTTTTTAGCACCTGCCTGATACTCCGACTGCTAACATCTCGGTCAATTTCGATGGTTTCTGTGATTTTATCGACATTTTCGAGATTATCAACATTTTCTTTAGCATTAAAAATGCCTGAACGGCATTGACGAAACCAAAATTGCACGTAATCAGCTGTTGCAGTATCGGCAACATAAACACCGATCGTAATTTCAGCGGCATGGCTTGGATTTTCGCATTTTCGCCTTTATCAAAGAAAAACTGTTAAATGTACCGAATTTTCTCTTTGTTGACTTCCATTGTTAACACCCTGTAACTTGCAACTGAATGGAACAAACAAAAACAGCAAACGAGTTTTTTTTAGTGTGAAATGTCACCTCGATAAAGAGCATAAATTTTAAATATTTTGATTGATACTTTACGAGATATCGATCATTACAGAGATCTACTGAAAAAATAATGAAGACAAGAAGAAAATAACTTTAATGTGAGAGAAAAAAAAGAAGGTAAATAAGAAAAAAAATATTAATAAATAAAAAACAAATAAAATTTTAAGAAATTTAATAAATAAAAACAAACAAAATTTTAAGACATAAAAAGCAAAAAAAAATTAATAAATAAAAGAAAAAAATTTATAAATAAAAAGCAATTAAAAAATAAAAAAAATTAATAAAGTAGAAAAAAATGAATAAAACAAAATTTTAATAAACAAAAAAAAAATAAATAATTGAAATTGAAAAAAAATTAATAAATAAAAAACGAAAAAAAATTTAATAAACCAAAAACAAAAAAAATTTAATAAACAAAAAAAAACATTAATAAAAAAATTATAAATAAAAAAAAGTATTAAATAAAAGAAAAAAATTAATAAATAAAAAACAATTAATAAATAAAAAAACTTAATAAATGAAAAAAATTTAATAAACAAAAAACGAAAAAAAATATTTAATAAACAAAAAAACCAAAAAAAAAATAAGTAAAAAGAATTAATAAATAATAAAAATTAATAAATAAAAAAAAATTAATAAATAAAAAAAATTGATAAAAAAGAATTAATAAATAAAACAAAAATTAATAAATAAAAAATAATAATAAAAAAGAATTAATAAATAAAAAAATTAATAAATAAAAGAAGTTAATAAATAAAAAAAATAATGAATAAAAAAAATTAATAAAAAAAATTAATGATTAAAAACAATTAATAAATAAAACAAATTAATAAATAAAGAAATTATTAAATATAAAACAAAAAAAATGTTAATAAATAAAAAACAAAAAAAATTAATAAACACAAAACAATTAATAAATAATAATACATAAAACAAATTAATAAATAAAGAAATTATTAAATATAAAACAAAAAAAAATGTTAATAAACAAAAAACAAAAAAAATTAATAAACACAAAACAAAAAAAATTTAAAAACAAAATTAATAAATAAAAAGAATGAAATAAACAAAAAAACAAAAATTAATAAATAAAAAAAATTTAAATAAAATAAAATTAATTAATTTAAAAAAATATTAATAAATAAAAAAAAATTATTAATAAAAAAATAATAAATAAAAAAACAAGAAAAGAAAATTAATTTACACTTAATATTCATTAATATCTAATTTTTACAAAAACAAATTATTTTAAGTGACTTTTGATGTTACTGTCTGTTACCAAGTGTTGTTGTTCTTGATTCTAAGTCCGTTTGGGGAATTTTAAGTATTCAAATTTTTACCGAAATGAACATACATATTTGCTTGGGGTCTTAAGGATGACAGAAATTTTATTTTTATTTGATTTTATAATTTAAATATTCAAATTCAAATTCCTACCAAAATGAGCATATTTGCTTAGGGTCTTGACAGAAAAATGACAGAGAGTTTGCAAAAATGATCAAAATCGTACCTTTTAAGACACTTATTTACAGCCTCTGAAATAGTGAGACTCGTTTTGCTAAGAAAAAATCAAATTTATAGTTTATTCTTACGAGTGATATGGAATAGAGTTTTCTTACAACCCTTTTGGCTTGCTGGGTACTTTCTGCCGCTTTTTGTTTGCCACTTGCCATTCTTTCTATGAGTATGCGTATGTACGAGTGAGTGTTTTCAGAATTTTTTTCCCAAGTTGGTGACAGGCTTTGCACGCAAACACCCTCTACCCCGCGCTTATTGCTCAGCCACACACACACTCGGACAAACGTTCAACAAAAGCACGGTGGTGGCAGTTGAAAGGGTTCCCGTGGCAACGCACCGTCAAGTTTGGTCTGCATTTGTCATTTCCAAATGCTGCTCTTGAGTGTGCTGCTGTTTCTTGTTCCTGTTTTTTTTTCTTTTTTCTTTTTTTTTGCAACAGAATGTGAAGGTTACACAGGCCATAGCCCGGCATGGGTACATTCACGGGAGGTTGCTTTGGGAACGCAGCAGCTTGCAGTAGTGGTGGTAGTCAGATTTACGCGCTTCTACATTTTTCATACACAAGTCGAACTTATAACTGTATGCCGTAGTGCGTACTCTATAGAAAAGGTGGTGATTTTCTTCCGGATGCTGCCTCTGTGCTCGCACACGTATACGTACACACACACACCTATGATACCATAGCACGCTCAATAGCCCATGTTGCTCTTCGTATTACCGGGAGATGTTGTTGGCGCGCTGATCGTCCCATATTTTACTTTGTATTTGGCTTTGTTACTTTATCCATGTGTAGGATTTAAAGTAATGCCAAAATAAGCAATTTCACTCACTCACTCATTCACTCACACATACGCCTGTGTACGTACACTCCTACTTACATGCATATATATAAGTTCTGATTATTGTTGTTGGGCTCTTCGTCTAGCAGCAGTCGACGAATGTATGGTTGGTTGCTGGTTACGCTAGGCCATTTTTATGCAGGCAAATGCAAAATATGAAGGGCAACCATGACGGTGTTATTCGCAATGCAACAACAATCAGTGAGTAATTTTTGTAACATTTCACAACAACAACCATATACACACACAAATAGCATAACAACCGTTTGGCTGTCATCTCGGTAGGAAATTCGACTCAACAGCTTAAATCTTTGCTGTAGGCAAGCAAACTTTACAAAGCGAAGTGCCTTCAAGTCTCATCTGGCGGAACTACAGCAACAGTCCGGCAAAGCATGGCACTTAGGGAGGGTATTTTATGACGTTTTAATAAATTAAAATCAATTAAATTCAAAAGGAAAATCGATTTAGGCTTATGATGCTCGCTGGGCTTCGACGGATTAAGGCGGAAGGCTTATGAATACTCAAGCTGACTTTGTTGAAATTGAAGCATGAGCGTCGGACGGGATCAACTGACCCATTTTCATATGTTACATATATGCACTTGCGAAAAATATATTTCAGCGAAATTTTTGTTATTTTTCGAATGATTTTTTTTTACTTCAAATGGCCTATTGAAAATTTTAACCATTTTGAAAATTTCGAAATCCGATTTTAGACGTTCTCGTTACTTAGGCTTTTTAGCACCTATGAGCAAAACAGAAAAGCTAATGATTTACAGAAATAGGGAAATTAATAAGTAAGGGAAAGAAATGAAACAAATTAAAAAAAAAAAACACATTCTTGATTGTTCTTGATGCAGATTAAAAAAAAAAACACTTTAATATTAGTTTGGGAGGAAAAAATCCATTATTTTTTCGGTAGATGGCTGTTGCGATCGAAATCTCGTAAACTATCGATTAACAAATTTTAAGTTTATGCTTGTTAGATAAAGACGAAATTTCAAGCCAAGCCCCTGAAATTGTGAATGGTTTTTATGGTGCAGATACTGTAACACCTGATTACGTGCTATTTTGATTACTTCGATTCCGTTCAGTCGTTTTGATGTTAAAGAAAATGTCGATAAAATCACAGAACTAATCGAAGTTGACCGACATTTTAGTAGTCGTAGCATTGCTCAGGAGCTAAAGATCGACTATAAAACAGTTTTAAACCATTTGCGTAAAAATGTTATGCAAAAGTACTGGATTTCTTTCTCTCCAAACAAATATTTAAAAGTGAATTACTTTTTCAGCAGTGGCCTTTCAAGTTCGTTTTTCTTTGTTTGACAGTATTTTGTTTTGGCAGTCTTCACTGTGCGACGACGTTTATTGTAACAGATATTAATTAGAAAATCTGCTATTTACTCAAATAAGCCCGGTTTCGCTCGAAGAGCGAATAAAAAAAGAGCGAATAAAATGAATTAAATCTCACCACGAAATTTTTATATATAAAAATGAATGTTTGTCTGTATGTCATCGATGAACTCAAAAACTACTGGACCGATTATTATACAAATTGGTGTATATATGTATTTTTTCGCGAAGAAGGTTTGTAGAATATGCTCATTGATGCCACTCGCCGCCAGGGGGCGTTGCATAGTAGCAACTTCTGCCCCGTTCAACCGATTGTCATAAAAATTAGTATGACCATGTATTTTTATACAGAGGAAAGAAATATGACATGTTCATAGATGTAGAGTGGTGAACTGAATATTTGTGTACAGATTTTTCTTTAAAGTTATTTTCTTAAGTTTATTTTAGTTGTTGGCGTAGCAACGCGCGCCGGATACAGCTAGTAAATTAATAAATCTCACGTAAAAATTTCATTTTGAAAAATGTGAATATTTTCTGTTTTTACAATCTTCTAACAGAACCTGCTGGAACCAAAACACCACTTGTTTCATGTTCATTCATGTTCGTCTCGGCCGTTCAATTGAACATATCGTCAAAAATAGTTTTTGTTAGGCGGCAGTTTTATTTAAAATTTTTCATATTTTGTCGTAATTAGTAGTACACCTAATTCTCTTTTTACACGAATTTGATTTGGCACGAGTTAAAAAGAAAATAAGTTTATTTTTTTGAAACGAATTGTTTTGTTTTAACCCGATGTTCAATATTTTATTTCTTGAATCTAATAGAGCAAGTAGAGTGCTATTTATTGACGCATTTACGAAGCGTTTAAATTAGTCTCAGGTAAAGTATCTAAGACTCGGTAGATTTTGTTCACGCCGTTTAATACTTTATTTTTATGATATACGAGTATTTAATGAATTAAAATATGTAAGCACAAATAAATTCTTAAGTGAACTCTAAAAAGAATTTTTTTTGTTTTGACCTAATTCTCTTTTAACACGATTTTTTAGGAACATATCATCTATCGTAGAAAAAGAGAATTAGGTGTACTGGTACTCAACGTACACATTTTTGCATTATTTCTTAATTTTTCCTGCAGGGTTATCATACCAATACCATAAACAACAACAGCATCAAGAACAACTACACCAACAACAAGAACTGCTTATGCTAACTATTGCTTGCTGCCATGCTTTGTTTTGTTGTTGTTGTTTGTTTTGTATTACTGTTTTCTTTATTTATAGGCATCCATTCCTTTTGTGTCCTCCTTTTTGCTTTTCCATTTTCATTGATTTCGCATTGCGAATCCCTTACCAATTACAATAAGGAACACAGCAGGCAGGTGAGCTATGCGGATCAGTGGCGTGTAAGGAAATTGGCACAAAAATAAGTACTTTCCGAAAATTCATGTTGGCTTTCTTTGTATTCATTCTTTTGTTTGAAAATTTGCAAATGTTGTTGTTGCTTGCTGTAATTGACAATTGTTGCAATTTCCATGCTGTACGCTCCAAAAATATGCGTCCAATGCCATGGCTGGTAATGGTTTTTCGAATTTTTTTTTTTCCTTGCCACTCCGGTTATTGAGATGACATTTGAGAATAATTGTTGGATATTTTCAATATGTGATTTTTAATCTGCAGCATTGCTGATACTCGAATTAGTATTCAAAAAATAATGTATTCTGTAAGCAAATGGAGTTTTAGGACAATTTTTTCTCCGCCTCGGGTAGTTCTTGTTCGTGAAAAATTACACAAAAAAAGCAAAAATAAAAAAATTGAAATTTGAAGGCTGTGTAGCTGGAATGCTTGTAGTATGTGACTAAGATCACACAATTTTTGTTTTTATAAATTTATCCAAACCCGGTTTGTTTTGCTACAGTTCCAACTTTTTGTTCCTTTTGTCGGGATTGCTATTTAAAGTCTGCCCTGTTTCTTATAAAAAGAAAAGAAGCAACACAAACAGGTTTGTGTTCTGAAAGCTTTCACATTGTAAATACACGTTTCGCTTTTTTTGAGAGAAAAAATGGAATAAATGAGGCCCATTGGACCAAGACACAAAATTCGTACTCGTGTGATGCCAAGTGGAGGAAAAAATATGGGGGAAATAAACATACAGAGAGATGAAAAAATGGAAGAAGTCTCCGAAAATATCAAAACGGCATATTGTAAGGCAATGATCATGTCATGAAGGCAGTTGAGCTGAAGATTTACTGAAGTTGAGTTGAAGACTAACCGAAAGGATAGATATATAATCATTGATAGTCCACAAACTCTTGCCGTCTCTGTGATAACTTCCAGGCGACTCCAATGCTCCTCCAAGAGACCATTTGCAACTGGAAAAAAGGCGCATACGCTCAATCTAAACCAGCTTTATCTTCAATTTAATAAGAGAACTGGGTCTGAATGAGGTACTGTGATGAGTAGAGGGCACAAAAAACTATGAAGACGAAGTGCAAACCTACAATAAATCTAAATCTAAATCTTACCGAAGCTAGGAGTATGGAAAATTTCACTTGTACGGTAAGAGGTACCAGCCATAGGCTGAGGCTGAGGAGAAGAAATCGATTTTGTTGAGATAAAACCTTTATATTGCCTTAAGCTACGCTTAAGCTACCGAACCGAAAATTGTCAAACTTTCTACTAAAACTTAGAAGTAAAAACGTTCGGTTGGTGGTAGGTATCATTTCAGGACACAACCCATAGGGTCAGCATATGACCACCATTGGAATGATTGAGGTCCCGGTATGCCTGTCTTGCTTGGAGAGGGCGGATAGCACTGAGCTCTTTCTCTATGAGTGTCCTGCCTTTGCGGGAACAAGGCTACGAGTTTTGAGTTCCGATGTCATGAGAATAAGTAATATTTGTTCTCTAAAACTGGAGGATATTTACAGATTTGCCAAAGAATCTGGAAAATTCTCACAAGACTAACTACCTCTGTCTCTGTCCCTATTCTTGCCATCTCTTTTTCTGATACGTTTCTCCTTCCCTCCTTCACTATCTACCCTCTTTCCAGAGCTCTAAATACAATGGGCTTTTTAGCCCATGTTGCTCCTTGGCTCGACCAATTCAAATTTCAACATCCACCATGAAAATTCATTCATTTGGGTTTTTGTGAGCCCAAGAGTATCTCCAGTTTTGCCCTTGCCTATAAATCACTTTTACTATTTCATATACTCCGTTGCGCACACTTTTGCCAAGACGGGAAATCTATCGACTGTCATGCCGTGTAATGTTCCCTTTTGTTTTGAAGGTCAAGCTCATGAGATTTTAGCACGATTTTTTATTAAAGTGTCAAGAATGTGTGCCTTAAATGTTTCCCTTCTCACAAAAATATATTTTACCGCCACACACTTTACATACTTCCTAAAGCAGGCTCTTGCCTCATGCGTCAGTTCTCGCCATGATGCTACAAACACACGTAATTCTGGCTTTATCAACATTTTGAGTGTTCATTGACATCCAAATTTAATGGCATTTTAAGCATCGTATGAATCGAAATGAACACCAAATTGATAGAGACAGTTTTTTCTAATAGCGGTCGCCTCTCGGCAGTCAATAGCCAATCTCCGAGCGTATTTCTGCCATGAAAAAGCTCCTCATAAAAAAAAACCTGCCGTTCGGAGTCGGCTTCAAGCTGTAGGTCCCTTCATTTGTGGTACAATATCAAGACGCACGCCACAAATAGGAGGAGGAGCTCGGTCAAACACCTAAAAGAAATGTATGCACCAATTATTATATTTATATATTTTATTTTTTATGAATGGCTGCGATTCCTGATGAGGTCACTTATGAGCTATGAGCTGATTGCGCTTGTAATTGCGTTCGCACGATTTTAGGGAGGAATGTTTATCCTGTATCCGTCAGCTGAATCCAAATTTCTCTCAAATATTGTTGGCATCCTGGCAAATAAGTCTTAATGGGACTCAGTTCTTTTATGTGGCTTCACTCTCCTCATCTTGTCCGTGACTAGCTCCGTCCGTCAATTGTTCCCTTGCTTTGAGAAAAGCATTTTGATGTTTAAAATGTTAAAATGGAATTCGAAGAAGGAGCTGAAAACGGTAAAAAAAAGCGTTGGAATAAGCGCTTGTTTTCTCCTTGTGGTCTCCATTCTAGGATTCTCTTTGTCCATCTGTTATCCGCAAAGTGCGCTATTTGACCAGCCCATCTCCAGTTTGCTTTGGTAGCTCTTTTGTTTAGATGGGTAACTTTT
The DNA here is from genome assembly GCA_037575425.1 of Anastrepha fraterculus. Taxonomy (NCBI): domain Eukaryota; kingdom Metazoa; phylum Arthropoda; class Insecta; order Diptera; family Tephritidae; genus Anastrepha; species Anastrepha fraterculus. The sequence goes on from JAYXIM010005294.1 coordinate 305,172, forward strand.
GTTTCCTGTCTCGGAGCTGCATTTGAGTGAAGGCGTATTCAATAGAGGCCACTCGAATCAGTTTTGCGTTCAGAAAACAAACAGAAAAACAAAACAGAAGTTTTAAATCGGTGGAATTATGGATCTATCCATAAAATGGCAGGTGATTACCGCTCAAAATACACAAATTTAGTTTAGTAAATTAAAAAAAAAAATCATAAACAAATATTTTTACTTTATTCTAACTTGTTACTGAACTTTTCAGACTACATTTAATACTTTTAATATTTTTTTAAATTTATTATGTTTTTTTTAATTTTTTTAAATTTATTATGTTTTTTTTTATTTTTTTATTTTGTTTTTATTTATTTTTTTTATATTTTTTTTATATACAATAATATTTTTCAATTTCTTTATATTTTTTTTAATTTGTTTAAATATTATTATGGCTGCCGCTGTAGCCGAAGGATTCACTGCGTGACTATCACGTGGCAGTAGCTTGCTTCGAAACCCATTATGAGCAAGAAACACCAAATGATAGGAAAAGGTTTTTTAGCGGTCGCCCCTCGGAAGACTATGACCAACCTTCGAGCGTATGTCTTTCATGAAAAAAGCTCCTCATAAAAAACCATCTGCTGTTTGGAGGCGACATAAAATTGTAGGTCACTGCATTTGTGGGAGAACATCAAGGCGAACGCCAGTATAATGAACAAAGGGTGTAAGCTCCATTTATGAATACAATTGGATACAAGGTGGCGGACCTCCAAATCTTCCAACTTGCTTTTCTACTCTGTAAATTTTCTACTCCACAAAGCTTTACTTTTTGAAAACGATCAATTGCATTGGATCCAGTGTTAATTCCAAATGACTCAATGTGGATTTCGTTACTATTTGTGCTGAGAGGATTTACCATGAATGTTGTTGTTGTTGTAGCAGCATAAACATTCCCCATGCATTTGAATTGCGCAAATCTGTCAGCAAATTCATTTTTCATTTTTTTTTAATATTATTATTATTTTTTTTATTATTATTATTATTTTTTTATTACTTTTATATTTTATGTTTTATTTAGTTTTTATTTTTTTATTATTATTTGTTTTAGAATTTTTTCATTTTTATTTATTTTTTTATTATTATTATTTTTTAACTTTGTTTATTATTATTATATCATTATTTTTATTGTTTTTATTTTTTAATATTATTATTATTTAAAAAAAAAAATTTTAGAGGTTAGGTTTTCAAGTTGGCACTACTTTTTTCGTAGATGGTCTTTTTGACAGCTGTCACTTGATTTATGCTCAGTGTGGCTTGCCATTTCATAATGAATAGACTTACACCTGAACAACGTTTGCAAATCGTGGAAATTTATTACGAAAATAATGGTTCGGTTCGCGCGACTCATCGCGCGCTGCGTCCAATATTCGGTCGACATAATCGTCCATCAGAGTCACTAATTCGATTAACCATGGATAGGTTTCGCACCACGTTTGCTCTAGTGGATAATACGTATCCTCAGAGACGTCGTACAGTGCGCACCGAAGACCCTATTGCTGCTGTGGAGCAGAGTATCGAAGAAGACCCGAATGAGTCCATCCGCCATCGCGCGCAGCAATTGGAGATGTGCCCATCCACTTTATGGAAGATTTTGCGGAAGGATCTTGGTTTGCGGGCTTACAAAATCCAACTCGTGCAAGAATTGAAGCCGAACGACCATCAAGCGCGTCGCACGTTCGGTGAATGGACCCAAAACGAGATGGCCACCGATCCCGATTTTCTCAAGAAAATTTTGTTCAGCGATGAAGCTCACTTTTGGTTGAATGGGTATGCCAATAAGCAAAATTGTCGCATTTGGAGTGAACATAATCCACAGGCCATTGCTGAGACGCCGTTACATCCTCAAAAAGTCACTGTTTGGTTTGCTCTATGGGCAGAGGGAATCATTGGTCCATATTTCTTTAAAAATGAAGCCGGCCATAATGTTACAGTCAATGGAGAGCGCTATAGAGCCATGATTAATGACTTTTTCGTGCCTGAATTGGACGATGTTGATGTGGACGACCTTTGGTTCCAACAAGACGGCGCTACATGCCATACAGCCAACGCAACAATCGATTTATTGAAGGAAACTTTTGGTGAGCGCATTATCTCGCGCCGTGGACCTGTGGCGTGGCCTCCAAGATCGTGCGATATAACACCGCTGGACTATTTCTTGTGGGGCTATGTGAAGTCGCTTGTCTACGCAGATAAGCCCGAGACGATTGACGTCTTGGAAGAGAATATTCGGCGCGTTATTGCTGACATATGGCCCCAATTGCTGCAAAAAGTGGTCGAAAATTGGGCCTCTCGGCTGGAATTTATTCGAGCCAGCCGCGGCGGCCACTTGCCCGAAATCATTTTTAAAACATAATGGCAAACCCTTATCTTTATAATAAAGCTAAATTCTTGGCCATAACATTAAATTATATACGTTTTATTTCATCTTGAAAACCTAACCTCTAAAAAAAACACCCTTTATTTGGAAAGCCATCGCTCTTTATAGGGTGAAGAAGAAGGTCGGAGTACTGAGTAGCCATTTCGTTTAAGAACTCTTTAGTCAGTGAGTGCAAGTGGCTGATACATAGAATCGGTGGCTAATTCTCATTAATCGATTCCGAACGATTTTTAAATGTTGTTTTTGTAATAAAACATTTTTTTTTTGCATACGGAATCAAAGAGCCGCAGCTGCAATTCCAAAAAGTCGCAGTTCCCACGACAGTCCGTTCTACGTAACCGGAACGACCCGGATTTATATTCGGCCAAGGACTGTCACTTCAGCAGCATTCTTCTAAATATTCTTCTTTTAGCATTCTGCTCAACAACAACAACCGTATGTGGCTCATGAGCCGCAGGTTTCTGACCCTTGACCTAAGGTCTTCCATTGGTAAAAAAAAACATTTTTATGTTTTCTTCTTCTTCTTTTCTTTCTTTTGTTTCTTACCAGTTACCCATTAACTAAAAATTGCACTGCCAACATGAAACCCAATATTGTATTTGTTTTTTAAAAAGCTACTTAGCGAAAAGTACGTACGCTACCCTTCTAATTTCACACATAAACACAGCATTAAAAGTAACATTTTCCCAAAAAGTGGCTTCCTCAACGCAATAAATTTTTTTTTTTTGCTGTTTTTGTTTCTTAATTTACATCAACTCGAACCTAATCGAAAATATGTACATAAATTAAAATTTTTTCTCGTCTTTCACACATTTTTATTCTTTTTCCCGCGCACTCTTTTGCTTGTTTCTCTCCATGTTTATGATGGTTTATGTAGCTGATGGAAAAAAATGAAGAAATGAAAAATTGGGATAAAAGTAAAAGGGTTTCATCCCTAGATGGGACTTTCGTATGTCTCTCTATTCCACATTTCGAGTGAAAAACATCCCTTACACGCGCTGCAGACTCAAAAAAAAAAAAAATTAAAAACCATTTCTCTCCCCTCTTACGCTACGTTCACTGCCGTTGGTTGTGTTGCACGCTGATCGAATTAGTGGCATGCAACAAACTGTGAAGTAAGCTGTAATGGGACATGCGCACGTAGGGGGCTGGCAGGCATGTGGAACGTTGAAAGAATAGTGAGTGTAAAAGTAAAAATGGAATAGTGTAAATACCTAAGAAAAAATTGGCGGTCAAAAAACGCGGCATATGAGAATTTAGAAAAAATTTCTTAGCGCATATTTTGGGCTTAAAATAATTGACATTTTCGTTCACAAAAATCGGCAAAATTAAAGACTGCACTAACTGTATTTATATTAAAAAAATTTCTTAAAATTTTTGTACTGAATTTCTACGCTGTAAAATCAAATCATCAAACCATATCATCGATAGAACTCAAGTCGTGCGTGTAAACAATATATGATAAAATCTGATGCCATCAAAGTTAACTCAGGAGTATCGGGTAGCCATTTCGGGACATTTTTGTTCGTAATCTTTCTTAAAGATATTCCAAACGTTTTTTATTTTGGCATCGCCTTGTCTGATGTATGCAGATGACTTGAAAATTTACAGTCATATTGAGGCCGTAGCTGACTGCATGAGACTTCAAGAGGACTTAACAAGATTGGATGATAACTCCTTACCTCTGCCAAATGCCAGCACTTGTCCCTCAGTAGACACAAAGTTGCAATGGATTTCGATTGCAAGTTGGGCACTACCACCCGCACAAAAATTTGTAAAGAGAAAGACTTAGCTTAGATAGGCTGGTAGGGCGTGTACAGGAATACTCAAAGTCTTACTGGGAATAATCGTTTGTGAATAATCGCTTTTTATGTGACAGAAAGTTATGTATGTACAGCCGGCTTCTTGTAATAAATCAATCAACAAAAGTAATAAAAATAATCAATAAAGCAAAACCTCAAATAGGACTCGCTTCTGCTTCTGTAACCCTGAGCTTCATCATAGAAAGTGGTTTTACTTTGGTTTCATACAAATTTACTTACTATGAACTACGAAAGAGTCTACGATTAAGATGACTGGAACATCACAGGGCGTATCACAGAGCACCGGTGGGGAAAAAGAAGCAAAGTACTCTGGATTCTATCGTAAATCATCTAAGGACAATGAGCGTTGCCAGTTGGAGGGAGCTGACTAATGATCGAGTTAAATGGAGAAATGTAGCTGCGGCAGCTATAGGCTGTCAAAGACTGCGAAGGTAATGATGATGATGATGACCAATGTGCACCTCTCTATTTCTACAACGAATCCAAGCGAATCTTTAATTGCACGAATCAGCACTGAAAGTCTTCTTCCATCAGCTGCTTCACAACCCATGACACCTTTTCGTTCACAACTTCAACAAATATGCTTCCTTTTAATGTACACTTCATTTAGGAAAGCGATAAAAGTCACAAGATGCAAGATCCGGCGAATAAGCTACTGGTATACTCTATCTGGTGGCGCGACAATTGAATTTCAAACGAACAACTCGTCAAGCGAAGCTGACAAAAACCAATAACCAATAACATTCAAATACGAGAGTGCAAATGGAATTGGATCGGCCATACGTTGCGCAAGTCAGCGACCGACAGAAGTAGAATGGCGCTGGACTGGAACCCACAAGGATCGGAACCCTAAAGAATCTTGGCGACGTAGCTTTAATGAAGAATTTTTAGAAAATAACGAATCTCTCTCGTGGATCCAAATTAAGACAAAAGGGAGAAGTAGACCACTTTGGTAGTTGATAGCAACTACAATAATAATAATAATAAATCTGTACTTGGCTCAAAACCTCTTGATGACAGGCAATGCATGTAGGAAGTGTGACCGCTTGGTCTAAGTGGAGAATCAATGATTGTTCCGTCCATAATTCGCGTAGTTTTTTCCTTATCCTTTCACGCAGCTCAGCAAGAACGTTGAGATTGTAATTCTGACTAATAGTTTGACCTATCGGAATGCTGTGTAAGATACAATTCCACGAATATCGAATAAAAATCTTAACTTTGAATCTCATTCGCGCTTTTTTGCCGCTTGGTGAAGTCCGAGTTTTGGCGTTTCGATTCATGATCATAAGCAAGAAACGACAACAATCATTCTTGTTGCGAGCTTTTTGTTGTTCAAACGCATCAGCTGATTCGTTGACGTAACTGGAGTCATGACAACGGGTTATTTGGAAAGAAATCGCGATTGTGTTGTGGTGCCACATCGCCTCACCGAACTTAAGGAAATGGGTTCCACGCTCAAAATCAATTTTGACAAGACGAAGGTGATGAGTCTAGCAAATAAGATGGATGGGTGTGTGGAGATTGTAGGTAACCCTATCGAAACAGTGGAGAAATTTACTCACCTCGGCAGCAAAGTTGCCTCGGGCGGCGGTGGCACGGATGTAGGCACACGCTCCCGAATTGAAAAAACCAGCGGCGCGTTCGGGATGTTGTACCCTGTATGGCGAAACAACAACCCGAGTTCCAGTTTAAGTTCACTTTGAAGTTTTTGTCAACCGCTGTCTAAGGATTATCTTCCAAATTTTCTGGCCAAAAATAATGCCATGCAAGGAATCGCTCGAAAAAGCAAATATGGAGCCGCTAGACATTTGGATAAAGAAGACAGAAATGGAAATGAATTGGTCACACTTTACGCAAAGATGGACGGTAACATAGCGATGAAGGCAATGGAATGAAACTCTCGCACAGCGAGAGGAAGAGCGCCTGGCAGGCCAAGAGAAACCTGTAAGAGAACTGTGGATCACGAGAGGGCCAACTTGGGTTAAGCTGGAAGCAGGTGAAGCGTTATCCCCAGTAATCGGACGAGATGGCGCGTAGGTGTGTTGTTGGTGCCCTATATACCGCTAGGGATTCCAGAAAATAATGATTATGTGTTGATGATATACGAAAAAATCAACACAATCTTCGTCCAAGTTACTTGGTTGCCGACGTCTGAACAACGTCTGATTGAACGAGTGTGTGCAATGAGAGGGCAGAACTCTGATGCCGAGTCCCATGTGACCATGGTGACAGCGGTTTTGGTGATATACGAAAAAAAAATCAACACAATTTTCCCTTAAGTTGCTTCGTTGTTTGCTGAACAACGACTGATTGGACGAGTGCGTGAATGCGTGTGAAATGAGCGGGCAGAATTCTGCTGCCGAGACCCTGGTGACGTGGCAGCCGAAGTTATCCTTACAAATTTATTCCTCATCATAACGGCCACACTTGCTAATCTATCATCGTTGCCTATTTCTGCTATAGCTAGTTGTTAGTCAGGTGTGACTTTATACATCGAATTTACTCATCACCAATTATCATATATAGGGTGTTTTTAGCTTCATGAGAACTATCGATATTGATAACTGAGAATGGCAAACTGTTTAAGGCATCATTGCTTAACGCCAGAACAACGCTTCCAAATCGTGGAAATTTATTTTGAAAAAAAAAAAAAAAAAACGCGAAATTCATAGAGCGGAGTGTTGAAGAAGACGCCTAAATATCGTCGTTCTCAACTTGTAACCCTTAGTCTTTCGACTACGTGGAAAATTTTACTTAACAAAACCAAATGGCCATCGTTTGGGTCGCAGTTTTGCTCATTGGGCTCATTTAGGTTTATTATTCAGATTTATTGGAAAAAGTAGTCAAAAACTGCTATGGAATTGCATGGACTATGTAACTCGTAGCCGCGACGGACATATGCCGGATATCAGATTCAAAAAAAAGTGCCATGAAATTATCTACCATATTATAAAAAAAAACAAATAATTCAGTTCAACATTCCATTTCAACATTCAATTCTGATTTGTATTATCATTTTTAGTTCTCAAGCTGTTAAAAAAACAGTCGATATTTCTAGCGCAATTGGAAGCTTAGGTTCTAAGTTCAACATGAAAAATTTGATATTCGTTCTACTGAAACTATAGACTAAAAAGCTTCGATCTCAATGATATTCAAGTAACTCCTATGCTTTCTAGATTAGATTATGAAATAGATTATGATATGAAATATCTTCTAATTATTATTGATATATTTAAGGTCCTCAAGTATAGAACATTTATATACACGTATATCTATGCACAAAGACACTGCTCACCAGTTTTCTTCGAAAAATTTGTGATAGCCTATAATGAAATTTGACAGCACAAAACAACTTCTAGCTTTAAAGTCCTCGCCTCATTTCAAATAGCGTTTTTTGGGTGTTTCTTTAAATGCGTGTAAAACAGAAACGTAAAAAGACTTTTTATTTTTGTTTTCAGTATTTTATTTTTGGATTCATTGTTAAAAAATAAAAAAATTTTGTTTGGCCATACGAGGTTCGCTCAAAAAGTTGTCAGCCTTCAAAAAATGCACTTCCAAAAAAAGGGATGTCGCTGGTGACATGGGGGACTCACGGGACTCACAGGTGTCTGAAATCAAAAAAAAAAGCAAAAAGGTTTTTGTGCAGTATGAGTGTCGTTATCGTGTGAACTACGATCTTAAAAAAAATTCGACAAAATGGCGGACGTTCAAAGCTGAAAAACCGTTGTTGACCCATGTTTTTACTTTAAAGATCGGAAAAATTTTTTTTTACTTTATTTTAAAGGTCGGAAATTTTTTTTTTAATTTTTAAATCGGTGATAAAAATAAATCGGAAAAATTTTTGTTTTCAATTTTTAAAACGGTGATAAAAATAAAAAGTTGATAATACAAATAATGAGTAGCTAACAAAATTTTCAAACTTGGGGAAAAAGGGTCGAAAAACGGGTTTTATCTCTGAATTTTTTAATTTTTTTTATTTTTATTTTTTTTTACTTTATTTTAAAGGCCCGAAAAAAACTTAAAAATTATTTTTTCCGCATGATCGTAGTTTACACGTTAACGGCATCAATTCTACGTCATTTAAATTTTATTGCATCAAAATCGGTTCAGTAGATCCGGCTTATTTTATATATCTGACAATGAACAGTCCATGTGAAGACCATTTTTTTAAAGCTGAAAACTTTTTGAACGTACCTCGTATGGCCAAAACAAAATTTTTATTTTTTAACAATAGATCAAAAAATAAAATACTGAAAACCGAAATAAAAAATCTTTTTGTTTCCCTTTTACACGCATTTAAAGAAACACCCAAAAAACAGCATTTCAAATGAGCCTTAAAGACAAAAAGTGTTCCCTTATTTGTTTTTGCCTTTTCTCTAAAATATGGAAAAATTTGCTTAGCACTTTTATACCTTACCGTAACTATATAAATACTTATATACTTAGTTTTTTATATTTCTTAATTTTATTTAAAATTATTAGAATGGTTTAAGGGTAATTTTTGGTTTTTTCTTTTGCATTTTTCTGCTTTAGCAAAGTCTTATATTAACAGCTGCCTCTTTTCTACTCCTCTTTGCGTTTTAGAACGGATATTGAAAGCGACGTCACACATCCAACGCCAAACAACATCTACTTACCTACTCAGCCCCTAAAGGACAACTCGAATATTAGAATTATCAAAGTCAATTCTGAGTACACGCAGTCAGTGGATAGCACAACAGCTGTATTAAAGCAACAACAACAGCATCAGACGGCTACCACTACTACTACAACCAATAGCGGTGTTAATAGCCATTTAAATAACAACAGCAACGTTAATACAAACAAAAACAACGAACGCCCATTGAAGTGTCTCGAGACGCTCGCACAAAAGGCGGGAATAACCTTTGACGAGAAATACGATTTTGCCAGTCCTCCACATCCGGATACGCACATCAGCAGCAATAGCAACAACCAACACCACCACCACCACAATTTCAACGCCACCTATAGGCACAGTTTAGGCGGTAGTAGTGGAGTTTCGTCATCGTCATCATCATCATCTTTGTCGTCGTCGTCGTCGTCGTCAGCATCATCATCATCGTCATCCACATCATCAGCATCATCATCCACATCGTCGACGTTTGTTAGCTCATCTACACCGACGGCAAACGCTACCCATTCAACAACACTACACGTCGCCACACCGCAGAAAAACTTCACACTGGAGAAATCACAGAGTCCAGCCCAACAGGTGGCGCCCTCGTCGGTGCCACTACAAATCTCGCCCGAACAATTGCAGCAGTTGCAGCAGCTGCAACTACAACATGGCTCACCATTTACTGCCATACAGGTGAAACAGGAATTTCCCACACACACTGCCGCCACACATCAGTTGAGCGCCGCCGGCGCGGGTGGCGAACTGAAGCATGCCGGTCTGCTGGATCCCACACAGGCCAATCAGCTGCAACAAATGCAAATGCAATTGGCGGACCCCTCAAATGGCGCACCCGGCAGCCCGGCCAACCAGCAAACGCCCAGCAGTGCTGCCGCCGCCGTCGCCGCCTTGCAGCAACATTCGACCACCATCAGCACCATGTCGCCCATGCAGTTGACTAGTCAGGTGCTGGGTGATTGGGCACAGGGACGCACGGTGCAGCTGATGCCACAGCAAACGGCGCTTAATTCGGGTTTCCTCTACCCGCAGCTAGTCTCCGGCAATTTAATACACTCGAATTTAGGACAGCAACCGATACAGGTGGGTGAAAGCGCGGAATTTACGTAAATCTAATTTTTTAATCACAATTTATTGCATTTTCTCTGCGCAGGTTATCGCCAGCAAACCATTTCAGGGTGGCACGCCCCAAATGATTACCACCACCACGCAAAATGCCAAGCAAATGATAGGCGGCAATGCGGGCTTTCCCAACACCTATGCGATACCGTCCAGCCAATCGCCGCAGGCACTACTCTTCACGCCCGTGCTGGCTCAATCGCCGCAACAACAACAGAACATATTTAATTCCATGGCAGCGGCAGCAGCTAATGCTCAACAACAGCAACAACAGCAGCAGCAGCAACAGCAAAACGCCAAGGCAACAAGCGACGCACAGAAAAGTCTGCAACAAAAGGTTGTGCAGAAAGTGACGACCACCACGAATACCGTGCAATCGGCTGCGAACGCCGCTGGCGCAGTGGCTCAGCAGCAACAACAACAGTCGACGCAGCAATGTGTGCAGGTGTCGCAAGCGACAATGCCAACACAAATTATTAGCCCGTTGCAGGGCACCACTGGGACGCCGCAAATGCAAATTGGCCCTTGGGTGCCGTTCTGGTCGAATGGCCTGCAGCAGTTGCAGAATCCAATTATAATACGCGGCACACAACCAGACGGCACGCAAAGCATGTTCATTCAGCAGCCAACGTCGCATCAAACCATACAGGCGCAGCAACAGAATCGTAAGCCACAGTGAATTTCGCGCTTGTTAAATATGTTAAAATGCCTCTGTTTCTTCTTTGCTTACAGCCATCACCCTGCAGTGCAATGTCGCACAGCCTGCAACGAAGCCACGCCAACAAATCGAAGCGCTTGCACCGAAGCAACAGCAGGCGCATCAACAGCAAACTCAGCAGCAGCAGCAAACGGCGCAGGCCGTCGTCGCCGCTGCCGCCCAGCTACAGCAGCAAGCCGTAACGGCCAGCCAATTGCAGCAGCAAGTAGCCCAGCGCGTACCGCAAATACTGCCGCAAAACGGCGCGCAAATACGTCCAGCTAGTTCGGTGTCGACGCAGACTGCGCAGAATCAGAGTTTGCTGAAGAAGATGCGCACCAAGCAGCAGCCAGTGCGGCCGGCACTGCCGACAATGAAGACTGAAAATGGCCAGCAGCAACAGGTGAAGGCGCAAACGGTCGCCACAGCAGCTGGTATGCAACAGCAGGGCGCGACCATGCATCAGGTCGTAACGCCAGCGGGCAAAATGGTTGTGATGAGCACCGGGCCGCCAATAACCATACAGAATGGCCAAGCCATACAGCAGACCAACGCGGCTGGGCACGTCGACAAGCAGCAGCAACAGCAGCAGCAGCAGCAAATCCAAATACAACAAATGCAAAAGCAACAGCAGCAACAACAACAGGCACTGCTTCAACAGCACTTGCTGCAGCAACAGTTCGCTTCGGCAATACAAATGCAGCAGCAGCAACAACAACAGCAGCAGCAGCAGCAGCAGTTGCAACAGCAGCAGCAACAGCCGCAACAGATACAGCTGCAGGTGACACCACAAACATTCATTACACAGCAACAGCAGGCGCAGCAACAACAGCAGCAGCAGCAGCTGCAAACTCAACTGCTGCAACAGCAGCTGGTACAGCAACAACAACAGCAGCAGCAACAGCAGCGCGAGCAACAGCAGCAAACGCAAAACATAATACATCAAATTGTGGTGCAACAACAGCCACAGCAGCAACAGGCACAAGCGCATGCACAACAGCAACAACAACAGCAGCAGCAGCAAACACACTTACCACCGCAAATCGCCGGCGTACCCTTCTCGGTGTCCTCTTCGACGCCGTCGAGCATAGCCTCATCCGCAGCCGCAGCGTTGCAGCAACACGCCGTTTATCAGTCGAAGGCATCGACGCTGCCGACAACTTCAGTGGTGACTATTACCAATCAGGCTGGGCCGCTGGTCACCAGCACTATTGGCATTAATCAGGCGACGCCGCAGCAGCAGCAGCAAAGTTTGCTGGCAGCCACTCTTGCTGCCTCTCAGCAGCAGCAACAGCAGCAGGCGCAACAGCAAGCGCAACAACAGCAGCAACAGCAACAACAGGCGCAACAGCAAGCACAACAAGCACATCAAGTGCAACAACAACAGCAGCAGCAGCAGCACCAAGCTCAGCAGCAATCTCAAATGGCCCCACCAGCCGCACAACCACTGGCGCAGCCCAGCATGGTGTCCACACCCACACAAAGTCCTCTGCTCGGGCTCACCTCGATGATGAACGCATCGATGGGTGGCAGCATACAAGCCTCCTCACCGGTTACATCAACGGCAACAGCGGCGGCCACCATGGCATCGCCACTAAACAGCGGTGCTGGCGGTGGTGTTACGTCCGTGTCTTCGCTGCCGAGCACGCCCATCAAGTCGATGGCTAACGACCAGCAACAGCAGCAGCAACAACTACAGCAACACCAACAGCTGCAACAGCAATACAAAAGTCCTTTGTCTATTAATTCGCCCTCACAAATGTCGCTGGTGGGTGGCATTGCGTCAGAAGCGAATCGCGCGTTGCAAGTTTCATCGGCTACATCGTCGGCCAACAACAATCAACTGGTCAATATGAATAATTCTAATGCTGCGAATTTGGCAGCGTCGGCGGCTGAGTTGAAGGAGACAACAGTCAAATCAACAATGGAAGCACCTAAAGTTGTCACACCCCAACAGCCGTCCGTTGAGTCGGCTACGGCCTCATCGTCTTCGACATCACCATCCACACTACAGCAGCTGCAACATCAGCCGCAGTCCAACACAACTAATGCCACAAATGTTAATGCAACTGCCGCTGCAACGTCCGCAACGGCCAATTCGCCGAATGCAGAAGCTGTCAAAGCTTCGAATGCAATGGACACCACCCCGGCGCCGGTAACTCCAACTACACCCACCACAGCTACGTCAACAGCAGTGTCGCCGACGAAAAACGTGGCGAATGTAACGTCGCTTACTCAATCCACCACAGCATCGCCAACTAAAGGTAAGAGCGAAAGCGAACATTTTTATCCCATTGAATGCAGGTCGCTTTTTGGTACTTCATTTTGTGATTAGAGTGAAGTCGTTTAAAGGGAAGGGAATGTATATAAAATGTAAAACAGTAATTTTAAAAGGACTGTGAATTAATGCTCCAAGTAAAAATTAAAATGCTACCTGGGCGCTCTCAGCCTTGAAAGGCTAGAATCTATCCCTGCACTGGAGCTTGAACGACTCCTAAACTTCGCGAACAGTACGCGCTTCTTGACTGATGCATATTTTTGCTATATAGCACTCTGATCTGGTATCGCTATGGACCAAATTGTTCTCTGCGTGGCTTCGGCCAGCCAGTATAACCTAACCTAACCTAATATTTTTAACAAAAGGGGAATTGCGTTTTTCAAAGAATCACTTTTCTGCCGTTTAGATGTTTATTTACTCATTTTACTGGAACTATAGTTTATTTTTCCTTTGTTAATTAATACATTGTTTTTTATAATGTTTTTTTATAACTTTTTAAATTGAAGTAATTAAATTTTTTTATAAATTTCTTTTTTATAATTTTTTTCAATAATTGTTCTTTTGTAATTTGTTTAAAAATTTTTTTTTATAATTTTATTTATAATTTTTTATAATTTGTTTTTTATAATTCTTTTTTTATAAACTTTTGTTGTTATTAATTATTATTATTTTATTAATTATTTAATTAATTTATTAGTTACTTTTATGAATTAATTTTTTGCATAATTCTTTTTTTTAATTTTATTTTTTTAATTTTAATTAATTTATGTTTTTTTATACATTTATAATTTTTTAAAATAATTTTTCTATATATTTTTTTATATTTTTTTTTTATAATTCTTTTTTATAAATTTTTATTTTTATTCCTTTTTTTATTAATTAATTAATTAATTTATTATTTCCTTCTATTAATTTTTTTTTGTATAATTCTTTTTTTAAATATTTTTAATTTTAATCAATTAATGTTTGTTTATAAATTTCTTTTTTATAATTTTTTTTCAATAATTGTTCTTTTGTAATTTGTTTTTAAAATTTTTTTTTATAATTTTTTTTTTTATAATTTGTTTTTTATAATTCTTTTTTTATAAACTTTTATTTTTATTAATAATTTTTTTTTTCATTAATAATTTTTTTTCATAAACAATTTTTTTTTCATTAATAATTTTTTTTTATTAATTATTTAATTAATTTATTAGTTACTTTTATTAATTAATTTTTTTGCATAAAACTTTTTATTTTTTTTTATTTTAATTAATTTATGTTTTTTATACGTTTATTTTTGATAATTTTTTAAAATAATTTTTCTATATATTTTTTTAAATTTTTTTTATATTTTGTGTATAATTCTTTTTTTATGAATTAATTTTTTGCATAATTCTTTTTTTTAATTTTATTTTTTTAATTTTAATTAATTTATGTTTTTTTATACATTTATAATTTTTTAAAATAATTTTTCTATATATTTTTTTATATTTTTTTTTATAATTCTTTTTTATAAATTTTTATTTTTATTACTTTTTTTATTAATTAATTAATTTATTTATTATTTCCTTTTATTAATTATTTTTTGTTTGTATAATTCTTTTTTTTAATTTTTTTAATTTTGATTAATTAATGTTTGTTTATAAATTTCTTTTTTATAATTTTTTTTTAATAATTGTTCTTTTATAATTTTTTTTATAATATTTTTTATAATTTTTTTTATAATTTGTTTTTTATAATTATGTTTTTATAAATTTTTATTTTTATTACTTGATGTTTTTATTAATTGTTTAATTAATTTATTAGTTACTTTGATTAGCTAATTTTTTTGTATATTTCTTTCTTTTATATTGTTTTTCTTTTAATTAATTAATGTGTTTTTATAAATTTCTTTTTTATAATTTTTTTTAATAGTTGGTTGGTTGGTTTAAGGGTGACCCCGCATCGGAGTACCACATAGACCGCAAGTTGGGTCCGTTGTGTTGCCCTAGAGCTCATTATTTTAAATGATTTCCCCACCTAACCGAGATTTTTATTGTAGATTTTGATCAAAGATATTAATTCGTTTCGAAAATTTGATGAGAGATTCGATTTTCAGGTCCGAGAGTACTGAAAGATTGTCAATTGTTGGAGAGCCTAGAAGAGCGAGTCGGCTTCTGGCTAGACCCGGACAACTGCACAGCAAATGTCTGCTCGATACTTCCTCATCTTCGTCCTCGCAGTATCTGCACAGGTCGTTCTGAGGAACCCCGAGCCGACGTGCGTGAGTGCCCAAAAGGCAGTGACCGGTGATAAGAGATGTTATATGCCTTAGTTCGTGTTTCGAAAGACTTATAAGGGTTTTTGTCTGTTTCAGATTGTAGGATGGCCAGATTTGTCTGGTCGTAACGCAAGTAGTTTCCACTTGCCACCTCCGATCAGCAATGCTGTGAAATTCTCGATCGATGAGCATTTTACATGTTGAGAGCGGAATGTGGATTGTGGGTAAGTCACTAACATTTGATTGCGCAGCTCCAGCTCTTGCGAGCTCATCAGCTTTGCAGTTACCTTCGAATCCACTGTGGCCCGGTATCCAGATAACTTGGACAGAATTCTGAACACTTATCTCGTTAAGAGATAAGAGACAGGATCGAACCACATCTGAGTGGGTATAAGAGGAGCTGAGTGCTCGAACGGCCGCTTGACTGTCGGTGAAAAAGCGGATATCCTCTAGTGATATTCTATTTTCTAAGAGAGTTTTCGCAGCATACCAGATAGCGCATACTTCCGCTTGGAATACGCTACAGTAGTCGGGTAATCTAAATGATAGATTGATGTGAGGGGATTTGGAAAAGATTCCAAATCCCACTTTGCCGTCTTGTTTTGAACCATCTGTATATATAATCAGAGGGCCATCGATTTCGGTTAGATTTGTCTTCCATTCTTCCCTAGTTGGGAGTGAACAGGAGAATAGCAAGGGTGGTGATGGAAGACTTACATGATAGTCTATGTCGGAAGAGATAACAGTGTTCCTGTTCAGTATGGCCGAATGGCCAAGATACTTATTCCATTTCGATATAGCATTCATGCGTGTCGCTGCTTTCGCTGCAATCGCTTTGCCAGCCAGATCGATGGGGAACAAGTGAAGCAACGTATTTAGAGCCTTAGTAGGTGTTGTACTTAAGCATCCTGTTATCAGGAGGCAGGCTGTTCTTTGGACTCGATCAATTGTGGCTACTCTGCACCGTTTTTCGAGTGCTGTCCACCAAACAACCACACCGTAGAAGAGTATCGGTTTGATGATCGAGGTATATATCCAATAAATGATCCGAGGTGAAAAACCCCAGGTTTTGCCTATAGCTTTCTTACAAGTATAAAGAGCTATGAAAGCTTTTTTACATCTGTTTTCGATGTTCAATTTCCAATTCAACTTCCTATCTAGAATAACTCCTAGATATTTAGCTGAATCAGATAGGAGTAATGATTCCCCTTTTAAGGTTATTGTTTGCAGTGGAGGAGATTGTTGTTTCCTATTGAAGAGAACAAGATCTGTCTTTGCTGGATTCGCATTTAGTCCGCATTCGGTGCACCATTTTGACAGAATATTGATTGAGCGTTGCATGAGCTCAGTGAGGGTATTCAGGTGTTTGCCTGACACGCAGAGAGCAATATCATCTGCATAGGCTACAACCTTGCAGCCTGCTTTTTCGAGATTTCGAAGTAAACTGTTTACAGCGAGATTCCAGAAAAGGGGTGAAAGTACTCCGCCTTGAGGAGTGCCTTTGACGGCATACATTCTCATGCGGCTTAACCCAAGCTCTGAAGTGATTATTCTATTTTGGAGCATTTGTTCGATCATCTTTCGGATGGAGTAATTAATACCCAATTTGGCAATTTCAGACAAAATAGCGTTGGGTTCAATATTATTAAAAGCACCTTCTATGTCCATAAATGCGACAAGAGAGTACTCCTTATTGTGAAGGGAAGTTTCCACTGCACCAGTGAATGAAGTGCCGTTTCAGTCGATTTCCCTTTAGTGTAGGCATGTTGTGACTCAGAGATCAACTTAGTATCAAGTTGGGTTTTGATTTGCTCATCTAAGACTTTTTCAAAAGCCTTTAAGCAAAAAGAGGTTAGGCTAATGGGCCTGAAGTCGTTTGGTTTGCAGTGTGAAGGCTTCCCCGTTTTCGGAATGAATACTACCTTCGATTTCTTCCAAATTGTCGGAAGGTAAGAGAGACTTAAACACTTGTTAAAGATCCTTGTTAACCAAGGCAGTAGAATTTCCAGTCCTTCTTGAAGTTCTGCTGGAATGATGTTGTCAGGACCTGGTGATTTAAATTTTTTAAAGCTTAGTATTGCTGTAGAGATGCTATTAGAGCTGATTAGATCTGATCTATTCCCATAATTACTCTGAAGAGTACTGGGAAGTGCAGGTAAGTTGGCAACACAGCCTGGAAAGTGAGATTCTAGAAGTATTCTAAGAGTGTGGTCAGTTGAAGTAGTCCAAGTTCCATCTTGAGTCATGATAAAACTGGGATAGACTGGGTTTGATGCAAGAATCTTGCGTAGCCTGCTTACTTCTGAAGTGTTCTCTAATTCTTGAGTGTATGATCGCCAGGATGTGCGTTTTGCACTTCTGACGGCTTTCTTAAAGTCTTTGAGACTTTGTCGATATTCTTCCCATTCGTCTGTTATTTTAGATTGGTTAAAGAGTTTCCGAGTTCGATTGCGAAGTTCTGAGATTTCTGGAGTCCACCAAAAAGGTTTATGCTTACCTCCTGTTTTCGTCAGGGGGCAAGATTGTCGTGCTGCGCTTTGACACGTCTTCGTTATCATGTTGACCGCGTTTTCGATATCGTTTTTGTTTGCCATTTCAAACTGCCTGATATCAGGAAGTCCATTGGCAAGATGTTCTTTATATTTGATCCAATTCATACGTTTTTTGTTAAGGTACTTCATGGGTTTTGCCGTTTCGGCTTTTAAAGTGAATGTTATATATTGGTGGTCGGAAAAAGAGTGCTGTTTATCAACGCTCCAGTCCTGCACCAGTTGTGTACATGATTCGCTAGCAAGAGTAATATCGAGTACCTCTCTTCTAGACGAGTTAAGAAACGTAGGGACATCACCTCTATTACATATATCAAGCTTATTCGCTAGAATGTAGTCAAAGAGTTGCTCACCTCGTGTGTTGTTGTTTGTACTACCCCAAACAATATGATGGGCATTAGCGTCTGCTCCAATGATGATGCGTTTCTGCTTCAGATGCGCCGTATTGACGAGCCTTCTCACTGCTTCAGGAGGAGGCGCCTCCGCTGCGTCGTAAGGCATGTAAGCCGACACAATCCAGATCGGGCCGTGGACAGCTTCAACCTCTATGGCAGTGGTGTCAGCGTTGCTAAAGGGAAGAAGAAAAGCATTAATATGTTTTCGAATGAGAATACAAGAGCGCGATCTAACGTTAGCCTCACCTTGAAACAAGGTGTAGTGCCTATCTTTCAGGCCGCATATCTTGTTGTTTGATATCCAAGGTTCTTGGATGAGAATGATGTCTTCTCTGAGGTCAGAGAGACGAAGAATGAGGGCTGCCGAGGCAGCCTTAGAGTGGTGCAGATTAATCTGCAGCACTTTTAGACGCACATTCAATGACTGTGTCGTTCGCGTCATCACTGCTATCGAGAAGTCTATCCTCGTCCCCGAGTTGAATGTTAAATAAGTGTCCCACAAGTTCGCTGTTCGATTCCGAGTCGGACTCAATCGTCGAAGCTTGTGAGAGAAGCTTATCGACATCCATCTTGGGGACCGCCGTACTCTCTTCGCTGGGTGCGAGGAGATTTTTCGGCTGATAGGTCCAAATGGTAGTGGTGATGAACCCGAACGCCACAATCCCCTTGCGGTCGTCCAGTGCTTTAACGCTTTCCTGGTCCAGGAGCAGCGTGATATGCCTGGAGTTTCCTGAAGGCTCTTCCACCTTAACTACCCTCCAGTTTTCGGTGGGTAGGTTCGGGTTTCCGATCTTCAGTAGCTCCAGAATAGTTTCCGGATCGGATGGCTCTAGAGGTACTCTTGCTCTGCCGCGTGGTTGGTTTGGTATTTCGCTCTTATTGACGAGCTTAAGATTCGCCCCGGGCCATACCTCGCCGAGTCGGTCGAGGGCCATGCCGTACAGGTTGACAGAACGTTGATCCGAGCACGCGATCAACTTGACCCTTGCCTGGAACCATCCCGCGTCAGAGCAGAAAGGAGGAGGCCCCGGGTTCTGTTTCAGAACGTCCAGGTATCCCAACTGAAGTTTTCTCTCCACAATCTTCCAGTTTGATGGAGAGATGAAACCGTCAGGGTGGCTTTTATCCACCACCGCCATGACCAGACTATCTCTGGCAACTTCGCAGAACTTGCGTATTTTGACCTCAGAGGAAGCTTTGTGCTTCTTGGGGTCGTTGGAGCTATGAGGATCCTCTGAAGACCGCTGCCGCTTAGCTGCACTCGGTTTTTCTTTGGACGCCTCATGCTTCCGAAGGAATTCCCGGGCCCAATCGAGAGTTGCCCTTTGTTGGTCGGACAGCTCCTCCTCAGGGGTTTTGCCGAGCTTTTCCATAAGGAAAGTGGCGCGTCTTTTGTCTCTATATCGACGGAGATGAGGAGGGACAGGTTTTTTGGAGACTTCTGTCCGATTAGTTTTCCCAGTTTTTGGCAAAACAGTTTTGGTTGATTGTTTCTCCGCAGCCGAATCGGTTTTGGAGGAAGAAGCCACAAGAGAATGCGGTGGTGTCTCTTTGACGGTCTTGCTCTTAGTGAGCACTTTAGCCACCGAAGGGGTGGTTTTTGACCCCGCCATAAGTTTGGTGGAGCCAACGGGTCTTCCGCGTCGGGAAGGAATTTTTTGTTGTGTTGTTTGTTTTATGTTAGTTTTGTTCATTCTTTTTGCGGGGCGGTCACTCAGCTGACGAGTCAGCAGTCGTAACCAGAGATTTTCGTAGGGAAATAATGGGGTTCGCCACGCCAGAGCCCTATGCCGTGGTAAGTCGGATTTAAACTGGGGTGCGACAGGTGCCCCAGAGTCCGCATACTAGCGACTTAGCTCACCCTAAGCCATGCATCCCTCGGCGTATGCTGTTCCACCTTGGATTGGTAGCCTTTGATATAAGGAAGTGGCCTTCTCCCCGTGAGTCCATGTTTACTCCATTCGTATTAGCAGAGACATGGCCTACTAATACGAGTGGCTTCTCGCCTTCCACCGAAGTGGATATGGGTCACTGCCAGCAATTATGGCAGTTACGGCACGCGTGCAGTAACACTGCACTACATGTTGTTCCCCCTACCATAGTTGTTGGTTGACGAGAACTAGGCTGGTTCGCGAGTAGGCTTTTACCAAGGCTATGACCTACTTAACCACAGAAGATAACTGTGGCGTACCCTATCCACCACCTGGGACGCGCCGCAATAGGTGCCCAACCAAATTTCTTTTTATAATTTGTTTTTTATAATTCTTTTTTTATAAATTTTTATTTTTATTAATTTTTTTTTTATTAATTATTTAATTAATTTATTAGTTGCTTTTATTAATTAATTTTTTTTATAACTCTTCTTTTTATAATTTTTTAATTTTATTAATTTTTTTTTTTATAATTCTTTTTTTTATATATTTTTTTAATTTTAATTAATTAATTTTTTTAATAATTATTTTTAAAATTAAAAAAAAAATGTGTGATTATACATTTTTTTTACAATTCTTCTTTTATAAATTTTTATTTTTATTCATTAATTTATTTATTAATTTTATTTTATTAGTTGTATTTTTCTATTAGTTCGGGAAATAAGTTCGTAGCGTTTTTACCATAGGTAAACATTTTATTACTAAAACAGAAAACAATAATTATATCAATAAGTTAATCAGTTACATATTCGCTGTCGCTCTTTACAATCTCTTCCCACCTCTCGACTGATTTGTTGATGCCGTTCCGCCAAAAATCGCCTCGTTTGGTGTCAAAGAAGTTGTTTAGCCAGTTTTTAAGCACTTCTTTGTTATCAAAGGTAACGCCCCTGCATCTGGTTTGACAGAGAGCGGAAAAGATGGTAATCGGTCGGTGCAAGGTCCGGAGAATAAGGCGAATGCTGAAGGACCTCCTATTCGAGCTCTTGGAGTGCGGCTTTGACGACTTGTTCAACATGGGGCCTGGCGTTGTCGTGAAGTAGTATTGTTTGGCCATGTCGATCAAGTCTTTTCAGCTAAATAGCTTCAGCGTTGTTTATGATCGCGTGTTTGCTCGTTGGCGGGCGAGATGCGCAGAAGCAATTTGAATTTGACTTCTTTGGTTTTTTTTGTTGAGCTCGTGAGGCACCCAGGCTCGCAATTTTTCGATAAATTCCATTGAATGATGGTAATTGAGAATCGTTTTATGATCGCAATTAAATTTTTCCGTCAATTCACGACTGATTTGGCGACACATCAAAAGTGATTTGGGACTTTATCGAAGGCCTTCCGCTGCAGGACGTGTCATCGACGTTAAAGTCGCCATTCGCTATTTTTGAACTTTGTAAACCATTTCCGTGCTGTAGACTCACCTGCGACACCTTCTCCATACACATCGCAAATGTCCCCGGCTGCTTTGGCAGCTTTTTTAGCTTTTTCACCTCGATGAAAAGCAAAGAAGAGGTCGAAAATGTTGATTTATGCCTCCTGGGTACCTCCTCCATTTCTAAGCCTCAAAACTAATTAAATAACTCAAAAATGTGATTAATATAGTTTTGTAGAGCAGAAAGAGTTCTATCGAATGAGTACTTACCCTTTGCTAAACAGCAAAAAAATCGTTAAAAAATAAAAGAAAATATAAAAACGCTATGAACTTATGCCCCGAATAGACCAAATATTTATTTATAAATTAAAAAAAAAAATAATACTTTTTTGCTACCATTTTTGTCCAAAAAGTTATTTACTTTTTCCACTTGCTTGAGCCTTCTGAAATGCGAATATTTCTAGGGGAATGCCAGAATTCTAATGCTACACCTTTAATAATTGAATCATGCATCTATCGTACGATATTTTACTGTGTACTATTTTTTTCTTTTATTTCATTAAATTTTATTGTTAATTTGTTACTTATAATTATAATTATACGTATTTTTATTATATTTTTTTATTTTATTTCCTTGTTTTTGTGTCACAATTTTTTGCTACAAATAACGAAACCTGCAGGTTTTAATCTTTTTCAAATTGTAAAAAGTATTCATGGGCTTATATTAGACAATTTGTTGTTTTTATACAATACAATACAATACAATAGTGCCAATTTCGAAGAATACTTCTGGCTTACAGTCATATAAAACGGCTCCCTTCCGCGTCCGGTATTTCAGAATCAAGAAAAATAGTCTTTGATATTTTCATATTTCCCTTAATAATTCTTAAATACAAAATTAATTCTTATTTACTTACCCATAGGTGCATCTGGCAATCGTATACAGGACACCAGCAAAACCCCCAACGCTGAGGCGGAAAAAGCTGCCACAGCTGCCACAGTTGCTTCCTCCACAAATGACGAAAGCAATGCCCCAGCTACCAAACCAACAAACGCCGTCTCGACGAGCATATCCAACAGCATGCCCAAGAACACGTCTAGCATGGCAAGCGTCAAGGTGGAAAAGGATCTGCCCAAGGCCATGATCAAGCCCAATGTGCTGACGCACGTCATCGAAGGTTTCATCATACAAGAGGCCAACGAACCGTTTCCAGTGACGCGCCAACGTTACACAGACAAAGATGCTGACGATGAGCCGCCCAGTAAGTATCGTCAAGTTATTAGCAAAATCAAGCTAATCATCCCACAACACAATGCACACTCATCATTTTTTCCCAAAAAAACTTTTACAGGAAAGAAAATTGCAGTGGATGAAGAGCCACATAATGCAGTCAACCACCAGAGCAATGGCCCCACTTCACTACCACCCGATATGATCGCTTGCGAGCAATGCGGCAAACCGGAGCACAAAGCGAAACTGAAGAAGAAACGTTTCTGCTCGCTAACTTGTGCCCGCCAATCGAAGGCGGCTTCCATGAACGAGCAGCCAGCGGAGGCACCCACACAGAGCAATGCCAGCAACGCCACAACTGCAGGCAATCAGCATACAGCTGCCGATTCCTTGCTGGCGAATAACAAAAGCGCTGGCGCCGACAACTCCAGTATTACGAGCAACGCAAACAGCGCTGCTGCACCTGAGAAAATGCAAACCGAACCCATACCGTCTGCGCCAATCACTGCCTTTAACAACAATAATGGCGTTTCGAAGCATGAAAATACGGCCGCTGTGGCTGCCACTATGGCCGGCGAAGCGCAACAGGTTGCAAATAGTGCGGCGAACAATGTTGGGGGCGCAGCTGGCACTGCTGCGGCGCAGACGGGTGCCGCCGTACACAGCGAACGTCCCGCCATGGCCGACTGGAGTGTGGCTGAAGTGTGTGAATTTATACGCCACCTACCTGGCTGCACCGATTATGTTGATGATTTCGAGCAGCAGGAAATCGATGGGCAAGCATTGATGCTGCTCAAGGAGAATCATTTGGTGAATGCGATGGGCATGAAATTGGGGCCAGCATTGAAGATTGTCGCCAAAGTAGAGTCGATGAAGGAGGTGGCGCCCGTGCAGAGTGCCGATAAGGAGGCGCCACAGTAGAAGCGACGTTTGGAATTTGTAAATACAGAAAAATAATATTTTCGAGGCGATAGTTTTCTTCGATAGCACAGACATACATTTAAGCGGAGATGAGGAGGTGCGGCAGCATTGTTTGTTAAGTAGGCTTTGTACATAAAATAGTTGAACAAATAATTAAATAATAATATGAATATTGCGTACATTTTGTAACTCCTACTGCTCCAGAAATTGCAACAACTATACAAAGAAATATTTTTATTTTAAAATTTAGTGTACAAGAAGTATGAGTATACGCAGCTACAGCTGCTACGTTAAGTGAGGTTATGTTTAATTTTGCGCTATTTTTAGATATCACAGTACATACATATATATAATACAGTATATAAGTATATGTGTCATTCGTTCTCTTGTTAAACATTGTTTTATTATTTCGCTAGTTTTGAGTTTTTACGCCACTTTTTCCTTTGTTTTGTTCACAATTTTATTACTGAAATTTGGTACATCTCTCTTTTTAAGTTGTTTATATAATTAATATATATGTAGTAATTAATAGTGTTTAGGGCACAGGCTTCATTTCAGTGCTGGAGTTTTGCACGCCGTGAAGACTTTTGGGTCGTCGTACGCTCCGGTCGCTATGGCAGGTGAAAACTCAAAAACCTACAGATGTAAACTCAAAGAGTATTTCTTATTTTTAAAACTAATCACTAAGTAATATTTAAAGTTAGCTCATAAGTATGTAAATTTAAATGAATATTCATTTAATATTGCTGCTAAAGCATATTTGAAATAATTAAATAAATGGCATTCACTACAAGTTTATGTGAAAAATTCATTACAAAAAATGCATTTTGTTGTTTCATCTTTCTTGCTGAAAACCCTTGAGAGACTGGGCTTGTTCGAGGCACGTAATAAAAGCGACAATATTGCTGCACTGATGACAATTTGCAACACTATTGAAATTGATTAACTGATACTTTTCTGATGTTCAGCAAACAAAAATGTTTGTTGCCGATTTATTTGTTTGTGCGCACAACATTTGCCGAATTTTTGACAATTCGAACGTGATGCTTTCACAAATCATGCAACACTGCGGTTGTGATTGAAGCTCGAACAAGCCCACTGATTGACTTGCACATAAGAAGCGAATTTCCTCGGAGTCGGTTGTCGCATACTCAAAATGCTTATTGTAAGGGTAGATCGGTGGAATCTGCCCTGCATACAATTGTGAAAGAGATTGAGGAGTCTCTTTTTCAGATTGAGTTTGCGGTGAACACATTTCTCGACATTGATGGGACATTTAATAAGGCCTGCCGGAGGCAATTACTAGGTCTCTGGGTAAACTGAGGGTTGGAACCGACCTTACAAGGTTTATCTACAGAATTATTAGCAGCAGTCGCGGCAGAGTGGGGCGGCATCTCCATCCGCCGGCAGGTGAGGAGCGGCACTCCGCAAGGTGGTGTTCTCTCACCATTTCTCTGGGTTGTTGTTGTGAATGACTTGCTGGCGGAGCTGGTGAGAGGCGGCTGCAGGGTAATTGCCTACGCGGATTGCGGTCTGTCAGTGAATCCTCTTAAGACGGAGCTCGTCCTATTTACGAGAATGTATAAAATACCCAGAGCTCAACTTCAGGGTCCGGCACTCGAAGTGTAACCAACTTCAGACCATTCGCGGGCGTCAGAGTATTGTTTACAAGCGCGCTGAGAGTAAACGCGAAAAAAGAAAATCAGTAATGGAGTTCAAACGTAAAAATGTGATTGCTTTATATTTGGCTGGAAAATCACAACCAGCGATTATTCGTGAGCTCGAACACCTTAAAGTAAATAAAGTTTTTTTTATCGCACCATTACTCGTTACAATGATACTGGTAGCATCGTGAAACGATATGGAGTTGGTCATCAAAAGGGTGCAACGTCACATGAAATGGTTCAAAAAGTGAAGAAGTGACTTGAACGAAATCCCCGACGAAATGCCAATCAAATGGCGAAAGAACTGAAAATATCTGACCGCAGCAACCGTCGCATTAAAAATGAAATGAAAAATGATCTCAAAGTCAAGCCTTACAAGATCCAAAAGACGCTTGATCTCACACCAAAGAAGCTTCGCTTGGCCGAAAGCGGTCAATTTTTGAATATTGTGTTTTCTGATGGAAACAATTTTCAAATTGAGCAATTCGTAAACTCAAAAAACGATAGGGTTTATTTAAGCGACCATTCATATGAGAATTTGAGTCATCGATTGACCACCAAGAGGCAGCACCCGTCACAGGTAATGGTTTGGGCCGCTGTAATGGCAGATGGACGCTCTCCAATCGTTTCCATCGAGTTTGGCGTCAAGGTAAATACGAAATATTATCGGGAAAGTATTCTGGAGGTTGCTTTGAAGCCGTGGGCAGACAAACATTTCGGTGGCAGACCCTGGACGTTTCAACAGAACTCGGCACCGTTTCACAAAGCTTGAGTGAACCACGAATGGCTAAAAAACAACGTTCCGAAGTTCATAACGTCCAAGCAATGGCTCTCAAATTCACCAGACGCGAATCTGATGGATTATTCTCTTTGGGCGATTTTGGAGCGCAAAGTCCGAACTAAAATATTCACCAGTCTCGAGGCGCTGGAAAAAGCCATTGTTCGCGAGTGGGCCAAAATACCTGCAAGTCACTTTCGGACAGCTTGCGCTTCGTTTCTAGACGATCTCAAAGCCATAGTCAAAGCAAAAGATGGTCATATCGAGCAAAAGTTAATTGATTCTTAATTTTGTATTATTTTCACATATTTTTTACTTTGAATCGAGTAAAAGTAATTTTCCACACTAAATTTATGGCCAACGGATTAAAGAGTTACACTTCGAGTATCTTGATGATTTGATACTGAGATGCAATAAAAATTTCGAGTGGCAAAGAGCTGTCAAAAACCTGGAGTCTTAGAGCAACTTACGGTGCAAACTGTTGTTCTTCGCATTTACTTACCTGACTTTTTACTTTTCAATTTGATAAATTGCAAAACTTCAAAACTTGAATTTTTTGTATTGTTTATTTTTGCACTGAGATATTTGGTGTGAAAATTTTTATTTATTAACTATTCGATTTACATACTTAACTGTAAATATTTTTCATATATGCATTTATTCACAATTGTTTTTTTTAATAAACATCGCCAATATTTTCATAAGTTTTTATTTATGCCAAAGCCGCAATCTGTGCGGCTACTTTTAACTAAATTTACTAAATTTTCATTTTGGACTTCGAAAGCGAAATTTCTGTGAGTTACAATAATTTTCGAAATTGTAGCTTTTTAGCATAATTTTTTTCGACTTACTGTAAAAACTCATTTTGTGAGCGTGAATTACTTGCAAAAAAAGAAGTATTATTTTTCATATTAATTTTTTATTTTTTATTTCTAGTGAAAATTTTACTTAGTGGTTCCTTTTTCTTTAATATTTTAATTTTGAATGGACTTGCTCTGTATTTTGAGAATTGGCAATTTGATGAGGAATTATTACTTTGACTTTTTTTATTTTAGTTTTTCGTTAATAATAATTTTACTTTAAAAATTTGACTATTTGCTACATTTTATTAAAAGTTTTGTGTTCGTAATTAAATTTCAAATTGACAAAAATGTACTATGCCCATACATATATATATATTTTTTAAATTATTTTATCTATAAAGTTGAATGTTGTATTTTTGAGTTATTCTATTTTTTAGATTTGTGATCGGCAATTTAATTTTGTGATTTATTAAAAATTTAGTTTTTAAACATTTCGGTATTAATTGTGTTGTGTTGTTATTGTAATAATTAGTTTGTGTGGAGCTATTTTGTGTTTTTGTTTCAGAAAATCGTTACTCTTTGCTTTTAAAGTAATTTTTGGTTTAATTTTTTTTTATTTGTTTGCGGATGACATTCTTTAATTTAATTATATTTTTTCAGGTCAAAAAAAAGAATTGAAACACTGAATCGATTTTTTTGCCTACTGTACCATATAATTTCCTGTGGGGTCTTGTTTAATAGCAAACAAAATTTTTAAAAATTATATGAGATTTGCTATTTATATTTCTGGCCTTGGACACTTCTAGTATTGACAGGTCCCATCTGACGTTTCCATTGGAAAGAAAACTAATATACGAAAGTTTGGGGGGAAAAATTCCATTATTTTTGCGTAAAATTTGACATTACTTCTTCTTCTTAATTGGCGCTATAACCGCTTACGCGATTTTGGCCGAGTTTAACAAAGCGCGCCAGTCGTTTCTTTCTCGTGGCGCCAGTTGGACACACCAAGTGAAGCCAAGTCCTTCTCTACCTGATCTTTCCAACGCA
Organism: Anastrepha fraterculus; assembly: GCA_037575425.1. Classification (NCBI taxonomy): domain Eukaryota; kingdom Metazoa; phylum Arthropoda; class Insecta; order Diptera; family Tephritidae; genus Anastrepha; species Anastrepha fraterculus. The sequence continues at coordinate 333,074 of JAYXIM010005294.1, forward strand.
GAGCAGGCCTTTCTCTTCCTCTGCTACCACCAGCTGGTACCGCATCGAATACTTTCAAAGCCGGGGCGTTTGTATCCATTCGGACGGTATGACCCAGCTATGTCTATGTCGTCGTAAAGCTCATACAGCTCATCGTTCCATCGTCTGCGATATTTGCCGTTGCCAACGTGCAAAGGTCCAAAAATCTTACGCAGAATCTTTCTTTCGAACACTCCAAGCGTCGCTTCATCGGATGATGTCATCGTCCACGCCAAATTTGACATTCACACCAGCATAAACTTGAAATTGTTTGGTCGATACTTTACGAGATATCCATATCGATACCTATAGCCAACTACTGAGAAAATACTAGATTGTATCGCCGCAAAGAAATGAAAACAGATTAGGTGAAATGGCTATCCTTCGTTGCACCCAGGCGAGTAAGAGACCCCTTGTGATACCACAAGAACTATGCTATTCTTGCTCTACTTGGTCCTCTTCAAACTATTGTGTGGTCTTTAAAAAACTGGCTAGTTTAAGATTCGCAACATCCGCAATATTGTCCAGAAAAGCGAGACCGAGCAATCTAAACCATCTTCTACACAGAGCTATCCACCCACATAGAAGGGTTCGACTGTCTCGTCCTCTACTATATCGTGACAGCTTCTACAATAAATCATTGGATGGTGCCCCTAATCTACTGTCATGTCTTGCTCTTAGACAGTACCCAGAGAGGACACTTACTACGGTTCTTAGATCCCTCCTACTTAATTTAACACGTTCACGCCGGCGCGTACCACCGGTGGCCCGCACAAGATTGCATCATCTGGCAGCGCGTACCACCAATGGTACTTTATTAGACGGTACCTATGAGATGAGATGCCATAAACGACTACCCTTACGAACAAATTTCGTTTTATGACCTGCAATCGCTCGCGTCCGATAGAGCGAAAAGATGTAAACATTGCCGTCTGTGGGCGAAGACCATGAATACCAGCGCCGGCGTGAACGTGTTAAGCTGACTTTTAGTGCGGCCTTTGCTCAATGCGGGCCACTTTTGTTTATTGATAGCGCAGGAGTTTAATCGTTTCGAGTTGGAATTTGGAACAGTAATGGTGTGTCTGTCTACTAATAGTTTAGATGTTGCTAAGGGCATGAGTATGACTAATTTGACTAATCTAATTAGCCTTCTGCCTTACAGTTGCCTTTAAGAAATGAAATGAAACCATGAACATTTTCGTGCGATTATTTTTCACAATTTTCAACGTGGATCCAAAAGGTAAGATAAGAAAGCACCGCTAAACTAAAATCTTGATATATCATTCGCTCATCGAGGAATTCCCGAAAGGTCGTTCAAAATCAGTTGTTTTGCCGGATAATATCGATGTTGTGCTTGAAATGATTGAGCAAAATCGTCATGCCTAATACCGTGATATTGAGACATCTTTGGGCATTATTATGACGAGCTTCAATAAGATTTTGCCTTTGATTACCTTGTGATAAAAAAGGTGTGTTTGCATTGGGTAAGGTTGAGTTGGTTGTCCATAGAGAGGGCACACTTGGACGAAAATCAAAAATTAGTCCTTTGTGTTACCATTATAAAGGAGATAAGAAGGCCATCTTGTTTTGCTGGGCAACTACTTCGCACGTCACCCATTTAGCCAGTTCCTCTGCTCGCACAGTTTCCTGCAACGTCGCTATGACCAGGTACTCAGATGGGCTTTATATTGAAGATTTCGGATGCAAGAGAAGTGAAGTCAGGCATTTCTCAACCTGTTTTGAGTGCACCATCAATGAGCCCAGGGCCCTGATTGCCGCTTGACTGTCGGAGTAGATATTACTCTCCATGAGAATTATTATATTACAGAAGTGAGCAGCCAATCAGCTGCTTCTTTAATTGCCGCTACCTCTGCTTGGGATACTTTGCAGTGGTGCGGTAACCTGAACTTGGGAGTCTAATTAGGAGCTTCTTGCAGGGTACTTCCCCGCCAACCATTCCATCCATACAATTTAAATAGCCGCCCTGGAAAGGCGACTGGAAAAAGTGGTTCAAAGTAAGGCAAAAGTGTGCTGATTTTATTGGCGTGTTCTAATTACATACATTTTCATGATAAAATAAGGAACTTAGCCTGGCATCACAATGGGTCTTAGGTGAAAATATTATAAAAAACCTAATCAAATCGAGGCCTCAACGACTACAACAAATTATAATCAAGAGAGGATGCAACACAAATGACTAAGCTCCAAATTATAAACTCTCTCCCTTATACTTTTTTCGTGCTATAGATTTTACTTTTCTTAAAAATTAATTTAAGTTTCATGAAATGTGTGCTTATTTCTGGATATTTTTAAATCATTTATCATTAAAAGTTTAAATATTAAAATTCATGTTTTTGTTAGCCCTAAACTAGCAAAAAAAAAAATGTAGGAAATTTAGTTGGTCTTATAATTTTTTAGTGTTGTGTATCGCAAGATTCTCATGAAGTGCTTAACAATTCTTTACTACTGTATGTACATATGTATATATATGACTACTGTATTTTAAAATTCTGATTTTTCACTCCTTCAAAAACGTCAATAACAGAATACGTAACTGCCTTGTAAGTCGTACATTTTTTTGTCATCCTCTATTATTTAAATTTATTTTAATTTTACTTTAAGTGTATTTTACATAATTTTAATTTTATATATGTACATATGTATGCAAGTTTTTTGGTACATCTTTATTATTTATTATTGTTTCATTTTGTTTTGTTTCGTCTTTTTAAAGCAAATATTTCTCACAGCCTTCTCTTGATATTCTTTTAAAAAGAATCTTGACTCAAACGCATTCGACACTTCCATCCAATTGGACTTTTTCAATCAGTTTCACACGATTTACAATAACACATTTCTCCACACAAAAAAAAACAATTAATTAAAAATTAATTGCAATAAAATTCACATACCAAAAGTATTTTTGTTTTTTTTTACGCAAAAAATCGTGCTTAAAGCTCTATGGACTATTTAAATTTTGTTTTATTTACTTACTAACGTTGCATTTAAAAGCGATTTTTGTTTTGTATTTGTGTAGCCATTGCTTAGAGTTTAATCATTGAGTGAAATTGTAAGGTGCAAAATATGAGTGTAGCGATTTCGTGTGGCAGGGCTGCAAGAAAGAGGTTTGTCTGACTACGAGTACCTTTAACTTTAACCTTAAACCAAAATCGGGCGAAAAGTAGGGCTGCGACAAAGGTGGCATAACATCAATACAGAGCTCGAGAAACTTCGGCTCAAAAACATCGACGTTCCAATTTTTTCTTTCAAAATTTTATTACCTTTTATTTTTTGTATTATTTTTTCAGTATTGATATCAAAACCCACAGTTTTTGTTTCGAATTTCTTTGAAATATCACCTGCTCTTCCATCGAGTGGGTTTGGTGAGAAACTATTCAGTGCCGCCAGCAAGGTGAACATGCCGATAAGAGTAATAAATGTAGAAATAAGTTGAAATTAAAGTAGTTGCGACATACTCGCATGTATCCTTTTTGCTTTATTATTAGTAAAAATACTGGATTTTTTTTTAAATCATTTATAGTTTGTTACTTGGACTCTATATAATTTTCGGTGCGGTTTCGGTTCAGCTACGGCTGAAGTCGATCGAAGTTCGGCTCAGTTTGGTTGGTTCGGCCCTAAAAATTGATGTGCGGTCGTTCTCGTAGAACCATGAAAACGAAAACTTTTAAATCTTCAATAACTTGTTCAAAAACAAAAATCAAATTGAAAAGATGTTCATCAAATTTCAAATTTCGTATTCAGAAATTTACAAAAAATTTAGATATGTAGTTTTATACCCCATAGCCACAAGTACAAACAGTGACAGTTTGAAATTTCAGTTCCGAAATCGCTTTTATTTTTGACAATTTTCATGTAACGAATGCTCGGATTTCGAGGTGGCGCAAAATTAATCATCCAATTTTGTTTTTGAATATATTTTTTATTAAATAAAAAAAAAAATGATTTTGAGTGAAAAAAATGATCTTTATGTTGTCTTTTGCTCCGTTGATTCGCTCTTCGTATACTGCAGCTGTCTAGTTCGCAAGCGCCAAAAATGTGATTGACGTACGCCGCCGTTTGCGAAAATTGTGAACCTTCCGATGTGGTGATTAATTGTGTGTCACCTGTTCAAAAATCAATTAAGGTAGTAATTTCGAGAGCAGTGTGGTATTATGTAGAAGAAAAACTACAGTCATAAAAAATGTTAACCATAATAAGCTTTATTTGAAAAAATATTCAAATAATATTGTATTAGGGACCAAAAATCCTCCAACATTGAAGCAAAACTAAGAAATGTAATAAAAATAAAAATTGTAACTAAAAATTCTTCAAAATTGAAGGAAAATGCTAAGAAATGTGAACCAAAATAAACTTTATTTGAAAAAAAAATTAAAAAATATTCTTGACTAAAAATCCTCCAACATTGAAGCAAAAAATCGTTGCTGAAAAATGTGAACCAAAATAAACTTTATTGAAAAAAAAAAAAAAAATATGCTTGACTAAAAATCCTCGAACATTGACGTAAATTACTAAAAATCTGCCAATATTGAAGCAAAAAATCGATGCTAAAAAGAGATCTAACCACAAAAAGGGATGCTTTGAACACTCAAAATATCAATTTTCTACAAATATGTATTATGTCGATGTCGAAGTCGTTGCCCTAACGTAAAGAAAAGACTTCTTCGCATTCGTACTCGGCACTGTATTTTGAGTCCGCCTGCTTCGACTCTTCACCTTTTTGGTACTGGAAAATGTATTCACCCGCCATTATGGACGCTAAAACAAGCAACTGGGCTCACCAAACCGAAAATTGGCAAATAAGCAAAATAAGGCCTTTAATACGCCATATACTATATGTGGTATGACCCCTTGTGATTTATATTGTACACAACATGGAATTGCTCACTGACGACATCTAGCAGAAAAATGCTTAGAAATTTTTACTTCATCTAATATCTTCGATGCAATTATCCAGCATCTAATTTTGGCTCTAGTACAGTAGTACCTTAGGTCTGCTATAAAAATCAACGAGGAGAAAATTTCAAAAGCAAGGCAACTAAGTCGAACTCTGCAAAATGCTGGTAGGTAGGGAGGTAAGATGGCAAGAGTACCCTAGGCACACTTCAAGTAGCACTTACGTGCCGTTTTGATACCAAAATGTGGACAACTACCTGTGAAAAGAAAAATTTTGGGAAGAGAAAACCTTCTACAGCCATCCAGTGCTGTTGATGTAGTGGAGGAAAGGAAAGGGATCTAGGCTGGAGAATTTCTTCAAGTCATCCCCAAAGGGCACGGTAAGGAATCTCAAGCGCCTAGCCGCCAGAGCCGGACATTTTCAGAGAAGGTGTTCCACAGTCTCTTTCTCCGCATGAGTACCGATCACCCAGTGACCAGTGAACACCGCAATGAGTTTGGAAATTGAATGGCGGGAGATTCCCATCATCTTAAGCGTTCTGTTTATATCGTATTGAGGCCATAGTGTTTTCGAAATAGCACACGATAAGACAGACCTCCATCTGTCTGGTGCTTTTTTTAGAAAGAAATTGTGTAGTTTCACTTTAACAACGGTCAAGGGGGCACCGATGTCTGAGATGGGGACAGCTGAAACCGGTTCTGTCGACCCCTTCCTGGCAAGCTCGTCGGCAATTTCATTTCCCTCTATATTCCTGAGCCCAGGAACCCAGATAAGGGAAATGCTTCCTGCACGTTCGAGACGTTTAAGTTCCTCCTTACAGGAGTTCACCAGAAGAGAACTGCAATACGGCAACGACAGGGCCTTGATCGCGGCTTGGCTATTGGAAAAAATATTAATATCTCCCTCCCAACAGCGATCCCGAATCATTTTGCATGCCTGCAGGATCGCGAAGTCCTCTGCTTGAAAAACGCTGCTCGTTTCCGGCAGTTTAAAGGAGACGGAAATGCTGGCTCATTTAGAGAAAACCCCCGTTCCCACTCAAGATTCCATGTTGGATCCGTCAGTGAAAACAGAGGTACCTACGAGTATATCCGTGCTGACTCTCCCCTCTTTCCAATCTTGCCTGCTCGGAAAGATAGCCCTAGCACAACCCTCAAACCCCACTTTGCGGATGGAGAGATCAATGCGAAGAACAGAGAAGGAAGGGGAGATCTGCTTCAAGATGGTACTATGTCCTACAGGGAATTGTCTCCAGAGGCCAATCTCCTTCAACTTAATAGCGCTCTGAGCAGCAATGGACTTAACTTGCAGATCCATAGGAAGTAAGTGCAGAATAACGTTGAGCGCAGCAGTGGGACATGTTCTGCACTCTCTCTAGTTTAGTGGTGTTGCAGCCCTTCTGAAGTGCTGGGTAGTAACACATAAAGTATTTCAGGGCACCTTTAGTAACATCTTTGGTAACACTTTGAAATATTTTGGCAGTCTTACAAGATGTTAGTGGATCCCTCAAGGTACTCATCTTTCATATCGATACAAAAGCCAGCTTGGGACGGCACTTCGGGCTTCTTATTCCCATACATTTCTTTTGGTATTAGCACACAATCATCCACCTTGGCTCTGTATTCCCGTACGCAAAGCGAGTTGGCTGGCCATCACAGCTATTACTGCCTCAATGGCTAATTGGCTGCCAGTGAAGGTATTCACAGCAGGAAAGAGTTGCAAAGCAAAAATTTGTCGAAAAATTTGACTTACACGGTATTTAGCAAGTTAGAGGATTAGAATTGTAGATAGCGACTTGAAAAATATCATTATTAGGATTGGGAATCTTGAAAGTTTTCAGCAGTATGTGTGTGTTTGTATGCATTTTAACTATTTTTTAATAATAATTTGAAAGACAGTCTTGTCGTAAATTCCAAGTGAATAAATCTTTCCATAAATTACAGTATTTGCAGGGTAAATCTATCAAAGTTGGTATCGGTAGATCAGCTGATTTGCATGTTTTCTTACGCCGTGTACATCCCGATGCCAGCATAAAATGAAAGGAGAAAAGGCCTTTCCATTCTCAGCGCCATCATGTGCTTTAGCTCCAACTGCATGTCGGCTGTGCAACATAGTTCGTCCTTTTCTTTTTCTTTTTCTTTTTCTTTTTCTTTTTCTTTTTCTTTTTCTTTTTCTTTTTCTTTTTCTTTTTCTTTTTCTTTTTCTTTTTCTTTTTCTTTTAATTTTCAACTTTAGTTTGTCGTGACATTTCTTTGTACAAAACGTTGTTGTTGGTCTAACGCCACCATCTTTAATGAAGGCGCCTTGAGTATTTATAATACATTTTTCCTCACATTTTTTTATTTTCCACCAAAATTTATTGGCCTGCTTTGTTCGCATGGAATTCACAACAAGAAATTCACGATCGTCATTACAAGGAAAGCTTAAATTATCGAAATCCATAGAAAAACCTTCTTGCACGGCACTCGTCAAGTAATTGATTATATAATTTTAGAAGGAGGATTTATTTTCTTCTACATTCTATTTTTAATAAATTGTGGAATTTCGTTTTTGATTTTATAAATATATTTTTTTAATTTAATCTCTTTTTGCTACTTTTTATTGTGTAATCTTTTACTAAAAATTTAAATATCGTTTTTGTTCATTTTTATTGTTGAATGTTTTGCCTATTTAAATTAGCATTTTATTATTCTTTTCACACTTTTTTTAAATATATTTCTTACGATTATTTTTGCTTGAATTCTTCATATTTATTTTTGTTTGAAAAGACCACAGTTATGAGTTGTTTCGTAATTTATATAAAATTGTCTGCCACCAGCCATCATTGGTAAGAATGGAAATTAAAATTAATTTTTTTTTATTTAGTTAAAAGGTAATTTTATGTATTCTAAAGCTTTCGGACAATGGTTAAATTCTATGACTCTTTCTAGTAAATAAAAGTCGGCATTTTTTTGAGTTATTATTTATATTATTAATTTGTAGTTTTCGTAGTTTTCTCTTATATTTGTTTTTTTTTCTAATTGATAGATAACTAATTTTTATTTTTATGTTTATAATTAGCTTCTGTTTGCACATCTTCGTTAAATTACAGCGGATGCTATCGAATCAAACAGCTTCCGTTGGAAAAGGTTTAGAACTAGACTCAAAATCAACAAAGTGAGTAAATCAATATAAAAATATATTTAAAAATTATTTGTGATTTGTGTATAGAATTTTTTGTCATGCTATGTTGTGTTATGTTATGTTATGTTATGTTATGTTATGTTATGTTATGTTATGTTATGTTATGTTATGTTATGTTATGTTATGTTATGTTATGTTATGTTATGTTATGTTATGTTATGTTATGTTATGTTATGTTATGTTATGTTATGTTATGTTATGTTATGTTATGTTATGTTATGTTATGTTATGTTATGTTATGTTATGTTATGTTATGTTATGTTATGTTATGTTATGTTATGTTGTATTATTTTATGTTATGTTATGTTATTTGGTATCATGTTACTTATCTATGTACCGTTATTTTTTATTATTTTGCTTATGCCACGCTCTTTTATATATAATATATAACGTGTGTAGGCACATAAATACATGTTCAAGAACACAAAATTCAATGCCCCTAAAGAGGTGATGGCCTCTTGGGCCCAGGATTTGTAAGAATCGTAGTGATTACACTATTTCGGAGGCACAGAAGACTGGTCTCCTCAATTTCATGGGACTAGCACAGCTCATTCGCGAAAGTAGCCTCGGATGAACTCCTAGAAGTGGTGAGTCTCAGCGAGGTCCCAAATTTGGTTCTGAAACTTGCTATTAATAATTGGACGTCATCGTTTATGAATTTGTTTATCAAGTGCCTAGACGGAACTTTTCCATTAATTTGGAAGGAGACGCTGGTTTAACTACCAGCACCAGGTATATCCCACATGGAAACTTCCTGCTACAGGCCAATTTAACTGATTGCCTCTGCGGGGAAAGTTTTGGAGCGAGTTATATGCAACCGCCTCGAGATAGAAGTCCAAGCTAAAGAAGGTATATCCGATAACCAGTGCGACTTTAGAAAGGGAAGATCCACTATACAAGCCATAAGCACAGCTCCTCAGTACTGGGCACAATAAGCGGTGCTCTTTAGCTCGTAGGATCCAAGGAATTCCGCTTAATTGTTACCCTGGATATCAAAAACGCTTTCAACACGGCAAATTGGGCAAAGATTCTAGATTCCAAATTCACACGGGATCGTTAAAAAATAATCCTCTATATAAGAAGACTTATGCGAAACTTTTTCCAAGACCGTTTGCTGGAATATAAAGCCTCAGCAGGCATCAAAAATCGTATTGTCATAGGTCGCGCTTCCCAATGCTGCGTGATATATAGATACCATGGGGAACCAAAATAACTGGAGGTAGGTAAGTAGTTGGTTGAATGAAGTATCACTCTGGCACTCACCAAGTAGTGCTAAAGCGCCGTTTTGATATCATTCTTAGACAGGCCTCCAACAGGCAGAACTTACGGCAGGCTTAAACGTCTAGCTGCCAAACCCGGACATTTACAGTGATCTTAACAGCTCAACAGTCTCCTTCTTTGAAAGATCCCCATAGCTTCTGCAATGGGGGTTAAATGGTAAATCCAGTTTTTCTCCGTGAGTGCCGATCGCCCAATGACCGACAAGCACACCTACGAGTGTGGAAATTGAATGGCGTGGAGCCCTTAGAAGCCCCAGTAGCACTGGGACCAAAGGGGTTTCGCACTAATTCATGAAGAAATGGAGCTTCATCATTTCTGCGCTTTCTTGAGAAATAAGTTGTGCGATTTCCCTTTAACAACAGTCAGTTGCCGATGACCGGGTACGAGGTGTCTAAGATCATTTCAGCAAGACCATTCAGTTTACAATCAGAGAGTTTACAGATCAGAGAGATGTCACATGCATACCCAAGAGATTTGATCTCCCCTTAACAGAAGTTGACTTGTTTGAATGGCGTTGTCAGAGCCTTGATCGCAGCTTAGCCATCCGCAAAAATGTTGATATCTCCCTCGCTCTCGCGATCAGTAAACATTTTGTATGCCTGCAGTATCCCAAACACTTCTGCCGAAACAGTATTCGGCGCTTTTAAGGAAATAGGTAAATTAGCTGATTTAGAGAAAACCCCTGCTTCGATTCTAAACTCCATCTTGGATCTGTTAGTTAAGTAAAAGGACACTTTGCTGAAAAATATATTTTCCTTTTTTTGCCAAATCGAGGGATATTTACGAGTATTTAATTCAGTGACTTATCTGGATGTAAAATTAAAGTAAAAAAAGTAAAAAATGAAAGTAAAAAAAATTAACTTTAAGCTCGAATTTTCATTGCAGTTTAAAAAATAAATAATTAATTATAATAATTTAATATAAAATAATTTAAATAAAAAACTTAGTAAATAATAAAAACAAATAACTCCTGCTCCTATTAAAAAAATTAAATTAAATAAAAAATAATAATTAAATAATAAAAATAATATTTGAATATGAATAAATTAAATAAACAAAAAAAAAATAATAAAAAGAAAAGTAAATTAATCCTCCTTTTTTAAATATACATTAAATTAAGTAAACAAAAAAATATATAATAACGAAAAGAAAAATAAATAAATTTTCCTCCTAGTAAAAATAAGTTAAATTAAATAAACGAAGAAACAATAATAAAAAGAAAAATAAATATTATTTTCCTTTTAAATATAAATTAAATTAAATAAAAAGTAAATAAATACTAAGAATAAATAAATAAATAATTCCTGCTCCTTTTTGTGTTAGAGAGACTAACAGTTTTAAGTCGACTCCGAACGGCAAACGGTTCTTATAAGGAGCTCGTAATTTAAACATAAAAAAATAAGAATTAAACTGAATGCAGTTTCAGGGAATTTTCTAAAAATTTCTTCAAATGTCGTCATGACGAAATTCCACTGTAACTTCTGCATTTTGTATTATTTTTTAATTTGAATATAATTTTTTTAAACTATTTTTCCAGTTCCAGCGAATTTTGTAAAAATTTATTCAAATGTCGCATAACGAGGATTCACCGATAATTTTTTTATTTTGTATTATTTTCAGTTTTACATTTATTTTTTAACTATTTTTTTCCAGTAAAAATTTGTCATAACGAAATTACACTGTAATCTGTGATTTCGGTATTATTTTCTGATTTATTTTTTTAACTATTTTTTTTATTAACTATTATTTTGCCTAAGTTTTTAAATATTGATTTGTTTTTTAAATATTAAAAATGCCCTCCCCCATATTTTATATACTTTTTTATATTTTTTTTATTAAAATATTTTTTTTTGCGTAATTTCGTACTACATATTGAAATATATTATATGTATGTATGTATGTAAATTTATGTATGCTTGTAAATATTTGGTGTTTGAATACCTCTAAAGCATTTATCTAAAAATTCAAAGCTGCAAATATGTATGTATGTATGTACACTTTATGTACAAATGGTGATATATACAACTGGACTTATAAGCATTATGTAAGTGCTATGTACTTGGTAATATAAGTATGTATGTATGCATATTTGCACGCTTGCTGAATATGTTCAATTTCGTTAGTCAATCTTCGTATTCTTCTTTTTCTTCTTATTCATCTTCTTTTTCTTATTCATCTTCTACTTCTTATTCGTCTTATTCGTCTTCTTCTTCTTATTCATCTTCATCATCTTCCATTTAGCACCAATTAAAAATGTTTTCAAGTCGAAAATGATATTTATTATATGTTTGTATGTATGTATATTCAATTATTGATTACATTATGCCGTGTACATAAATGATTTGTTGTTGTTTTTATTTGCAAGTCATTGAAGTAGATATGTTGTTCTAAACTACTTAAGAAATCAAAGAGTAAAAGTAAAGAGATGACATTGTCACACGTCGACAGGCAACTGACGGGGTAATGCCAATTTTTTTTACATTAATTTTTGCCATAATTACAAGTTTTTTTTTGTAAATTTTTTTAACAGTTATTTTTCACATTAGTCGCTGCTAAGTGCCAGGGTTTAATTTTTGAGGAGTGTTTTGATTTTAAGTCTAGAATTAGCTATGCACCTTCATATAAAGAGTGGTTAAATTTCAAGGGCCGATGTTGAATGTGAACCACACCTAAACGTCAACGCCACCGTTTTACTTCTTTGGTTGGGGTTATTTGAAAGAAAAGGTGGACGCCGATAAGTCAGCAACAATTCAAGAGCTAAAGGATGAGATAATTCGGCACATTAACGGCATAGAACCTCAATTATGCCTCAGCGTCATCGAAAATTTGGACCATCGGATGGAGGTGTGCCGCCGAGGCCGCGGCAGCCATTTGGCTCATATTTTATTCTATACGTAATTGAGCTATACCAATATTATCATAATAAAGAGAAATAACAATAATTTCCTAAAAAAATTGTATTTTATTCAAAATCAACACCAGCCCTTGAAACTTAAACACCCTTTACATATCTATGCATGGATTACTTGGTTTTTGATTTTTTTATTTTTATTATAATTTTTATAATTTTTATTTTTTGTATTTTTTGTTTTCATTTTTGATATTATTTTATTTACATTTTAGTTTTTTATAATTTTCTTTTATTATTTTTTATTTCGTTACGCAGTTTAGTGGTCGGCCGCAAAAGACGTTGCTCGCTCTAATTAGTTGCACGGGCAAGTACTATATGTGTTTGTATGTAAATATTAGTTTGAAAATGAGAACCTAGCATATATTGTTCAGTTGTTCTATACACACCTGCATTAGTACATATGTCAACTAAAATCATGCGCTTGCGATAGATTTTCACTTTAATTTTTCAAAATTATTATCATATTTCCTAATTAAATTTTTTTTCAATTTTTTAATTTGTTTTTTTACATTAGCCATATGTTTTTTTTCACTGATTTGCCTAGATAAATACCTTGAAAGTTCGCTTGCTTTTCTTTTTTATATGTAATTAATTATATTTAATTTTTTTATTGCATTTATTTAGTTTTTAAATTTTTAAATTTTTTGATTCTTTGATTTTTTACTTTTGCTAAGATTGTTTTTGCTTTCGCACTAATTTATTGTTATTTGAAGTATATAAAAAATGTGCTAAATTCATATGCATATAATCTATACGATTATACAGTTAATCGTATTTAACACGCAACTGGCAAAAATTTCTTACTACACCTCCGACCATCACACATTTCCACTACTCCCCCAATAAGGCGCTTTCCATTTGCTACTTTAGGTTTTAATAATTGTTTTGTTTTTTTTTTTTGCTTTTTACTTTTAACCGCTTCACTTCCATCCGCTTCACCACCATCCGCAATCTGCATATTCGCCATTCGCTTGAAGTTATAAATTGAAAATACTATTCGTTAGCACCGTAAACACTATAGTGGACACGGCCAGCGGGGTGATGTGCAGCGATGCTGTGCTATTGCCAGCCAATATTTCGGCGCGTTTTCGCATGCGCTCCTAAAGTAAGCACGAAAAGTGAAGAAAAGAAAGCACACAATTAGAAAATATTATCATATTTACATGCATATGTATGTATGCATTTAATTATAACGGCATTACTTGATACTTATTATCCTCGCCAGGCGGATCCAAGCATTCGAATTCACAACAACGCTCGCCTACACGGAAATTTTTGCAGAACTGCAGAACGAAAGTATATTTGTGATGCAAATTAATTAAACAAAATTTTGCAATCCATTTGCTTAGGCCAACTTACATAGGGAGGATCACAGTAGATGGCCTTGCACCAAAGCGGCTCCGAATGATAGCAGACACATAGACTGCAAACTCCCGGCCCCGGTACGTACAGCATGCCATGATTTACTGAATTGCCTTGGAAATCGATGCAGTCCTCTTCGAGAGCAGCTGTGGAAGAAATGAAGTAAACCACATTATTTTACAGGGGGAATAGTTTTAGATGATGCTAAAAATTGGTGTTTACTTTTGCTACTAATTTTTTAGTAAAACTAAATGAAAATATTTTCTTCTTCGAATTTAATTTCTTCAATTTTAGGCCTGATATTCAATTTTAATATTGAATAAGAATAATAAGAAAAAAAATTAATCATAATAGCGAAAATTGCATTTAAAATAAAAAAGAAAAAAATAATAATAATAAAATAAATACATTTAAAATGTTCCCCTAATAATATGCTCCAAGAGAAAACCGCTAAGGTGGAATCCCTACTCAGTAGACTCATGGCAAAGCAAACGGAATTTTTGTTGTATTTTCTTGTTTACTCTGCTCGGGAGCATAGGACCTCAACACGACTCTTCCATCGTACATGACTCTGGGCTGTTGTTTTTGCGCCGCCCCAAGTGATGCCGGCATCTGCTACTTCGCGCAACCTCGACCTTCGCCAAGCGATCTTTGGCCGACCGCGACCTCTGCTCCCTTGCGGGTTCCAGTCCAATGCCATTCTTAAAGGCAAATCACCAGCACCTGTAAGCTCCTAGCATTGTATCAGGGCCAGCTGAAAGCCAAAGAACCGTCGGCAGATGGGCAGCTAGGCAAATAAAAGATGTCGCTACATGGTACGGCAGGAACTTCGGTGAAGTCAATTTTTATACAATCCAAATGCTTTCGGACCATGAGTATTTCCAGCCGAATATGACGTTTTTCTAATGCACGCTGGCGGCTGCGCAGCATCATCATGTCAATGGTGCAGCATCCAGCTTACTTCGGCTCAATGCATCTCAAAGACGTTTAAAGCGCACAACGGTAGCAGACCTTATGGAGAGCGAATAGATATTATTTTGGCGCGTGCACCCTTTCTGGGTGTTTGGCCAAGCTCCTCCTCCTATTTGTGGCTTTGTTGTTCCAGAAATGGAGGGACCTACAGTCTCAAGCCGACTCCGAATGACAGATACTTTTTATGAGGAGCTTTTTCATGGCAGAAATACACTCAGTTTGCCATTGTCTAAGGAAGGGCGACCGCCATTAGAAAACACGTTTTCTTAATTTTGGTGTTTTACTGAAGCAAAGCGGATGTTGGTGAACGACGATAAAACGAAGTACCTCCTGTCATCAATTAAACAGTCGACGCACTCACGTATCGGCACCCATGTCTCTATTGGTAGCTATGATTTCAAGGTTGTAAGAGACATCGTTTATCGAGGCACCATTATTAACACCCATAGTAATGTTAGCCCTGAAATCTACTCTTGTAAACAAGTATTACTGTGGACTAAGTCCTCTCTCGACGAACAAAACACTTTATAAGGCACTCATCATGCCTGTCCTATCCTATGGCGCAGAAGCTTGTACGATGACAACATCTGATGAAGGGACCCTTGGAGTGTTTAAGAGAAAGATTCTGCGGAAGGTTTTTGGACCTTTGCACTTTAGCAACGGCGAATATCGCAGACGATAGAACAGTGAGCTGTACGACGACATAGACATAGCACGGTGAATAAAGATTCAGCGGATTCGTTGGCTGCGTCCGAATGATTGGTTGCTTTTTTCTGTAACTACTGGAAAGGTCATAAATATCTACTCCGACAGCCAAGCGGTAATTAGTTCGAAATTAGTCGGGGAATGCCTGACTTCTCTCTCGATTGCATGCGAATACTTCGTTAATAGACTCATTTGGCTTCCCTGGCTGGCAGGGAGACGGTTTCATTGCAAAATGAGAGGATTGGTGTTCCTTTGAAATTTTGTGGTATATTCATGGAAAGTAGAGCTTTGCGTCAACTCAGCGAACGCTGGGTTAGTGCGCAAAGGTGCAGAGTCGGGATATCATTCTGGTCACAGGTACATCAAGGCGCTCGAGGGAACTTCTAAAGCCTCGAATTTGGTGGGACATTGTCCGCTAGGTGTCTATGCGGTGAGACTGAGGATTGTTTCAAGATCTTTTTGTAGAAACTATCTGGAGGATGAAGTGGACTCATCTCAGCACCTTCTTCTCAGCTGCTCTGCTCTCGTCGGGATTTATACATCTGGGCTCTCACTTTTTAGCTACACCTGCGGATATTGCGGGTTTAAATATCGCACACGTGGCGAGATTTATCAGTAGCTTGAAGTGGTAAATACAAACGTAATTAGCCACTGTTGGTCGTCATCCTCTAATCCAAAGCGCCTTCTTCATTTTTAAATCTGTCTGGTTTCTTTCCTTCTGCTTTCCATCCCCTTTGTATGGTATAAGTATGGTATAATTGGCAAAATTTTGATTATTTGCCCAATGGGCCCTGCGCAAGGTTTTCCTAACCTAACCTGACCACCGCTGCATGAGGTCTGAGTTGAGCGGCGGTCTCCATTTGCATTATATCGCACGAGATGATTTGCATGCGATCAGCATTTGCATGTCGGCATTTACCGCTTGTACAATAACGTAAGAAAATTTCGACCTAAACTGCTTGGCCGATCTTCTGAGCTTGTGAAAATTTAGCCACCCTTATGTGAATGCATAGAACATGCGAAATTACAACGCTACAAATTAATTAAAATCCATAAATGTAATTATAAATTAACAAATTATTATTCTGCTAAAGCGTCAATTTGGAAATCTACTGACTTGCTGACAGAGATCACGAAAGGTCTGATTAGCTTATCAGATTCGAGTACATTCCGGTAGGAATGATGCGAACCCCAACTAGTGCGTAGTTGAGGCTTACGAAACTATTTATATAATTTTTTGCTTCCGTAAATAGCTGCTAACTTTATGAACGCTGGCATTATGCAAAAGCCTTGCCTTTACGGCTAATGGATTTATAGACGAAAAATGGCTTTTGTGATAGGAAAATATTTTCAAAGGTTAAGGTCAACAAAATATTTGTTTTGCCTTTTGCGCACAGCAATATTTTCCCGTTACTTATCTCCGTCTTGGGATTGCCTTTGCATACGAGTATCAGGCAATTTCATGCCGCCCATAACGAGCTGTTCGGTTGCAATTGTAATAACAAGTTTGCCAACCACTGCACCATTGAGCTTTAAGTCAATTTAAAGTAGTGAAGAAGCATTCGACGCGCCACTACATTGAACGGCCGAGCTGCAGGAGATGACACTTCGGGTGGTGGTGCAGTGAGCGGTGGGCTGGCAGGCCACAGCTGGTGAGCAGCGTTGACAATAAGACAAACAAAATCAACTAGGGAAAATTTGGTGAACGAGCCAAACGAGGAATAAGCGTCCTTAGAAGTATGATTGCTGAATGCTTGAGTTGATGTTCACATAGAATGGCACACATACACACACACACACACGCATATATTTATGTAACTAAAAGCCATTATGGTTGCTTGTTTATGGGAGGCAAATGCATTTCCGATGCGAATTAGACGCCTTGCACGTGTTTATTTTGACTTGTCGTCGCGCAGGACGCAGGAAGTGTCGTGTGGCGGCATAAATGTCTATCGTACATATATCGCCTTCGCCACCTGCTCTCTGCACCACAGAGAGACGCGTCGTGTGCGGTTTTACGCATGTGCGGCGAAAATAAACTTTCGCTCTCGGCTGGCGTTGAACAAAGTTTGCTTGCTGATTTTTTGCTCCTTTTTTTTCTTTGATTTTTCACATTGCTTTTTTCACTCGTGCTTGCCGCCAGCCAACAAATAGCCGCATCGAACAGATGTTGTGCGTTCGCCTGCATCCATGGGCTGGCATGTGTAGTGGGCAAACGCGAATGCAGGCGCTTATAAGTGAAATGTTGGCCTGATGGTGAAGAAAATTAAGTGGGGGTAAGGTTTAATGTAAAATATGGAGGCCAACCGCCGAGTTCCCTGCGCCTATCCGTCCGCGCGCTCATTCACTCGCACAATTATTTGCCCGCGGTGAAGGTAATGTTTTACGTAGTCGCCCGCTTGCTTGCCGCTGTTTTGTCTAGTTGTGTTGGCTTCGCTGGTGTTGGTGTTGATACCCTAGCTGTTGGTGTTGCTGCGAAAGATTTAGCTGGTGTTGCATGCACCTTCTCTGCTGCTGTCCTCTTGGTTGATGTCAGCTGGTTGGTGCCTGATGTTGGCGCCTGTTGGACTGTGGCACCATCTACGCCGCCCTCATCGTCTCACGCTCGCCTTAACAACTATTGTGTATTGTGTGCCAAATTGGAAAGCGCATAGGTCGCGGTTACTCGGTTAGTTAATAGTTGCGACACGGCACTAATTTCTGTTTTATAGTATAGTATAGTTTATAAGTTAGGTTTGGGGTTCCTATGTAAGAGAGGTATAAGAAAGGTAAAGGGAGGTTAGGGTTAAAAGAGGTTTAACAATTTCATAACTCTCCTCAAAGATAAACTGAGAATGCTCACGAGCATTGCAGACTGCGTCGTCATCTTCACATGATCGGTATATGGTCCACTGACTCTTGTCGTTTCTGTGACGGGGGGAAGGTTGGGACATCTCGGCCATTTGCAGCCGGAGGAAAGGCTCATACACTCAGTCCAACTCAGCTCTATCTTAAGTTGAATAAGAAAACTGGGTCTGGATGATGTACCGTGATGATGATGAGTAGATGATGGGCACAAAAGACCATGAGGCCGAAGTGCAAAACTCCAATAAATCTATCTATCCATGAGAGAGGTTCATAAAAAAGATTTCAAAAACAGTTTTTGCTACCTCCACTAAATTTTTCTTCGTATGAGTAGTTGGGTGGTAAGATAGAATAGCGAGAGATGCTGCAAGCTAGACCAGGTGGCGCATTGTACCTGAATGTACTATAATCATAACCATACAGATGAGAAGACGTTCGTAGTAAATGTGGTTGGGCTTCTTACCGCATTCTACAGAGATGTCATAGACAAGCCTAGGCGAAAAAATTGAAAGAATATCAAATATTTGAAGTCAAGCCAGCGGTGCCCAACCTCAGATAAAAAAAGAAATTGGCGTGTACGTTTCTGTCAGGTGTTTGGTCGAGCTCCTCCTCTTAATTGCGGTGTGCGTTTGGGTGTTATTACACAAATGGAGGGACCTACAGTTTTAAGCCGGCTCCGAACGGCAAATGGTTTTTATAAGGAGCTTTTTCATGGCAGAAATACACTCAGAGGTTTTCCATTGCCTGCCGAGATGCGACCGCTATTAGAAAAAACTGTCTCTATTATTTGATGCTCATGAACGAAGATTCTACTCTATACACTCCCGAATGGTAGTCACGCACATTGGCTACGGCGACCTCAAATGTAACTAATTCTGAGATGTGGTTCATTGGTAGTGGCTACCGAAAAATAGCACCTGTCTGATGAAACCTCCACGTGTTTGAGTATCTAATTTACGCCGTTTAACTAAAATAATTGCCTAGGTTATTTCTGAAGCTTTCAAAAGTTAACATCGGTTTGGAAATCAGAAAGGAAGTTTTCAAAATATTTTACAAAAATTTAAATCGATGCAGAATGATCGGATCTATAAGATACAAATAGGGGTTGTAATACCATCCATATGCATATACAATCAGAGCCGAATGGAAGATTCTCTTGCCCCAAACTGCCTGATTTAAGATATTCCAAGACAAAGCCGTAGACATTTCAACGATCGCACTTAAATAGCAAATATGAAGAAGACAGCGCGAAGAACATTCATAGCATCTATTTTCATGTCTGAAACCTGTCAGTGGTCTTGTAAAGGGTGGCTAAATTTTAAGGGCCGATGTTGAACCACGCCTAAACGTCAACGACACCGTTGGACTTCTTTCTTTGGGGTTATTTGAAAGAAAAGGTGTACGTCAATAAGCCAGCAACAATTCAAGAGCTAAAGGATGAGATAATTCGTAACATTAACGGCATAGAACCTCAATTATGCCTCAGCGTCATCGAAAATTTGGACCATCGGCCATTTGGCCAATATTTTCTTCAATACGTAATTGAGCCATAGCAATATTACATAATAAAGCGAAATGACAATAATTTCCTAAAAAAATTTTATTTTATTCAAAATCAACATCGGCCCTTGAAACTTAACCACCCTTTACAAGAAGTTATGGTCTTGCTGTGTACATAAAAAGGCAAGTAGAGAAAAAAGGGAACTTTGATTTTCAGCTCAAATTTTATGAAAGAATAACAAGTTTCGTTCCGCCGTTTTTCTCGTTCAATATCAGTTTTGCGCTGATAACAACGAGTCCCTTGAAATCTAGTAGATAATAACTCTTGCCAACAAAGGCTAATTGGTCTAAATAGGCTATGCAATAGCAAAATCCTGCGTTTAGGAACAAAAAACACAGTTTATAAGTATCTCGTCGCGTTATTTTTTTTAAAGATGGTCCCTTTCGAATGTTGGCCGCAACTGCGCCGTAATTCGGCGATCCGTAAACACCAATTTTCAATGACTCGCTATAGGACTTCAGTCGGTATCTCGTGAATAACTTTAGTTGGCTGAATGTTCGCTTCAAATGTCTCAATCGAAGCTGGTTTATCCACAAAGCATTTAGACTATATCTACAAACCCCCACAAATAAAAGTGCAAAGGTCCGAGACGAGAGACGATTTGTAAACGTTATTGAGGCGTAAATCCATGATGAAATGTTAATGAATACTGAAAAAAATTATGTAAAGGGTTTTCCAATAACAGGTGTTATTTTGAATAGCCCGCTATTTTGGTAGAAGCCACTTTCGAAACTGTAATTTTTTGATGTTTGACAAGTAGAAACTACGCCATTAATAAAAATGGAACGATACGCGCTTAAACAACGCATTGAAATTATTAAAATTCACTTTAAAAATGGTGAAAATTCGGCAGAGACGGCGCTACGTGCCACACAAGCAACGAAACCATTGATCTCTTACGGGAAAAGACCTCCAATAACACCTCTTATTGGAAAATCCTTTATTTAGTTTGACAGTAGTCACGTGCGATCTGTCGAAAAATACCTATACTCCAATCTGATCGCCCTTTATAAATAATTTATCCGTACTCAAGCAACAAAGCGTCTATCCAGGCATTTAATTCTGTCACGATAAACTTAGAAAAAGTATCAAACTGCTTCTGATCGCTAAACGTGATGGCAGAGCACTGCGTCTGGTCATACGGGTACCAGAGCAACCTCAGCATACCAGGTAATGACCAGACAGATGAGTTTACTGTCTGTACTTCCGCAACACCTCCACCAACCTGAAGGAGGTAAGGTATGTAGCTCCCTTTTTGCAAGCTCTTGGTATTGGAATTCGTTCTAATAGAAGCGGATACGAGATGTAATACCTGAAACACCGCCAAACTCATGTGGACAGAGTGAAAAGAGAGGATATCACTCTAAATAGGAGACAACTACACGCGGCCATAGATAAGCCTACATGTTTGCAGAGAGGCCCCCAGAAGATTTAGAGGTTCCTCTCAATGGCTTTTGTAGAAGCTGCCAGGAAGAAGAAAAATCAGAAATCACTTACTGATTCGTTGGTTCCGCAGGCCTGGTTAAAAGAGGAATAAAAGTTTTGGGCTCAAATTGCATCATAGAGAACCCACTTTTTTTTGTTTTTTTTTGGTGGGTGAGATCTCTAAAACAATCCCTACTCCCCTTCTGGGGAGACCCCCTTCCCGGAACTACTTCCTGTATTACTACGGGAGAGCCCAGAACGACATCCATGAAATGGGCCAATTTTATTCAACCACGTGTGGGCCCACCATGCTTGTAGCCAGCTTCACGCTATAGGCTCATCTTCTTATGTCCCTGTCTGTGAGGCTACGCTTTGTTATACTGCGTCGAGGCCAAGCTTTTTTCTCCGTAATACGCTTTCAACGTATTTTTTAATCGCATTCCAGTTATCATTGCGTTCAAGCATCTTGCCGATCACATCGGTCGCCAATCTGCTCCCTCAGGACATCTCTTTCCACGAGCCGTATGCCACAATCATTGAACCTGAGTTCGGCGTAATCGCTCGGTGCTGCGCAGTATATGCACCTGCGGTCACTTACCATAGTCATGCTGTATAGGCGTTTCCAGAAGTATCCGTGACCCGAGAGCAACTGAGTCATGAAAAACCCACTTCCTTTGAGCCTATTAACCTATAGTAGGAATAAGCTTCTCCGTCCATCTGCTACGCGATTAAGTGCCCCATCGATTAAGAGTCCCACGCATCCACTCGTTATCGATCCATGAGATCGACAGGTATCTCCCTGTTGATGACAGAAACTGCTGCGCCTGAGACATTGCGGTAGGCTGAAGCAACTCTAAGTGCTAAGGACCAGCCCGAAGAGCTTTACAATGGCTTCAACTTGGTCTAGCGAATTTAAGATTGATCCAGTCTTTAAAGTATTTATGCCTATCTCTCAATGGTGGCAGAGAGTGGCAGCAAGGCCACTTCTGCATTAGTGTCATTCTATTCGGTACTTAAAATTGAAATCGAATTTAAAATAAAGGCGAGCCAACAAGCACCGAGAGTATGGTAACCCCTGTGAGTAGTTCCCAAATTCTTTGGCCAATCGAATTTTACTCATTCTAATGACATAGGAATCCAAAATTTGTAGCCTTACTTGCAGCGAAGACCGGCTCTTCTAAGCAAGGCAGGCAAATCCGATCCTCAATGATTCCAATGATGGTCATATACTGATCCCATGGGTTGCGTCCAAGGACCGTCATTGACTGGAAGGCGCAGATGTGGAAGACCAGCGAATGCCTGGAGACAACCGCTGGAGTCAGAAACACGCGCCATGCAGCTTAGCTAGAATAAAGTTAAGACATTGGCGCAAAGCAGACCCGAATGGAAGAAATTCGTTGTGGCCCTATGTTCCACACTGGAACTCTAGGAATTTATGATAATGATAATGATGATTGGTTGTGTCGTGTAATAATGCCGACTACCAACCGAACCCCTTTTTTCTAAGTTTTCGAAGAAAATTTGACAGTTTGCTGTTTGGACTTGTCACAAAACACTTTGCAGTTCTGCAGCGTTCTAGACTGGACCATCGCTCTTTATGTACATAGATTGCATACGTAATCGCTGATCCAATTCATCATTCCTTTAGAACTGGTACCGATTGACTGATTGGGTACTTAAAACTTGCTTCTAATAGTGGTCGCTTTTCGGCAGGTAGTGGCAAACCTCCGAGGGTTTTTCGTTGCCACGAAAAAGCTCCTTATAAAAAAATCATCTACCTTTCGGAGTCCGCCAAAACTTTAGATCCCTAAACGCAATAATTGGCGCAATTCGGCCAAAAGCGCTAATGAGATTAATGCTTCATTTAAGAAGCGGAAGTAGAAAGTCGTTTCCGCCCCTCAAATATTTCACTTTCGCTTCCATTTTAACACATTTTCACATTTCCGCCTAGTTACCTAGTTATTAATGGCGTTGGGTGTAATTTCGTTAGTGAGTAACTTTTTTCACTTCAGTTTTGATCCTTTCTGACATTATTTCGCATTTTCCGCCTTTGTTTTCTACCTGCACCCCTTCCCTTCTCTAAGTGTTTCTCAACTACCTGCAATTTTACGAATTTCTTCTCATGAAAATGTAAAGTGAAATAGGATATGGACTATGTATCCGTAGCCGTTTTTAGTATTTCGTGCTCTAATTTTTTGCTGCTTGCATTTCTGTTGCTGTTTTGGGTTGCCTACTTTCCGCATCTCCTCCTCACATCCTTTGAATAATTAAAGCCGCGCGCTGTTTGTCAGTTGAGCGACAGCAAAGCGAAATTTTAGCAGTTTGACTTGACACATGCATACTTCTGTATGTGTGTATGTATGTACGTATGTATGTTTTTGCTCTGCATATATGTTTGTACAGCTGCATATGGTTGTGTGCGACAAGTTGACGTGGGTTGGCTGACGAATGATGACATGCTTGGAAAAAATCACGCATTGCTCCTAAAAGTAGGCATTTGTTACTTGGCTCGCGGCGCTGTAGCTGCTGCTAAGCGGCTATGCCTGCTATGTATGCCAGCTGCGGTTCTTTGCCGCTATGTATGCACACTGAGGTAAGTTCCTTCAAAAGGATGAAATGAATGTCGCATTCAAGTTAAACGCACATGCTTACATACTTAAAATGTGCATATGTATGGGTGAATCACATCGCACGGCTGAACGAACACTTAGCGGAAAGAGAAATGAAAGTGAGAGGATTGCAGTAAATTTTACAGTGCGAGATGGTATACGAGTATAATAAACACGAAACCATGGATAGATGGAAAATAAAAAAAATGGCAATTTCATTA
Source organism: Anastrepha fraterculus (assembly GCA_037575425.1). Classification (NCBI taxonomy): domain Eukaryota; kingdom Metazoa; phylum Arthropoda; class Insecta; order Diptera; family Tephritidae; genus Anastrepha; species Anastrepha fraterculus. The sequence continues at coordinate 357,078 of JAYXIM010005294.1, forward strand.
TGTAAAGGTTGCTGATTTCATTTCGAATTTTTTTTAATTTGGGTTAATTATTTTTTGGCGCTTGTTAAGCAGTTGCAAAGAAGTTCCACAAGACATGCGAAGCATTGTATATGCGTACATGTGCAGTGCTGGAAAATAGAATGCAAAGTGGCGCAAAATTAGTCATCCTATCGGAAGGCTTATAATTTCTGCAAATGATGTTGTTTGTGGTTTCATTCATCGACGGACTATTTCGACTTGAATTTAGCACCTCCAAATCTGATGTGCTTGCTGCTGGTAAGGCAGCAGGATTTTCTGATCAGCACCGTTTTACTACCACCGTCCTTGTACAGGGTGGGCCATATAGTGTTTGCTTTTTAAACCAACTACTTTTTTGAGAATGGTAACACAAATGACATGTCAAATGTGTTCATAATTTACTTAAAGGGACGCTATACGCTTGAACAGAGTTGGGAAATATTGAAAACCTATTTCTAAAGTGGTGAGTCTTCTTCTTCTTTTCTGCTTTTAACATCGGTGGCTACGTCAATAAGCAAAATAGTCGGATTTGGGGCTCAGAAAATCCACACGTTACTGTAGAGAAGCCAATGCATCCACAACGAGTAACTGTTTAGTGCGGTTTTTTGTCTGGTGGCATCATCGGGCCATTTTTTTCGAAAATGAGCGAGGAGCCGCGGTTACAGTAAATGGCGAGCGTTACCGTGACATGTTCAACGAGTTTTTGTTTCCAAAAATTGAAGAGGATGACATGGACGACATTTGGTTTCAACAGGACGGTGCAACTTGTCACACTGTCAAAGTTACACTCGAACTTTTGGCTATCATTTTTGAAAACCGGATAATCAGCCGAAATTCCGATATCAATTGGCCGCCTCGGAGCTGCGATTTGAGCCCGTTGGACTATTTTTTATAGAGAGCCGTTAAAGACAAATGCTATGCTAACCGTCCAGAGACGATTGATGCTTTAAAACACGAAATCGAAGTTGCCATTCATGAAATTGGAGCCCAAACAATCGAAAATGTGCTTAAAAATTGGGTTGATCGAATGGCCTACTGTAAAGCCAGTCGTGGCAGTCATTTGAACGATATTATTTTTCATTCATAAATGACAATGTTCAATTTTCAAAATAAAAAAAAAGTTTGCAAAAATATTGATTCGTTTTTTTTTATAGCCGATTCAAAAAGCAAATTTTACATGGGCCACCCTATATGATGATGTTTTTTTTTTTTTTTTTGTTTTCTAAGTCAGATCCATTTAGTGAGGTCTAAGTAAAGCAGCAAATTCCTAATCTCGATGTCTGAGATCCCATTAATTTGCTGCAAGAAAGGTTTACCAAAGGAGCGGAGTCGTGCCCTAGCTAGCCCTGGACATTCACATAAGTAGTGGAAAAGACTTTCCCACTTCCGCTTGACAGCTTCTGCAGATGGGATTGAAGGGTAGGTTGAGTCTAGCTGCATGATCCCCTACTTTCCAATGGCCTGTAAGGGTTGCAGTGATGCGTGAGATGCTTGGCAGAGATATATAATTCCATATCGGTTTGAATTCATGTCTGAATAGCCCGCATACATATAATGCCAATCAATGAGTGACGATCTCTTAGGTTGTTGATTAAAGGCCATCTGTCTCTAACATGAGGTGGGACCTACCTAGTAGCGATTCGGCTCCCAAAATGACGCTAGGACTTTCTGCGTTGAGTTGCGTTTAGTTTCTTTGCACGCCGTCGATCTTACTATCACGGGTGGCCCTACCGATAGCTACGCCACCGCTGCCATGGCTCTTGGGCTCCTGACACATACTGACCCCTTTTACCAGCGAAGGAGAGAAGGAGAGAGGTAGGGATTTGGCAAGCAATGGAGTGAGTGCATGTAAGTAAAAATAAAGATTGGCCGCCAGCCTTATGTTTTTTTTTAGTAAAAAAGTTATTCAAAAACAAAATTGAATGAATAATTTTGCGCCACCTTGTTAAAACGACTTATCGAGAAAAATACTTAATCACGTTAACGCTGATTTACTAATTTTCTGAAATTGTGCACATTAAGGTAATAGGCGTTAACGGTCGTTGCTTTCCTCTAAATTCCTCCTATTTTCCTTCTACTCTTTCAAATTTTTATTTTTAGGACAAATATGTGAACATATGAGCAGTTTCCCGCTTAGATATTTTTGTACATCAAAAGAGCAAATATTTCATTTTCAACGCTTCTACATATTTGATTATTGAATATAGGTTAATGAAATATTTCATATTGAAAATTAGGCACACTGCGTCGACAATGGGACACACATTGCACGGAGGAAGAAAAAGAGTTGCTAAAATCGACAGAATTAAATTACAAATATCTTTGAATTGACTAAAATATGTTAAGATCTTTGAAACAAAATGCGTTTATTTGATGAATGAATTAACATAAAGAACCTTTGAGCTCTATGAGCAATCTCGGTTGAACTCATTCACTCTACCCGGATTGTACTGAAAATTGTTTAAATATTAGAAATGTGTTAGCAGCTATATAAGCCGGGTGTGTATTACGCAACGCTTTTATAATGCTCTTTGAAAAAAATGTTCTCTTCTTCCAGTCATCCTACGGGTTATGTGGATTATTATCATTTTTTTTTAATAACGCATTTTAAGGTATAAACAGCATAACGTTTAGAAAATGTAAATAGTACAACTAAATAAGGATACTAACGAACAATTTTGGTCAAGTATTTTTCTCTAAAATACCTCCATTTTAATATCATATTATTTTTAAGTTTTTAGAATTAAGCTCAAGCATTGTAAAATAACTTATGGTTGCGTGTTTGATTAATAACACCGCGTTACACACATTCTGTCCTATGAACCAAGTATACTTTTCCGGAAAGGGGATAAAAAATAAAAATACACGTGTATCAGCGATTTTCATGTACACGTCACAATTTTTTGTTTTTTGTATTTTATAAATTTAAACGAGCAATTCTTGTATACATATCTGTACAGCCAGCGACATTAATATGCCCATTTCGCCATATGCCGAAATCATTTCTGCAACAATATTTTTATAATTGTCAACTCGTTTGTTGCCAAAAAACTGCTCAATAAAGGCAACTGTGCCTTTCCATGCACGTTGTTCGATAGCATTCAATATTTTTTTTATCTGCGGACCACTCAAAACACCTTAAATTATACTCATCATTAAAAAAATTAAGTTACTAAAAGCTTTCGTAAAAAAAATACCATGCATCTTTGCGCCGCTCAGTTTCGGAAAAATATTGCGCAAACTTGCAGTCGCCTCGCCCTCACGATCCAGTTTTTTAACAAAATTTGATACGACACCGAGCTTAATGTGTAGTGATGGCAAAATGATTTGAGATGGCTGCACTAATGGTAGATTTTCTATACTTTCTACGCGAACTTTGTAGCATGTTCGCGGCTTCCACTTAAATTCAGTGTAATGCTGATCTCTTTTGCGACCTTCCCATGTGCACAAAAAGCACTGGTGGGTTGGAAATCCACGCTTAACACCCATGAGTAATTCGACCACTTTTAGATCGCAGCATATTTTCCAATTATGCTCTTGGTAGTTTATCAGCTGTAATATAAATCCATGCCTTTGTATGTTTCTTTGAGGTTGGTGGCATATGCGATCGGGACAGCTGGATGTTTGTTACCGATATGAAGCAGCACTCCTTTAAGGCTGTTGACCGATGCATCGATGAAAAGTCGCCACTCCTCTGAAATATGAGGGTAACCAATTTTTTCAAACATCGAATCAACAATAAGTCTTGAATATTTTCTGAAACGAATTAACCACTGTTTTCGTAATATTTTTAAAATTTTTACTTGGTGCGAATAAGCCCTAAACATAACAAAAGTTATTTCGAGTCGGGCACTGCATTTTTCGTAAGATGAAATATACAGAAAGACGTTTTCGCGCAACAGAACTTAAAACAATTGTCAAAGTATACGTCTCCTAGTAGCGCAACTGTCAGATGATCGGAACTTCCGGAACTGGAACAAACACACAAACGGCACAGAGTGTGTTGTATGAAACAATAAATTAAAGGTTAATAAGTTGTTTAAAAATTTGGAGTCCCTTCAAGTTATGCCGAAAATTTAGAAAAAAATTTTTTTTTTTTAGAAAAAAATTTTTTTTTTTTAGAAAAAAAAATTCAAGAAAATCTGAGAATTGATAAAATTTTTTTTTTAATTTTACATGATAAAAACATTTCCACGAGTCTGCCTGCAGAAATTCAGCGCGATTGGATCACGGAAAAAGGGTTAAAAATTGATCCAAAGTTTTTCACACAGGCGGACTACGAGCTCTATATTTTATACGTAAAAAAAAAATTCTGACGTGTACATGAAAATCGCCGATACACGTGTATTCTTATTTTTTCTCCCCTTTCCGAAAAAGTACATTTGGTTCATAGGGCAGAAAAAAAGTTCGTTTTTGTAACGCAGTGTAAATAAATAAATAAAAAAATCAGAGAATTACAAAAAAATTAAAATTTTTTTTCAGCTAAATTTTAGAATGATTCGCTGATGATCTACGTTGATTGGCACTAATTTATATTCTTTTAGTTTAAGTGTGTCCATAGTGCAGGCATAATGTGTCCGTCTCTTGTGAAATACCTTTTCATTCAAGTGGCTTCATATTAGCGCATCTGCCAATTAAATTTCTACAAACACTGTTGCCGGCCTGTGGCTCTATCTCATGACTGCCTGAGACAATATTCGCCTTAAAGGTTTTAATTCTTTTTGCGTAAAACAAAATACTAAAGTTTTTATGCGGTTGCATTTGTTGTATTTTTAATAACTTTCTTTAACGCGTAACTCATCTAAGTCGAACAAAACATATCTGGTTTAACTCTCGGTAAAGTGAAGTAAATGTGAATATGAATAGTTCTTTCCAAAAGCTTCTCCAAGATGTGAGGAAAACTGCTAAATACTTTCATCTCACATCAAAATGTATAAAAAGTAACACAAACATAAAATTTTCCTCACCTCTTTCACTTCCGCTCCCTACCTACGCACAATTTATAATATTTCCTTTAACAAGATACCCATTGTATGTAAATCCAATTATTCGATTTATTTTTATACCCAAACTATCTCCAGCTTTCTGTGGAATTTGGCTGTAAGGGCTTTTCTACTGACGTTACACTTGATGCGCTCACTCAAGCCGTCAGCGACTACGCTGGGTGTCAATGCATATTTAACCATTGATTGACCGCAGACAATGGGAAGCCAAGCGCTTTATGTTCAATAGGTATTTAGGCGCACGAAGAATTGACACCAATGACAATCGACAAATGGCAATCGACAAAGGCGTATTGACACAAACATACCTACAAGCATTCACTCATCCATCGTACATATTTACGTGGCTCTGTTGAGACAATAGCCATCAACGGCACTTGGCAGTGCAGTAGTGAACTCGTACTTGTACGTACGGCAGCAAAGTGGCAATATGATCTAATGGGATTGGATAGGATAGAAAAGAGACATAACAGCCGATTGCACGGTAGCTTGGGCAAATTAAATGTGCACATGCCGTCTTAGACTAGTCTGTTAGTGCGTGAAGTGTACAGGATGTGGGTCTTGGTTTCGCATAAAACCTATCTAACGCGCAGAGGCGTCGTAAAAATTATTCAATTTAGGGACAATACCAAATTTCCATTGCATGAGCAATGGAGCAATCCAGTATGCATTCAGGGAGGTTTGACAGATATTTTCTTTACAAATGGGTCCAAGAATGAAATAGAGTCTGGAGCCGGATGGTACTGAAACGATAGTAATAAGTATCACTATGCTATGGAGGAAATGGCAACTGTTTTCCAAACAGAAATTTTTGTCACCCTGAAAGTAGCCGAATGTATAATCGAGAGGAGATGGAGCGGGAAGCAGATTGAAGTTTTCAGTGACAGTCAGGCTGCACTGAAGACCCTGGAGAACGCGAAGCAAACCTCAAAGATTGTTCAAGAATGTAAGAAGAAGCTTAATTATGTATCAAGACAGAATAGGCTTGTACTTATATGGATTCTAGGACACTCCAGTGTTCAAGGAAACGAAATTGCCGATGAATTGGCCAACCGTGGATAAACAAGGGCCAGAGCCAATAATCGGAATCAGTTCCGCAGGAATAATGAATTGGATCAGCGATTATGTATGCAATCTACATAAAGAGCGATGGTCCGGTCTGGAACACTGCAGAGCTTCAAAGTGTTTTGTGACAAGTCCGAACAGAAAACTGTCAAACTTTCTACTAAAACTTAGTAGGAAAGACATTCGGTTGATGGTCGGTATCATTTCAGGACACAACCCATGGGGTCAGCATATGATTACCATTGAAATCATTGAGGACCCAGTGTGCCTGTCTTGCTTGGAGGAGGCGGATAGCAATGAGCACTTGCTCTGAGTGTCCTGCCTTTGCTAGAGCAAGGCTACGAGTTTTGTGTTCCGATGTCGTGAGAATGAGTAATATTCGTTCTCTAAAACTGGAGGATATTTTCAAATTTACCAAAGAATCTGGAAAATTCTCACAGGACTAGCTATCTCTGGTTCTGTCACTGTCTCTATGCTTTTCTATCTTTTTCTCTGATACTTTTCTTCTTCCCACCTTGACTATCTATCCTCTTTCCAGAGCTCTAAGTACAATGGCTTTTTAGCCTGAGTGTTTTAGGAGCCACCAAATCTCCTGGCGCTCCTTGGCTCGACCTTTTAAAATTTCAAGATGTACGACGTTAGTTGAAGAAAAAGCCTGGGCTTAAGGAGGTATTTGTGCTGCCATAAGTTCTGTTACAAGTTAAGTCCGTTACGCGTATGAAATTATAATACTTTTTTTTTAATTAAGTTAGTTTTATTTAGTCATGTAAATATTAGAAAGAAAATTTTTATATTTTCATTCGAAATGTCGCCATTTGCTTTGAAAAAAACCTTTAAACGATTGGCCATTCTGCTATTGCAACACGCACGGTTTCCATGGACTTTGACGTCGCTGCGCGAACCAAAGATTACTTGAAACTCATCAAATTTCTGTTATTAGGTCCTCGACATATTCTCCAATTCTAACCACAAACTATACTCCAATGGATTCAGACTTGGACTTCTAAACGGCCTATCTTCTGCGGCTGTGAACCCAGGAATATCTGTTTTAGCCACTACTGAGTGGTTTTTACCTTGTGGCCAGGAGCGGAGTCTTGTTAGAAGATCCAACGCTCTCAATTCAAGAGAGTACTGGTCAATTGCTTCCCCACGCCATCTAAGACATCCTCTTGGTACACTTTTGCCCCGGTCTTAATCCCTTTTTCGCAGAAATTATACATCTCCAAAAAGTTTTGCTAACAACTCTAGGCCGTGTCCACGCGTTGGTCTTTTTAGCTCATGTATGATAGTAGGCAGAATTCATACAAAGCTATAGCAAGCGAGAGTGGTGGTTGTGGACATTTGTGGGTCGAGTTTTGGGCCAAATTAAATTGGAAAGACTCCAGTCACCTTGCAGTTTTGATCATAGCAATTAATTGCCAAAGCATTTATTTATAAAAACGGTTTTGGAAGAACTAATAACAAAGTCATTTATATCATTTTAGAGAGGATCTAAAAGCTTTCTTAAAAAACCTATACTCGAAAAAGAAAGAGTGTGTCATGGTTTTAAAAGAAAGTATGTTGCCCATAAGCAAGCGCAGCTCCATAAGTGTAAAATAAAAAGCAGTGCCTATTTAAAAAACTTAGTACATTTTCGATGTTTTAGCGTCATTGGTTTTCAGTAACAAGAATTAGTATAAGAAAATGGAATAATAAAACAAATCGATTGTAAGTTAATTTTGCCCAAAAAGCGCATGGAAAATCCTACCATGTCCCATACTATGCAACTCGTCGTTAATTCGTTCTAATAGGCGGCGAAATTTTACAATAATCACTCATATATACAATATATACAGGGTGCATATGGCATTCGAGGGCATGCATTTATGTATGTGACTATAACTTCCCGAAACAATTATTTTTCTTTTTGCTCTTTTTCAGATGAGACATGGAGGACTACAAGAAATGAAGAGATATGCAGTTCTCGTCGCCATATCTGCAAATCACACCGATTTAGAAATCTCTAAATTTCTTAAGTGTGCCCGTTCATTCGTTCATAGGGTTCGCCGTGAATTGGAAGCATCAGTCGGCGATGTAAAATCTGTTGCAAAATGCAAAAAACACAAGGAACGCTCTGAAACTGTCTGATCTGCAGGATTGCAGAATTTATTCAACAAATGCAAGCGATCATGGGCGAAGATCCTTTAAAATCAATGAGGGCCCTTGGGAGGGAGCTTCATATTTGTCAGGGTCTTATCCATCGAGTTGTCCATGACGATCTACGGTGTAAGTCCCACGTCAAAAGTTCATGGCAGAGCAAACAGCGAAAGAACAGTTATCCTACTAAAACGTCTTCTACACAAAATGAAACACCCTGAAAATTGTTTTTTTTTTCTGTCGAAAAAAATGTTGACCAAGATCAAATGACCAACCGCAGAAATGATCAGAATGACAAGTGGCTATGTTTCCATAATATTTACAAAGGTTCCTGTTGTCATGCATACGACATTTCCAGCCATTCTTGTGGTTTTAGATGTTGTGAGCAACCAAAAGATATGTTATTAACAAATTGCCACTGTTGTTGTTGTTTTAAGCTAATATTCTAAATTCACTGCTCTTTTCCATCTATATACATATATATATATATAATTGGCGGTTACACCCTTTTTGGGTGTTTGACCGAGCTCCTCCTCCTATTTGTGGTGTGCGTCTTGATGTTGCTCCACAAATGGAGGGACCTACAGTTTCAAGCCGATTGCGAACGGCAGATATTTTTTATGAGGAGTTTTTTCCTGGCAGAAATACAGTCGGAGGTTTGCCGTTGCCTGCAGAGGGGAACCTACATTCTCTCTGAACTCCGAATAGTAGTCACGCACCGCTTCTTTTCAATCTCTGCCTCAATAATCCTTCTTCAAGTGTTAGACGGTCCTTCTCTGTGGCGGCTACACTGGTGTTTCCATTTAACTGCAGGTGACGTCCTTATTAGGTCGGCGTAATGTGTGGCTAAGCCAGCTTTATTTTTGTTTGGTATTGTAATTTCCTTTGAGTTCTGGAAAGTGTTTTGATTGCGCATGATTTTACGGCCGCCAGCGGTGAATAAAAGTTTGAAGTGCTTGCGCATCTTTTGCGACTGATTCCACGTTTCACAGACGTACAGCTGAACCGACTTTACGTTAGGCTCAAGCATCGGTAATTTGGTATTCCTAAATATCTGTTGCAAGCGCCATATGGAAATAAGCTTGCTGGACGCTGTCTGGGCTTTCTTTATTCCTTCTTTAATATCTGCACTGGATCCTCCATTCGCCTCGCCAACACTGCCAAGGTAAGTAAAAGAGTTTTCCTCTTCGACCGGAGATCCCTTTATGGTGAAGTTGGTAGTGTTAAGCGCCATTACTTTCGTATCTTTCAATTTTGAGATATTTAATTTGTTTGCAATTGCATAGCCGCCTTCAAATTCGTGTGCATAGCAGTTGGATTATGCGCAGAGCTGATATCGTCTGCCTAGTGTAAATCTTCTAGACGATCTGATAGACGCCAGCGAATGCCTCTCTTCTTTTTGAGTTACGTGTCAAGTTACATCGTCAAGATATCAAAAGAACCTGTTGGCTTTATATTGCATAAGCATTTGACTATAAGAAAGCTCTGTTCAAAGTGGGTGCGGTCTTTTTTCACTGTTTTGTTTCATCAAGACAACGCACCGTGTCACAAGCCAATCAAAACAATGGCAAAACTACACGAATTGAATTTCGAATTGCTCCCACATAAACCGTATTCATGAGATTTGGCACTCAGCGACTACCTACTGGCTGTTCGCAGATCTAAAAAGAAATGGTCGCTGGTAAGAAACTACACTTGAAACTGAAACTATTGCTGAAACTGAGGCCTATATTGAGACAAAAGATAAAGGGTTGTCCAATAAGAGGTGTTATTATGATGATTTTTCGATGGAATTCCGGATCATTTTCATGCATTTCAAAGACCAAATCAGCAAAGACAGCGAAGACACGACATTGTTGATGATCGGCCGGCTTGAGTTCTTATGTTAACTGGACTTTATAAGCCTTAAGACCCAAATCTTTATACAGAATACGGTGTAATGGCGTTTGTGGAATGACTAAAGAACGACCAGGAATGGACAAGCCTGGGTTTTCTTCAACACTTTCGCAATATTTGGGGCTGTTCTTGAGCGACGTGCCCGAGCTTTATTCCTCACATCACTAACTTGTCCCAACAGCTAGAATTTGTTCACCAATTTCTGTATTGCGGTTCGACAAGGTGCTTCACGATGACCCAAAAATGTTCGAGTTTTACGAACCGTCTCTGCCAAATTTTCACCGTTTTTATAGGAAATTTTAATAATTCCAGTGCGTTGTTTAGGCTAGTATCGTTCCATTTTTATTAATGGCGTAGTTTCTACTTGTCAAATATCAAATGACAGCTTGAAAAGTGGCATCTACCGAAATAGCGGGATATTCAAAATAACACCTGTTATTAGAAAACCCTTTAGATCCTTCAACAAAGGTGGATTGAAATGGTTTGAGCGGAGCTGGAATGATTGCGTTGTGCTTGATGAATAAAACTAATTTTGAACAGAGAAAAAAACGTTTCATTTGTTTGGCCCGGGACTTTCCAGCTCATGTGTTATGGTACAGTGGGGATCGCAATTCATTTGATTGCTCAAGGAACATACATTTCGAGTAAAACATGGCAAGAAGAAACTTTAAAAAAGTTAACAAGACTTATTGCCCGATATTGAGAGCAGTGATTTTCAACATGAGATTGGCATACAAATATTTACGAATATCAGTTAATCTTCAAAGAAATAATATTTCGCATAGCGGACACTATAAGTGCCCTATTTTTCTGACCATAGCTGTATGTGCATGTGCATGTATGTGTGTATATGCAACGCTATTTCACATGCATACAAACATAAATAAATAAATACTAATCTGTTTGCCTTTCAACTTGCAAATCGTTTAGTTTATTTAATATTCTTGACTATGGCGAGCTTGCGGTCGTGGGAGATGGCGAGGAGATAAAAGCTTACCTTGCCACATTGTCTCCAGTGGAATTACCGACTGTGCATTGTGCATTTCTACCTTTCTCGCTCCAAGGTACATATGTATTAGTACGTGTGTACCCATACATATGCGCATATGTATGTATATTTGAGGCTACTTAGGTTTGCTACTTGAAATATTAGATAATAAATACACAGAAAGCAATTGGGCTTGAGTTGAACTTGTGATTTGGTTGAAAGCCAAATGTTTTTGTTGATGTGTTGAACATCGGTATACCCATAGGAGATAGTGTTTTATCGAATCACAAATGGATTTTTTTGATCCAATTCAAGTTTCGGCTTGAAATACTTTTTGGCATTTTTTTTTAATTATTTAAAAATCATTATTTTTACTATTTAATAAATCTGTATTTTAAATAATATAAACTAAGTTTAGTAAAATTAACAATAAAAACGATTAGCAACTTATTGACGATTTTTTACACGGAATTGCAACAACTTCTTTAATAGTATGCGCCTCCCCATCGGTAAGCTAACTGGGGCGGCCTCCAGTGTTTATAGCTGGGATAATATTTTACCTCTTCCCTATTTTTGTGATTGTTTGCCAACTTATATTAATGTTTTAAACATTTCTTAGCTGAATGCAAAATAACAATTTTATCTTACTGGCCCTCAAACATTCCCCGTGCATATACGAGGAATGCTGTTGAAGTGACAGTCCTTGGCCGGATATAAATCCGGGTCGTTCCGGTTACGTAGAACCGACTGTCATGGGAACACTGTGTCAAATTGCTCTTGTGACTCGGTGCATAGTCCTGATGAAGACAATTTTTTTTTCTTTTGCAATTTTTCCACGAATTTTTTCCTTCAGCTGGTCGAAAAGATTACAATAAAATTCAGTATTTATTGTTTTACTTTCAAAGTAATCCACAAACAAAATGCCTTTCGCATAAAAAAACTGATGCTAACACCTTCCTTGCCGTTTTTTGGATACGAACTCGTTTCGGAGCCAAAGAACCAGATTTATACCATTCTTTAGCCTCTTCTTTTCATTTAGGATAAGAGTGATATACCCAAGTCTCATCCATAGTAATGAATTAACGCGCAAAATCCATTTTATCCTTTCGAAAATGCTCTAAGAGTTGCTGAGAAAGTCGCATTCGAATGTCTTTTTGTTCCATCGTTAGCGAAGGCGGCACCCATTGTGCACACAGCATACTGAAGTCCAATTCTTCAGCCAAAATATTGCTACATTGCCCAATAAGATTTCTAGGGTTTCTAGTAAATCTCTTTCAGTCACTGTTACCTGTGTTTTTTTCTACGATTTCTGGTGTTGCTACTGTTTCTGGATGTCCTTGACGTGGATCGTCTCCAAGGCTTGTACGACTACGTTTAAATAGAGCAACTCATCTTTTTACTATACTAATTGGGTTCGATGAAGTGGCTGTCCTTCGATGCACCTAAGCCCCCGGGGGGAGCCCACCGGAACTATCCTATCCTTGCGCTACTTGGACCTCTCTAAACAACTTTGGGACCTTTAAAAAGCTGACTATATTACCTAGTTTAAAATTCGCAATATCCGCAATGTTGTCCCAAAAAGCGAGACCGAACAATCTCAACCGTCTTCTACATAGAGCCATGCACCCACATAACGGGTGATTTTTTAGCTATTATCTTATCTGTCAAACATCTTCAATTTGGTCTATAATTTAACCATGAATCGTCTTACAAACGAACAACGCTTGCAAATCATTGAATTTTATTATAAAAATCTGTGCGTGTTCTGTCAAGAAAGTTTATCGCGCGCTTCTTCCATTTTATGGACAGTTTAATCGACCCACTGAAGCGGCTATTCGAGCTATTGAGACTAAATTTAGAACCAAATTTACATTATTGGACATCAAACTTACGTAGAGTGCGAACTGAAGAAAATATCGCAACAGCATCGGCCAGTGTTAATGATGACCACCTCAACTCAACAACGTGAAAAATTTTGCGAAAGGATTTAGGTGTGAAGCCTTTCAAAATACAGCTGGTGCAAGAATTGAAGCCGAACGACCTACCGCAACGCAGAATTTTTGGTGAATGGGCTCTTGGAAAGTTGGCCGAAGATCTACTTTTTTATCGAAAACTTGTTTTCAGCGACGAGGCTCATTTTTGGATCAATGGGTACTTAAATAAGCAGAATATTCGATTTTGGAGTGAAGATCAGCCAGAAGAATCGCAAGAGCTACCAATGCATCCAGACTGTGACCCTTTGTTGCGGTTTATGGGCTGGAGGTATCATTGGACCGTACTTCTTCAAAGATGCTGCGAATCGTAACGTAACTGTGAATGGTGAGCGCTACCGTGAAATGATATCCAACTTTTTTTTGCTCAAAATGCAAGAGCTTGACTTGTATGACATGTGGTTTCAGCAAGACGGTGCCATATGCCACACAGCACGCGTAGCAATGGACTTGTTGAGAGGCGAGTTCGGTGAACATTTTATTTCACGTTCGGGACCTGTCAATTGGTCACTCTGATCGTGCGATGTAACGCCTTTAGATTATTTTTTGTGGGGCTATGTTAAAGCTCATGTCTATTCAGACAAGTCTGCTTCAATTAACGCACTGGAAGACAACATTAAAACATTTATATGTGCGATACCGCCCGAAACATGGGAAAGAATATGCCAAAATTGGACTAAGCGGATGGACCATTTGAAGCGCAGTCGCGGTCAACATTTGCATGAAAGAATCTTCAAAGATTAAATTATATGGACTGTACTATCGATTTAAATAAAAACTTCATGCATTTTTTGAATTTTACGTGTGTGTTTTTGAAAAACTTTCCTATAGCTCTTAAAACATCACCCTTTAGAAGGCAGTCGAACCCTCCTCGTCCTCTTCTATATCCTGACAGCTTCTACAATAAATAAATAGTCATTGGATGGTGTTCTTAAAGTACTGGCTTGTCTTCCTATTAGACAGTGCCCAGAGAGGACACCTACTACGGTTCTTAGATCCCTCCTACTTAATTTAGGTAGACTCTTAGTGCGGTCTTTGTTCCATGCGAGCCACTTTTGTCTACTGGTAGCGCTGGTGCCTTAATGTTTCCAGTTGGAGTTAGCAAAAGTAGTGGTGTGTTTGTCTATTAAAAGTTTACATGTTGACAACGGCATGGGTATGTCGACCTTGTGCTGACTAATTTGGAGCGAGGATACCAATCTAGCTAACTCATTTGCCTTACAGTTACCCTTAATGCCACTATGTCCCGGAGCACAGAGTAGATTAATAGAAAATACTGTGTGAGTAGTTTTAATAATTTGTAACACTCATTTACTGTTGTAGGCTAGTGTTTGCCTGATAGGAGCGATTTCAGAGCTGCCTGACTATCGGAGTGAATGAAAATGTCTCTACTGCGCTTTAACACTAAAACGTTTTCTGAGATTGCCAAGATTTCGGCTTGGAATGTGCTGCAATGATCAGACAAGCGAAAGGATTTGTTTGTGCCTATAGCTTCGGAGTATACACCACCTTCCACTTAACCATTCAGCTTTGAGCCGTCTGTGTATATACTGACCCGTTCTTGTTATTTCTGCACCATTTTCCGAGTTCTCTCTAGATGGAAAATGGATCCAGGAAACATTCTGCACGATACCTGTACATGATTTTTCCATTGTAGAAAAAATTAATTTGCTTGATTGATAAATGTTGAAATAAAGCCTTTTTATTTTGTTATTTTTAATTTTTTTTTATTGTTGAAGTACTAAATAAAAATTTCATAAAAATAAATTGTTTTGCTTCAATTGAGATCCCGCAGTGAATATTTTTTAAATGTAAGATTTTTACTTAGGAAGTTCTCATCCGAGGCTTTGTACATCTTTTCATTGGGGGGGATTTTTAAGCGCACAACCAGCTATCGTGGGATGCTTCGCCTTCTCACATTAGCTCGTTCTCAAATGGGTGTTCGGAAGCTACCCAGAGGATACTTGGGCTAGTCCCGGAAGTTGTGAGCTGCTTGAACCATATGCAGAAGAATCGTCTTGGACACTCCCAAGAGAATGGCGATCAGTAACTTTCCCCACTTCCGCGGACTTCTACATATAAAACCATCGTCCTGAAATCCAACGTAGAATCTCTCTCGCCAACAAGTGCTACTTTGGACTTAGTAGGCAAATGAGTAGTAAAGCCCTCTCTCGACGAACAAAACTAACACTCTACAAGACTCTCATCATGCCTGTCCTAACGTATGGCGGAGAAGCTTGGACGATGACAACATCCAATGAAGCGACGCTTGGATTGTTTGAGAGAAAGATTCTGCACACGATTTTTGAACCTTTGCACGTTGGCAATGGCGAACATCGCAGGCGATAGATTGATGACCTGTATGAGCTTTACGCATAGCGCAGCGAATAAATATCCCGAGGCTATGTTGGGTGGGTCATGTCGTCCGAATGCATACAAACGCTTCGGCTCTAAAAGTGTGCGATGCGGTACCTGCTGGTATTAGCAGAGGAAAAGGATGCCTGCTCTGCGTTGGAAAGATTAGGTGGAGAAGGACTTGGCTTCACTTGGTGTGTCCAACTGGCGCCGGTTAGCACGAGAAAGAAAGCGGTTATTGCGCCAATTAAGAAAAAGAAGATTTTTAATTTTTTGCTGGCTTTGAAAGTGATGTAAGTCCTTTTGAAGTCAGTAAAAGTATAAAATTTTAAACTATTTTTTACACTATAAATTTGAGTCAATTTAATGTTTAAAAAAATAAAAGCCAGTTTAATGACATTTATCCATATTTTTCAAATTATTCCAAGGCAAAACCTCAAATATCTTCATATAAAATGAAATACTCTTGCACTACTTTCAAAGAAAATGGCTCAAATGTTAATATGTAGATGTGCCTATTTCTCTGTTCACACCCGTACGTATGTTTGCACCCTTATGCACTTGGTACGTACAGGCATATTTGAATAAACGTTTTATTTGTGACTGAGGGGGAAAAAATATTTGACATGCCTGGGAAAACTTAATATATTTAAAATGCCCGACCGGCAGCACCAGCAGTTGCAGCGAGCAACATGAAATGCAACAATAACAAAAGTGTGCAATTTTGTAATTATATTTTCTCTCCAAAAATTACCATATTAAAATATGTAGTGTTGCACGCGATCGGCATTTGTCTAAACCACGTGTGCGTGTATATGTTTTTGGGCGTTCATGTGCGAGGGTGCTTAGAGATATATGAACTCCCAAGTATCTACATATTTATGTGTTTATGATAAAATTGCATGTGTTGTAATAGTTTGCCGTATACAATCCAGTCAGCTTTAGCCTGAACTTGTAATCGCACTGTAATGCCTGGAGTGGTGTTTACAAAGGTCCCACACTCGTTGTGACCTTCAGTTTTATGAGGACACATGCGTGGGTATTGGGAGAAGCAGAAAACAATTTTTTCTATTATTAAGTAATTAACACAAATGCGTTTTAATATTGGCATCTTTGGCTTTGCAAGCGAATTTAGCAAAATAATTGAGTATTAACTCGAGCACTTCATGCGGGCCATTGTCCTGTAAGTATTCAATTGATTGACGAATTTTTATTTCGAATTTTTTATTATTTATTTATTCATTCATTCTTTCATCAATTAAAGTACAACTCAAATAGATTACTAATGGTTGGTTGGTTGTTGGTATTATAAAGCATATTACAATAAATTAATTTCAATCTTTTTTTGATTATTATTTATCCTTATCACCAATCAATGATTCATCATATCCAAAACTGTGACTTAAGCGTGTACTGTATCATAAATTTATAAACTCAAGCAAAGTTATATCAGACTGCAACAAAAGTTGGAACCCCCCTAAATCTGAGGGTCTGCGCACGGGCCTGGCATGACAACTGTGCTCTACATAAAGAGGCATCCGGTGTATATAGAAAAAGAATACATGGTATATTAACAGATGATGAAAATCAAATCATTTCAGGACATGAAGCACAAAAAGTCCTATGGAAGAAATACATACAGTTCCTTTTTAAGGATGATGCAAGACAAGATGTAGAGAGGAGGACTAAGTTGGCAATTGAGCAGTAAAAACCTCTCTCGACCAACAAAACTAAACGCTACAAGGCTCTCATCATGCGCTTCCTAACGTATGGCGCAGATGCGTGGACGATGACAACATCCGATGAGGCGTCACTCGGAGTGTTCGAGAGAAAGATTCTGCGGAACCTTTCCACGTTAGCAACAGCGAATATCACAGGTGATGGAACGATAAGCTGTATAAGCTTTACGATGACATAGACATAGCGCAGCGAATAAAGATCCCGCGGCATCGTTGGCTGGGACATGTAATCTGAATGGATACAAACGATTCGGCTCTAAAAGTGTGCGATGCGGTACCAGCTGGTGGTAGCAGAGCAAGAGGAAAGTCTTCTCTGCGTTGAAAAGATCAGGTGGAGAAGGACTTGGCTTCACTTTGTGTGTCCAATTGGCGCCGGTTAGCACGAGAAAGAAACGACTGGCGCGCTTTGTTAAACTCGGCCAAAATCGCGTAAGCGCTTATCACGCCAATCAAGAAAAACAAGGTTGGCTGTAAATATATACATATCTACCCATTGGAGGTCTCATAATCGTATCAAAAAGGCGCCGCTTTAGTGCTACTTGGGGAGTGCCAGTCTGGTACTTTTACCATTTAACCTACTTAATACTATTTCGTAATTGTCAGAAAAGGCGAATTCCAAACAAAGAAATTATATATGTATGGTTCCCAACCATTGGAAAAAGAATGGAGCAGAGAAAATTTGACAGTTACTAGGGCATCACCGTGATGTTAACGAGTTCACCAATAACTTGAATGAAAAATAAAATAAAATGGGCACTAATTATGATTCCTAAAATTCAAAAGAATGATATCAGTTAGTGGATTTTCCTTCAAATTGCAGTTGTATGAACGAAATCGATTACTGCAACATTAGAAGCAGCAGCGAGCGCAGATATGTATGTAATAATTTTTGGTACAAGAATCGCAATGGTGTAAAATTTCATGGTGATTATTACATATTTTGGTCCTCGTCCTTTTATCGCATTCCAGTCACATAACTAGGCACCAAACATACATAAATATGTGCTTGTATGAAGGCCTAGTTTTGAAAGCCAACATTTTGGAAATTCCCCAACTTCCTTTACTTCAAAGTATGCAGTCGTACACACATTTCACAGACCTGCATACATAGCGTTGACATTCGCAAACAATCTTGCTACCTTGCCACTTGCAACCGAATCGAATTTTCCATTGCATGTCAGCGCGATGTTGCACGAGAGTCATGGCCGTGTGCCTGAAACAAGAAAGTTGTTCTTTTTTGCGCTCTTCCTGGGCTTAGTATTTTTCAATGTTAGCAATAAAAATTGCAGGCGAAATAGAAAAATAAAAAAAATGAAGCACGTAAGCTAGCGCAGCGCCGGCATAAATGAAATATGAATGCGGTGCCGGTTGAGAAGACGTCGTGCCTTATGAAGTTACTAAATACGAGTAGATTTCGAAAGAGTTCTGTTACTTCCTTTGGCCTTTATGGCGTATGTGTATATGCCCAAGTATTGCTTTTGGGCATACGTGCCTGTATTCACTTTAAGTATCTGAATCAAAATCGAAAATGTACGATAAGGTCAATGGAAAGTTGGCTTTAAAAATTCATGACATACAATTTTAGAATATTGATGAAGCTTACTTTAGATTTTCAATGAATTTGGCTAGATAAATATTTAAATAGCATGCGGCCGTGCATATGTACACCTGTGTTCACAATAATAGGTGTGCGAGGTATTGCAAAGTTTTGATTATTTATTTATTTCGTATATAATTTTTTGTTTTTATTTCTTTATAAAAATATGTTTTATACGACAATAAAATCCACATAACTCTAAGTTTCTAACTTTGTAAAAAACTATAAAAAATTACAAGTTTTAATGATAATCAAAAAAACATTTTATAATACAAGTTTTTAGAAAAGAGTGGTATAATATTTTTTTATTGTTTATTAAATTTTCATGGCGACTAGTTACAAAATATTTAAAACTAACGAGCAATTTGTAGTGAGTTTGTATAAAACAAATTAGTATTGGGATTATATTAGATTATATTTGTGGAGGGTCGGATAAGTCCAAGCACTCAGTCAGGAGAACATTGTACTACACCCGGATAGATTTCAGTAGAAAGATTAGAAAGATAGGAAAGATACCTAAAAAGTGGGTGGTAAGAGGGATAAATTAGTTTGAGGTGACTCTTCCACAAATCTCTTGGATTCATTGATGAATCTTAAGAGATCTGGAAGATCCATATTCCATATTCAGTACATCGTAACCCAATATCCTAAGTCTGATTCTGGAAAATGCAGGACAGAGAAAATGCTATGCAGTGTCGTCATTCTTAAGACCGATATGTCTATATCGGGCTGTCTACGACCCTCTTCGACTTGTCGAGGAATACAGCAAAGCATCTGTTTTTCTCTTCAATTGCATCCTCGATTTCTCGAACAATCCTATAGATTTGGTCAATAGTAAAATGTTTAGTTGGCGGCCGCCGTAGCCGAATGGGTTTGTGCGTGATCACCATTCGGAATTCACAGAGAGGTCGTTGGTTCGAATCTCGGTGAAAGCAAAATTAATAAAAAACATTTTTCTAATAGCGGTCGCCCCTCGGCAGGCAATGGCAAACCTCCGAGTGTATTTCTGCCATGAAAAAGCTCCTCATAAAAATATCTGCCGTTCGGAGTCGGTTTAAAACTGTAGGTCCCTCCATTTGTGGAACAACATCAAGACGCACACCACAAATAGGAGGAGGAGCTCGGCCAAACACCTAACAGAAGTGTACGCGCCAATTATTTATTTATTTTATTTTTAAAATGTTTAGTGTGGAGTCCAAATTGGTGTCCAGGAATTATATTTTCTTTCAATTATGCTATTAACTCGTTTTTTTCATTTTTCCAAAAATTTTAAGGGAATTTTCAAAAAATTGGATTTTTTTTGCATTTTCTTAAAGTATAATATCTTAAAAACACTGCGTGAAAATTTGAACTGGATCCGACAAATACTTTTCGAATTATTCAACAATTATAAAAGGGCCCGCGGGCTCGGGCTCGTGCTCGGGCAAAATTTTAAATGCGTTTTTCTCAAAACTATGTTTTTTGAACTGGTAACTTAAAAACCGCTTGGTAGTTTTCAGTAAAATTTAGACTGCTTTTGAAAAAAATAAAAAAACTTGTGCCTGATCAAAGGATTTTTTCTCTTCAAAAATTTCGATTTTTTTTTTAAATAGTTAATTGCCGTTTTTTTCTCGAAAGTCTGAAAAATATATGAACCTCCAAGGACTTGTGATGATCACCGCAAGGGACTTCTGGAGAAGCGGGCTCCATACAAACAGCGATAACTTTTACAATAAACTTTTTTTTTGTTGAAATTTTGCCAAAGTCAAGTCGACACATGATGCATTAATGCTATGTTTTTATTTATGTAAAATAAAGCAATTGACTAGCAAAAAGAAAAAATTTTGTGAAAATCTTCATTTTTTTTCGAGCCTCTGACTACCCCTAATCCTATAAATCAACTGTAAATATGTAGTTTTCATATAAATATAAGTGAATATATAAGTAAAGAAATAAATCGCTTTACGATATAGGTACTTAGCATATATTTTGTCAGCTAAATTTAAATGAGTTTGATTGGCATTTAATTGAAAATCGTAATAATTACCACTTAATGTAAGGCATAGAGTGAAGAGCAGCGTGAAAAATGACTTCTGTAGCGACTCCATCGCGCGCAATATTTCGCTGCAACAAGTATCGAGTTTTCTCTGGCGATGCTGGGGGTTGATAGCTGGGGGCGCCACTTGAAAATCCTTCACTGAAAGCTTTTAATATGCAAATGCGTTTCTTTCTCGATTAGTTTTTCTTCTATTGTTGTTGCTATTGTCACTTGGCGCTGAACAATGTGCTTATGTTGTGTGAGTGGTTGTGGTTGTGGATGATAATCAACTATAAATTGCGCTTAAAACTTGGATGGTTGTTACGACGTTGGCTTTCAATTCAATTTATGTATGAATTTCATGTACAATGAGTAGATTTGTTAGCACATTAAGGTACGAAAAGTAGTTTGTATGTATTATATATTGTATTTGTGTTTTTTTTGTGTGTTTTTTTTTACTTTTCCTTTCTAAGTTATATCACAGTGAGGGGCGAATTAGCACAAGATTTTCTTTAATAAAATTTGTTTTTCGTTTAATTAAATTTTTTTCTTTCTATTGAACTTTTTTCTTTTTATTTAATTTTTTTCTTTTTATTTAATTTTTTTTTCTTTTTATTTAATTTTTTTCTTTTTAATTTAATTTTTTTCTTTTTATTTAATTTTTTTCTTTTTATTTAATTGTTTTCTTTTAATTAAATTTTTTTTTTACTAAATTTTTTTTTGTTTACTTTTCTTTTAATTTAATTTTAAAGTACAACTGGCACGTTTTTTTTTCTAATTATGTTCTACAATAATTCCGCTCTCGTATGTGTGGGTGCAGATAATTTTTATAGCTGTACAAATGTCAATTTAAATACACTACATCTCATTAAAGCTCACAAGAATTTGTTATGCGTGGAATTTAATGATGACACTGCCAAAATATTTATGTGCGCCTCAGCGTCGCTCTGCAAATGGCGCTGAGAGGTGCGACAGGGCGTATGGATCTCGTTGCTGTGACTTTCGTTATTGCGCTTCTGTGATTTGTGTGTTGGCTTTGTGAATTCCGCCACCCCCGCAATTACCTGCGCGCAATAAATTATTCAATTTCTATAAATTAGATGCCAACAATGCGAATGCAGTACGGCGACAGACAACCTAAAGAAATTTTTGTTTATTCGTTAGTTTCTTCTATGTTGTTTTTTTTTCTCATTACTTTCTTTTTTGTCACTGGTGGTTATTTGGTTTTTGTTTTCCTATTCTTGGCATTCATCCTATTCACTGCGCGTTAGAATATTTGTTATATTTTTTACGTTGGTAATATTGGCTGGCTGGTTCGTTGGTTGGTTGTCGTTGTGGTTGTGATGTTTTTGCACTTTTATTTTAGTTTTTGCAGGCGGCGCTGCGTTATTGCGGTTTTCTTGGCTGCTGTTCTAGTAGCTACTACTACTAAAATTCAATGGAGCCAATGCAAAGCAGGCGCTCGCTTCTGCAGCAGCAACTGCCACACTCTTTGCGGTTGCAATGCAGCTGTGAGCAGAGCCAGCCGAATATCAGATTTCTTCTATTTTTTATTATTTTGTCAGTGGCACTGCAATCACTGCCGTTAAAGCTGCACAGCACAAAAGGGAACACTGTGAAGAGTCTGTGGTATATTTCCAGGGTCTAAGGAATATTTATGACCCTGAGATTAACAGAGAAACTAAAATTAAAATCAGAGAATTTGTTGGGCTTGCCATTCGCTGTATGAAAAAAATAGTGGATTCTGCGATGAAACGATGGAGCTGGGGAAACATGAAGAAATACATGCAGAAGTGTTTAACTTTAGACAAAACCGAACTTTATATACTCAGCGTATGCTTTAGTGAAGTATTAGCAGCTTTGGATTCGGTGAATGTAAGACAAAACTGAACAGCGTTGCAAAACACAACAAAGTTAGTCTTATTTGGGTGCCTGGACATTGTGGTATTACAGGGAACGAGTTAGCTGATAAATTGGCTAATGAAGGTTCTGCAAGTATGCCACCAGGCCCTGAGCCCTTTTTAGGTGTAAATTCCGCATCGATTCAACTATGGATTGCCGACCACATGAGATCTACCCATAGAGGACGTTGGCCTGAGTTGAACTCGTGCAGAGTAGCCAAGTGCTTTGTGAAAGAACCAAACAGGAAAACAGCGACCTTTCTCCTAAAACTTAGCAGAAAGGACCTGAGAGTACTGATGGGTGTAATCACAGGGCACACCATGGGGGTCATAGACAGCCCGTTATGCCTATCCTGTCTTGAGAATGACGACACTGCAGATCATTTTCTCTGTAGCTGCCCTGCATTTTCCAGAATCAGACTTAGGATATTGGGTTTCGATGTACTGAATATGGATAAAGTTCATACTCTTCCTCTTCCGGATCTCTTAAAATTCATCAATGAATCCAAGAGATTTGTGGAAGAGTCACCTCAAACTAATTTGTCCGTCTTACCATTCACTTTTTAGCTTTCCTATCTCTATTCTTTATACTGATATCTATCCGGGTGTAGTACAATGGTCTACTGACTGAGTGCTTGGACTTGTCCAACCCCCCACAAATCTAATCTAATCTAATCTAATTCCTGGCCTTAATGGCAAATTTGTATGGAGAAAATAGCAGCAAACTACGTGAAGTTCGCGAGTTCGTTTTAATCGCTTAGCTAATAAGCAACTTGCTTAAATCAGTGCTTCCAAGTAACAATATTTTGATTACAAAAAATATTACACGAATTTTACCTATTTTGAATTGCCTATATGGAATATTAAAATCCGAAAAAATTTGTCGTAGGTACATTTTTGATTATGCTGAATTTTTCTTACGGGTTCTACATTGAAGGAGAAAGGGTGTTTTGTTTCGAAAATAGATAAAATTAAAATTTGAGATTTCATAGTTTTTAACTCCATTTTTAACTTTTTCAAGAGTTGATAACTCCAACTATTTTCGCTTAATTTTGAAACTAAATACTGAATTTTGATGAATCAAAGGGAAACCATTTTAGTAAAAATTATCAATCGTACAAATGTTTCAATCGAGTTTTTATTTGCTCACTACTTAAATGTACGAGGGCGATTCAATATGTACCCGTGCTTGATGACGGAGCGCTCCTGAAGGCAGTTGATGTTAGCATCGTGTACTGCCTTCTATCAAATAAATTTCAGACTGATTGATAGCCTAGTTTAGATTTGGCAGATATTCAAGTAAGACGGTTAATTGATTTCGTGATTTCCGCTAAGATGTAAAAAGAGCAGCATCGTTCGGTAATTCGCCTTTTGTTTTTGGATGGAGAAATGCGAGGAGATAAACGCAAAGTTGGATGCTGTCTATGGGGACGCTTCGCTATCTATGACCACAGTTAGATATTGGTTCAACGAATCTAAACGTGGGCGAACATCCGTTTTTGATGCGGAGTGACCAGGACGCCCGGCAGATGTGGTTAACGAGGAAATCATTCAAAAAGTCCACGACATGATTCTCGTTGATCGACGAACGAAAGTGCGCGGAGTAACAGAGGCTATAGGTGTGTCGTTCGGAATGGCTATTAATATTTTACATGATAAGTAGGCGATGAAAAAATTATCGGCCCGGTGCGTGCAGCGATTATTCACGGTGGACAACAAGTGGATGCGGTTGTTAAGAAGATATTTACGCGTCGAGTTGTCACTCTTGATGAAACTTGGATTCATCATTACACACATCCAATGGAATTCTGCCAATGAATCTGCTCTAAAGAAACCGAAGTCAGTACCATCGGTCGAAAAGATCATGGTGACGATTTTGTATAATATGAACGGCGTCGTCCTCATGGATTGGACTGGATATTACAGTGCGTTATTGGATCGCTTTGACGAAAAACTGTAGGAGACGGGCCAGATTCCGCGAAAGAGAAGGTGCCGTTTCACCACGATAACGCGCCAGCACATTCATCCGGAGTTGTTGCCGCCAAACTGCGTGAATTGCGTTACGAATTTCTGCCGCCCTCCCCATATTTACTCGATCTGGCTCCCTGTAACTGTTTCTTGTAACATGAAAAAATGGCTCACGGGAAAAAAATGTGGTTCAAACGAGGACGTCATCGTACGGACGTATTTGAAGAGTTCGACAAATCCAATTTTTTGGAGGGGTTAAAAAAATGGCCAGAGCGTTGGGAGAAGTGTATTTTTCTAAACGGGGACTATATTGAAAAATAAAAAGTTTTTTTGTGAAAAAACGCTGTCTTCATTTCTAACTCGGATACTTATTGAACCTCCCTCGTATAATAGGTTAGGTTAGGTTTCAGTGCGACAAGCGAAACAATGCCTAGCTCCGGGCAGAGGAATCTTTGATAAGCTATTGTTCTTTCAGCAGAGTAAACTTAAGACTTTTAACTGGTTGCTTTACGAGCCGCTGCAACCGAATGGGTTGATGCGTGACTATTACTCGAAAATGCATGAAACAGCAACAATTATAAAAAATTATTTTCTTTTGCGTATGGGAATAAGTTTCCGTCCTTTCCGTTCTTAGCCAAAGTTACGAATTATTTAAACAATAAACTTCATGCCATTGGAAGCTACAACTTTACTCCATCTTTCAGGCAGCATACGGATTCCTCTGACGAAAAATTCGAGTTCTTCTGACTTGATCCATTCATTGAGCCAGTCTGCGATGCTCTCGTAACAAGTGAACCGCTCTCCAATAAGGGCTGACGTAACAGATTGGACTACAATCAGGTGCAATGTCTGGGGAATACGGCGGGTGGGGCAAGATTTCCCAATTCAGTCCCTCTAAATATGTATGGACCGATTTAGCAAAGTGTGGTCTGGCATTGTCATGCAGCAAAATTAGTTTGTCATGTCTACCGTCTACCGTCCCATTCTGGCCGCTTTTCTTTGAGAACTCGATTCAAACGCATTAGCTGCAGTCGGTAAGGATCGAGAGTGATGGTTTCAGATAGTCCAAGGAGTTCATAATAGATGAAACTCTTCTAATCACAACATAACTTTTGAAACAAGAATATTTTTTTCGCTGTCAGTGGACCTGGTTCACCTGGCAGGCTCCAACATTTTTGACGCTCGACATTCTGTATCACCAGTGACGATGCGATGCAGAAAACCTTTTCTTTTCCGCCGTTCAAGAAGTATCTGACACGTCACCAAACGTCTTCCGATATCCCCCTCCTTCAATTGATGTGACACCCAATTACCTGCTCTATTCCCAGAACCATTCCCCTCGCATGCAAATGTTTACCGACGGTTGATCTGCCAACATCCAACTCTTCAGACATATCATCAAGGGTTCGACATGCGTCTGCATCTAATAAGTGTTGAACTTCACTACGAGTATCTTCGAATTTTTCCAGTGCCACTTCGCTTGTTCGACCTTTATCACTCACGTCGAAATTGCCACTTTGGAAACGTCGAAACCACTCTTTACGGAGCTTTTTTTCGGGACGAACGCAGACATTTTTGACGTTAAAAATAGTAAAGGGAACACAAAAATAGTATCAGCAGCGACACCTCTTTTACGAGGGCGGAAACTTATAGAAACTACATATACCATAATAAAATAGGAAATTTTTTTATATACCTATTGATTAATTTTAAATTTTTTATTTAATTTAGTTTCAAATGTTTTATACAATTTTTTTCTAAATTTTAATTGATTTATTAATTTTAGTTTTAAATTTTTTATAAAGTTTTCAAAATTTTGAATTTTCTAATAAACTTATATTTTTTATTAAATTTTAATTTTTTTATTAACTTCTGTATTAAATTTTTTATTTATTTTATTTAAAATTTTTTATAAAAATTTTTTTCTAAATTTTATTGATTTATTAATTTTAGTTTTAAATTTTTTATAAAATTTTTTTCTAAATTTTAAATTTTTTACTAAATTTATATTTTTTATTAAATTTGTTTTTTAATTTAATTTTAAATGTTTTATAAAATTTTTTTCTAAATTTTAATTGTTTCATTAATTTTAGTTTTAAATTTTTTATAAAATTTTTTTCAAAATTTTAAATTTTCTATTAAATATATATTTTTTATTAAATTTAAAATTTTTTATTAAAACCATATTTTTTTATTAAATTTTTTTCTAAATTTTAAATGTTTCTTTAAATTTATATTTCTTATTAAATTTATATTTTTTATTAAATTTAAAATTTTTGTATTAAATTTATATTTTTTATTTAATTTAATTTTAAGTGTTTTATAAAATTTTTTTCTAAATTTTAATTGTTGTATTAATTTTAGTTTCAAATTTTTTGTAAAATTTTTTATTAAATTTATATTTTTTATTAATATTTTTATTTGATTTAGTTTTAAATTTTTTCTAAATTTTAATTTTTTTTATTAAACTTATATCTTTTTTAAAACTTTAAATTTTCTATTAAATTTACATTTTTATTAAATTTTCAATCTTTCATTAAATTTTGAATTAAATTTTTTATTTAATTTAGTTTTAAATTTTTTATTAAAGTATAAATTTTTTAGTAAAGTTAAAATGAATCAATATATTACAAATTTTCCTATTTTATTACATTATGCCACTTTTTATTATTTTCCAGCCACAGCTCCTGCGCCTGATTGGATGGTAATTGAGTGTCCTTCAGTCAGCCTGTCGTTGCATTACATTGATTGCTCAGCCTATAGGTTTTGCTGTTACTGTCAATCAGCTAACCTCGACGACGATGGTGCTGCTGTTTTTTTTTGGCTCTTTTTTGTTTGTTTTTCATTCAACCCAACAAGCAGCTGCAGTGGCAGCAGCGAAAATGCGTGCGGCACGCGCTTAGTTATATTTAATTGATTTTTTCTAACACCCTTTTGTCGCCTGCAAAAATATGTGACCTTTTCCCTCTCTGCCCTTTCAACAATTTTTATTTATTTTTCCCTTCATCAGTTCAAATACTTATTTGCCCCTAATAGCACAGCTGTACGTAGTTATGTTTGAGTATTTTCCCCAAAAAGTGTTTTGAGGACTGGCCTGGCTGTTCACTTTTGTCGAAAATGCATGACCCTGAGTTGTGTGGCTTACCGCAACCACCGTGTGACCGCTTTTACTGCGATTTTTTGTTTGTTTTATCTACAATATTAACTGTAATTGTTCTTTGTGCTTTTACTTTTTCCACCAAATATTTGCTGCGTGCGCGAAATTACTTAAATGCCAAACAGAATGCGAGTTTATTGCAGGCAGGTGACTACCACAACAACAACAGCAACAACAAACACAACAACAACACCAATGAACGAATTAAATCACATGAATGTTTCCTAAGGAGCGTACACGAACACAACTCGAATACATACAGACAAACAAGACGACTTTTTAAGGAGCAAACGCGTGGTGTAGGAAGAAGTTGAGGACTGCAAACCATTGAAAAAGTGAGCGCTAAAAGAAATGCTTGCAGCACAAGCACACACAGACACACACATAAGCAGAGAGTAATGATTTTCACTTTTCTTAAATTTTAGAATTTCTTTTTTGTTTTAATTCTTGTTTTCTAAAGCTTTTATTTATTAATTTTTTTTAAACGCGCGCGTTTGCTACCCATCCAACGCATCAAGTCCTTTCGAAAACGTCCAATTGGGGCGAAGCTTGAACAGAAACTGACTGCTATTGCTGCTGGTCGTAAGTTATGTGCTTTGGGATGCCGTTATTCTCCGACACGACCGTCTCAGGCGCTCGATGCCGACCGCATCCGAGTCATAAAAAAAAAACAAATCATATTCGCTGCAGCCAACATGTCGCATGCAGGTTGCAGTGAATTCACCGTTGCGCCAAAGCAGTGGAAGGTGTGTGTGGGGGTGGAAAGCTCAATAAGCACTAAAATTAACACACGCACACACACACTCACTTAGTACTTTATGTTTTGTTACATTGCAAGCGATTTTGGCGCTGTTATTTGCAGAGTCTTTTCACAGAAGCCATCGCTGGTGCGTGCAGCTTTTTGGGTTGCCTCAACAGAAAAAAAGCTTTGCACTTTCGTATTTGTCAATAGGCACTTCAACGTTATACCTGCAGTTATTCACTAAATTTTACTTCCTTGCTATGGGAAATTAGGTCTAAATGGAATAGAACTAAAATTTGCGCTACCCCTCTATTGGTGAAAGTTTGACTGGTTACTTTTAAACGATTTAAATGCGATAATGGGTATAAATTGCAGGATCACTCTTCTTATGAATTGGGCAGAGCGCATTTACATAAATTCCGATCGGCAGGCAAGCTTTCATCCTACCTTATTTTGCATAGAAAAACTTCTGCAATGACGGTTAAGGTAAGCCTAACTTTTCCGCGTGTGTGCCGATCGACCAGTGACCGGTAAACACAGTTACGACTTTCGAAATTGAATGGCGTAGACTACCCAGGACTTTCTGAGTCCTCTGTTCATTGTATTGATGTCCTAGGGTTTTCGAATGGAAATGGAACTCCAAATCTTCTGCGTTTTCCTGGGAAATAAGTTTTGCGTTTCCTCTTTAACAACAGTCAAGGGGATGCCGATGACCGAGTCGGAGACCTCTGAAACCAATTCAGTCAATCCCTTCCTGGCAAGCTCATCAGAAATTTCATTTACCTCCATGTTCCTATATTCTGGAACCCAGAACATAGAGACGTCACCTGCACATCCAAGAGATTTGATATCCTCTTTACAGAGTTGACTTATTTGGATCTGCACCATTTAGGTTGGCAGAGCCTTGATCGCAGCTTGACTATCGGAAAAAATGTTGATATCTCCCTCGCTTCCACGATCTCTAAACATTTTGCACGCCTACAGAATCGGAAAGCCTTCTGTCTGATAGTGATCAGCTTTCGGCAGTCTTCAGGAAATACATAGATAAATTGGCTGATTAAGAGAAAACTCCCGCTTCAACTCCCGATTCTATCTTAGAACCGTCAGTGAAGATAGAAGTACCAGTGTCGGTGCAGATTTCCCTCTCGTTCCAATCCTGCCTACTTGGAAAGTCAACGCCCTGGTACCCCCTCAAACACCAGTTTGCGGATAGGGAGATCTGTACGAAGTTCAGATAAATACGATGTTAACTGCCCGAAATTGCTACCATGTCCCTTGAGAGATTTCCTCCAGAGGTCAACCTCTTCTCAACTCAACCTCCTAAAAGACGATGGGAAGTAGCTGCAAAACGACAATCAGGGCAGCACTGGGACAAGTTCTATGTGCTCCGGTGATGCCTGTGCAGATGCAGTCCTTTGCAGCCTCCCCAGTTTAGTGATATTATAGCCCTTCTGAAGAGCTTCCCGCCAAACTAGGCATCCATAAGATAAAATGGGCAGAACCACTGCGTTGCACATCCAAAGTACGACTTGACCCCATATTTTACCGGTCATAGATTTGCAGGAGTAGAAAGCTATACTGACTGGCCTTCTTTACCCGATTTTCAATGTGTGGCTTGCAAAGGATTTTGGAGTCAAGTATCACTCCAAGATACCTAACTTCCGATGAAAGCGGAAGCGTGTTGTTTAATTAGGGAAGTCTAAAAAGTGTGGGGAGTTTCGGAAGACTGCTGGGCTGACAAGCTGCCTAAACAGGGGACCCTGGAGACGGTTTCAATGCGAAATGAAGAATCTGCTTCTGCAAAGATGGGCCCCATGCCAACTCAGCGAGCACTGGTTTAGTGCGCAAATGTGCAAGTCGCGATGTCATTCTGGCCACGGGTACATTAAGGCGCTCGAGGGGACTTCTAAAGCTAACAAAGCCGCGGCTCTCTAGTTTAGTAGGTATCCCTACCGGACATTGTCCGATAGGTATGCATGTGGTGAGGCTTGGGATTGCTTCAAGTCCTTTCTGCAGAAGCTGTTTTGTGGACAAGGTGGAATCTTCTCAGTACCTTTTTCTTAGCTATCCTGCCTTCCTCGGGCAAAGATTTAGACATCTGGGCCTCACGTTTTTGCTACACTCGCAGATATAGCGGGTTTAAATATCACCCACCCTGTGAAATTCATCAGTAGCTTGAAAGAGCTAATACGAACGTAAATTTGCCACCTGTATGCATGTTTCCTTTCCTTCTCCTTTCCCCCTGTATGGTATCACTTCGATGAAATTTTGTAGATTTGTCCAAGTCGGCCCCTCTTAAGGGCAGCAATTCAACCTAACCTGGGGACTTATATTTTCTGGTAAAGAAAAGTATTGGAATTTTAGAAAAGTATTAGAATTTAAAAAAAGGGCGGCCGCCGTAGCCGAATGGGTTGGTGCGTGATTACCATTCGGAATTCACAGAGAGGTCGTTGGTTCGAATCTCGGTGAAAGCAAAATTAATAAAAACATTTTTCTAATAGCGGTCGCCCCTCGGCAGGCAATGGCAAACCTCCGAGTGTATTTCTGCCATGAAAAAGCTCCTCATAAAAATATCTGCCGTTCGGAGTCGGCTTGAAACTGTAGGTCCCTCCATTTGTGGAACAACATCAAGACGCACACCACAAATAGGAGGAGGAGCTCGGCCAAACACCTAACAGAAGTGTACGCGCCAATTATTTATTTTTTTTATTTTTTTATTAGAATTTTAAAAAGGGCATTACATCCATGGTATCACCCTGTATGCGCATAAGACATTGGTCTTTTTCAAGCCTCTAACATCTTTTGCTTTGCCATCACACTTTCATTTCATTATCTTCACACTCGATTTTAACTAAGCCAAAGTCATATCTTCAACTTTTATTCATAAACATACTTACATACTTACACACACATTTAAGAAACTTTGTATGTATTTGTGTGTATTAAATTACCAGTGACACGTTCACTTGATTAAATGACAGTAAAACACCGCGGAACCGCATTGATAAGGCAGCACACAGACTACGCCTTAGTTCCTGCAGTCAATTACGTGTGATTGTTGTTGTTGTTATTGTAGTTACTTGCTACTCAATATTCAATCTGGCAGATGTGATATTTGATAGCAGACGTGCGATCGGAAGCGAACGTTCATCGTCGCCAGTCCACAATGGCCGGACGAAGACAAGGCATTCAAGGAATTTTCGTACAAAGCCAACGCAATTGAGTAGACAACCGTTTCAGTTTTGTTTCAACTTTCGATGTCGTTGGTTTAGTTCGTATGCGGAGTGTCTTAGAAAAGTGTCTTCAAGTCACCGATTATAGCTGAGAGATAACTGTGTGCGGCGCGTGTGAGTGTGTGAAATCAAATCAGCAATCAGAGCAAAGCTTATCGAAGATGGCTTGCCCGTACGCTGGAAATGGGTGCGTAGTTTGCCGGCTTATCATTTTTTTTTTGTTTTGTGTAATATGGATTTTGAAAATTTGTGCGTTCTATATATTTTGTTTCTGATGCTCTCTTAGATCATTGCACGATGACTCCGCACATCCATTGGGCACCGAGATCGGCATGATCTATGGCGAATACCTGATGCTGGATAAGGTTTTGAATGCGCAACGAATGTTATCGGTGGTGGATAATCGGCCTGTGCACGACGAACATCTCTTCATTGTTACACATCAAGGTCAGCTAAGTGTCTGTGTGTGTGTGTGGTATTGGCGTTAAAAATCTTTGCTTATATGTAAATATGGGGTGCAGACCTCCAAAACAAAAAAAAATGAGTGTTAATTTAAAAACATATATCAGAGTAAGTATTTAACTAAAGATGTTGCATAGAGAGTCCAATGAGTCTTTTCCCTTGTGGACTCCATTCAAAAGCCATTTTTGCCATGTTGCTGTTCTCTTTACGTAACGCGTGACCAATCCAGCTCCATTTTATTTTTTTGATTTCCAGATTAGTGGATATGTTGATTGTGAGAGCGTGAAGATTCTTGTTTGTGATGGTAAGTGGCCAGAAAATACGGCAGATTTTTCGGAGGCATTTATTTGAAGAAAGCTGCACGTGCTTTACATAAGCGCCCACCAACATCTGCATCTGCACCTCCACCTTTAACTATCCCACTGTAAAAATAACATACCCTATGATCAGAAAGTACCGAGAATGTTTAAATAAAATAAAACAGAGTTAAACTTCAGGCAAATTTATTTTATCTCCTTCAAAATATGAGCCGTCTGAAGCAACACATATGTGCCAACGTTTAAGCCAGTCCTCCATGCACCCTTGGTAAGCCGACGAAAAGATGGCCTTCAGCTCTTTCGTCGCATTCTCTTTGGTCTCCTCTATCGATTGAAATATCCCTCCACGAAGTGGTATCGTATCTTCAACTTGGGAAACAACAAGAAGTCGCACGGGGCTATATCAGGTGAATAAGGTGCTTGCACGATGGTATTTACTTGGTGTTCGATCAAACAATTCAGCACAATTTCGGCTCGATGCGATGGCGCGGTATCATCATGCAAAATCTAAGAATTGTTTTTCCACATTTCCGGCCGTTTGCGACGTACAGCATCTCTCAAACGCTTCAAAACGTATAAATAGTGACAGATTTGTATCTTACAGTCATTCCAACATAAGAAAAAAATATGGACCGGGTCCCACGTGCGCAGTTCGCGTAAATTAAACATTCCCGGTACTTTTTGAGCATAGGGTAGACAAACTGCTGAGCATCAGCGGTTGACTCAGTGCTTTAATTCTTCCGAATGCTTAAAGGTTCTGTCACCGGTCCTTTCTTGCGCATAAGTTTTGTTTTTGCCAAGTTCACTTTTAAGCCCACCAACCAAGCATTTTCAGCAAGGGCTGCTAGTGCCGTGCCTTCTTAGTGCCGTGCAGTGTGTGAGGCAGGAAACTTATATTATTTGCATAATCTAGGTAGCTTAACTTTTGGAAGGGATTCCATTGAATTCCATCCGGGGCTTTGCGATCAGTTTTCCTTAAGATTCCATCCGGCTCTAATATGAAATACAGAGATGACAAAACAAAGCATTGCCATACTCTCAATAGGCTGAGTCTAATTTTGAAGTTATAGTCGCCTTTTTCTTTACCCAGGACGGAGGTGCACTTATGTACAATGGACCTGTGGTGGTACCTTTGTTACGGTTTCAATGCTCTTAGAAAAAAAAGAGCCAGCTTGTATGCTTTGTAAACTTCAGAAGTCGTGAGCTAAGTGTGAAACAAGGGGTGAAAAAAGAGAGCTTCTCTTGCCCTCGCCGGTAGCAGAATTAGTGTTTGACCGTCGCATTGTCCAGCACAACAACTAATCTTGTATGATCTGACGTATCTATTTACAAGGGTTTTAGTCAAGAGTTTTACGAGATTTCAATGCTATCAACTATGAAATTCAAATTCAATTCATTCAAAAATCAACACCGAAAAAAGAATTTAGCGTATGTTTCAGCCCTCCATTGATAGCCAAGCGGCTGTTAAAGGAACTATTTTTGACTAACTCGAAATGTGTCCAACAATGGAGATCCAAAGTGGATGAACTCTACGCAAATAGGCGGGTCACTATTTACTGGAAATGAGAGAGCCGATTATGTCGCTAAGGCAGGTGTTTGCTAGCCGAGACTGGGCACGTCAGTCATATACCCATCACTCGCCTTTCTGAAATCGGAACTAAATAAGGAAATAGCTCTGGAACATAGTCGATATGGGAATACTCAACCTCGTAGAAAAACTGCTAAATTTATGCTAAGTATTTTTTATTTATCAAATTTTATTTTATCACCCTCTAGAAAATACTGCAAAATATTGGTTGGAGTACTGGCGCGATACTGTCTCATGCCACATCACGCAACAAAAATGGTATTAATCCAGAGTGATGTGTGTAACACTTGTAGCGAAGCGAATGCTAGCGATATTTTGGCACTGTTCTGCTCTTTGTAGGACTCGGCAAATTCGCCTAGGATCACAATATTTTCATCATTGAAGGACACTGCTGACAAAAGGCTGAACGGCTTGCTAAATACATAGCACTGGATCCTAGAGGTCTAGATTAGATTAGATTTGTGGGGGGTTGGACAAGGCCAAGCACTCAGTCAAGAAAAATAAAAAAGTGTGTGGTAAGACGAATAAATGAACCTTAAGAGATCCGCATGAGGAAGAGTATGAACTTTGTCCACACTCAGTACATCGCAATCCAATATATTAAGTCTGATTCTGGAAAAAGCCGCACAGCTACAGGGAAAATGATCTGCAGTGTCGTCATTCTCAAGACAGGATAGGCATAACGGGCTGTCTACGACCCCCATGGTAACCATATGCTGACCACAGACGTTGTACCCTGTGATTACACCCACCAGTACTCTTAGGTCCTTTCTCCTCAGTTTTAGGAAAAGGTCTATGTTTTCCTGTTCGGTTCTTTAACAAAGCACTTGGCTGCACGAGTTCAACCCCGACTAACGCCCTCTATCGGTAGACCTCATGAAGTCGTCAATCCATAGTTGAATCGATGCGGAATTGACACTTAGAAAGGGTTCAAGGCATAGTGGCATACTTGCAGAGGCTTCATTAGCCAATTTATCAGCTAACTCGTTCCCTGTAATACCACAATGTCCAGGCACCAAAATAAGACTAACTTTGTTGTGTTTTGCAACACTGTTCAGTTTTGTCTTACATTCACCGACTAACTTCGAAGAGCAGCGCGGGTAAGCAAGGGCTTTCAGTGCAGCTTGACTACGAGGTCTAACTGAGATCTTTTTTAGAGATCAGCCAGGACCACCTAACCTAACCTAATCCTTGAATGCGCAAACCTTAATATTGTTGAATTGATAGACTTTGAAAAGACTACCACCATCAAAAGGTATAAACAATTTTTACATTTGAAATAGTTGATTTTAAAAGTAAAGCTTTGTCCTATAGGACAGCATTCGCGGTCATTTAAGAGGTGAAACAAATATCAAAGTTGAAAGGCATCCAAACTTCTAAAGAAAAAATTCCTTTGGTTTAGAAAGCGGATATCCTTTCTTTCTTTAATTGTCTAGTTTTTCGTTTTAAAATATGCCTTTTCTGGATGAACTATGTATGCATTAAGCATTAAAATAAACTATTCAACTTTTCAGCTTACGAGCTATGGTTCAAGCAGATAATTTTTGAGCTCGACTCTATACGAGAAATGTTAAACATAGAGGATCTGGAAGAATCAAAGACATTGGAAATCTTGAAACGTCTCAATCGTATAGTACTAATACTCAAGGTAAATAAATACAAATCTGTTTTTTTCATTATTTCTTACAGTCCTCTGCAATTTTCTTCTTTCTCTCCCTATCTCTCTGCTTCCCTCTCTCTATCTCTCTCTCTCTCTCTCGCTCTGCTTATTTTTCTTCCTCTGTGACAGCTGCTCGTCGATCAAGTACCGATTTTGGAGACAATGACTCCCCTCGATTTCATGGATTTTCGCAACTTCCTCGCACCTGCGTCCGGTTTTCAGAGTTTACAATTTCGTTTGATCGAAAATAAGCTCGGTGTCAAGTCGGATCAGCGTGTCAAGTACAATCAGAAATACTCAGAGGCTTTTGGCGAGGAACCGGCCGCAATGGAAGCGATTGAAAAGTCAGAAAACGAGCCTTCAATGTTGGATTTAATACAGAAATGGCTTGAACGTACGCCTGGCCTTGAAACGGACGGTTTTAATTTTTGGGCCAAATTCGAAGCGAGCGTTGAGAAATTCTTGGCAGAGCAAGTGCACAGAGCCATGGTGAGTTCAAAAAGCACAATGCAATTAAATAGTATGGCAACTCAATCTCAATCGCTGTACTACTCCATCCATATCATCATCATCATCGTCATCATCATCTTCAACATCTTTGCAGCAAGAACCCGTCGAAGCGGCACGCAACTATCGTCTCATGGACATTGAAAAGCGTCGTGAAGTCTATCGCAGCATTTTCGATCGTAATGTGCACGAGGCATTGGTGTCGCGTGGCGATCGCCGTTTCAGTTACAAGGCATTGCAAGGGGCCATCATGATTACCTTCTATCGCGATGAGCCACGCTTCAGTCAGCCGCATCAGATGCTTACGCTGTTGATGGACATCGAGTCGCTCATAACGAAATGGAGATGTAAGGAAAATTATATTAAAAATATTCAGTGTCCAAGTGAAGAATGGGCTTGGCACGCGATATTTTGTTTGCTCTCATTTGCTTTGTCTTCACTGGCTCTGCTTCTTTTGTTTTTTTTTTCAGACAATCACGTGATTATGGTGCAACGCATGATTGGTTCGCAGCAACTGGGCACAGGCGGTTCTTCTGGCTACCACTATTTGCGCTCCACACTGAGGTAATTCGATTTAAGTTTTCATTCCCATCAGTGGCTAATAAGTTTCTGATTATTGTCTGTTTGTTTACTTTGCTTTCGCAGTGATCGTTACAAGGTGTTTTTGGATCTATTCAATTTGTCCACTTTTCTTATTCCACGCGAAGATATTCCACCGCTTGACGTCTCCATGCGAAAGGAATTGATCAATTGATGTCTTGTTGCATTTTAGATAAAGATAAGTGATTTAAGAAGAAATTTGTTTAATAAAAAATCGTGCTTTAGCGATATTTCACATTTCGATTACTTAGTTCCTAAATGCTACGGTTGCTTAGATGCTACAATTCATTGATATTCCATTCTAATTGAATATAAAACAGATTAGTTTATAAGAGCATACAACCGCTGGCCTACGGTATGCCACCGATATTGATTTTATCGACCTGAACGACCATGACAAAGCTGAGGCCTGTTGTGAAATCGATAAAGAAGCGGAGCGATGGGGCTGAAGGTGAATATGGATAAGACGAAGCATCGTCTGTCATCAAACAAACCGGCAATCGCATCTCCATTCCATTTTGTGGAACAGCATCGATTCGCACGCTACAAACAGGAGGACGATTATTTCTTATCCTTGTTGGGATCAATCAAGAATTTCTTCCTTAGAGACGCCAACACTAATGAGAGTTGAACTAAGCGGGATTCTTTTTTTGAAATTTCATAGCACTTTAATTCCTTCTGCATTTTTTCTTTCCCAAATTTTAGTTCCCAACCAAGTGCTTTGCGCCAGTGTCAAGCGTTGAGTAACTACTACAGGGTCCGGCACTCGAAGTGTAACCAATTAAAAAGGACACACATTTATAGTTTAGAAAATTACGTTTATTCAATTCAAAGTAAAAAATGTGTGAAAATAATACAAAATTAAGAATCAACTTACTTTTGCTCGATATGACCACCTTGAGACTTTGACTATGGCCTTGAGACGGTCCAGAAACGAATCGCAAGCTACCCGAATGTGACTTGCAGGTATTTTGGCCCACCCGCGGACAAGGACTTTTTTCAGCGCCTCGAGACTGGTGAATCTTTTAGTTCGGACCCTGCTCTCCAAAATGGCCCAAAGAGAATAATCCATCTGATTCGCGTCTGCTGAATTTGAGAGCATTTACGTGGACGTTATAAAGTTCGGAACGTTGTTTTTCCATTGCCATTCTTGGTTCACTCGTGCTTTGTGAGACGGTGCCGAGTTCTGTTGAAACGTCCATAGTCTGCCACCGAAATGTTTTTCTACCTACGGCTTCAAAGCAACCTCCAGAATACTTTCCCGATAATATTTCGCATTTATCTTGACGCCACGCTCGATGAAAACGATTGCAGAGCGCGCATCTGTGGTTACAGCGGCCTAAGCCATTACCTATGACGGGTGCTGCCTTCTGGTGGCCAATCGATAACTGAAATTCTCGTATGCAGGGTCGCTCAAATAAACCCTATCGTTTCGGGAGTTTACGAATTGCTCAATTTGAAAAATTTTCTCATCAAAAAAACCATGTTCGGAAATTGACCGCTTTCGGCCATGCTTCGCTTCATTCTCTTAATGTCTGACTTGCTTTGGAGTGAGATCATTCGTCTTTTGGATCTTGTAAGGCTTGACGTTGAGATCATTTTTGAGTATGCGGCGGATGCTACGGTCAGATATTTTCAGTTCTTTCGCCATTTTATTGACATTTCGTCGGAGATTTCGCTAAATGCGCTTCTTCTCTTTTGGAACCATTTAACGTGGCGTTGCAGTCTTTTGATGACCACCTCCATGACGTTTCGCGATGTTACCAGTATCATTGTAACTAGTAATGGTGCGATAAATAAAAACTTTATTTACTTTAAGGAGCTCGAGCTCATGAACAATCACTGGTTGTGATTTTCCAGCCAAATATAATGCATTCGCACTAATACGTTTGAAATGCATTACTGATTTTCTTTTTTCGCGTTTACTCTCGGCAAAATGCTTCCGCGCTCTTGTAAACAATACTCTGGTCTGTAATTTAGCCTCATAGCAGACAGCTTGTGGCCGTTGGTTACACTTTGAGTGCCGGTCACTGCATATTTTTCTCAGAATCTTTCTTTGATTGCACCGGATTTCAGAACCCAGACTTCGCAACCGTATGTGAGTGTAGGTCTTATGACAGTTTTCATAGTTTCTGGTTCCTGGAAAGTAATTCCTACTTAATCAACTTTGTATGTGCGAAGTAAGACTTATTTGCAGCTTGTATCCGGTCTTGTATGGCAATAGATGTATCTTTCTGTGTGCTCAGCACAACTCCAAGATACTTAAATTCATTGACCATTTCAAAGTTATAGTTGCCGATTTCTAAGTTATATGTTGCGCGCTGCACCTCCGTTATATTTGGTTTTTTCTTCGTTGATGATAAGTCCTACCATCCTAGCAGATGATTCTAGACGCGCAAAAGTTTCTTGCAGAGCCTTTTTGTTTCCGGCTATGATTACGATGCCATCTGCACAAATTTGTGTACATTTGCAGACAATTGTGCCACCGGGATCTACATTCTGTCAAAAAAATATCAGGAATTGTTAATTTAAAAAACGCGCGTTCACATATTTCCAATTTTTTTGTGCTAGAATCTTGGCACAACTGTCCTCTAAGCGTCGCAGAGTTTGAGCGGGATCTGTCAATTAGCTTTTTTTTTGGTATTTAATTATATCAGTCAAACGCAGGTGTGCTCTGCGATTTTCACTATGGATAAAAATATCGAACAAAGAATTTGTCTTAAATTTTGTGTTCCGAACGGGTTTTCGTGTGCGGAATCGTTGAAAATGTTGCAAAAGGTCTATGGCTTGTGTGCTTTATCCAAAACATGGGTCTGCAAGTGGTATAAGACTTGTGTAGAGAGCCGAGAAGTCTTGAAAGATTTGCCCCGATCTGGTCGCCCATCAACGTCTTCAACGGATGAAAACGTCAACAAAGTCAAGGAAACGGTGCTGGAAAACCATCATTTAAGTGTGAGAGAGGTAGCTTGTGACCTCAGCGTGTCTCACGAATCAATTCGCAATATTTTACACCAACAATTGGGCATGAGACGCGTGGCTGCTCGACTCGTTCCAAGAGAGTTAAATTTCTTTAAAAAAATTCATCGGAAGAACGTGGCTGAAGACATGTATGAGCAAGTGAATTCGGAGCCAACGTTTATCCAACGCATCATAACAGCTGATGAGACGCGGGTATATGAGTTTGACATGCAAACCAGTCAACATGCAACCAGGCGGCTGAATGACGCTATCCACATGAGCCGAAACCCAAAAGACCACGTCAAAGTCGGTCAAAAGTTAAAACCATGCTACTCATTTTCTTTGATTATCATGGTTTTGTGCACTCGGAATTCGTTCCAAATGGTTCTACGGTAAATAGAGAATATTATTTGCGATGCTTGAGAGAGAATATGCGTAGGAAATGGCCCAATTTGTGGAAAGGGTGTTTTGATGCCTGGACTAATCATTGGCATATGTGTATTGCTTTGAATGGAGACTATTTTGAAGGCGACAAAATAAATTTTGATTATTAAACAAATATTTTGCGTTTTATTGAACTACTCCCGGTACTTTTTTGACAGAATGTATTAGGTATGCAACTAAGTTCTCGCTGTTTGTCAATAGATGCCGCCAGCAGTGTGTGATAGTCGATGATTCTAACATAACCTAAACGTCATAAACCAAGCTTAGACATATGGTAAACAAACTGATTCGACACATTAGTGATTTTGTTTTGGTATCATATACTTTTGGTTTTGTGAATATGTCTGCTTTGTGCCGAATAATCGTCATTTGCGAGAAGTGTTGATTTTCCTCTTTCATTCGGAAAAAAAACGGCGGCTGAACCGCATCGAGACATCGGGAGCTACAAAAAGTTTATGGAGATGCTGCTTTAAGTGAAACAACGTGCCGAGATTGGTTCCGTCTCTTCAAAGACGGTTATTTTAATGTTGACGACCGTCCGCGTGAAGGAAGGCCAAAAACCTTCGAAGACGACGAATTGGAGGCATTGCTTAATGAGGATCCGTGTCGAACGCAAGAAGAGCTTGCTTCAGTATTAGGAGTTACCCGCCAATCCATTTTCAAGCGGTTGAATGCTTTGGGAATGATTCAGAAACAGGGTATTTGGGTTCCTTATGAGTTAAAACCAAAGGATGTTGAACGTCGTTTTTTCGCTTGTGAACAACTGCTCCAGCGGCAACAAAGGAAGGGTTTTCTTCATCGCATCGTGACGCGTGATGAAGAATGGATTCATTACAGCAATCCAAATCCAAAGAAAATAAAGTCATGGGGACTGCACGGTGATGCAATGTCGTCTATGTCGTCACCTTGGCCGTATATTCACGCTGCGAAGGTTATGCTATGTATTTGGTGGGACCAAGCTGGTGTTATTTATTATGAACTGTTAAACCCAAGCGACATCATCACTGGGGATCGGTATCGACTTCAATTGATGCGATTGAGAAACGGCCGCAATACGCGGAGGGGCATGAAAAAGTGATTCTAGAGCATGACAATGCTCGGCCTCACGTAGCCAAACCCATTAAAACCTACCTGGAAACTAAATGGGAAATCCTACCTCACCCGTCATATTCTCCAAATATTGCGCCGTCTGATTATCACCTGTTTTGAACGCTGGCACATGGTCTAGCTGACCAGCAGTTCCATTCACATGAAGACATCAAAAAATAGCTGAATAGGCGAACAGTTTTACCACGACGGTATACGAGATCTACCAGAAAGATGGGGAAAAGTAGTAACCATTTTTTCAGAATAAAGTAGTGATTTCATGAAAAAAACAGCGAGAACTTAGTTGCGCACCTAATAACGGGTGATTTTTTAGCTATTATCTTTTTAAACAGTTGGTTTAAACAGCTGACGCACGTTTCCATTTTATGGCCAGTTTAATCGACCCACTGAAGCGGCTATTCGAGCTATTGTGACTAAATTTAGAACCAAATTTACATTATTGGACATCAAACCACCAAC
Organism: Anastrepha fraterculus; assembly: GCA_037575425.1. Taxonomy (NCBI): domain Eukaryota; kingdom Metazoa; phylum Arthropoda; class Insecta; order Diptera; family Tephritidae; genus Anastrepha; species Anastrepha fraterculus. The sequence goes on from JAYXIM010005294.1 coordinate 398,986, forward strand.
ACGCTTACGTAGAGTGCGAGCTGAAGAAAATATCGCATCTGTATCGGCCAGTGTTAATGATGACCTTCAATTATCGATTCGTCGCCGTTCGCCGTTCGCAGCAATTGGGCCTCTGTTACTCAACAACGTGGAAAATTTTGCGAAAGGATTTAGGTGTGAAGCCTTTCAAAATACAGCTGGTGCAAGAATTGAAGCCGAACGACCTACCGCAACGCAGAATTCTTGGTGAATGGGCTCTTGGACAGTTGGCCGAAGATCCACTTTTTTATCGAAATATTACAATATGTTCAGCGACGAAGCACATTTTTGGATCAATGGGTACGTAAATAAACAGAATTGTCGATTTTGGAGTGAAGATCAGAGATCAGCCAGCAGAATTGCAAGAGCTACCAATTTATCCAGAAAAGGTCATAGTTTGGTGCGGTTTAAGGGCTAGAGGTATCATTGGATCGTACTTCTTCAAAGATGCTGCGAATCGTAACGTAACTGTGAATGGTGAGCGCTACCGTGAAGTGATATCCAACTTTTTTTTGCCTCAAAATGCAAGAGCTTGACTTGCATGACTTATGGTTTCAGCAAGACGGTGCCACATGCCACACAGCACGCGTAACAATGGACTTGTTGAGAGGCGAGTTCGGTGAACATTTTATTTCACATTCGGGACCTGTCAATTGGCCACCCAGATCGTGCGATATAATGCTTTTAGATTATTTTTTGTAGGGCTCATGTTAACGCTCATGTCTATTCAGACAAGCCTGCTTCAATTAACGCATTGGAAGACAACATTGAAGCATTTATATGTGAGATACCGGCCGAAACTTTCGAAAGAGTATGCCAAAATTGGACTAAGCGGATGGACCATTTGAAGCGCAGTCGCGGTCAACATTTGCATGAAATAATCTTCAAACATTAAATTATATGGACGGTACTATCGATTTAAATTTAAATTAAAATTTCATGCATTTTTCTGAATTTTACGTGTGTTTTTTTTGAAAAACTTTCCTATAGCTCTTAAAAAATCACCCTTTATATCAGCTAAAACCGTGTGTAGACAGAAAATAACACAAATTGAAAATCAGGTTATCGTCTTCGGAAAGCCTCTTTACTTACCGATTTTAAATGCAAGTAAGTAATTGAAATAAAATACCAAATTATTAAATTTTTACGAGTTATATACTCAGTCGTATTATATATTTATTTATATATATATACATATATATATTTATATGCATGTACATATCTATTAGTAATATACAATTTTAATCAAATCTCAATATCATAATTCAATATTATAATTTTTTTTTGTCATTTTTTGTTTTTTTTTTTTTTTGTTTTTGGTATTCTTTACTATTGTATATATTTCTCTTAGATGTAATTATTAATACGCTACAATGCTTTCGCTTGCTTTTCCAATTCGAACATCCGAAAATCCAAAAGAGAGCGCCCAGAAGGCTACACAACCGTAACGCGTTCGTACAATTGATTGCCGAAAGCTGGTTGCGCGCTGTGTGAAGCCTTTTCAAAAAAGGCTGCGAACGTTACATACACATTTATTTGTTTACTTAGATTTGCTTACTAATAACTTCTTGCTGCTTGCTTTCTTGCTAACTTATGGCTAGTACAGAAAAATACAGTTCTACATTTTCACTCTGTGTTCTGATGGGTTTTTATTCATTTATTTATTTATTTGCTGCTTTCTGATGCTGTTTTACTATGAAAAGTGTTTGGCGAAAATTGCATACAAATATGCGTACATACATACGATGCTTATGTGGAGTGCATATACAAGTGCATTTTATGTGTATGTATGTATGTATGTATGTTCACACATCTATTTATATGCACACATACATACATATAAATGAAGGTGACTTGCGTTGCTCTCCTTTTAGCACAATTATTAATTTGTATTTATACTCTTTTTTCTTAACTCACACTTGCCAGTCGCTTGTATGTATGTACGTAGAAATATTCGTTTGTATGTATGTATGCATGTGTGTGCTTTGTTTCATTATCATGCCTATTTCTCTATATAGTTACATATACATATATATAATATTTCTTTTGTCATTATCTCTGTCTCGAGATTTAGTTTTTTGGTCATTTTTGCGACAAAACTTTTTTCAACTTTTTTTTTTTAATATTTTTTTTTCCTTTCTTTTAAGCCATACTTTGCTTCATTTGTTAAGAATTTCGAGTGTTCGCTGCTATTGAATCGAGTCCCACACGCAATTCTTAGGTGCTTATAACAAATATATATAATATATAGTATGTATGTATTATATGTATGTAGTTATGTATGCCTGTATATATGTATTAAATTCTACATATGAGTATATATATGTGGCTCTATATTTCATTTATATACTGCAATTCATACGAGTATTTATATATGCAAATTTTTAAAAACTATTTTTCTCACTGCTCTCTGTAGATTTTTTACTTAATTTTTTATGTGATTTTTTTTTTAATTTTTTATATAACTTTTTGTATTATTTTTCATTTAATTTTTAATATAATTTTTTATATAAATTTTATTTTATTTTTTGTTTTTTTTTTTTTTTGGTTTTCGTGTATTCGTGGTGTTCTTGAACGTACTCGCCCAGCATTAATGCTCACTTCCGCTTAAACATACTATACATGCAATTACATACACACATGCAAATGTGTACATATCTGTATATTGTTTGATTTTTCATGTTTGTGTGTATGTATATATGTATGCACAGGCACTCACAGCTCATTTGATACAGCTACGATTTTCTTGTAAAGTGTTTTATATTTCATAATATTTTGCGAAAATGGAAGTACAGGGAGTGCAGATATTTTATTTATTTTGCTTTATTTCATCTTTCAACATAAAATGCAAAAAAGTGTTCACTAAATGCATTGCAATGCAAATAAAAAAAAAACATACAGAGAATTCACGCCGCAGCTTAAATGATGCAGTTGAAAAAAGGGCAACTATTTATTGTATTTCTAATTTTTAAAATTTTAAGATGCTTAGTACTTTTTGGATACTTTTATTATTAAGTACAGCTTGAAGTCTACGTGGCAGGGAGTCAACCAATTTCTTTGTGTACTCTGCACTAATTTCTTTCCAGCCTTCAAATGACGCTTTGTTAAGATTAGATTTGTTATGGATTTCAAAAAAGGACATTAAACTGAATGCCAAAATTACAGAGGCATATCTTTACTTAATACAGGTTATAAAGTATTTACTTACATATATTCTATTTGAGACACAGAATATTTATGCTGAAAACATCCTAGGCGATTACCAATGTGGTTTCAGAAACAGCCGCTCAACGATCGATCAAGGTTTTACTGTCCATCAGATATTTGAAAAGTTTTACGAATATAAAATTGATATACGCCCTCGTATTTCGTCTCTTTGTTGACTTCAAGAAGTTGTTTGACAGAATATATAGAGACAAAATAAGAACTGCGTCGTCTGTGTAACTAACTATCTTGAATTCGTCGGTTGTCATACGGAATCCATATGCAGCCATTTTGACTTGATCTATTACTTCGTCCATTATAATGTTAAATAATGTTGGACTCAGGCTGTCACCTTGTCTAATTCCTGATGTAATCGGTATCTATTAGACATGTTAGCTTTGAGTTTGCTAAGCCACACTTTGTAGTTCTTGTTTAACTCGCAGAATATTTCCAAGACATTTTTTTCAACCTTTTTTTGCTGAACAGCTCTATCACGTTCTTTAGTCTAACCCTGTCGAAAGCTATAGTAAGGTCTACAAAGCATAAAAAGGCTGGTTTGTTGTATTCCAACGATTTTTCTGCGATTTGTCTCATTATGAATATGGCATCTATAGTCGATCTGCTTTTCCGGAAGCCTTGTTGCTCTTCGCACATACCGTGTTTTGATGTTTCCTTTGCAATTATTTTTGTAAATAGTTTTGACATTGAGCAGAGTAAGGAGATGCCTCTATAATTATATGGATCTTTTTTGTCGCCTTTTTAGAATACTGTGATGATAATACTCTCCCTCCAAGCTTCTGGTATAGTCGTTGACTCGCAAATCTTGTGGAATAGTCTGCATATTTCATTGCATAGTGTTCGTCCTCCATATTTGATTAATTTGTTATTCATATTGCCAATCAATACCCGCCGGCTCTCTATTATATAATTGGATAATTGCTAGCCATACTTATATATCTGAAAGTTGGGGACCGTCACACATTATTTCATTGCTGTTTTCTGAAGTTCTGGTTTCGGTTCAGTATTTGTCAACAGGGATGAGAAATTATTGATCTATGATTCTTCCGATGTAGTTATTGTGTTAATAAGCTTGTTAATGTGTTTTTTAAGTTTCGAAGCCAGTTCCACATGTTTTTTTGGCTTCCATATATATCATGTTTTACAAACTCTCGCATACTAAAAATACGATTTTGTTCGTTGAAGCTTGCGCGGGGAATAGCTGTACTTTTAACTGCATCTTTTAAGCTGCGGCGTGAATTTTTTGTTTTTAAGTGCGCACACTTTTTGGATTTCATGTTGAGAAATGAAATAAAGCAAAATAAATAAAATATCTGCATATTCTGTTTTTCCATTTCTGCAAAATATTATGAAATAGAACAAGAAAATCGTAGCTGTATCAAATAAACTGTGAGTGACTGTATATATATTTTTTATTCCATGTATTGCATACGTTTTGGTTTCCGTAGCTTTTCAACTTCTTAATAAGAAAACTAAACTCCTACAAAAACAAATGTGAAATAAATAAAACTTAAATGTTATGCAAAAACTTATCAACTCTAAGTTCCTTTAAGTACAGTAAACGTGAGTATTTAGTATTTTAAACCTATTTCTATGGAATACTATGCTTCACTCTGTTACATACCTACTTATACATAAGCACATACATATACATGTATTCGAGACGTCCGACTCAACGCTGCTTGCTAATTTTATATTATAAATCTTTTGAATTTAAAACTCCTTTGCCAAGCCAAGTGTGGTTTAGAAATCTCTAACTAGCCCTTTTAATATATTTATTACATTTTTTTATATTTATTATAATTTTTTTTTTTTTGTTTTCATTTATTTATTCAGTTTTTTATTTATTATAGTTTTTTTTGTTATAGTTTTTTTTTGTTTTTTTTTTTTTCTATTTTCTACATCTCACTGCCGCACTAATTATTTGTATTTAAATTCTGTTTCATAAAAACCTTACTTTTTGTTGTTGTTTTCATGCAAGCTTTGTACGGTCGAGCCCCCTTTTTGGCACTGTCACTGAAAATTGTCGCAACTTTTATGTTTTCTACATACAAATACTTACACACCTACAATTTGATACACACCACCACGCCTTCAATTACTTACACTATGTAACTAAATGGATATACATACATATGTACATATGTGATATATAATTCATATACATACATAGTCCTAATTGTATACAGGGTGGCTAGCAATTGATTGCATTCCTTGTGTGGGGTCATACTGTAGGTCATTTGCAACAAAAAAAAGTTATCAATCATTAAATTGTAAAAATCAAGGGTGTTCAAATGAAGGCAGTTCTTAGCTCTTTTCTTATTGGCAAAAGCCCCTCCCCGAGGGTCCTGACTGATAATAGGTACCAGAGTTCTCATTCTGTATGCTGAAAAGCTAGCTAAGGCAAGACTTCATGGGCACGTGTTCGTTAGTCTTCAATAGAGCACAGCATTTGAAAATGGAGTTTTACTATGGTGTGAGGTAAAGCGCCGAATCAAGGTGTCATGCGACCCGTGCCGAGTATCAGCCTGGCGCGGGAGCCCTGTCGTTAACGTGAGCTTACGGATCCCTCGCGCCCTCCATAATAACTAGCCTTGCCTGTGTAGTTCGGAGTTATGCACGGGTGGACATCTCTTCTCTGACACTCGTAGGTCCAAAACTGAATACGATAACAAACAACCAAAAAAACAAAAACATCAAAGAAACAGACACACCGGGAGGGGTAGCAAGCTCCGGAAAATGAGCTCTCTATCTGCCACCACGAAGGCAGAAGTTAAATTCGGTCAGATTGTACCGGCGGCAAGCGCTGGCACAGGGGTTGAGGCTAAGCCTAGCTTCGGTACATTAGTGCCTCCTGTGACAGTCGGAACCAATCCAACGACAGTAAAGATCACCAATTCAACCCAATCAGGTTACTCGGATAGGCGTAATGCCGCCAAGATACACAAAAGCCTGAACGAGGCCCCACCAACAGCGGAGGAGCTGACGAAGGAAGTGAAATAGCTGATAGAGTGGACAAAAGAGGTACTGCCTAACTTCACTCTCGAAAGGCCGAATACATCGTCAACTGTCGCCAAAAGACAAAGGGCAACTGAAGAGGTCAAACCGCCAGCGAAAAGACCGAAAAATCGAGGTATAGCGCTTAACAAAACATTTCGGTGTCCTGGATGAGCGTGATCCAGAAAGAAGAATTCACAGGGCTATTAAGCAATCTGGGTCCTCCCCCACCATGTACTGATGCTGGCTGGTATCAAGGCCAAATGAAAATCATAGCCTGTGACGACGAAGCAGTAGAGCTTTAGAGCTATATAAGGCACCAATAGCTAAGGCCGGAGAAGTCTACCCTGGAACGAAGTTCGTGGTAGTCGACAAAAACGACATCCTGTCTCGGCCGGGGGTACGAGTACGGGTCCCTACACCCTCCGACCCACAACAGATAATGCAGATCGTAAGTGCATGCAATCCAAGCCTACCAACGGCAGTTGGAACTTTGTCAAGGTTTTTGACAACACAATTAGAGTAGACGGTGTATTGACGAAACATGGCACGACGCAGGTTATGCTGCTACTCACTAATGACTCGCTAGAAACTTTGGCGAAAAGCGAAGGTGTCATAAACTACGGTTTTGGCAAGGTGAGAGTCAGATTCGTCTGTCTTATACGTTGAAGCTATAGACCAAGTAGCCTTAGAGATTGAAGCTAATGACGCTGAGGAAGATCGTATGCAATCCTTGAACGACGTCGAAAGCTTCGATTTAGAAGGGCACTGTTCGTCAAGATCTGAGCTCAGAATGATAGAATGGAATACTTGTAATTTGTTGTACTAAAGATTGGACACGAAAAAATTGGCGATTGTGTGTACTCTTGACTTGCGTAAAACTAACTGTAAATAAAAAATCACGCACACGTATTCAACGTTTTGCTGTAGTTAATAAATGGTGTACTCACTTTTGGTAACTTCTACGTATTCGTCAAATTTGAAATTTTTTTTAGCAGATTTTCACGCCATAACTGCTACCGAATTGGGCATTTATGATCCGTTCTCAAAACAGCTATAATGACAGATAGTTTAGAAAAGCTGTTAGCGAATCAATTTTATGGAGGGACGTCGAATATGAAGATCTCGTACGTCTTAAGATAAGCGCGTAAGAATGCTTCGCACAAGCCAATTTTAGGTATTTTACACAGGTAGGTACATTCCCACTTATGAACATTAGGGTAAATCGATTTGTATGGAAGTAAATTTTTAGACATTCTGATCTATGGTGAAAAAATGGTTACAGATGTGGCCGTTGTTAATCGGCTCTTGGGTGTTCCTCACAGCGACTTCTGTAAGAGTTGTGGAGATGAAGCAGAAATTGAGTCAATACAACACCTCCTCTGTGAATGTCTCGCACTTCAATGAAGCAGTACCAAATATCTTGGTGATTATTTCTTTGAAGCCCTGACAAATTCGCAAAATGTCTGACTGGAGGGACTGGTAAACTTCTTAAAAAGATCTAAGTGATTTAAACAACTTAGTTAGGTGATGGAAATTAAATTCAGGTATTACAATGGGTCATTAGGGACATCAAGTGTCTTGTCTTCGACAAACAACCTAGCTAACCTAACCGGTTCTCAGCGAATTTGAAAGAATCATCTGATTGGCTAACATCACTCGGGATGTGACGGCGGTTTGTTTATAGCAGAGGTCGGCAAAAATGGAGATGGTGTTGATGATATACTATAAAAATTAAAACATTCTTCGTTCAAGTTGCTTCGTGGCCGTCTAGCCGACGACTGATAGGCCGAGTGTAAGAATAAAGGGGAAATGAGCGGGCAGAATTCTGCTGCTGAGTCCCATGTGAGCATGGTGAAATAAATTTAGAAGGCGTGGCGAATTTGAAAGTATCAGCTGATTAGCTGACGTAAGTTAGGCGGTTACAGCGGTGTGCTTACGAAAAACTGAGATTGTGTTGATAATAAATGAAAAAAAAATCAACACAATATTCGCTGATATTATTGCGCTACCTGCTGAGCAACGACTGATCAGATGAGTGTGTGAATGCGTGTGAAATGAGCGGAGAGATTTCTGCTGTTCCATGTGACGTGTCAGCCGAAGTTCGCCTTACAATTTTGTTTTTTTTTTTTTCACCATAGTTGGGACCAAACCTTGTATATATATCATCCTTGGAAGAGTCCCATGTGACTTGCAACCGAAGTTAATCACAACTTTGTTTTTCTTCATTGCTGATGGCCACACCTTGTAATCTATCATTCTTACTGAAAACCGTCACGAAACTCCCTTAAATAAATTAGTAAACAAGCACGGCCTGAAGCTTAGATTCTTATACTTGTACTTTTTTCATAAGCTAATGAAATTAGAAAATTTTTGCGATAATTTTTTTACAAAGTTTGCGAAAAAAAATTTTTTTGTTTTTTCAAAATGTTATTTTCTGATTTATGTTTGCTTTCTGTGTCGCGCTGGTAATTTTTGGTTAATAAATTTTGTTATGTCTAGTCTCTGATTCAGCTTCTGTTAGCCAGTTATCAATATAATTTCTTCACAGTCACCCATTTTTCTTACAAAAACAAAATCGCAGGAGTTCAAAAAATACAAAATAAACTAAAATCAACTACAACTCGTCCACCATTTATTTCTGACGTCTTCTTTATCGTATTAAATTTGCTGCAAATAACCCAGAGTATAACTCACTTAGCTTACTTACTTAGTAGTAAAGCATCGAATTGGCAATCACCCTGTATACATATATATATACCTATATATGGATAAACACATATGTACATATGCAAACTCAAACGTTTATGAACTTGAATTTAGTGCACACATTCCGCATATAATTTTGTTATTTTCAAAAAAAGTTGGTTTTTTTTTCTACAGTCTAATCGAGTACAATAATTCCACGAAGCGCTATTCGTTAACGGAAAATTTGATTTAATTTAATTTGTTTTTATTGCGCATACACATACATAACTTAGCTAAATATACATACGTAAATTAGTTGAGTTTACATTTTCCGAAAATTCGCATTTAAATTTTTATAAATTTTGCTAAGCACACTTTTTTTTTAAATATTTTTTGTCATAACAATCTACCGAATTTTTGATTCAAATTTCAATTTTTCATATATTTTCAATATAGTTTGTGTGTGTGTATATATTTAACTGGTATATTTAAGTAATTTTTTCGCTAATTTATGCACTTAACAAATACATAGACAATAAATTTCATAAATATAATCACTTTTTCATGCACCCACAAAAACAAAAATTCTTAATTATTTTAAATGAATTTAATGCTAAAAATAAACTAAATTTAATACTTTTGAGCAAAACAGGATTCAATTTGCACTAATTTGCCTTATTTTTTAAGTTGACGAACTGTAGCACCCCGAATTGTTTGAGAAATTCAGATTTGCGGCAAATCTGATTTAATATTTAGACTAACCTCTCACATCTACTTATATACCTTTCACTTTATATATTACTTATATATACATATATGTATGTATGTACACGTACACTAATTTTCAAAAACTTTTTCCTTCACTTTTGATTTTTGAATTATTTAAATGTTAAAAATGGTAACACAAAATTGTTTTGTCTTTGGAAAGAGTTGTGGGAAGCTCATTTTGCTATTTTGGAAAGCTGAAGAATTTTCAACGCATTAAATGTTTTGGAATATCGGTTTGCTTAGAGTGGAACATGCGATCGAATGCATCGGGAGGGAATGTACCAAGCCATGTTGAGTTGCATGAACGACTAAGGGTCAGTTTTTGAATGCAAGTTTAACTCTAACTCACTTTAAACGCTCGATTTGGCAGATTTAGCTCGTGGTTGCATATGTGGAAGTCCACGCAAGTGGGGAAATTCACGGATTGCCATTCACTTGGGACGACGATTCTTCCTCGTATGGTTCAATCAGCTCACAACTGCCGGCTTTAGCTCAAGTATCCTCTGGGTAACTTCCGAACACCCGTGCGAAAGCGAACTAATATGAGAAGGCGAAGCAGCCTAGAATAACTGGTGATGCACGGGGTTTGGGACTCGCCACGTAAAACTCCCACCCAACGAAAACACGAACAAAGCCTCAGATGAGAATATCCTATACTGATGACGACCCCTGCAAACGAACTAAGGACTATGATTTGAGGGCATGCACCTGAAATGTCCGGCCCCTTAATGGGGAAGGTGCCATTGCCCGACTGGTTGATGTCCTGTTGAGAGTAAAGGCTCACATCACTGCCATTCAAGAGCTGCGATGGATGAGGCAAGGCAAGAAAAACGTAGTACCTTGCGAAGTCTGCTACAACTGCCATGTAAAGGAGCGCAAATTCGGTGTTGGATTTGTTGTGGGAGAGAGACTTCGTCGCCAAGTACTGTCGTTTACACAGGAGGACGAATGTTTCGTAATAATGCGCATCAAGGCATTTTTCTACATCTCACTCATTTGCGCACTCGCCTCGACGGAAGTGAAGGACGATGCGGCCAACGATACGATTCTTTCTATAAGCGCCTGGAAGGTTCCCATGAGCGCTTCTCCTGCCACGACATAAAAATCGTCGGAAAATTCAGCCTGCACAACGAAACATCTGATAACAGACAGAAGCTGATCGACTTCGTATGGTAGTCTGCAGCACCAGATTCCAGCAATGAAGCAACATTTTGCGTTCTTTACCGATAGCCGCCGAAGAAGAAATAGGGCGATATGCTCACGTAATCGGGGATGTCACATCGATTTGTTTAAGGTAAAACTGGATCTTCCACGTCATCTGAAATTTGGCAGCAGAATTCTACCCGCTCATTTCACACGCATTCTTACACTTGCCCAATCTGCCGTCAGTTGGCGACAAGGTGAAATGGACATTGGCTGTGTTAATTTTTTTTTTTTGTTTCACCAAAACAGTCTCGTAAACAGGCAGCCTAGACCTCCCAGGTGGGGAAAGCAAATTAACTGATTTCTACAAATTTGCTATGAACCAGTTAACGGTCTGATATTGGCCGCACCTTGCGAATTCATGCCGCTGTTTGAGCCTATACGCAAATCATCTCAAGAATGCTCAATAATGATAGGACGTCACGAAAATATTTATTTTAAACGTAAGGCTTGCCAATTTTCCAGTCCTCCATATCTTATGCGCTCTAGACGTTGTGACTTCCAGGTGTATCATATTTCTGCCATGAAAAAGCTCCTGATAAAAAACTGTCTGCCGTTCGGAGTTGGCTTAAAATTGTAGATCCCTCCATTTGCTTTATTAATCTTAGAGGTTGGAAAAAGGTTTCTAAGTGTAAAGAAGGGTATTGGGTTGGAAATCTATTTTGACCCTTGGTTTCATATGAACTTTTGCACCGAATCATCTGTTGCTAAATTTTTTATTTCGCGAATATTTTCAAAATCCACTCAAATTTTTATGCCGCATTAAAAAAGTATTAATAAATTTAAAAAGTTGATATTCCATAGCCGGTGAAACTTTGTCGCGGAATTCTACCCCCATCTGCGTTGTTAGTGTAGTACGCGGAGTGGCTTGATACTAAGGCAGCACACGCCTACATTAGTAAGCACATGCATATGCATGTGTGTGTGTGTGTACATTTGAATTCGATTTGAACTAAACAAATACTAGGTTTGAAGACTTCGAGTAGTTTAGAGGCCTTAAGTTCCCACGCTAATTCTAAGTCGGTTTTCTGTGTATGTAAATGTGTGAATAATTGTAAATGTAAATAAACTACTGAGCTTCTTAAAGCAATAAATCCATTGCAATTATATACAAATACACGTAACGGTTTACCTAATTACACTAAAAATAAATAAGTACACGAGAAATTGCATTATTCCGTAATGACTACTTTTATGCACTAAAGCGCACACGCACACATTTGTAGTATGCATGTTTTTGTTTTTGTTATTTTTTTTTTTTTAGTTTTTTGTTTTTGTTATTTCATATAAGTAAATATGTATATGTATTTAATTTTTGGTTTTCAACTATTTTTAATTTATTATTAAGTTAAGTTCCATTTAATTTAGTTTTTCATTTTCTTTTTTTTCCCAATTTAAATTTTGGTATAAAAACGTTGTTGCATTTGTTGTCATTATTGTTTGGAATTGCACTTTTGCTATTGTTGTTGCCTCTTTTTGAACGAGTATTATGTTTGTGTGCGTTTTGTAGTGAATCAACCAATTAATTTTATATTTGTTTATAAGCTTTTCGCAATCTTTCAATAATTTCACTATGCAACAAAATTTTATTGAACCAATTTTGTCATCTAATAAAATACCAAATTTTACTCTACATAGGAGGGTAATTTAAGAAGTCTGTGCAAGAATAAAAACTGCTTAATTGTTTACAGTAAATCTGTTTTACTTTTGGACATAGTCTCCTTTAACACTTATACACTTCGTCCAACGCGGTTCTAGTCGGCTGATCCCTTCCCAAATATAGAATTTTCCCAAGCCTAAAAAATAGCCATACGTTTCGGCAATTACATCCACTTTTGAATAAAATATTTTTCCCGCCAGCCATTTCCTCAAATAGCAAAACAAATAGTTGTCCGAGGGAGCCAAGTCTGGTGAATAGAGCGATATGAAATGAGTTGGAACTCTATTGCCATTAATTTTGCGCCCACAACTGCTGAGGCGTGAGCTGCTGCGTTGTCGTGATGGAAAATCAAAGCAAAATCACTCGACTTCCTCGATTCAAACGAATGCCAAGCACAAAGGAATGAACCAATTTGGCTGAAACTTGGTGTGTATCCTTCCAAGAGAGCTTTGGAAAGGCAGTCGATACGGGAATACTCAAACTCTCACAAAACTGCCAAAACTAGGCTAAGCACTTGGAATACGAAAATTCAAACTTTATTTTAGGAAACTTATTCTAGGAAAGACTGCAAATTTTTGGTTGGAGTACAGACGAGACACTGTCTCAGCCCATATCACGCAGCCAAAATGGAATAAGTCCAGAACGACGAGTGTAACACATGCAACGAAGCGAAAGCTAGGGCTACTTTGGAAAACCTAGTTTGCCACGGCTCTGATCTTTGTAGGGCGCGACAAATGTTCCGATGATCAAAATATTTTTTTCATCTTTGAAGGATATTGCTGACAAAAGACCGAACGAAACAAAAGCCTGAAAAGACCCTCTATATACTAAACTACTCCGATTGCAAAAATGCATATATTTTATGTTGTCATATCAGTAAATAAGTCTTCGTTTACGCATTGTTGTTTTACTATTCCAAGTAAGCTAAGTGAAGACAAATTACTTCGTTTTCCTTACAAACTTTTTGCAGTAACTGAGAGGCATTCTAAAATTCTAGAGATTCTAAAATGAAAAGGCAGATTTTTCAGAAAAATGTTAAAAAAAATAGTGTTTAGTTTCAATTTTCGTAAAATTAATCTCATAGAATAATAAGAAGTCCACTTCCGAACACGACACAATTTTCAAAACAAAATGACTGCCGACCCACAAATACCACTGGAAATTCTTCATTCCCACATCACCGCCGTCTGGAACAATGAAAAGCCGCATCCGTTCTGGACAAAAGGCATCATAGTGAGACGACCTGCGTGACTGCAGCAACTGGCGAGGAATAACCAACACCATCTACAAAATTGTAGCCGTTAACATACAAAACAGGCTCAAAGATATCGAACGCTCCTTAAGAGACGAGCAAGCTGGTTTTCGCCCTCACCGAAGCTGTGTTGACCAAACCAACACTCTTCGCATCATAATAGAACAATCAGTTGAGTGGCGCTCCCCGCACTCATGCTGTTCGTCGACTTTAAGAAGGCATTCGACACAATCAAGCGAGGCTCAATTCGCGAAGGGGGACAAACTAGTCGCGCTGGCATGCACTGTCGGACTGTAGGTCAACATCGCCTAGACCAAGGCCATGAGAGCTAACCACAATAACGCAAGGCAGATATTGATTGACGGGTGCCTGGTGGAATTCGTCGAAAGCTTCTGCTACATCGGTTGCTTCATCAAGGCAGATGGTGAAGCAGATGAAGATGTCAACTGCAGGCTAAACAAAGCAAGGACCGCGTTCAAGCGAATGCATGCAGTATAGAGAAGTTCGCAAATCTCCAGGCGCACTAAACTATGAATATTAGGCTCATGCCTAAAGTCCGTGTTGTTGTACGGAAGCGAAACATGGCTTGGCTCTAACACCATCACACAGAGGCTACAATCAGTCAACAACAAATGCCTCTCCATCATCTGCAGAATTTTCTGACCAAACACCATCAGTCCCGACGCACTGTGGAGATTAACGAACGAGGAACCCATCTTTAGGCAAATCAAACGCAGAAAGGTGCGATAAGTAGGTCACACATTGGAAAAACCACCAGATTGCATTATGATAATGGCACTGGACTGGAATTCGCTAGGGAGCAGAGGTCGCGGTCGTCCAAAAAACACTTGGAGAAGGTCGATGCTGCGGGAACAAGCAGATGCCGACATCTCATGGGACGGTGCAAAAACAACAGCACAGAACCGTATACGATGCAAGAGTCTTGCCGAGGCCCTATGCTCCCGAGAGGAGTGAGCAAGAAAAAATACCCACTGTTACATACAAGTTGCGTAATGCTCTTTCCATAATCTTTATGGTTTATATTTAGTTAGTAGCATCTTTTGAAAGAAAACACACCAAGTTTCAGCCAGATCGAGGAAGTAGAGTGATTTTCCTTTTCCATCACGGAAACGCACCAGCGTTACATCCCTCTGTTCTCCGTCCCCCTATTCTCCATTACCCTATGGAATCGCTCCGATACCTCAGATTACTAATTGTTCCCAAATTTAAAGAAACAACTGGTGGGAAAAAGATTTTCATGCAACGAAGAGCTGATTACAGAAACGAATGGCTTCTGAAAGCATCAACAAATTAGAACAACGTTGGACGAAGCCTGTATAAGACTAAAAAGAGACTATGCCGAAAATGGTTTACTACAAACTATTAAGTAGTTTATATTTTGGCGCGGACTTTGTAAATCTCAAAATTGAAATTTTTTATTTTCAAACTTTGTTCAATTTACTTCTCTTTATATTATATTTGAGCCTGCAGATCAACCGATTTTTTGAAATTTTTTTGAAGAATTTACGACAATGTCCAAAAACATGGATCATTTGACACCGAACCGCTCAACATCGCTTCACTGAGCAAACGCATTGTGTGGGAGCTTTCAATGGTGATCGGCCTTTCACAACGCATTTCACAAATTACACTCGATTTTATTCACTGTTACGCATAAATTTCCAAACTTTTCTTATGATCAGAGCTCCTCAGTAGAGTAATAAGAAAACTATTTTGGCTGCAGCTCACAAAAATTTTGTTGCATAGTGCAATTATGCTGTACTAGCGTCTGAATATATTCTTTTTTTTGCATACCCGTAACAATTTCTGTCTTCTCTCAATTAAATGGAAGCTTTCTTTTCATTTCTAATGGAATATGACACATTTGCCAGCGCTGACCAGTACCAACATTTGATTACACATTTTTAAGTTAAGTACTTGAATACTTTAATAATCCATTCATAATTTTTATACGCTTGACTACCGTTACTAAATCTAAACTGGTTCTAATTAAATTCCCTCGTTGCCGTTGGTTGCATGCAATTTCATGCTGTACTACTAAAATAACCCCTCTTTCCAATGCATCCGCACCTACAGCCATCAATTGATGCACACTTCACACTGTTCACCCTTTGTGCACCCCACTCTTTACTTCCCATAACTCCATCATTACCCTCAGCCGCAATTGCCCCTTGTCCCCATTGTAGTTTACCGTGTGCTCAGCTGTACCGACGACATTTCGACGCGTTGACACTGACGACGTTCTACAATGACCGCCGCCGTTGGTGCCGACTAATCGGCCGCGGGTCATACATTCATCGCGTAATAGACGGAACCTTGAGCGGCGGCTTGTTGTAAGCCGGTGCCGCCACCGCCGCCGCCGCCACCACCTTGGCTGATGTTCGCCTGTGCTGCCTGTTGCTGCTGCTGCGCTATGTTCACCTGCTGTTGTTGTTGCTGTTGCTGCTGCTGCTGTTGTTGCTGTTGCATTTGTTGTTGAATTTGTTGTTGCACAGTCGCTGCTTGGCTGGCGGTGGGCGACACCATGCTGTGACAATCAGTGTGCGACACCGCCGCCGCGCCCTCTGGTACGCCACGCTCACTGAAACCAGGTATATTGCCCTCCTGTGCGAATTGATAGCGCTGAGCCATGATGCGCTGATGCGGTGGATGTGGATGTTGGTGCGGATGGGCGGTAGCAGCAGCGGCCGCAGCCTCAACGCCAACTGCCTGTTGCGGGTGTTGCGGATAATGGCCTGCATGGCCACGCCCAGCCATCACGTGGAGTTGCATGCCTGGCAGCGCATAGCCGATGGGAACGCGAATCGTCTGCTGAGTCACCTGCAAATGGCAAATGACAAATGGCAATTGATTTAGCGTGTGACATAATAGTGTGTAAATGCATCGCCCTCTAGCGTTTGGGTGCCCACCTGCTGGTACTCCAGTATGTTTTGACGTTGTATGTGCGCCACTTTCGGGTCCATGTTGGTGGCGGCGAATTGTGAGTAGGTCTGTGCGTTGTAGGGTATCAACACCATTGTCTGATGGTAATTGCGCAGCGGTGGCGGTGACTCTGGACGTCGGGTAGGACTGCGTGCGTAGTGTCCGTAGTGTTGCTGTTCAATGGCGGTGACGCTCTGACAATTTTGCGCGGCGTACATCATCGCCGTCTCGTCCTGGCCGTGCTGCATAATGGTTTGACGGAACATAGCGCCACCGGGCAATGTTTGGTAGTAAGCCTGCTGGAGACCTGCCCCTTCGATGGGCAGGCGATGCTGTTCGGCGCCACCTTCCGTGTAGAAACTCCAGGTGCGTTG
The DNA here is from genome assembly GCA_037575425.1 of Anastrepha fraterculus. NCBI lineage: Eukaryota > Metazoa > Arthropoda > Insecta > Diptera > Tephritidae > Anastrepha > Anastrepha fraterculus. Next base: position 416,111 of record JAYXIM010005294.1, read on the forward strand.
CTCGGTTTGTTGTTGAGCGATGGCGTTGGCCTGCACTTGCACTGCCTGTGACGTGGGCTGTTGTTGTTGGCCGACCATAATTTGTGATGGTGGCTGTGGCTGTTGGGATTGTTGAAGTTGTAGCTGCTGTTGTTGTTGCTGTTGCTGCTGTTGTTGCTGTTGCTGCTGTTGTTGTTGCTGCTGTTGTTGTTGCTGCTGTTGTTGCTGTTGCTGCTGCTGCTGTTGTACAACATTGATGGGATGTGGCACATTTTGTGGGGAAGGATTTTGAGAGATCTGCTTGGTCATGGAACTTGTGGAGGCCTGTTTTGGCAGCGTATAACTCTTGATGGCCTGGTTGATGGGCTGCAAAATGAAAAAGCGAAATTAGAACTTCTCACCCAGCCAGATATGAGAAATGCATGACTGGCGCAACATGGCTTGCTCCATAAAAAGCGTCCTATTTTTGTTTATTCTGTTCTTTTACAAGGAAAATGTATTTTTATTTTCTTAGGATGTATTTTTTATGATGTTTTCTAGGGTGAACGAAGATTATTCGGCGGAGAACAATTTGCTATCTAACCGAGTAATCATCTCGAACTTAGGTATCACTAGTCTAGAAACGAGAAACCCCACAAGCGGGGGTTATCTCCTTTATTGTGGAACGTTGAAATAATTGCTTATTGCCATTAACAAGAAAAGGATCAAAATAGTTGATTATGCGGACGATTAGTCATTCTGATAGCAGGGAAGTTTCTCTAGACTAACCGCGGGCTCATCCAAGCAGCGTGAAGGGAACTCCCTTAGTGAGCAACCTCAAATGGTCGAATGGTTAACCCAGCCAAGACCGAACTAATTCTCTTCACTAGAAGACACAAGATGCCGAGTTTTCAGTTACGCTCCATAGATGGAGTAACACTAAGCCTATCGAACGATGCCAAATATCTTGGCATAATTCTGGATTCTATGCTTTGTTGGAAAATGAGCACCGAGGAACGGGTGAAGAAAGCTGGGTAATGCCTTCTTCATCTGTAAGAGGCAAATTGGCAAAAAATGGGGTCTGAAAACGTATATAAACCCCTGGGTCACAATACGATCATCAGACCCATTTTGACTTATGGTGACTTTCGTGTGGTAGGAGCCGATGCAGACATAAAAATCCAACGATTTGCCTGTGAAAGATTGGCAGTGTGCTCCGATCGATGCCTCAAGTGGAGCTGGAAGTGATCCCACACATTCCACTCACTGATATTTATGTTAAAGGAATAGGTCAAATCTGCTTGTGAGATGAAAAGCAGCAGCCATGCAAAAAGAAAACACGCACGGTCAAGCAGCAGTTCTACTGCCAGTGCAACACTTACAAGACACATCGAAAACAGACTATCTGGTTCACAAGGTACATCTGAACAAAGACTATAAAAACTGAATACCTGACAAAAAGGATTGGCAGACCAGAGTCAAATAAAATGATAGTGGTCACCATATTCATACTGAGGGCTCAAAGATGGACAATTACACTGAATCGGGAGTGTACTCCGAACAGTTATCCCTAAATTACTCCTTCAGACTCTCAGACCGGTGAAGCGTCTTTCAAGCTGAGATCTACGCTATAGACAAACCAGCAAAAACGATAAGACTAATGGATTACAGCAAACCTTGTCATTTTTGTTGACCGTCAAGCAGTGATCAAGGCCATCATAGCCTCAGCACGCATCAATTCTCGATGTATTAAAGAATGCAGGAGGTCGCTCTCGCTTATCAAATAACACAACACCACACCTTGTTGGGTTGCCGGCTACTCTGGAGTGGACGGAATTGAAAGAACGGATGAGTGTGCAAAGAAAGGCTCTGAGCTCGACCTTTAGCGAGTGGAAGAGAACATAAGCATTTCTCTAAACGAACTGTACACTGCAAATGACTTGAGCATAATCGCGGAAACCAAAGGAAGGTGGTATCTGACAACTAACTGCAGGATCTCCAAAGCGCTCTAGCCAAAATTGAATCTTAAAAGGGCAAAATATCCGCTTGGATTCAACAGATCAATCAGCAGCGTCCTCAGAGGTGTTACAACGTGTCACTGCACTATTGGCACCCTAGCCAGTAGAAGAGGTATATCTCACAATGACTTCTATAGGAGTTGTGGAGCTGAAGATGAAATTGAGTAGGTACAACACCTCCTCTGTGAATTTCCGGCTCTTCGAAGAAGTCATGACAAATATCTTGGCGATTATTTCTTTGAGGACCTGGGAAATTTGCAAAATGTCTCACTGGAGGGACTAATTACCTTCTCGAAGAGATCTAAGTGGCTTAAGAAACTTAGTTAGGTGATGGAAATCAAATGTAGGTATGACAATGGGCCGTAAGGCCACCGAGTCTCTTGTCTTAGACAAGCAACCTGGTTAACCTAAGTACGTTATATATATATATATGCATATATAATTGGCGCGTACACCCTTTTTGGGTGTTTGGCCGAGCTCCTCCTCCTATTTGTCGTGTGCGTCTTGATGAGGATCCACAAAGGGACCTACAGTTTCAAGCCGGCTCAGAACGGTGGATGTTTTTTATGATAAGCTTTTTCACGGCAGAAATACATTCGAAGGTTTGCCATTGCTTGCCGAGGGGCGACCGCTATTAGAAAAAAGTTTTTCTCCATTTTGGTCTTTCACCGAGTTTCGAACCCACGTTCTCTCTGAATTCCAACCCATTCGGCTACGGTGGCCGAATAACGAGGTTTTCTTTCCTCAAATGATGTTGTTTGGAGTTGTGATGTACACCGCAAAACAAAGTTTTTTTTTGAGTAGCCTCCGGGGATTCAATGTCGCTCACTCAGTTTTTAATGTTTTGAAAATTTAGAGAACTATTCTTGAAATGTTGCTTTATTAAATGAAAACTTACTAATAAACTAACACTAATTGCCTCGCCAAAAAAAATTTTAACAGAAAGAGTAAACTTTTGAAAATATTCCAACGAATTATCCCTGCGATTTTCACTCATTTAGACCGTCCATAATGCACTAAGCATAAATTTCAATATTTGAGAATCACAGAAATTTATTTAACTACCTAAGAAAATGAACTATATCTACATACCTGTCCCACTGCCACGCTGGGCATCTGCTGATTCAATTGCTCCTGCATTTGCTGCAAAATCTCATTGGTGGAACTGAACTTCGGTTTGATGCCGCGCACCGATGGGCGCTTATTAAAGCCATAATCATTTTGCTCATCATCATCAGAGCTATTGTTGGAATTTTCGTTGGTGTAGCGCTTCTTAATCTTCTCCGTACGATTGGCCTCCTGCTGAGCAAAGGCTGCCAATTCGTCTTGCTGCTCCTGACCGGGCGTACCAGCAATGACATCAGGTGCCACTTTGCGCACCTCATCAGTGGCGCCACCACCACCACCACCACCCTGCGTAACGCCTGGCTGTTCACACAAATTAGCGCCACCCAAATGGAATTCAGCGAATTGTGCATTATTGGCCGCATGACCGCTATGATGAGCAGCAGCCAAGGTGTAATAGGAAGATAGGTCGTCCTTGTTGCCAGCCACACAAGCGGTTAGGGGTGCCAGTGTAGAGAGGAATTGACGTTTCGGCTCCACTTGACGTGGTGGTGTGCGATGGATTTGGGTATGTACGACGGGCACTTGTATGCCCATGCCAAGATCGGGTGCGGCCGGGCAGCGGCATTCCTGTTGCAGAAATTTAAGATTTTGATTTAAGATTTGACTGAATGCTAAAGTAGCTCATAAATTCTTGTTACCTGAGGTATTATAACTATGGGATTCTCTTCCATTTCCAGTATCTTCTCTTGTTTCTTGTCACGATTGAATATGTCGGAAATCTTCTTGTAAGCCGATGAACCACTCGACGAGCTTGAAACAGACGAGCTGGGTGAAAAACTTTTATCGCTATTGCCATTGGCGAACTTCTGTGGATTCTCTTCGCCCATGGGACTGCCGCGATGCATCAATTCACAATTGGCTTCCGCAGCCAATTTTGAGCTTTCCTCATCACCATTTTCCGCAGCGCTATCCTCATTCGTCTCGTCGATGTCGCAGGTTAGCTGTTTGATACGCTCCTCCAGTGAAATGTCCGATTTGACGGCCTTTTTTCTAGTGTTTTCAGGAAAAATACATACATTCATAAGTAGTTCATGTGATTGAAAAGGGAAAATATGGGTAGTAAGTGAAGCGATTTGCTTACTTGATTAACGATCGTCGCAATATGTTACGCTCGATGCTACGCCTGATAGTGTCCGTATCACCACAGCCGGGCAGATTTGGCACCAAACAACCAGCACGTTTCGACTCGTCAAATGCCCGTAATGCTTCCGAGGTGAGCACCGGTGTTTGGTGAGCAACGCTTGGGAACAACTGGCGTACGGCGGAGTTGGGACGTAATGCGTTATTGAATAATGTGGAATGTTTCTTGATCGGTATGAGTTCGTTTATCTGATTCTCCCCTTCATCGGCGTCGCCAGTTGTCTGACCCTCGCCGTCACCAGCCAAATCTTCGGTGACAAAGCGCACCGAACGTTTTGTTGTGCCACCCTCATCCTCCGAGGTGGTATTGTTCTGGTCATCCGACTAAAAGTGATTGATAAAAGAGAGAAGACATAAAAAAATTTTAGTTATCAAATTTCTTGTCATTGGAAGCTAATAAAAGGTACTTGTTTTGTTCTCTATTCGAAAATTGCGTAACTACGCCTATGGCGAGTTTACCTAATTAGATAGAATGAGAATTAGTTACTCAGCCTTGATATCTTTGTGAATGGTGGTGGTAAAACTGAAGATATTTTCATCTTCAGTAGCTTCCTCTAAGCGGATAAACCTAATTTGCTCTAAAAATAAATTCGGGCCTTCTATACATCGCTCACTGGCTGCAAGAGTGTCATAATCCAAGGCAATTCTTCTCGTTTGTCGTGAAGGATTTTTCAAAAGAACGAACCTCAATTTTCTGTCTGATCTCTCAATGTTGTGACAGTCAAAGTGAATAAAAAGTGAATTTCGCGTGCTCAATAAACTCTAAACGGTGTCTGAATGGGTTTTTGAGCACTTTCAGAAAAGTGGAAGAAATTGTTCACATTTCGGAAAAAATTATCAGCTGACTTCTCTAAAACTTGGTAATTTGGGAACAGTTCCATCAAAGTAAAATAGAACAGCCAAGTTTAGCCATAGTGCAACATTATTTGCTTCCCAGAAATGTATTAACCCTTTGCGCTCGAGGCGCTTTTCTGTCGGGTGAGCCAGCAACTCGAGAGTAATCTCACGCGCTCCCGCTTATTTCATAAGCTCGTTATTTTGACTTTCTTCGGATTCTGTGCACAGTGTCCATTCTGAAGGATCAGTTTCTTCTGTAGTCAGCGGACAGTCAGTGCAACTTTCTCCAATTTTGAAAAATAATGCCGCCGAGTGGGTCTTGCGGTAAATGATGGTCAACAACCACAAAGTCTACGCGTATTGGATAGCAGGTTACGATTGACAATAACGAGTTCGGCGTAGTCAAGGACTTTGTCTACCTCGGCCCAGCATTAACGCCCACAATAACGTCAGCCAAGAGATCCAGCGAAGAATAACTCTGGTCAACAGGTGCTACTTTGGGCTGGGTAGGCTATTGAAAAGCAGAGTCCTCTTTCGATAAACGAAAACAAGCTCTACCAATCACTCATCTTCTCGGTCTTACTATATGGCACTGAGTCTTGAACATTTACGAACACCGATGGACGGTTATTAGGAGCTTTCTAGAGAAAAATTCTTCGCAAGATCTATGGTCCGATTTGGATGTGAATGATGCATACCGAAAAAGATGGAACCACGAGCTGTACGCCGACATCGACGTAGTAAAGCGCATTAAAATTCAGTGGCTGCGCTGGCTAGGTCACGTTAAGCGAATGGACAACAAAATCGCAAAAAAGGGCGTCCTCATCTGCGTTGGAAAGACCAAGTCGACGGCGACCCGACCGCGCTTGGTGTTTCTGACTGGCGTCAACGCGCGCCATGCAGAGGCAATTGGCGCTACATTTTGGTAGCGGCCAAGACCGACCATTGCTTGTAGCTGCCAGCTAAGTAAGTAAGTAATATCAAACGCTGCCATAAGTAGGAAGTAATTTGAAGTCGATAATGTCACTTTTGAGGAATAAACTTATACTTGTATATTGGGGAAAAATAAATTCATTATGTTCTCGGTAGATGGCTGTAGTGATCGATATCTCGTAAAGTATCAACCAAACAATTTAAAGCTTATGCTCGTTTTCAAGGTGACATTTCACACTAAACATCCTATGTCGTCTTTTGTTTGATCCATTCAGTAGTGAGTTACAGGGTGTTAACAATGAAAGCCTACAAAGAGAAGATTGGGTACATTTTCCAGTTTTTCTTTGATGAAGGCGAAAATGCAAGCCAGGCCCCGGAAATTGTGAATGGTGCTTATGGGGCCCAAGGCTGTAACAGCTAAATAATTACGTGCAACTATAGTTTGGTCGTTTCCGTTCCGGCGGTTGTGATGTTAAAGAAAATGTCGATAATGACGATAAAAGCACAGAAAGAACGGATTTCACCTGTAGACGTGCTCATGGTGGACATTTAAGTGATGTAATTTTTCACATTGTTAAGAGTTTGTTTGGAATAAATGTAGTGAAATCTGAAAAAACCTAATTTTCTATATATTTTATTTTAAAACAACATCTAGGCGCTCATTTTGGAATACCCTTTATAATAAATAAATATAAGCCAACTCCCTCATACAGCCTTTGCTATTATTCCATGCAATATCCTAGAAATCTTTTATATCTATCTTTAATATAACAAAAGTAAATGAAATCTTTTCATGTGAATATTCACGTTCAACTTACCTGTGACATTGAATCCTGTTTCCACAATTTGCCGCCCTTCAAAATACCACTGATTTGTGTGGGCGAGGACTCCTTTGGTGGTATGGGTGGCGGTTTCTGCTCGTCGTACACCTCACCGGCAGCGTTTGACGACTGTTGCTGCTGCTGCTGCTGAGACAATTGCTGGCCAGTGCTGGCACTCACAATGGCGCTTGGCTTGGCTGGCAATGCGGGCGGCAATAGGTCAGTGCCGGCTGTCACATCCTCGCTGGCCTCACGCACAATGCGCCGCTCGGTCACTGTGGTCATAGTGGTAATAGTTTCAACAACAAAACGTTTATTCTTCGTGACATTCAAGCGATTATCCTTTCTATCTTTGACTTCATTACAAAATATGCGATCAAGTCAAGTATTTGTATTTACGTTAACGATTACGATTACGATTACGATTACAACATAATTACAGCACAATTACATGTACGGTTTAACGATTTTTGTTAGTATTTGTTGTGTTAGTAAAAAATTTATATTAAAATTATTATAATATTTTTTTTTTTTTAATTGGTTAGTAATGAATTCAGTTGGAGTTAGTTAGAAGCGCATAAGTAGCGAATATTTAAGTAGATGTAGATGTTTTTTTTTGACGCAGATATGAGCGCAATTTGAGTTCACGTCGCCCGAACGCATTGGTATAGTAGATCATCACCCCCACACAAATGTGATTTGGCAGCATAATGAAAATTACATACATACAAACATTACGAGTATCTACATATATTTGCACTACATACTAGGAGGAGCGGCGATGGATGTATGTATGTATGTAGCCATGCATTTGAATGCGGAGTGCGTAGGCGAAATGCGAAATGCGCGATGCGAAATGCGAAATGCTCTGATGCGAAAGCTTCATTTATGTTAATATAAATAGCATGAATAGATATGTATGTAGGTGGGTATCTATGCTAATGCGTGTGCGTCTATTTACAGCATGAAACCAAAGTTTATGAAATCGGGATTTGTGCTACAAAAATGCGCATTTAAAAGAGCAAAGCTTACGATAATCTTAGAATAACTAAAAAAGTTTAGCCGAAGCGGAATTTAAGCGGCTACAAAAAATTAGCAAAAATTATTTCTTCAAGGGCTAATTTTTAACAAGATTTTCATTAAATTTCCTCTTAATATTCAAGTGTGCAAGGATGTATCAGTAAGTCCTTGAAAATTCGAAAGCATAGCAAATCATTAAGGAGGAGAAACGGTGGTCTAAAATTTTCAAAAAAATAAATTTTTCGTTTTTTCGATATTTCGAAACTATAGCATTTTAAGAATATACTGTGAAATTTTCGTGTGGAAATTCCCAATATTATAGCTTCTACAGCCCCTTAACTAGGTAGAGAGCCGTCCGCGCGCTCCTCTCGAAACAACTTTTTCAGCCTGGTGTTGTCAAAAAAAAAATGATTCAACCGAATCATCTTAACTTAATCATTTTACTATGTTGTTCACAACATCAATGGCTATCGCCCGTACTAGAATCATTCTATTATTGCATTTATTTCGTATTTTTTTTTATTAAACAACTGAAAAACCCCGATTTTTAGAGTGTGAAATGCAAAACCGCGCCATTCTGTTAAATATTTTTTCATTCTAGTACGGGACATTGCAACAATCATACTGATTAATAATTTTTTTGTGTTTTTGTGTTTCAGATAAATGGACAGCACCGTTCAGGTTCAATGGGAGTGTCAACTGTCATTTTAAAAGTTATTTATTAAAATAAAATTTTTTTTTTTCATTTTCGTATGTTTAAGAAGTTAAATAAAAAGCCTTAACAAATTAAAAACTTTAAATACATTTTTTTTTTGTTTTTTGTATGCAAAAGAAGTTTAGTAAAAAGCCTCAACAAATTAAAGACTTTAAATACATTTTTTGTTTGTTTTTTATATGCAAAAGAAGTTTAATAAAAAGCCTTAAAAAATTAAAAGCTTTAAATAAATTTTTTTTTTTTTGATTTTTGTATGTAAAAGAGGTTAAATAAAAAGCCTTAACAAATTAAAGACTTTAAATACATTTTTTTTTGTTTTTTATATGCAAAAGAAGTTTAATAAAAAGCCTTAAAAAATTAAAAACTCTAAATAAATTTTTTTATTTTTGATTTTTGTATGTAAAAGAAGTTAAATAAAAAGCCTTAACAAATTAAGAACTTTAAATAAATTTTTTATTTTTGATTTTTGTATGCAAAAGAAGTTAAATAAAAAGCCTTAAAAAATTAAAAACTTTAAATACATTTTTTTTTTTGTTTTTTGTATGCAAAAGAAGTTTAATAAAAAACCTTAAAAAATTAAAAACTTTAAATAAATTTTTTCTTTGATTTTTGTATGTAAAAGAAGTTAAATAATAAAGCCTTAAAAAATTAAGAACTTTAAATAAATTTTTTATTTTTGTTTTTTTTTTTATGTAAAAGAAATTAAATAAAAGGCCTAAAAAATTAAAATATCGTTTTTCATTTTTTTATTGTAAAACAAAAAATTCCTGAAAATACGCTAAATTTTCGAGCCCTAGATCAGCGGGACCCCTTAAGTTCTAAAATTTAGTTTGTAACTGACACCGTCTGATCTATCAAAGACGACTAGTTTTGTTGTGAGTAGAGGTCTATGACAATTTGCGTTGATTTGAAGAAAAGGAGAACTTTCTGCGGTCGTTAAACTATTTTTTTCTTTTTTTTTTTTATTTAAACGCATCTCCTCAATAAAATGAAAGCTTTTAAATCAGAATGGGCGCTCTTCACCATCAACTAAGGTCATCCATTCCAACGACAGTCTGTTCTAAGTTACCGGAAAGATCCGGATTAATATCTGGCTAAAGACTTGCCACTCCAGCTCCCTTTACATGTATGGGGAATGTTTATACTAATGTTTATGCAACAACAACAACAACTACTGATTTACATAATTTTAGTGTTTTGATGTCAGCTCAATTGACGTCGCACTTTCTGGCCACCCAGTTGTAGTTACTACACCAGAAATGGTCTATAAAATTAAAGTTTTTTATTGGAAAATTACTGGGTGATAATACGCGAGCTTGAAGTGGTTAAAGGCTTCTCACATAGAACAGTGATTTCAGTTTTCAATAAATATTTCTACACGAAAATTTTATCCGCAAGTTTGATGAGCACGAGCGTCGCAAGGACAAACTGATAAGTGCCACCTCTGACTGCTTTACCGCGCAATCTTCTTAACTTGTCTATCTTCTATATACAAGGTGGCGCAAAATTAATCGGAATATTTATACATTTTACAAATGGGGTCGCACGTCAATCTTATTTGACCCTTGTGAACTGAACAGCTACAGTACACAAACAGACCTATTAGCTTGTCTGTAAAGGTCAAAATAAAGATTTCCATTACTTGAAATCATTTTTATTTATTTATTTAACAAACAAGTTATTTCAAAATTAAATTTCATGATTGTTTTTGCGCCCCTTATATAAGCAAATGGGCTAAAAAATTATAAAAAATGGTGCTGTTTGGACGAACTTATTTCGTATTCGACTGGAGTTGAGATATTTATAAAAATTGTATTTACTCTAATATTTTGGCAAAAAACAAAAACAAAAACTAAATGTACACATATCTGGCAAACATGTAATATTAATAAAAATGGAGCAAGAATATAATAAATTTGATATACCAATCGTTTCTATCTGCTAACAAATTCTGCATATATTCAAGGTAGAGCCCAAAATAAACAAGACTGGCATCATAAAAAGGTTTTTAATGGTGCCATCTTTTTAATGAGTTAGTGGGTTGAAAGTTACATCCCTAGCAGACGTCCAGTGAAAACTTGGTGACATTCGATTCAGTGGAAGCGAAGTTATTGCATCTAAAGTGTCAGTATGTTCGTGTCATCGGTACAAAAATGAGTTTCGAACAAAGAGCTAATATCAAATTTTGTTTTAAAATCGGTAAAACGTTTACCGAAACATTTGAATTGACGGAAAAAGTTTATGGCGATGATTGTCTATCTCGTGCCAGAGTTCATTCATTACACGTTTCAGAGATGGTTCTTAGGACATAAATGACAATGAGCATACGGGCCGCCCAAAATGAGTAATCACCGAAAACTCCATCGAAATCGTTCGTAAATTTATTAAAAATGAACTGAAATCATCGTTGAAAATCATGGAATCGGAGTTGAATATCTCCAGAACATCTATTTATACCATTTTACCTGATCATTTGCGCTAACGAAAGGTCTGTGCACGTTTCATTCCGCACAAGTCAACTGAGGACCAAAAATTGCTCTGAATGCAACATTCGAAAGACCTCATTAAAGGGCGAGAAAACACGTGAACTTATTTTACAATATTTCAACTGGTGATGAAACGTAGTGTTTCCAACGTGAATCTGAAACTAAACGTCAAAGTGCCGAATGGAAGCCCCAGCCGAGCCACCACCCAATCGCGTTTGGAGAAGTCAAAAATTAAGTCTATGCACATTTATTTTTACGATTCCAAGGAAATTGTCCACAAGGAGTTCGTGCAAACGGACCAAACCGTCAATGCAATGTTCTATCTTGGCGTTTTGAAGCGTTTGTTGCATCGCATTCGTCGAATTCGCACTGAATACCGCAAAGGAGGAAGCTGGCGCTTATTGCATGATTATGCACCATCTCATCGATCCACTCTTGTGACTGATTTTTTGACTAGAAATCGTATTTAACCATCAATCACTCACCGTATTCGCCTGATATGCCTCCCTGTGACTTCTACCTATCCGCAGAGGCCATCCAAAAGGCTTGTATCGACTTCCTGAGTGGGATTCCGGTGAATGACCTGATCGCGCAAAAAAGTGTATCGAGCCCAGAGGGGACTATTTTGAATAAATAAACTCGAAGTTATCAAAACAAAGCTCCTGTCTTTTCTATTTTAGCTAAGTCTTGTTTATTTTGCACTTCACCTTATATACATATTTGTAGCCGTCTGATTTTCATTCCGTCTAGGATGAAATTTCCAAGCCTGCTCTCGTTTTTGTGTCTTTATCACTTTCAGAGAATAGCAAAGCAACTATTCACCATTTAATTTCAAAATATGAATCTAAAGTTTCGTTTTTTGTTTTTGAAAATATTTCTGTGTCTTGCTTTAGCTTCACATCACTGCGGTAGAAAAGCTTCAAAGTCAATATTGTATTGGGTCTCTTCAAACATTTCACATTCGATGCATTATGGCGAGAATGTTTATATGTATATGTATGTATATAGTGCATACGAGTACATACTCTATATACACATATACACCTATGTATGTCCATAAACTATCCCTTAAGCAAATAACAGTAAAACATAAGTAAATGAAAATAGTGCCTTTAATTTAGATGAAAGCATACTCGTATGAGGCTAGCAAATACAAAAAAGCAAAGCATATTCATACATATTTACATGAATAAAAACTATATATACATACATGTGTGTATGTATGTGCATATGACTACTACTACTACATACATACTAAATAGTGAATATGAGCTCATATTTCATTTCATACCTGGCGATGGTTTATACTGCGATTGGAGTACATATTTGGGACGCTCTTCGCCGGCAATGATTTCTTTCTGGGTGATACGACGTTCGGGTGAACTGGTGTGCAATGGCAACAGTGCAACGGCTGACACGCCGAGCGGTGTGAGCTCCTCTTGGCATTGTGGTGAAGTGCATTCTACAATACGATACGATACGAGCAAAAATGAATAGATGAAATCAAAAGTAGTGACACAATCAGTGGCTAATGCATAGCTAACGGCTAATGCCAGTTAGAAATGAACGAGTATATGTATGTATGTATGTATGGAAATGCTTCCCAAGCGAGGGTATGTGTGTATGTGATTACTTATATGTATGTACATATGTGTATGTACATATGTATGTATGCATGTAAGTAATTATAATATGTGAAGGTGCAGAGCGTGTAAAAATGTCACTTTTGTATCGTACTTGGGTGATGTAAGGGACGACGTGGAGGGAGAGGGAAAATATATGACATTTTAAGCGCTGTTCCTTTTAACTACAACAAAGTCACAATGTGATATGCAACTGCAGATTTTAGATGCATATCGGCGACGCTGGCTTTGACTACCCAATCACATGCATACCTATGTGTGTATCTATGTGCTTACAACAGTGCCAGTTGCGTTTTTTTTTTTTTTTGTTTTGTTTTGTTTTCTTGATTCCCCCTGCATGTCTGTGCACGTGCGCAAGGCTAAATGAAAATATGGAAACGCTTGAATGAATGAGTGATTGAGTACACACGCATTTCTATGTTTGCCCCCTTCCGAAAAACATTAAAAAATTGAAAGCGAAAAAAAACAACAACAGCCTGCTTTCCAAATCCATGCCCGAGCGGAACTCTGCTTGAAGAATTGATGACTGCCTGGGTTGGCAAGCAGTTAAGGCGTGGCAGGCAGAGTCCATTCCACTATTAGGGCAAATTCGGCAAATGATTTTCAGGGATTGGTTAGCTCGCGAGCCAAGAGTGGCGTTCGTTAAGCGCAACAGCAGTTAACTTTTACACTTTTAGGGGTAACAAAAAACAAAAAAAGAAACAAATGCTAAATTGCCAATGAAGGTATCTGCTATGGTACAATAAGTATACCTAGCGCACACAATTCGACACACAGTACAGTGGCTTGCACAAGAGCGTGGACCTATAAATTTACTATAAAAGAGGAATTAATAGCAGCAATTCATAGTAGTCGTGTTCGATAACAACAAATTTTGTGATAGTTATTTTTAATGTTTGCTAGTAAGCGTTCGTTAACGCCAAAAATTATCCATCATACAAAAATTGAGAGAGAAAAAGGGGCAGTTCGTTGCAGGAGAGACGGACGTTCGCTTTGTACTGGAGAAATTTTAGCCTGCAAAAATTATCGATCACAAAATCTTATTATCTTAAAGCAAGAATGATAGAAACACAATTACGCCAAAAGAGAGTGCGTGACGTCACATTAGTCTAGTTGTGCAGTATTGCCATCTCTTCGCTCTTCGCAATCAATTTAGCGCTTTTTTATACCCAAAATGCGAACATTTTTGAGTTTGATGCTAGTTTCTTTAATTATTAATACAAAAAGTGTAAGTTAAAAAAAATTGGTATAATTAACAAAAAAGCCAAAAGAGGCCACTCTTGCATTTAAAGCTTATAAAATTTGTTGTATTGAAAGTGTAAATCTAATGCTCTGCTCCTTTTGTGGTTCTGCAAGAAAATTGGATATTCTTCTCTCAACTCTTCTTAGGTTAGGCTAGGATAAATGGCTGCCCTTGCGACAGGCTCACTTCGAGTAATATTCAAAATTCGTCCGTTGTGATGCCATACAGGGGGAAATGAGAGAAAGAAAGGAAGCAGACAGGTGAATAAAGAAGAAGGAACCATGGAATTAGAGGATGACGCCTAAGAGTGGCTACATTACGTTCGTAATTAGCCGCTTGAAGCTGCTGATGAATTTCACCAGATGTGTAATATTTGCACCCGCAATATCCGCAGGTGTAGCAGAAAAGTGAGAGCTCATATGTCTAAATCTTTGCCCGAGGAGAGCAGGGCAGCCGAGAAGAGGGAGCTGAGATCTTTTCACCTCGTCCTCCAGGCAGCTTCTGCAGAATGGACCTCCCAAGTCTCACCGCATGGACATGGACACCTAACGGACAATGCCCGGTAAAGATACTTACCAAATTCGAGAGCTGCGGTTTTGTTAGCCTTAGAAGTTCCCTCGAACACCCCCGATCTACCAGTGGACAGAATAATCTTCCGACTTTGCTTATGTATATATATATAAATTTTTTTTTTTTAGAGGTTAGGTTTTCAAGTTGGCACTACTTTTTTCGTAGATGGTCTTTTTGACAGCTGTCACTTGATTTATGCTCAGTTTGGTTTGCCATTTCATAATGAATAGACTTACACCTGAACAACGTTTGCAAATCGTGCAAATTTATTACGAAAATAATGGTTCGGTTCGCGCGACGCATCGAAGAAAATTTTGTTCAGTGATGAAGCTCAATTTTGGTTGAATGGGTATCATTTTTAAAACATAATGGCAAACCCTTATCTTTATAATAAAGCTAAATTCTTGGCCATAACATTAAATTATATACGTTTTATTTCATCTTGAAAACCTAACCTCTAAAAAAAACACCCTATATATATAATTGGCGCTTACACCCTTATTGGGTGTTTAGCGGAGCTCCTCCAATTGGGCTAGGGCGATGTCACGAAAATCAGCTGATATTGTCAAATTTACTCACAGCAAAGTAACGGGACCACGATAGGCGCCATCTCATTGTTCTCTTCATCGTGAATTTTAACGATAATTGGAAATACAGGTGCGGTGACGACGAATTATTAACTAAGCGCGTTAACTAAGCGCGTGAACAAAGACAATTAATACAATTATCGTTTTTTTATGAGTTTTGTCATAGCAGAAATACACTCGGAGGTTTGCTATTATCTGTCGAATGGCGGCCGTCTTGATGTTTTTCCACAAATGAAGGGACCTACAGTTTCAAGCCGGCTACGCACGGCGGATATTTTTTATGAGGAGCCTTTTCATGCCAGAAATACACTCGGAGTCGGAGGTTTGTCATTGCCTGCCGAGGAACGACCACCATTAGAACTGGCGGCCGCCGTAGCGCCTATTATATATATATACTATATACCTCCCAAATTTATTCTATGACCTAAAAAATGAAGCAGCTATTTCTTTTTTCTAATTAATATTCAGCCGTATCATCTACACTTTGAAAGTATCACTGAATTCTCATGACTCTTCAATGCACTTTGCTGTAAATTTGGGATAACATTTTTACGTATCGATATTATTTAATCCTGACTTTTAATTTATCTGCATAAAGGTCTAAAAAATTATTCTAAAAATAAAAAAAACGAGACACACATTTTTGTTTTTCTAATTTTCAACATTCTTTTAATTTCGGGGAGTCGTCAACGTCGCTCGAAAAAATTCTTAAATTTTTTTCTTAAATAAAGCATAATTAATAAAGCATTAATAAGCGAAACAAAATTGATGGTCCTTCTAATGTAGACATATATAAATAATATGTGCACACTCTTTTGAAACGCACTGTACTTCGCTGACAATTCGTAAAGGTCGAAATGCAATGAAGCGTAACCTCGTAGCATGTGCCTCACCCTTACCGACTACAAGCAAACTTTTGCAAATATATTTACATTTGCACTCCCTGCAGTAAATCGAACTACATAAATGAGAATTAGTGCAGGACTAGTCCATTTTGGGAGAGTAGGTAGGTGAAATGGTTGAAGTGTCACTCTGGCACTCCCCAAGTAGCACTAAAGCGGCAATTTGATGCCATTATTAGACCACCAAGATATCACTAAGATACAGCCAACCAAAGCTGTTTTATAAAGGAGAAGGTTGATGGGCAATGGTCCATCCTAGACTGTCCAAGTAAGGAGCACCCAGTCATCTTAATCATCTAGCTAGCAGAGAAAATATCCAATAGTCTCCTTCTCTGAAACGTCTCCACAGCTTCCGCAATGGGGATTGAATGGTAAACCCAGCTTTTCTGCTATAAGTTTGAAAATTTGATGACATGGAGTCCCTGCGACTATCTGGGCTCTGCGTCTATTGTATTGGGAGAGTAAAAATCTGTGGAATTTTTAAAATGCAATTTATTTGAATTTAGCAGTTATTGCTTTTTCGTCAAAAAATTATGAGCTTTCAGTAAAAACTTCGATGTTTTTATTCTTTTTTTCAAACCCAGCTCTCCTAGCAATAAGCCTAAGTTGAAGCTAGGTTTGGCTGGGCGTATTGGTCTCTCTTTCAGCCGTATCCGGCCGGGAGAAGAAGGAGAAGAAGAAGAAGGTACGTTGAAGTTTCCGGAGAGTGGTCACAGAAACGACAGACCTGACAAGCCTATGCAGGTGGCTGCGTAATTTGCAGTCACCTGTTAGAATGCCCAAGAGTATTCTCAGTTTGTCCTTAGATAGAATTATAAGCTACCTGAATCTCTTTTGATTATATCACCCAGTAAGGATACCGCCTAGCTTTGCCCCATAGTTTGATGCCAGCTTACGTTTTGTAGCCTTAGCTTTTCGCTTCTTAACTCATACTTGATGGTGTGTTGTTCCATGGCAAGGAAGGGATCGATCGGGTTATATTAAGAACGAGACCGCTGGTTATCTAGCCAATGCATCCGCTACTTTGCTCCCAAGTATACCCCTACGTCCAGCGACCCATATGAGACGAATGCGATTGTGCATTCCTAGTAAAATTCGTTTCTCGATGTACTCAACGACTGAGTGAAAGTTAAGCGGTTTTAAATCTTTTCCGTCCTTTGGGGTTATGTCGAGGCATAACGAAATGGACGACAATGATTCAAGACTGCCATTGAGAATGGCAATTTGCCCATTCCGGAGGTCGCTATCTTAGTTGATCGCTTCGATGATGTTGGGAAAAGTACTTATCGGCACAAACCGCTTAGTTTTTTGACTATATAATCCAGCGTCTATGCCTTCAGGTATCTTCGATCCATCTGTATACCAGTGCATTGTAAATTCTTAGAGTTGCCTTTCGAGTGTAGTCAAACTCCAGCTCAATTTATCGTCCAATTCGATCCTGAACTTCTTCTCAAATTTAATAACCGTAGTGATATTATTCCTGCTAAGCTGAGCAAGTGGAAGCTGCGTTCTCAACGATTTCACTCTCTTGGATGAGATGATTTTTCCTTCACCGAAAACTTTCCTAGTCATATTAAACAGGGTGCGCTCGGCTGATTGCTCAATAAGTATGATATATGAAGCGGCGTCAGCCTGTATTACAGCTGCAGGACAGCGAATTCGACAAAGCAAATATTTTGCAAAGTGCGGAATGGCCTCAATAAAAAGCAAAGTTAGAATTTACCGACCACTTCGCAAATGGGCCGCAAACCTCTTGCTTATAGTCGAAAATCAGACAAGGAAAATCGAAAGAAGGAAAGGAAGAACTTGAGGAAGACTTCGCGATTCACACTACTTTGGCGGCTGCCCAAAAAGAAGGCACATAAGTTTTGGCTGTTACTTTGAAAAAAGCAAGAAAAGCCATAAGCTACGAAAAGTGCTTAAAAATGGATCCAATGAAAATCCCTCCTGCACATAAATTTGAGGTAAAAGGGTAAGGATTATAAAATTTGGTACCCTTATTAGATCCGTCGTTTCGATTTTCAAAAATCAGATATCAGATTCGAAATCAACGAGCTTAAAAACCTACAAGCACCAAGTTTCACATCAATTTGGTTACTTCTCGACTTTTTTCCAGCAAACAGTAGTCACCAGACCGAAATGCAATAATTGAGAGGTCCTGCCACGTGAGACGCAATAACTCAGTTTCTATTAAACTCAATTTCTTGATGGTTGTAGGATCACAACGCCCAGAGCTGGTGCTACTGAATGATCTGGAATTTCATCGAAAAATCATCTTTAGTGGCTTCGTCAACAAGCAAAATTGTCGGATCTGGGGCTCAGAAAATCCAAGAGTTATTGTTGAAAAGCCTCTCTATCCTCAACGTGTGATTGTTTGGTGCGGCTTATGGTCCGGCGGAGTCATTGGACCTTACTTTTTCGAAAATGAAGCTGGAGCAACAATTACGGTGAATGGATTGCGCTATCGAGAGATGATTAACGATTTTTTATGGCCGGTATTGGATGGTATTGATCTGGACAACGTTGATTCTCAACAAGATGGTGATGCGTACCAATGAAGGAACGAAACCATTGATATTTTATCAAAATAACACCTCTTATTGGAAAACCCTTTATTATTAGATGTTAGCCAATGTTCCGAAATTCCACTTTCACATTAACCTCTGTGCAATGGTGGCGCACCTGAGAACAATACTGTGACGCTCAACATAGATTTTGAATTAGTTTAGGACCACTCTCTGAGTGGTTAGTGTAGAACTAGTCTCTTTATGAGGCAGCTCCGATTTGTAGTAAGAAAATGTATTGGCGACTGTACAGTTGGTCTCCGTACTCCTGCAAATCTCATGCCTTTTATTAGACTTTACTGCTATGCGCAAATCATAAATCAATCAATTAGCAATCATCGATTTGTGTATTTAATAATCAAAGCGTAACAATGACGCTG
This sequence comes from Anastrepha fraterculus, assembly GCA_037575425.1. Classification (NCBI taxonomy): domain Eukaryota; kingdom Metazoa; phylum Arthropoda; class Insecta; order Diptera; family Tephritidae; genus Anastrepha; species Anastrepha fraterculus. The sequence continues at coordinate 435,056 of JAYXIM010005294.1, forward strand.
CGCAAATCCATTCATGTCAATCAACTAAAATTAACTGCACCAAAATTTGTGTGGGTTTTCGTTTTTTTCTTTTGTTTCTATTTATTTTTCACTTATTAATTCTTTTTGTTTTTTTGGTTTCCTATAGAAACGCGCAAGGTCAAATCGAGATAACCAGCATGGCGTTGGATGTGAGCACACACACATACATGCAATATATGTAGTAGATATGTATGCAGTTCGGCACGTAAGTAATATAAGTCCATGGATGTTAAGCGAAAATTTCCCATTGTTAAATTTGCACCGCCAAAGGCAGCTCTCCTTGTACGCCCAAAAATATGCAGCCTGAGTGAAACTGATGTTAAGCCTGTGTGCGTTTGTATATTCAAGGAGTGCCAAAAAATCATCCATCATAATTTCGCCTAAAATAAATACTACTACTGAATCTTGAAATACTGACGCTTTCAATAACTTCTTTTGATTCCCTGCAGATAATTTCATCAATGCAAATAAACTGCCTCCGAATCCGTACAAAGAGAAGTCACTGGAGCAAAAATAATATTCACATGCATTTTGTTATTGCCAATTTGCGCTTTGAATGTCAAAATTTAAATCGGAATGTAAACAAACAAAAACCCAAGGACATGTATCGATCACATCAGTGCACGTACCGTTCGTCACTGAAAGAAGCACATTTCGTAACGATCGAATTTAACCAAAGATGTAAGTAAATTGTAAAAATATATAATTAAATATGGTTTTTGGAATAAATTTATTGTAGGACGAATTTTAATAAACTCAACCCCACCTAAAAAGATGTCAAGGTGGAGTAAATAAGTATAGCCAACAACCCTAGCTTGGCAAAAAATAAACTGCCGAATACCGCAGAGGTGCGACAAATATACTTTGGAAAGAGCTAGCAACAAAACTAAATGCTATTGGGACCCCAGTCACAGACGCCAAAATGTCGAGGAAGGTGTGCATATAAATGGGATACAATATTTTCAAAAGTGAAAAGTTATTCTTGGTTTTATGGGTTTTTGCTGTTCAGAAATATCAGACTATACCTAAAAAAGCTTTCCTTCACCAAGGCACCCAAGCAGCGGACAGGTGGAGGACTCTTTAGCCACATCAGCACGGTTTCCGACGAGTGCATAGCACCACCACTGCACTCACCGCCATAAGCGCCCAGATAAATCGCGGGCTTAACCAAAACAGCCCCTGCGAGAGGACTGTTCTAGTAGCGTTGGACCTGAAGAAGGCTTTCGACACAGTCAGCCCCTCAACGCTACTAGATGACATTATGGAGTCGACACTCCCGCCAGGGCTGAAGAGGTGGTCCGCAAACTACCTGAGCGGTCGTCATTCGACAGCGATTTTTCGAGACCAAGCATCAAAGCAGAGGAAGATTAAGCAAGGTGTACCGCAGGGTGGTGTTCTTTCACCCTTGCTGTCCAACTTCTACATTTCGAAACTCCCACAACCACCAGCGGGAGTCTCCCTGGTCTCATAGGCGGACGACTGCACGATAATGGCTTCGGGCAATGACATCGATGGCCTTTGTTCCAAAGTGAACAACTATCTCCCCGACCTTTCTCGCTTTTTCACTGCGAGGAATCCACAACTTTCCCCCACTAAATCCACGGCGACCCCCTTTACCACCTGGACAAAGCAGGTCAAACTGCCTCTCAAGGTAAAAGTCGATGACACACCAATCCCGACAGTAAACAATCCCAGAATTTTGGGTGTGACCTTTGACAGTTTGCTCTCCTTCTCCGCGCACACTACCGCTATTGGCACTTAAGCCCAAAATCGTAACAAGGTCCTCAAATCGCTTGCCGGCAGCACTTGGGGCAAGGACAAAGAATTGTTGCATTTTAACATTTAAGGCAATAGGCCGGCCTGTTCTAAAGTATGCTGCGTCTGTCTGATCGCCTGGAACTAGTGACACGCAGTGGATAAAGCTACAGACATGCCAAAATACCGCCATTCGCACAGCGACCGTTTGCCTCCTGATGCCCCCCATTCAGCACCTTCACAACAAGCAGTTCCTGTTGTATGGTGTGAAAGGCTAAAGCCCATCATTCCCCAACGGATTGGACCCTATCAGTGTGGTCGTAGACCTGGGAAGTCCACCATCGACCAGATATTCACACTACGCCAAGTCTTGGAAAACACCCATGAAGCGAGAATCTATACCCACCATCTTTGTGTGGACTTCCAAGCTGCATTCGACAGTACGAAAAGGAGTTTCCTGTATGCCGCGATGTCTGAATTTGGTAGCCCCGCAAAATTAATACGGCTATGCAAGTTGACGTTGTTCAAAACCAGCAGCGCCATCTTTAACCTGATGTTGGAGAGGATCGTACGAGCCGCAGAACTTAATCGCTAAGGCACAATATTTTATAAGAGCGTACAATTGTTGGTGTATGCCGATGATATCGACATCATCGGCCTTAACAACCGCGCTGTTAGTTCTGCCTTCTCCAAACTGGAAGCGAATGGGTCTGGTGGTGAACAAGGACAAATCAAAGTACCTCCTATCATCAAGCAAACAGTTGGCGAATTCGTGTGTCGGCACCCACGTCACTGTTGACAGTTATTATATCGACAATAATGTCAGCCTTAAAATCCACCGAATAATCTCTCTTGCAAACAAGTGCTACTTTGGACTAAGTAGGTAATTGAGTAGTAAAGTCCTCTCTCGACGAACAAAACTAACACTCTATAAGGATCTCATCATGCCTGTCCTAACGTATGGCGCAGAAGCGTGGACTATCACAACATCCGATGAAGCGACGCTTGGAGTGTTTGAGAGAAGATTCTGCGGAGGATTTTTGCATCTTTACACGTTGGAGACGACCAGTATCGCAGGCGATGGAACGATGAGCTGTATGAGCTTTACGACGTCATAGACATAGTGCAGCGAATAAAGATCCAGAGGTTTCGTTGGCTGTGTCATCTCGCCTGAATGAATACAAACGGTTTGGCTGTGATATCAATCAATAAAATCAAAGTTTCTCAAACTTCTACCAAGCGCATGCGTCTTACGTGACTATTTACAGACAAACTACTCAGTCGATCAGATAATCCCAGTTAAGCAATGTTTTGCTAAAACTTTTTTTTTGTGTTTTTTTCCTTGTTCACTCCTCTCGGGAGCATAGGGCCTCGACAAGACTCCATCTTACACGGTTCTGTGCTGTTGTTTTTGCACCGTCCCATCAAACGCGGTATCTGCTAGTTCGCGCAGCATCATCTTCAATTGTTTTTTGGTCGACCGCGACCTCTGCTCTCTTGCGGGTTCCAGTCAAGTGCCATCCTCGTGATGCTACCTGGTGGTTTTCTCAGTGTGTGACCTATCCATCGCCACTTTCTCTGTTTGATTTGCCTAAGAATGGGTTCCTCGTTCGTTAATCTCCACAGTGCGTCGTTGCTGATGATTGTTTAATTTTCCATTATTTTGTTTAGGTGAAATTTCCGCTGCGAAGCATTCAATCAAGCGCAAAAGGGGCAGACAAATTCGGTTATCACAGCACGCAGCCAACGGGCAAAATAAAATCATAATTAAAATATTCAAACTGTATACAGTTGACCTGCAATCACGTCAGAAAAACAAAAAATAATAATCAAAATAAATTATTCTCCCCATAACGGAATGCCATTCTAGTCGAATCACACATTCATTTACTACCGGCACTGCGCAGCTTTATGAGTGAAAATAAAAAAAATCAACAAACCACATAATTTTCGATTAATTAAAATACCAACCAACTGGTGCATTCACCTCCGCCAGTCGACGTTTGACAGCAGGCGGTCTGCATTTCGCAGTCGTAGGAAGTGCAGCCGCCCGTGCACACAACTGCAGGTGTGGGCGAATCAACAGACGCAGCTAACGCAGACTAATCACAGACCAGTCGCTGCGACTCTATGCTGCTTATCTCAACCCCACTGACACTGCCGAGCGCCGCATGGCCAACCAGCGCAGCAACGTAAATTGCCAACAGAGTCGGCTGCGAGTAGTCAGACTAATTGCATTGTCACTGTAGGTTTCTAATTTAACCGCATACCTACTTCCATTACACGACCCCAAACCCTCCCCCCACGCTCTTTGCCCAACACTCAACTGGTGCCCTGGTGCTCGTGTGCATAACATCCGGTGATTTTCGACGACAGAGACACGTTTCAGTTTACAGGTGTTTGTGCCCCCGCCCAACAACAGCAACAAAGGCAAATGCGAAAAACGATAAGCAAATACGAGCACAAAGTGGTTAGATGGTATTTACCTGTATCCTGGAGTTGCTTGGCCGCACACTCGGCGCATTCGGCGCACTCAGTGCAAACGCCTAACGAGTCATCGTCGGGTGAATGCTGCTGTTGTTGTTGCTGCTGCTGCTGCTGTAATTGTTGGTGGTGTTGTTGCGCCTGATGCGCTACTTGCTGCTGCTGTTGTTGTTGGTGTTGCTGATGCTGCTGCTGTTGGTGCTGACTAAGTGCTGCACTTCCCACTGGTGGCGGCGGCGGCGGAATTTGATTATTATTGCGTGCAGCCAGCATAGCGGCCCGCTGCTGCTGCAACCTCTGTATGACCTGCAGCTGTTGGATGTGTTGGGCGCCGAAGATGTGACCGCTTAGCGCGCCGCCGAGGGTATTCTTTAAGCCATTGTCCTTGTAACCATCAGGAGGACTCAGAGCGGCCTCGTCGACAAATTCTATGGGTGGCGCGAATTTGGGACTCTGCGAAAAAGAAGGAAAGAAAAAAAATTGAGGATGAGAATGTGTGTGTGTGTGTGTGTATTACGGGAGCGAAAAGGGGATTCATTTGAGAAGGATATTTATCAATGTTTGCTACATGCATACATACATACACACATGTATGCACACATATGTAAGTACTCGCTGGGCGGCAGAGATTTAGTTAATAATTGGCGTATATGTTTTAGGCAGCTATCTGCATACACATACAGATGTACGCATACATACAGCCGTGGACAGTAAGTTAAGTTTTTAGTACGAACTCTGCTTTGATCAATTAAATTTGTTTGTTTACATTTATATAACATTTATGCGAGGAATTTACCGTTTTTCTTCAATGGACTTTTTTGCGTTCTATTTTATTTATGCTTTTTGCTGTTTTGAAGTGGACACAATGATAGCACATTTTAACTTGTGCAGCGGAGAGTAAAACTTTAATAATGTTTCAGCGATTTTTAGTATAATTATTTGTTTCTTAAATAAGATTTTAAAGTAATTACTAAAAATGGGACGTGGAAAACATTGCAAGCCGGAGAAAATATCTCTTATATACCGGAAAAACTATGCAGAAATAGCTGAAATGATGATATGATCTCGGAAAATGGTTTATAATGATCTTAATTAAGTAAAGAAAAATTCATCTTATCTAAGCAAACGGAAAGAAAACCAAAGCCGTGTTAATGTGGATAGAGCTATAATACGCAAGAGCAAAGCAGATCCTTTTTAGTCGGCACGGCAAATAATGTTTGAAATAAACCAAGAATCTGGTCTACAGGTGTCCAAAAAGCTTGTAGGAAGGCGACTTAACGATGCCCAGCTGTTTGCCCGCATAAGCAGAAAAAACCACTCCTCTCAAAAAGACATATCAAACACCGACTTACCTTTGCAAAAGACACACAAAGTAAAATCTATTCAGTTTTGGAAAAACGTACTTTGGACCGACGAAACCAAAATAAATAGGATGGAACCAGATGCTGATACTATTGTACGTCGTCCAAAAAATCAAGCTCTAAATCCTAGGTTTACAAAAAAGATGATTAAACACGGCGGCGGAAGCATCGTGGAAGCTTTTTCCTGGCATGGTGTTGGGCCGATTGTTCACGTGGTTGGTAAAATGGATAGATTTCAGTATCTGGATATATTCCAGAATAAAATGGAGCCATTTGTGTGTTGAGTTTATGCCATTAAATTGGACATTTATGCAGCACAATGTTCCAAAACATACTGCAAAGACAGTGAAGCAATGGCACAGAAGAGAAAATATAATGTACTGAATTGGCCGGCGCAGAGCGCTGATCTCAATCCAATAGAAAATTTGTGGAATGACGTTAAGGTCAAAATCGCTAACAAAAATTTTTAAAATTTTGATGATTTGTGGGCCGCAGTTGAGGAGGTTTGGTACGCGATTCCAAAGGAAAGATACCACAAGCTTGTAGAAAGCATGAAGCGACCGACGGCTTGAGGAAGTAATCAGAAACGATGGATATAGTACAAAATACTAATTTGGTAAAATAATATTATTACTTAACTATCTGATTTGTTTACTATTTTGGCTTTTATTTGGAATTTTGTAGGGTGTGCTATTTATGTGTCCAGGAGGTTTCGTGAGTTATCAACGTTCTCGTAAATTAAATCAGAACTGAAATTCTATTTGACCATTTTTTTGTTTTAAAGTAGAAGTAAGTAAGTTTTTTATTTTTTATGTTGCTTTTTTCCCAATAAAAAATTATTATTTAAAAACATATTCAACTCTTTGCTTTCAAAGTCTAAATGTGTTATTTATATGACCAAGGCTGTAAATATGTTGTAAATTAAATTGAATAAATTAAGTTAATTCACATTTGTTTGAAATTATCGAAACGAAAAAAATTTCTAGGTTTTTTGCAGTTATGCTATTCAGAATTATTAAGGTATTTAAAATAATAAAAAACCATTCATATTTTTTTGTAAAAACAAAGCATTATAACTTTGTATAATGAAAAAGGATTGTATTTTTCTATTATACAAATTTTTAATATTATAAAAAATTTTAATATATTTTATTATAAAAAAATTTAAATTGTATTATTTTGTGAATAAAACGTGTTCATCAAATAAATGCAAACTTTTCCTATTTCAATGTTTTTCTTTAAAAAATTCATCCTTACATTTTAGTTTTTTTTGCTAGAGTGGAGTCATTTGAAATGCGTCATTTAAAATGAAGCTCATGTAAATTAATCGAAATTTAATCACATTAAGAATAACATGTTTTTTATGGAAAATATGACAAATTACAAAAAAAAAGATCCACTTTCAATTAATATTTAAATTTTATATTTTGTTTCCCTTTTACTAAAGAAGCGCCATTTAAGTTATAGCGATGATATTCACTAGCTTAATAAGCTGGTTGTAGATTGAACAAAATTTAATCGCTTTGTGCATACATTTTTTATGAAAAACATGACCATTTCAAAAATAATAATCATATTTTAATTTAAATATTTTTGTGCTCGAAAATTGTGATTATTTTTTTTTTTGCTCAGAAATTTTAAATAAAAGCCAAAATATTGACGAAAACTATTACAGATTAAACGTTTTTTTTTTTTTAGAAAAAGATTTTAGAAAACACATTTTTATTTATCTAGAAACAATGGTCGAATTCTCAGCTGTAGTAAAGCCAATATTACTCTACGGTGCTCTAGTGTGGTGGTCTGCATTGAGAAAAAGGACACACAAAACACCTATGGAGAGTATTCAACGTCTTGGTGCACTTTGCACGACAGGGGCAATTAAAACCACTCCTACGGCAGCACTTGTCACAATACTCAACCTACCACCGATTGACATTGCGGCAGAAGGTCTAGCAGCTAGATTTGCCGCTAAACTTAAGGCAGCGGGTGAATTTACCTGTAAAATATTCGGACATAGCTCCATAGGCATGAGTTATCGGAATAATACGGACTCTATGACTCCGAAATGCAATTGAGTGAAGAAATTCCGAACAGTAATAGAAGAAGAGGGATGGAAAACAGGAGTGAGACCTAACCCAAATACTCTTAATATATTTACTGATGGCTCGAAAATGTTAGACGGAGTAGGGACAGGGATCTATTGCGCTGAACTAGGCATCAGGCAGCCATTTAAGCCTCCTGTCCACTATAGTATCTTTCAAGCAGGAGTCTTTGCTGTAGGTAAGGCTGCGGAAATAGCATTCGCAAAGACATCAAGCAACTCCAAAATAAATATATACGCTGACAGCCAAGCGGCTATAAAAGCAATAAACTCATATGAAATTTCATCTAAGAGTGTTCTAAGAAGCAAGGAAGCTATAGAGAGACCAGCCCCAGACAGACGGTTACACATATATTGGGTACCTGGACATAAGAGCATTGCAGGAAACAAAATTGTAGATGAGATTGCCAAAAGCGCTGTTTACATACAATTCGAACAAGAGAACGACATACTAAAACCCTTAAAGAAGATCTGCAATGGCATCTTTGCTGACATGAAAGACGGACAGACAGGAGGTGGAATAATCTAGACACTTGCAAAACCGCGAAAATCATGTGTCCACAGAATGCAGATAAATACGCCAGATTCGTACTAGCTCTTTATAGAAAAGAAAGCAGAACTATTGCAGGTATGCTGACAGGTCACAATTTGTGTCACAGATTAAAAGATTTTAAAGGAATTTTTTTTTTTAATTTATCTATAAACAATGCTGCCGGATTTATATATTTGAAGCGATATGTTTCGTTGTATGTAAAACATTTTCTATAGTTCAGCTTGGAAGAATACCGTTATAACTGAAATCAGTATGCTGAGTCTGTGCTTATATTGGTTTGGGGAATAAGTTCATAGCGCTTTTGAATTTTCTTTTATTTTTCAACGATTTGCTTGCTGTTTGGCAACAAGGAAGTATTTCATTCCATAGAACTCTTTCCGCTCTATAAAACCATGTTAATTGTATGCTTGAGTTATTTAATTTTTTAATAGTTTTGAGGCTTAGATATGGAATACCCAGGGGCAAAAATCTACATTTTCATCGAAGTGAAAAAGCAACCGAAGCTGCCGAAGCAGACCATGACATTTGCGACGTGTATCGAGAGTCTACAGCACGGAAATGGTTTGCAAAGTTCAAAAATGGCGACTTTGACGTTGATGACAGTGTACCGGCAGTGGAAGGCCTTTTGAATTTGATGAAGAACATCTCAAATCACTTTTGAAGAAGAGCGGTCGCCACACAGGTCGTGAATTGGCGGACAAAATTAACTGCTATCATAAACGATTTTCAATCACCGTCATTCAATGGGATTTACCGAAAAATAGTGAGCCTAGGTGCCACACGAGCTCAAGAAAAAAGCAAAGAAAGTTGCCTTCAAATTGCTTCTCAGCAACTCGCCCGCTATCGCGGTTCAAAACAACGAGGTAATAAACAACGTTTTTTATACCGAATCGTGTTGGGAGATGAGAAATGGTACCTATACATCGATATGAAGTAAAGAAAAGAGTGGGTGGATCCAGGAGATACTCCAAAGACGAGAGTCATGAGGAATCTTCAACCAAAGAAGATCATGATAAGTGTTTGGTGGGACGGGGAGGGCATGGTGCACTGGGAAATGCTCGAAAAGAATACCACGGTCAACAAGAAGTTCTACATTGCTCAGCTATAACGCGTAAATGAGGCTGTTCGACTGAAAAGACTTGAGCGACATGGTTAAACCATACTCCTTAGCGACAACGCCAGGTCCCATGTTGCACAAGTCGTCAAAGCCGCACTACAAGAGCTGGAATGGTAGGTCTTTCAGCATCCGCAGTATTCTCCGGACCTTGCACCGACCCGTTACCATCTTTTCCGCTCTCTGTTAAACCATACAACGATAACAAAGATGTGCTTAAAAACTGGCCCACCCACTTTTTTGACACCAGACCAGGCGATTTTTGGCAGAACGAAGATATAAATGATTAATTTATTGATATAATTATTGTTTTTGTTTGAATAATCGTCTTCGGTAAAAACGCTACGAACTTATTCCCCAAGCCAGTATTTTTCTAATTTTAATACTACAAAGTAACAAAAGCAGAAAAAAACTAACCTCAAAATCAATCAAACGCCAAATAATGTTCACGAACATGCAAACTTTTCTGTACATTGGCGCTCCATGAGGGAACTTGAGAACTTCAGAAGCTTTAAGGCCTCTTCTGTCCCCCTATTACGCCCTTGATGTGTGTGGGTTTCCTGCTTTGGTTGGTGTAAGTTTGAGTGATGGTTGTTGGGCTGCTGCGACCGGAAAATTAGGATTTCCTGTCAGGCAATTATAGTCGTATGAATTTTTGATGTCCTTCGCTGTTAGTTCGGTTCGTGGTGGCCAATGCAGCGAGTTGGCGTCACATCGCAGCGCTATGTCACAACGACGCAGCAGCACAATCACAACGACGACAACAATAGCAGCAACAACGACATCGACGGCAACGACGACGACGGTAATGTAACACAACGCGCGTTGAAGTCATTGTACGACATTTTGTTCAACAAGCGCGTGGCAACAAATGCCACTCTGAAGCGCGGGAAGAGCAGAAGAGCGATGTGCAAAACTATTGTAGAAGACACACAGGCATGGGTGACATTAATACGAATCTTACACGTCTTGTGCAATGGCTAAAACGTGTTGGTCCAAACTTAGTTTTTGCGCTTGCGAGTTTGCCTTCCCTTTTATTGTTGTCCGAATACATCCATGTATGAGTACATGAAAGGGGCTGGTAATGGAAGAAGGCTTTAACGCTGCTTACTTTGAATTGTAGTGAAATCAGTTACTCTGCCTTGCATCGCTTTTATCATTAAATATTTAATTTATTTGCAGTTACTTGACGTGAATGATGGTGATGTTCTTAATAAATGCACCACTTACATGCTCGTACATGTTTTCATATATAAATTTATATGTATGCAGGTACTTTCACCATTCCATAGAAGTGGCGAAGCTGTCGATTCAATAATACTATCAAGAAGGCTTAAGAAGCTGGCTTTGGCCCTTTTGTTTATTTAATCGCAGCTATTTTAGCCCAAGCGGGAAATACAACAATGAAATTTGATGGGAGGGCACCACATTCTGGTGGGAAGGCACCTACGTATGGTAGGTTTTGTGAAAAAAGTATACGTAAAGGAGCCTGATACTAAATAGCAATGGGTTGGCTTGGGTTTTCTAAATTATACCTCCCGAAAACTTGCATGCTTATGGGCGGCGCGAAGCCTGCCAACCTTTTCTATAGAAAGAAATAAATAATTGGCACTCGGGTCAATGTCGGTGCATTCGAAATTGGTCAGGGAATGCCTGGTCTCACTTTCGACTGCGTCCGAATTCTTTGACTCAAGGCTCATCTAGCTTCTAGGTCACAGCGACATTGCGGGAAACTGTAAGGTAGATGAGCTGGCCAGACAAGGGACAACTCAGCGAGCGTTGGCCAAATACACAAACTTGTAAAGCCGCGAAATCCTTCTGGCCACGTGTGCACCAGGGACGCTCGGGCGAGCTTCTGAGGATAAAAAAATCTCCGCTCTCGAACTTAATGGGTGCTCTCACAGAACAGTATCCGCGAGGTATGCATGCGTCGTTGTATGGAGGATGAGGTGGAGTCATCTCAGCACATTGTTCTTAGTTGCCCTGCTCTGGTGGGGTTAAGATCTAGGCATCTTGGCTCTTACTTCTTTGCTACGCCTGTTGATATAGCTGGCGTTGATATTAAAAACCTGATGAATTTCATTAGCAGCACAAAGCGCTTGACACAAACGCAGTACAGTCATCGTTCATAATCCACACACTCTAAACCCATCCTCCTAACCATCCCACCACCACCGCTCCCGGCCCTCTCCTTTCATCCCGTCGGTTTTCTCTTTCCCCTTAGCTACTTCATAATAGTATCACAAAGAGCGAATCTGTGTGGTCATTCCTTGGGCAACCATTCCAATCTAACCTAATCTAACCTTGATGTTGTTCCGCCAATGAAGCGACCTACAGTTCTAAGCCGACTCCGAACGGCAAATGGTTTTTTATGAGGAGATTTTTCATGACAGAAATAAACTCGAAGGTTTGTCATTACCTGCCGAGGGGCGACCGCTATTAGAAAAAACTTTTTTTAACATTTGGCATTTTGCGATGAAAGCTCTCCGATATCAAATTTCCATTGCATGAGCAATGGAGTAATCCAGAGTGCATTCAAAAAGATTTGGACGCATATTTTCTTTACCGATGGGTCCAAGAATGAAAAAGGTCGGCTCCAGAATAGTACTTAAAGGATGGTAGTAAGTGTCATTACGCTATAGGACAAATGGCAAGTGTTTTCCAAACGAAAATTTTTGCCATTCTGAAAGTAGCGGAATAGATAATAGCGAGGAGATGGAGCGGGAAACAGATTGCAGTCATTAGTGATAGTCAGGCTGCACTAAAGGCTCTGGAGAACGCAAAGCAAACCTCAAAGGTTGTTCAAGAATGTAATAAGAAGCTTAAGAAGATCAGTTACAAGTTAGAATAAGCTTGTACTTATATGACTTTCAGGACACTGCGGTTTTCAAGGGAGTGAAATTGCCGTTGAATTGGCCAACTGTGGAGCAGCGGTTCGCCCACAGGGACCAGAGCTCTAATACTCCTAATCAGTTCTGAAGGAATCATGAAGTGGATCAGCGATTACGTATGCAATTTACTTAAAGAGCGATGGTCCAGTCTAGAACGCTGCAGAACTTCAAAGTATTTTGTGACAAGCCCGAACAGAAAACTGTCGGTCTTTCTTCGAAAACTTGGAAGAAAAAACGTTCGGTTGATGGTCAACATATGACCACCATTGGAATAATTGGGGACCCGATTTGCCTGTATTGCTTAGAGGAGGCGGATAGCACTGAACACTTTCCCGGTTAGTGTCCTGTCTTCGCTGCAGGTAAGGCTACGAATTTTGGGTTCCGATGTCATGAGAATGAGTAAAATTCGTTCTGTCAAACTGGAGGATATTTTTAAATTGGCCAACGAATATGGAAACTACTCACAGGGCTAGCTATCTCTGGCTCTGTCACTGTCTCTATTCTAAGTGTGTCTTATCTTTTTTCTTCCGTTACTATTCTCCTTTTCGCATTGACTATCTACCTTTTCACTTTCCAGACCTTTAAGTACAATTGGCTTTTTATCCTGAGTGTATTAAGAGTGTTCGTTGATTTCAAACAAGCCATCGAGAGTCTTAAAAGATATAGGATCCAGCACATACTGCTTACTCTTGGAATACCTGCCAAACTAATAGGGCTCGCTAGCGCAACACTTCCAAATACACAAGCAAAAGTGATCGTTAAAGGGAAGCTCACAGAGTTGTTTCTATTGAATCAGGTCGACAAAGGTGATACCTTAATAACTAAAACAACCCAAAAATGTGCTTACGCAGATAGGACCGCTATTCTCTCAAGAAATATGAATGATTTAAAAGAAATTTTCCGAAAAATTAACAAAATTGCGAACGGTATTGGCCTTTTTGTAGGGCGAAACTAAATCGAGGCAAGAAAGATCTTTGGACTAATAAGAATGGATGATGGTACCTACATAATTCGATTGAACTCTGAACTGAACGATCTAACTCAGAACGAGACAGCTGTACGTTTTGTTAAAGCGCAGCGCATACGATGGCTAGGCCATGTGATCCGTATGCCTGCTGACTGTACCGTGAAGAAAGCCTAATGGACGTGAAGGCCAAAGGCAGACCGAGGACCGACCGTTGGATAGGCGCATTGAAACACGATCTTAAGAAGTTGGGAATACGTAACAACGAAGCAACAGCTCAAGATAGACCGCTTTGGAGGAGCATTTTGAAGGAAGCTTTGACGCACCACGCATTGTAACGCTATGAAATAAGAAGAAGAAATCTCTTGGTGCTTCTAGACTCGCCTCTTTTAAATTTCAGTTTTCAATATTACATTAAAAAATGGCTGAAACAAATTTTGTAACAATCAGAAATCATTTATTTTTTATTTAATAATTTTTATAATTTTTCAATAACGACCAAACACCTCGCAACCTTGGCAGTACATACATATATATTACCTGATGTGATAATATTAACGAGCACTGATTCATAAGCTTCTCACACCCCCTGCGCCCCAATTGAGCAACATAATGTGACACTAATAATTACGATGGATTGTCAAAAGTCAATAGATGTTCTGCATGCCAAAATGTGATAAAGCAGATTTGCTCATTTGCCGAACACATTGACAAGCATGAGGTACATATGCATGTGTGTATGTGTGTACGTGGGAATGACAGTGGAAATGATTTTTCCAAAAATAACGGCTATGAGCTTTGAACAAATTTGCAGAATATGCTTTTAAATCGGAAAATGTTTACCTTGGATTATTGAGTAAGTGGGAAAAAGAAATGTGAATGGATGCATATGCAGATGTACATACGTGATATACGTATGTATGTGTGTGTGTGTGTATATTTAAATGCATGTTTGTGCATCTATTGCGATAAATTCAATTAAAGTGCATGCATTAATATTCCAATTAATATCAACATGAAAATAGATATTTCGAGCATTTTCACTTAAATCGCCATAGAAAAAATTTCAGATTTTTTTTTTTATTTTAAATTTAAAATAATTGAAATCTATGCAAATCATAGAAAAAATGCTAATGCATATAACCGATAATTTATTATTTCTGTCAGTGAATTGGGCATCACGTAATGCCTTCCTCAAATTCTGTTCATTCTATCAATAATAATTTGCATTTTCTGAATTCATCTTCATTCAGATTAGCTAGAAATTTATGAGATCGTTTTTCTCTTCGCTTAAATTTCAGGGAAAAATATGTGTAAATATGTATATATATTTTAATGTATTTATGCTCTCCCCTGCATGTAAGTATACAGATATTTTTTCATTCACTTTGGAAATTAATGTATATGTATGTATGTATATATGTATGTATGCCTGTATGTATGTATATATGTATATATGTATGTATGTACTTACATATCTATGTATATTTTTTATGGAAATTTTTGATGTGTGCATATTTATGTAAGTGGTCTTCACTACGGCGATGCTCTAAATGCAATGCTTGATTTGCTCCCCTTGGATCTTAAAATACAACCGGAAGCAATAAAAGCAATGTGTAGACTCCATAAATATGATTTCTGGCACGAAGACGGAACTTCTTTAAGTTGCTATCTGAGCAGTATCCACTGTTTTTGGCACCTAAGGACTACCTGATGATACCCATAGTTTCATTTGGAAGGAAGTTTGATATCAGATTTACATTGTGTGAGCAAGGGAGCAATCCAGAATGCATTCAGGGAGGTTTGGCGGATATTTTCTTTACCGATGGGTCCAAGAATGAAATAGGGTCTGGAGACCGATGGCACTTAAACGTTAGTAATAAGTGTCACTACGCAACTGGGAGGAATGCCAATTGTTTTCCAAACGGAAATTTGTGCCATCCTGAAAGTAGCCGAATGGATAATCGAGAGGAGATGGAGCGGGAAACAGATTGGAGTTTTCAATGACAGTCAGGCTACACAGAAGGCCCTGAACAACGCGAAGCAAAACTCAAAGATTGCTCAAGAATGTAAGAAGAAGCTTAAAAAGCTCAGTTACAAGTTAGAATAAGCTTGTACTTATATGAGTTCCAGGACACTCCGGCGTTCAAGGAAACGAAATTGCCGATGAATTGGCCAACCGTGGATCAGCGGTTCCACCCAAAGGCCAATAATCGAAATCAGTTCCGCAGGAATCTTGAATTATATCAACGATAATGTATGCAATTTATGTACATAAAGAACGATGCTCCGCTCTGGAACGCTGCAGAACTGCAAAGTATTATATTTTGTGACAAGTCCGAACAGAAAACTATCAAAATGTTTACTAAAACTTAGAAGGAGGAATGAGGACCCAATGTGCCTGCCGTTCTTGGAGGAGACGGATAGCACTGAACACTAACTGTTCAACTGTTCCTAAAACTGGAGTATATTTTTGGCCAAAAAATCTGCAAACTACACACAGCACTATCTATCTCTGTCTCTATTCTATCCTATCTCTTTTTCTCTGCCTTTTCTCTCTTTTCCTCCTTTATTACTCAATCCCAATTACGTCTTTACTTTCCAGAGCTTTGAATATAATAGGCTTTCTAACCTGAGTGTTTTAGGAGCCACCAAATCTCTTGGTCCTCCTTGGTTCAACCTATTCATATTTCAATTTCAAGTGGTCTTCAAGGAATTCCGTGGTAATTTATTTGGTTGGTTAAAAATAAGAAGTAATATTTTATCTAAAAATGTGTCTATATTGAAGTTTGCATGCTTGCAATAATAATTTTATTCATACACAGTGCGCCCTCGCTATAAGCAACTCTCGATAAATGCAACTCCTCGACTTATGCAACAGCCAAATGTTACCATTAGTCGCTCACTCAATTCAACTATTCAAAAAATTGTGCAAAGAAACAACACTACGTTCTGTCATACTTTCTTAGTTCGTTTAAGCATTGTTCCAATTTTTTTTAAGACTTTCTTTTATTGAATTGGTAGTTGGATACTTTGCAGCAGCTTCTCATATTTTATTTTACTAGGATTCAGCTAATTTTCTCTTGGTCGATAGGTGCTGTAGATTTATTCGATTATGATGAGCAGAGGGATGAGTTTTTAGTTAAAATGGCACTCGGAGGTTTGCCTTTGCTTGCTAAGGAGTACCGCCATTAGAAAAAACAATTTGTATCTATTGCTGTTTCAAGCCGCGAATAGTAGTCACGCACCAACGCAATCGGCTCCAGGCGAGAAATGTAGTCTTCTTTTCGCTATACAAGGCTCTAAGTTCTTCCGTTTCTTTCTAAGCGTATGAAGCTGAAACTTTCTAAAACAATAATTAGGTCTTGTGTTACCTATGCTTCTGAAGCCTGAAGAGATGCGTAAAGTGGATGAAGAACAGTTTAGCAAATTTGAGCGAAAAATTGGAAGACTGCGACCCAGCAGCGGCAGCTAAGCGCCTTCTCTCTGCGCTAAGTAATACTTCACAGTTGTCCCGTAGCCAGAGGTGATGGAAAGAAACAGGCTCAGCCTGGTTTCAGAAGGCCCTTCTTTTAATGTCGAATACAGCTTTGCAATTGACGAAAATGTGGTGGGTGCCGATCTGCTTCTTTTGGGTCTTCTCCAGGATTAGGCGTATGGTGAATATCTGGTGGATGGAAAATTTATCAGGCCTGAAACCACACTGATAAGGCCCAATCTGTTTGTTTACGAGGGGTTTCAGCCTTTCACAAAGTACGCTTGATAGGACCTTGTATGCGATACTGAGAAGGCTTATCCCGCTGTAGTTCGCGCAGTTCGAGGGGTCACCTTTCTTGTGGATTAGACAGAGCAGGTTGAGATGCCAGTCGCTGGGCATGCTTTCATCCAACCATATTTTGCCTATGAGAATTTGCATGCTTTTAGTTAGCTCGCCACCTCCGGCTCCGTCAACCGCACCAGCACCCGAAACTTGATTGTGCTTAAGCCGGACAAAAGCTCTCAAGACCACGGCATAGTTGGACGGTGGAACGTCGACGTCGTCATCAGTAACTGCACTACTCGGGTTAATTTCCCCATTGCTGCGGGTATTCACGTCATCACCACTTAGTAGTTTTGAGAAGACGAACACATCTTTTAGTGAACGTTCGACTTCCCACTGCCTCAAAGCCTTTATGAGGTCTAATACTTCAGCCTGAATGACTTCGATCACCAGAGTTTCCTCTTCACGAATTTCGACATGGTGCTTCCTTATAAGCCACGATGGCGGAATTGAGTGGAAATGAGCAGATGTTACTCACGCTTTTGGTTCATATGTATATGTAAGTATTTGTAAAATGTATAAATATTTGTAAATTTTTATTTTCATTTCTTCCAAAGCAACTCTAATACCAGAAGACTCTTAAAAAACTCATTATATAAATATTGGAGTTGATTGCTGTTGCTAAATGCTTACGGGATGTGTGCTATCATCTTTTTTTTATGGTGTTTGCAACCCACCATACATTTGCAAAATATTTCTAAGTAAACTGTAATAAATTTCTCATATCACAAGTGAACTGAACTGCATTTTAATCTCATTAACTCTGCAACAAAGCCACAACACACACCAGCCAACAGAAAGAGCTGAGAAGTCAGGATGCAAACAAATAAGAAACTAGCGCAACAAAATGCAAATGTGTGTATACATATGTATGTGTGCATATAAGTATATGTATGCGTGTATATACACATGGTTGCGTATATGTATTTATATAATATATACAGATGTGTATTCATGTTTCAAGTGGTTATAGCTATCGGAAGGCAACAAATTTGTTAGTGAATTTCATGAGCTTATTCGGAAGCAGTCAATTACTATACATAACAGCATAAGAATATATGTATGTGCATGAATATGTATGTATGTGTGAACACTATGTATAAATAATTCTTTCAATGAAGAATGAAATCTTAAAAGAGGAGTATTTTTGGTTCACTTTATTTTTAACTTTCAGTAATCCAGGGTAAAATTAATGCCAAACGAAATAGTTGCGATGCTAAATCGACTTAAGGGGTCTAGAAATTTCAAAAAATTATTTTTTTTATATTTCGAAAGTATAGGCTTTTAAAAATATACTGTAAAATTTTTGTAAGGATATTCCCAGTATTTTCGCTTTTGCAGCTGTTTTATCAGGTAGAGTCAGATTCGTCACGCGGCCGCATCAATGGAATTTTTTTTTTCTTGTTCACTCCACTCGGGAGCATTGCGGTCTTGCGTTGGTTTTGTTAATCTATTTTGCTTTCTGGTAGGGTAGGTAATTAGCCTGCCTTCAATGGAAAATATTCACTCTCAAAACTTAAAACTCAGTTATCTCAAAACTATGACACTTTCTACGGACTTATCAAAAACAAAAAAAAACTATTCAACAGAATCGTCTGAAATTTTAGTATGTTGTTCACAACATCAATGGTTATCGCTCGTACTACATAGAATTATATTCTTATTTCAATTATTTCGTATTTTTTGATTAAAAAACTGAAAAAAACCCGATTTTTAGAGTGTCAAATTTAAAACCGCGCCATTTTGTCAATTTTTTTTTTTGTTTATTCTAAAGGTTGGTTAAATTTCAAGGGCCGATGTTGAATGTGAACCACACCTAAACGTCAAGCTTTTTTCTGCAGTTTATTTGACACTTTTTAATTATAGACTAACTCAATTTGAACCACGGAAAGATACATAATCGAGCAACGCGTTAAAGTTATTAAGGCTTATTATGAAAACGGGCGTTCAAATCAAAATGCATATGGCGCACTTCGTGATTTCATTTTCACCTCAGTGAGCCTCAATAAGCAGTATTGCCGCATTTGGGCGAATGATAATCCAAGAGTGATTGCCGAAAAACCAATGCACCCACAAAGAGTGACTGTTTGGTGCGGTTTATGTGCCGGCGGCATTATTGGGCCGTATTTTTTCCAAAATTAGGCCGGTCAGGCAGTTACTGTGAATAGTGTTCGCTATCGTGAGATGATAATGAACTGTTTATGGCTCGAATTGGAAGATATGGATGTGGACGATATGTGGTTTCAACAGGACGGTGCCACTTGTCACACAGCTAACGAAACAATGGCTCTTTTGCGCGAAAAATTAGATGGCCGCATAATCTCACGTCGCGGCGATGTCAATTGGCCGCCGAGATCATGTATTTTGACACCGTTGGACTTCTTTCTTTGGGGTGATCTGAAAGAAAAGGTGTGCGTCGATAAGCCAGCAACAATTCAAGACCTAAAGGATGAGATAATTCGGCACATTAACGGCAAAGAACCTCAATTATGCCTCAGCGTCATCGAAAATTTGGACCATCGGATGGAGGTGTGCCGCCGAGGCCGCGGCGGCCATTTGGTCGATATTTTGTTCCATACGTAATTAAGCCATAGCAATATTATCATAATAAAGAGAAATGGAAATAATTTCTTAAAAAAATTGTATTTTATTCAAATCAACACCGGCCCTTGAAACTTAACAACCCTTTAGTACGGGGCTTAGTTACAGTCATACTGATAATTTTTTTGGTTTTGAGATAAATAGAAGAGCCAAAGTGAACAACACCGTTCAGGTCCAATTTTTCGGGAGGGTCAACTTCAATGCCATTTTTAAAATTATTAAAATAAAAAAAAAGTTTTCATTTTTGTATGTAAAACATTTTTGCATTAAAAAATTTAAATATGGTTTTTCATTTTTTTATTTCAAAAAAAGTTCCTGAAAACACCCTAAATTTTCTAGCTCTAGACCACCGGGACCCCTTAAATGGTATGCTGCCTACTTCGTCTTATGTGGCGCTACAACCGTGTGTCGGTTTTGGGTGAATCCAAAATAACGCGCCAGCTGTTTCTGTCCTGCGATCGTTGATGCCAGTTGAAAAACTCGAGTGATGATAGCAGCTCCTAGCTCTGCCACCGGAGATGTGGTCTTTCTCTTCCGTGGCTTCCCTTCTGGGTATCGTGTCATAAATTCGACTTGCTGGAGAGTCTTCTTTCATACGGTTGCATAACTAGGACAGCGTAGCCCCTGTATATTTACACATTTAATTATGTCCATGTCCCTGTATAGCTCATACAACTCGCGGCTCCACCGTAGGCGGTACTCCTCACTAACACGGAGGAGACCAAAGATCTTACATAGAATTTTTCTCTCGAAGGCTCCCAAAACTCTCTCATCTGTTGTTGACATTGTCCATGCTTCTGCGCCACATAGCAGGGCGGGAATGATGAGCGTTTTGTAGAGTGTCAGCGTTTGGTTCTTCGAGAGAAAGAGCTCTGCTTCTCAATTGCCTACTGAGACCAAAGCAACACTTGTTAGCAAGTTTAATTGCCCGTTTGATCCCCTTTGATCTCCTTTGATCTTTCTGTTGTTAATGCGGGTCCCATGATAGACAAAGTCCTTCACAACTTCAAATTGTTGGTTGTCCACACTGACATGTTGTCCAAAAAGCGAAAACTCCTTGTGTGTTGACAGCAGGTACTTTGTCTTGTCCTCAATCACCGCAAGACCCACAATGCTCGCCTCTCTCTTTAAACTGGAGTATGCCAAACATACAGCGCGATTATATTCGCTGATTATATCGATGTTATCGTCAGCATAGTACTCTTATTAAAAATAATACCAGTGCTCGGCAGCGCGAAAAATTTTTTGCACCAAGAGGTTGAAAAAATCACAAGATAGAGCATTCTGAAACCTCGAATGGCTCGGTGAGGTTATTTCCACTTTTCACGGTAGCACGCAACGCCATCTTATACAGCCGTATTAGTTTTGCGGGGATACCAAGCTCAGACATAGCGGCATGGAGGTGATTTCTATCCGTGCTATCAAAGGCGGCTTTGAAATCGACAAAGATATGGTGTGTGTGGAGTTGTTTTTCGTGGGTTTTTTCTAGAAGTTGGCGTATTAGCAGATCTGCAGCCGTATTGATAAGGTCCAATCAGTTGGTTAATGGTAGGCTTCATTCTCTCACACAATACGCTCATCAGGACTTTGTATGCGATGTTAAGCAGGCTTATCCCGAGGTAGTTTGCGCAGATTGCAGGATCACCCTTCTTTTGTATTGGGCAGATCAGGTTCCAGTAGCTTGGCGTACTCTCATCCGACCATATCTTGCATCGGTATGCGGGTTTTCAGCTCTTCTCCTCCAACTTTGAATAGCTCGGCGGGAAGTCTCGACCTCGATGCCTCGTTACCTCCTCGATACCTCCCCACGCCTCGCTATACAACCGTTCTTTATACGGCATTTCTGTATAACAGCCCTTTTCAATTACGACACTTTTTCGATTTACGGCCCAAAATGTTGAATTATACGAATTAAGCACGCAGCTTTACTACTCCAAACGGAACTAGTTCTGGCCTAGTCCTAAAACGATTTACGAAATACATAGCAATCCATTTGCTAACTTTGTTTGCGCAATTTCGAGAGCACGTGCCATAGCTGTGCTGTTAAACAATCACTACAACTCACCCCAAACACCGCTACGTCCAACTGCAAATATCCCATACGCATAATTAAGCAGGCTATTCTTCGGGGATTATGTAGTAACTCATAGTTTTTATATAACGCATCCTTCCTAGTTATTTTTCAATACTAATTGTGCCTGTGTGTGTGTTGATACTAGAATACCAGTATGTGTGTGTGTGTGTGGTGCATGAACTTGTGTAAGTGGAGAAGAGAGCTTTGAAGCTCAGCTCAACTAAATGGAACTAAACTGAGCAGAAGTGAAATTCCTTAGAAGTAGCAAATTCTTGAAAGTGCGAACAACGAAATAATACAACAAGCAGCAGCAGCAGCAGAAACACACAAAATAAAAACAACTGTTGCCAATAACGCATACAACAAAAGTAACAACAAAATTTCTTTGCTAACTACAAGTCACTGGTTTAGTTTTTGTTCTACTGTTGTTGGTGTAACTGCTGCAAGCAAAGTTGGCAAGCAGAAAAGTCTGTTCACATGCATGCATGTATGTATGTGTGTGTATGTGTGCGGAGGAAGTGCATGAAGCACTTTTTTGACAGAAGGACGAAACTTTTGGCTGATTTATGTACTGCTCATGCAGTTATAGAGAATTTATTTTATATTTAACTACTCGTTCTTGTATACATTAAATGTTAACGAATTCTCGTGTATATCTGGGTGAGTGTATGTATGTATAGACATGTTTGGCGGAAGCTGTAACCGATTATGCTTGCGCTTGGCATATCAGCTTTTGGAAATTGAAATTTGAAAAAGGCGAACCAAGAAGCAGCGAGAGACTTGGTAACTACTAAAAACTCAGACTAAAAAGGCCATTGCGAAGCTCTGGAAGGTAAAAGAGCAGTTAGTCAAGGAGGAAAAGAGAGAAGTGACCCAGAAAAAGAGATAGGATAGAATAGAGACAGAGACAGAGACAGAGACAGAAACAGAAATAGCTAGTCCCGTGAGGAGTTTCTAGATTCTTTGGCAAATCTGAAAATATCCAGTTTGCTCCAGTTTGAGAGTACGAATTTTACTTATTCCCTTGACATCGGAACCAAAAAATTCGTAGCCTTACCTGCAGCGAGGACAGGACACTCACTGAGAAAATGCTCATTACTATCCGCCTCCTCTAGGCAGGACAGGTTAATCGGGTCCTCAATTATTCGGGTGGTGCTCCTATGCTGTTCCCATGGGTTGCGTCCAAGGGCCGCAATTGACGTGAACCTCCAAGGAAGCCACAGACGTGGAAGACCAGGAAATGTCTGGAGACGACAGCTGGAGTCAGAAACCCGCGTTATGCAGCTTAGCTGGAATGAAGTTAAGAGATTGGCGGAAAACAGACCCGAATGGAAGAAATTCGTTTTGATCCTATGTTCCACACTGAAACTCTAGGAATTTATGATGATGATGATGATGGGTGGTGTCGTGTAATAATACCGAAAATCAACCGAACCTCTTTTCTACCAAGTTTTAGATAGATTTCGATTTCTACTAAGTGGGTTTCTCGGCAATGCCCTCACTTGAATATGTTCCTCGACCACTCGTTCTAGATCTCCCGACAAGAACGATGTCAAACTGATTGGTCTACAAGTTTTGGCTAGGGAATAGTCATCTTTTCCTGATTTCGTCGCCATTGCGATGGTGTGTTACCAAGAGCAAGACAGGCTATAAAGATCCTTTTCAGGGTCTCAGTCAGTTTGCCTCCTCTTTTTTGCATTACTGGATATTTGCCGATCCATGTGACTTAAAGTTTTCAAAGGAAAACAAGAGGTTCCACCATTACTACCGTTAATGTTACTGCTGCTTCCTACCTCTGATCTTTCCAACGCAGAGGCGGCCTTCCTCTTCCTCCGCTATCACCAGCTGGTACCACATTGATTGTGAAAGCGTACCACTACCCGGAAAATGGGTTTCAAGAGCATTAAACGTTTCCGATATACGAGCCGTGGGGTTTTCGAATAAAATCCAGCCTAACTGAGCGATCTAAATGAAGGGCCTAACAAAGTCTAGCTGTTACCCTCGTTTCGTCGACATTACTACAGAAATTTCTATAAGATTCAAGTTTGGTTTGACTCACATTTTTCTTATATTCTCTCTGTGAAAATTGGTCTAGTCCTCTTTCGTTTGAGTTTTTAAGGCCTTATTAAGTAGTTTTCTGGATCGTCCACGAAGCTTCGAGAGCTCAGCGTACCACCAAGGGACCGCTTTGTCTGCTTTCGCTGAGTGGGCACAGTTCCACAAAGCAATTGATTAAAATATCTTCTCATTTCTCAGTAGCATCTTCAATTATTTTGATTATTATTGATTTGGGTTTTTCAGGTTTAGTATCCGCTGTGTTACAAACTCACCTACTTGTACCAGTCCATATTTCGAGGATTCCTACCAGAGGGTAATGATATACCATCGATTCGTAGTCGGAATTCGATTAGAAGTTGATCTAAAAGTCTTCTTTCAAAACTCGCAATGGTTCATTTGATTTCCAACTAAATCAACTGATTAAAGGCTTACGCGATTTTGGATGAGTTTAACAAAGCGCCGGTCGTTTCTTTTTCGTGCTAACCGGTGCCAGTTGGGCACACTAAGTGAAGCTAAGGCATTCTCCACCTGATCTTTCTAACGCAGAGGAGGCCTTCCTCTTTCTCTGCTACCACCAGCTGGTACTGCATCGAATACTTTCAGAGCCGGAGCGTTTATATTCGTTCGACCGACATGACCCAGCCAACGCAGCCGCTGGATCTTTATTCGCTGCGCTATGTCTATGTCGTCGTAAAGCTCACACAGCTCATTGTTTCATCGCCTCACCATAACCATCACCAACGCGCCAAGGTCCAAAAATCTTCCGCAGAATCTTTTTCTCAAACACTCTAAAGGACGCCTCATCGAATGTTGTCATAGTCCCCGCTTCTGCACTACACGCTCGGACGGGCATGATGAGAGTCTTGTAGAGTGCTAGTTTTGTTCGTCAAGAGACTATTTTACTACTCAATTACCTACTTAGTCCAAAGTAGCACTTGTTGGCAATAGAGATTGGAGGATGGTTCCGGGTATAGAAGTCCACGCAAGTGGGGGAATTCCCTGATTGCCATTCACTTGAGAGTGGCCAGGACGATTCTTCCTCAGCTCACAACTTCCGCGCTTCGCTCAAGTATCCTCTAGGTAACTCCCGAATAGCCGTTTGGCAGCGAACTAATGTAAGAAGACCAAGCATCCCGGGATATCTGGCTGTGCGCTGACTTGTATCCGCCACGTAAAAACCCTTGCCCAATGAAAACACAACTAACTCATTGGTAAGTGTTAAATAAATCATCACTTGTCTTCTTGTGGTCCCGACAGTTGGTTTGTTACCGATGTTTGGAATAACCAAATTAGTTGACAGAATAGACTCTTGAGCAACTTGAGACTTCTGCGGTTGCAATGCACACCCCACTATTAGCCCCAGATTACTGGATTCTGTGTGTCTGATGCCTCATTCTTTTTAATTGAAAATTTACAAAAAAAAATGTCCGCTTTTGTCGACCCCACTAGTGACGGCAAGCTCTCAGTGCCACGTAACCTAATCTCATAAATCTTAATCTCAAAAACCAAAAGCACTCAGAGTCTGCGCAAACTGTGTCACATATCTTTTGGAGGAAAAATTTGGGAACAAAAAAAAAACAGAAAACGATGAAGGATGAAGTTTGGGCCCAAACTCGTCAAACTTTTATACTGTACAACACATACATAAATACATACATACATACGTGTGCTTGTATACACTTGCACCAAAGCATGTAAGCTCGTGTTGCTCAATGTTGTTAATACGCATTGTTGTAGTTTGTTACAACACACTCACACACATACACACATGCACACTCAAAGTAAATAGGTTATTCTAACGAAAATCGTATTTTGTTGTGTGGCAAAGCACGATTTACCTAAAAGCATAAATTTGTAACTTTTTGGAACTCAAAACCTCACAAGAAAAACTATACGCATACACGCGCACAAACACATGCACATACGACACATATACATACATACAACACATAACAGAAGACATGTGAAGGCTCTTGTACTACGTAAATTGTAAATATTTCATGCGAGTTCAAATGCTTGCTGCTTTGGGCGTCTTTGGCATTCATAAAATATATATTTTTTGTTGCTTTTTTTTGTTTTTGTTTTTGTTTTTGTTATACGAAACTAAGCTATGAAACTATTGCTATGAGTTACCAAATTTAAGTTGCACTTTCTAATGGCGTTCTATTCTCTTGACTTGTCTGAATAATTGGTCAAGAACTGAACAAACACAACTTTACGCTCGATATTTGTTGTTGCGAAAATATTTCACAATATTTGTTTCAAAAATTCTACAATATTGCCAATGGGGTTTTCTGCAACATTGCAGTAATTTCATTGTACCTACTCGAGTGGGTCAATAAGTCCACGAAATTTTAACGAAATCGATAACCTCTTCATTTGGCTCAGCAGAAAGCAGACGCAGTGAGCTAAATACGCGATGGATAATATACTGAATACAGCAGCTTTTCATGCTTTTCCTAGGGAATGGGGAGAAAAATGAGCAAAGGATGTATTTTCGATTGATTGATCGAATCATGAGTGGTGAAGATATTTTTTTCATCTTCTGCTCTATGCTTCTAAGAAAATTTCGCAGGCGTATCTATAAAAAGCGTGCACCAACATATCTTAATGAAAGCACCGACTGTAGGGTGGGTGAAAACGATGCTTGGCAGAAGCAGAATAATTAGCTCAACTCTCGGGGTTGAAACTGTCTCAGTCAAGGCAATGAAAGGCTGTACACAAGGAGGGGTTTTGTAACCACTTCTGTGGTCTTTGCTCATTGATGATCTCCTAATAAAACTGCAGCAGACAGGCTTTGATGTCATTGGATATGCTGACGATCTTACTGTCTTTGTGTCAGGCAAACTGAGAGATACAATTTCCAATATCACAAACCAAACGCTGCTTCTCATAGCAGGCTTAATTTTTTTCTTGTGGAGGAGCGAAAGCAGCAAAAACCTATGGCCAAATCCTTGGTGTGGGACTTTAATCGTATGTACATACGTCAATCAAATCAGACTATTATCGTGCTGAAGAATTATCTATTTATTATAGCAAGACAACCATTGTTCCTTTTACAAACAAATTAAAGTTGGTGCTTGGCACAATAACTGTAGAAGGAGCTTCTATAAGCTACTCCAACGAAGACAAAATTTCTAAGTGTTATCTTAGTTTTGATACGAATTTTGCGGCGACCCGTCTCATGCCCAAATCATTGAAAAAAATCGAATGGCAGGAGCCAATCGAAATGTCTAGGTCCTCAGCAACTTCTCTAACGGTGATTCGACGATTGGCCAATACTATTTTCTTCACTTCATCAATTTTTTCGACTGAAGTTCGTTGTTGAAGTGCTCGGGCGTCCGGCACGCTTTTCGTCGTTCACACCTTCTCGGCCTTCTGAGAACATTTTGTACCACCGATAAACGTTGCTTGGGTCCAAAGTAGCTTCTCTATATGACACAGTCAACATTCGGAATGCATCCGCGCACTTATTTTCGTTTTTCACACAAAATTTGATGCAGGTTCTTTGATCCATCTTTTTGAATAGGCAAAAATCGAGGACGAGCCGAGACACGTGCAAGCAAAGCATGAGTGAGAGACATGAGTACCAACATATCGCCATAAAAAAATCGAAATTCGAATAGACGTAACCTGCGAAAATTCAGAGTTCGCGATATTTTTTTAACACACCTCGTATATAAGTTTTAAGACTCATAACATTTTTATTTAAATCAGAATTTGAATGATTTTTACACTCATCAAATTACTGATAAAAATTTAAATTTCCAGTTCCTTTTAATATTTTCTGAGAGAGTTTAGTTAAGTTCTTTCAACTACTAAACACAAACTTTTATTTATTTTTTTATTAAAATGCTGAGAAGGACTCGTTATACGAAGGGTTATGCAGAGAAATTTCATGAACCAAATAATAACACTGCGTTACAAAAACGAACTTTTTTCTGTCCTATGAACCAAATATACTTTTTCGGAAAGGGGATAAAAAATAAAAATACACTTGTATCGGCGATTTTCATGTGCACGTCACAATTTTTTTTGTATAAAATATAGAGCTCGTAGTCCGCCTGTGTGAAAAACTTTGGATCAATTTTTAACCCTTTTTAGCTCTGAATTTCTGCAGGCAGACTCGTGGAAATGTTTTTATTATGTAAAATTAAAAAAAAAAATTTTATCAATTCTCAGATTTTCTTGAATTTTTTTTTCTAAAAAAAAAAATTTTTTTCTAAATTTTCGGCATAACTTGAAGGGACTCCAAAATTTTAAACAACTTATTAACTTTTAAATTATTGTTTCATACAACACACTCTGTGCCGTTTGTGTGTTTGTTCCAGTTCCGGAAGTTCCGATCATCTGACAGTTGCGCTACTAGGAGACGTATACTTTGACAATTGTTTTAAGTTCTGTTACGCGAAAACGTCGTTCTGTATATTTCATATTACGAAAAATGCAGTGCCCGACTCGAAATATCTTTTTTTACGTTTGTGGCTTATTCGCACCAAGTAAAAATTTTAAAAATATTACGAAAACAGTGGTTAATTCGTTTCAGAAAATATTCAAGACTGCTTATGTTCCTTACTTGTGGTATACTCCGGAAGTCGTGTGCGACTATTGCTATAGAAATTTATGCAAGTTTACTGATGGAAGGTCAACAATAAAGTACTCTGTACCAACAATTTGGCTACCACGTACGGAGCACTGCAGTGAACTGTGCTACTAATGCGTAACTTTTACTCAAATTAAAGGGTACCAATACTTTCGCCGCAACATAATTCGCTACGCTAATGTAGAATCGGTTATTCCAGCGGTTCTGTACTCACCAGAAGAACGTATAGCGGCTTCAATGGAGATTTTTGATGATGTTCTCGAATTAAGGGATGGAGCACCAACAATGCTATCAACATTTCTTGCATCGAATGCGAGATGCGGGGAGCCAGAAGTATCGGAATTTGTACCAACACCCAGTGAACTTGGGACTGCAGTGCCGCATTTAGTAATGCAAGCCGACTTCAATGACCTTATACGAGAAGGAAATTTGTCAAAGAGAACAGCCGAACTCTTTGCATCACACTTTAAGCAGTGGAATATAGTGGCGGCTGATTTTAAAATAACAGCCGCTCGTGATCGCAAAAATAAAAGGCCTAAGTTTCTTTAAAAGCATTAAAATTTTTAATGTAACAGTTTTTAATTTTAATATAATAAAATTAATAAAAAAATTCGGGGTTTTATATCTCTATTGTAATGCGGAGTGAAATACCTTTCTTTTGATACCCACATCGGCATATCTCATGCAATTTTTTTTTTTAATTTCGAACAGGTGGCAACCCTGTGAAACATTGTCAGTGGCAACACCTAGGTGAAAAGTCTAGAAATGTGATACACTATCTGTGTGCCCAATTTCATTCAAATCCGTTAAGCTAATCCTGAGATCGTGTGGCTATACAGATATGCATACAAGAATTGCTCGTTTAAAGTTGTAAAATACAAAAAAAAAATTGTCACGTGTACATGAAAATCGCCGATACACGTTATTTTTATTTTTTATCCCCTTTCCGAAAAAGTATATTTGGTTCATAGGACAGAATGTGTGTAACGCGGTGTAATAATAAAACAGCTTAAGAAATATTCACAGAACAAAACGGCTGCTTGACTTTGAAGCATCTTTATTTCGTTACAGTAATTTTTACAAATACAAATTTTTGCAAATTGTTTTTCAAGTTCCATGTTGCAAATTCAAATTCGCTCAACAATCATTATCGGAAAAATGCTAAATTGTCTACTTTTACACTCGTTTGAAAGGTGGCAGGTAAGTGGGAGATTTTGCACCGCTCGAGCCACTTTGGCCAACACCAAAGCTTGAGCTGGAAGTACCAATCAAGCTACCACCAATGCCAGCACCACTTCCCGAAGCATAGCTGCTAGCACCAACAATACCGCTGATTCCACCACCAACTCCCCGACTGCCAGCATCACCAAGACCACCAACGCCGCCATCCAGTATGCCAACAACCGATTGTTGTTGTCCAATACCGCTTTCTACGTGCTCGGTTGTGCCTTCGATTTTCTCATATTCGGCTTGAATTTGTTGTTGTGCATAATGCTTCTCCTCTTCGGTCTTGTATTTGTTAAAGAATTCCTCTGGTTTGGCTGGCACGGTGGGTGCGGGTGTAGCGATGTTGTTTATCTCGAGTGAACGTTCGTTTACCTTCTCTTCCTTTGGCGCATATTCAGCTGAAAGTTTCACAATAGCTGCACTTGAAGATGGCGCCACATAATGAACACCACACGATAGTTCCTTTGCGGCCATGCAATAACAAATGTTTGTTTTGCTTTAGTGAATCATGATCTTCCGATGCAGAAATGGTGAGGAATTGTTTGTGTACAAGTGGTGCTTCGAAACCGCCTGTTTGCTGGTGTTGTCCTCCGAAACCACTGGAAGCGCCACCACAGTGAATACTACCAGCAATGCCGCTGAAACCGCCGCCTATGCCGCCACCGCTACCGAAGCTACCTGCACCGACACTGTGACAAAAGCTGCCATGAGTGCTACAGCTTTGGAAACCATCACTACCGCTGCCAATACCACCGCTCTGAAAGCCACCAAAAATTGGACTACGGCTGCTGGCGCTGCCAAAGAATCCGTCGCTGCTAGGGGCGCTTAAGCCACCTAGTCCACCAAGTCCACTGAGTCCACCCACGAAACCTCCACCGCTTTGCTAACTCCTGCCCGACGTGCTACTGCCCGAGATGTCAGTGCCATAATTGTATCCTTGTAGGTTGGCCTAAACGACTGCGGCCAAAGCGCAACAAAATACCAAAAATAGACGCATTTCCTGACGAATTGTTTGTTTACCTTTAGCGATGAATTCCTACGGTTTATTGTTCGAATTTGATTTTTTTGGTCCAGCTGATTGCAGATCGCTAAAGCATGAAAATTCTCGTCAGATTTTGCGAGTTATCAGAATTAATTTAATCGATTTTAAACGCTATTTACATTACTAAGTAATTTTAAAACATGGATCTTCTGTATATTGAAAAAAAAATTGCATTCGGCTTACTGCTTTCGTTTGTAGAAAGACATCCAGACGCACACCACAATTTGAAAACAAAATAGGGCCAACAATTTTCACATTTGGTAGGTCGCACTCTCATTACACTTACTACTAGTGTTCCAATTACTACCACAAATTATAACTTCGAAAAATTAATCATCTTCCCGTGTAAAATTCACTCCTGCAGTTCAGTCCCTTTCACACTACTACTCGTACATGCACCACAACTTTTTTTTTGGAAGTTCATAAAATCAATAAGTAAATGAGTCGAACTCACCTTCACTTTGTTACAATTTAATCGCATAATTGTTTTTAAATATGCGCAATGATTGATGATTCAGTGAAAGCGAAAAAAAAGAGAAATTGTAAAAATGTAAAAATGTGTAGGAAGCAAGTATACGCCCTGTAGTCCCCCATTGTGTACGAATGTCGTCGTACTAGTACTCGTACATACAACTTACTTCGCGTCTGTTGCCTTGTACGCTTCAAGGATTCTGCTGTTTTCCCGTTATCAAGGCAACATAGCTTTCGTATAAACGACAATTGAAATGTTTTCCACCTCAAACAAAAACTAGCATTCGATTTTTTCGTTCATACAATTTATTTTTTCTGCGCTATTCTTAGAAGGTTGCCAGAGAGCTGACCTTTTCTATGTCAAAGCCAATGATGCATGTCAATTGTGGAGAAAAATACTATTCAATTGTGTGTTGAAAGCTCCTAAGTTTTAATCCAATAATTATTGGAGCTGACGTATATTTACACACACACACCCCCAGGTATATGGCATAGTATAAAACGTGATGAAAGGAATCTAAAATTTGTGGCAGTTGATGTGTGAAGAATTTTAAAATTTTCCTTCCACTTCATTGATAAAGCGAATTTGAACCACGTAAATGGAATAATAGTTTAGTGAATTGTCATTAACATTCAAAATAGAGTAAAGAAGGCTGCTACAGCGCTCTACTCCTCCAGTAGGTTTAAAGTGGGGTATATTCCCCAAAATAGTTCAATGGCTTTATACAATTATTGTAAGCCCAATCATGACCTATTGAGTTCTGGTCTGGTTGGTGGTCTACTCTTGAGAAGAAAACTTTGATCAAGCAGAAAAATAAATCCATTATTTTTGTGTCAAATTCAAAACTTTATTTAAGATGTTTCGGATTGTCCGATTTGGGTCAAATATGCACCGTTTTTGTTGCATAATTTGTTGCCATTTTAAAGGTAGATGTGACCGCTGTAGCCAAATGGGTTGACATAGGAAGACGTAGGTTCGAAACTCTGTGAAACACCAAAATGAAGAAAAAATTAGTTCGCCCATTCGGTCGCCCATCGGCAGGCAATGGCAAACCTGCGAGTGAATTTCTGCCATGATAAAGGGCCTCATAAAAACCATCTGCCGTTCGGAGTCGGCTTAAAACTATAGGTGATCCCTCCATTTGTGAAACGACATCAAGATGCACATCACAAATAGGAGGAGGAGCTCCAGAAGTGTATGCGCCATTTTGTTTTTTAAGTAGCTTCATAATTCCTCTCTTCTAGATGTTTTGGTCCTTATTGGCGCAAAACTCTATTAATCGATTTTCACAATCTTCTCTTGATACCAATCTCCTATCGCTCAGGAAGTTCTGTAGTGAGAGATGATTGCCACGCAGGCTTCCAGAATGGTTTCCAAACTGACGCGATATACACGGATTTCTCTAAAGCCTTTGATAAAATCTCCCATATGATTTTAGTAACTAAATTGGCTTGTCTCGGTTTTCTTTCTTGACTGGATTCGGTACTCTTAAGATTTTATACTCTGCGTTTGTGCGGTCCAAATTAGATTATGCCTCTTTTATTTGGAGACCTTATCATGCAGTCCATATAAATCGAGTGGAGAGGGCTTAAAAAATTTTTGTGCGTTTCGCACTACATTCACTCAATTTCTCAGACCCGAAACCTTCATACGAATCTTGCTGTTGTTTGATTAGTCTCTGTCCATTAAGTGACAGAGGTACTTTTCAGACAGTATCATTTATCTTTGATCTCATTAATGGACAAATTGACTGCCCGGTCCTTCTACAAAGAATTCAGTTT
The DNA here is from genome assembly GCA_037575425.1 of Anastrepha fraterculus. NCBI lineage: Eukaryota > Metazoa > Arthropoda > Insecta > Diptera > Tephritidae > Anastrepha > Anastrepha fraterculus. Next base: position 467,978 of record JAYXIM010005294.1, read on the forward strand.
AATGTTCCTTGCAGAAATTTTCGACGTTGCAAAATTTTTCGCATTGGTTTTAGTAGGACATTATATTGTGTCAATGCGCCTCTCGTTAGAACGTTGTCTGACCTTAATTATCTCCCCTCCCTTTTGAATTTAAACTTTTCTAGGGTCAACATGTATTTCAAACACAATTAAAAAATGACTTTCTATGTAAGAGATCTAAATAATACCTAGTATATATTTGTTATTTTAGTTTCTTAAGTAATAATTTTGATAATAACTTCTACATAATTATAGCAATTTAATGGTTTCTTGTGTTGGTAATATAAGTTTTCTACGCTGTTTAATAGTAGATATTGTAAATTTGTATTTTAGTTCTGAAATTTGTATCTTAAATGTCTGTTCTTAATTTTGTTAGACATTAAATAAATAAATAAGTTAAAAAAAGGTGCAAGGTGCGGACTATATGGTGGACGCATTAAAACTTCCCAACCAAGCGCCCGGAGTATTTGGCGACACTATAAACGGTCCTACGTTTTCCTGATGGAACACAACACCTCTTCTGTTGGCCAATCCTGGCCGTTTCTGGTCAATCGCTGGCTTCAAACGGTCCAGTTGTTGACAGTAGAGATCTAAATTTACGCGTTTGGCCACACAAAAGCAACTCATAACAAATGATTCCTTTTAAGTCCAACCAAATACACAGTAACCCATTCCTGATCTTAGTCTTGGATTGGCCACCGCTTCAGCTGCTTTATGATGCTTTTCGTACAATATTGTCGTACGTGACCCATTTGTCATCCCCAGTCACCATCCGTTTAAGAAATATGTCCATTCCTTTTGGCTAAGGCTTCACAGATGGAGACTCGATCCATCGTGTTTTTTTGGTGTTAATCGGTGCATCGCGCTTCTTTTTGAATGCAGCTTTGCGCAAACGGTTTAAAACTGTTTTATGGGCGATATTCAGCTCCTGGACGATGTTGCGACTACTAACACGCTGGTCAACATCGACTATTTCTGTGATTTTATTGACATTTTCGGCACTTTCTTTAGCATCAAAAAGACCTGAACGGAATCGAACAAACCAAAATGCACTGTAAACGATGGGAATGGTCCAGAAAGCAGGTAACTGGATACCACATCAATTGAATGAGATATTGAATGGGATATCGAGAGCCGTTTGGTGACGTGTTAGATCCTTTTTGAATGGAAGAAAAGAAAAGGTTTTCTGCATCACATCGTCACTGGTGGGAAAAAGGAATCTATTATGATAAGCCTAAGCGTAGAAAATATTGGAGCCTGCCAGGTGAACTAGGTCCATACATGTACAGCAAAAAAAATACATCCTTCAAAATTTATATTCTGCATCTGGTGGGATCAGAAGGGTGTCATCTATTATGAACTCCTTAAACCATCTGAAACCATCACTGTCGATCACTGGCGATCGTCACCGACTGAAGTTAATGCGTTTTAATCGAACTCTCAAAGAAAAGCTGCCAGAATGAGACGGTAGACATGACAATTTTGCTGCATGACAACGCCAGCCCACACGTTGCTAAATTGTTCCAGAAAAATTTAGAGGGACTGAATTGGGAAATCTTGCCCTACCCGCCGTATTCTCCAGACATTGCACCTTCAGATTACCATCTGTTCGGGAAGATACAATGCAGCTAAACTCAATCAACCTTTCAATTCGATCTGCAGAAGCTGTCAAGCGGAAGGGGCGAAGGAAAGTCTTTTCCACTACTTATGTGAATGTCCAGGACTAGTTAGAGTCGTGCTCTAACTGCCGCTCCTTCCGTAAGCCTTTCTTACAACAAATTAATGAGTTTTGAGAATTTGCTTTTTGACTTAGACCAAAAACAAAAACATCATCACACGAGGGCAGTGGTAGTAAAACGGTGCTGGTCACTAATTAGGATTATATCAGTGGAAATACTCAACCACTTCAACAACAACATCAACAACCATCTGTTCCGATCAATGTCAGCCCTTATTGGAGAGCGGTTCTTACTGCTTCTTACATCGCAAACTGGCTCAATGAATGGATCAAGTCAAAAGAGCTCGAATTCTTCGTCAGGGGATTCCGTATGCTGCCTGAAAAATGGAGTAAAATTGTAGCTTCCAATGGCACATACTGCACATTATTTAAATAATTCATAACTTCGGCTGAGAAAGGGCGGAAAGTTATTCCCATGCCCAATATTTGGTCGTTACTTTACAAAATATCGTTCACTACAGCCATCTAGAAAATATTGGATTTCTAATACTTCACATCTTCAGTCGTATCCGTGGATATGTAAAATTTCTCATTCTCAACATCTCGACACTCTAATATACATACATACTACGGTATATGTATGTATCTCCTATTGGGTATATTCCGTGCTTTTTGATATTCTCTTACAAACGGAGGTGCCCACAGCTTCATGCCACCATGACCTGATGGAGGGACAAGCGGTAATAGGATCTACTCTTTCTGTCATTTGATATTTGATATTTGATGTTCAAAGTGTTTATCGAATGTGAGAACAAAAGAATGCTGGTCAAACACAAGCCTTCACGGCTGCGGCGGCTAGTAACTACTGCAAACTTTAACAAAATTCTCGTCGATTCTGGAAGCTTTCAATAAGTGAATGATTCGCTATTAACTAAGCAATGGGAAACAGACACCAAATGTCATGCGTACACTTATACATGTAGGAGTATGAGTATATGAAGTACACGTGCACACACACCAACACACACACCACTACATACATATACGAGTAGAGCATTCAAATGGCTACATTGACAGTTGTTGATCGTTAATGAAACAAAGAACTTCCTGTAAATATTTATTATAGACTTTAGGCCAATTAAGTGCAAATAAACGTGAATTACTTTTTCTGTGAACGAATAAATTAATTGCCCATTTAATACTGGGTTTGTGCACGACACGACATAAGTGGCGTGAAGTGTGCATATACACAAATGTAACGGTATTTCCCCAGAAGTCAAATAGAAAGAACATGAAATTTTGTCTTTATGCCTAAAATTACTTAACGTGAGCGAGTAAGGATTAGGTTAAATATTTGTGGTTTGGTGTAGTGAAGTGGGTTTGTGGAGTAGAATAACCGCAGTTGATATGTTTTTGTCTGATTGTCTGTGTTGTAAACAATAAAACCTTCTGTAATGAGTTGGGTAAGATTGGATAACTTTGGGGTTTGCACTTCGACCTCATGGTTTTTTGTGCCCTTTGCTCATCACAGTACCTCATCCAGACCCAGTTCCCTTATTAAACTTAAGATACGTCTCAACCTTCTCCGCACTATAGCGCTGCATTAAAGGAGAAGGTGCTTTGGAGTCTCCTGAGATTGGTCGCAGAAAGGACAAGAATCAGTGGACGTCGCAGTGGCCTGTGAGAATGCCCGTGAGCACTCTCAGTTCATCCTTGGGAAGGGTTATGAGTTTTTAAACCTCTTCGCATCGTCACTGGTGAGAAAATTGGATCTATTATGATAAGTCTAAGCGTAAAAAATGTTGGAGCCTGCCAGGTGAACCAGGTCCACCGACAGCTTGCTTGCATGCTTCAAAAGTTATACTGTGCATCTGGTGGGATTAGAAGTGTGTCATCTATTATGAACTTCTTAAACCATTTGAAACCATCACAGGCGATCCTTACCGCCTGCAGCTAATGTGTTTAAATCGAGATCTCAAAGAAAAGGGTTATGGGTTTTTTGTTGTACCCTCCCAATAAGCATTTCACCTGCTGTAGCCCCTCAGTTTGGTGGCAGCTAAACTGCCTTAGCCTTAGCTCTTCACTCTTAAGCTTCTCCTTGATGGTGCGTTGTCCCGTAGCAAAGATGGGCACGTGTCTTATTAATGGCGAGGACGCAGCCTCTTTCGCCAATGCGCCCGCTACTTTGTTCCCAGTTATACCCCTGTGTCCTGGATCCCATATGAGTGGAAGGCGATTGTGCGCTCCTACTAGATTCAGTCTGAACACTTTTTATATACACAGGTGCAACTGGATGTCGAGCCAGTATTGTTAGCGATTGTGTCATACATTTCCACATTGAATTATTTAAGCTTTATGATATCTTTGGCAGTGAGCCACATTCCTCTCTCAGCTGTAGGGAGTTCGTGGGTAAACACGTAGAGTAGCGCGACCGGAGTTGATGGGGAGTCATCCAAACGTCTCCGCAGAAATTAGTTTTGAAAAGTTGTTACCTTTTCTTGTTGTCTTGCTTGCTAAAGTTGTCGTGGTTCTACAATACTTCATTTTTGGACTAACAAAAATCCTACTACTTGAGGGTGTAGGCTTGCTTTTGTTGTTGTCAGCAATTTGAAAAGCTTAGATCTGTGTTTTGATTCCTCAAGTACGTCAGCATAATAATCACTTACTGCCAAAGATGAACTGATAATTCCACCCAAGAATCTTATATATATATATATATATATATATAATTGGCGCGTACACCCTTTTTGGGTGTTTGTCCGAGCTCCTCCTCTTATTTGTGGCGTGCGTCTTGATGTTGTTCCACAAATGGAGGGACCTACAGTTTCAAGCCGACTCCGAACGGCAGATATTTTTATGAGGAGCTTTTTCATGGCAGAAAGACACTCGGGGGTTTGCCATTGCCTGCCGAGGGGCGGCTACGAGCTATGTGCATTAAGCAGATTAAGCGAACTAGCCACTGCCTTCGTTTACTTTAATGTAGAGGTTTTTTTTTTGTCGGGGCAACTAGCAAGTACAGCACTCAGACGAAATTAAGTCCATTGTACTGCACTCGGATTCCCTTCTAATTTGCTTTAAGTCCACCAGACCTCCGAAGAAAGAACCAAGGTGGTCGCTTCTTAACACATCAGCGCCAAATACCTCAAGCCTGATTCGAGCGAAGGCTGAGCAGACGCTCGGAAAGTGGTCGGCCGTGTCATCCCTATCTTCACAAGCTGGGCAGAGTACACTGTCTGAGATGCCTACATTTTCCATTTTTTCCATGTGCTTCGCCCACAGAATGTGGCCCGTCCTCAGTCCAACCAGCCGTCTGCACTCCCTTCTGCTTAATGACAGGAGGATGTGCGACAGTCGATCGGGCATGACAGGTAACATTAGTTTAGTCCATCTGCAGCCTCTTGTGGGTCGTAGTAACCCTCGCTTGTGGGTTTTAGTAACCCATTTGCTAATCGTGGGTTTGATAGCTCGAAGAATAAAGTGTCAGAATAAGCTCCGGGCCAAAGAAATTGGCCTCAGAGCACATCCAAGCTAAGGAGTTAGAGGTATCGTTACTCACAATACCCACGTCATAGTTAGGCCTGGATTACAGAACTCACTGTTTGAAGCTCTGTTTTCGGTCGCCATTTGAAACTTACGGGATAACAAAAGTTAAGTATAACGAAGTTAAAATGTCATACTTATTTCACAGTAACACAAAGCCGGACTAGTCTATCGAATTCAAAAAGTTCGGAAAAGTTGAACTATAAAAACTTCAATTATTTTGAGTAGATAGCGTGCATACATTTCTTGTTGTTATATTGACTTACCTGCGGCGTGCGCGTATCATCGCCGGGCCCACCGACACCGCCACCTCCACTGCCAACGTTCGCACCCACAGCCGAGTAATTACACTGGCAGCCCTCTTCGCAGCACAAACGCACCAATTCGTGTTCGCCGCATGTGCACGGCTCCTCGTCCTCCTCATCGTAGGCACAATCCTCACGTATCAAAATAATATAATCCGCCTCGAAGAACTCGTTGCGTGTCTCATCGAAAACGACACGATTTTTACGCGCCGGCGGCGGACGATTCGGTTTTTTCAACAGACCGCGCAACTGACCGTTAACTTCACGCATTTTGACGGCGGCGGCGGCAGCGGCAGCGGCGGCGGTGGCTGTTGTAATAACGTTTAAACTTTGGTATTTGCTTTGGTTGTGGTTTTGATTGGCTTGCGTGTGGCAGCTTTTGGTGACACTATTCGCGGACACGTCTGACGCGCACGTTTCACTTTGGCTTAAGCGGGCGTAATTGTTTTCACTGTTCACTGTTTTCAATTTATTTACACTATCGTTGTTGTTGTTTAGTAAATTATTTTCATTTTGCTCCGCAAAACAATTCACACAATCACAAATCGAACTTGTTTCGCCATCCGCGCTCGCATCGACGGCATTCGCGTCCACGTCCGCTTCAATACCGATTGACGACACCTCGTCAAATAATTCGTCGTAACATTCGAAAGCGCTGGAATTTGCAAATGTGGTGACACCACCGCGCGTACCCAACGGCACTGGGCTGTCCCTACTACCTTGGCCGCCGATTCGATTGAGTTCACACTTCTTTGTGTCGCGCACGAAATTTTGATTTGTGTCCACACCAATGGACAATGGCAGCGCACTTGATGCTATTGGTATTGCGGTTGTTGTTGCTGTTGTTTCCGTTGTAGCGTATACGCCACCGATGATATCACTCAATCGGCGCGCATCAAATTCGGATGACGAGTGGCCCACAAGCGGATAAAAAGCGTATATAGGCTGATGATAAGTGAAGGGGGCTGCTACAGCGTAGGGACTAAAGCTATTGTGTGCACTGCAATTTGTGTTGTTGGCGTTGTTGCAGTACAGAAATGGTGCTGCTGTCGTTTGGAGCTGATGCCTTTTCGAGTTTGAGGGTTTTGTGGCAACAAAAGCGCTTAGCCGCCCAAAATTCAAAGCCGCTTTGGGTGGTGGCGGACGCGGTGGAGGTGATGGTGAACGTGTTGGCGTTGGCGATGGAGTTCGAGCCAATGGCGTTTCCACGTCTACTTCCGGTTTCACGTTCAAAAGTTGGCACTGCGCTTCAGTAAATGTTGTGGTTTTCGCTGGACTCGCAAAGGATTTACTGGATGTAGGGCTAGCTGAAGTTGTTTCCACAGTTGGTGTAATTTTATTTGTCGTCGCTTCAATGCCTACGGCTGTTGCGTTGGTCAGTGCAGTTTTGCGTGATTCGACGTTATCCGACGCATCTGTTATGCCACTTTGTTTATGGCGTGCAGACTGTTCAAGTATTTCCACGCGATTTTTGTTATTGTTGTCACCCACCTCAGTAGTTGGTGTTGCTGTTGTTGTTGTTATTACACTATTGGTATGCAGCGTCGCGCTCACATTTGTTGTATGCGTTAGGGTGGCCGTGGCTCTGCTCACCGCGGCCTCTTCCAACACCACTTTGTCCTGCCGTCGCACCTCGGCTTGTCCGTCGACTGTAGTTATTCTTACCTCAGTTGGGGTTGTATTGTGCACCGTTAGTTTTCCACTATCAGTAGTCGCTACCAGCGAGTCAAATGCGTTCTCTCGTAGCCGACTAGTGGCTACAACTAAGTGGCGCTCTGCCTCGGCTTCGGTCTCTAGCGCTCCTTGCTCGATACTTTTCGCACACTCATTGACTGCGTGCGCTGTAGCTGCTGCGCACTCGCTACTGTACTTTGTAGAGGTGTTGTTAATTTCCTCTGTATTTTTGTGTTGATTACAAATAGTTTTCGTCTGTTGGTTATTGTTGTTATCTGCTAACTTGACGCTGCCACTGCCGACACTGCTGGTGGTGCTGCTGTTGCTGTTGCAATGAGTTGCTGTTAATTGGATTGCACTTGGCTTTTCAACGCCTCCGACTTGGCCGTTTGTCGAAACTATTACTGGCGACCTTACGCTGCCGCAACAATTTCGTCTTTTGTCTGCAATTTGGCCAACCGCAAGTGTTGTTGTTATTATTTTAGCTGTGCTTGCCTTTGCTGCTGTTGACGACACCACAACAACTGCTGCCTCAGGTTCAGCTTCAGCTTCAGCTACGTCTATTTGCCTGTTACTGTTGTTTTTGTCCTGTGGAATTTCAATTTCCTTCGTTGGCGCCTTCGTCGCCTGTCTGGCAGCGAATTGCCGCGTTGCTGCGCTGTCCAACAAGTCTTTGTGCTTACCTTCGAATTGTTTGCCTTCACAGCGTTTCAAGGCTGCTTCCTCTATGTCTGCGTGTTGTGTCGAGTGGAAAAATTTATGTGATACATAAACTACTTCATCCTCCGCACTTAACGGTAATTCCTGCTTTTTGTGCTCCCCTAAGTTCACTTCGTTAGCATGCTCGTCGTCGTCGCCGCAGTCGTATTGGGGCTCGTGCTCGCCTTTCAAATGATTGCGTGTCACGCATATCAATCCACGAAAATGTTGTTGCAAGCGTTGCAAACGCTGACTAGCCGCAAACTCATCGTTACTATCTGTGCGCGGTGGTGGGGCGCAATGCGTTCCCTGGTGTTCGGCGTCGCTTGCTGCGGGAATCTGTTGTTTATGCACAAATAGTTTATCTGCCTCACTTAACTTTGCATTGTGTGCTTGCGGCTTCGTTGCGATACGCTCCCCACATTTTTCTTGATCTAGCCTAAATATTTTTTTTTGCTCTACGCTCGTTTGCTGCGTTAGCTCCTCTAGTAGTAGTCCCTTTTGTTTACCGTTTTCTGTAGTGCACTTGTCGGGTAATTTCGCACTTTTAACTTTTTCTTCTTCGTCAATAGTTTTATGTGTTGCAACTTGAACTAAATTGCCCCAACACCCCAGCTGTCGTTTACTTTCACTTAGTGCTGGTTTAGTCAAAGTTGGAGAATGCGTGTTGGTCGTTCTCGCCTCTTTAAACACTTTTGCATCGTCGTCTGGCGCGCTGGTGGCTTCTATGGCAACATTTGCCACTTGTTCGACCGTTTGATGTGCGGTGTCGTTAGTGTCTCCTTCTGGCCACTTATTTCGTGCATTACTTGCACTTTCTGGCACCCCTTTGGTGTTGCGCCCACTTGCAACAACACTTGCACGCTTAAATGTCGCTGCTTTCCCCTCAACGTGTTGGCTCTTCTGCTTTACGTCTTCCTCGCACCCACCGCACTTTTCTCTTACTTTTGCCTCTACTTCTCGCTCGTCACTTTTACTACTTTTTTCTGTTGCTTTCGCTTTGTGGTTGCGCTGCTTTATCTGCTGTAAGTCGTTAGACGTCGCTGCAGCTTGAGTTGGCTTGCTATTTGCTGTCGGTGTGGGTGCAGAAGGGTTGATCGTGTAGACAGTCTTGCTTTCATTAATAACTTCACAGTCACGGGTGTAATTTTTCGTCTCTTGCTCCTGCCCACACTGCTTCGTCTGCTCCTGCTGCCGCCTCTGCTCGCAATGCTCCTCGTTCTGACTGTCTTGTTTCACTTGCCCACCTCTGCGCTGTGGCCACGCTAAGGCTTCGTCTGTTGTGCTCCGCACCCGTAAGGAATCTTTATCATTCACTTTATGTACTAATTCGTTGTCATTGCGGTGTTGAACGAGCGCAACATTGGCCGCCTTGTAGTCAGGCTGAAGCTCCTTTTGGTGGCGCTGGTCGTGGTCGTGGAAGTGGACGTTCGCAATGGTAGAATTGAATTTCTTTTGCGAATTATGTATTCGTTGCGCTCGTTGCGAATTCGTTGATTCGAAATAAGTGCCTACTCCATTGGTGGGTTCCTCTGCTGGCGTGTCGCGCTGGCTTTGATGCGTGCAGCCTGTATGCTGGGTGCCTTTGCCACAATTTTGCTTAGACTTATTTGTGCAAGTCGCACATTGATACAGCCATTTTTCAATTTTATCTACTCTTTCGCTTGCTGGCTGTTTTTGAATTTGTTTCGTTTGCCTTTCACTTGTCTCTTTGGCGTTTTCCTCACTTTCTTTCAGCTGTTCGTTCTCTATTTGTTGCTGTGCTTCGTTCTCAACGAGTGTAGACAATTTGCAGCAAAAGTGTCCCTCAAGTTCTACAGCCTCGTCCCCGCTATGTGTAATGTAGTTCCCTTCGCCCTCGTCGTCGTCGTCGTCGTTGTTGTAGTCGACTCTTCGCTCCCCAGCTGTGTATGCTTTTTGTTCAATGAAGTTTTCAAGACCTCTTTTGTCTTCTTTAGCGTTTTCAATTGAATTTATTCCAGTCTTGCAATCGCTTCTTCTGTTTTGCTGCCACTTACCGTTATAATTATTGTTACCTATGGGAGCACTTCGATTTTCGTTAAACTTACTGGCTACTTTTTCAATGTTTTCATGAATGGTCTTTATGGTATCGACACTGTCATCAACACGACTAACGTTGGCACTGGCACTGGCGCTGCGGCTGCTGGTACCGTCATCAGCGAGCTCAGCAACGTTGTTGTCGTCCCCACCCGCTCTGTTGACCTCACTGGCCTCGCAACCAGTCAACGAATTTGCCTCACAGATACACCACTCATCCGAATCATTTAAATTATATAAATAGATACTATCAGCACTGGCTTTCAGACAAATTCCACTACACAACAAATTTTCACAATCATTTTCATTACCGTTAAGCACTAAAACACATTCTTGCGGGCTACCAGTGCTGGGTGGTTTTATATTTTTCACAGTTTTCCAATTTTTTCTATAGTTTAATAAATTTTCCTGCTCAGCTGCTCCAGCTGCTGCTGCTCCAGCCACACGTCGTACTCGTATGTCGTTGTCCTCGTCGTGCTTGTCGTCGCTGGCTCTGCTGGCTGTGCTGTGTGCTTTCACATCCACCACGCCACCATGATAGCTGCTTTCACCGCTGCTGCCACTGCTGTGTTGTTGCTGTTGTAAGGATTTCGTTGGCTGACCCTTTGCCGCTGTCACGTCCTCAGCCTGTTGGAATGTGTTATTTGTGGTGGGGAAAACGGCGTTCGTTGGCGCCGCACACGTAGTGGCGTAGTCCTTCGTGCTCCTAATCGTTACTCGTTGTGGTGAAATATTTTCGATCGATGACGAAGTTGATTTCGTCACGTCCCCTGCCGCTCCAATCAAGTCGGTGACTCTTTGCTGTATGTTGCCACAGCTATTGGCGACGTCGTCAAAGCTCAGCTGCCTAGTGTGGCTGGCATGGCTGGCAGGGCTGATTGTGTTGCTGTTCTGTTCGTTGTTCTGGTCAGTGGCAAAGCACTGTGTTGTTGCTGTGTTTGCTGCCAGAGCATAAGTCACACTCGTCACAGTGATTGTTGCTGCCACTGTTGTCGTCGTCGCGTCCACAGCGCATGCTCCTGCTCTCCCACCTGTGCGTGGTGTGTCGTGTTTACTCTCCATGCCACCGTGCGGCAGTGGCAGCGCCGTATCCAGCCACCCATATGTTGACTCTCTACTCGTTGCCGTTTGCATTTGCGTTTCCGCCAAACTGGACGGCCATGCTAACGCAAAGCTATTCACTATTCCCGCTGCTGCTGATGGTGGTGGTAGTGGTGCTGCTGCTACAGTTGTTACTATTGCCTCGTTATTAACAGCTTTTGTTTCTGTTAATCCCGCTTTATCGCTTACTGTTGCTTGAACGTCCCCTAGGCGCAATGAAATTTGTGCTTCAACACACTCTTCCCCAGCGTTGCATTCAATTGGCTCAAATGCCGCTGCTGTTGGTGCTTCCACTTCTATCTCTGCCAGCATTGCGCACTGAAGCGTTTCATTTTCGCTGCCCACAAACGGCCAACAGTTGCTCGCACTAACATCAACGGCACCAGTCCTGCCTGCACCGCAAGCATTTCCGCCGCTACTCCCATTGTTGTTGCTGTTAGCATTGTCGTTGTCGCTTTGACTTTTATTGTCATCGACAAAGCGAAGCGTTGCCTTGCCCTTTTCAGCGCTCACTGCCGCTTTGGCATTTGGTTGGCTTGCACTTTTGTTGTTATTTACTGGCTGTTGTTTGCTGTTTGTTGTCAATAAGTTGCCAACGATTACTTGCTGCTTTTGTTGTAATTCGTTTGCGGTTTGCGTACTTTGTTTGCCTTCAGTTGTCATTTTGTGAATTGCCGTCGCAGCCGCAGCTACCTCGACACCCTCCGTCGCCGTTGCGTCGTGGTTTTCTGATCGTTGTAAATTGGCTGCGGAGAAGATCAGCAAGTCAAGAAACATCATGTTTGTTGTTGGAACATTTCACAATGTGTCACCGAAGTGGTTGCTCGACTACTCAGATTTCCAATCATTTAAAGGCTGCAAATAAAATTAAGAAAATACTGAAATGACTGTAGAATAAATTCAAGAGCGAGTATGTTTTAGGGTGTTCCTTAAATTTCAAGTTCAATATTTTTTTACGCATACCTTCTTAAAAGTTTCTTAATAACCCTTTATTGTCTGGAAAAAAATATGAGTTCGATTACCGAGTGCGATTTAAATTTGTCCATAAAAGTTGCATGTTTACTGCGCTGTGACTTGAAACTAAACTAAAGGAACTATTTACTAACTGCGTAAAGATTTGTATCATTTTTGGAGAGAGTTACAAAAAAATTCTAAACAATCTCAGGTTACGTTCAAGAGCCACGAGAACAAAAATTAAAAATTGAACTTTATAATTGTTTGCTGATGCTTTTGAGAGAATGAAAATAGAGAAAGATAAAATATGTTTACTAGAACAGAGAGAGCTAGGTCGCTCGGGATGTTTTGGTGGTGTAGACCAAAAATTGCCGCAAAAGAAGAAAAAAGAAGAAGATTTAGACGACTAGAAGAAGAGGGAAAGATTGTAAAACAAAGAGAATCACTGGCTGTTGCATCTATTTCCACCGCAAATAACTTAGAAAGTGTAGAAGATTAAAACGAAGAACAGATCTTGAATTCTGAACTCAGCTTGCCGCATGCTCCACGTCGGGAATAAAGTTCTAAAAGAGGTAGAAAAAATCTCATAATCTAAACTAGTTGCAGGTTTAGATCGATGCAAGTAAAGCATTAGAGACTTCGTTTACATTCTTAATGTGGTGGTAGAAGCGCTTGGTCTGAGTAGCTATGATTTCCCCATTTAAAATCCTCGATTTAGCGAATTCGTACTGACACTAGAAAATCAAACGCAGAAGTATCCAAAAATCCAAAACAATGACATCCGAAGTTGTCACAGTCCATTTGGGATGGAAAACTATTACCCGGGTTGGATCTACGGAGTTCAAAGGAAGAACGCTTGCCAGTAATTGCTTCGTTTGATGATAGAGAACAGCTTCTTGTAGTGCCAAAACTAGAGAGTTCTTCTGGAAATCATCGAGCTAAGGCCAACTCAACAGCACTCTTTGACTCGAGCCTTCAGTACAAATAATGTGCAGTGACACAAAACCTAAAGTACAAATAATGTGCTGCGACACAACAGCTGCCAATACTGGCCGTTTCAATGGAGCTTGTGCTATCATACTTTGGAGCAAACTTTAGGAAGGGAATTGCTGTTTTCCGCCTGTCGTCATTATGTTTATGAATTGGTTCTAAAAGCTGTCTTTGAAACCAAGATTAAGCAAATCACTGGTAGTAACACTGAACCATCTCTTAATTTCATAAAAGAACGTGTCGCCGGGACAGACATACAAGCTTCATTAATATTTTATAAGGCAGACAATTAGACACATTTTTTGTAAGAGATGACTACTGCGAATTGGTCGAACTGTGCGTAATATTTTTGGGAGGAGACACAGAGGAAAAATTTAAACTAAGGCCCCCCTAGAGCTATGCATTAGGCGCGTTGGAGGGCGAGAGCGATCCATGCTTTAGAAATATATTCACTTCAGTCACAATGCAGAATGACTGCTAAGGACAAAAAGGCTCTAAAAGATGTTTACCTCTTTGTAGGGATGTTGTATATTAAAACTTGCCTCGAATGCACAGGGGGCGACCAAAGCATCTAACCAAGATTTGCGCTTCTTGAAAATGTTAAAAGAGTACGAAAAAGTTGACGCAACAATTTCTAAAGCTTCTAAATAGATTTGAATTTTGTATTTTTGGGCAACAATTTTGTTAATGGGTTAGGAGTAGTCAGAATTTTCAAAAAATTGGAATTTTTTTTGCATTTTCTTATACTTTAACTTAAAAATATTGTGCGAAAAATTGAAGTGAATACGACAAATGCTTTTCGAGTTATTCAACAATTTACAAAGGGCGCTCGAGCAAAAACAAACAAAAACTTTAAATGTATTTTTCTCAAAACTATGTTTTTTGAACTGGTGATCACTGTAACTTAATAACCGCTTGGTTGATTTCAATATAATTTATACTGCTTTTGAAAAACATAAAAAATGCCTGATCGAATGAATTTTTTCTTTTTCTCGAAAATCTGTCAAAATATTTCCTGAGGCCGCCATATTGTTAATTTTGAAAAAAAGCTTCGTTCAGACACAAGATTATCTATTAATAAAACTAGTTACTCTTGTCCAATTGATTCTAGATGAATCTCCCTGGACTTGTGATGATCAACGAAAGGGACTTCTGGAGAAACGGATTCCGCACAAACAGCGATAACTTTTAGAATTATTATTATAATTTTTTTTTTTAATTTTGCTAAAGTAGAGTCGAATCATGATGTATTACTGCTATGTTTTTATTTTTGTAAAATAAAGTAATTGACTAGCAAAAAAAAAAATTATTGAAAATCAGCATTTTTTCGGGCCTCTAAATACCCCTAACCCCTTAGTTAATTCGTTGTATTTTATATGATAAGATACATATATAGGTAATGTGGTGCTGGAAAGTGTTTTTTTTTTTAGAGATTTATGTGTGTCGGTACAGTAAAAACTCGATTCATGCACGCAATGATAGCCAATGCAAGTTTCGAGGTTGTGGCAAGCACTGAATACGCAATACAAAAATATCGTGAGTGCAAGAATCGAGTTTCTACTACATATATTATAATTCATTTGAAAAAGTTGAGTTCGATAAGATTCATAGTGTTAGAATGAAATACCTATATGGTATAATTTTGTTCATTATGGCACACTTTTTTGTCTGAGAAAACCCCTACCGAAATTTTCCGGGAAATATTTTTATTAAACATTTTGACCCTCCATCGAACCTATAAGCTTAATATTTTTCAGATTCGTAAGAATTACGATGATGAATAAGATGGGTAAGAATTGGGTTAAAATACTCCACAAAAATTTGAGGCCTTAAATTCTAAATATAATATTATAGACTCTTAAAAATCATATCATTGGTAAATGAATTTCTATTATTCTACAGCTCCTCCTCTTTCATAATTTCTATACCACCTTCTGAGTTTTTTTATTTTGGTTCTGCATAGTGTTACCGAATCTCATAAACGAACAAGTCGAGGTGAGTGTATATTTTTCTACTCAGTCTAAAGTGGCTAATGTTGAGCTGTTGAGATGTGTTGAGTCGATTTGATGTTCTCAGGTTGACCCATCCCAGAAGGTGTAATGAGTTCTGCTTACAGCAACGCAGTGGCAAAGGAGGCGTTCTAACGAACCCCCTTTCTTTTTCGCATATGCTACACGCGTCATTCAGGACCTATCCCATTTTAGCTGCATAATATGGTGTGAGACAATGTCCCGTCAGTACTTCAACCAATATTTTACATTCCTTGAATGGGAGTGATAAAATAAAGTTGGTAATTTTTATGGTGCAAGTTCATATCATTATTTTGGCAAACCTGGGGGATGCCGAGACTTCTCATATAGATTGTGCTTCCAGAGTTTGTTCCTTGTCTGATTCCGGACACGAACACTAAAGAACATATTTATAAGCCACAAAGCTACATTTCCGATGGATCCCTCTAACAAATTTGCGGTAGCAAATCTTCCGGGCTTTACACTTCTTTACGTACACATAGTTACTAAATTATACATACGGGAGCGTAAGTCCTATTTTTTGGTAAGATATCAAACATGGTATATAAATGTTAAACTTAAAAGCATTTTATTTCATATATTAATAAAAACAAAATAAACAAAAATGTAAATTTCACTTAAATATGCTTAAATATTGTAATTTTGTTAAATTACGCTTATTCGCTATGTGACTAAAGTATACATACGGCTGTTTAATAATTAAAAAAAAATATATTTTAGTATCTCGTATGGCTTCCTTTGGCATCTACTACAGCAGATAATCTAGCTGGCATGGATAGTGCCAATTTTCTTGTTGTTTCTGCCAATATTAAATTCCATTCTTGAATTAAAGCCTCTTTTAATGATGGAATGGACGTTATGTTTCGTTTTTTTAAGGCTCTTTTCAGATGATCCCATAAATGTTCAATTGCATTTAAATCTGGTGATTGGGGTGGATGTTCCAGTTTATTTTTTACGTTATATAGCAGCCACTCTTTCACCAGATTCGAGGAATGCTTGGGATCATTGTCGTGCATGAATATAGCATTTTCTGCGAGACCAAGTTTTTGCGTGCTGGGAATGTAACTGTCTTTTAAAATTTCCATGTACATGGTCTTATTCATAGTACTTTCTATAAACCTTAAATTTCCAACACCATTTGCTGCCATACATCCCCATACCATAAGAGATCCTCCACCATGTTTCACGTTTTGTGGCAAAAACTCCGTGTTTGGTTTTCTCCAAACTTTAGCGCGCCCGTCTCCTCCAAATACCATAAACTTGCATTCGTCCGTAAATATAACTCGTTCCCAAAATGTTGGATCGCTAACATGGACATTTTTATACTTTTCAGCATATTCCAACCGTTTAACAACATTTACGGCTCTCAGTAGGGGCTTTTTTCGGGCAACTCTGCTTAAAAACCCATTCCTCTTAATGCAACGACGTACCGTTTGGCTACAAACCTCAATATCGTGATTCAACCTTATTTCATTGTTAATTGCAACCGCACTTTTTTTGGATTATCCTTCACTGTTCGAATAATAGTCCGCTCCAGTCTTTCAGTAAGCTTACGTGGGCGACCTGATCGATGTTTGTTCGCATAGTTTCCATTATTTTCGAAATTTTTTATTATTGTCTGTACAGTAGGTTTTGTTAAATTTAAAATTTCACCAATTCCTTGTAAAGATTTTCCTTCGCGCCTTAGTTTTACAACCATTTTACGAATATCCTCGGAGATTTCTTTAGTTTTAGGCATTTTTTACGTTTTTTATCTTAAATAACAATTAAGTCTGGAGAAACTGATATCAGTCGTAACACTGATCTTCTATTAATGAGCAAAACGCATTTTCATAAAATTTCTAACGGTATTATTAGCGGCGTATAAAAACAACTACTCGGGTATGTATACTTATGTAACATTACTGGGATGCATTATTAGTGTTTTTAGTACATATTTTATCAACGCTGACAAAAAAAATACACAGGGTGTTGTTAAAATAATAAGATTAATTTAATTTATTAGTGTAGGATACAAAAAATAAGAAAAACAATTTTAAATCTATGAAAATAAGAAATATTTTATCGTATGTATACTTTAGTAACTATGTGTACATTAGCGACAACAGCCGCCATTTTCTTAATTAAGTGATGGGGAACGCTTAAATTTGCTTTCAATGTCCTGATTTTGCCCTACAAATGGGATGCAGATAGCTTTTAGAAGAAGAACTATTAGAATGGTTTAATAACTACTAAGAAAAAAAAAATACCAGTCTAACGGTTAGACGCGATAGAAGTGAAACCTTCCGTAAAACAAACTGAGAGAGAATGAGACGAAAGCAGCATTAGGAGCGGGATAATTATAGGTTCATTATAATATTTTTTCTGTCGAAATTCACTACACTTTTCTGCATTATTTTTCGGCATAATTGCGGTAAATATTTAAAAATGAAAATATTTACGAATATAAAAATACGGACGCAATACAGCACACGCGGTTGCTATTATGAGCGTCGTAACGCGTATAATACACAGACGTACTAACATACACGCAAACATTCGAAGGACGCTTGGTTTGAATTTTTTATACATATGTATGTATGCTATACTATGGCCTAGCCTATGTACGTACATACATATTTGTGTTCTGAACTTCCAGCAAAACAATGCTTATTAATATACACATATGCATCTACATACAACCGCACACACAGGCCACTCACTTTATTCCTGTAAATGCGTATGTCGTCCAAAGCTAAAATTCTATGCCTAGCGACTACAAGAACAAAATGCATTAATAGGCGCAGGCGTAGCGGCCATCATCCTAGTTGCCATAGCGCTGAACAGCCGCGGCGGCGCCGAACAGTTTCAAGTATTGTACTGTGCAACAAAAACTCATCATCAAAAAATTGATTTATAAATTCGAGCTCATAGTTCTAAGAGCAAGTACTTTCATTCATAAAACGAGCCGCCCATATGCTAATTTTCTCGACAATTCGAAAATAGTCAATATTGGAATATTTCGCGTAGAATTATTTGCCAAAATTAAATTTTTGTCAAGTCGAGTGCCCGCGGCTCCGTAAATATGTTTGCACCCATATATGTATGTAAATATATGTTTCTAAATGCTCGACAACCGCAGCTGCCTGTTCAAGGTTACTGTACATTAGGCCGGGTCGATTTGTGGGAAGGCAAAAAAATCGCCCATTGCTCTGTGAAAATCATATTCTAGGGATCAGAATAAGAAATTTTGCCGAAGGAACCATACCTCTAAAACGATTTCTGATGTCCCTACTTAGGAAGTTCTCCTCTAGTGACAGTAAAAATGCATACCCCCAGGGAATATTTTTCATCGTTACGTCGTCCATGCCTCGAATAATGTATTTAAAAGATGCAGTCTACTCAGAAGTAGGCAAATGAGTGGTAAAGTCCTCTCTCGACGAACAAAACCAACACTCTACAAGGCACTCATCATGCCCGTCTTAACGTATGGCGCAAAAGCGGGGGTGATGACAACATCCGATGAAGCGACGCTTGAAGTGTTTGAGAGAAAGATTCTGCGCAAGATTTTGGACCTTTGCACGTTGGCAATGGCGAACATCGCAGGCGATAGAATGATGACCTGCATGAGCTTTACGACATAGGCATAGCGCAGCGAATAAAGATCCAGCGGCTACGTTCGGTGGGGCATGACGCCCGAATGGATACAAACGCTTCGGCTCTGAAAGTATTCGATGCTGTACCAGCTGGTGGTAACAGAGGAAAAGGAAGGCCTCCTCTGCGTTGGAAATATCAGGTGGGGAATGACTTAGCTACACTTAGTGTGCCCAACTGGCGCCGGTTAGCACGAGAAAGAAACGACTGGCGCGCTTTGTTCAACTCAGCCAAAATAGCGTAAGCGTTTATCGTTTATCGCGCCAATGAAAAAGAAATCTATTCAGATAGATGTGGATATAATCGCGTCTCGAGTAACCCACAGCGAGAGTTCTATATGCTCTTTACCTAAATTAAAGAGTCTGTTTGAATATACCGGCGGCATCCCATCAGGAGTTTTCCATGCGCTGTGAGTTTTCCGCTAACTCAACAACAGCCAGCTTAAAACCAATTTTGTTGGGCGGCTGCCCACCAAATGAGGTTCCCATGTTTATTTGCTTAGGCCTAGTTAACAAATACCGAGAAGATGTGCAGCAGAAGGTTAACTTGGCGTGGTTAAAATGGAAAACTCCTACCGGGGTGCTATGTGACAAAAGAATGACGCTTCACATTCACACGGGAGCCTAATGTTGGCCTATAAAAAAGACACACGAAAGAAAACTTCACATGGCAGATATGAAAATATTGAGATGGTCAGTCTCGGTCACAATACTAGACAAAGTGTCTAATCGACACATTGGTGGAAGTCTTAAAATCGCGCAGATTGAGCAAAAAATACGAGAAATTCGTCTTTGCTGGCATGGGCATGTCCCGAGCAAGCCTGAATCAGATGTGACAGAAAATGTGTTAAGCAACGCCACTGCACCGAGGAAGCCAGGTCGACAACAACATACATGGACGAAGCAAATAGAAAGTGATATGAAACGTGCAAACTTAAACACCCAAACGACGACAGTCGGTTCTACGTAACCTGAACGACCCGGATTTATATCCGGTCAAAGGCTGTCACTTCAGCAGCATTCCCAGTATAGATATGGGGAGTGTTTATGCTGCTACAACAACAACAACAATCGAGGCGAACCAAGATCGAAGAATCTGGAGATAACGAGCTGACCCCAAGTGAAATGGGATAAAAGCAAGAAAGGTGAAGAAGATCCCAGATTCGTCTTCTTATCATTTCAGCGTGAGTTTGATTGCTATCCAGCGGGCACTTAACTAAGCTTAATCGGAAGTTTTGAGCTGCTTGAATCGAGGACAAAATAATCGTTTCACTCTTAGGTGAATGGCATTTAAAAAACTTTCCTCACTAAAGAAGATTTCTATACACAAAACTATGAAACAAAAGCGTGTACATAAAAAAAACTTCTGAGAATTAATTATTTTTATCACCTCCTCAGCGTGGGAACACAAAACTGGTGAACTTTTTGTACGAATTTCGTATCTCAAAATGAATTACCTGCTTATCGCTTGAAATTTAGAATATTTTAGTTAGTTTAATGGCAGTCAATATTTCGCGCTTGAAAGGAGTTTCCAATTTTTCACTTTTATACGGTTGCACGTCGTGACAGGTGCAGGCACCTTCCATACGGCCGGCCATATGTAAATATCCTTACAGGACGACACTGCTCACCACCAACACAAACACTTTTCCCACATAAATTGAACCACCGAAAAGTAGACGAAATTCCAATGCAGCCATACACACACACACAAACTCATGTGAATACACGCACAGGTAATATCACGTCACGCTTCGGAGGCGATCGCGGGCTTGCATATGAATGAGCGAGGGTTTTTGGCCGCGTAGAACAAGCGAACACAACAAAACGCACAAAAACAAAACATTAATGACACAATAAAATACAATCAAAAAAGGCGCAGTTGGTGGTTAAAATTGTGTTGCTCGTTTGGTCGGTGGTTGTTTTTAGTACTTTATTTGTTTTTGTGTTTTCTTCTTCTTTTTTTTTTTTTTGTGGTTCCTAACCGTTCTGTTACCAAGTCGTCGGCGCGCGTAAGAAAGAATTAAATTTGCAGACTGATTGTCGAGTTGAAAGAAAAACGCGTCCGTTCTCAAAGGTTTTCGGAAGTAAACTGAGTGACTGGCGCAGAAGGCGAGCGCTGGCAACCCAATACCATCAGGCAGTTTTTGAATGGGCTGAGAAAATAATATGTAATAATAAGTAAAAGAGGGGCAATCGCCAGCAGTTGTAGACATAGCAGTTAGTCGTATATTTTAATTTCCATCGCATAATAATAAACAAGAGTAATACCAGCTACCTTTCCCTTGCATGATCGTGGTAATACTTAAACACACACACACACAAAATATACTATGCGCTTGCGCAGAAGCGCAGTTGAGTTGGATCGAGTTGGCCGTGTTCAAGTCGTGTGTAAGCTCACTCGCAGCCGAACAGTGGGAGTTTTTAGCGCATGTATGTGTGCGTGCAAATATGTGTAAGCACTCGCTAGAGTAGGCAAGCATTTTCATGGTGACGAGTGCTTGGACTGAATGTAGCGCTTAAGCTTGGGTTGTGTGTGCGTTTGGAAAACTCACCGTTACTGCTTGGCATTGGAGACACTTACGCTGCCATCACCAACAGCACATATACCGGAGCACCAGCATCAGCTCCATCACCACTCTAGCCATTGTTCATCTCGGCGGCGTTCTCATGTTTGGGAATTCTTTGTAAATCACACTTAGTCGGTCTTTGAGGCAATGTCGTAACAGCGTTCGAGCAGATGCATTTAAAAAGTGATCTGCCACAGTAAATTGAATTAATAGTAGCGGTGTGTAAGTATATAGGAAGTAAATGATCTCTCACTTAAGTGTGTGACCGGGTATCGTTTGACAAAATCACAGCACTGCTCTACCTTAAGGGGGAAGTGCATTTTCGGTTGTTGAGCCACATGAACGCCATGTACATTAGGGTGCGTCATCAAAAAAAAGTTGAAATTTTTCCAATGGAACTATAAAATCTAGTATATTAGGTCGGGGAATAAGTTCTTTGCGTTTTTACCAAAGGCTTTTATGTAAACAAAAAACAATAATTATATCAATAAGTTAATCAATTAAATATTCGCTGCTGCTGTTTACAACCTCTTTCCAACTCTCGACCAATTTTTTGATGCCGTTCCGCCAAAAATCGCCTGGGCTGGTGTCAAAGAAGTTGTTGAGCCAGTTTTTAAAGACCTCTTTGTTATCGAGGGTAACGCCCTTCATATGGTTTGACAGTGAGCATAAAAGATAGTAATCGTTCCGGTGCAATGTCCGGAGTATAGGGCGGATGCTGAAGGACCTCCCATTCGAGCTCTCTAGAGTGCGGCTTTGACAACTTGTGCAACATGAGGTCTGGCGTTGTCCTGAAGGAGTATAGTTTAACCATGTCGATCAAGTCTTTTCAGTCGAATAACCTCATTCACGTGGTGTAGCTAGGCAATGGGCAGTGTAGATCTCCTTGTTGACTGTGGTATTCGAGCATCTCCCAGTGCACCAGTGCACCAGTCTCATCAAACTCATATCACGACCTTCTTTGGATGAAGATCCGGCATGACTCTAGGCTTTGGCGTATCTCTTGGAGCGACCCACTCCTTTCTTTGCTTTATATTGATGTATAGACACCATTTCTCATCTCCCGTGACGATTCGGTACAAAAAGCGCTATTTATGATCGCGTGTTGCTCGGTGGCGGACGACATGCCGAGAAGCAATTTGAAGGCGACGTTCTTTGAAGGTGATTGAGAATCATTTTATGATAGCAAATCATTTTTTCCACCAAATAACGACTGATTCTCCTTCGAAAGTGATTTGAGATGTTCTTCTTCGAATTCAAAAGGCCTTACACTGCGGGACCAAACCATTTCGCTGTAGACTCTCCTATGACACCTTCTCCATACACGTCGTAAATGTATCAGGCTTCTTCGGCAGATTTTTTACCTCGATGAAAAGCGGAAGAGTGTCGAAAATGGCGATTTTTGCCTCCTGGGTATTCCATTTCTAAGCACGTTTGCGCACTAGCTCAGCGCTCGCTGAGTTGACGAGAGGCCCATCTTTTCAGTAGCAGCTCACAGGTTCTCAAAGGAAAGGTGTGAATAAAAATATTTAAAAATTGTACCAACTGATTTGAAAAAATGCAATGTTTTAAGGTACCTTGAAATCGAACCAGCTTATGAAAATCTTTTCCGAAATATTATGGACGAAATCTTCAATCAGAGTAAATTTTATAATTTCCATGTGAAATTGAAAATTAAAATTTGAAAAAGGCGAGCCAAGAAGCAGCGAGCGAATGGTAACTCCTAAAGCACTCAGGCTAATAAGCTCATTACATTCAAAGCTCTGGAAAGTAAACGGGTAGATAGTCAAGGAGGAAAGGAGAGAAAGAGATGGGATAGAATAAAGACAGACAAAGCTGATGGCTAGTCGGGAGAGAATTTTCCAGATTCTATGGCAAATCTGAAAATATCCAATTTGCTCCAGTTTGAGAGTACGAATTTTACTCATACTCATAACATCGGAACCCGAAATTCGTAGCCTTGATCTAGCAAATTCGATAAATGCGCTGTGAATAACATTTGATAGTGCCTGGGTTCGGAACCTCGGGCATGAAACACCAAATAATAGAAACATTTTTTTTCTAATGGCGATCAAACCTCGGTAGGCAATGGCGAAACCTCCAAGTGTATTTCTGCCTTGAAAAAGCTTTTAATAAAAAACCATCTGCGGCTTGAGACATTTGTGGAACTTGGTGATGTAATTTGGCCACTTGCACAACAAGGCCAAGGGAAAAGAAGGTTTTTCACAAATGTTTTCCTTTTGCGGTCTCCGTAAAAGTGTGGGTTTGTGCTAACTACCGATCGGTTAGTCCATTTTCTATGTCCACCGATGAAATATTAAATGACAAAGAAAGCTTTTCTTTACTGATGGTTCAAAGTTACACGATGAAATTGGCTGTGGCGTCTACTGTAAGAACTTAAGTAAGCGTTTCGTCTAGTCCTAATCACTATAGCGCCAACGCCGCCAATAGAGCGTACTGTTCACACCTTCGTTTGTTCAGGTGCGCTTATTGCTAACTTCAAAGGGAAAATTTTAAGGAAAGCGCTCGGACTCATTAAAAATGAAGATGACAGCTACTTAATTAGGAACAACTAGGAATTGAACGAACTTGTCCAAGACGAGACAGCTGTGCGTTTTGTAAAGGCGCAGCGTATGCGGTGGCTAGGTCACGTGCTCCGTATGCCTGCTGAGTCCGCGGTAAGAAAAGCCATGACTGGAAAGATAATTGGTGCGAAGGCGAAGGGAGGACCGAGAAACCGATGAATAGTCGCAGTAGGAAGCGCAGTAATGAGAATTCGCAACTACGAAGGAAAAGCAAGCGATAGAACACTTTGAAGGAGTTTTGTGAAGGAAGCTTTGACGCACCCCGCGTTGTAATGCTGTGGATGATGATGAATCACTATAGCGTATTTCAGGCTGAAATTCCAGCTATTAATAGGGTAGCTCTCTGGTTAGACAAAAATGTGACTACCTTTAGAAAAGTGTATATTTACTCCTATAGCCAGACAGTGATTAAATCTCTTGGTGGGGTTGTCACTAATTCCATCAAAGCTCGCAAATGCTGAACATCTCTTAGCGAGAGGTCGAAATATTTCCGCATCCATTTGATATGTGTGCCAGGGCAAATTAGCGAGAGAGTGCACTTCTCTTGGTATGGAGATTGTAGGTATACTCCTCTCAACCCACACAAAATGCGTTGATGGTCTAAAACGTAACGCTACAAAAAGAATTTGGCCATAATAGGATGTCTCTATGTTAGTTGCTTCGATCACAGGCAACTTTATCCTAAGTCGACATGTTCAAAGATTTAACGTGTCTCATTTCGACTATTGCAGAAGCTGCAATTATAAGTAGGAGGGACAGTCTGTCAAACATCTTCTCTTTCATGTCTCCGCGTGCCATGCCACTAGGTTTAGATACTTTAGCTTCATCATTGAAGAAGCCAATGTCCTTAGGAATATAAGTGTCAGGCAGATCAGTGGGCTTGCACTTAAAACAAATGGTTTTAAAAGGATTGGTAACGGTCTAAGTGAGTTGGTTTCAAAACTGACTGACACTTCTACCTACTTACCTACCTAAGAAAGCTTTTCGCAATGGCAACCACCTCTCAACAGGCAAGGTAGACTTGCGTAGGCTTTTCTGTCATGAAAAAGCGTCTTATAAAATCCTAACTGCTGTACGAAGGTGACATACTATAAAACTGTAGAAGATTCGCTAACTGATACGACTCTTAGAAGAGGCATACCCCTACCGACTCCTGTTGCCTAACCCAGCACAAATATCAGTTAGTTCGTTACTTAGTTATGTTGTCGTTGGGCCATAGTACACTTCGGTCTCTGACGTGGTCCATTAAGCTTATATAATTGAGGCCGCTCTCTGAGTTGACGCGAAGCACATCTCAAGGCAACACAAAGCTCTCATTTTGCGATAAAATCGTCTCGAGTATCTCTCGTCTGGCCAGCCCATCAGCCTTTGTCACTGTGACCAGGAACCCAAATGAGTCTAATATCGAAGTAATCGAATACAGTCGAAAGAGAAGTCACGTATCTCTGTCAAGGACGAGTCTTAGGTACTTCACCTTGTCCGAGAGCACCAACGGAGCGCCTGCTGTTGGAGATTGGAGGGAGTTGAGTTCGAAGCATTTTATATTTCCACGTAAATAAGACGAGCTCCGTCTTCAGATTATTTACCGAGAGATCGCAATCTGCGGCTCACTTTGCAACTAGTCCTGCATCAATTCCGTCAGAGTGTCTAAAAATTTATCTCTAACAATAAGTGCAAAGTCATCTGTGTAGGCAAACACCTTGCAGCTTCTCCTCTTCAGCTCCTCTAGCAAGTCATTAGGAAAGTCAACCCAGAGTAGTGGCGAAAAAGCACCGCCTTTCGGAGTGCCTCTGCTCACCTGCTAACGAGAAAGGTGCAGCCCCACTCTACCACAAACGTTCTATTGCAAAGTATTGTATGGATAAGTCTAATAAGATCGGTTCCGACCTTCAGTTTATCCAGAGACCTAGAGATTGTCCCTGGGAGGGCAATATCCTTAGCAATAGTATCCAAGGCCGATTCCACCTTTCGGCCTTTACAATAGGCATGTTGGGCAAAGAATAAACACCCCCGAGGAATTTCACACCTTACGGGTCAATCAATTAGCCTCTCAAGGGCCCGAGGGGCAATGCTTCTAACAATTATTTGAGAGCCCGAATATTGGAGTTAATACGGCAATGTACATAATTGTATTAAAATTTGGAGAATTCCTCCTGATTGTGCGCTGGATGTTCATGTTCTTTTTTTTTTTTGGAAGTTGGTGTCTAGGAAATCAGAAATCTTCGTATCATAAGTCAAAATGTATATTAAGCAACATGGTATGGACCTTCCCTTCACACCCTTACTTAGTTACTGTCCTAAAGCTCTGCACTAGCGACTGACCTGGCACACTAAATAAGAATTCGCATGAATGAAAAAAATGTCCAAAGCATTCATTTAATGTCTAAATGGAAACATTCAAATGCACATAACTATAAAAATAAGTGAGTACAAATATTTGAGTGTGTAAACAAAAGGAGACGCTGACAATTGTACGAGCGAGTACTTATGTATTTGTTGCTGACTAAAACAATACAACAAAAAACCTTCTCAACAACCGAAAACAAAACAACTTCTGTCCAAAACCATCAGCAACAGCAGAACAATAAGCAAAAAACCCACAACATCATTAGATATGTAATCGCGGTTACACGGAAATGTTAATGTGTCCCCTAGCAGCATAAGGACACACACATACGTGCGTATGTATGTATGGATGTGGCCATTAATGCCCTGCAGGGAAGCCAAAGCCAAACAAGTGAGGAAACATACTAGTATTTTACAGAAGAAATCAAACTAGTTAGTCTTGGACTAGAATACGAGGGGGGCCTTTTATATGTCGGGATTTGGCAACCCTGGTGTTGCAATCTGGCAGCTAACAGCTGTAGCGCAAAGTTTGACATTTTTTGGCTTTTACGTACTCAGAACGTTTTGAAATACCAGCGCTATTTGTGTTGTTTACAGTAACTTAAAAGATTCATCTCGGTCCAAAAATGGAATTAAATCGTGAACATTTTCGTGCGATTATTGTATTTTTTACAACTTTCGACGTGGATTAACTCAGCAACATTGCATGGATGAACTTAATTCATTTTTTGGCGATGAAGCTCCATCAAGGACCAGTGTTTATCGATGGTATGGTGAATTCAATCGTGGCCGTAGTTCACTCCAAGACGAATTTCGTGAAGGTCGTCCAAAATCAGTTGTTGTTCCGAAAACCATTGATGCTGTGCGCGAACTGATATTGCAATCGTGAGATTGAGACAATCTTAGGCATTAGTGGGACCAGCATACATTCAATATTGCATAAACATTTGACTGTCAAAAAAATTTGTTCGCGTTGGATCCCACACAATTTGTCAATCGCTCAAAAAAGGGCTCGTTTCGATTGGTCGAAGGAAATGCTCCAAAAATACGATCGCGGGGCTTCGAAACACGTCTATGACATCGTGACAGGTGATGAATCATGGATTTACGCGTATGAGCCCGAAAGTAAACAGCAGTCGACTGTATGGGTGTTTCAAGATGAGCCAAATCCAACAAAAGTTGTTCGCGCACGAAGCACTTCCAAGCAAATGGTCGCCTGTTTTTTCGGAAAAACTGGACATGTCGCAACCATACCACTAGAACAACGCAGAACAGTAAATTCTGAGTGGTACACAACCATTTTTTTTGCCAGTTGTCTTCCAAGAAATTAGGAAAACCAATCGCCAAAGACAGATCACTCTTCACCAGGACAATGCGAGCTCTCACACATCGGCTCAAACAACTGCATTTTTGAGCACCCAAAACATCGAATTAATGGGTCATCCGCCGTATAGTCCTGACTTGGCACCGAATGACTTCTTTTTATTCCCGTACGTAAAAAACAAACTGAGAGGTCAACGTTTTTCGACACCTGAAGAAGCGGTTGCAGCATTCAGAATGCATGTTTTGGAGGTACCTCATTCAGAGTGGCAAAAGTGCTTCGACAATTGGTTGAAACGTATGCAAAAGTGTATAGATCTTCATGGAGAATATTTTGAAAAACAATAAAGTGATTTTCGATGATTAAAATTTGTTTTTGTTCTCTAATCCCGTACCAGTTGTTTATTTTTTTTTTTTTTTTTTTTTGGTTTTTTAGAGAAGGAAGTTTCCAATGCATTGCAATGATTAGAGGATATTGGTTCGGCAAGGTTCTACAGGAGGGTCGAACTCTCCGAATACTTAATTAAGGCTTCAAACAAAATTGCAGCGAGACGCCGGGTAACGGGTTGATAGTTGGTGATCAGCTAATCCACTTCCCTCGAAAAATTCGGAACGAAACAAATTTGGTATACCCTTTTAATATGAAATCGAATGTTTTTTCTATACTATAACTGGTCTAGAACTGGTTCGTTTAGAGACATATTGGACAAGAATTTGTTTGGGCTGGTACGAGTGGTATTTGAACTAGTATTTCGCTGCTGCATGGCCGGACAATTGAATAAGAAAACAATTAAAAATTTCATTAACAAATCCAAATCTAACTAAATTGGAATAAAGGCAGAACACGAACTGGTTGAGCTGAGTGCTAAAAACTGGTAGTATTCCAGTTCATAACTCGTCATTTTCCCTGCTGGGGTGCTCGATATTAGATGTAGATTTCAGTAGAGGTATGTGTATGCATGTGCTAGTTTGTGCCACCCGAAAGTAGTTTATGCTTTTTTCGTGCCATTGTCGCGCATGCGCCACTACCGAGGAACGCGGCCTTTGCGCTGGGCCGCACAATAAAATTTGTTGTGCACAAAAGTGAATGCGATACCCGCAGCAGAGTTTGTCCAATTGTAGGAATATTTATAAAGACAAACACTCAGACTTGCTTGGGAGTATGAAATGTATGATACTTTTAGATGCCAGTGCTTGCGGACAATGTGGAACAATGTTTTTCGAGAAGTTCGAGCGTAAAACAAGCGAATCGCTTTTGTTTTCAATTTGAAACTGCAAAGACGTGTGGGCTATGAACAGCAAATCACAATCATATAGAAGAGGGCCTACTCTTGCAAATATGCAGCTTAGTACATGTACAGACATACATACATACATACATAGATAAGTGAAATGTTTCCATGCAAAGTCTATTTATTCTGTCACAACAAATGTCAACTCATTTAAAGCTCCCAGCAGCACATTAGCACTCCACATACACTTAAAAATAATTAATTTGTCATTTACTTTTGTTGTTATTGTCTGCTAAAACAACAAAACAAGGTGTACGGTTCTTGGAATAAGGGTTTAGCAGTCCAAAGCAACGTTGAATGGCTCACTGAGGGCACACTTTGAAGGTTTTCATAAATTGGCAATGGAGATTTTTTGTTACGATTTTTACATGCATGAATAGATTCTAATTTTAGTCTGTTTTTTTAAAATATATGTGTGTATGTGAATACATATACATATACAAGATGGGTCAAAATGAATCATCCAAAATTGTTTTTGTATAACTTTTTTACTAAGTAAAAAAATGCTTTTGAGGAATATTTATTTTGATCTTTACTTAACGTCTCGACACTGAAAGTTTGATGTGCAAGCTAAAGTCCGAAATAAACAAGACTGGCGTCATAAAAATGTTTTTGATGGCGACATCCTTTTAAGGGGACAGGCAATATTTTCCCTGATTTTCATTAAAATTATTTAAAATGAAGAAGTCAATATATTTTTTTCAAAATTGGTATAATATTATACATTAAAATAATATAATTTTTTTTTATTCTAATCTTTTAAAATGGCGGATGTACACTCAATTCTTCCAGGAAGGTCGCAGCGGGGCTTCTCAATCGGCGGGCATTGTAGCATCGGCGTCAGTGACCTGAATACAAAAAACCAAACATTTTTTGGTTTATTAATGTCATAATTTCTATGTACATATATGAATTAAACAAAAATGGAAAAATTTCGCGGAATAAAATGCTTACAAAAAAAAAATGAGTTTTAGAGCGAATTTTCCTATTATTTTTGCTTCGAAATTTTAAATTCACATAGAAATTAATATCATAAAAGACGTGCGCAAAATTTCAGGGAGATCGGTCAATAACTTTTAAATTTATCGTGTACGCCAATACAAAAAATATAGTTTTGAGAAAAACCGTCTGAAGTTTGAATACAACGTAATTATACCTCTCCCAGCGCTCGAACGCAAAGAATATAGTCGTCACGGTTGACGATCTATAATATAATAAATACTAAAATTTACGTTCTAAAATTTTTTTGACATATTCTTAAGGGATTATATTAACATTTTATGAAAAAAAAAGAAATTTTTTTTAGAAATAGGTAACTGCCCTTAAGGAGTTACTGCATTGGAAGTTACATCCCTAGCTGAGTTCCAATGAAAGTTTGGTGACATTCGGTTCGGTGGAAGCGAAGTAATTCCATCTAAAGTGTCAGTATGTTTGTGTCATCGGTACAAAAATGAGTTTCGAGCAAAGAGTTAATATCAAAATTTGTTTTAAAATCGGTACAAAGTTTACCAAAACATTTGAATTGATTAAAAACGTTGTTGTGAGGACATAAATATCAATGAACATGCTGCCCAAAATCGAAATTGTTCGTAAATTTATTAAAAACTAGCTGACCCGGCAGACTTTGTACTGCCTCATCGATAAATAAAAGACTTAATCTTTTGTATAAAATGATTTTAAAACAAACAAATCGAATCCGTATTATGGTTATTGAACTTTTGCGCTATATCTGGGAAAACTCGCTGAATAAGCTCCATTTTTGAGTCTGTGATGTGACAGAAATCTGTAGGTAATGTAATGAATCCGGTCGAGGTGTCCACTGCAACTTTATTATTTCCAATGTCTAACAACTGCTTCGCAAACACGTTTGCAGTTTCATCTTGTTGCAAAAATACTCGCATGTTAGTTGTTAAGTGCAGTGTCTTTACGTACTGCCACAAATTTGATGATTTTAGGCATGCATTTAGTTCATCAGCAACAGTTGATCGGGGAATAACTGGAAGAGTCTGACGAAAATCACCTGACAACAGAATCATGGCCCCACCGAAAATATTTTGGTTGTCACGAAGATCTTTCAACGTTCTGTCCAGTGCCTCCAGTGACCTCTTATGGGCCATTGTGCATTCATCCCAAACAATCAATTTGCATACCTGTAGGATTTTGGCCATTGCGCTATTTTTGGCGATGTTGCAAATTGGTGTTTCGGTGATTTGCATGTTTAGTGGTAATTTCAAGGCAGAATGTGCAGTTCGCCCCCCTTCTAGCAGAGTTGCAGCTATTCCAGATGAAGCCAACGCTAGAGCAACATCATTTCGCGATCTGATCCTCGCCAAAAGCAATGAAATTAAAAATGTTTTTCCGGTTCCTCCGGGAGCATCAAGGAAATAAATTCCACCAGATCCACTGTTCACAGCTTCTATCAAAGTGTTGTACGCAATTCTTTGTTGTTGATTTAATTGTGGAACATATGTACGAACTGTTTCGGCCAATGCTTCAATGTCGTACTGATGTTCTCTTTACAACTCGTGGTTTAATGCATCGTGCATATTACGATTGGGTGCTGTCATTCCCAAACACGATAATACTTTATTTGCCATCAATAAACACATATCTTCTATCATGATCAATGTGTCATTGTAAATTTCTTCAGTCATTTGTAGTGTAGGATTCAAAGTTTGACGGCGCACACGATGCAAAACATCCTCAGACATGTCATCTTTATAATTAACCCACAAATCTTTTGGATTCGAGGGGAAACATGTAGATATGATAATCGCAAACAATGTACGAATTTGATGCGGCGACGAAGATATTACGGAATCCTTGAGCGTATCATCCCAGTGCGAATCGTTCTCAAGTAAATGTAATAGTTGACATGCCTCACGGTAAGTCGCACACAGCTGTCCATTAACTGTTCTCAGTTGTTTAAACGATGTCGGACCACGAACATTCACCAACAACAACCGCAAATAATAACATTCATCGTTATTTGGATGTACTGTGTAGATGCGACCCAGAGCATCTGAAGTAAATACATTAGGATGTCCTTCAACTGGTGTTCCTTGTTTTCGACGCTGAAACGATTTCGATGATGCGTTCCATGTGTAATAGCGTGGCATGTCAGCATACAGCAAAGTGCGAGCAAAATCATCAGTTTGACAGACTGTGAAGAAACTTGTTAACGTTGTCGACGGTGGATGTGCCGCCCTGTCTACCGCGTTAGATTCATTAAAATAAACTCGTTGACCATTTTCTAAATGGACTGCCAAATGGACGACTGTAGGGTGTCTTTCATGGATCGCAAATGAAAAGATACGCCAAATAGCTTCGTTGCTACTTACATAGCGACCCATCTGGTACTGTGATATTTCATCATTTGCATTGGTTACACCGAAGACAGCCATATCACTACCTTTATTAACATATTTACATATGTATGTATTTTATCGACTTCACAGAATTACAATATTCTACATTTATGTGAGTCTCAAAAGCTTTGGACAATATTGGAGAGTATGGCACAATCCAACGATTGTCTACATCAACATTTTGTCCTCTTACCTTCACTACTACCGATCGCCCACTGTCCGCAACTGATCGCCGACGATACAATGGGTATCCATCATTTCCCCTTATGGTTTCAGCAAGCAGGTGTCTTGGGTATCGCTTGGAACACCTACCGTCGACCATACAGGGTGAATTGTAGTTGAAATGTCCGCAATATCCTCCAATGCGCACGACTTAAATTTTCTTTAATTTTTTTTTCCTCAATTTTATATTTTCAGAAATCTTCTTTTTTCAACACAACTTAAAAAACAAAACTACATCGACTCATACATTTTATTTAGAAAACTTTTTTATGGGAAATAGAAAAATGCTGTTTTGAGGATTTTCCCGGCAATTATTCGAATTTTTCTCACCTTTTAAACCTTCCCTAGACCTCCACGAATAATTCAAGACCAAGATAAGATAAATCCGTTCAGCCGTTCTCGAGTTTTAGCGAGACTAACGAACAGCAATTGATTTTTATATATATAGATGAACTGAAATCATAGTTCAAATTCATGGGATCGGAGTTGAATATCTCTAAAACATGGATTTATCGCTTTTTAACTGATCATTTGGGCTTACGAAAGGTCAGTGTACGTGTCATTCCGCACAAGTTAACTGAGAATCAAAAATTGCTCAGATTTTGACATTCGAAACACCTCATTGAAGAGGCGAGAAAAGACCAGAACTTCCTTTAAAACATTGTAACTGGTGATGAAATGTGGTATTGGTAACATGAACCGGAAACTAAGCGTCGAAGTGCCGAATGGAAGGCCCAGACGAGCCGCCACACAAAAAATCGCGTTTGGAGAAGTCAAAATCAATTCGATGCTCATTTATTTTTATAGCCCAAGAGAATTGTCCACAAGGAAGTCGTGCCAATGGGCCAAACCGTCAATGCAATTTTCTTTCTTGGCGTTTTGAAGCGTTTGTTGCATCGCATTCGTCGAATTTGCCCTGAATACCGCGAAGGAGGAAGCTGGCGCTTATTGAATGACAATGCACCATCTCATCGATCCACTCTTGTGACTGATTTTTTGACTAGAAATCGCATTTTAACCATCAATCACTCCCCGTATTCGCCTGATATGGCTCGTTGTGACTTCTACCTATTCAAAAAATTTCATTTGACCATGAAAGGAAAACGTTTTGCGTCCGTAGAGGCCATCCAAAAGGCTTGTACCGGCATCCTGAAGGACATTCCGGTCAATGACCTGAAACACTCTTTCGAAAAGCTTTTAGATCACGCAAAACAGTGTATCGAGGCCAGAGGGAAATATTTTGAATAAATAAACCCGAAGTTGTCAGAACAAAGCTCCTGTCGTTTCTATTTTAGCTTAGTCTTGTTTATTTTGCACATCACCTTGTATAACTCTGGGTGTTAATGTGATCGACACAAGACCAGCGTGGCCTAAAGTCAACCTGTTCTTTCCTCAAACCACTAAACAGGGCATCCGACAGTCGTTTGTTTATTACGTGCGCTATTTATTTTGTTCAATGTTATGCCCCTCCAATTTTTGCATTAAAATGGATTTCCTTTCTTCGATAGGAGCGTAATAACACCTTCCTTGAGCTCGTTGGGAATCTTTTCAGAGTTCCAAATATACTCTAATAAAGGAAGTAGACGCCATGCACTCACTTGAGGGTTATCCTTGAGAAGTTCTGGTCTTATTGTTATCCGGCCCTGATGCGTTATTGGTTTTTAGTGCTCCAATCGTGGATATACTGAAATGTGAAGTGTTCGTTTAGAACACTTTTTTTCTAATGCATGCAAATGCGATCCACATACATTCTGTCAAAAAAATATCGGGAATTGTTCACTTAATTTGTCTAATTCTTTTTTGCTGGAATGTTAGTACAAATGTCCTCAATAGTGTCGCAGAGTTTGAGCGGGATCTGTCAATTAGGTTTTTTTTTGCATTTAATTATATCAGTCAAACGCAGGTGTGCTCTGCGATTTTCACTATGGATAACAATATCGAACAAAAAATTTGTCTTAAATTTTGTGTGTTTGAACAGGATTTTGTGTGCGGAATCGTTGAAAATGTTGCAGAAAGTCTATGGCGAGTGTGCTTTATCAACAGTCGCCAGAGTCAAGGAAATGGTGCTGGAAAACCATCATTTAAGTTAGATAAAGGCAACTCGTTACCTTAGCGTGTCTCACGAATCGATTCGCAACATTTTACACCATCAATTGGTCGACTCGTTCCAAGAGAGTTGAATTTCTTTCAAAAAAATTCATTGAAAGAAGATGGCTGACGACACGCTTGAGCAAGTGAATTCGAACCCCACGTTTATCCAGCACATCATAACAGGTGATGAGACGTGGGTATATAACTTTAACATGCAAATCAGTCAACAGGCGGCTGAATGGCGCTATCCACATAAGCCGAACCCCAAAAAACCACGTCAAAGTCGGTCAAAAGTGAAAATCAAGCTACTCGTTTTCTTTGACTATCCGGGTGTTGTGCCCTCGGAAGTCATTCCAAATGGCGCTACGGTAAATACAGAATATTAATTGGAAGTTATGCGACGTTTGAGAGAGAATGTGCGTAGGAAACGGCCCAATTTGTGGGAAGAAAACTCATGGATCTTGCACCATGATAACGCACCGTCTCCCAAGGTTCATATTGTGACACTTTTCTGACCAAGAACTCGATAAATATCACCGAACAATCACCGCATTCACCGGATTTAGCCCCTTTTCCCCTAGACTTTTTCCTTTTCCCAAAACTTAAATTGCCACTCCGCAGACGTCGCTTTGAGTCGATAGAGAACATTAACGAGAATTCGCTGAAGGAGCTGAAAAAGATCTCTTCAAACGCATTTAAAAGGTGCTTTGGTGACTAGACTAGTCATTGGCATATGTGTATTGTTTCGAATGGACCCTTTTTTGAAGGCGACACAATATATTTTGATGATTAAACAATTATTTTTGAACAATTCCTGGTACTTTTTTGACAGAATGTGGTTTATATTTTGTAATAAATTTATGGATATTGCAGTTTTTCAAAAGTTTTCTGTTATAAATTCGCTTGGAAAGTGCTCGTTTTCGACTAATACACAGCATTACAATAACTGACGTTGTTAGCAGCAGCATCTTTGATTACTTTTTCCCCACATTTTGACACCAACTACTCCAATTAAGGTATGTCTGCATGTTTGTATGCGACGTGTTTTTAAATCTGCTACTGAGTACATTTTTTTATATACACCTATGTATGTACATATGTATGTATGTATGTATATATGTATGTATATATGTATGTACATATATATGTATGTATGTATGTATGCACATTAGCATGCAACAGTGTGGGCCATTAAGTGATGGGAAAATTTCATGTATCGTGGGAAAGTAGCGCCCGTGTCGATTTAGCACACAATAGGCCCATTAAAACATGCCTCTACACCCTACCCCGCGTGCCACACGTCAATGAAACCAACTGCCAACATCAGCAGCACACACTTGAGCACAGCTCAAGACACGCCAGAATCGCTTCAACTCTACTCATATTCATATACGAAATTCATATTACAAAAATTGGTGAATGCTGCTGCAGGGGCATGCAGAAGAAAATTTAATCCAACCGCTTGTTGGTGTGTCAAGCTGAGGCTGATATTTTTTCTGTTTTAACACTTTTCTTTGTCTGCTCACAAGCCTTTGTGTTGCTTTATATGCGTACTTCCATGTGCCTATGTGTGTGTATGTATTTATGTATGTATGTGTGTGGGATATACTGCGGCACAGATGGGGACGGCGAGGAACTGATTTAACCCCATAAAAAATACGCTGAATCACTAAAGTTCTATACAAATTCCTGAGCCTTGAAGATCGACGGCTAAAGTTTCACTTGGTGCGAGTGAGGCATTTGCTAAAAGCAGTGGCAGCCAAAAGTACTGGCATTATAAGAAAACTTAAGAGAGTCAGTAAACAAAGCGCGCAGGAGGATATTTTTGAACAGGTTGAAACTGTTTGTGTTCTTCCGAGAGTAAAACATTTACCTGCAGTGATGACTCGGAGCTGTATTTCCAGTGAAATGCCTGGTTGTGGTAGCGATTCGAACGGATCATTTGACGACAAGGACTTTTGTCGTTTTGAGAAATCCGTGCAAAAGTCCTTTTTTATCATTCAACAAAGTCTCCTTATACACTTCGTCCAAAGCAGTTTGAGTCTGTTGCTCCCTTCTGAATAATAGGCTTGGTCCAAGTCTGAAAAATAGTCATTCGTTTCTGCAATCCCCTCCTCGTTTGATTAAAATCTTTTTCCCGCCAGCCATTTCATGAAATTCGGGAACAAATACAGGGTCCGGCACTGGAAGTGTGACTAACTTCAGACCGCTCGTGCAGCTATGAACCAAGAATGGCTAAAAAAACAACGTCGCGAACTTCATAACGTCCACACAATGGATCTCAAATTCACCAGACGCGAATCCGATGGATTATTCTCTTTGGGCCATCTTGGAAAGCAAAGTCCGAACTAAAAGGTTCACCAGTCTCGAGACGCTGAAAGAAGCCACTGTCCGCGAGTGAGCCAAAATTCCTGCAAATCACATTCGGGCAGCTTGCGATTTGTTTCTGGACTATCTCAGGTGATAGTCAAGGCAAAAGGTGGTCATATCGAGCAAAAGTAAATTGATTCTTAATTTTGTATTATTTTCACACATTTTTTACTTTAAGTTGAATAAAAGTAATTTTCCACACTAAATGTATGGCATTTTTAATTGGTTACACTTCGAGTGCCGGACCCTGTAGTAGTCCGAGGGTTCCAAGTCTAGAGAATTATATTAATTTTGCCACCGCAACTGCTGAGGCGTGAGCTGGCGCGTTGTCGTAATGGAAAAGGAAAATGACCCGACTTCCTCGATTCAAACGAATACCAAACAAAGGCCAATGCCAAGAAATAGACGAGTCTGGCTGAAACTTGGTGTGTGTTCTTCCAGGGAATGCTACTAACTAAACATAACCTCGATACGCACCAGTAAGGCCTTCCTTTTGCCTTTGCGCGGACTTTTCAAATGACCCTCGTATGCCCATACCTCGCTATACAGCCTAAAATGTTTCATTAAACGGCCAATAACTTGGTGAGACAGAGAACCTTTTTCAAACGGAGAGCTGATGCAGTTAGTAAGCGAACGAACGCATGATAAAGAGAGCTTCTTTATCCAGTGAGCTAACCATAAAAACTTTGGTTCTTTTTTCGAAAAGAAAATAAACATCCTTCTTAAAGTAGGAGTAAACTCAGCTCTTACTGATAAAAATCATTGCAAAAAAAAATAAAGAAGGGCAAAGTAGACAAATTTTCTTTCTTCCTTCATCACTTCTCGGGAGTATAAGGCCTCGACAAGATAAGTCCAATCAATCAACCAAAACGGAAATTGACGACGCCAACATTTCATCCGATTAAAGCTGCTCCCAAGTATTTTATAATTTTTGTAAGTTTGTCTGTAAGTTATATGGAGAGACAGAGAATTCCTTCTTTAACATTTAAATGTATTCGAGGTGGTCAGTTATTTGGAATTGAACACCATTTTAGCGCTTTTCCTCTTCAACGAAAATTTCTAATAGATTAAGAGAAGCAAATATAGTACATATCTGGTACGTCATTATTTATATCTAAATAAGTACGAAAGCATTCAATTGATGAAGGTTTTTGTCTATATGTATGTAGATATCATTTTAATAAAATTTCAATTTATGATCGAAAGCCACGAATCAATAATAAAAGGTTTCTTATTGAAGTAGATCAACAAAGTTACTCATTCTGCAGTTTTCGGCTATTTCGAGGGCTGCCTTTTATGTGTCGGGATTAGAGAACAAAAACAAATTTTAATCATCGAAAATCACTTTATTGTTTTTCAAAATATTCTCCATGAAGATCTATACACTTTTGCATGCGTTTGAACCAATTGTCGAAGCACTTTTGCCACTCTGAATGAGGTACCTCCACTTCTGAATTGACAAATTGTGTGGGATCCAACGCGAACAAATTTTTTTGACAGTCAAATGTTTATGCAATATTGAATGTATGCCCACTAATGCCTAAGATTGTCTCAATCTCACGATAGATCACATGGCGATCTTGCAATATCAGTTCGCGCACAGCATCAATGGTTTTTGGAACAACAACTGATTTTGGACGACCTTCACGAAATTCATCTTGGAGTGAACTACGACCAGGATTGGATTCACCATACCATCGATAAACACTGGTCCTTGATGGAGCTTCATCGCCAAAAAATGAATTAAGTTCATCCATGCAATGTTGCTGAGTTAATACACGTCGAAAGTTGTAAAAAATAATCGCACGAAAATGTTCACGATTTAATTCCATTTTTGGACCGAGATGAATCTTTTAAGTTACTGTAAACAACACAAATAGCGCTGATATTTCAAAACGTTCTGAGTACGTAAAAGCCAAAAAATGTCAAATTTTGCGATACAGCTATCAGATTGCAACACCAGGGTTGACAAATCCCGACATATAAAAGGCACCCCTACAGTACAGGCTCCGGCACTCGAAGTGTAACCAATTTAGTTTGGAAATTACTTTTATTCAATTCAAAGTCAAAAATGTGTGAAAATAATACAAAATTAAGAATCAAATTACTTTTGCTCGATATTACCACCTTTTGCTTTGACTATGGCCTTGAGACGGTCTAGAAACGTGTCGCAAGTTTCCCGAATGTGACTTGCAGGTATTTTGGCCCACTCGCGGACAATGGCTTTTTTCAGCGAATCGAGACAGGTGAATCTTTTAGTTCGGCCTTTGCTCTCCTAAATGACCCACAAGAGAATAATCCATCGGATTGAAGTGAGAATTTGTTATGTCTTCATCATTTGATGAAAAACACATTCCACGCACGCATTGTCTTGTCTGGAAACAGATTGAAGTCACTAGGGGAGAAATCTGGTGAACACAGTGGATGCTCCAACAAATTCGAACTTTAATTCATAGATTTTAACCATCGACGAAATGCTCTTGTGGCACGGTACATTGTGCTGACGAAAAAGAATTTTTTTCTTTTGCAAACTGGGTTTTTTTCCACGAATTTTTTCCTTCAGATGGTCTTAAAGGTTATAATAATATTCGAAATCCATATTTTACAAGTTTGTAAATAATCCACATAAAAATTCCTTTCGCATCCCTAAAAACTGATTCTAACACCTTCTTCACCGATTTCTGGACACAAACCCCCTTATATATGCAGGTAATATTTCTCTGATCTGGGTTCCAGGATATAATGACATAGAGGAAAATGAAATTACTGATGAACTTGCCAGGAAGGAGTTGACTGAATTTGTCTCAGAGATTTCCTATCCGGTCATTGGCATTGTCAGGGGGGCTGTTATTAAAAGGGAATCGCGCAACTTATTTCCGAGGAAAGTGCAGAAGAATTGGAGTTCCATTTCCGCGTGTGCTATTTCGAAAACCCTGTGGTCCAGTACAAAAGACGGTGGACTCAGAAAGTTCTGGAGGCTCCACGTCATTCAATTTCCAAATTCGCGGCTGTGTTTATGATGGGCACACCCACGGAAAAGTTAGGTTTACCCTTTAATCAACATTGCAGAAGCTGTGGGGGCCTTTTAGAGAAGGAGATTGTTAAGCATTTTCTCTGTAAATGTCCGAGTTTGGCAGCTAGACGATTAAGGTCACTGGGTGCTGGCTTTCTTCGGCAGCCTGGTGTACTGCTCCAACTTAAATCTCATCAACTTTCTTCATTACTTTAAAAGCCTTGCTGGCTGTAGATATCTGGCCGTTAAGATATCATAATGGTATCGAAATGGCGCTTTAGTGCTACTTGGGGAGTGCCAGAGTGGTGCTTGAACCATTTCAACTACCTTCGTAACACCATCGAAAAAGCTGGTTTGCTGAGGTTCAACTAATAAACTGAATTCCGTAGTTCAATTTAGAACTCACATTTTTTCATGTAGTTTTCTGGTTTTGAGGGAAGTTCAAATCGTTTGGCTGCTTCAACAAAAGAAGCAGTCATAAATGAATTCTCCAAAACATTTCAAAAACTAGAACTCCTATTTTATTGTAATTAATACGATTAAAATCCTAATGAGTTATACCATCACGTATAAAATAGCTAAATTATTAGTTATTTTTATTTTTCAGTAAAAAAAAATCTATGCAACTAAAAACTAAATGAAATATCCCCTCCCGCCAATCTACGCACGTGGTAGCATGAAATCTATTTCCAGCCACTCTAGCGGGTGTTGCGTGGCTTCGTAAATTGCCCGATCTGAATCTCAG
Source organism: Anastrepha fraterculus (assembly GCA_037575425.1). NCBI lineage: Eukaryota > Metazoa > Arthropoda > Insecta > Diptera > Tephritidae > Anastrepha > Anastrepha fraterculus. The sequence goes on from JAYXIM010005294.1 coordinate 508,579, forward strand.
TTTGTTACAAATTCAGCGGAGTGATGGCTAAGATTTGATTGCATGTTGAGCGAGTTTTAATTTTGCACTAAAAAGGCGTTTATTATTTTTAAATAATGCGAAATATTAAATTCATTTACAAGTCTAATTCAAACAAGTTCAGCGATGGAGGTTCATTCTCATGGTTATTTATATATATTTATATATTGTATATATATTTGTATGTGTATATGCATGCTCATTTTATATATAATATAAGCATAACATTTCTATAAAATGCTGAAAATCTCTTAAAATTTCCACTTTAGAGAATATTTCTGAAAAATTGCTTTCTTATCCCACAAACGCCAAATTCTCAACACTGAAATGTAACATATAGAGTGACCCTGCTGCGTCGAAAAGTGCGGGTTGCGAAAACTGAGTGGCTAAAAAATGAATGCGATGTAATAGAGAGACTGCAAGCTGCACATGATGATTTCAATCTTCACAAAATGATCAAAAGAACTTGCAAAGTTCGCCTTAAAAAGAAGACACCTTTGCTACTTGATGAAAAGAATGTGGTCATAACAGACACAAACGAAAAGAAAGTTCTTTGGGGACGATATGTCCGTAATCTATTTATTTAAAGGCAATCGACCACCTTTTAACCAACCAAAAGGCGTAACTGGTTACAGCATTACATTAAACGGAATGGAAAAGGATGTACCTTCCTTTAAAGATAACAAAGCAACGAAATTCCTACAGAAATTTTAAAATTGATTGACGAAGAAGGTTTACAGATACTTCTGCACATTTTTAACCACATCTACAATACGGGACAGTTTCTACAGAATTGGCTAAAATCTGTTTTCATAGCATTGCCAAAAAAATCCAACGCAAAGCAGTGCGAGGAATATAAGCTCATAAGTCTCATGAATCATTCATTAAAATTTTTTTTTAAATAATACACAATAGAATTAATAAAAAATGTGGAGAAGCCATGGGCCCTACGCAATTCGGTTTTAAAAATGGCATGGGAACTCGTTAAGCGCTGTTTTGTGTTCATGTTCTTGTCCAAAATTGCAAAGATGTGCAAAAGGATGTATTCATGTGTTTTCTAGACTATGAAAAGGCATTCGACACAGTGCAATATGACAAGCTCTTTAACATCCTACCATCAATCGATATTGCCACAAAATAGTTGCGATGTTTAAGAAACCTATATTATCACTCATCCTTTTCAACATCTACGCTGAGAAAATCTTCCAAGAAGCACTTTGGGATTCACATGAAGGCATTCAAGTTAATGGCGTGCTTATAAATAATATTAGATACGCCGACGCCACTACACTTTTAGCAGATAACTTGAACGATTTGCAAACAATATTAAATAAAACTGTTCATCACAGCGAAAATTACGATCTTAAAATTACCATTAATAAAACGCAATGCATGCATGTCAGCAAGAGTCGCGCAGGGACAGGCACTAATCAAACACTGATGGTTCATAATGTAAAAATCGAAAAAGTTTCAAATTTCAAGTATATTGGATGCTGATTGAATGAAAATCAGCCGAAATAAAAACCCGAATGGAAATGGCTAGATCTACATTTTGCAAATTTCGAAAGATCTTAAGCTGCCATGACTTCGATATGAATCTAAAAATTTGTTTTGTTAAGTGTTATGTGTGTCCTGTGCTCTTATATGGCATGGAATGTTGGACACTCAAACTCTCTGACAGGAACAGACTCGAGGCCTCCGAAATGTGTATTTTTAGGCGAATTTTAAAAATTCCGTGGACCGATCTGGTTTCTAACTTAGAGGATATCAAAAATAAACAAACCAACACTCGTGAATCATAAAACCGACTGACAAAGTTTTAAGTTAATTATAAAGGAAAATATAAATCTGAATGCTTCCATAAAATCGAGAAAGAAATTATCCGAAATTATCCATCAAGCGGCCCGGCAATGCACACCGGAAATAAAAAGAAGACTTCAAAGGAAATAGTTATCCGAGGGAGATTTTAATGCTTATAAAAAATAAAGGTAGATTGAGAAGAAAATGGCAACAAACCAGAGCACCACAAGACAAAGCTAAACTCAATAAAGATAAAACAACTTAAAAATGACTCCATTTGAGATTCTCTAGAAAATTTAATGAGCGATAAACGTACGGACTATTCACTTTGGAAGGCAACTAAAACCTTGAAAAGCCCTATTATAAGAAATAAAAAGGCCAATAAAAAATTATGATGGCAGCTGGGCCAAATCTAACGAACAAAAATCTGAGAGATTTGCCGAATATCTTCAAAACATTTTTCATCCTAACGAAGGAGATGAGTTAGAAAATATACCTCATCCTATTCGACAAAAAATCGATAAAATCCCCTTGACTTCCTTTAAAGAGGTAAAGGACACTATTAAAAATAAAACAGATAGCAAAAAAGCACCCGGTTATGACCTTATAACAGGGAAAATATTAAAAGAATTGCCCAATAATGCTATTGTCAAATTGACACATTTGATTAATGCTGCATTTCGTTTAGAATATGTACCGCAACAATGAAAAATAGCGGAAGTTATCAATTTGGTTTTCGAAATGAGCACTCAACGATTGATCAAGTGCACCGCATTACTCATGTAATTGAAAAATCACTGGATGAAAAATAAATCTGTTCTGCGGTATTCCTGGATGTATCGCAAGCTTTTGATAAAGTATGGCATGGGGGACTAATCCATAAACTTCAAGCAGTTCTACCAATCCAGTACTCAAACATTTGAAAATCCTACTTAACGAGCAGATACTTTAGAATAAAGCAAGCAGATGTCTATTCAGAACTGAAAAATATTAATGCAGGTGTCCCGCAAGGCAGTGTACTCGGGCCAGTTTTGTATCTCTTGTATACTAACGATATACCCACATGCAGCAATACAACAACTGCAACATTTGCCGATAATACTACAGTATTAGCAACTCATGAAAAAGACTTAGAAGCAATTCAGAAGTTACAAGCATCAGTAAATGCAATTCAAAATTGGACCAAAACATGGCGTGTCAAGTTAAACGAAACCAAGTCTGTGCATGTTGACTTCACTAATAGAAATATAAATTATAAACCAATATTTATCAATAATACGGCAATACCCCATGCAAATACGGCAAAATATCTTGGAATGACCTTAGATGCTAAGCTGAGATGGAAAGCACATGTCAAGAAAAAATACAAGAAAATGTATTGGCTGTTAGGCCGACATTCTAAACTCTCTATTTATAACAAAATACTTTTATACAACCGAATACTGAAACCAGTGTGGTCATATGGCATACAGCTCTGGGGCTGCACCAGTGAAAGCAACAAAAACATCATTCAACGATTCCAAAATAAAGTATTACGCGACATCGTTAGAGCGCCGTGGTACATTCGTAATTGCAATCTACATAAGGATCTTAATATAGACACCATTACGGATATCATAAAAAAATTCGCAAATAAACATAAAAAGAGACTTCAGCAGCACATCAATGATGAAGCAGCCAAACTACTTGTAACTGATGAAGGCTGATGATGACTAAAAAGGACGAAACCGCATGATCTCTTTCCATAAAATTTTGTCTTTACTTAATTAAATATATGTAAAATGAATTACTTATTAGTTATTTGTTCACTAGATTGCAATAGTAATAAAATAAAAAAAATTAAAAAAAAAAAAACAAAAAAAAAAAACGTAGAGGTTATACGACGAGTTAATCGAGCACGTGAACTTCTTTCTACAAACATTAAAACGTCGCAAGACAGCTTATCTGGGACGTATCATGAGAAGCACCAAATACCACATGTTACATTAATAGGTACTGCAAGGAGAAATTGAAGGGAAACGATGCGTTGGGCGGAAGCAGTTATTATGGTTACGAAATATTGTATAAGGCATTGGACGGGCATATGCAATGCTGCAGAATTATGGGATGCAGCTAAAAATAGAGATATTTATAAAGAAATTGTTAATAATATAAATTAATATGTTTTGAGTAATGTAGTTAAAAAATAAAAAGATATAAAATGTTTTATGATCGCTACACATTCGTAAACGAATAAGCAATACAGAAGAAGAAGACAGAAGAGTGACCCGGTACCAATACCAGTGCTCTACTTTTCCAGTGTTTACCCATAGAATTATATATTATTATTATTAATTATACCATGTACGTGGGTTGCTTTTATATTATGCGCCCAATAATGAAAACACGGGAAAATAATAATGAAACTGGCTTTATGGTTTTTCAAAATATTTTCCCTGGAATTCAATACTCTTTTGCATTCGCGTGCCACTTTTGCCACTCAAAAGTGGATACCTCCAAACAGAGCTGTTTAAAGACTTCAATAGCTTTTTTATTACGTTGAAAAACATATTTATTTTCGATGTTCGGGAACAAAAAGAAATCGTTAAGTTCCAAATGAGAGCTGTAAGGTGAATGATTCTTTAGTTCGAGCTTTTATATGATCAAAAATTCTCTTGTGTGAGTCGTTCTTTAATTTTCCGAAAACTTGTGGTAAACAAATGGTTGCGTACCACTCAGAATTGACTGTTGTTCTAGTGGTATAATCCACATTTTGTTCACTTTATCTTAAAATTGTTGCATATTTTACTGGAAGCTTCTTGAATTAAAAAAAAGGACTTTCTGAGTTCTTCGTCTTTGGTACTGGCGCCAAAGTGTTTTCGAAATAGGACACGCACAAATGGAGCTCCATCTCTTTTGCGCTTTCTTTAGAGAGGTACCGATGACCGTGTAGAAGATCTCAGACACCAATTTAGTCAACCTCTGAACTCTTCTTCTATGTTCCTATGTCCTGGAACCCAGATCAGAGAAATGTTACCTACACGTTTGCTTAGTTGACCAGTTTGGATCTGCACCATGGCGTCGTCAGAGTCTTGATCGCGGCTTGAGTATCGAAAAAAATGTTAATATTTTCCTCGCGCCCTCGTTTCCTAAGCATTTTACATGACTGCAGGATCACAGAAAACGAGAAGCTATTTATTCAAAATTGCAACTTGCAGCGTTTCTTTAGGAGTACTCCTTTTAACAAGAGTAAACTTGAGCAATGATCGTCCTTGTTAATAGCAACAGCATTGGATCTGCGATTTGAGGTGCTTCATTTGAGAGTTCCGACAAAGCCAAAGCTAAAGTATTCACTTAAAGGTACCATAAAAACAATTACGTGGTGACGCGCATGCAATATACGATTGTGAAAAATGAGTCCACTGAGGAATCTGAAAAGAAAAATAGCTTGGATCGCGACATATGACGTTATCATAAACAATCTGCGAACAAAAATTTAAAAATCAGGACACGCGAAAATGACAAAATTCATTGTCGTCACCGGTTTCACCTTTCAAAGGAGGTGCCTTAGAAATATGTATCCGTGCCTAAACAAAATCGCTATGTTGTGGCGGCCAAATGCAGGAATCTCATTGGCAAGTCAACGTTTGTTCGCAGAGGCTGACGCAACAACAGCCCAACAGAGGAGTCTTTACTGGACCCCAGGTTATCAAAATTTTTGTTTTTAAATTCTATTATTAAAAATACATAGAACATTGTTTTTTACCTTTGAAAAATAATTTAAATGTCAGTTAACTCGCAACAGTCGCATTTTCTGCGACGCTCCTACCGTTGTCTGTTACGCGTGTCGCAGTGTCAGCAAATTCGTATAGCGAAACGGGAGACATTCAATTTCATCACAAAGGGCAATGGAAGACATCACCAACTGCATTCTATGTTGCACCCGTGGGAAGTCAAGGCCAAGGGCCAGTCTCAGGCAGCGGGCTGTAAAAAGTTATGCAAGAACTGCGCCGCTTCCGGTGAGCGAAGGTGGGAAGCAAGCAACGGCCTCAACGATCAGGCAGTCGAATTCGGGACGGGTTGCTGAGCAGTTTAATTAGTGTTAACATTGGGATCGAATTGGTTATATGAAGTTCAGAAATCAAATAAAGTTTAAGTGTATCCTTGATTCACTTGCATTTTCTTTTGGATGGCTGGCTCATTACTTTTTTTAAGTGTAACGGATAAAAATAAGATAAAAATAAAAAATAATTGGCGCGTACACTTCAGTTTGGTATTTGGTCGAGATACTCCTCCTACTTATGGCATATAGTTTGGAGTTCCACAAATGGAGGAACCTACAATTTCAAACCGACTCGAAGAGGCAGATATTTTTTATGAGGAGCTTTTTGGCATTTTGGCAAAAATAGACTTGGAGGTTTCGTCATTGCCTGCCTACGGAGATTCTGCTCTACTGCAACTGAAATATGAGAACGTAAATGGAAATGGCTTGGAAAGGTGGCACTAAAATCAGCATACAAGCGCTGTACTGGAACCCCAAGAACAGCGCAGAAGAGGCAGACCTAGGAGCTCTTGGCGACGCAGCATCGAAAAGGAATACAAAGCCGTGGACAAAACAATGACCTGGCAGCAAGTGAAAAATATATCCGGGAATCGCACAAAATGGAAACATTTTGCTTTGGCCCTATGCTCCGCAATGGAGACGAAGGAGTGATTATGATGATGATGATGTTAGGTTAGGTTAGGTTAGCCTGGTTGGCAATAAGCCACGCATAGACCTTTTGGTCCCTAGCGATACCAGATGGAGACCGACCTCTGTGAATACTGAAAGTAGACATCATGTAGGATGTCAACGCTTTTGGCGAATCTAAGCAGAGCTGGGAGATCCGCTTTTGAGACGCCCTCCAGACCCTCAAACGCTGGGGCTCCCAAGTATTTTGAACGCGTTTTTAATATTGCCGAATAAGCGCACACAAAATCAACATGCTCTCTGCATTTGTTCGTGTTAGCAATCCCCATCTTGTGCGGATGTGCAGCCAATAGATTATGAGCTGTTAGCATACCTATGATAGTTCTGCAGTCCTTTAGCGAGAGCGTAAGTACGAATTGAGTCAATTTTTTGTCGTTATTTCTACACATAACTTTTGCTGTTTTGCATGTGGTCAGATTAGTCCACTTAGCTTCCACTCGCTTTTTCATGTAGTCGTCCATTTCATTGTATATTGTATTTAGCGGTTTTGGTATGTCGTTCTCTTGTTCAAATGATAGTCTAACAGCACTTTTGCTATCTCATCTACTATTTCGTTCCCCATAATGCCTTTGTGACCAGGTACCCAGTAGATATGCAGCCTACTGTTTGCGGCTAGCCTTTCTATGGCCTCCCTGCTCCGTCGAACATTTTTGGGCTTAATACAATATGAAATACAATAAAAGCAATAATTATTGCTGCTTGACTGTCTACGTATATATTAATTGTTGAGTTCTTTCCTGTTCTTGTGTAAACTAGCTCCGCGGCTCTCCCCACAGCAAAAACTGCCGCTTGGAAAATACTGCTCTGGTCTGGCAGCTTGAGGCTACCTAATCCCTAGTTTTGAGCGGTAAATGCCCACTCCCACGTCTGAAGTTTTAGAGCTGTCTGCATAGATGTGAAAAGTTCTATGGTCAGTCTTCATGCCTTTGTGTCATCCCTCCTCTTCAATTGTAGTACGAAACCTTCTCTCCCAATTAAAGTACGGAGTCATGTACTCTGTGCAACCTAAGCTCTACTTTCCTATTGAGCTGTGTCCGAAGGTTCTACAGGTGAATACCCCAGTAGCCACTAACCTCCTCGCGGATTTTGCTGCCAGGTTTTCCGCCATAAGGTCAATAGGCAGCATGCTGAATATCATTTCCAGCGCCGCCGTTGGAGTGGTTTTCATCGCTCCTGTTATGCACAGAGCAGCGAATCGTTGCATCCTTTCCAGTGGCATTAAGTATTTCAGTTTTCTTGTCGCAGTCCACCATACTAAGGCCCCATACAGCAATATCGGCCTAACTACTGCCGTGTAGCACCAATGTATGAGAGAGGGTGATAGAACCCAAGTAACGCCCAGCATTCGTTTACATGCGTACAATGCATTACTGGCCTTTTTCACCTTTTCCTCAACATTGTGCTTCCACAGCTATCTACTGTCTAGTATTACTCCGAGGTACCTTTCATGGTCTTTGAGAAATAGTTCGTTGTTGCCTAGTTTCGGGAGGTTCCACGTCGGGACCTTGTACTTCCTGGTAAAAAGTAACATGTCCGTTTTTCCGGCGTTTATCCCTAGCCCTGCGCGAAATGTCCATGATGATGATGATGTACGTAGATTCGAACCTTTGCACTTCCGAATGATAGTCACGCACTAACCCATTCAGCTACGGCAACTGCGTATATGTGCTCGTAGGTGGAGAATGAAGGCGAAACACCCGGAATTTCTCGAAATTTTTCATCTCTATTTTGTAGATTTACTCTTTCAAATAAAAATACAGATTCATATAGGTCAGTTATGGAGTGAACTTTGGTATACGAAATTCCAACTTTTATATGACAATATAAATTTTCCATACAAAAGGCGCCACGGGTTGTGCGTCTCTAAAAACAAGAAATTATAATAAAAAGCTTCTGCGACCGGTCGCCTTATTTGCATGCACGAATTCGCACACACACTCACACACTCGAGCAAATGTGTGTAAAGCCAATTCTTAATTAAATTTGTATGCACACAAGACGCTGAAATTGCATTTCTAGTGGGTGAACTTAAAAAAAAAACCAACAACAACAATATAATAAGCTAACGCAAAGCTCTCCAATACTTTCTCAAATTCCAAATCATCGTCTCGTCCCGGCAGGAAAACTTTTAACTAGTGGAGCACATTAGTGGTTCAGAACTAGACCGAATTCACCAATTACGACCAACTTCGCTACTCATGTTGCGAGACTGTAATAGAGTAAAAGCCGATATGTCGTTTAGTGAGTATGGATTCTCATGCCGCAAGTTGCTGATCCTAATGCGGTTGGAAGATAATCTGTTTTTAAATATACCACTTGATAAAAGAGGTCCCGGAGTTAATTCAGAATCCAAATGGTTAACCACAATACAATCACCTAAACGGATCCATAAGCAATGTTCTAGTCTTCTTCCCGATATCTCATGTTAATTTGTGGTTGTTGATCAAATTTTCTTTCGCTTCATTGAAGATTTTATCAATTTTTAATGTCGATGGCCTACCACTACGTTCGTCACCCTTCATGAACTGACAATCTCTTCTGAAGCATTCATGACACTCGTAAACGGCTGTTTTCTTTAGAGTATCATTACCGAAACAGTTTACCAACATTTCGAAGATTTTCGCACCATTGAATTTATTTTTAACGCAACAATACAAACTCGTTCTTGCAAATTCAGATCTATTTTCAAAACTGTAAAAGATCGAAAACACATGCAGAGGTAGATTTACTCAAGACGACGTAACTTTTACAAATGTCAAGCAATGGCGATAAAATTTAGGTAGGAATGTTAATCACAGATGTGGCAACCTGATAAAAAAAAAACAGAACTCAAATCAGTTAATTTTGTGCGTCATCTGGCGATTTTTCCCGGAACTTTTTGATTGATATTATTGATTCAAGTTCTTTGTATCGCCTTCAATGTAAAGTCCTACCGAAATAATATATTTACGCCAACAAATAATCTATTTATCAAAAAAAATTTGAAACACATTTTCCGATATCGAATGTTCTCTTACGTCTTCTATCGTCGCATGCCACGTAGTGATAATTTGGGCTTTGGAAAGAGAAAGGAAGAGTTAGCTGGTGCTATATAAGGTGCAAATTGTGGTTGTTCGATGACTTTTGTTATGTTTTTGGCCAGAAGTTTGATCACAATGATAGAATTGTGAAATGATGCGTTATCGTGGGGTAAAGTCTATGAGATTTTTTTCTAGAAATATAACATGTTTTAGACGAATTTGCCCTCTACAATAATGTTCAGAATATAACGGGTGGGCCATATAGTGTTTGCTTTTTGAACCATCTATTTTTTTGAGAATGGTAACACAAATGACATGTCAAATGTGTTCATAATTTACTTAAAGGTTTGAAATTTACGAAATGGGACGCTATACGCTTGAACAAAATTGGAAGATATTGAAAAACTATTTCCAAAGTGGTGAGTCTTCTACTCAAACTGTGAGAAATTTGGAAAAAAAATTCCAAAAAAAAGATTTGCCAACAAGACAGTTTGTGGATCAATTTGTTCATCGTGTTCGTGAAAGTGGATCGTTAATGGAGAAAACAACACGTGAACGTGCTCCTACAGTGCGTACACCCGAAAACATTGCTGCTGTAGCCGAAAATGTGCGTGAACATCCAATTCATCCTCAACTCGTCATCGTTCTCAAGAATTGAACATTTCACGCACATCTTTGAGAAGAATTTTGCATAAAGACCTCGGTATGAAGGCTTACAAAGTTCAATTGGTGCAAGAACTGAAGCCTAATGACCATCCAATGCGTTACACTCGAACTTTTGGCTACCGTTTTTGGAGACCGAATAATCAGCCGAAATTCCGATATCAATTGGGCGCCTCGGAGCTGTGATTTAAGCCTAGTTGGACTATTTTTTGTGGGGAGCCGTTAAGGACAAATGCTATGCGAACCATCCAGAGACGATTGATGCTTTAAAACACGAAATCAAAGTTGCCATTCATGAAATTGGAGCTCAAACAATCGAAAATGTGCTTAAAAATTGGGTTGATCGAATGGCCTACTGTGAAGCCAGTCGTGGCAGTAATTTGAACGATATTATTTTTCATTCATAAATGACAATGTTCAATCTTCAAAATAAAAAAAAAGTTTGAAAAAATATTGATTAGTTTTTTTTTATAGCCGATTCAAAAAACAAATTTTACATGGCCCACCCTATATTTTTATTTACCGACTTTACTGACTTTATGTATTGACTTTTATCAGACGCTTTTGAAACAATTAATTTCTCGTACTTTTTTTTATTTTATGTAATGAAGTATGAAATTTTTTGTAATTTGAAAAATGCTGTTACACGGAGGTAGACATAAATTCTTCGTTGAATTTCTATATTTTTACTCGAGCTATTTTATGGTCGATCAGACGACCAAGAATCACAATTTGTATCGCATTCAATCATTCACTTTCAAAATAACCTAATTCATAACCTAAATCTCCACACGATTATCGGACAGGCAGACAGATATGGTTGAATCGACTCCTCTCCTCATTCTGAACATTTTTTCCACGAGCATACCTGTCTACATATCTCAATTTCTTTCTACATATCTTTAATTTCTATTAACTAGTGCGTTCGGGTGCAAAACTGAAAGCCGAAAATATGTTTTGCTTCTCCCAAACATCTGTCCCAGACCAATGCTCTACCCCATCGACAGCGACTACAATGCGAACTAAACCATAGCTTGGTTTCTCATATGTACATAGATTTTTTGAATGAAGATGCGAAATTAACACTGGTACGGAACTATCAGAATGGGTGACAGAGTATACCGTTGAATTTAGCAGTAACTCCGAACTATCCAAGAAGTATATTTTTTGTAAAGCATTAGGGTTAAGTTAGGTTTTTATGGCAGTCGGTTTAGAATAGCCAACTCACTTCGACCATACAGGTTCGTGGTAGCACGGAAATCTCAGTGTTTATTCAGCATTGGAACCATTTAGATCCATCGACCGGAACCCATATAAGCCTGGTTGTAACACAAGTATTTTCTTTTCTCCATGCCAGGAGGCAAATATCCTGCAGAATATTATTTTTTATCCTAAATTTGCAAGTTGCCATAGGAGTTCCACTATTGCCTCCGTTTGCAAGCAGTGGAGGATTAGTACCCTTTCTGGCTAGCTTATCGACCTTGCGACCATCGACCGGAACCCATATAAGCCGAAGTATTACTTCCTGATGAAGAACGGCCTCTTAGGATACAGCTGACGCTGCTCCGACACTACTTGGGCCAACGTTGTATGAAATTCGGTGACTGCTTACACGAAAAAGCTTCTCTGCCATCTTCTCTCAACGCGCACTAGTCGTGGTCCCAAATTCCAAAGAAGCGAACCAGTTTTACAACACTAGATTTCTCTGCAGGGTTGGTGTGCTTGTGTACTTTTTTAGCCAGTGTGAGTCTGCTAGTTGCATACTTACAAAGAATTAAGCCCAAAGTTCTAAAGTTCTACCACTGCGAGCGTAAACATACGTCAGCGTTCAAATAAATTACTTTCGCAAAAAAAAGCAATAAAAACTGCAAATAGCATAGCCCGGCAAGTTTTCGCGCTAAGTAGTGGCGCAACCACTTTTCTAAAGGCGTTCTATTGATATTTGTCAGTTTGCTGCTTGACCTCACCTATCGCTCGCTCTTCTCTAAAAAGATTGGTTAGCTTCGAAAGCTTCTTCAATGGACTTTGCCGCTTACCTCACCACATCGCGCCTGTTTATCTATCTCGGCAACCATTCGTTTTCATGAATTGCACATTAAAAGTGCAAAATGTGTGCGTGTGCGTATGCACAGCTACGATTATTTACAAATACCGGAATGCATAATGGAGCAGCTACAAATGAGAACACTTTCGCAGTAAACAAAACAATAACACAGCAAAACAACAAAATTCTCACTCAAACTCACGTGTGACAAGACGTGACTTAAGTGTGTCGGTGAGGTGGCACAGCTGAGGGCGGCATTCGTTGGAATTGTCGTAACGTGCCGCTGGCAATTTGAGTTAATATTGATGCACAGAGTAGCGCCGTCGTGCTTGTGTAACACATTTACGAACACTAAGAGAAATTCTCACCGCGACGTCGGCACAATATTCGTGCTGATATATCGCTACTACGTCTGCTTGGCGTCAAAATGTATTAATAGTGAAGATCTGCTGATATATTTTTATGGGCGCTTGAAGTAAGTCAAGATATGGAGTCATTAACTTGCTCCAGCTGTGGTGCACACTCAAGCCCTAGTGGCTTTTCTAAATTCTCTAGAGTTTCATGAGATCAAAATCGCGGAAAATCAGTTTAAAATAAATATATGAGTGATGCGTACACTTCTGTTAGGGCTTTGGCCGAGCTCCTAATCCTATTTGCGGTGTACGCCTTGATGTTGTTCTACAAATGGAGGAACCTACAGTTTTAAGCTGACTCCGAACGACAGATCGAACCTACGTACTCCAAAATGGCAGTCACGCACCAACCCATTCGGCTACGGCGCCGGTCGGAGAATCAGTCTGCTTTACATAAAAAACTTAAATGCAGTCTCTTTGACTTCCAGGTACATCACACACAAAGTCGAGTCTATAATACCACTTCTAGGAAGGTACTCGCTTAGAGGAATACAACTCGCTGTCAAGCCAAAAATAGTGTGCCGACCTGCGATAGATGACAGCATTTGATGTATTTTAAGTACTCACTGCATTGCGATTTAGTAAACATCTATTGTGCCTATCTTATTTTCAGTCAGATGTACCATTCCATGAACTTCTCTTTTAAGGGTAGTATCGCTGTTCTTTGGGATAGCTAAACTGTAATCCAGGCACTGTATTCGGCTACAATAACCTCTAAAGTGGTAGAACAAAGTAAAATAAGGCCTTATAACCTTGAAAGTAAACCATAGCGGTACCCAGATAACTGGTATCTGAGTCCTAGGACATCAGAACATTGAAGGAAACGAAAAAGCGAATGAACTGGCAAGAGGGGGATCTACCATGAATAACATTATTGCGGAATCAGTATTCACACCATTGGATGCCAGAAAAATGCAATCTCCTTAAAATACCTACACATCGCGGTTTGTAGATGGAGAGATCAGACAACCTGCAAAGTCAGCAGAAGGGGGCACAAAAGACCATGAGGTCGTTATGGCTCCCCTCATCATCATCATCATTGATTCCTTGAATACCTAGCGAGACATAGGGCACCCACAGCACCTACGCGCCACCTCGTCCGATTACTGGATAACAACTTCCTCTACTTCCAGCTTAACCCGAATTGAGCCGTCTCGAAGTGCAAACCACATAAAGAGGGAGTCAGCAGCACGTTATGGCTCACCTCATCATCGTCATCATTGATTCCTTGAATACCTAGCGGGACATAGGGCATCAACAACACCTACGTGCCACCTCGTCCGATTACTTGATAACGTCTTCACCTACTTCCAGTTTAACCCGAGTTGAGCCGTCTCCCAATGCACAGTTCTTTTCCAGCTTTCTCTTGGCCTGCCAGGCGCTCTTCCTCTCGCTGTGACTGGGTTTCATTCCATTGCCTTCTTCGCTATGTTACCGGCTTCTTTGCGGCAGTGATAACCGGATTCTGATCCATAGGAAAGCAGACAGCCAAAATGGGTATCCCTTACAATATATACTACCATAATTGTATTCAACCGGAGTAAAAGGAAACTATCTTCTACATCCTCTGTGAATACCCTGGCCTATGGAACCTCGCCGTTAACCCTTGGCAAACCGCTTTTTGATAACCTCGAAGAGGTGACCGGAATAGACGTAATCAATCTTAAAAGGTTTCTTAATCGCACAGACTATAAATAGTCGCGAAGGAATAACCGTATCACTTGTTGGTAGGGAGGATGTGACGACAAAATGACACGGAAGCACAAAAATTGTAACTTGGTTTTGCGTTCTTTCGCTCATCAACTGAATTTAGCTTAGTGATTTCAAATCGAGTTCGTCACGTTTCTATTTTACGTACGCTTTCCTTTCCTTTCCTTGGCTTCATTGGCGTATGGGATTAGTTTATATTCTATATTTTTCAGAGAAAACGGGGCTATGTGGGTTGATTTGCTATTGTTTAGTTTAATCCTTCTCTTCTTGGCCGAGAAAGCAGTCACAGGATTGGTTGGCAGGATGTTGAAGCTTAGTCGCAGCATCTGCAATTGTATTGTGCCCTGCAAGTAGCGCCGCATAATCTGCAAATGTTGCTTTGCCGATGGTAGGTCTTGTGAGTATTTAGATACAGCAGAGGGTCCAAGATGTTCCCTTGTGGTACGCCAGCGCTTTTTTTAACAGAATAGACATTTTCGTATTTAACGCAAAAGTACCTGTCATCGAGATATGACGAAAGCACCTCGCAGAATTATGCTAGCAGCATTTTGGAAAAAATTCGAGACTTCGTTAGGAGATTTTCCAGACTTGGGTATCATTATAACTTCCGTGAATTTCCAGTATAATGGCACATATCTCAAGCTCAAGCACTTAATAAGTAAGCTCAAGTCCGGCCAGCTTCCTTGGCCCGGAGCCCGTTCTACCACTCCCTTCTGCAGCCATCAAAGCCACGGTTAGCAAATGGGTTACTCTAACCCACAAGCGAGCTTCGCAGGCTGAGCGAGGAGATGAATACAACTGATGTCACCTGTCATGTTCGACCGACTGTCGCAGTTCCTCCTGTCACTAAGCAAAGGAGACTGTAGGCAGCTGGTTGGGCTGATGACGAGGCACTTTCTATGGGCGAAGCACATGGAAAATATGAAAAAGGTAGGCATCTCAGACAGTGTACTCTGCTTAGCATGTGGAGAGGAGGATGAGACGGCGGAACACTTTCTGTGCGTCTGCCCGGCCTTCGCTCGAATCAGGATTGAGGTCTTTGGCACTGATGTGTTAAGAAGCGACCACCTTGGCTCCTTGGCACCACAAGATCTACTCAGATTTCTTCGGAGGTTGAGTAGATTTAAAGAAAATTAAAAAGGTAATTCGAGTGCAGTACAATGAACGTAATTGTGACTGAGTGCTGTACTTGCTAGTCTGTCCCGACGAAAAACTAAAGGCTTAAGTCAAGTAAATTAGGCAGTTCATTGGGAGTTTTCGTAGCACTTCAGCGGTTATTAAATGAAAACCAGGAGACTTTTTCAGCTTCATTTTATTGATTTCTTTGCCAACAACGCATTCATGCAAACTTTTTGTTGCTTCGATTACGTCGTAGCCGTCATTTGGGCTAAAGTTTCCGCAAGGTGTTCAGCAAATATTTTCGCTTTTTGCTCACTCGTTTTGGTCCAGTGCCTTTCTTCAATTTCAATCCAATCTGGTCATAAACCGATTGAAAACATTTTATTATCAGTTCAAGCTCAACAATTATGGCTTCTGTAAGAATAACCGGCACTACTGTTGCTGGATCCCGGAATATATTCCACGCTAATAGTAACCCCCGTGTCCACTAGATGCAGTTCGTGCGTGTATCCGCAACTGCTTTGCAAAATTTATGCGCGTCAGAATAAAAATAACTTACACCATTTGCTCTGAGTGCATTTTTCATATATCTACATATTTAGCTGGCTGCTGGCTGTCCATTCAAATAGCACTCGCACTCATTCAACAGTTGTTTGTTTGTGGCAGCCCCAATACGTCTAACGCTATTTGCGAATTGAGTCAAATATTATGGAAACGTTTTGCTGGCATTTCAGTGCTTTTATGAATTCTCCGGTGACAAGTTGTTGGCGCATGTGAAAACGGTTCAGCTACGAATATACCCACACACACACACGCATACATGCTTGAATATTTACAGTAAAATGACAATGAGCAAGCGAGCTGCACTTGAATGGCATTGAACGTACAACAAAACTACGCGATTTAATATTTTGCTAATATTTGTTTAATGCAAAATATTGTTGAGATGATCAAGTGAAACTTTTGTGCAAGCAAAGTGAATTTAAGAAAAAGTGTTATTAAAACATTATTGAGGGAAAGTGCAAGGGAAAAATACAAATTTTGTGTACGTATGTATAGTGAAGTGATGCGAAAATATAAAATAATCATAAACTATTATATTTGTGTTATATAAATGAGCACTTGAGAAAAGGTAAAAAAAATTAATTTAAATAATTAAAAAATGTTTGTGTTTTATATTAAATTTAAAACAGATTTAGCTAAATTTTAAATAAATTTGAATTCATTTTAATATTTGTAAATTAAAATATTTTTGAGAAAAAGACCCATTTGAAAATGCGCATGAAACAAATAACCTAAAAAAAATTAGCATGAAACAAATTTAAAAAAAAAATTCAGCATAATGAAATTATTGAAAATAAAATATAAATTTGCTTTGCGTTTTTATCTTAAATTAAAAAAAAAATATTATTAAATTTAAAATAGATTCGAATTAATTTTCATATCTTTAGATTAACATACTTTTGAAAAAAAAACAGTATTCACCTCACATTTGAATTTGCCCATGAAATAAATAAACTAAAAACACTTCGCATAACAAAAATTTTGAAACAAAACAAATTGAGCAAAATAAAATATAAAGCTGCTTTGCGTTTTTATCTTATTTTTAAAACAGATTTTGCTAAATTTAAAAAAGATTTGAATTAATCTTAATGTCTTTAAATTAAAATATTTTTGAAAAAAAAACACAGTATACACCTCACAATTGAAAATGCCATGAAACATATAAACTAAAAAAAAAAATCGCATGAAAAAAATTTAAAAAAAAATCAGCAAAATAAAGTTATTAACCCTTTGGGGACTGAACCGCTCGACGGCGGAGCGTCGCTGAGGACGAGAGGTATTGGAGTGCGCAGTATAGAAAATAAATACGCTGAACGTTATAAAAGCTAAGTCTTTTTTTTTAAAAAGAAACATTTTTCATAAAATCAAAAAATAATTATAAACAAAATCACTACTAATGTTGAAATGCCTGAGTGGAATCCTTATTGCACAGATTTCACTTCCGCTTGACGAAGTAATGCCGTCTTCTTCTGTCCCATCAGATTCAAAGTAATATTCTTCAGAACTGTCACTATCTAACGTATTATCTCTAGATCGCTTAGCCATCGTGCGTAGGATAAAATATAAAATATATAAAAAGTCTGTTGGTTCCTCTGGCAGTGACACTGAGAGACTGAATCGAAGAACTGAAATTCGTTCTGACTCTACCGTCGTCTCACATCGTAAGTTTACATTATAAGAAATATAAGACTTCATCGCTAATGGCCCCTAATGTCTTTGAATGAAAACGTGACGCTTTTACTATCAGATATACCTAAGCGTATCTTATCGCTCAGAACGGCAGACGTCGCAAGACTTGCAGCTACGAATTAATTTGGGCGGCTATATGCCGGCACTCGTCCGCAAAGGGTTAATAATAAAATATAAATTTCCTTGCGTTATATAATATAAAAATCACGCGGAATATGATTTTCAATTTAGTTATAGACAAATACTGCGTTAAAGAACAAAAAAAATACACTTTTGAATGGGTAAATTTAATTATAGAATTTTAAATGAGTATACCGCTTGACAGCTAACACTATGCCTACACTGGCGATTTTAAAAACATTTTCTTTAAATCACTTTCTTTCGCGTATATTCGTTTTTTCGTATTTTGCAGTCGATTTAAAGTTTTTTTCTCAATGAGCTAAAGGCTTGGAATTTTCAGCGCACGAGAAGCTCAGACCTGGAAGGCGCTCTAAAGTAAACTTAATCCCTTTTTTTTCGTCGGGACAACTAGCAAGTACATCATTCAGGCAGTCCATTGTGCTGCACTCGGGTTCCCTTATTTTATTTTCTTTAAATCTACTCGACCTCCGAAGAAATCTGAATAGATCTTGAGGGGCCAAGGTGCCAAGGTTGTCGCTTCTTAACACATCAGCGCCAAAGACCTCAGGCCTGATTCGAGCGAAGGCCGGGGAGACGCAGAGAAAGTGGTCCGCCATTTCATCCTCCTCTTCACAAGCTGGGCAGAGTGCACTGTCTAAGGAATCTACTTGTTCCATGTGCTTCGCCCATAGAAAGTGGCCCGTCATCAGTTTAACCAGCTGCCTACAGTCCCTTCTACTTAATAGTTGGAGAATCTGCGACAATTTGTCGGACATGGAGGGGCAACAGTTGTAGCCTCTTTCAGCCTGCCAAGTTTGCTTGTGAGTTGAAGTAACCCGTTTGCTAACCGTGGGTTTGTTGGCTACAGAAGGGAATGGCAAAGCGCGCTCTGGTTGGCCTCAGAGCCCATCATATCTAAAAAGTCAGAGGTCTTATTACCCGCTGTCGCTACAGACACATATAAGTAGATCTGCCTCTCCATCTGTTTTCCACAACAAAGTTCATCGCGTCTTGAATAGCATACACCACCGCTTGAAACAAAGATTCGTGCATTCCAAGAGCAAAGTGTAGTTTTGCCCCCGGGTTCCACGTAGACACCAGAGCCGGAACCGTGCTCGGTCCTGAAGCCATCTGTGAAAATGCGGAAATAGTGTTTGCTGGGCTCAATGCCTTAGATGGTGATGGGACCAAGATACTCGTACATGGAAAGTGTACGTTTGTAATCCAATTTGACTTATATTCGCAATGTGTATTCCTTATAAAGGTGCAGGGTGCGCAATTGACCACTGCAGTATCTTTCAAGCAAAAGTCTTTGCTGTAGGAAAAGCTGCAGAATTAGCAATTAGCAGAAACATCGAGCAACTCAAAATAAATATGTATATACCGGGAAACGCAATACACTCATATGGAAACTCATCTCAACACATTTAGAGTTCCCCAGGTCCCTTATTAAACTTAAGATAGAGCTGGGTTGGACTGGGCATATGCGCTTTCTTTTGGCTGCGAGTGAACGAGGTGTCCCAACCTTCTCCGCGCTATAGTGCTGCGTTCAAGGAGAAGGGGCTGCATTGAAATCTCCTGAGTTTGGTCGTAGAAATGATAAGAGTCCGTAGACCAAATCCCGATCATGTGCAGATGACATCTCAGTCTGCAATGGCCTGTAAGAATGCCCGTGAGCAATCTCAGTTTATCCTTGGGAAGAGTTTTGAGTTTTTTAAACCTCTTTTGATTGTACCGCCCAGTAAAGATTTCGGCTGACATAGCCCCATAGTGTGCTGCTAGCTAAACACCCTTAGCTTTAGCTCTTCACTCTTAAGCTTGAAAATCATAGCAAGGAAAGGCTCGGGTCCTATTAATGACGAGGCCACAGCCTCTCTTTCCAATGCGTCGACTACATCGTTCCAAGTTAGAACCCTGCGACTTGCGACCCAAATTAGGCGATTGCGACTGTAAGCTCCTAAGAGATTCAGTTTCTCGATACACTCAAGGGCCAGTGAAGACTTAACCTCGCAAAAAGACAAAGCTTTGGCTAGGTCATGAAAATATTCCGGCTCTGAAAGTATTCAATGCGGTATCCACTGGCGGTAGCAGAGGAAGAGGAAGGCCCCTTCTACGTTGGAAAGATCAGGTGAAGAAGGACGTGGCTTCATTTACTGTGTCCACGAGAGAGAAAACGAGGCATTTAAGTATGGTACAGTGGCTCAATAAAGAACTCGGACAAACCTTAGTTTAAACTTTTAATACAAAATACTGCTAAAATAAAGGCAATTTGAAACAATATTTTTCGATTTCTAAATGCTTTATTTATATAATTTAAGAAATAACAAAAACATAAGTTAAGTCGTGTGCACTTCTTTTACAATAACAAAAAACTTTGAAAATGAGGAGAATTCACGTCAAAAAAGAACTCGGACATCTGGCATCACTTCGTAATTTCTGACAGTTTAAATGGGGGAATCCCATTTTTTAAATTACATATAGTTAATTGAGGAACGATCGACAGTTTTGGAAGTAAATTGTGTCAAGAAAGTTGTGTCAAGTACGCATTTTCTGTTTTCTTTTTCGTAAAATGAGTCGACAACGTGGCCAAACTTCGGTGGAAGTGCGAAAAATAATTATTGAGCAACATAAAAATGGAAAAACCATGCGTGAAATCGGCAAACTTGTAAATCGACCGCGATCAACTGTATGTGACACCATAAAACGCTTTAAAGAAACAAAAACTGTAGAAAACAAAGTGAAAACAGGACGACCAAAGCTTTTTACGGACGCTAACGAGCGGTGGATAGTAAACCAAGTCAGAGCAAATCCTCATTTAAGTGCTCCAAAACTTACAACACAAGTTAAAGAACATCTTGAAATTGACTGCAATCCAGAAACTTTGCGATTAGTTCTAAGAAAAAACAACCTCAATGGCAGAGTCGCAAGAAAAAAACCCTACATTAGTAAGGAAAATAAAAACAAACGAATTAATTTTGCAAAAACCTATAAAAATAAGGACATTGAATTCTGGAAAGATGTGATATTTTGCGACGAAAGCAAATACAACATATTCAGATCAGATGGGCAGTCGTATGTATGGAGGAAGCCAAATGAGGAGCTGAAAGAGAAAAACCTGCGTGCCACTGTTAAACACGGTGGCGGTTCAGTGATGGTTTGGGGATGTATGTCCGCCTCCGGACCCGGAAATCTTTGTTTTGTTGATGGCATAATGGATCACAAGCAATATCTTTCAATTTTAAAAAGAAATTTAATTCAAAGTGCTGAAAAATTGGGTATAAAGGAACAATTTTATTTTTACCAAGACAATGACCCCAAGCATAAGGCGCTTGATGTTCGCTTGTGGTTGATGTATAACTGCCCGAAAGGGCTCGAAACTCCACCACAGTCCCCTGATATAAACGTCATTGAGCATTTATGGGCGCATTTGGAGAATAAACTCAAAAATCACAAAATTTCAAACAAAAAGGACCTCGAAGCTGCTCTTAAGGACGAATGGGCTAAAATTGATCCTTCCGTTTGCAGAAATTTGGTGGAGTCAATGCCGAAACGACTAAACGCTGTTATTAAATCCAAAGGGTTTCCCACAAAATATTAATTTTTATTTTTATTGGCTTTTAAAGTAAAATTAATTTCCATGTCCGAGTTCCTTTTGGCGAGAATTCTCCTCATTTTGAAAGTTTTTTGTTATTGTAAAAGAAGTGCACACGACTTATCTTATGTTTTTGTTATTTCTTAAATTATATAAATAAAGCATTTAGAAATCGAAAAATATTGTTTCAAATTGCCTTTATTTTAGCAGTATTTTGTATTCAAAGTTTTAACTAAGGTTTGTCCGAGTTCTTTATTGAGCCACTGTATATGTAAATGTCTGCAAAGAAGCCAAATATGAAACGTCCAAGGGGCCTCATTGCAAAATACAAGGCAGCCGCATGTCAGAAAATGGACAGAGAAACCAAACCTTATCACTTCATATTTATTATTCCGCCGTTATTCGCTTAAGCGTTATAGAGAAAAGGGGTGTGTGTTCGTTTGTTGTAGATGATAAGATAATCAGATGGTAAATCTTTTTACCTATCAGCATAGGGGAAGAAAACAAAACTAAGAATAAAACATGTTCAAAGATTTATTTCAGATTTTTAATGTAAAAATTTACTAAAAGAAAATAAGGGAAAATGGGACAAAACTAATATTAAACCTAAAAAAATAATGAACCTGAATGAAATGAAAACAATATTCAATTACATTTAACAGCTTTCATGTTCTCCATTATTTATTGTAGCTGATACTTGCGTCCGCCCTTGACAAACTTGCTTACTAAGAATACTCCACGAGGTTCTTCATTGGAATTAGGTCTGGACTAGCGCGGGCCACTTCAGCACAGGAATATTTTTCGACGCGAAAAACTTCTTTGTACGCTTAGCGTGGATTATGTGGATTCGAACATTGTCCTGTTGATACGTCCTCGCCTCACTGTGAAATTCTTCGGTAAAAATCAATAAAAATTCATCTAAGTTGTTTACGTAATTTTCTGCGTTCATTTTATGCGAAATAAGACAAATTGGGGGGTCTTGCCACGGTAGCTAAAGCACTCCAGGTCATAAGAGAAGTTTCGGGAGTGACGCGTTTGTCGTAGCTCGCGAATTTCTCTCCAATACTTCTGACAACCATTGGGTCCATCAAGATAACAATTTTTTTTTCAACGCTAAAAATGATGGTTTGCCATTCATCATCCCATATTGGTGAATTCCAGCCTAGCTCTTTGTGGCGTGCTGTAAGCTTCGGTTCGGCTAGTCTATTTCGGTATTTTAAATTCGAATATTCACTCAAAATTTGCCGTATTCTTCTCTTCATAATATTGGGAGGAAAGTGTGCATCTAATTTGGTTAGGGCTGATGTTTTTATTGGCACCCAACCGTCTTATCTCTATCTTACAGCTGTCGTCAATCTTAGACTTCGGACCGGTTGCTTTATTTTTTCCATATCCATCAGGATTTTTCAAAAATTTGTCGATGGGATTTTTATTTCGATTTACTTTTAGCGCTATTTTGAGACTCCCGAATCACTATAAGCTAGAATTCTAACGCGCTTCTCAGTAGAGAGCTGCGTTGCTCTCGGCATAGTGTCCAAAAAAGTTATTTTCCTCGCATGAAAATGATTTATATATTTGCTAATGGAAGTTACTCAACTTAACATACTTTGAGGTAATGGTGTGGGAATGTATGTCAACGGCAGACATGGGTAATCTTGTATTTATTGACGGTATTATGGATAATTCACTTTACTATAATATTTTAAAAGAAAACCTGCATGAAAGTGCGCAAAAACTGTGTGCTGAAAATAATTTTTATTTTCAACAGGATACTGATCCCAAGCGTCATGCATCATGTAGCTCACATTCCTCCAACACCATCACAGTATCCAGACTTGAATCCCATCGAACATTAATCGCTAAAATTAACATAACTAAAGGGTGGTTAAATTTCAAGGGCCGATGTTGAATGTGAACCACACCTAAACGTAACGACACCGTTGGACTTCTTTCTTTGGGATTATTTGAAAGAAAAGGTGTACGTCGATAAGCCAGCAACAATTAAAGAGCTGAAGGATGAACCTCAATTATGCCTCAGCGTCATCGAAAATTTGGACCATCGGATGGAGGTGTACCGCCGAGGCCGCGGCGGCCATTTGGCCGACATTTTGTTCCATACGTAATTGAGCCATACCAGTATTATCATAATAAAGAGAAATATATATATATATATAGAATAATTTCTTAAAAAAATGTATTTTATTCAAAATCAACACCGGCCCTTGAAACTTAACCGCCTTTTGGAAAAACCCACCTAAATTAGATACTCCAACAGAAATGGCAAAATTTGAGTCCAAATATGACTAAAAAATTAGTTAACTCTATGCCAAATAGGCTTAATGGAGTCATCAGGCAAAAAGGAAGGCCTACTAAATATTAAAATTTCATTGAATTCAATATTTTATTTGTGAAATTGAGTTGTCTGAATAATTTTTTCCCTTAAAAATATGAAGAATTCTGCGATTTTTGCTAATTTTTCATTCATGGAAAAAATTTTTATTAAGTTTATGTTGTTTTTAAATAAACAATAAATTTGTGTATTTTTCTTAGAATAACATTTTTAATTACATTGATTTTTTCTCAAGATACAGCTTCGCGAATGAAAAAGTAGTGGTTGTGTGAATAATTTTGTACGTGTGTGTAGCTATTTCGCTTAGTGTAAATATGTATAAAAAAACCATATGTTTTATAACGTCAGTCTAGTTATTTATTTTATAAGCACTCCTCGTTCAGCATCCCTTCACACTCTCTATCCACATTTTGCAAAGAGCAACAGTTGACTTCTATGTAAATAAATACTGTTATAACTGTTATTGCCATCACTTTGTGTTGAGTAAATCTCCAGCGAATATACATATGTATGTATACACACGCACCCACAACTGCTCGTACTCCCAGTAAACAAAAGTGGCTGACTTTAGGGTTAAATTTTGAGTTGAATTCAGAATCTAGATTTTATTACAAAAGTTTACCTCATGCACTTACGCATGCACATATGGGGTGTTTTCCACAATAGAAGAAGGGATAAGCAAAAATCCTGCCAGGCTTAAATTTTAAAATGTTTCAATTTCTGGGGTAAAAGAAGAGTTTTAATGCTACCGGACGATATACCTCAGTAACTAAATTTTTCTTTCGAACTATGGCAATAAGGTATAATTCCTTTTATTTTAAAGGGATGGTGGTTGTTGTTGCAGAATTCCCCATATAAACATTCACCATACATATACGGGGAATACTGCTAAAGTGACAATCCTTGGTCGGGTATGAATCCGGGTCGTCGGTGCGAGCAGAGGACAATCTGCTGGTGTCAACCGGAGTTAATAGAGGATGGCCATAAGGCGGTGTGCTGTCTCCATTGCTCTGGTGCATGGTGATCGATCCTCTACTCACCACCTTAAATGATGCCGGAGTCTACGCACAAGCATATGCGGACGACGTTACCTGTTTGCTAACGGGCACTTCGCTTATGAACATCTGTAAAAAAGTGCAGAAAACTCTGGATATGATTGACACTTGGTGCTGTACGAATGGGATGTCGGCAAACCCTACTGAAAACTGATATTTTCCTCTTTACCAGATGGAGGGAGCTTGATGGACTCGTTCGGCCTAAACTAAAGGGAGTCACAATCCAATTATCTAAAGAAATCAAATATCTTAGAGTAATCCTCGATAGTAAACTCCTTTGGAGGTCACACGTTGAAACAAAGGTATCCAAAGTACTGAGAGCCTTCTGCCAGTGCAAAGGTGTCTTTGGAAAAACGTGAGGTTTTTCTCCTAGCAAGATCCTATGGATCTAGACGGCCATGATAAGAGCTACTACCAGACCAGAAGTCAGGTATCACTGCCCTGAGTCTACAGGTATCCCTTCGTTTCCTATTTGTCAATGTTTGTTTGTGGTTGTAGATGGTCCATAACGTCCTGCTGGCTTTTCAGGTTGCCTGATCCCTCCATCTACAATCTGCGATTTGTAGATATTTTAAAGACTTGCATTCTTGATTACACCCAGTGGTGTAAATACCCATTCTGCAAGAATGTTATTCATGGTTGTTTCCCCTCTTGCCAGTTCGTTCGCTTTTTCGTTTCCTCCATTACCCAGATTAAGGGTAAAAGTGGTAAAGCTGTTTCTGATTTGTTCCACCAGGATGTTGCAACTGAAAGAATGGCGATATTGCATTTAAAAGAGAAGTCTGCGATTACTAGGCTACAAGCTTCCCCTTTCGCCAGTACTACCACCTGGAAGACACTGCAAGCATTAGAAAAACGTACAGATTTTTCAATACTATGAGACTCAAAACCACAATCCGTTTTAGAGCCATCTGTATATCGTAGACTGTAGTGTCGAATTTGCTTAGTGAGAATCCCTTATTCCATTCCTTCTGAGATCGAAAGAGAGTGGCGAATTTCCTATTTAATATTACCGTCGGGACGATGTAGTCAGTCCTCTCCAGATATACTGAGCTTGTCGCAATAATAGACTGGCAGGTCCATACGTTTTTTCCTTCCAGCGGCCCGCTTCGTTTAACCTAAATGCACTAATGGTTGCTGTCATCTTCTTGATATTTAGGTCTATAGGAATAACGTGTGTCAGTGCATTAAGAACCTCCGTAGGACATGATCTGATTGCACTGACTGTTATTGCGCAGGCTGATCTTTGTATTCTGGCGAGAACTTTGGTACGAGTACTTTTCACCAAACTACCGGTCCATACGATCAAATTAGTCGTATAACCGTCTTATACAGCCATAAATTATATTTAGGTTCAAGACCCCATCTTCTTCCAAGCATACGTTTACAGGCATATAAATCAATTTCTGCTTTCCTTATCTTCCTTTCTTAAATACCTGAACTCGATTCCTTAAGTTTTGTCTCAATCACTTCCAGCCCTCAGAAACTCGTTGTACCAGCCTTTCACAGTGGCTAATTATGTTACCTCAACGCCAAAAGTGGAAGTAAGTTGATAAATGCAATCCTATCTCGATAATCCACGTAATAAATCCATGCCACGAAAATTTTCCCGAGCTAATTCCATCTTAGATTAGAATCTATAGTCCGACTAGTTCTTTGCTACGGATCGGAGTCTTGGACAATAAAAGAAAAAGACTAAAACCAACTCGAAATATTCGAGAGAAAAATGTTGAGGCTAATCTTCAAAGATAACGGTAAGTGGCATATAAGATGGAACTGTACCAACTTCTAAGAGGGGAAAATGTTGCCCATAAGAATGGATCCTATGGAATGAATATTGAATGGAGAGCTCAACGAAAAATAATTGACGCGAAACCATTTGCAACGAAAGCAAGAGGCAGACCAAGATGGATTGACGAATTAGAAGACGACATTGAGAAACTCAAAGTCAACAACTGGAAGGAATCAACCAAGGATCGGAGCAAATGGAGACATTTTGTGCAGCAGGCCAAAGTTCACACAGAGCAGTAACGCCAAGTGATGATGATGATGATGGCAATACCATCTTAATCCCGTGTTCCGAGTTAACTGCATCTCGGCCACCGTAGCCGAACCACCACCGTGAATACCATGCAGGAGAGCGTAGGTTCGAATCTCCATCCATGAAACAGCATAATAATAAAAAAAGTTTTTTCTAATAACGGTCGCCCATCGGCAGGCAATGGCAAACCTCCGAGTGTATTTCTGCCATGAAAAAGCTGCTCATAAAAACTAACGACGAAAAGCGTGCCGGATGCCCGAGCACTTTAACAACAGACGAAAAAATTGATGAAGTGAAGAAAATGGTATTGGCCAATCGTCGAATCAGCGTCGGGTCGCCGCAAAATTCGTACCAAAACAGCTCAATTTCGACCAAAAGCAGCATCGCGTGAACATTGCTAATGAGATGTTGGATCCTGTTCGCGGCGACCCAAATTTGCACCAGAGGGTCATAAGTGGTGACGAATCGTGGATTTATGGTTGTGACGTGGAGACCAAAGCTCAATCATCTCAATGGAAGCTGCTGCATGAACCAAGACCGAAAAAAGCACCCCAAGTTCGGTCGAATGTAAAAATTTTGCTTTCCGTTTTCTTCGATTGCAGGGGCGTTGTACATCATGAGTTCTTGCCACAGGGTAAAACGGTCAATAAGGAAAGGAATATTACATGCGATTTGCGCGAAGCAATCCGCCAGAAACGCCCGGAAATGTGGAAGAACAAAAATTGGCTCTTGCATCACGGTAACGCCCTTGCTCATACATCGTTGCTTGTGCGCGACTTTTAGATTAAAAACAACACACTAATGATGCCACAGCCACCATATTCCCCAGATCTGGTGCCCTGGCTTTTTCTTGTTCCAGAAACTGAGGAGGCCCATGAAAGGTTTGATGATTTTATTTTTTGAATGCTTTGAAGATTGGAAAAAACGTTGCCACGAGGGCATAATATCTCATGGGGATTACTTTGAAGGGCACATAATAGATATTAATGAATAAATAAATAATTTTTGAAAAAACACAAAATTCGCGATACTTTTTGATCACACCTCGTAAGTTTAAGCTAAAAAAATTCCCAACTTTTCGATAAAAAAATAACGAATTACAGCTCATCACTCGTGGTGTTAAAAAGGCGCAAAATATAAAAGGCAACCCTTGTACCAGTACAGATGGCCGCTGTGCTGTCGAAAAAGTTTTAGGGTCCTTCCTGTTTCTTACACTCACTTCGATGTAGTTCAATGCAAGTTCTTTCTCCTTTCGCCAATATTTGTTTGTTGGGTTACTAAGCGTCCCAGATGATTAGTTTACGTTCACGTTAACGTCGCTGCTTGCATTCACTGTTCCTCATACATTTGCGTGTAATATAATACACACATGTATGTATGTGTATGTGTGTATGTCCGAATGTGGGTTGGGATACGTGCGCTGTGTAAAGCCACTACAGCGTATGCGGCTGCACGTGCATTTGTACGTGCAATGGCATTTCGACGAATATGCACAAAAGAATTTCCGTGTATTCGTGTGAGTGTTCCGCTTGAGCTTTGAGCGCGCACGCTTTTTCGACTGAGGCTCGGCCAGTTTCACTGCCAGTGCATTGGCGTATGCAGTATGGGTAGCTAGAACGAAAAGGTATTCTAGTGTTTTTTATGCAACGATAAGTTTAGCTACTTTTGCGCCAACGTGAGGCTTTTTGCAGTTCGACAAAACTCGTGCTGGGTACTGAGTCATAGGAACGAAATACAAAATATAAACAAACATGATTTTGTTCACATATATGCAGCTCTCTCAGCTCAAATAAATTAACGAATAATAGATATAGTACCAATGGGGCACTGCAGTTGACGAGAATGGCTTGTGGAAAGTTTCAGATGGGCGGGTTGTGATTTGTATAGGGTTTTCTGTGGGGACGGATCGGTGTAAAGAGGGTGTGGCGGTCATGTTATTTTGGTAGCGTCTATCTAATCCATTCTTTACTTTCCATCACTGATGTCAATTCACCATTGCTCGTTAATACGATGACATACTGAAAAGCGATCATTTCAACATTCTCAGTATTTCCAAAATTTTTTCCAAAAGTCAGTCTATAGCATCAGAAAAATAGTTCTCTAGCTCTTAAAAATTCGCCAGCGCGAAGAAATTTCCTTGATCAAGCCTCCTTCTCTTCTCCTTGTTCTTGATTGGTGCGATAACCGCTTAAGCGATTTTGGCCGAGTTTAACAAAGCGCGCGAGTCGTGCTAACCAACGCCAGTTGTACACACCAAGTGAAGCCAAGTCCTTCTTCAACTGATTCATCAGATCCCACGCCGAGGAGGACATCCTCTTCCTCTGCTACCACCAGCTGATAGCCCATCGAATACTTTCAGAGCCGGAGTCTTTGTATCCATGTGGACAACATGGTTCTGCCAACGAAGCCGCTCTATGCCTATGTCGTCGTAAACCTCATACAGCTCATTATTCCATCGCTTACGATGCTCGTCGTCGTTAACGTGCAAAGGGCCAAAAGTCTTGCGCAGTGTCTTTCTCTCAAACCTCCAAGGAACGCCTCATCGGATGTTACCATCGTCCAAGTTTCTGCTTCCCGCTGTATCAGGGTAGAGGATTTCTTTAGAGGTTCGACTGCAGAAAAAGTTTCAATCTAGAGCAAAAAAGTCTCAGTCTCTGTCTGGCCAAGGAAAATGTGCTCAAAATATCCTCGAATGCATAATCATCTACATCACAAAGCAGACAATCTGTCTCACTAGACAGACCTAATCGGTGCATATGAAAATGAAGTCAGGAGTAGAACGCACATTGTCAAGGGAATCCTTTAGCGGGAAAACTAACTCACAGCTCCCTTATTTGGCCAGCTGCTCCGCTTTGCAGTTTCTCGCGATGTCGCTATGACCAAGTACCCAGATGAACCCTTTGTTAAAGAATTCGGATGCGATCGAAAGTGAAACCAGGCATTCCCTGACCAGTTTCGAATGCACCGTCAATGAGACCAGAGCCTTAATTGCCGCTTGACTATCAGAGAAAATATTTACTTTCTTTTATTCCTATAGAAACCGAAGCCTAGAATGATGCTCTCGCAGTTAGTCGGGAAATGACTGTCTTGCTTTTCGGTCCCAACTGAATACATCGCTCTCAAACATATTTCATATTGTAGGAAACTTTAAGGCTGTTGAGGTGGTTAGACAGCGCACGTGTGAGGTGGTGTGTCCATGTAAAGAGACGTTAAGTGTTCGCTTAGGCTACTCCCGGATAGATCGAAGCAGTTTCAGTTGAGCAGAGAACACTGGCATGCCAGGTCACACGACTCTTCGAGCAACATATGGATCGGAGACGCACCAAGCAACTTTTAAGGCTAAAACAGGTGTTTGCTCTCGATTGTTATTAACCATTTGTGGGCAATGGATATTCGGTGTCCAATGATAGCGCCTTTAGATTGCTGCAGTTTTATTAGACATTAAAGATACAATTAAACACCTTAGGGTAGGTTACGGTGGTTGTCACTATCCAAGAGAATGTAGAGGGTCCCACTTAAGTCTGGAGACCTAACGTTATACAACTTGTTTGTGTTCAAGTTTCACCCTCTAATTCCCTCTGTGATGAAGCCAATTCGCCTTTATAAAAAGCCCATAAAATATTGTGGATGGTTGCAGATTCCAATCCGCCAGACAACGATGTCTGTTTAGATAGCAATGTCGCATTCTGACAAGAGCAGAACAGTGGTAGAGAAATTAATGAACCCTATCCACCTGCTCCTCAATTTTGGAGTTGCGGCGTAAGTAACTAGAGGAAACCCCGATACGCTTCCTGTATTGTGCTCCGACAATGATACTAATCACTGCACCAATGAAAGGGCGAGCTGGACTGATAAGGGATCTAGTGCTGTTTCCATTCTTTCTAAGTCACACCTGTCTAGTCTAGCCTAAGGACCTTAGGATCTTTCGGCAACTTCACTGAGTGCTTATGTCATTTGTGACTCACATTCGAACACCCTGAAATTGAGAACAAAACACTGAACCGACAGAAGCAGAAGATGCAGCCTAAATATTAATGTACTCCCAAAACAGAACTGCCACAAGATGACTCGTCAGGCCCTCATAACATCACACACTTATACTTCTTATCAAGGATCAAACAATTAAAGTGAGCCAGACACTACAAGGATCAACAGTCAGAAGCCGAATCGCAGCTTAGACAGGTTTTTGTTTTGATATGCGGACCTGGAGGTTAAATCTTCCAAAGATACTGATAGCCCGTGCTATAAGCAGACCAGATTCGTAGGTAGGTAGGTAGGTTTGGCAGCCGCATCGCACATAGAGACAACGATGCCACTTAGACCACGGAGTGGGTCCGTTGTGAGCCGCGGGGGCTGGGCTACATTTCCCTTTCCATATTGAACCATCCTGAGCTTTTGACAAAGCGTAAAAGGTTGTTGATACCTAAAGTGTATAGATTATCTATGTTCGTTAAGAAGTAGGATTTTAAAAATCGGTTTCTGCTTCTGGCTAGAGCCGGGCATGTGCAAAAAAGGTGTTGAATTGTTTCCAATTCCTCCTCATTTCTGCAGCTACGACAGAAATCATGCGTGTATACGCCTAATCTCCTTGCATGATTTCCTATGAGACAATGTCCTGTGAGGGCCCCTACTAAGGTCCTGATTTGAAGTCTACTCAGTTTTATAATACTCTTGGACAGACGTAAATTAAGCCTTGGCCATGTTTGCCTAGCAATTTCGCAGGTGTTAGCGCTAATCCATCTCTGATTTGCAGAATTGATTAGTGCGTCCTTAATGAGAAGCTTACAAGTTGCGAGAGGTATCTCCATAAAATTACTTATGTCTGGCATACAGGTACCTTCTCTTGCAAGTTGGTCTGCCCTACAGTTCCCTGGTATATCTCTGTGGCCTGGGACCCAGCATAATATTATACGATATTGTTTGGCCATCTCATTTAGAGATTGGCGACAACGTAAGACACTCCTTGATGTTGTTTGGAATGCATCCAGGGCTCGTAGGGCAGCTTGGCTGTCTGATAGAATGCAGATATCCGTTGATGATATTCTGTTTATCTTTAACCATTTTAAGGCTTCATGAATAGCGTTTATTTCCGCTTGAAAAACGCTACAGTGATCCGGTAATTTAAAGGATTCACTAATAGAAAGCTCTTCGCAAAATAACCCTGATCCTACACCGGTGTCCATTTTGGATCCGTCCGTGTAGATCTTAACGGGTGTATTGGGTGTTGGATCTTCCTCAAGCCATTCCAGTCTAGAAGGGATTTTCATTAGGAATTTCCTTTCGAAGCAAAGAATGGGAGGGTGATAATCACAGTCACTGGGTATATCCGTGTAGGAGTCTAAAATGGTTGAATGTCCATGTGTGACAGTTCTCCATTGTGAGCTCGCTTTGAGCCTTAAGGCGGCGCAGGCCGCTGAGTATTTGCAGAAGAGATCTAGGGGTGGCAGATGTAGCATGATGTCCAAAGCCATGGATGGCGTGGTATTCATGGCGCCACATATTGCTAGTTCCGCTGATCTCTGCACCTTATTCAATAAATTAGAATAGGTTTTTTTCTGCATAGCACACCACCAGACAACATTTCCATATAGAAGAATGGGTCTGACGACAGCAGTGTAGAGCCAATGAGCAACCTTAGGTTTAATTCCCCAGGTCTTCCCTAAAGCTCTCTTACAGGCATAAAAAGCTAGGTTCGCTTTCCTGGCCCTTTCTAAGGTGTTTGACTTCCAAGTCAGTTTCCTATCTATGTTTAGTCCCAAGTACTTGGTTTCTTCCGAAATCACAAGAACTTCCCCTTTGAGCGTAATTGGACTTAGCTGAGGGATTCTGTGTTTCCTAGTGAACAATATGAGTTGTGTTTTGTCTGGGTTGACTCCTAGACCACACTTTTCTGCCCACCTAGAAAGTATATTTAGAGCATTTTGTATTAGGTCTCTTAATGTAGATACAAATTGACCAGAGACAGCAATAACAACATCGTCGGCGTAAGCTATCACCTTACAGCCCACCGATTCCAGTATTAACAGAAGTTTGTTTACAACTGCGTTCCATAAAAACGGTGAGAGGACTCCACCTTGCGGTGTACCTCTACTTACCAATCTCCTGAGCACCGATTCTCCTAGTTCCGCTTCAATGATTCTGCTATTTAGCATTTTGCCAATGAAGCCTACCAAGCCCGGTTCTACCCTAAGATCAGTGAGTGCTGCAGTAATTGCCCCCCTTCAACATTGTTAAAGGCTCCTTCAATATCAAGGAAAGCGGCTAAAGTAAATTCCTGTTTGTGCAGTGAACTCTCTGCCGTGTAAATAAGGTTATGTAGAGCTGTCTCTACCGATTTCCCTTTCGTGTAGGCATGTTGTGACGTAGAGATAAGATTTCTATCTATAGTTAGGCTTAAGTGAAATTCTATCAACCTCTCCAAAGTTTTCAATAGGAAGGAGGAGAGAGATATCGGTCTTAAGTCTTTTGGATGGGTATGTGAGTTTCTACCAGCTTTTGGAATGAAAACAATTTTGACTTGTCTCCACTTAAGAGGTATATGACCGTAGAGAAAGCAACCTTGGAAGATTGCTAGTAGTCCGTGTGCTAGATATCCGGCGGCCTTTTGCAGTTCCACCGGGTAAATGCCATCTGGGCCCGGTGATTTAAAAGGTTTGAAACTTTCAATCGCCCATAAGAGCCGATCCTCAGAAATAGCATCTATTCTGACTTCACGACAGTGTGCTGTATCTTCCATGTCATGCCCAGTAATGTCTGAGCAGCCTGGAAAATGAGTGTCGAGTAAAAGTTCTAGAGACTCTTTACTGGTTGTAGTGAAAGTGCCATCACTTTTCTGTAGCAGTTCCCAATTTTGAGGGCTTCCCGCTAAAATCTTACGAAGTCTGGAGGCCTCAGTTGCCCCCTCAACCTCTTCACAAAAGGATTTCCAAGATTGCCTTTGGGCAATTCTGATTTCCTTCTTGTAGATTCTCAGGGCATCTTTATAGCCTTTCCAATCTTCATCGAGACGTGTTTTCTTTGCCTCATTAAAAGCGCTTCGGCTTATTTTTTGAAGCTCGCTTAGCTCAACCGTCCACCACTTAGGCTTGGGTTTACCCCTCAGTCTTCTTATGGGACAGGCTACCGCCAAGGCAGCATTCATGGTGTAGGTAATCTTGTCAACCAAATTTTCTAGTCCTTCTATGCTTCGTGGCACCGCTGATGGACATGTTCCTAGGGTAGCCCCGATACAATCTATATACCTTTCCCAGTCTGTTTTCCTGATATTTCTACCAGGCTTAGGTTTCGGTAGATTTTTGCTAACCTCAAACGAGATATATCTATGATCAGAAAAAGAATGTTCTTCCAAAACTTTCCAGTTCCTAATTCTGTCAATAACGGAGTCAAAAGCAAAAGTAGCGTCTAACACTTCTTGTCTATTACTAATGACAAAAGTAGGTTTATTACCTTTATTGCAAATCTGTAGTCTAGTACCTATCAGATAATCAAAGAGACACTCACCTCTAGCGTTAGTATCAGTGCTGCCCCATATCTCGTGATGCGCATTTACATCCGCACCAATGATTAGCTTTGCGCCAAGCTTCTGCGCCTGCGCTACCAGATCTTTGAATATTGATCTCGGTAGCTCCTCGTGGTCATGTGCGAGGTAGCAGGAAGATAGCCACATCCGTTCATTTCCCGACTCCAGGCTAATGGTCAATTGATCGGTGTCGCTGTAATTAGAGAGCATGAAAGCATTTATCCCTTTTCTTATTAGTACGCACGCTCTAGGGTTACCTTTGTTGCGAGCATACATCAGTTTATATTGTTGAGTCCTTAGTCCGCAGACAAGTCCATGTGATACCCATGGTTCTTGAATCAGGACAATATGATGTCCACCTTTGGCCAGGTGGATTATGAGGTTGGCGGACGCAACCTTTGAGTGGTGAAGGTTAATCTGAAGAACCCGTAACATCATGGTTACTGGGCTTCCTCTCCACCACCGTTTTGTTGGGCTCATCTGAATCTGACGCCAGTAGCTCTTCCTCATCAGTGAGAGTAGTATCAAGTACTCTATCTAACAAGGAAGAGATACTGCCGTCAGCAGATGCCTTCCGTAGCGCTGTAGCAGTGTTAGGACCGGAGCCAGATTCCGCCGTGGGGCCTATCTCAGCTCCAACCGGGTCCTTTAAGTTAGGCGCCTTGTCCTTATTGTAGACCCTCAGAGTTATGGACGAAAACCCATAGCTTACTACACCGTCCGATCGCGCCAGTGCGTCCGCCGAGTCCTTGCAGACTACGAAAGTAGCGCTTCGGTACTCGCCCTTGGGATCGTCCAGCTTTGTGACCTTCCAAGACGATGTAGGAAGCTCTGGATTGCATACCCGAAGCATCTCAAGGATTTGTTTAGGGTCTGATGGCTCCGCTGGTAACCAGGCCCTAGCTCTTGGTAAACTAGGGATGTCATCCCTTGAAATTACCTCGAGTTTAGACCCAGGCCATACTTCGCCAATCCTTGAGATGGCTATTTTGTATAGATCAGTGGATCTCTGATCGGCACAGGCGATTAGCTTCACATGACTCTGATGCCATCCACTATCGCGACAGAAAGGAGCTGGACCAGGATTCTCCTTCAGAATTTGGAAGAAGACGCTTGAGAGCCTGGCTTCCACTTTCTTCCAATTGTCAGGCGAAATAGTGCCGTCAGGGTTGCTTTTATCAACCACCGCCCATAGTTGTTGGCCTTTGAGAGCTTCGCTGTACGTAGCTGGAGAAGTCTTGTTGATTCGGGGCTTCTTCAACGTGCTGGGGTTGCTGGGTGGGTCGTCCGACAACTGACGTTTTGGGTTCGGTTCAGAACCCCGAGGGGACTCCTCCGTTACCCTTGTCGCCCAGCTAAATGAGTGCTTCTGTTTAACAGACCACTCCCCCTCTGGAACCGTTTTCAGGCGCTCCAGTAGCCTGAAGGCAGCACGTCTCTCCTTGTAGCCATGCCGTGTAGGCTCTGCTACTGCGGAGGTATCAGTCGTTTCAGACTTAGCTTTGCCACCTTTACCAGGGCTAGTCCCGGTACTGGTGGTAGAGGAAATTGACTTCTTGGCCGTAGTTTTGTTGTGAGTACCGCCACTTCTGCTGTTGCCAGGTTTGTCCTCAGCACCAGCTTCCGCCGTACGAATTGGGCTAGCCGTGAAGGGCTTCGATGTACTGACACTTCCACTAGGTTTAGTTATCCCAGCTTCCAGAAATCTGGTTTGATCCAGATTTGGGGGTGGAAGCTATAGCTTCCTTTGCATTTAGGGACTGCTTGTCCATTGAGGTTTTTTGTTTGAAAGACTCCATCTGTTTCTTACGATCACCGTCCACCGTGGCAGACATGGTGATCTTATAAAAAGGAAGGGGAAACATGATGGTCGACCGTGGCAGCGCCCCATACCACGGCAAGGTCATGGTTATACCCCGAGGTGACCCGGTATCGAGGTAGCTCCGTAGAAATACAGTCGGACAGAAAACCCCCTGACTGCAAACCACCCAATAGGCACGGGTCGCATGACACCTTGGGTTAGGGGGGGGTGAGGAGAGGAGATGATGGGATGATGAGGGTTAAGGATTAACAGGTGCGTCGGTACGGTGATCTTCATATGGTGATTGGATGGCCACCAATTTTGCCATGATGGCTAGCCAATCCTCATATGGAGCTTCCCTCTTAGTTCGTATTGGGTTGGTCCCCATGATATGGGGGTCAAACCAACACTTAAGCCTCATCCCCGCGACAAGGAGACCAACATGATGAGGACCAGATTCGTAAAGCGCCTACGGACTAAAACCACCCCCACCACGCATTCCTGTCAGTCCCCACGGGACCCACATTGCAGAATTTCCTTCACAGGGCAGGTAAATTACGTTCTTCTTACGTCATTGGTTCGCTGGCTTGATCTTTCTGCCACAGTCTTATCACTACTGATTTTATGTAAAAAAGTTGTTTCCAGTTTCCCGGTGAAGACAACATTTGTCGAACGAGTTCATATGAGCTCAGTCTGCAGTTCAGTACTCGTTCGACCAGTCTCCGCAGCTCCGTGAATCGCACGCATTCCGATACTGCGTGTTCAGGTCCTTCAACTTAATCGACACAAAATTGGCAGTATGGATCGCTGACATGTTTAGATCGTTGCAGATATTGTCCGAAATACTCGTGACCAGAAAGGAACTGGGTCACATAGAAATTTAGTTTCCCATGTTTTCGTTCCCTCCAGCTTCGCAAGTCTGGAATTGTGGAGTGTCTATCTTCTACTTTGCGCTGTGTCCCAATGCCGTTGCTATTCATCAATGTGTATTTCTGCCAGCCTATTCTTATCCCGATCGCCCCGTTCGCGGTGAAGCCACATAGCTCCCGCTGCTTTAACTTCGAGCTCAATGGGTAGCCTGCCAGCGAGCGCAGCAGCTCCTTCGTCGGAGACTGTACGGTAAGCCCTATACAATCTGAGATTAGTTAACCTGTGTGGCCTTTTCAGGTCTCTGGTGTACGACGATTTAGACAGCACAGCTTCTGCCCCTAATGAGAGCTGCGCAGAGCATTGTCGACTTGCTAACTGATGGAAGTAACCTCGATGTTGGGTTAGGTCCGCCAACGGGCGGCATAATTCTGGAAAGGCAGTTACACACCTTAGCATATCTGCGTCCGGCTTGCTTGAGGTGTTCTTTGAAGCATAGCCTGTGCTCTATGAAGACGCTGAGGTACCTTAGGTGTATAATGGACTCTATGGTGTGACCTGCAACTCCGATGGTGACCCGTTCCACCTTTCTCCGGCTGCTTAGTAGCACTCGTTCGATTTTGTGATCCGCTAGTTCTAGTTCGTTTTCTTGAAGCCGTGCCTTCACAGCTGCGTTTTGTCGCTACTTCCCTTCTTAGCCAAGCTTGAAGCAACCTTCGTCAGTACAACTGGGTCAACAGCACATTAAGTTGCACTGTAGTAGATCATCGCTAAGATATTTTTTATGGCAACTATTTTCATGGCTGATATGTAAAAACTATAAAAATATCCTTTAGCCTTCAAGTGTAAATTTAAATGAATTCTTTTAAGTGAGAAGCTAAGAGCCCTCAACTTCGTTGTGTGCACTGTCAAACTTTTCTGCTTCTGTTTATTCAGAAAGAAAATAGAAAAGTTATATTTTAAAATAAAAGCGCTAAAAGCAAATAGAATACTTGCAAAGCCACAAAAGTGAGTCGAGCAGGGCAACTTTGTGTAAAAACTCATTCGATTTCTTATACAATCTAACAGCCTTCCTGATTCTATTCAACTCAGCGCACACCCCCAAGAGTTCATCCACACTTTTATTTGTAAATAGTCAGTCAGTAGGTATGCACTCACCTTTCCTCTTTCCCCCGCCCCCCTTCTTCTTTTCTGACCACTAAACAACTACAAAGCAAGGGAGCACGAATCCTTACTTGAGTTTCTGAAAAAGTGAATGCATAGATTCGTGTTATAAATGTTGACAATACTCGTACGAAGATAAAGGCCGATTGATCTAAAAATAATACACCACCCCAAACCCCTTCTTATATGTTTTTGCAATGGTTACCGAACATACATGCATACTCGTACGTATTGATTGCTCGCATTGGAGGGCATGCCGTCGTTGAGCACACACAACGTGTGTGAAAGCAAGCAGAGGCGGCCGAAGAACGTGCAGACATGTGTGAATCGCCTTGGCCCCAGCTGCGCTGCTGACGTTGAAGCGTTTGTTTTTGGTCACATCACCTAGCGCACATACGAAAGGTGCCGATGGTGCTGGTGCTTGTTGGTATTAATGTTGGCGATGGCGATGGCACTGAAACGTGATTGTGTGATAACAGATTTGTGAATAAAACAAATTGTAGACGCGACAGGAGCGCTCAGTCGTAGAAATACCGTCGAACAGTATTTCGTGACAGCAAACGGACAACGGAAAGGAGTGAAAAATATTTAATATTTTAGGAATGAAAAATATTTAATATTTTAGGAATGAAAAATATTTAATAATTATCTGTGACTTGC
Source organism: Anastrepha fraterculus (assembly GCA_037575425.1). Classification (NCBI taxonomy): domain Eukaryota; kingdom Metazoa; phylum Arthropoda; class Insecta; order Diptera; family Tephritidae; genus Anastrepha; species Anastrepha fraterculus. The sequence continues at coordinate 547,517 of JAYXIM010005294.1, forward strand.
AGAAACAAATATAAATAAGAAAATTCAAGTGAGGTGAATACCAAAATATGTGAGAAGCATAAAAAGTATTTAATAAAAGTGGAAAAGAAAAATAATAGGTAAAGGCGCATATTTAAAAAAAAAAAAGTTTTGAATAAAAAACTAAAACTTTGTGCAAATCATTTACTTGCATATAACTTGAAAACTGATCAAACGCATATTTGCTTAACTTAGAAAATAATAAGAAAATAAATGTGTTAAAAGACAATAAATGCGTCATTTCTAACTAAACGAATTATCTCCTTATTCATAGAGCACAAAAGCTGAACAGAAAGAGATCGTACTCTGATATACATAAGTGTAATAATAATTTGAAAAAAAAAAATTATTAAAAAAAAAGTTTATTAAAAAAAAAAAAAATTTATTGAAAAAAAAACTTTTACACCGTAAAAGTGCAGTGACTTTTTATAAAAGTATTTCTTTATACATACTAAAATACTTGAGTACAAGTGTAGAAAAAAACAATTGCTCATATTTTTTTAAATAACTTAATTGAAATACTCGTAAAAACATGGAGGGCGAATCAACGGAATCCACACACAACACTAAAGTTTCGGACTCTGCATATTCAAATAGTTGCAGCAACTCGCAATCGCAACGCAGGTAAGATTTAAATAAAAAAATAGTTACATTCTACAAAAAAAAATTTATTTTTACTCATAAACGCACTTTGTACTATGAATTTCAAAATTACTAGGGCAATTAGAGTATGGAGTTAGAGCACACCGACTGAGTAGGGAAAGTGCAAAAGTACGAGTACGGTGTGGTGAATACCCCTTGGGATTTTAACGCGCTATGCCTTTGTTACCGTTTTCATTTGCAAGTGCTAGTTTGAGTTTCATTCGCGTGCGATTTACGTAAATGGAAATTACATTTCAAATAAATGAAACAGCTGGTCAAGTTTTCTGTGAGAATTTAAAGACTCTGCATAACTAAACGGCGTTAGTCTTGCGTTAACCCAACAGGCAAAATACCTAGGTGTTATCTTAGATCCCAAACTCAGCTGGAGGTCCAACGTAGAGTACAGGGTAAAGAAAGCGAATATTGCACTTTACACGTGTAAGAGAATGTTGGGTAAAAAATGAGGACTCCAACCAAACCTATCCAATTCGTCCTACACAGCCATTGTAAGGACAATACTAACTTTTGCGGCACTAGTCTGGTGGCCCGTAACAGAAAGGAAATACAACCAAATCAAGCTGAACAAGAACAAAGAACAGCGTGTATCTTAACTACAGAAGCGCTTAGCACCAGTCCTACTGAAGCGCTCAATGTACAATGAGTTAGGCTACCATTAGATTTACATATAAAAACAATTGTCGCCTGCAGCGCGGTCAGACTCAGCGACATAGAAAGCTGGACACCAAGGTCGTATGGTCACAGCAAGATTCTCCTACAGGCACCCGCGCCGCTCAAAAACAGAAACAGCTAATAGGACTAAGTTGGGGCCTCTCCCCATCTATCGTATACTGGCTTTACACGGCAATTGTCAGACCAATCCTAACATACGGCATATTAGTATGGTGGCCAGCTTTAGATAAATTGTACGTCAAAAGAACCATGGCACACGTACAAAGAATGGCCAGTCTTTGCATCTGCGGGGCCCTCAGAACCACACCCACAGATGCACTAAATATTATTCTTAACATTTTACCAATAGAGCAGTACGGTAAGCAAACAGCTGCCAAAGCAACTCTCAGACTAAGAGAAATCGGCCTACTCAGAACGTACCAAAGAGGGCACTCCTCAATTTTAGAACAATTCCCCTGCATTCCCAGCACAACGGATTTCTGTAGGACCAAGGACATCAATTTCGATAAATCCTTTGTCACAGTATTTCCTTCCAAAGAGGAATGGGATAACGGACTCATTGTCAAGATAAATGACTTAAACATCTACACAGATGGCTCAAAACTAGACAACCAAGTAGGCGGAGGGGTCTACTCCGACAAACTCGGAGTATGCCAATCATTTCGCTTGCCTGATCATTGCAGTGTTTTTCAGGCGGAAGTCACTGCCATAAAAGAGGGACTTAAAGAGATAAAAACGAGAGTATTATCCGCAAATGAAGTCTTCATTTACTCGGACAGTCAAGCAGGAATAAAAGCGCTGGAATCAAAAACACACTCGTCAAAAACAGTTCTAGAATGTTTTAAACTACTAGATGACGTATCTAAGTGCTACAAGGTGCACCTTATCTGGGTACCGGGCCACAGAAACATTGCAGGAAATTGTAAGGCGGATGAACTTGCAAGAACCGGTACAACGCTCGGTCTCGAACCGGATAAGGCGCTGATACCCATGCCCATATCCACTTGTAAATTACTTATAGACAGGGAAACCATCAAAAAGGTAAATACAATCTGGCAAAACCTCACAACATGCGAACTAAGCAGACAGACATGGCCGAACTGGAACAGCGGTCGATCGAAGATCTTGCTACGATTCAACAGAGAATCTATAAGAAAAATGATAGGTGTTTTAACTGGTCATTGCTTAATAGGCAGCCACGCTAGAAGGTTAGGACTCCCTTACTTCGATTTCTGTAGAAGCTGTCTTAATACAGAAGAAGAGGAAACAGTCAGACACCTTTTATGTGAGTGTGAAAGCCTAGCTATGAGAAGGCTGCGCACTCTCGATACAGCATTTCTAACCGATGTAGCGGACATAGCCCATCTAAAACTAACGAAGCTCTGCTCGTTTATTAAAGCAACCGGATGGTTTGAAAAGGAACACTTAGAGTAAGGATAAGCTCCAGTGGTATCACAATGGACCTGCTGAAGGTCTAAGTGTGTCTTGCGACAACCACCCTACCTACCTACCTACCTAAGCCTTTCTTGAAACAAATTAATGAGATCTCAGACATCGAGATAAAGAATTTGGATCTCACTAAATGGATCTGACTAAGAAAAAAAAAAAGAAAAGTGGTAGTAAAACGGTGCTGGTCACTAATTAGGATTATTTCAGTGGAAATAATCAACCACTTCAACAACAACAAAGACTCTTCATACTTCAATTCGATTTGGGGGCAATACTGTTACTCTCCCTTATAAAAGGTGTTACACAGCGGGCATACTAATTTTGTTTTTTAATGCAAATGAATTTTTTTTTTTTACCATCTTTCAGTGTGCAAATAATGTCTTTCAGAGTTTACATTTCCATTACAAATAGGTTGGTTTCAAGGTTGATAGATTTACAAGGTTTGCTCTTTAACCATGGTGGGGAAGCTAATTGTAAGGGGAATTTCGGCTGCCACGTCGCTCGGGATATTCGACAGCCGAATTCTGCACGATCATTTGCACACTTGTCCATCAGACAGCAACGAAGTATAATTGGTTGATTTTTTTCGTATATCACCAACACAATGACAGCAGCCTATCAGCTGATTCTGTTGAATTCACTCAAAGCCGAATAATGGTCTGCTAAAGAGCACACCTTTAAAAATCTTTTCCCCATGAATTCTCATATAAAAACCAATTGTCGTTCGGAGTCGGCTTGAAACTGTAGATCCCTGCATTTGTGGAAGAACATCAAGACTCACATCACAAATTGGAGGAGGACTTAACTAAACACACGCCAATTATACACCTATACAAAAGGGGGTCTTTCAAAAGTGACGCCTAGATGTCAGTAGTGAATAATTCCTAGATGACAGATGAACAATTTTACACGATAAAACAACGTCAAATTATTGAGACTTATTATGAAAACAAGAACAACTTAAAGAACAACATATCGCAAATGAGTCGACAATTCACAACTTGGTGAAAAAATTTAAAAAAACTGGTTCTGTTGAGGATAGAAAAGGCACTGGCTGACCAAAAACTGGACGTTTTGTTGAGAATATTGCTGCTGTAGCGCAAAGTTAGCACTTCGATATCTCGATGCTCTCAACAATTAGGCCTTCATGAATCGACCACTGTCCTCCAGCGAGTCATTCAAAATTGTTGCTCACGGAAAACGTGGAGGCCATACCAAATATTTAAAGTGATGTAATTATTTAACCATTCCATTGGATTTAACTGGCAAGAAATCTACAGACAGTCATGGAAACCACGCCATCCATGGCTTTGGATATCATATAACATCTGCCACCTCTAGATCTCTTCTGCAAATACTCAGCGGCCTGCTCCGCTTTAAGGCTCAAAGCGAGCTCTCAATGGAGGACTGTCACACATGGACATTCAATCATCTTAGACTCCTACACGGATATACCCAGTGACTGTGATTATCACCCTCCCATTCTTTGCCTCGAAAGGAATTTCCTAATGAAAATCCCATCTAGGCTGGAATGGCTTGAAGAAGATCCAACACACACGGACGGATCTAAAATGGACACCGTTGTAAGATCAGGGTTATTTTGCGAAGAGTTTTCTATTAGTGAATCCTTTCAACTACCAGATATAAACGCTACCACGAAGCCTTAAAATGGCTATTCATGAAGCCTTAAAATGGCTAAAGATAAACAGAATATAATCAACGGATATCTGCATTCTATCAGACAGCCAAGCTGCCCTACGAGCGCTGGATGTATTCCAAACAACATCAAGGAGTGTCTTACGTTGTCGCCAATCTCTAAATGAGATGGCCAAACAATATCGTATAATCTTATGCTGGGTTCCAGGCCACAGAGATATGTATACCAGGAAACTGTAGGGCGGACCAACTTGCAAGAGGTATTCCAGACATAAGTTAGTTTATGGAGATACCTCTCGTAACTTGTAAGCTTCTCATTAAGGACGCACTAATCAGTTCTACAAATCAAAGAGGGATTAGCGTTAACATCTGTGAAATTGCTAGCCAAACATGGCCAAGGCTAAATTTACGTCTGTCCAAGAGTATTTTAAAACTGAGTAGACTTCAAATCAGGACCTTAGTAGGGGCCCTCACAGGACATTGTCTCATAGGAAATCAGGCAAGGAGATTAGGCGTTGATTTCTGTCGTAGCTGCAGAAATGAGGAGGAGTTGGAAACAATTCAACACCTTTTTTGCACATGCCTGGTTCTAGCCAGAAGCAGGAACCGATATTTGAGGTCCTACTTCCTAGTGAATATAGATAATCTAAACACTTTAGGTATCAACAACCTTTGCGCTCTGGCAAAAGCTCAGGATGGTTCAATATGGAGAGGGAAATGTAGCCCAGCCCCCGCAGTTCACAACGGACCCATTTCGTGATCTAAGTGGCATCGATGTATCTATGTGCGATGCGGCTGCCTAACCTAACCTAACCTAACCTAAGGCTATAGACTATAACATCAATTCTTTCATTCCAGTTTCAAACTATCTAATGAGCAAAGCGCTAAATCTAAATTATCGATCTCAAAAAGGCACCCTATATTTATTTCCATGCCTGCACGATAACCATGAATAACTATTTTAGTGCAAAATTTATAAATATATGTATGTGTGTATGTATGTAAGGTTGTATGTGCTCTGGTATATAACCATAAAATGGCAACAAAGTACCCGACAATCAGAAAGAAGATAACGCAGGAAAATTGCCATAAAATATATTGAGTTTTACAATCTAATTGCATTTACATATGTACATATAATCACATATAGAAGTATATTTATAAATAAATGGGCAGTTTTGAATCAAATTTACACATAGAGACATCTGGAAGAGATGCATTGGAATTTTTTTTTGATTTATCATTCGCGGTCACACGGGTAAAAGGGTTTTCGGCAACATTGTGAGTCGATACGTAAGGTGAAGGATAATTCGTCTTCGGCGGTAGGTTTTCTTTGATTCTCCCAAAATTTCTGGCAAACAAATGATTTTGTGCCACTCAGAATTGACTATTTTAAGTTTCTCTAGTGATACATTTGCGATATGACCAAATTTTCCGAAGAACAGGCGACCATTCGTTTTGAGGTGCTTCTTCCGTGAACAACTTTTGCTGGATTATGTTCGTCTTAGAACATCCATACTGTCAAGTGCTGTTAGTTTCCAGCTTTCGCTGGTTGGCTCTTCCGCCCCTTTTTTTGGCATAAAAGTCTGCCTTCTCGTTTACTTCTTGTCCCTCATGTTCTGGTACCCAAACAGGAAGACCTGATTAAGAGCCGCCAGTTTGTTGAGTGCGTTGTTCCAATCTATAAGGACTTTTCAATTAAATGTTTAAGGCTTTGAGGACGGATTGACTGGCCGAAAGTATTTAAATTTTTACTTTTTACTTTTACTTTTTCGATCCTCTTTTGGATACGATTTCCACTCTTTCCATCATGGCGAAAAGTTCCGGATGGAAAATTGTTGCATCTACACACAGTTGTTGTTACTAGCATACTAAACTCTGCCAGCATACTACCGGTCGTCTTCGTCTAGACTCATCTAACGGCAGGCCCAGGAAACTTGCTGTTTCGACGGGTTGGGTCCAGAGGGAAAGGGGTGTTAGCTGAGTGGGTTTGATGGCGGTGATCGGTGTGCCTTCACATGCTGGACATATGTTTAGTATGTCGGGTTCAATTCTGGATAGGTAGCAATTTAACCTACTACAGTAGCCAGAACGTACTTGCGCCAAGGTTACGTGAGTCTCTCGGACCTTAGTTACCAATTGCGGTTGTGTGCGCAGAGAAGGAGAGCAAACTGTCGAAGGTTACTCCAAAATTTTGGGGTTTTTAACAGTCGGTCGGTGTGTCGTCGACTTTGACCTTGAGCTGTAGTTTTTCCTGTGGCTAGGTGGTAAAGAGTGTCGCCGCGGACTTAGTGAGGGAAAATTGTAGATTCCTCGCAGTGAAGAAGCGAGAAAGTTCGGTGAGGTAATCGTTTACTTTGGCACACATGCCATCAATGGCATTGCCCGACACCATAATCGTACAATCATCAGCTTAGGAGATCAGGGAGACTCCCTCTTGGGCAGCTTCGATATATAGAAGTTGAAAAGCAAGGGTGAAAGGACACTACCCTGAGGAACACCTTACTTTATCTTCCTCTGTTTAGAGATTTGGTCTCAAAAAAGCACGACCACTAGGAGAATTCGCGGACCACCTCTTCAGCCCTGGCGGGAGTGTCGACTGCATAATGGCTTCTAGTAGCGTTGCCGATGAATTGGGCAACCGTGGATCAGCGGTTCCCCCACAAGGGCCAGAGCCAATAATCGAAATCAGTTCCGCAGCAATCATGAATCGGATCAGCGATTATGTAGGCAATCTACATAAAGAGCGATGGTCTGGTCTGGAGCGCTGCAGAACTGCAAAGTGTTTTGTAACAAGTCCGAACAAAAAACTGTCAAACTTTCTACTAAAACTTGGAAGAAAAGACGTTCGGTTGATGGTCGGTATTATTATAGGACACAACCCATGGAGTCAGTATATGACCACCATTGGAATGATTGAGGTCTCGATATGCCTGTCTTGCTTGGAGAGGGCGGATAGCACTGAGCTCTTCTCTGTGAGTGTCCTGCCTTTGCGAGAGCAAGGCTACGAGTTTTGGGTTCCGATGTCGTGAGAATGAGTAATATTCATTCTCTAAAACTGGAAGATATTTACAGATCTGGAAAATTCTCACAGGACTAACTACCTCTGTCTATGTCTCTGTGTCTATTTTTTCTATCTCTTTCCCTGATACTTTTTTTCTTCCCTCCTTGACTATCTACCCTCTTTCCAGAGCTCTAATACAATGGGTTTTTTAGTCTGAGTGTTTTAGAAGCCACCAAATCTCTAGGTGCTCCTTGGCTCGATCTATTCAAATTTCAATTTCAGCGTTGAGTGGCTGACTGACTCGAAAGCCTTCTTCAGGTCCAGCGCTACTCGGACAGTCCTCTCCCAGTGATGTTTTAGTTAAGCCCGTGGTATATCTGGGTGTTTATGGCGGTGAGTGCTGGGGTGATCCTGTGCACTCTTCGGAAGCCATGCTGATGTGAGGCTGGGGCCAGATGTTTCGTGTAGAGATGTAGTCAAGTATTTTTTATCTGCACACAGTGTTATAGATTTGTAAGCTCTAGGCCATTATTCCTGCTCCTACGCCCTGGAGCGTTTTGGATCCATTTATCTACCATTTTTACGAGCCATCTTGTAGCCATGTTGGGCCATTATGGGGATAAAACATAAAATAAAAAATGTGTATATTTTGCATTGAATTGAAAAATAAAAGCGCGACTTTTACTCTACGTACATGCATCCAATTTTCGTTTCTAATGAAAATTTGCTAAATAATGACTAAATAAATGAGGATTATCACTAATAAGTTACGTGTTTTAAATTTTCTCCCCAGTGGCAGCTCCAAATCACGTCTCAGCGGTAGCCACTCGTCCGGCAGCAGCGGCTATGGCGGCAAACCATCAACGCAAGCTAGCAGGTATGTAACCCAATCCGCTAAATCGATTTGCCCAAAACCTTTTTCGGAGAAGACGTTATGACGTTAATTCTCATGCCAATACAATTCGCTAAACAAAAATTTTTTTTTTGTTTGTATTTCCATTGAAATCACAGTAGCGACATGCACATTAAGCGCGTCAAAGATAAGGCACGCAAGAAGAAGAAGTTGAAATGCTCAACACAAACAAATACTCTTGAAAATCAGGATGATGTTCCAAATACCAGCGAACCACAGAGCGAGGAGAAAATCGCGCTGGCCTGTGACAAGGCAATCGGTAAATTAATACTTTCGTCTCTTGTACGCAATTTCCAAATATTGTATAAGTGCACACACGCACACATATATATGTACATCAATTATTCATTTATCAATCAATACATTCAGGAATCGTAGCACAATGCAGCCGCCTGAAGGAAAATAAAGAGACGTCAATCTTGTTGGAGAAGGAGACTACGGAGCAAACTAAGTCGGAGATTTCATTGCAGTTACCCACACCATCACCATTATCAAGTGAGTTTTAGTAATCTCATAAAATAATAACCAATTTAAGATGCAATTAACCCCAATACACTGATCGGACCGACATAGAAAACTTTTTATTTTTCGTATCCTTATTCACTCCGCTGGTAGCATTTTCGGGCACTTAACACCGTATTTCGCCGAACTTCGAACAGATCTCTCTATCCGCAAATTAGAGTTTGGGGGTCGTGCTAATGCAATCTTTCCAAATAGGCGGGTTTGGATCGAGAGTAAAATCTGCACCGAATCCTGCAACTCTGTCTTCACTGACGGTTCCAAGATGGAATCGGGAGTCGGTTTTCTCTAAATCAGCCAATTCATCTGCTTCCTTCAAATTGCCGAAAACTGTTAGTGTCTTGCAATCAGAGAGTCTTTGCGATCTTGCAGGCATACAAAAGGCTTAGGGAACGTGGGAGCGAGAGAGATATTAACATTTTTCCGATAGTGAAGCTGCGATCAAATCTCTTGGGTGAGCAGGCACTTTCTCTGTAAATGCCCGGGTTTGGCAGCTAGACGATTAAGATCGACAGGCTGGGGCAGTGCGCCAACCTAAATCAATCTTCTCCATTATACAGGGTGTGCCATATAGCGTTTGCTTTGTGAACCATCTATTTTTTTGAGAATGGTAACACAAATGACATGTCAAATGTGTTCATAATTTACTTAAAGGCTTGACATTTACGAAATGGGACGCTATGCGCTTGAACAGAGTTGGGAAATATTGAAAACCTATTTCCAAAGTGGTGAGTCTTCTTCTTCTTTTCTGATTTTCACATCAGTGGCTACGTCAATAAGCAAAATTGTCGGATTTGGGACTCGGAAAATCCACACGTTACTGTAGAGAAGCAAATGCATCCACAACGAGTCACTGTTTGGTGCGGTTTTTGGTCCGCCGGCATCATCGGGCCATTTTTTTTCGAAAATGAGCGAGGAGCCGCGGTTACAGTAAATGGCGAGCGTTACCGTGACATGCTCAAGGAGTTGTGTCAAAAAATTGAAGAGGATGACATGGACGACATTTGGTTTCAACAGGACGGTGCAACCTGTCACACTGCCAAAGTTACACTCGAACTTTTGGCTACCGTTTTTGAAAACCGAATAATCAGCCGAAATTCCATTCCGATATCAATTGGCCGCCTCGGAACTGTGATATAAGCCCGTTGGACTATTTTTTGTGGGGAGCCGTTAAGGACAAATGCTATGCGAACCATCCAGAGACGATTGATGCTTTAAAACACGAAATCGAAGTTGCCATTCATGAAATTGGAGCCCAAACAATCGAAAATGTGCTTAAAAATTGGGTTGATCGAATGGCCTACTTGAACGATATTATTTTTCATTCATAAATGACAATGTTCAATCTTCAAAATAAAATAAAAAAAGTTTGAAAAAATATTGATTAGTTTTTTTTTATAGCCGATTCAAAAAGCAAATTTTACATGGCCCACCCTATATCAACAGCTCTGACTGGCTACCTGTTGTGCTACTTGAGGAGTGCCAGATTGACACCTCAACCATTTCACCTATGTACCTACTTTCACTCCGCCCAGAAGCATAGAGTCTCAACAAGACTCTTCCATCGTAGACGACTCCGGGCTGTTGTTTTTGCGCCGTCCCATGTGATGTCAGCACCTGCTAGCTCGCACAACATCGCGCTTCTCCAAGTAAACTTTGGCCGACCGCAAACTCTGCTCCCTTGCGGGTTTCAATCCAGTGATATTCTCGTTATGCTATCTGGTATTTTTCTAAGCGTGTGACCTATCCATCGCCACTTTCTGCGTTTGATTTGCCAGAAGATGATTTCCTCATTCATGACTAGTCTGTCCGCCTTCGCTTGGATCTCAGTAAATTTGTGAAAGAGTAGGCAGATATCATCGGCGAAGTCCAGGTCCTGAAGATATCTGGTGAAACTACATACGATGCCTCTTTAGTGCAGGGTCAATTGACTCATAACGTCGTCTAGGACGATGGCGAAGAGAAGTGGCGAACAGGGACAACCTTGCTTTACGCCTGCGTTGGTGGTGAGTGGGTCGCTGATGTTGCCGTTGTGAAGCACTGCCAGTTCGGATTTCTCGTAAAGGGCTCTGATGAGGCGGATTATCTTAGCCTTTCGGCTCAACGCCACCCATATTGAGTCTCGTTTGATTGTGTCGAATGCCTTCTTAGAGTCAACTAACAGCATGAAAAGCGGGGAGCGCCACTCAACTGATTGTTCTACTATGATGGAAAAAGTGTTGGTTCGGTGAGAGCGACGTCCAACTTATTCGTCCCTTAAGGGGCGTTCGATGGTCACAATTTTATAGATGGGTAGGGTTATTCCTCGCCAGTTGGCGCAGTCACGCAAATCATCTTTCTTGGTCAGCTTCGCGATGATGCTTTTTGTCCAGGATTGAAAACTCGTGTTTTCGCCCATGCAAAACCTGTCAAAGCAAAAACTAGTTTTCGCGGAAAACTACTTGAAAGCTTACGTTCAAGTTGTTGTTGTTTTAGCAGCATAAACATTCCCCATACATGCACGGCCAATATTGCTGCAGTGACAATCCTTTGCCAGATATAGCTCCGAGTCGTTCCAGTAGTGTAGAACCGACTGCCGTGGGAATGACTCTTTCAAGTCTGTGTCCGTGCTAGTTCTTCCAATAAATATATCCAAATGGAAGGCATGTTTTGTCATATCTACACTTTCATTATCATTTTTGATTGCTAGTCAACAAACATCAGAAGAAATAATCCGCAAAAATTCAAACAAAAAGAGAAATCTATGGTCCGAAAGCATGAAAATCGTTTGATGGAGATATGGCAAACGAAAATTGTTGCTTTGCGCAGGCACCGCAAAAACGAGCATATTTTTGAAGAGATGGCACTGCAGATACTGCAGCAGCGTGTCAAGTGCTACTCTTTTTCCAGTGGAATTGCTTCTCGGAAATAAGTGTTCATCTTTTCAAGAGTAGGTCGAAGGGTGTTACAGAGCTCCAGAAATGAACTTCGATACATGAGAAAGTATTCCTTGAAGCGCTTATAACCCTTTATTTGGCAAACCATATCCCAAAGACACTGAGTGCGTTTCTGGAACGGTCGCCGTAGCCGAATGGGTTGGTGTGGGCGTAAGTTCAAATGATAAGAAAAAATAATCGAAAAATTTGTTTCCAATAGTGGTCACCCCTCCTCAGGCAATGAAAAGTATCCTAGAGTATTTCTTCCATGAAAAAGCTCCTCATAAAAACCATTTACCGTGCGGAGTCGACTTGAAACTGTAAGTCCCTCCTTTTGTGGAACAACAACAAGAGGCACCACACAAATAGGAGGAGTAGCTCGATCGAGGTTATGTTTAGTTGGTAGCAGCTCTTGAAAGAACCCATACCAATTCGTTTGAATCGAGAAAGTCGAGTGGTTTTCCTTTTCCATCACAGCAACACACCAGCTCTCGTCTCAGCAGTTGTGGACACAAAATTAATAAAAACATGGTTCCAACTTATTTCACATCCCCCTATTTTAAATTTCAGCTATCACACAGCAAGGCGGAAAATCGGAGAGAACCTGCGAATCGGCACCAGGAAAGTTGGAAAACTCCGGCAAGGCGGAGAAACTTAAGGAGGTGAGGCGAAACATAAACTTAAATATTATTCTAGCAAATATTCTTAGAAGTGCCTAAGTTCAGGCAATAGAAATATCGATATTTATAAATCAGGGGAATGCAGATTATCTTGGAAAGCTTTGAAATGCAGTTCCGATTTTTGATCGCTCAATTTTTTTATTTTTTTATTTTTTATTAATCACTCAAATACTTTTCAACAAAAATGTTTTGTACAAAGAAACCGGAGATCCCTTGAAAGACTCTTATTAGTTACTACTTCGTTTTAAGTGTTATTTTGTAAATAGCAAATTATATCGATAAGTGTTCCCAGTTGTCTCTCGACGGGCCTGAGTATCAGCCATCATGTGAACAAAGTCATAGTTCCCCCTGTGAAAATGAGAGACTGGCTTTGTAAACGCAGTGGGTATGGCAACACTCAACCTCGTGCAAAAGTGCCAAAATTATGCTAAAGACTTGGAATACGAAAACTGCAAGCTTTATTTTATCACTGGCTAGAAAAAGGTTGCCGAATATTGGTTGGAGTACAAACTCGTAGCTGTGTTTACCGGTCACAGGACGATCGACATATACGCGCAAAAGCTAGGGTTACCATTTAACTCCCATTGCAGAAGCTGTAGGGGCCATTCAGAGAAGGAGGCTGTTGAGCACTTTCTCTGTAAATGTCCGGGTTTGGCAGCTAAACGATTAAGGTCACTGGGCGCTCCTTTCTTCGATAGCCTGGGGCAGTGCGCCAACTTAAATCCCATCAATCTTCGCCATTATGTCAACAGCTCAGGCTGGCTGTAGCTATCTGCCTGTTGGAGGTCTCATAATGGTATCAAACGGCGCTTCAGTGCTACTTGAGGAGTGACAGATTGGCACTTCAACCATTTCACCTACCTTCCTACCTACTGGCGGGACACTGTCTGGTCCCACATCACACAGCCAAAATGGGACTAGTCCAGAGCGAAACAAATGCTAGAGGTACTTGGAACACCTACTTTGCCACTGCCCTGCTCTTTGTAGGACTCGACAAATGTACTTAGGATCAACATATTTTTCATTCTTGAAGGACATTGCTTACAAAAGTCTGAACGGCTTGTTAAAACTCGCGATGGACAAAACAGACAGAAAACACTATGGCCCCTAAAAGAGAGTCAGCACTACCTAACCTAACCTACCCCTGTGCAAAACTATCGATGATGATTGCCTCTATAGAGATTTTAGAAAGGCACTGTCGATACTACTGATAGTAATAGCCATAGGGATATTAGGGATATTCATACTTCTTCTTCTTAATTGGCGCGATTATCTCTTAAACGATTTTGGCCGAGTCTGCCAAAGCGCGCCAGTAGTTTCTTTCTCGTGCTAACGGTTCCAGTTGGAAATACCAAGTAAAGCAAAATCCTTCTCCACCTGATCTTTCCAACGCAGAGGAGGCCTTCCTCTTCCTTTCCTACCACCAGCTGGCACCATTTCGAATACTTTCAGAGCCGGAACTGCAGAATCTTTCTTTGAATGGATGGTTTCGTGTGTAGAAGTTCACGCAAGTGGCGAAAGTACCTTAATTCCAGTCACTTGGGAGTAGCCAGGACGATTATTCTTCATATGATCTAAGCAGCTCACAACTTCCGGACTTCGCCCAAGTATACTCTGGGTAGGATATCTGGTTGTGCGCTGGGTATGGGACCCGCCACGTCAAAATTTCCCGTAATGAAAAGAAAGAGGTGTTCATACATATTGCAAAAAAATCCATATTGTAGAAACAGGAACTTACTTGTGCCAGTTCGTTGCAAAACATAAAGAACATCTAGTTTTAATCTCTATTTTTTTATCTGTAGCTTTAACCTTTGGTTATTTATCCCCTTCTAACCCTTTCAATCGCAGGAGAGTTTCTGTTGTGTTATATCAATGCATGACGGCATAGTGCTCTTCACTACACCCAGCATAACAGATGTGCTCGGTTTTCCACGTGACATGTGGCTGGGACGTTCATTCATCGATTTCGTACATCCTAAAGACCGTGCCACCTTTGCTAGTCAAATCACTACCGGCATACCAATTGCAGAGTCCCGCAACAGCGAGCCCAAGGATGCGCGCACCACCTTCTGTGTGATGCTACGCCGTTATCGCGGCTTAAAATCTCGAGGTTATGGCGTCATTGGACGCCCGGTTAGCTATGAGCCATTCCGTTTGGGACTCACATTCCGTGAAGCGCCCGAAGAAGCGCGTCCCGACAACCTGGTCTCGAATGGAACCAATATGTTGCTAGTCATATGTGCTACGCCCATTAAGAGCTCCTATATTGGTATGTATAGATATTTGGTTTGATATTTGTTGGCTCACTTACATTTGCGCACTCGATTGCACTTCCCGTTTCAGTGCCAGATGAAATACTCTCGCGCAAGAGTCCGAAATTCTCAATACGACACACAGCAACGGGTATCATTTCACATGTGGACAGCGCTGCGGTGTCGACGTTGGGCTATTTACCACAAGATCTGATTGGACGTACAATATTTGACTTTTACCATCCAGAAGATCTGATGGTTTTAAAGGAAATCTATGAAACTGTCATGAAAAAGGGACAAACAGCGGGCGCTTCATTCTGCAGCAAGCCGTATCGTTTTCTGATACAGAACGGTTGCTATATACTGATGGAGACGGAGTGGACAAGTTTCGTAAATCCGTGGTCCCGCAAACTGGAATTTGTTATAGGCCATCATAGAGTATTTCAAGGTAAGCGATAAAGTGAAGTGGCAAGCTGCAAATCACTTAGTGCAATCACTCATATATTTCCAGGTCCGAAGCATTGTAATGTTTTCGATTTGACGCCGGCCAACAAGCCAAAACTTTCTGATGAGGTGCGTAGTCGCAATATGCGCATAAGGGATGATATACTCAAATTACTCGAGGAAACCATATCGAGACCTTCGGACACGGTAAAGCAGGAGGTTTCACGTCGTTGTCAAGCGTTAGCTTCCTTCATGGAAACTTTAATGGATGAGGTCACGCGCACTGATCTCAAGCTAGAACTACCACATGAAAACGAGTTGACCGTCTCTGAAAGAGATTCGGTAATGTTGGGCGAGATATCACCACACCACGACTACTACGATAGCAAAAGTTCAACGGAAACGCCGCCTAGTTACAACCAATTGAATTATAATGAAAATCTTCAACGTTTTTTTAACAGCAGGCCTGTCACCGCGCCCGTCGAAGACGATCCCATGAAGAACGAGAAATCTTACAGTATTTCGGCCGATGCACGAAATACACTGAGTCCGGTGCAATGTTTCGAAGGTAGTGGCGGTAGTGGGTCGTCGGGAAATTTTACCTCCGGCAGCAACATACACATGAGCAGCATTGCAAACACAAGCAACACCGGCACCTCATCGGGCAGTGCCCAGCTGGTGACATTGACCGAATCGCTATTGAACAAGCACAATGATGAGATGGAGAAATTTATGCTGAAGAAACATAGAGAGGCGCGTGGTCGTTGTGGCGAGAAGAGTAAGAAGGTTTCAGAGAAGGTGATGGAGTATAGCGGACCGGGGCATGGACTAAAGCGAGGCGGCTCACATTCTTGGGAGGGCGACGCCAACAAGCCGAAACATCAGCACACGAACGTAATGGATGCGCAACGCGAATATGTAGATCATCACAACTTGGCGGTGAGTTCGAGCAACAAAGCTTACGGTACACTACAAACGACGCTGGGCGGTACATCGTACGCTGCAGCCGGTCTCTCCTGTTCGCGCAACGTTAATCTTTGGCCACCCTTCTCCGTCGGTCTCACATCTTCGCACACGTCGCAAACTGTGGCGCAAAGCGGTTTCACACCTCAACACAGCATCTTTCCGACTTTCTACTACATACCAGTGACAGCGACTGCCGCAACACAAGCTCCAGCAAAGCCAGCCGTGTCCGATATGCCAAGCACGTCGGCGCAAGCGCTGCCGTTGCAATACATGACTGGACTTATGTATCCTCACCCGTCTCTGTTTTATACACATCCTGCAGCGGCAATGATGTACCAGCCCATGTCCTTTTCGAATATTGGCAACTCGCTGGCGTTGTCCGAGCAGTCGAGCAGTACGAACGCTTTTAAAACGGTTAGTGGATGAAATAAATAAATTTTTACGGTATTAATTTTGCGTTATTAACTCGCAGAGTCAACCGGTTATGCTAGCTCCAACGCCAACGAAGACGCAAGGCGCTTTCCATTCCATCACACCAGCTCAACCCCAACGTCCATCGTCGCAGGCGACGTCTATAAAGGCCGAACCGGGTTCGAATATGGTGAGGGAACTTTAAGCCTTGGTTAAATTAAATATTTTGTATTATTAGTATTATTTATTATTATTATTATTTTTAATTTTTATGTGCACCTATGAAGGCACCTTCGGATTCCTCCAAAAGGGGTATAGCTGACTCGCCAATTCCATCGGTTGTTGGCGATTACGTTTCGGATCAACACAATCCAAATGATCTGAAGGTGCGTAAGTTGAAATTGGAGTTTTTGTTTGTTTTTTTGTTGTAAATAAAATCGGAAGATATTTAATTTTTAGGCCCAATTGGTATTAAACCAGTATTTCATATAATTTTTATGATTATGTTTTTTAGCCCAATACAGACAGCAATGGAAACAGCGACGACATGGATGGTTCCAGTTTCTCGTCTTTCTACTCATCTTTTATAAAAACAACCGATGGATCGGATAGCCCGCAAGAAAACGATAAGGAGGGAAAACATCGAAAATATAAAGTATGTTTTTAGCTCAGTAATGCAATGCAGTTGATATTCACTATAGTTAAGAAATAGATAGAAAAATGTAGCCGATTCTGGATAAGTGTATGCTAGGCCTGTAATATTCTCTGTCAGAAAGTCAAGCCAAGGCTGTAAATTTTTTGTTAACAACAGAGATGGCCGCCGTAGCCGAATGGTTGTTACGAGACTACCATTCCGAAATGCCTAGTCTCGAATCCACGTGCTTGAGCACCAAACAATAGAAAAAGTTTGGACCAACTTCCGAGTGTATTTCTGCCATGAACAAACTCCTCCTTAAAATAGTCGGTCCCTCCACTTGTAGAACGACCTAGAGACGCACGCCCCAAATAGGAGGAGGAGCTGGGTCAAACACCTAACAGAAGTCTACGCCTCAATTATTTATTTAATTGGAAGATGAGGCAGAGCCGATCCCGCACCTTTTGTACTGTTGTTGTTGTTGTTGTTGTAGCAATATACTGAACCCCATCAGTGTTATGTAGATCACCGGTCATCTTCGTCTAGTTCATCTGACAGGTTGGGTCCAGAGGCAGAGGAGTGTTAGATGAGTAGGTTTGATGGGGCATCTGAAAAGGCGGTTAGTGGGGTGTGGGGTGCCTTCATATGCTGGATATATGTTTAGTACTCGTGTGTCGGGATAGATTTTGGATAGTTAGGAGTTTAACCTACTACAGTAGCCAATACGTAATTGTGCCAAGATTGAGCGGATCTCTCGGGGTAGCAGGAGCCTTTCATCTGCTATGGGTGGTGATTGGACGCCGATAACGACATTCGGTGGTCGACAATTTAATAAGGTGGTAAGTGTCTCCCGATGAATGCCGTTTAATGTATGTCTAAACACCGTCCGGTCCAGTAGCTGTCGGTTTGTTTTGTCCTGAATCTCGTCAGCGTAATTGAAGAGGTGTCTTCTGACGTGCCTGGGAAGTGGTAGCATCCTAGCAGAAATTGCTTGCTGAACAGTTTGTTGTGCTCCTTCAAAGGGAGCATCTGAGCCTTGTTATGTAGGTGTTGTAGTGGGCACATCAGGAGGCATCTCGTCGCTGTCCAAATAGCGTGGATTTGGCATGTCTGAAGCTTAGTCCACTGCAAATCACTAGTTCCAGGCGATCAGATAGGCGCAGCGTAATTTAGAACCGGCTGGTCAATTGCTTTAAATGTCGTCTAAAAACATTTTTTTGTCTTTGCCCCAACTACTGCCGGCTGGCGATTTAAGGACCTTGTTGCGATTTTAGGCTTTAGTGGGAATTGCGGTTGTGTGCGCAGAGGAGCGCAAACTGTCAAAAGCTAACACCCAAGATTTTGGAGTTGTTAACAGTCGGTATTGGTGTGTCGTCGACTTTGACCTTGAACTGTAGTTTGACCTCCTTTGTCCAGGTGGTAAAGAGAGTCTCCGTAGACTTAGTGGGGGAAAGTTATAGATTCCTTGCAGTGCAGAAGCAAAAAAGGGCAGGTGAGGTAGTCGTTTACTTTGGCGCACAGGCCATCAGTGGCATTGCCCGACGCCATTATCGTACAATCGTCAGCGTAGGAGTCCAGGGAAACTCCCTCTGGTGGCTGGGTGAGCTTCGATAAGTAGAAGTTGAAAAGCAAGGTTGAAATGACACCACCCTGCGGGACACCTTACTTTATCTTCCTCTGTTTAGAAATTTCGTCGCAAACCTTTTGTTACCTTTTGTGCTATTGTCCTGCTCCATCTAGACAATTTTAGGTAGACAATTCTTTGCTCGTAATGAATTGGAAGATCTTAGTTCTGTGGGAGTCAGGTGTAAAATTTTTTAAAAGGATACACTGGTTTTAAGAGAGATAAGGACAAGCTCCCCACGTGGCATCTCAATGGGCTATGAGTCTGAGTGTGTCCCACAGTACACAACCGCTTCAACCTAACCTAACCTAACTTTGCGTCGGCGATAAATACATACACAAATACGTATACATTTATTATTATTGATTGGCTGTTTGTGCACTGCGACCTGAATAGATCTATTGTGCAGCCATGTAGCCTACTCAAACAGTTGTAGGCTATTAATAAATCCTAAAACTGCTGTAGGCTTAATTTCTGGCAGGAGGTTTGGATCTATAGTCTCATTTCCCAGGTAATTTAGTCTGCGTCGTGCCACTGCTGGGCAGTCGCATAGACCGAGTTCTGCTGTTTCTTGTGCCTCTTGGCAGAGTCTACAGGAATCGTTTTCTATCGCATCTATATTCTCATGAGATAATTAAGTTTACAGTGTCCTGTTAGTAGTTCAGTGTAAAGTTTTTGTCTATTCTGCTTAGGTTAAGGATTGCTTCTGCCATTATCCGTTCTGGATCTATGAGTCAGTTCGATTGCCGCATGCCCGATTGGGCTCTCCAGTAATCGAATAGGCATCGTTATTCCCGCTATCGCAGAAAGGCACTTTTGAAGCTGTTATTTTCCCCGTAGAAAGGTTTAGGACCTATAAAGGGAGTGTTTGCCCCCTTTTTCGTTAAAGTGTCCGCAATTTCATTCCCTTCGTGCCCCTCATGTCCCGGAACCCACATCAAGGTAACAGAGTTTCTTGGTGCTAGGGTGTTGAGGTTTTTAAAACATTCCCAGATCAGCCTTGATTGGGATGAGAAGCTATCTAGGGATTTTAGAGCTGCTTGACTGTCAGAGAGAATGTTAATATTGTCACCGCGCGTGCCTCTCCGTCGACATTCTCTGGCACACAGCTCTAAGGTGATGACCTCCGCCTGGAAATTGGAAGTGGTTTTCCCCAGTGCAATTGCTTTTTTGAAATGTGGTCCGACAATTCCAGCCCCGGCACTACGGTCTTCCATTTTGGACCCATCAGTGCCCCCCACAACTGTGCGCCCTGTTTTAAGAATATTTCATTGTTTCTCCACGGTCAGTAAATTTCTTGGAGAATTCTAGTTTCCTTTGCATCTTGTCGTGAACTGCTAGGCACAGAGAATTCAGGATTGAACCCAGAATCCTTACATGCCTTGTAAGATTGCCTTCTTTTAGATGGAATAGATTAGGAAGCCTTAGGCTGCACTGATTGCCGTTCCTTTGGCTACAAGATATAGTGGAATGAGTCCAGTGACTATTCCTAAAGCCGTTGTGGGGCATGTTCGCATTGCTCTCGTTACGCTCAGACAGGCTATTCTGTATACCTTGTTAAGTGTTATCTGAGGCTTAGGTGTGCCCACTTTTGGTCACCGTAGGTGACGTAGCCGAATGGGTTGGTGCGTGACTACTATTCGGAATTAACAGAGGGAACAGAGGTTCGAATCTCGGTGAACCACCTAAATTAAGAAAAACATTATTCTAATAGCGGTCGCCCCTCGGCAGGCAATGGCAAACCTCCGAGTGTATTTCTGCCATGAAAAAGCTCCTCATAAAAAAAATATCTGCCGTTCGGCGGCTTGAAACTGTAGGTCCCTCCATTTGTGAAACAACATCAAGACGCACACCACAAATAGGAGGAGGAGCTCGGCCAAATACCCAAAAAGGGTGTTCCCGCCAATTATATGTATATATAGATGGTCATTGGCACTATTATTGTCTTATAAGACCATGTCATCATCTTTAGCCGCAGACCCTATGTTTTACCGTAAAGCCTTTGGCATACGTATACTACGCTCTAGGCTTTATTTGTGATGTACGATAAGTGATTTTTCCAGGTCAAGGTTTTATCAAGGATTACTCCCAGATAAAGTTAAGTCGGCGTCCCCTAGCTTAAAGGATCCCTAGACTTAATTTCCTTCTTCGGGTGAAGGGCATCATCCATGTTTTGTTCGGATTTAGCGGAAGTTCTTTCTCCCGACACCAGTTTTGCGTAATGTCGAGAGCTAGTTGCATGCGATCAGTTATAGTAGAGTCATATTTGCCTCTAACCATGATGACTAAATCATCAGCATTGCCCTGAACTTCGTATCCGAGATCGGCGAGAGTCTGTAGGAGCTCTTGAATGATCAATAGCCAAAGGAGCGGTGATAAAACGCCTCCTTGGAGGCATCCTGTGGTTGATTTGACACATCATCTTTTTGGTCCAGTTTCAAAGATTGTCGTTCTATTCCTCAGCATATTGAGAACCCACGTTATGATTAGTCTATTATTATTCCATAGTTGGCATGGAAATTGGGTTTTAATTCTCTCCCTTAATTCTCGCCTTCCTTTCAGGTGCAAGGCGACTCCAAGTCAATGGACAATGCAGAAGAAGACCAAACGTTACATGGTGATGGCTAAAAACGCGTAGAGCACATGAGCTTCGCATCAAACTGATGAAGACAAGTATTGAGGCAACGTGACGACTAGTAAGCGGCAATTTTATTTACAAAAACCACCCCATACAAGTGCACTTTGCAAGAAAATTCGTACGACGAAAAAAGTGTAAGTGTGGCATACAAAATCACTTTGGTACATCTTTTAAAATATGATTTACTTTATTCCGAATTGCAGATTAGCGTAAATAATGCGGCTGGCATGCAATTAAATGCTGAGAATCACAATTTTTCCAAGGCGACATAACGAATGAGACAACACATACTGCGTATGGCGTACTATTTATACAAAAAGTTTATACAAAATAAAAAAAAAACCAACAAACTTTACTCTGTTACGAAACGCAGTGGAATAAATAATAAACATAGAATATATTTGTAAAAAAACAAAAAAACAGCGCTTGTGCAACATGCAACCTTTCATTTTCGTTTCTTTTTCGGATTTGCGCTACAACTCTCCGATTTCTCCTTGAGACAGGGAATCTTAGCTGACTGCTTTGTTGTCTGAAATTGTTGCAAATCGGCACAAAATAGCACCGCTTGCGCCCAACCCGCATACGGGCCGTAAACTGTGCGCAAATGATTTGCGATCTCTTCATAAATGCGCGGCGTCACTGTCTTCACCTTCGCCAATTGTTGTCGCATGTAAACAGTTTGTGCAATTTTATAAATGTGCGTGTCGATAGGCACTGCCTCCAGGTGGCCCAACGACATAAGACAAATGCAATCGGCAACTTTGTAACCAATACCAGGTAGACGTACCAATTCGTTACGCGCGTCGGCATAGGACATGGCACGAAGCTTGTCAAACCACGCTTCGCCACCGAAGTCGACAATTTTCGCAATAGTCTGGGCGATGAATTTTGCACGATAGCCAAATTTGGCTTCACGTAGCATGAGTTCCAGCTGCATGGAATATATTTGGGGTTTATGAAAAAAGTAAGAAAAATCTTGCAATAAGTGGATGCATACCTCTTTTTGATTTTCCAGCAAAACTGCTAAAGTTGGGAATGTATATTCCTCGTGTTCGTTGAAGTGTCCGATGCGCTGGCCATACTTGGAGCAAAACCAGTCAATCATTGTTGAAATTCTATAAACACACGTAAAAGATGTGAAAATGGCAACAATAAGAAGGCAAAGGAACTAATTAATTTTTTCGTTCTCACGACAGTTGTTTATATCCGACCAAGGACTGTCACTTCAGCAGCATTCCCCGTATATAAAGGGTGGTTAAGTTTTAAGGGCCGGTGTTGATTTGAATAAAATACAATTTTTTTAGGAAATTATTGTCATTTCTCTTTATTATGATAATATTAGTACGGCTTAATTACGTATGGAACAAAATATAGGCCAAATGGCCGCCTCGGCGGCACAGCTCCATCCGATGATCCAAATTTTCGATGACGTTGAGGCATAATTGAGGTTCTATGCCGTTAATGTGCTGAATTATCTCATCCTTTAGCTCTTGAATTGTTGCTGGCTTATCGACGTACACCTTTTCTTTCAAATAAGCCCAAAGAGAGAAGTCCAACGGTGCCGCTGACGTTTAGGTGTGGTTCACATTCAACATCGGCCTTGAGATTTAATCACCCTTTATATGGGGGATGTAAGGATGTAGTTTGGTTTACAGTTTCGTTTCACAAATTTATTTTAGGATTTTTTTTTTGGAACAAAATTAAAACTACAAAAAACCACTAAATTTTCTATTTGAAAATTTTTTTAAGCTGAAACTAGGAACCCAAAATGGAGGTTAGGAAATGGTGCAGATGGTAACGTCTCTTTTATTTTGAGAATTTTATTTTTTTATTCATAAAAAAAATAAAAACTTTTTTTTGCCATACGAGGTTCGTTCAAAAAGTTGTCAGCCTTCAAAAAATGGTCTTAACATGGACAATGCACACAGATATAGCCCGTTCTACTAAACCAATTTTGATGAAATAAAATTTAAATGGCATAGAATTGATGTCGTTATCGTGTGAACTACCATATTTCAGGGGGAAAAAAATTTTACATTTTTTTTGGACCTTTAAAGTAAAAAATGGGTAAAAAAAACGGTTTTCCTCTTTAAACGTTTGCGATTTTGTCAAATTTTCTTTTGAAGTTCAAACGATACCGATATTCATACTGATTAAGAACCTTTTTGTCTTTTTGATTTCAGACACCTGTGAGTCCCGGAATCCGTGTCGCCAGCGACATACCTCTTTTTGTGAAGATAATTTTTCGAAGGCTTACAAATTGTTGAACGAACCTCGTATGGCTAAAAAGCAATTTTATTTTTTCAAAATGCATAAAAAAATCAAATACTGAAAACAAAAATAAAAAATCTCTTTTCGTTTCCGTTTTACACGCTTTAAACACCCAAAAAACACCATTTCAAATAAGGCGAGGGCCCGAACCAAGCAAAAAAAACAAACGGTTCTACGTAATCGGAACGACCCGGCCAGGGTCTATCAATTGTTCAATGCTTTTCGAGTTAAATATTTTTTTATTTCTTTTTGGTTATAATTTCAATGTCTTTTGAGTTAAAGTTTTTTTATTTCTTTTTGTTATAATTTCAATGTCTTTTGAGTTAAAGTTTTTTTATTTCTTTTTTTATTTTTCAATGTTTTTCGAGTTAAAATTTTCTGTTATTTCTTCTTTTTTAATATTTTCAATGTTTTTCGAGTTTACATTTTTTTCTTATTTCTTTTTTTTTTAATTTTCAATGTTTTTCGAGCTAAAGTTTTTTTGACATTTCTTTTTTTTTATTTTTCAATGTTTTTCGAGTTAAGATTTTTCTATCATTTCTTCTTTTTTAATAATTTCTATGTTTTTCGAGTTGAAGTTTTTTTGTTATTTCTTTTTCAATGTTTTTCGAGTTAAAATTTTTCTGTTACTTCTTCTTTTTTAATATTTTCAATGTTTTGCGAACTAAAATTTGTCTGTTATTTCTTCTTTTTTAATATTTTCAATGTTTTTCGAGTTAAAATTTTTGTAATTTCTTTTTTTTTAATATTTTCAATGTTTTTTGAGTTCAAATTTTTTTGTTATATTTTTTTTTTAATAATTTCAATGTTTTTTGAGTTAAAGTTTTTTTATTATTTCTTTTTTTTTATTTTCAATGATTTTCGGGTTAAAGTTTTTTCTTTCTTTTTCAATGTTTTTCGAGGTAACATTTTTTCTTATTTTTTTCAATGTTTTTTTCGATCTAAAATTTTTCTGTTATTTCTCCTTTTTTTAATAGTTTCAATGTTTTTCGAGTTAAAATTTTTTTGATATTTCTTTTTTTTGCGTTAAAATTTGTCTGTTACTTCTTTTTCTTTAATATTTTCAATGTTTTTGGAATTAAAGTTTTTTTGATATTTCTTTTTTTTATTTTTCAAAGCTTTTCGAGTTAAAATTGCTTTGTTATTTCTTCTTTTTTAATAATTTTTTTCGAGTTAAAGTTTTTCTGTTATTTCTGTTTTTTTAATATTTTCAATGTTTTTCGAGTTAAAATTTTTGTTATTTTTTTTAATATTTTCAATGCTTTTCGAGTTAAAATTTTTCTGTTAATTCTTATTTTTTTAAATTTTCAATGTTTCTCGAGTAAAATTTTTCTGTTATTTTTTTTTTAATATTTTCAATGTTTATTTATTTATTTATTTATTCAGAAATTCAGAAAAAATCAAAAAATTGTCATCTAAATTTCGAACTTTTTAGTATGGAGATTTCTGGAAAAGAAATATATATGTATATATATTTTTGTTTTTGGGTTGTAACAGATCTAACCGCGAAAAATTCAAAGAGCACTCCATTTTAGTTTTCCAGAACACGATCCTTCCGGGAAAATGTTTGAAAGAAATATTTAACATTATCTACATTTAATGAAGAGAGAAATACGAATAATGTATTGTCATTCATATCAGAGAAAAGTAGAAAGAAACTCTATTGGGTAGTCTCTTCGACAGCAAACTTCTGCCACTCCTCCCATAAAACATCTTTCAAGAGCTCTTCTTTGCTTGTAATTCGGTATTTCTTTGTATTTCTTTTCAGAAGCGCCCATAAATATTAGGGTTTAAGTCTGGCGTTTGTGGAGGCTATTGGCAATAGCTCGGGGATATTATAGAGAACCCACCTTGTGTTTTAAAATATCCAAAGAAGCCAACTTATCCATTGTTGAATCAATAAACTGCCATTTTTCCATGCCACCATTTATTTTCTTTATTCAGCGCTGTACGAGAGTTCCTCGCCATAATTTGATATTAAATATGCAAAATCTGCTTTCATCTGAAAAACAACTTTATAGACTTAGCTTAGAGTGAAAAGTTGCTGGGCACAATTGGTTAAAAGACTAGAATAGAAAGACTGAATAGAAACGATTAGAAATAAAAAAAGTTCTTTGATATTTTAAGAAAGAATACATTTTCTTATTTTTCTTGCTTCTTGCATTAAAATATACATTTTTAGGAAAATTGGAAAAGTGAACTTAACAACTCTAAGTTCGCGATATGATTTACTGTCTGCAACCTGCGATTTCAAGACAAAAATAAATGTTTCTTTTTAACAACACCACTGCCCTTTGGCAGCTATTAACGGATATTGGATATTAGCAAGAATTATAGAAAGAAGATTCTCTCTCCATCGTGGGATATAAGTATATTTTTATTTTTATAGAAAACCCAATAATTGAAAATAATAAATTAATTTAAGAAAAATTGTTTACTCTCTTACGAAATGAAGGGGTTTGTAGTAGTGCCTCTTTTCTTTTTTTAAGAGGTAAACGACATTTTTTTATCATTTTTTTACTCATTACTCCTCTATGAAGTAAACTCTTTACTCATAGGGCATTCAATGTAACAGGAACACAAAATGCACACAAAAATATAGGGAGCAATTGGAAGAAATCGTATACACTCAAGTGAGTACTGCGGGGATACTCGAATGACGTTGCCAAATTCTAGTAAAGTAGTTAAATTACTCCGTTGTAGTTACATACATACATACATATATAAGGGAAAGCTGCTGAAGTCATAGTCCTAGGCGTAATATAAATCCGCGTCGTTCCAGTTACGTGGAACCAACTATCGTGCGAAGGCTAATTGCTCCTTTTTATTGTCTTGTTTAAAAAAATATTGGAGTGATGCATCATAAGTCAGGAACAAATAGGACAAACTTCCGAATGCCCATAAATTATTATTTGCATGACACTTGTTGGTGTTGTTGTAACAGCATAACCATTATCCATAATTGTTTGGGGAATGCTACTGGAGTAGCAGCCCTTGGTCGGATATGCATCCGGGTCGTTTCGAAACTGTAGCTGACTTTCCTCATCAAGAAACTAAACAAACAGTGTTCAATATTAGTCATGCATACCTTTTAATGTGATTATTTTGACTGCAAATAAACGACAATATATTCTCGAGTGGTTCCTGATCCAGCACACGCACCGCTTTCATGTGCGGCGTGATAGATGCAAAGTGTTCGTGCGCTGCACGCCAACTCTCCAAATTTTTATTTAAATCAAAGTCCAGGCGCAAATACCGTCGCAGTAGATCTCTAAAATACTCATTTTTGCAGGATTTCTTATTGAACATCCCTCGCGCTGGATACACTTTGTATAAAATAGAAGCAGCACTTTGGCTCAACTGCCAAAATGCATTGTAGGCCACTCCATGCAATTCTGGCAACTTGGATGCAGTTGATTGTTCTAATTTCCTCCAGCTGCAATAAATAATTAATTAATAATGTGGTACAAATTGCAAGCACTTACTCTAACCGAAAACTTTGTCCACCCAGTAGGGTGACTTCCAAATTCGCCTGGCTTTCGGGTATTGCGATTTCGCCGCTGAAGCAATGGTCCATTTCGGGGCAGTAGGAGATGTAATCACCCGCCTTTTGCTTAAATTTAATTCGAAATATTTGTTTAAACGCTAAGATTGGAACAGCTGAGCGGGATTTACTAATCATATTGACTAAACAGTGTTGCGAAGCGCTCAAGTAAAATTTAAAGTAAAAAAAAAAACAAAGAAAAAGTATAGCTCTAGTGACTGAACTGATTGGAGTGACTTCAGTTCAATCGGAAGCTTTTCAAATATTTTAGCTAGTTTCTGTGGAATAAGTGTGGTCACTGCACACAGAGTTAAAAATTAAATGGAAGACCCTTTAAAGATTTTATTATAGGCTGTGTTCTCAATGACTAGTTAGTATAATCTTTAACCGGTGGTAATTGACCGAATGATGACTTGAAATGGCAATTCCATATGCACCAAGGTCTAGACAGCTGGCATTATATTACTTCAATAATTGATGGTTAGGTTAGGTTAGGTTGACCTGGCTAGCTGAAAGCAATCTCTTAGACCTATTAGTCCTTAATGGTAGCAGATGTAGCTTGACTCTTAGGTTTCCTTGTAGTAGGCTTCAGATCGTTGCGGATAATTTACAAAATAATCAACAAAACCTTAATGGCGAATACACGAAAACTCCATATTGGCTGATTTCTTCTATAATTTATGTTTTTGTATTTTATGCTACAGTCCTGAGTGCTTATCTCTGTCATTTGTTTGTTTTGTTTTCCTAATAATTTAAAGTTGACAAGAAAAGAAATCAACTGCAAATTTTTTAAAGCACCGATTAAAAAATACTAACATCACGAGCCAATCGAATAAAATGTTAAAAAAGTCTTGCTATAAGATTTGATAATTTTTCATTTCATAACTAAACAAATTAACTACAATAATTAAAAGCCTCTGAAATAATTTTTTAAATTTTTTTCTGTTGCATTTTTTCAGCAGATATTCGATAGCCAATCCTAGAGAAATCACTCTTATATCCATCTTTCGATTATGTTCGAATTAAGTGTTTAATCAGACATTGGGAAAATAGCCTAATAGCCTAGACAAACGGTGGCGTTAATCGGGATTAACGACTTAATTCGGAATTATCTCAGGAATTAAAGGCAGCTAATGTCGATCGGCAACTAGCTTTAATTCTCATAATTTAAACGGATAAGAAGAATATTCCGAAATATTTCAGTTAAAATCTACGGTGAATGAAAAATTATGTAACTTTTAAAGAGAAGAACAAGAAAGACTATTCAAAATCACATTACTTGTTTTGATATTTTGGAGTAATTTGAGAAATTGCAAATTCAAAATTATTTTAAAATAAATAATTTTAATTTTTCTTTTTTTTAAGCTTAAATAACAAGCCAATATATAATTGGTGCGTACCACCTTTCTGGATGTTTGGCTGAGCTTCTCCTGCTATTTGTGGTGTGCGCCTTGATGTTGTTAAGCCAACTCCGTACGGCAGATATTTTTATGAGGAGCTTTTTTTAATGGCAGAAATACCCTCGGAGGTTTGCCATTGCCTGCCGAGGGGCGATCGCTATTAGAAAAAACTTTTTCTTAATTTTGGTGTTTCACCGAGATTCGAGCCTACGTTCTCTCGCGAGCTCCGAATAACAATAGAAATGTTAAATAAACAAAAGGATAACGTAAAGCTAGCAGCGGAGGCTATCAGCTGGAGAAGTAAATAATTATTTCTTAGTATCAGGGAAGCTATTGCCCGTATTTGTTGCCTGTGGTTCATCTTTTGCTGACAAAGCTATCCAATAAGCAAATCAGCTGTTCACTAATTGGTGTAACTACCGTCTGTCACACCACAATTTTATTCAGAATTAACTGCGCCGGTAATACCGATTAACTCCGTCTGTCTGGTTTAGCTATATGATATAATATATATGCATATGAATTTATTCGTTGCATGCCACTTTGCCCACATGCTGCTGCTTGAAATTAAAAACAGACAATTATACATTGAATGCCACCCCTGTATTTATGTACAGTTCACAGTAACGAACAAGAAGAAGTACATTCAGTCACACTTTTTCACATTTTTATTCCCTTTTCATACGTTGATTGGATTTCGTTTGGTTTGTTTGAGCTACGCGATAATCATTTGTAGTTTATTCGCAACGTGAATAGCAAAAGAATAAATTTAGGTATAAAATTCTTTGTGATTGCCTTAAAGCGAAGTTAAATCATATAAATAATGTGCAAAAAAATTGTAGTATAAATTCAAAAACATCGTTTTGAAACGTACTTCTGTATATACCAAAATCTGCACGGTAGTAAATGTATAACGCGAACAAGTGCAAGTGCCATACAAGCAAATATTTTCCTTTCGCAATAAGTTTTCCGCTTGCAGTTAAAAAAACAACGTTCTATTCCATATTCAGTGATTACAATTAGCTTAAAAGCAACAAATTTTTTGTGTGCAAGTGTGCAATAGGCAAATACGGAAGTCAACAAATAGCGAAAAAGCTAAATAGAAGTCAGACAAAGAAAATAAATAAATTTTGCAGTGTGTGTGTGGGAAACGAATAAATCGCCAATTTGTGAACGTGTATGTAACCTAAAGTAAAAGTTAAAAAAATAGGAACTTATCGAAATTAATAATATTATTAAAGTCTAGTGAATATTCATACAACTACATTGATGGAGTTTGAAAACACCCAGTTTTTAGAAGTAGCGGCGGAAACAACATCAGCTACAGTAGCCGCAGCGTCAGCAACAACTACAACTAAAGCAAAAGGTAATAATTGGCGATTTTGAGAATGTCCAAATGCAGAATTTAGGTATTCTTGTTTTAATGTACTGGTTGTCGTTTCAGATCTCACTGTCACTGAGCGCATGCAATCCGGTTCCGGCCGCTTAATGTCCAATGGCAATGAAATGACAACGGTAGGCTCGCAGACAGCGACCAACGCCGACACTTTGGAAAATAAACAAAACCCCCCGAAAATGCAGAAGCAGGCAATGTCTGCCGATGAGAGAAATGCAACAAAACGATCTCTAGTCATACTGGCCGCGATCTTTATTACGAGTTTATTCGCTATGGCCTACGTATACATGATATTTCCCGAATTGGATGAGTAAGTAGTAGTAGTTTGTTACGAGTCGATGGGGTGATCGCTTCAAAGTCATCAGCATACAAATTATTGTTGTGTTGCTTTTTGTCATTGGTTTGCGCCACTTGTCTTTTATTTGTTTAGTTTTATTTATTAGCATGTGTAAAATATTTGTCGTTTCATGCATGCTTTTGTACATATGTATGTACATTTCCACCCAGAAGGTACAAATCGTGTGTACATACATACATATGTCAGGTGCTATGGACAGGGATCGAAAATAAATGTGATCGAAATTTCGAATTTTCAAAAAGTCAGTCGGAAAGAATTTGCCTATTTAACATTTGTATGTGTGATGCTTGTTATGCAATGCAGAGAGATGGTTGCTAAAAAAGCCAAGTGATTTAATTTATTTCGTTCCCACGATAATCTTTAACGGAACGACCCGGATTTATATCGGGCTAAGGACTGTCACTGACAGGACGCGGCCGCCGTAGCCGAATTGGTTGGTGCGCGACTACTATTCGGAATTCACAGAGAGAACGTCGGTTCGAATCTCGGTGAAAACACCAAAATGAAGAAAAAGACTTTTTTAATAGCGGTCGCCCCTCGGCAGGCAATGCAAACCCCCGAGTGTATTTCTGCCATGAAAAAGCTCCTCATAAAAATATCTGCCGTTCGGAGTCGGCTTGAAACTTTAGGTCCCTCCATTTGTGGAACAACATCAAGGCGCACACCACAAATACGAGGAGGAGCTCGGCCAAACACCCAAAAAGGGTGTACGCGCCAATTATATACATATATATATATAAGGACTGTCACTCCAGCGGCATTCCCCGTATATGTTTGAGAAATGCATATGCTGCTACAACAACATTTAATTATATTTTTTTTTTACCTTCATAATTAACGGTAATTTTTGGATTATTTTAATCAAAATACTTAATTAAGTCTTCCCACAAATTAATTTTTTAATTGAGCATGAACTTTGTAATTGACATTTCCACACAAGCTCGAGTAAACTGAACAGTTCCGAACTTCATACCGTCCACAAAGTGGCTCTCAAATTCACCACACCCGAATCCGATGGATTAATCTCTTTGGGCCATTTTGGAGATCAAAGTCCGAACTAAAAGATTCACCAGTCTCCTGGCGCTGAAAAAAGCCATTGTCTGCTCTTCTCTTCTTAATTGGCGCGATAACCGCTTACGCGATTTTGGCCGAGCTTAACAAAGCGCGCCAGTCGTTTCTTTCTCGTGCTAACCGGCGCCAATTGGACACACCAAGTGAAGCCAAGTCCTTCTCCACCTGATCTTTCCAACGCAGAGGAGGCCTTCCTCTTCCTCTGCTACCACCAGCTGGTACCGCATCGCACACTTTTAGAGCCGGAGCGTTTGTATCCATTCGGACGACATGACCCAGCCAACGAAGCCGCTGGATCTTTATTCGCTGCGCTATGTCTATGTCGCCGTAAAGCTCATACAGCTCATCGTTCCATCGCCTGCGATATTCGCCGTTGCCAACGTGCAAAGGTCCAAAAACCTTACGCAGAATCTTTCTCTCGAACACTCCAAGCGTCGCTTCATCGGATGTTGTCATCGTCCAAGCTTCTGCGCCATACGTTAGGACGGGCATGATGAGAGTCTTGTAGAGTGTTAGTTTTGTTCGTCGAGAGAGGACTTTACTGCTCAGTTGCCTACTTAGTCCAAAGTAGCACTTGTTGGCAACAGAGATTCTATGTTGGGTTTCAAGGCTGACATTGTTATCGGCGTTAATGCTGGTTCCTAAATAAACGAAGTCTTTTACAACCTCGAAATTATAACTGTCTACAGTGACGTGAGTGCCGATACGCGAGTGCGCCGACTGTTTGTTTGAAGACAGGAGGTACTTCGTTTTGTCCTCGTTCACCACCAAACCCATTCGCTTTGCCTCTTTATCCAGTTTGGAGAAGGCAGAACTAACAGCGCGGTTGTTAAGGCCGATGATGTCAATATCATCGGCATACGCCAACAATTGTACGCTCTTATAAAATATTGTGCCTGAGCGATTAAGTTCTGCGGCTCGTACGATGCTCTCCAACATCAGGTTAAAGAAGTCACACGACAGCGAGTCACCCTGTCTGAAACCTCGTTTGGTATCAAACGGCTCGGAGAGGTCCTTCCCAATTCTGACGGCGCTGCTGGTGTTGAGCAACGTCATCTTACATAGCCGTATTAGTTTTGCGGGGATACCAAATTCAGACATAGCGGCATACAGGAAACTCCTTTTCGTACTGTCGAATGCAGCTTTGAAGTCGACGAAAAGATGGTGTGTGTCGATTCTCCTTTCATGGGTCTTTTCCAAGATTTGGCGTATTGTGAATATTTGGTCGATGGTAGACTTTCCATGTCTGAAGCCACACTGATAAGGTCCAATCAGTTGGTTGACGGTGGGCTTCAGCCTTTCACACAATACGCTCGCTAGAACCTTATAGGCGATATTTAGAAGACTAATCCCGCGGTAATTGGCACAAATTGCAGGATCGCCCTTCTTATGGATTGGGCAGAGCACACTTAAGTTCCAATCGGCAGGCATGCTTTCATCCGACCATATTTTGCATAGGAGCTGATGCATGCACCTTCCCAGCTCCTCGCCGCCATGTTTGAATAGCTCAGCCGGCAGTCCGTCGGCGCCCGCGGCTTTGTTGTTCTTTAGCCGTGATATTGCTATTCTCACCTCGTCATGGTCGGGTAACGGAACGACAATTCCGTCGTCAACGATTGGGGTATCGGGATCTTCACATTCTCTATGACATGCGCAGCTGTCACTGTTTAACAGGTTCGAGAAGTGTTCCCTCTATAATTTAAGATTGCTCTGTACTTCAGTCACCAGATCGCCGTCTTTGTTCTTACAGGAAAACGCCCCGGTCTTAAAACCTTCTGTAAGCCGCCGAACTTTCTGGTAGAATTTTCGGGCGTTGTTCCTATTGGCCAGCATCTCAAGCTCCTCGCACTCACGTATTTCGGCCTCTCGTTTCTTCTGTCGGATAATACGTCTCTCTTCCTTTTTCAGCTCTCTGTAGCGTTCCCACATGGCTCGCGTTGCGCCCGATCGCAGCGTGGCTCTATAGGCGGCATCTTTTCTTTCGGCGGCAGCATGACATTCCTCGTCGTACCAATTGTTTTTTCGGGCTCGCCGGAATCCGATTTCTTCTTCGGCGGCGGTACGTAGGGAACGAGAAATGTTGCTCCATTGCTCGTGCATGCCGGTGTGTTGGGCAATGCTCTCCGAGAGCAGGAGTGAGAGTCGAGTGGCGAATCTTCTGGCTGTCTGTTGTGATTGCAGCTTTTCGATGTCGAACATTCTTTGCGTAGGTAGATGTACGTTTTTTGCTGCACAGAGGCGTGTGCGCAGTTTGGCTGCAACAAGGTAATGATCCGAGTCGATGTTGGCTCCTCGGATCGTACGTACATCTAATACACTAGAAGCGTGTCTTCCATTTATCACAACATGATCGATCTGGTTTCGCGTTTTTCGATCAGGAGACAGCCAGGTAGCTTGGTGTATCTTTTTATGCTGGAATCTGGTGCTGCAGACTACCATGTTTCGGGCCCCGGCGAAGTCGATCAGCCTCTTTCCGTTACCGGATGTTTCGTTGTGCAGGCTGAATTTTCCGACTGTGGGACCAAAAATTCCCTCCTTGCCCACCCTGGCGTTGAAGTCGCCAAGCACGATTTTTATGTCGAGGCGGGGGCAGCGCTCATAGGAACGTTCCAAGCGCTCATAGAAAGAATCCTTGGTCGCATCGTCCTTCTCTTCCGTCGGGGCGTGGGCACAAATTAGCGAGATGTTAAAAAATCGCGCTTTGATGCGGATTATTGCGAGACGCTCGTCCACCGGAGTGAACGACAGTACTTGGCGACGAAGTCTCTCTCCCACAACAAATCCGACACCGAATTTGCGCTCCTTTACATGGCAGCTGTATTAGACGTCGCAAGGTCCTATGGTTTTCTTTCCTTGTCCCGTCCATCACATCTCTTGGATGGCAGTGATGTCAGCCTTTACTCTCGCGAGGACATCAACCAGCCGGGCAGAGGCACCTTCCCCATTAAGGGACCGGACATTCCAGGTGCATGCCCTCAAATCGTATTCCTTATTTCGTTTGCAGGGGTCGTCATCAGTGTTGGAAGTTCTCATCCGAGGCTTTGTTGCTGTTTTCATTGGGGGGGCTTTTTAAGTCGCGGGTCCCAAACCCAGCGCACAACCAGCTATGCTGGGATGCTTCGCCTTCTCACTTTAGCTCACTCCCGAACGGGTGTTCGGAAGCTAACCAGAGGATACGTGGGCTAATCCCGGACGTTGTGAGCTGCTTGGACCATATGTAGAAGAATCGTCCTGGCCACTCCCAAGTGAATGGCGATCAGTAACTTTCCCCACTTTCGTGGATTTCTACACATGGAACCATTGTCTGCTAGTGGACCAAAATACCTGCAAGTCACATTCGGCTTGCGACTAGTTTCTGGACCGTCTCAAGACCATAGTCGAGTCAAAAGGTGGACGTAACGAGCAAAAGTAAATTGATTCTGTATACATACATTTTTTACTTTGAATTGAATACAAGTAATTTTTCAAATTAAGTTTATGGCCTTTGTCGGACGCTGTAGGATTCAATCGGAAATTTGAACATTTCTTTGGTGAATTTCGCTATTATTAATGTCTTTGAACTCAGGTATTAGTTTGGGGCGAAAAGAAATCAATTATTTTTGTGTAAAATTTTTAAGCAAATGGTTTTAAACTGTTTTATGGTCGATCTTTAGCTCCCGGCGATGTAAGACTGCTAGCATGCCGATCAACTTCTATTATTTCTGTGATTTTATCGACATTTTCACGTTATAGACATCTTCTTTAACGTCAAAAATACCTGAACGGAATCGACGAAACCAAAATTGCACATAGTTAACTGCGATAGTATCAGCACCATAAACACCATTCCCAATTTCAGTGGCCTGACTTGCATTTTCCCCTTTATCAAAGGAAAACCGTAAAATGTACCGAATTTTTTTTTTGTTGACTTCCATTGTTGTTACGCACAACTGAATGGAAGAAACAAAAAATAGCAAAGGAATTTTTTTAGTGTGAAATGTCACCTTGATAACGAGCATAAACTTTAAAATGTTTGATCGATACTTTACGAGTTATAGATCAGTCATGGATTTAAATAATGGATTTATTTTTCCCCAAACTAATATTTAGTTTTTGTATGAGAACTTCGAGCTGCTCTGCCAGTGTGCGTCTGCAAGCAGGCAATATCAAACTTCCTAAAAAATATCTGCAATGAAAAATTTCTAATCGAGACCACTTAACATTCGGAAACACTTAAATTAAATTATTAACTGATCTGAACTAATTTAATTATCTTTTTGATGGCACCGAACAAAAAGCTGATAATTCTTCCTCTTCTCGACTAGCGCTGTAACCGTTTAAGCGATTGTGGCAGAGTTTCTGATTAGTTGCCTTAAATTCTGAAGATAACAAAATATCCCTAATGCGAGTACTGTTCAAAGAAAGTTAAAAATATTTAGATTAAATCTTTTGATACATTAAATCTGATTTTATTAGAAGTATTTTTGAATAGTTAATAATTCAACGATTCAGTAAGTGATTGAGGAGTAAAAAGTGCTAAGTCAATTAAGGTACTTTTGTGAAAAATCTACAGACATGTATAAGTACGTGTCCCTGTTCATGTATAAGTATTATACATATGTACATATGTATGTACAATATTTGATCAAATGTTCAAACAAGAATAATATTCTCCATTTAGGGTTATTAGCTTACATCATTGAACCTGTTCGGGTAATTAAAAGCAGAATTTCTAATTAAAATTTCCAAATAAATAAATGTTTCGTTCCCCCTGCTTATACCATGAAATATGGAGTAAAACGAGCGTTACGCTTTAAACTAGTAATTAAATTTATAAGTCTGTTTTGTTTTTTCTCCTTTATCAATGTTGTTAGGCAGGTGTATTTTCTTACATTTAAAAATAGAATTCATTTACGCCAAGTCCTTTTTCATGGAGCAAAAGTGGGTTTTGTTGGCTATGTTCCACACTCTTAGCACTAGTAAGAAAACTAAACTGTTTAAATAGAAAATAACTCCTCCTCCTCGTTCCACACATATGTACATACATACATATTTGTGTGTACTTGCATAATCCGTCTGTGCGCTGTTTAGTTTGCACAGGTGCAATCAAAGGGCGAAAATATTCAAAAGCATACACAATAATATATTTTTATTCAGAGCATTAATGTACGTAAATAGATACTTATGTACATACACACATACACACAAATAAAAGTACACTTTAGAACCCATTCACTTTCATCATTTAATCATGCTTAGTTTTTACTTTCAATTCGGTGCTTATCTGCATATTTTCCACTATCTTGACAAAAAAAGAAATTTGCTGAGAAGTGTTTAAATTTGGGCGGAATTTAATTTAGTATATGAGCGCAGTATCTCTTATAGAAGAGATGAGAGACATCGTTTCTTCCGCGTCTATTGGTTTAGAGCTCACAAAATTCTGCACATACCTACATACATACTCTTAATATATGCATATTTTATTTCATAAATCCATAATAATTTTAAAAATTTCAAAGGCTTGTATATGTGTACATTTCCTCTGCACAGTGGTCAGTTGGGCATAGTGCATGCACTAAATAATTATTGCAATAAGCTGATAGTTAAAAAACTGAGCATTTAGTGAAAATGAAACCCTTATTTTAACTACCACAAAAAAATTTCTGTTGTAGGCCAACAAACACGCGCAGCTCCCAAGCGGTCCCCCATCCAAGTACTAACCGCACCCGGCGCTGCTTAATTTCGGTGATCAGATTAGAACCGATGTTTTCAGCGTGGTACGACCGCCGTAGCCGAATTGTTGGTGTGTGACTACTATTCGGAACTCGGAGAACGTATGTTCGAATCTCCGTGAAACACCAAAATGAAGAAAACGTTTTTTTCTAATAGCAGTCGCGCTGCAGCAGGCAATGGCAAACCTCCGCGAGTGTATTTCTGCCATGAAAAAGCTCCTCATAAAAATATCTGCCGTTCGAAGTCGGCTTGAAACTGTAGGTCCCTCTATTTGTGAAACAACATCTAGTAGCACCTCCCGAATAGGAGGAGGAGCTCGGCCAAACACCCAAAAAGGCTGTAAGCGCCAATTGCGTACGAGTATAGTAGAGTATAATAATTCAAAAAATGCAACAAATTACATTTTCTTAATTTAAAAAATACAAAATTTTACATTTTCTTAGTTTAAGAAATAGAAAAATTTCTTCATTTAATAAATACAAAATTTTACATTTTCCTAAAATTTTTTTCTTTGTTTATTTAGTAGTTTCTATAAAACATTTGCATAATTTCAGTACTAATAATTTTGTATTCATGTTTAATTTGCTCATAAAACAATTTACTAAAATAAATAGATACTGCTTCATATAGACAAAAGGTCGTCATTTACAATTAATTAACAAAAACAACATAGAGTATTAGTGTTTCATATTTCGTTTGTCTTCCTTTGGACCATATGACTTCTTTCAACCGATTTTGCATTAAGTGTATAAATTTTTTAGTAAAATCAGAGCCGATTTTCTCCCACTCTTCCATTAGAACTTCCTTTAGTCTATTTTGTGATGTTTATCAAAATTCGATTTACCAAGGTGCCTTATAACGAGATTTCACTGTATATGTGCAGATAACAGTAATAAGTTTTTAAAAATTTACGAATTGGGTATCTTCAGGCTGAGTTCGACAACATTACAATTCGATATTCGGAAACATTCGGTAAACTTTCTAGATTTAAGCGCACTCGGCAATGTGACATATAAGCTAATTTGATTTCTGCAGATCTCATTGCGGTTTCCCATATTTAATCATTTAATGATCACAGTGTGTAGTTTAAAATACTACATACATACATATATGTATACATACATAGCATAATAGGCGCCTTAATAACCTTACAAATTTGGTAGCGGCTGATAACATTTATTACGCTACTAATTTGAAATTATTATCATTTTAATCGAATTCGTTATGTATTGGGTGTTTTTTAAGAGCTTAAGAACTTGAAATGATAATACAAAAGAGAAATTTTGCTGGAATGTTTTTTTTTTACTTTATGATGTAGTAAATAGTTGAATTTTTTTATTATATCTGGTTGATAATTTCGTGGCATTTTTTTTTTTTTAATATG
This sequence comes from Anastrepha fraterculus, assembly GCA_037575425.1. NCBI lineage: Eukaryota > Metazoa > Arthropoda > Insecta > Diptera > Tephritidae > Anastrepha > Anastrepha fraterculus. Next base: position 586,108 of record JAYXIM010005294.1, read on the forward strand.
AAATCCGGCCGCCTCAGCTGCGAGTTATATGGTCCAATCAGTCCAATTTTCGACAACTTTTTCCAACAAATTGGACCATCTGGCGTCTATGGTGGCTTTAATATTGGCTTGAAGAGTTGCTGGTTTGTCGGCATAAGCCAATGACTTCACATAGCCCCATAAAAAGCAATACAGAGGCATTGAATTGCATAAACGAGCAGCCGGTGAATCACTTCTGAAAGAAACTTGCCACCAAATCGATTTTTAGCCGCGCTGTTCTAGCTATAAAAGAAGTGGTTACATATCTAAATGCGGCTATAATAAGATCAAAGGTTGTACAGGAATGCCGAGCAGCCCTAAATGATATTAGCTTCGTATTGAAGGTCAACCTTATTTGGGTTCCGGGGCACAGGGATATTGAGGGAAACTGTAAAGCCGATGAACTGGCTAGGTACTGCTCTACAACTGCTCAGTGACAAAAGTACCATTGGGATGCCTATGGCCACGAGTAAACTAATAATGAAAAACAAAATCATCCAAGAAGCCAATAGGCCAATAGGTCATGGGAAGATGAAGATGCATGCGCAACAGCTAGGCTTCTATAGCCGCAAGTACACAAGAAAAAGGCAAAGGAATTGCTTAGTCTCTCAAGAGATGATATCTCGTAGGTCGTGGCTTGCGTCACCGGTCATTGGCTATTTGGCAAGCATTCCTTGAGACTAAGAGTATTCTCCCATTAATATTGTACAAGTTGTAGAGATGAAGAAGAGGAAGAAACAGTTGAGCACCTCCTTTGCAATTGTCCAGCCTTAGCTAAAATCAGAGCATGTTGTCTAGGTAAACACTTTTTCAATTCTTTTACAGAACAGTCTGGCGTAGGGATTAGACCAATCCTGCGCTTCATAAGAGCCTCAATATGGTTTCAAGAAAATATATAAATAAACAAGGTTCCCGTGTCGCACAGTGGTATCACAGTGGAACTGTATGGTCTAAGTGAGTTGGTCATATGGACCGACTACCACCATAACCTACCCGCGCCGTCTTGTCGGAAGCAATTGTCGTCGATTTTTAGCTGATTAATTTTTGGAAACAAAAATTCATTCAGTATGGCCGGATAGCAGCTCTTTCCTCATTTCCAAAGAAATAAGTACCGATGATGCTGCTAGTGCTTTATGAACTTCGCGAACAAATTTTATTTTTATTTTTTTTCAAAGTAAATGTCCACAAATTGGGCAGATTGTTCTGGCGTTAAACGTTTCATGATGACTTGCCAAACCTTCCGACACAGAAATGTTAATGGCACAGTTTGCCATTCTCAGTTGTCAAACCATAGTTATCGACATCGATAGTTCTGTTCACTAGACAGGGCTAGTTTACTGGGGCGGCAGCCCTTGGTCGGGAAAATCCCGAGTCATTCCGGTAACGTAGAACCGGCTGCCTGTGAATGCCGTTCTCGGAGTCCAACCACCACCTATTGGAGATGAAGAGCTCCAGTTTCCCCGTGGGACACGCGTAACACTGGCACAATTACGTTCTGAATACTGTAGCAGAATTGTCGGGGACATACTAAACATATGTGCGGCATGTGAAGATACTCCGCACGACACTAACCACCTTTTCACATGCCCTTTAAAATTTACTCATCTAACGCCCATCTCCCTCTGGATCCAACCCGTCGAAACAGCATGTTTCCTGGGCCTACCTTTAGATGAGCCAGACGAAGACGACCGGTGATATACACTACACTGACGGAGCTTCTATTACTTTTAAAACAACAACATCGATAGTTCTCATGCAGCTAAATAAAAAAAACACCCTATATAAAGTCACCACATTCATTTGACACGTGTCACATTAAAATGTAACAACAACTGCAAATTATTTATAGCGAATACTCGTTGCTCTCGGAACACGACTGTCACGTTTCTGTTCAATGCCACTTCTACTCTATTTCCTTTACATTTTTATTATTTTAAATTTCTACGAATGTAGTTGTGTGAGATATGGTGAATTAAAAGCGCATTTCGACGTGCGCCACGTCATAACGAAATTAAATTTCAAAGAATTTATCATGTTTTGATAGCTGCACTCTGGCACTTGGCGGTGCCAAGCAATGAACAGTGTAAATAAACATTTTTTGTATAAATTTTTATTTCTGTTTTTATTTTCTTCTGATTGTATATGTAGCACTTCTGTTGCACCTACAACATTGCTGTGCTTTTTTTTTTTTTTTTTTTCGCATGCGATATATTCGGGCACGCGATTCTAAATCGCTCTCTCACTCTTTCTCTCTCTCACCCTGCTCTTCTTGCATGTCTGACACATTGTATACATTTCTTTAAATTTATAATTTTCCTTCTATTATTTTCAGATCGGAAAAGCAACATATTAAAATACCACGTGATATTCAAGATGCTAAAATGCTAGCCAAAGTTTTGGACCGGTACAAGGACATGTACTACTTCGAAGTGATGTTTGGCGTAGTCACCGCTTATGTATTGTATCCTTTTTGAAATGCTCCTCCAATTAATACAATGGTTTGATCAAAACAGCTCATATCTATCTTCTTACATACACATTTAAATATCTACATACATATGCATATACCTACAAACATACATCCATACATGCGTACATATTTCAAAATATTATTTCAGCCAATATTTCGTGTCACTAATTTTATATAATATATAGCACACGAACTAAGGCAATGAGTAGATTTGGTGGTTTAGCGTAAAGTGCTTCGCTTTAAAATATTTTTATTTCGTCAAACACAAATAGAAAGGGAAAATTGAGAAAACAGTGACCCGTAGGTTTGATCGCTTGTGGCCAAAGCGAATTCATACAGGGTGGTGGCACAAGAGCAACAACTAGAGCAACAGCATTTGCATTTATTTTGTTTTTGCCCTTTGCTAAATTGAATGCCAAAATCAGCTGATCACGTCTGTGGGGAATTACTTGTGAATGTGAAATGAAAATTAGGAACGTATACCAAAATATGTATTTTATTCGTTGCGTTTAAATTAGAAACATTATTTTCTACTTTTTAGTCCATTGGTATATGACAAGGCGTACCTATTAAAGGTGGTATCGGTAAATCAGCAGATTTTTGTTTTTCTTTCGCCATGTCCATGTGGCTGTCAGCACAGAATAAAACAAGGCGAATTCATTCTTTGTTTTCTACTTTGCCGTGGTTAGGTTAGGCTTAGATTAGGTTGAAGCGGTTGTCCTGTGGGACACACTCAGGCTCATAGCCCATTGTGATGGCGCGTGGGGTGCTTGTCCTTATCTGTCCTAAAACCAGTGTGCTTTTCACCAGTGCTTTTCAAAAATTTTAGAATATCTCTGATTTCTGCAGAACTGAGATCTTCCAAAGGATTTAAAAAGTTGTGTACCTAGAATAAAAAGTAAACCTGCATCTGGATAGAGCAGGACAGTGACAAGATGATATCAGTACAACAGCTGATTTGAATTTTTCATTTGTCTTCGCCTGGAGATTGTCAAAATAAGATATTTATGTTTGGTATGCCTTGGTCAATTCTAGATGAGTAGGAGTTTAGCCTGCTATAATATCCAGAACGTAATTGTGCCAAGGTTACGCGGGTCTCACGGGTAACCTGGAACTCTTCATCTGGTGGAGGTTGTAGTTGGACGCCGATTACGGGAGCTTAAGAAGTTGATAATGGTCTCCCGATGAATGTCGTTTATAGTCTGTCTAAACACTATCTGGTCCAGTAGTTTTGTCCGTTCGTTTTGTCCTGGATCTCGTCGGCGTAATTGAGGTGGTGTGCATGGGAGGCGGCTCTGACTCAATCAGGTGTCTACAAGCAGAAACTGTCTGTCGAGTAGTTTGTTGTGCTCCTTTACCGGGATTAGTTGTTGTTGTAGCAGCATAAGCCTTCTCCATACATGTAAAGCGAATGCTGCTGAAGAGGCAGTCCTTTGCCGGATATAAAGCCTGGTCGTTCTGGTAACATAAAGGGTTTTCCAATAACAGGTGTTAGGTATTAAGCAGGAGAAATGATTTACGATTTTTTATGACCGGAATTGGATGTTATTGATCTGGATACCGTTTATTTTCAACAAGACGGCGCTACGTGCCACACAAGCAACGAAACCATTGATTTTTTACGGGAAAAGTTTCCGGACCCTGTAATCTGTCGAAGAGGTGATCAGAATTGGCCACCGAGGTCTTCTGATTTAACACCTTGTGACTTTTTTTTTGCGGCCTCGTGAGAGAGAAGATCTACGCCAACAGGCCAAGGTCGCTTCAAGACTTGAAAGATGGAATTCGTGAGGCTATCGAGGACATAGGGCAGCCATTCGGTTATGGAAAATTTCATGGAAATGATATTGTCCTGTAAGCGTGGTCGTGGTGGTCATTTTCCTGATGTTATTTTCCACTATTAACGGCATACCTTCCTCTTTATAACGAAATAAACATCCGATCATTTGTATTAAAAAAATAGCATTTTTCTTTGAATATCAAAATAACACCTCTTATTGGAAAAACCTATAGAACCGACTGTCGTGGGAACGTTGCAAAATTCGTATTTTAATTTGCTCTAACTAGACAAAAAATAAATAATTTGTACATAATCCCTTAATAGGATAAATCTTTTAATTGAGCTAGTGGAATTTTTCTTGCTCGTGGACCTGTAAACTGCATCGACATTCGAAAATCCCAATTAAATTTGTTTAATAATAATAATTTATATAAAATAATTTGATAATAATACTTATCACAAGCATATGGATATTCTTACTTTCATTCTTCAACCCAAACTTATAAGTAGAGTTTAATTACTAAGTTAAAATGTATACTTGGAGCTACAAACATTTTGCAAATAGTTGCCAAATTACCACTTAAGTATATGCGAATGTGTGTGTATGTATGTGTGCTACCGCCTCACCAAATGTTATACAATTTTTTAAAGGTTTCATTGTCTATATTTTAAAGGTGCGTCGCAGCACAGCGACTGAGGCCAGTAAACCGAATACGACGCTAGCCAAGTAACAGCAATTGCCTTGACCCCATTTCAATTTGCTTGTGCTCGTCTGTACTTATACACACACACAAAAACATACATTTGTCACATACGACTTTCATTGATATTGTTATTGCTGCTTTCAGTGTGTCTTTACTATTGTTTAACATCTATTTTTTTTAATTTTTCTTCTTTCTCTTCTCAAATTCTTTTCTCTAATGCCAATTTTGAATTATGTGCGAGCACTACTTATAAAGTAAATGCCTTCTGCACACAGTGAAGGAATGAATTGTTGAGAATAGCACTTGTATTTATGTACGCGTGCGCAAATACCTTCCCTGCCAAGCAACTGTGTGCCAAATAAGTGCTTATGTTATGATTGCGATTAAATACAAAGTGCTTAGCAAGATACTCATTTTTGTGCCAGCCTCGGGAAAAAACTGAACACTTTCTCCTTGGCAGTATTATATTAGTTTGGGGAAAAAGAATCCATTATTTTCGCGGTAGATGGATATCTCGTAAAGTATCTATCAAACAATTTAAAATGAATACTGGTTGTCAAGGTGACATTTCACACTAAAAAAATTGTTTGCTGTTTCTTGTTTGTTCCATATACATAGTTGTGAGCTACAGGGTGTTAACAGTGGATGTCAAGAAAGAGAAAATTCGGTAGTAGAAAAATAATATAAAGGGTGATTTTTTAAGAGCTATAGGAAAGTTTTTCAAAAAAAACACACGTAAAATTCAGAAAAATGCATGAAATTTTAATTTAAATTTAAATCGATAGTACAGTCCATATAATTTAATGTTTAAAGATTATTTCATGCAAATGTTGACCGCGACTGCGCCTCAAATGCTCCATCCGCTTAGTCCAATTTTGGCATACTGTTTCCAATGTTTCGACCGGAATGCTGTCTCCCAATGCGTTAATTGAAGCAGGCTTGTCTGAATAGACATGAGCTTTAACATAGCCACACAAAAAATAATCTAAAAGCGATAGATCTGGGTGGCCAATTGACAGGTTCCGAACGTGAAATAAAATGTTCACCGAACTCGCCTCTCAACAAGTCCATTGTTACGCGTGCTGTGTGGCATATGGCACCGTCTTGCTGAAACCACATGTCATGCAAGTCAAACTCTTGCATTTTGGGCAAAAAAACCATTCACACTTACGTTACGATTCGCAGCATCTTTGAAGAAGTACGATCCAATGATACCTCCAGCCCATAAACCGCACCAAACTGTGACCTTTTCTGGATACATTGGTAGCTCTTGCAATTCTTCCGGCTGATCTTCACTCCAAAATCGACAATTCTGCCTATTTACGTACCCATTGATCCAAAAATGAGCATCGTCGCTGAACACAAGTTTTCGACTTTAAACTTTCTTAACAGAACACGCATTTTTATAATAAAATTCAATGATTTGCAAGCGTTGTTCGTTTGTAAGACGATTCATGGTTAAATTATAGACCAAACTAAAGATGTTTGACAGTGAAACAAAACACGAAACGTGCGTCAGCTGTTTAAACCAACTGTTTAAAAAGATAATAGCTAAAAAATCACCCGTTAGAATAAAGTATACACAAGGTGAAGTCCATAATAAACAAGACTGGCGTCATAAAAATGTGAAAGCTTGGTGACATTCGTTTCAGTGGAAGCGAAGTTATTACATCTAAAGTGTCAGTATGTTTGGGTCATCGGTACAAAAATATGTTCCGAGCAAAGAGCTAATATCAAATTTTATTTTAAAATCGGTAAAACTTTTACCGAAACATTGGAATTGATGAAAAAAGCGTATGGCGATGGTTGTCTATCTCGTGCCAGAGTTCATGAGTGGTTTACTCGTTTCAGGATATGAGGACGTGAGGACGTGAGGACATAAATGACAATGAACATACGGGCCGCCCAAAATCAGTAATCATCCATCCTCCATCCAAATTGTTCATAAATTTATCAAAACTTAACCGAAATCATCGTTGAAATTCATTTGAAATTCATATTTTATTAAAATGTGTCTACTGAATTTGGAAGCTCATATCATCTGTCCGTACCGATCCGAATAAGTTATGCGGGTAACTTCTCAAGATTACGATCGTAGTGATCCAGAAAGGGCGTTTCTTTGCATTTACTATGTTGCTTTGGGGCAGATGTCGGTGCTTGTGACATTAGCTGTAAAGTGGTTCGCAATTGGTGAAGAAGTATTGTATCGCGCATTCGTTTCACTTGAAAAACAGTGTGCGCAAACCAAGGCACATTAAATTTCGCTAAACTGCCAATCTTTGTTTATAGAGATTTTGACAATTTAGAGACCAGAAACAAAAACAAAAGTCAGGATGTGTTGATGTGTGTCAATAGTGTGGCCAAGACATAGCCGGGAAAAGGTTTTTTTATTTGTGTTTTACCTACACGGGTGGGCTATTGTGGAAGTATACACTTTCGGTTTCTGGTAGTGTAGTGGTGGTGGGTGTAGTTTAGCCGCTTTAGTTTCTTCTGGTGTTGAGATATCGTTTAATTGTTGACAGAATATCTCCCTTTTCCCATGTGAGAATTTTTGTTATCGGGGCTGAGGCGGCTTGTTTGGCCGCACTGTCTGCCATCTCGTTCCCGTGAATTCCTACATATATGGCTTGGTATCCAAAGTAAGCGTAAGGAAGGCTCCTTGCCAATGAGCGTATCTCTTATTCTGGAAACTAATGTTTTTTTTTTTTAGATTAGAAAAGTGGCAAGTCCATCGGTAATTATGGGAAAATGTAATATCTAATATTTTCATGTTTTGTACATTTACAATTTCTATATTATCGTATTTGTAGCTAATCTAAGATTGTGGAAATCGCACGTATGTTTTCCACATATATGAGTTTATTTTTAGCTCCAGAATAATCACCCCATTCCAATTTAATTTTTAATTTTTACAATTTCTATGCCTTCTTCGTCCGATTAACTCTTTAAATATGACTGCTGTTAAACACTATGCTACACCATACCTACACCTACACTATACTACCAGTACCCAAAAAAGAATTTTCAAAAATTTCCACAGTTAGTGTGACACTCTATATTTTATTTATGTATATGAAAATAGAGGGCAGCTTACTGTCAATTAAGTTTCTATAGCTTCAAATTGATTACTTCTCATTATGCATTCATTATTTTATTGCCAATGACAATTGCAAAAGTGTAAAATATGCACGAGCAATTACTTTGAGAAAATTCGCATCGATGGGTACAAACTCTTAATTGTTAATTGACGACATTGAATAAGCTGCAATTTCTTGAGAAAACTTACTAATGCATTCTAATGCTAATTTTCTGAATACTTAAATTCATTTATTGCGTTATAAACAAACAAAAAAAAAGTAAATGAAAACAAGATTTCGCGCATTTTTTGCTGGCCCATCTAAAATGAGGTTTTTAATGCCGCCTCATTTTCAACAACCAACTTTCTGCGGGTACTCAGCATACCTATAACTTAAATTAAAAAATATATTTGCAAACTTATTTATTTATTATTTTAATAATCTGCAGTACAAATTACCTTACAGACTAAACAAAAACGAGAAGAGAAACAAGCCAAATTTGGCAACTAAAATATTAGCAATCAATATACAAGGTGAAGTCCAAAATAAACAAGACTGAGCGAAAATAAAAACAAATAGAAATGAGTTTATTTATTGAAAATAGTCCCCTCTGGCCTCGATAAACTGTTTTGTGCGATCTAGAAACTTTTCGAAAGAGTGTTTCTGGTAATTGACCGGAATGTCCTTCAGGATGTCGGTACAAGGCTTTTGGATGGCCTCTACGGACGCAAAACGTTTTCCTTTCTTGGCCAAATGCAATTTTCCGAATAGGTGAAAGTCACAGGGAGCCATATCATATAAAATGCGATTTCTAGTAAAAAAAAACCATGCAATAAGCGCCAGCTTCCTCCTTCGCGATATTCAGGGCGAATTCGACGAGGGCGATGCAACAAACGCTTCAAAACGTCAAGACAGAAAATTGCATTAACGATTTGGCCCATTGGCACGAACTTCTTGTGGACGATTCCCTTGGAATCGTAAAAACAAATGAGCATGGACTTGATTTTTGACTTCTCCAAACGCGATTTTTTGGGTGGTGGCTCGTACGTGCCTTCCCTTCGGCACTTTGACGTTTAGTTTCAGGTTCTTGTTGGAAACACCACGTTTTATCAGCAGTTACAATGTTGTACAGAAAGTTCTCGTATTTTTTCGCCTCTTCAATGAAGTCTTTTGAATGTTGAATTCTGAGCAATTTTTGGTCCTCAGTCAACTTGTGCGGAATGAAATTTGCACAGACCTTTTGTAAGTCCAAATGATAAGTTCATATGCGATAAAACGATGTTTTGGAGATATTCAACTCCGATTCCCCGAATTTCAACGATGATTTCAGTCCATGGAGGATGGATGATTACTGATTTTGGGCGGCCCGTATGTTCATTGTCATTTATGTCCCCACGTCCTCATATCCTGAAACGTGTAAACCACTCATGAACTCTGGCATGAGATAGACAATCATCGCCATAAACTTTTTTCATCAATTCAAATGTTTCGGTAAAAGTTTTACCGATTTTAAAACAAAATTTGATATTAGCTCTTTGCTCGAAACTTATTTTTGTACCGATGACACGAACATACTGACACTTTAGATGCAATAACTTCGCTTCCACTGAAACGAATGTCACCAAGCTTTCACTGGAAGTCAGCTAAGAATGTAACTTACAACGCACTAACTCATTAAAAAGATGGCGCCATTAAAAAAAAAACTCTTTTATGACGCCAGTCTTGTTTATTTTGGACTTCACGTTATATAATGAACCCATCCTTCTACCACCCCATCCCCACCTCTCTCCGCCCTTTCCTTTCGTCCTATTGGTCTTCATCCACCTTACTTCTTTCGCAATGGTATCACAAAGGATGAATTCGATTTCTTCGTCCAAGTGTGCACACTCCTTGGGCAACCATTTTAACCTAACCTAATAACCGCCGTGGCCGAATGGGTTGGTGCTTGACTACCATTCGGAATTCAGAGAGAGGATGTCGTTTCGAGTCTCGGTTAAAGTTCAAAAATTAAGAACAAGTTTTTTCTAATAGCGGTCGCCTCTCAGCAGGCAATGGCAAACCTCCGAGTGTATTTCTGCCATGGAAAAGCTCCTCGAAAAAAAATATCTACCGTTCGGAGTCGGCTTGAAACTGTAGGTCCCTCCATTTGTGGAACAACATCAAGATGCACGCCACAAATAGGAAGAGGAGCTCGACCAAAAACCTAGAAAGGGTGTACGCGCCAATTATGAATAAAAAAAATAGCCATACCTCGTTTTTATTTACTATTTTAAAACATATATTTTATATATTTACATTTATACATAAATCGATTTGTTTTCCTTAACTTAACTTTCTCCACACACAGCCTACAAACATTTGCCATTCCAGGATCATTATTTCTCTCCATTCTATTGGGATTCCTTTACAAGTTCCCCATCGCCCTCTTCCTCATTTGCTTCTGTTCCTCGCTGGGCGCAACACTTTGCTACAGCCTTTCCAATTTGGTTGGTCGTCGACTGATTCGTCACTTCTGGCCGAAGAAGACAAGCGAATGGTCAAAACATGTGGAGAAGCATCGGGACAGTCTGCTCAACTATATGCTGTTCCTACGCATGACGCCCATCTTGCCGAATTGGTTCATCAACTTAGCATCGCCCGTGATCGGTGTGCCCGTATACACCTTCGCTTTGGGCACCTTCTTCGGTGTGGCACCACCCTCTATCGTCGCCATACAAGCTGGTAAAACATTGCAAAAGATGACTAGCTCCAGCGAGGCATTCTCATGGACATCGATGGGATTGCTGTCCATATGCGCACTCGTCTCACTACTGCCTGGACTACTGAAGGAAAAGCTGAAAAAGAAGATCGAGTAAAGCGTTTAGCTGAGCGAGCTGGCTCGATGGGCGGCGGGCTAACCGGAGCGTGCCTGGATTGCTCACCGCCAAAGGTTATACAACTGGGGATTTTTGTGTTATTTGGTTGATTGTCGATTGTTTTAAGTGTGCTGCGTTCTTCATATTGTACGAATAAGATAAGAAAATAATAGAACAGCAAAGAAAAATAGATGGCTGTATGTAGATGTAGATGCCCATGAGGATGTTTGATGTGTACCAATTATTTGCTTTTTTTATATACATATAAAATAAAAGATATACATACATATTTATCCGAATTAGCGCTCTGTACACACACACATACAATGAATTTTACATAGGAGTAAATGTACAGCTGAACTGTATGGTTTGATATTACATGAAGGTGCATATGCATAGGTATATGCGTGTACGTATGTGTGTTTGTTGTAATATTCCAATGATAATTTTAGCTGCTATCTAGTTTAAGTTAGTTCAAATTAAATGAATTTATTTGCTTGACTCCAAACCATGCAAATTCTAGTACATACACACAGCTTTGCAGTATTCGAATTATTTTTGTTTTCGCTCGCTTTTGTTGAATGAATTATCTGAATTGCTCTAGATTAGATTTACTTATTTGCTATGCTTAACATCTCTTTCCAATGCTTAGCGGTATAATGCACTAAGAATTAAAAAAACTGAAATAATAAAGCACGAATACCCAATAAAGTTTGCCTATATGTGGAATGCTTTTCCCCTCCAATATCACTGTAATGTAAAGAAAGATGTATAAGGAATGCTTTCCCCTCCAATATCACTGTAATGTAAAGCAAAAAACAAAAACTTCAAACAGATGGTGTAACTGTAAATATGTAGATAAGTTAAAAAATTTCTCCTGTACACCTTTAGAAATGCCATAAATAGTTGGATTATCAACCGGATGTGTTAAAATTTAATGTATAGCTCTCTCAGAGTTGAGGTGTACGCGGGCTAATGAAAAATTAACTGAAAACCATTTTTCTGCATTGCAAATTCCATTTGAATGAGTTAAGTGATTCAAGTTTGTATTAATAGCGAAATAAAAAAGCTATAAACCACTTTAGACATAAAATTAATAAATAAATAAAAATTGTACGGCTTTAATAAAAAGTATGATTTTTCGTGTTTATTTCTTTGATATTCGGGTGCTTCTTTAGCTGCATGAGAACTATCGATATCGATAGCCCAAGAATGATAGAAACAAAATTACGCCCATCAGAGAGCGCGTGACGTCGCATTAGCTGAGTTGTGCAGTGTTGCCAACCATTTGCTCTTCGCAATACATTTAGTGCTTTTTTTATAGCCAAAATGCGAAAATTTTTTAGTTTGGTGTTTGTTTCTTTTTTTAATTTAAAGCTACCGAAAAAAACTGTATTATTAAACAAAGGAATGTTAAAAAAGAGTCACTCTGAGAAGATTTTAGTGTCAATGAAAATGTTAGTGTTAATGAAAATTTGTTGGTTCTTATAAAATTTGATATTTTGAAAGTGAAAATTTAATTTTTTATTCCTTTTAAGTTATAAAAATAGTAAACCTCACTCATTGTCGAATTTGCTGAGAGCAAAGGAAAAGTATCAGGATAGACACCAACTCATTATTCTCTCCATCATGCCGATAGCCAGACAATTGGACAGCTGAGAATGGCAAACTGTGGTGACATTTCCGTGCAGCCTTGAAATCTAACGGAGAATCTCTCTTGCCAACAAGTGCTACTTTGGACTAAGTAGGCAATTGAGTAGTAAAGTTCTCTATCGACAAACAAAACTAACACTCTACAAGACTCTCATCATGCCCGTCCTAACAATGACAGCATCCGATGAGGCGCCCCTTAGAGTGTTTGAGAAAAAGATTCTGGATTTTTGGACCTTTGCACGTTAGAGACGGCGCGTTTCGCAGGCGATAGAACAATGCGCTGTATGAGCTTTACGGAGACATAGGTATAGTGCAGCGAATAAAGATCCAGCGGCTTCGTTGGCTGGGTCATGTCGTTCGAATGGATACAAACGCTTCGGCTCTGAAAGTACTCCACGTGGTACCAGCTGGTGGCAGCAGAGGAAGAGGAAGGCCTCATCTGCGTTGGAAAGATCAGGTGAAGAAGAACTTGACTTCACTTGTTGTGTCGAACTGGAGCTGCTTAGCACGAAAAAGAAACGACTGGCGCGCTTTATTAAACTCGGCCATAATCGCGTCAATCAAGAAGAAGAAGAAAGTTCAGAAAGCGACCGCCGTAACCGAATGGATTTGTGCGAGACTACCATTTGGAAGACGTAGATTCGAGCCTCCATGAAACATCAAAATGTAGAAAACGGGTTTTTCTAATAGCGATCGCCCCTCGGCAGGCAATGGCAAACCTCCAACTTGTTTTCTGCCATAAATGCTCCTCAATTTGCCGTTCGGAGTCCACTTAAGGGGTTAGGGGTAGTCAGAGGCCCGAAAAAATTATGACTTTCAATAATTTTTTTTTTGCTAGTCAATTGCTTTATTTTACAAAAATAAAAACGTGGCATTAATACATCATTTTTCGGCTATTCAAAAAAAAAAAAAATTATAATAATTTCAAAAGTTATCGCGGTTTGTGTGGAGTCCGTTTCTCCAGAAGTCCCTTGCGTTGATCATCACAAGTCCTTGAAAATTCATCAAGCGAACAAGAGAAATTAGTTTTATTAATAGATAATCTTGTGCCTGACCGAATTTTTTTTTTTTTTCAAAATTAACAATGTGGCGGCCTCAGGAAATATTTTTCAGATTTTCGAGAAAAAAAACGGCAATTAATTGTTTAAAAAAATCGAGCGCCCTTTGTTAATTGTTGAATAACTCGAAAAGTGCTTGTCGGATTTTTTTAAGATATTACACTGTAAGAAAATGCAAAAAAATTTTTTTTCAAAATTCGGATTACCACTAACCCCATAAAAAAGCTTCTCATAAAAACCATTTCGTCCCCTTTCTGTGTTAACCTCGTAACTTCATTTTTTTCGAAATTGAGATTTTTAGTGAAAAACACTCCTTAGCACTCCTGGTACGTAAAACAAAACATACAATGTTTATAATGATTATAGAATTTTTTGCAGAGCGTTCCGATTTTTCTCCTATCTACATACATGTTCGAATTCAAAAACCTCGTATCTACTATTAGTATCGCCAAAATCGTCATAAAACTTTTCATAGAAGTTAAGTAACTCTAAACATTTTTATCGATTTACTGAAAATTATGGTTTTGTAGGTACTAGGTAAACACAGAAAGGGGACGATTTGCCTTTCAGAGTTGACTTAAAAGGCGTACGTCACAAATAGGAGGCGCTCGGCCAAACACCTAACAGAAGTGTACGCGCCAATTATTTTATATATCAGTTCCTCTATTTTTATTGAACTCTATTGTCATCAGCAGTTTTAAATCGAGTTTTAAGTTAAGGGGGAACGCCACTGTGAAAATTGAAAATTCAAAAAAAATCGATTTTTTTTACATAAATTGTTAGTATAACTACTCAAGAAAATGGGGTAAAAATTTTAAAGCGCAATTCGCTTTATTCCCGATTCTATGTGTACTTAAGTGAGCGCCCGTCGTTTCAGCCCCCTAGCGCTTACGATACGATGCTTTATTTCAAAAGCGTTTTTCTCGAACGACTTTTTTTGATACGGTGGCAACTTTTCTTTTCTTCAAAATTTTTGTTATCGCATTGGCTAACGTTGTTCGTAGCCGATTTTCAAAATTTTGAAACTAACTATTTTTTTGGGAATGTTGAAAATCAAAAAATTATGAAAAACACACATCGAAATTCAAATCACCACCATTTTGTCAAAAAAAAAAACACTATTGTGTAGATTAATAAAATTTTTGGTTGTTTGATTTCAGATGATTATTCATTGCTGTATCGCTGCCACCAAATGACGTAATTTTTTTGTTAACTGGTTACGTTTATTAACATAAATTTGTCAATTTTCAATATTTTTAAGGTAGTAGTCCGGTGTAACGACCGAAATTTCGACAGTTTTTTCATAAATCTTTTTTAAAAAGAAAATAAAATGCGATCGTTTTAAGGTTTTTACATGTTTTTATTGGTGTTTTGAAGTATATAAAAAAAAATGATTTAAAGTTAATTTTATATTAATTTGTTTGAAATTTTTGACGTCAAAGTGGAGTTCTTAAAAAAGTATGAGTTGGTTCGGGGAAACACACAGCCTTCCAAAGTCATCTGAAATAAAAAATTCAAAGAGATTATTACATCTGTAGACTTTATTTTAGGTCCCGAACCTTAAATATACATAAAAATAAAAAAAACCAAAACAAAATGGCGGACTTGTGAAAAAAGTTCTCAAAATATAATTTTTTCTCTTCATAAATTGTTTAAATTAAATAGTTTATTATGAAAAAATTAAATGTTTTAAAGGTCTGGGATCTAGATATGTGTGTCTAGAAGAACGGGTTAAATTTGTAGCCAAATCGGTTGAATAGTTTTGAGTCGGTGATTCCCCGAAATTTCGAAAACATGGTTTTGAGAAAAACGCGTTTAAAGTTTCGACACCAGCTGCTGCTGGCGTGTCACACGCTTTCATACACACTACGGCGCGCTCTCTTATTTTAGCTATAACTTTAAAAATAATTAAAATTTCTGTCTGAAATGTTTAGAGTATATTTTTAAGATGTTTTTCTCCCGAAAAATGTAAAAAAAAAAATTATTTTTTGAACCCGTGACACCGGGCTGCTACCTTAAGACAAGTCATCTAATCTGCCGATTTTCTGCAATACAACTTTTTTGACTTACCCAGCTTTTGCTTTGAAACCAGAAAATGTCTTAACTTTCGTAAAAAAAATAAAAAAATTGTTATAATATTTAAATTAAATTGGATTCTAAAGCTTTAGCTATGAATTATTGAACATTAAATATTACCTTAAACCCCCATAATGCTTAATAAATCGAACGTGCTAAGTCGGGTTAAATTTTTTTTCAAACTTTTTTTTGTTTTTTGTTTTTTTTTTTGTTTCTTTATAAATTTGGTATGCTATCTGTACCTATTTAAGATGCATAAAGTTGAGAAGATGTTTTTCTTCCGAAAAATGTTAAAAGAAAAATTCGATTTTTTGAACCCGTCACACTGGGCTACTAGCTTAAATAAAAATTTACATCAACATAGTTGAATGCATATATAATAAATTGCCTTTTGTCCGATTCTCGAATAGTCATTCCTACTTACAAAAAAAACTCCCAAAAATCGACTATTTTTTGACCCCCCACAGTGGCGTTCCCCCTTAACTGCTACTCCGAGTACTGGTCTTTCTAACAACCAAGGCATTTTTTTAAACATTTGCTTATTGTTTACTCATTTCTGTAGACATAAATTTACGCAAGCAATAACTACACACACAGGGATAATTCGGATTCCTGACGTTAGCTCGGGTTTATACGAGGCGGCTAAGTACGCACTGCAGCTGCATTAGCAAAAACTGATGGAGAAAGTTTTTTTCTGTTGTTACAACAACTAAACTCTGCATGGAAAATATTGGTTTTTATTTATTTTCAACTTAAAATAGTAAGTATATTTATGGAATTTATAATTTAATAAGAAAACAAAAAAATAAAGATACAAATATGGTGCGATGCAGATAGACAAAATAATATGAAAGAATATATATAAATATATGTATGTATATTGATTTATTTTCATTATTTTTCTATTAATTCGTAAGGTGACGCTAATTTTTTATTTTTATTTTTATTTCTTTATTCATGTATGTGATGTGGAATGTTTTCTTCTTTTCACATCTACAATTGATTTTGAGATCTTTTCTAAGCATATTCCTATCAAAAGTAGATATGAGAATTTTCTTTTTCATTTATGCAAGCGCAGAGGCCATCATACTCTTTGGAAAATTTACATATACACGTTCCATTATAAATCCATGCATATTAAATTAATATATGTAATAAATAATATAAAATATATTTTAGTTAATGAGACATTTTTTTTTTTTGTGTAAATAAATTAGCGTTAGTGTGTGAGCATTTGTAAAATGACCAGTTGCCGCTTTAAGCTGCCAAGAAAACTTTTCGTCTGGCGTTTGTAGTCTTTTTTCTATTCAATCAATTCTTGTGATGCCGTTGCCGTTACGCTGAAGACGGTGTCTACAGTTGGCGACTTTCGATGGTTCGAACACCGTTTTTACAAGCAACTATTCCGATGGAGTAAGATCTTTTTCCGGTTCGTTCTCATTCAAAATTTGTGAAAGCAAATCGTGTACCGGTTCAAAGGCTTTTTTCGCTCCACTATTCGTCAAGTTCTTATAATCGAACATATCATGATGACTAATGGTATTGTCTGTTTGCAACAGACCTTTGTCGATGCAAACGGTTTGCACCTGATTCAGTCCGATCACCTTTTCCTTAACAATTCGATTTACTTCGGCGTTTTTCTCTCTCAGCTTATTCGGTAGATGGCCACGAGGCAGTAATGTCTGCAAAAAAAAAATAAATTAAACGTAAGAATGCATATGCGCATATGTAGTTGAAATATTTTTATTTAAAACTTACTGGTAATACGATATATGTGCCCGGAAGTTTCGCTCGTATTCTATGTACTATTTCAACAATGCCTTCTGCTATCTGTTCAGCGCTGTTTTCAATGTTATTTGTACCCACATGCAACACAATAATCTGTATTTTAATTAGAAAAATGTACGTTAATTGAGTGGTAAATGGCATTAAGAAGAACTGAATTAAATGTTGGCTAAATTTTCTTATATTAATGCTTTTCTTGTCTAATGTTCAATGCCCTCAATCCGCTGAATGGGTCGGATAATTTCTCATACCGGTTATAGTGATCGAGAGTATGTTAACTAAGCCGGCCTTTGTTTTTAATCAGAACCCAAATTGGTTTAAGGTGTTTGTTTGTTAATTTAAACTCTTATTTAGTTATTTCGTGTTACTTATTAGCTTTGGTCTATAAAAAATAGCTTGTGATTTGTGTAGGATCTTACCTTGGGTTTAACATTGTCCAGTTCCCCATTTTCTACGCGCCACAACACATTTTCCGTTCGATCGCCGCGTATACTAAAGTTAAGGCAATGCATTGGTGCAAAGTATTGATTCCATGTCTCGGTATCCTGAAGTGTTTCTAACACACAATCCCCAAGAAATATGACGTCAGGATCTTTCTCACGACATTCGGAAATGAAGCGACGATGAATGCTACAAAACATTAAATGAAACAAAAAAAAGATTAGCAACTGAGAGATACTCAACGCGCTTGTAGAGCGTGTCAATTAGATCGGGAACTAATTTTCATACCAAATCCAGCGTTCGTCGCCATCCACGTCTGGGCGTTGCGTTGGTACAGCACAGGGGTTCATCACTCTTGTTAAAGGAAAAACTTTCACACTACTTATGATTTCTTAAAATTAAAAGAAAACACTTTTTAAATTTGTATGAATTGCTTTAAATACAAAGTTGTACGTCCTTTTTAATTTAACCAATTTATAAAAAAGAAATTTCGGCAAATCAGACTGACGTTTACTCACTGCTTCTTCACTTATTACTGTCAGTTCACAATAGGATTTGTGCGAGTATTTTGTTTTTTACTAATTGAATTTAAGGTACAGTTACAAATATTTCATATAAATATAGGGGTATTTCAAACAAACAAACAATTTTTTGACGCTTCTAAAAATATTTCATTGGATATGAATCATGGATCACATGGAAAAGAAAAGATTTGCACTTCGTTATAAATTCGTTTAATTAGAAACTCATTTATAAGTTGTACCTGTTTAACTTATAGTTGAATCCAAGGCGAATCATTAAAGGTAGTGTTGGTTAATCAGCTGATTTGTTTTTTTCTTTCGCTGTGTCCATGTAACTGTCAGCCCAAAATGAAATAAAGCGAACTCATTCTTTGTTTTCTACTTCGCCAATACTTTGCTTTGACAATCAAACGTACAAAACATTGTTGTTGGCCTAGTGCCACCACCTTTAATGAATGCGCCTTGGCTTTTCCTCTTAGGTTTGATTTCTTTTGGTTACATACGTATGTATATTCGAGGCAAATTTATCTAGTTATATTTTAGCATAATAAACCGACAATTTTTATTTTACAGTTTTACACGCAGTTTTATTCGCCTCCAAATGCAGATGCTTTTTATGAGTTTTTTCATGGCAGAAATACTCAATGTTTAATCGGTACTTTGCGACACTCAGAGCCAAGGTGGATTTATTATAGGTGACAGCATTCACGCAGCTGAATTTTTCGCCGTAGATATGGCATACGTCAAAATGAACAAATGGTTTGTTTGTATTGGTATGTATACATTTGTATGTTTACATTTGTGATTGTACGTTGAAATTTTAAAATTTGAATTGAAATCAATATTAAAATAATATATACCAAAATGAAAAAATGTAAAGTATGTGCAAAAGTAGTTAAAAAGGGCAAAGGACCTTTTTTTGCAGTTCCCGCAAGGAAGGAAGAGGAAGGAAAACGGCAACTATGGATCAATTCATGTCGAATGGATCTACGATGGAAAGACGTAATATGTGTAGACCATTTTGCCCAGGCGGATATTGCCCACACGGGCTAAACCATACGATTGTTGCCAAAAGCCATTCCTAAACCTGCACCCCTTCGCGCGATTACGTCAAATTACATGCCACCGATTCCAGCGAAAGATTTTGAACAATTAGGGTAAGTGGTGATCTTTTAGTTTATAAGATGTGTCAACTTTAATGATTTTTATAGGACTAGTTTCAAGTGGCAAATAGCTGATTCCGGTATTTTGATGAAAACACAGTAAGCGTAGATGTTGAAAAAAGAAAAAATGATAAATAAATGATTGAAATGCAGATCCGATTTCGCGCTGGTAAAAGAAATACCTAGCGTTGAACAAAATTTTGACACGCCATATAAGTATGTATAAAATAATGATTTAATTAATTTTATAACGTAATATTATATATTAATTAGTATAATTAGGTTGCCTATTCTTTACCCGTAAGTAAAGTGTCGGTTAAGGATAGTGAAACTCAAACGGAGTAAGTGAACAAAAGCAGCATTTATTCGTCGACAATTTCAAACATAACAATTTTCAAATGTGCTTCTAGTTTTGCAGTGGGTTCCTCAATGAGGTTAGAAATTTCCGAGCACAAAAAGGAAATGCGGCGATTGAAAGCAGAGGCGAAGGACTTAAGAATCCAATTGGACGAAACGAATTTAGTAGTGAATAATTTTAAAAGCATTTTTACCGCAGGCCAAATTCGGAAAATAGTTTTCCCCGGTATGTCTCATTTTTAATTTCCAAAAACCATTTTATACTAATCTATTTATTATAAATCGAGAGGTGATGTGGTCATGGGAAGACATATCAAGCGCCATATGCTTGCACGCAGCGGAACCCCGGTATACAACCATTTGTATGACAAGGGATTTCCGTTTCCTCACGAGACTACACTACAGCGCTGGTATCACAAAATTGATATAAGCCAGGGTATCCTAACTGCTTCAATTGATTCCATGAAACAATTGACTGAACTTAGTGATGATGACAAAATTTGTGTTCTCGCTTGATGAAATGAAAGTCGTCGAATCATATGAATATGAGCAGGCAGGAGACCACGTACGAAAGCCCGCAAACTACGTTCAAATAGTGATGGCACGTGGCTTACGAAAGTTGTGGAAGCAGCCCGTATATTATAATTTTGATTGTCAAATGACGAAAGACATTTTGTTTTCCATAATTTTGGCACTTAAAAATGCAGGCTATCCGGTCGTAGCTGTAGTGTGTGATATGAGCTCCACTAATCGCAAGCTTTGCCATTGCCTGCCGATGGGCGACCGTAAATATAAATAATCTCAGCATCGTATGCAAGAAACAAATTTCAAAAATCAACGCGATTTTTGAGTAACTTGAAACGTACACACAAACTTTAAAATCTTGAAGTAAATTTTTTTTCAATTTCTTTTTTCACATTCATAAACTGGCTTGCATTATCGCCTGTATCAAAGAAAAACCTTAAAATATATCGAGTTTTTTCTTTGTTGACTTCCATTGTTAACACCCTGTAACTCACAACTAAATGAAACAAACAAAAAACAGCAAACAAATTTTTTAGCGTGTCACCTTGACAACGCACATAAACTTTAAAATGTTTAATCGGTGCTTTGCGACATAGCTAATCTTTACGTGATATTGATCACTACCGTCATCTACCGGAAAAATAACGGACTTCTTTTGAATCATGGCCCCCCCAACATAATAATAATATGCCTCACTGAAATAGGCAGATAAGACTTTCTGTGGTCATCATATGAAGTCGTAAATGACAGTTCCGAGATTCTTAATTTTTGGCTCAATTTTATTAAAAAAAGGTTGTCACAAAAACAGTTTTAGCTGAAAGTAATGCTAAAGTGTATTGAAATTTCAAGATAATTGAAAATAAATTTTATGAGATCTTCAAGAATGAACAAAGCAAGAATACTAACAATCTCGTTTCTCCCTTTGTTCGACTGAAGCTTTTCTGAGGTACATTTTATGTGTAGATTCAATTCATATATCTTTGCAAACTGCGTATTTAAAACTAAAATTATTTGTGGCATTATGTAGCACATCTATATCTATGTACTGATTGATATGTACATGAGCATAAATTTGCTGAGTTATTCCATAAAGTCTTCATGTTTATGAAAAATAATCCACTCCTTCAGTTACTGCTCTGCGAACTGCTATAGCCAAAAATTCCTTCACCAGCTGATTCCGTCGCCTGCTCTCCAAGACTATCACCAGCTTCTTGAAACGTTTCATAACGCCTCCGCCGCTCGGTCTTCTCACGTAGTTCTTCATCGGTATGTGCCCGTTTGTGCACGCGAAGATCTTCCATCGAAAAAAAGCCTCGACTACAAGCATTGCATATATGCGGTTTATCACTTCGATGACGCTTTTCGTGATCTATCAGATTTTTCCTTGTGATGAATCGTTGCGAACAAAATGAGCATACATATTTACGCAAATTCTTATCATGACTTTTCATATGTGTTTTTAGTCCTTCCACCTGTGCATAGCGTTTGTTGCATAGCTTACAATTGAAAGGACGTTCACCAGTGTGCAAACGTTCGTGACAGACTTGCGAATTACGGGTCCCAAAACGCTTTGGACAATAGCTGCAAGGAAAACGACGTTGACCTTCGTGCACCACTCGCACATGTCTGGATATAGCGTTTTTGTGATTAAATTCTTGTGGGCAAATGCTGCACTTGAACTTTTCTAAATTGGGTTTGTGTGTGCGCATGTGTGTTAGCAGCTCTGTACGTGTCACCTTGGCTGCACCACACACCTTGCAAACGTGATCCTTGATTTGGGCATGTCGTTTCAGATGCTCAGTGAGTGCGCGTTTGGAACTATACTTCTTGAAGCACTGATGACAAATGTGATCCGTCCCAATTTCGTTACTGAGCTGTGTATTATGAAACTCTAACATTTCTTGCAGGCCACAACG
Source organism: Anastrepha fraterculus (assembly GCA_037575425.1). NCBI lineage: Eukaryota > Metazoa > Arthropoda > Insecta > Diptera > Tephritidae > Anastrepha > Anastrepha fraterculus. Next base: position 608,504 of record JAYXIM010005294.1, read on the forward strand.
AAATAGGGCTTAATTATAGGGAAGCTAATATTAATATAATAAGGCAATTAAATAAACAACAAACTTACTCGCGTGTACCACTTGTCTATGTGTCTCCCACGTATTTTTCGATTTAAAAACAGCATCGCAACCATTAAAACCACACGAAAAGTTGTCTTCTGATAAATGTTGCGACTCAATGTGCGTATGTAATTGACCGTAACGTGTATATGCTTTTTCACATTGCGTACAAACAAATGGTTTATCAGAGCCTTCATGTATAGCGCGAATGTGCGCATCCAGGTAAACCTGCTTGTACACCTGTTTATCACAGCGAGGACACTTCAGTGCCTTCTTGCTGCGGTCACGTTTTCGTGGCTGGCCACAAAACCGTTGTCTAACTTCGACAGTAGATGATACATTTTTACGCAATCTCCGGGACGTGTTGGTCTCATTTCTTAACGTGTGTTCCTCGTCATCGGCATCATCACTGATTGAATTGTTTTCTTCCTCGTCACACTCCGATTCAATTTCGTTCTTAACAACCGCAGTGAAAGGATTTTTCGAAATATCAATGTTCGGCAGTATTATTTCAGAAGAAGGGATATTAGATCTATTAATATCAATAGAAGGCTCTGTTTTTATTGATGTTTCCATCAAATCTGCAAGTTCGGGTAAAAGCTGAAGCGGAAAAGCAGGGAACAAAAAAATGTTGACAATAATATAATGTTAAAAAAAGTTTACTTTACAGTTTTTTTGTGCTTCTTACCAGCTGGTCGTCGTCATCGTCCCTATTTTGGTAACCACTTTCTAAAAGTTCTGTTTTGCATGCTATTGCATGATTTTCATTCGGCTGTAGGCTGGCAGTTTCCTCAGTTGATTTTATCGTATCATCATCTAAACTGTTTACAATTTTGTACAAGACTTCCGCTGAATTAATCGCTAACTGGCGAAACTCTTGAAAGTCGATCATCTTGTCATAGCACAGCTGACAGAGGCTTCGCGGATAAGCATCTTCATCACCTTCCTCAGCGATATCCAATGAGGTAAATAATACGAATAGTTTTCGCAATTGGGGCAAAAGGCTTATATTATAACTCTTTATCGAATCAGAATCATTTCCAAAGGTCGTCAGCAATTCCAAATTAGTGGGCGTCGTTTCCCTCTCTTGCCGGCGACGTTTTTGCAAACTTCTGAGGCAGGTTCGACAAAATTCCTGCATATTATTCCGTGATAATTGATTCATGGTTTTTCTTTTCAATTAAACCGTTGCACAATTGTTATTTTTAATTTACTCCTGGCAGAACTATAAATTTTTCTCTCAAGATAATCGATTTTGACTCAATGTTGGCGTTGTTGTCATATTTAACAGTAGAACAGTGTTGCCACAATACTACCAAGCTACGTTCTTATTTATCAGCGATGGCAACTTGAGCGCACGGTACCTCTGCACGCAAGGAGCCAAGGCGAATTTATTATTTTTTTATTTATTTATTTTATTTATTATGTGTTTGCTGTCACCTGTAATAAATTCGCCTTGAATCAGACGTACAAACATTGTTGTTGGTCTAGTGCCATCACCTTTGACAAATGCACCTTGCCTTGCACTCACTGCTAGTAAAAAATATACGACCATTTACCAAAACAAAACTTCCTTTCAGCTGACCGAGGCAGGCAACAATAAGTCGTTCAAATACAAATGTTAATTTATTTGTACAAAAAATTATAGAACCACAATTATAGTTTCCATAACAACAACATATTTTAATCTATTTTTACCACAATGCCTTCTGCTTCGTATCGCAGAACGCTTTGCGCAAGTATTTCAGGCTTTTCTTTTTCTGGTATTTTAATGGACTTTCGTGAGATTTGTTTATTATGAGTCTTCATGTGTGCACGTAGCGCAACCACTTGAATAAATCGTTTACCGCACAACTCACATCCGTGAGGTTTTTCGCCAGTATGACGCATTTCGTGATGCTTTAAAGTGTCCTGCTTTCCGAAACTTTGATTGCAGTAGCTACACGCGAAACGTCGTATGCCTTTGTGCACAATACGGTCATGCATACCCAGGTTCGCTGAACTGTTGAATACACTTGGACACTTTGAACATGGCCATTGTTTCTCTTTCGTATGGTAGTTAATATGTGATCGCAATTCATTTTGTGTAGTTTTTCTCATGCCACAATGTGGGCAAACAAAATTTTTTATGCCCGAATGTCGCAACTGATGTTCCTTATAAGTTCGCTTCGAACGATATCGTTTGCCACACTCGTTACATTTGAATGGATATTCCTCGACGGGTGCGTGTTTATAACGATGTTCTTTAAATTTCGTTCCATTTTTGAATGTGCCTCCACAATCCTCACAAATATATTTCTTAGGTTCGCGATTGACATAAGCCGGTGAGTGTTTGAGGCGGTAGTGCATTTTGTATGAGCCTTCTCGTTTGAAAACTTTGCTGCAACCCTCGAAGGAACATATAAATTGTAGTGTCACAGGCGCATGAACTTCACGTACGTGGGCACGAAAATGGGCTGCTCTATTAAAGCTGTGACCACATTCGTTACACAGATATGGTTTGAGACCTTGATGGGTGCGTAAGTGAGCCTCATAATTTTCCCACGTAACTGAACGGCGAGGACATTGTTCACATTGAAATTTAGCTATACCACTAATATCGCTCTGACCATGTTTAGTGGCTTTCTTCCTTGACACGATTTTAACTGCTTTTGTTGTTTTTTTCGTCTCTTTATGTGGCGAAATTTTATTATTTTTTAATCTGTATTTTTCACTCTTTCTCTTTCCTGATGTCCCTGGTGATTTATTCGTACGTTCATCAATTAATCTATCACAGCTGGTGTCACCCTCTTTGTCCTGCAAAGCTGGCGTTTGTGTATAAATATCTAGACTCGCTAATCTATCCTCATAATTTTCACAATCTGTAGAAAATTCTAAATCATCTAATGCATCTTCATGCTTTGAAGACGCTGGTGTTATGGTGGTAAAATCTTTTGCATTTGATTTAGTGCCGCTTATATTGCTTTGCAATCCGATTCCAATTTCATAGAAGATTTCCTCATTATAGACATTCTTCATGTCCTTATAGGAATCAAGCGGATCGTTTAAATCTTTTACAACCTGTAAATGAAAAGTAAGCATATTAAAATCTATAATCTGCTTTATAAGCTATAACAGAATATTGTGTAACATTTTTACAACTATTACTGCCTTTACCGTGTTTTCGATGATGTTTTGAAGTTGGTCCCCAGTTTTTGTTGGATGTGAACTTGAGTAAGTTCCTGTCCTCAAACCGCCATTATCACTAATTTCCAGGTGTTCTTCATTTACCTGACCACTGTCCAACATATTATTTTCTTCGATGGCTTTATTGGCATCGCTGTCTTTGAGTATATCCGATAATATGCAAATTGACTGCTTAATTTTACAAGAAAATTTGTAGAAAGACTGCAACTTTTCATAACAGACATCGCATACGAACTCGGGTAATTCAACATCTTCCGCTAATGCCATTGAACTGTGCGCTATTACTAGCTTCTCGAGATCCTCACTATCATGCAGTCTATACTTTTCACCCGATAGCGATGACTTTTCTCCCAATTCCTGGAGACAAGTGCGACAGAAAGAGTGCCAACTTTGATGCGTTATTTCTCTCATTTGCCAAAATAAAATTTAAACAATACCATTTGACTCTAACAAATTTATATTAAAACTCCATTCCACCTATTTCTAAAATTACTGATAAAAAATATAAATAAATATCAACTGTTTTGTTTGACAGAAAACTGAGAAAACTACTGCATATTTGTCAGTGTTGCATTTAAAGGTGTGAAGCACTGCGAGACTTACGATAGAATTAGAGGTGGCAAACCATAACGCAATAACTTGAACCGTGGTGTTAACCATAATAACTTTTACTGTCATCTACTATGGGTGGCATATCATAAACAACTGATATTTGCATAAATTGTCATTTATTTGTTTATATCGAAAAGGCAGAAACTCAAGAAAACATAACATCATGAGCAGTGACTAGGTAATTAGTAATTTATTCATTAATATAATGGCTTTGGCATACCACAATGCAGCGAATTAACAATCAGCTGCTTATGGTTAGGCCGAAAAACCAAAAGTCAATTATTCTGTACGGTTACGGTCAAGGCGAATCTATTGAAGGTGGTGTTGGTAAATCAGCTGAGTTGTTGTTTTTATTTCGCCGTGTCCATGTCAGCTCGGAATGAAACAAGGCGAATTCATTACATGTTTTCAAGTTTCTCAATACTTTGCTTTGACAATCAAACGTACAGAACAGTGTTGTTGGTCTAGTGACACCGCCTTAAATGAATGGGCCTGGATTACGGTTATTACTATGGCATTAAGGCATGTCACCTCTACTCGAATCGAGTGTTGCCCATAAATTGGATCGATCAGCAGATTTATGTGATTCAGACAAAAATATTGCTAAAGTTATTCACGAGATACCGACCGAAGTTCTCCAGCGATTCATTCAAAATTGATATTTACAGGATGGCCGAATTACGGCGCAGTTGCCGCTAACATTTAAAAGTAGTTGTCTTTCGGCCGCCGTAGCCGAATGGGTTCGTGCGTGACTACCATTCGGAATTCACAGAGAGAACGCCGGTTCGAATCTCGGTGAAACACCAAATTAAGACAAACATTTTTCTAATAGCGGTCGCCCCTCGGCAGGCAATGGCAAACCTCCGAGTGTATTTCTGCCATGAAAAAGCTCCTCATAAAAATATCTGCCGTTCGGAGTCAGCTTGAAACTGTAGGCCCCTCCATTTGTGGAACAACATCAAGACGCACACCACAATTAGGAGGATGAGCTCGGCCAAACATCCAATAAGGGTGTACGCGCCTTATATATATATATATATATATATATATTAGGGCGGGTCGATTTAAAAATCGCTCATTGCTCTGTGAAAATCGTATTCTAGGGATCAAAATAAGAAACTTTGCCGAAGGAACCATACTTCTAAAACGAATTCTGATGTCCCCCAAAATCCCCTTTTGACCCATTTAGAGTGCTCCAATCGAGTTCAAATGTATGACCGAGCCCCACTAACTTTGGACGGCCGATCCACCCATGCCAGTGGCACACCCCCTGGAACTCCCCTGGGGGTTTCCCATACAATCATTTCAAAATATCACCATTTTTGGCCTTCACATGAGAAAAGAAACTAAAAAGTTCGACCCAAATTGGGGGACATCAGAATTCGTTTTAGAGGTATGGTTCCTTCGGCAAAGTTTCTTATTTTGATCCCTAGAATATGATTTTCACAGAGCAATGGACAATTTTTTTGCCTCCCCACAAATCGACCCGGCCTAATATATATACATGACAAAAAAAAAACTCGGACATTTATATAAAGTAGAGTAAGGCAAATAATATTTGAGAAAAAACAATATAATTAATATTTAGTCGGCAGGCATTTATTTTTTTCACAGATTTCAGTCTTTTTCGCGTGGATTCGACAGGCGTCATGAATGTCAAGGAATGTATTTTCCCCCACTCTTCTTTAAACGCATCTTTTAGGCCTTTCTTGTTTCTAATAACATGATTTTTCAGTTGGTCTTCCAAATGAGCCCACAGATGTTCAATTACATTAATGCCTGGAGGTTGTGGAGGTGTTTCAAGTTGTTTAGCGCAGTTTTATATAAGCCACAGATGGGCATCAAGTGTCTTATCTTTGGGATTGTTGTCTTGATAGTACTGGAAATTGTACTTAATTCCCAACTTTTCAGCGCTTTGGACCGAATTTTCTTTTATAATTGTTAGGTATTGCTTGTGGCCCATATTGCCGTTAATGAGGCACAAATTTCTAGTATCAGCAGCGGACATACATACAACCTCATACCATTACCGGCCTATCCCCATATTTAATTGTCGGACGTAAGTTTTTTTCCAGCAACTCTTCATTAGGTCTTCTCCACATACGATTGTTCATCTGACCTAAATATGTTAAGCTTGCCTTCATCTGCAAATAAAATGTGCTTTAAGAACTCGAAATCCCACACGCTTTGCTAATTTTATTCTCTTATGCTGGTTGATCTCGTTGATGAAAGGTTTTTTTCGTGCAACTCTCCAACTATAATTATTCCTTTGCACCACTAGACGTATACTTCCAGGATTGTTGCTGTTAATAGTAAGGTGTTGGGCGACTTCTGTTGCGAGCTTAGAAGCGCTCAAATTTGGATTTTCCTTAATTCCATCGTTCATCTGCATCCGAAAACAGTTTTGGTCGTCCCGATTTCTTTTTATTTTCCACGGATCTCGTTTTCTTCGAAACGTTTTATCACGTCGTATACAGTCGAACAGAGTTTATTCACTATTTCTACCCTAACGGTTTTACCCTTTTCATGATGACTAATAATTAAATTTCTGACTTCAATTGAGCTGTCTGCCCATGTTTATAAATTGACTTTTATTCAACAAAACATGACTGAAATTTTATTTTAATTTATTACGTTTGGTTCTTTCTTTGCACTGTTCTACCGAGAGCAAATTAATTGTGCGATTCCCCGTTTTAAAGTGCCAAACTATCGCAATAATGCTAGATGTCCGACTTCTTTTTTGGCATAACTAAAGGTACTACACAGCACGAAGACTCGAAAAAATTGATAGAATTGAAGAAAGATCCAGAGAAGTCGGCAGCAAGTATAGTTAAAGAGCTGAACCTAAAGGTTAGCAACTGAACTGTACAACGCAGAGCATGTACAGTTATAGAGTAGCAGAAAAGCCTTTTATTTCCACAAAAAATCGGCTAAAGCGGTTGAAATTCGGAGCATATTGAATCTGGAGCACATTAACTAGTCAGTGAAACGATGGAGAACTATATTTTTTCATCATCAATCAAAATTCAACTTGAAATACTCAGACGGAATGAGAAGAGTTCGCCGGCCAAAAAATAAACTTTTAGATCCTCGATACTGCAAAGGTACGGTTAAGCATGGCGAATGTGGTATTATGGTGTGGGGTTGTTTTTCTGGGTTTGGTGTTGGACCTCTCCATTTAATAGATGGAACTATGGATAGGTTTGTATACCAAAATATACTAGAGAGCGTGATGCTTCCCCATATGCCACTTTCGTGGTCGTTCCAACAAGATAACGACCCAAAGCACACCTCGAAGTTGGTAGCAAACTGGATCGCATTGGAAAAAATCAATGTGCTCGAGTGGCCAGCACAATCTCCGGAACTCAATCCAATTGAGAACCTTTGGGCGATACTCAATAGGACGATAGACAGGCAAGGAGTAAATGGGGACAAAATGAAGCTATTTGGTTGGATATTCCACTCGACTTTATCAACAATCGAATAGCTTCCATGCCCAAAAGATGTAGTGAAGTTATAAAAAATAATGGTTATGCTATAAAATATTAGTTAATTATTGTTATTCCAATATGTTTTGTCGCTCTGAATATCGCATATGTTTTGTTTTTGTGAAGTAAACTATTTGTCAAGTTTTTTTATGCATTCAAGAAATAAATGGTTCGTCTTAATTTCTGGTTATTTAATTTATATTTGAAAATATATTTTCCTAGCGTGAAAGGAAAATATAATTACATCGAAGTATGAATGAGTTCAATATGTTTTGTCCGACACTGTATGACTTCAAATAAACTTTATAAATTGTGTCTAAAATATATTTACTTATTCTCCTTTTTAGCCACATTTTCTATTTAAATTTAGAACTTTGCCTCAATTCGCAAATTTGAATTCCTGTTTTTTTTTACTTTACGGTCAGTTGTTTTTCTCACTTTCAAATTCCTACAAGTACAAATGCATACAGTAAAAACTTGCAGCTCCCCTCAAACTGAAATGCCATTTTGCTCTCTCACTTGCCCCTACTTTGTAAGTTTTTTGGTTATATGAACATCAAAACTTGTTAATTTGTAAAAATTGTCACAAATTATTTGCTTCTTGAACAGACCTTTTATATGTAGTTGGACAGTGCTATTGACGGCTACAAAAAGGCGCGTGAAAGTACCTGTTCGACTACAAAATATTTTAATACATACAGATTTCTGCAGCCAGTGCATTAAATATGCTGCTTTAGCGAGAACCCGAAGTCAACATGTAAGAGAGTCAATCATGCAGATGACCTCTCGCAATATTTTGTAGTACCATTGTGAGACTGACTATAACAAATGCTTTCCATATTACCCCAACAGCCGGTTGCATGAACCGAAATGACTGGAATACGTTGTTCCCACGACAGTCGGTTCTACTATGGCTATGTTCAGAAACACTTGCAGCGCTGGCAGCACTGTCAATGTGACAATTCATGCAACTGATAGATTTGTTGAAAAATTGCAAATAGATTTGTTGCATTTATGAACGCGCTGTGCAGTAAAATGGAATTGTTACTAAGTTTGGTCATGGACGATGTATATGAGGAAAAAACCGATAGTCTTTTATTAAATTTAAGAAAAAAAAACCCTGTATAACTTAAAAGAAGGACATATCCTGTCAAAAGTTTAATATCAAAACGGAAAATACCCAAAAATAAGTTTTTCGAGACTGTGCGGTTGTACGACTTGAAGTTTGTGGAGAATTTGATGGCTGAACATCATTAGGTTCCGTTAATATCGACATCGGCAGCTCAACTGAGCTTTGTAAATTTTGAGTGGGCACATTGTTTGAGTGCCTGGTACCATACACCTCATCAAAGTCTTCGTAGTGAAGCCATGATGTTGATTCTCTACCGGATGTATTGTTTCTTTTTTTTATTCGCTTATATGTGATGAGTAAATTAGAAAATTTTCGCTGGGCGATGTTTCTATATATTTTTAAATCTTTATTAACTTTTTTTACATCATCTACGACCTTAGCCCAGAGCACGCTCTTTTTCCTCCTTCCCGACGTGAACTCGTTCTCCATGCTCAGTCGGACTCTGAGCAGTAATTTTATCTCCGATGTACTAAAGTAATCACTAAAACCAAGAAAAGTATAATAAAATAAAGTTTAAATATCGTATTTTTCATCAAATTTTGTATTAAAAGCTAAAATAAATAATTAAATACCCACTTTTCATCAGACATTGTACTAGCGTATTTATTGGCAGTGTGAAAATTTTTGCTGCAAATAATGCACGACTTTTGATACAAAAATGACGTTTAAGAACGCGTTGCATTTGCAGTACTGCCACATTTGCATTTTTGAACGCACTGCTCACTCTGAAATGGTATGTTGCTCATTATAATGCATTGTTGAACATACCCTATGTTAACGGAACGACCCGGATTCATATCCGGCCAAGGACTGTCTGTCATTCCAGCAGCATTCCCCGTAAATGCATGGGTAATGTTTATGCTGCTACACCCACAACAACAACTGGGATTTTTCCCGACCAAGCGTTTATGTTTCGCGTAATTTTATTTTGTTAAATTGACAACATTTGTTTGGCCACAAATTATTTTCCGTCCTTTTAAACGATACAAAATAAGAAACAGCTAAATTTTTGTATTTTTGCACAATTGCAAACTTACGTGTGCCTCTATATTTAGTTTTAAATATTATAGGGTACTCATAAAATGACGCAAGGTAGTATTAGTAAGCAGACATTTTTGTTTTTTTTTTTTAATATTTTAGTGCACATTTGTGTGAGTTTGCGTAGCTTCTCACTGTTTTTGTTTTAAAATCTGCCTTAAATAAATAAAAAAAAAATGTCAAAAAAATTATTTCATTTCAATAACCCGAGTTAATTGATGAAAATATTGGATATCTGCAATAATTTAAGAAAAGAAGTTTAATATTAAGGCCAGCTTTTTATTGGAAACGGCTTTAGCTTAAAAATTCAGCTGACTTGCGCTTACACTGAAATATTTGCCTTTAAGCGGTGATATACAGTTAGAAATTCGGATCCGAAAATCGATGTATTTTTTGTTTTTTCTTAATGCAGAAATATTTAAGAATTCACACAAACAATTTTATACCATTCCGATGAATATTTTCGAAATTACACGCAAATTTGGCGAAGGCGTTATGAAAAGGCGTTTCAGAGTGCTTGAAAGTACAAGGCCGAGGCAGCAGCGCTTACCTGGAGCTTTAAACGCGTTTTTCTCAAAATCGTGTTTTCAAAGTCGGTGACCAATAATACTCGAAAACGGGTAAACCGATTAGTTTCAAATTTTAACACGAGCTTCGTAAATATAAAGGGTTTGCCAATAACAGGTGTTATTTTGAATAGCCCGCTATTTCGGTAGATGTCACTTTTGAAGCTGTCGTTTTTTGATATTTGACAAGTAGAAACTACGCCATTAATAAAAGTGGAACGATACACGCTTAAACTACGCATGGAAATTATTAAAATTCACTTCAAAAAATGGTGAAAATTTGGCAGAGATGGTTCGTAAAACGCGGCGAACATTTTTGGGTCATCGTGAAGCATCTTGTCGGACCGTAATTCAGAAATTGGTGGAAAAATTCGAGGTGTTGGGACAAGCGAAAGATGTGAAGAATAAAACTCGTGCACGTCGCTCAAGAACCTCCCAAAAAAACATTGTAGCCGAAAGTGTTGAAGAAAACCCAGGTTTTTCCATTCCGCGTCGTTCTTTGGAATTAATTGGGCATTCCACAAACGTCATTACACCGTATTTTGCATAAAGATTTGGGTCTTAAGGCTTGTAAAGCCCAGTTAACACAAGAACTCAAGCCGACCGATCATCAACAACGTCGTGTCTTTGCTGTCTTTGCTGATTGGGTCGTTGAAATGCATGAAAATGATCCGGAATTCCATCGAAAAATAATCTTGAGTGATGAGGCCCATTTCCACCTCGGTGGCTTCGTCAACAAGCAAAATTGTCGGATTTGGGGCTCAGAAAATCCAAGAGTTATTGTTGAAAAGCCTCTCTATCCTGAACTGGCTGACTGTTTGGTGCGGTTTATGGTCCGGCGGAGTCATTGGGGACCTTACTTTTTCGAAGATGAAGCAACAGTTACGGTGAATGGATTGCGCTATCGAGAGATGGCGAATGATTTTTTATGGCGGGAATTGGATGGTATGCAACAGGACAACGATTAATTTCAACAAGACGGCGCTGCATGCCACACAAGCAAAGAAACCATTGATCTTTTACGGGCATAACAACTCTTATTGGAAAACCCTTTATTTTTTCATAATTAATCGAAGATTTTTTCTCTTCGATATTTTTTATTATAAACAATTTAAGGCCGAAATTTTGGTCAAAAATCGATTTTTTTTTTTTGGAGAAACCGCCATTTTGTTAAAAAAATTAATTTGCTATTCTTTCGATTAATTACTAGATTTAATATTTTTTTAATGAAATCTGTTTGGTTTTTTTAATTTCAAAGCATGTAGTTTAGTGCAAAACGTCTTTTTTGAGAGGAGCTCCCGGAGATCAGCTGTAGCTCCTTTCCAAATAAATATTTTTACTAATTTTAAGTCTTAAATTACAGTTAGAAGGTAACATATTATGTGTACAAATTTCTATAGCAATAAATTTAAAAGTTCTCGCAGAAAAAATGCTGGAAAATTCGCTGTTTTCGGCCTTTTAAATGTATATAACCCCTTAAGGGGGGAAACCTAAACCGGTTCATCGAAAAAATCGATTTTTTTATTGCATAAATCGTTAGTATAACTACTCAAAAATTTGTGGTAAAAATGTTAAGGCGAAATTCGCATTATTCCCAATTCTATGAGCACTTAAGTGACCGCACGTCGGTTCGACAACGTAGCGCGCGTTAGTTAGAACGACGTTTTTCTCGAAACTACTTTTTTCAACTGGTGGCCATTGTAGCTTAAAAAGTTATGGACCAATCGTTCTAAAATTTTTCGGGATTTTTTCTTTATTCAATTCTAAACTATATGAACTTAATCCTGGGATTATATCATTATTAAAAATATGGGTTTTTAAGCAAAATAGATGAAAAAATATGGTATAAAAAAACTACTTTGTGTTCAAGCGCCTCAAAAGCATGCAATTTTCAATATTTTTTTACCACAATTAGATTCATATTCTTAGGAAATATGTATGTTGTTAATAAAAAAAAAATTACTGTTGATTTCAGAGAAAAATTGCAACTTCAGGAATTCCCACCAGCAAGATACTCGGATGGCGATCGTCCATGGACAGCACGCTCTAACGCCACTATCTCCCGCGAAAATAGCTTCAAAAAAATTTAAAAGTGTACCTAAAAATATAAATAAAATATCCTCTAAACTTAAAAAATTTCTGATTATTCCTTCTTTGTTCAACAAATTCTCGAAAAACACCAAAATGTTGGCCTCCTAAACCGGTTTCCCCCTTAAAGCAAAGTTAAGCAGTGGTGAATATTTCGGCGTACTTTAAACTCACTTCACGTGTCACTTCGTTCACATAGGTATAGTATTTGAAGTGCAACAGAAGATGCAGAGCGCTGGACTAAGCAACGTTAGTTTAAAAAAAAAAAACAAAAAAAAAAAAACAACCATAACCTAACACATTTTTATGAGTACCACTAATTTAGGATTTTATATAATAAATCCAATGTTTGGTGTAATTGAATTATTATATTTTTCTATTATACAAATTTCATTTTAAATAACTACAAACGTAATGTGTGTGTGTATTAATAGCATTTGCCTTATATTATCATTTTATTAGGCTTAACGTAAAAAAAATACATATATATATATATATTTATGCTAAAATTTTATAAACTAATCCATTAAATTTTGATTATTTACGATTTCACATTAATTTTAGACTTATTTATTATCATTTATTATTAACCAATTAAATGTAGTTTCTTAGTTTTTAATAAATCAGATGTAATCCTATGGTTTTTGGTAGAATCGTGCAATCATCGATTTTTATATAATTACAGAGTTGCTTATACGAGTGTGTATAACTAAACGTTTTTTGTTTTTATTTTTGTTTTTAGTGATAAATGGATTGTACAATTAGAGCTAAATATTCAACTCCGGAGCAGTTGATTTACAAGTACTAATTAATCTCCAGTTGAAAATTACATTGGATAAATTAAATTAAAATAAATCAGTTAAATGTATGCGGTATTTCTTACATGACGACCAACGTCTACTCATCACCATTTTTTTTTTATTTATTTAATTACAAGGATGCGCGTGTATCTTCATTTCAGCGCTGTTGTTGGGTGTATATTACAAAAATATATTACTAAAAAGCAAATTGCAAAAGTTAAATGGTAATTTAGGTACATATGTACATATACATATATGTATGTATATATGTATGTATGTAAGTAGGTATACAATTGAATCATAGTATTGAGTCGAATTTTAGAAAAATTATAAAAATAAATTTCGCCTTTTTCTTATTATTTATTAGATTTGTAAGCTTTATGCATCATAAAATAGGTACAGATAGCAACCAAATTATAGAAACAAAAAAAAAAAACAAAAAAAAAAAATTTAAAAAAAATTTAACCCGAGTTCGCACGTTAGAAAAATTATAAAAATAAATTTCGCCATTTTCTTACTATTTATTAAATTTGTAAGCTTTATGCATCATAAAATAGGTACAGATAGCATACAGAATTTATAAAAAAAAAATAGTTTGACAAAAGAATTTAACCCGAGTTAGCACATTAGAAAAATTTTTAAAATAAAATTTGGCGTTTTTCTTATTATTTACTAAATTTGTAAAAAAAAAAACAAAAAAAAATTTGAAAAAAGTATTTAACCCGAGTTAGCACGTTAGAAAAATTTTAAAAATAAAATTTTTCGTTTTTTCTTATTATTTAATAAATTTCTCAACTTTATGCATCTAAAATAGGTACAGATAGCATACCAAATTTATAAAGAAAAAAAAAACAAAAAAAAGTTTGAAAAAAAAAATGTTACCCGACTTAGCACGTTCGAATTATTAAGCCTTATGGGTAATATTTAATGTTCAATAATTCACAGCTAAAGCTTTAGAATCCAATTTAATTTAAATATTATAACAATTTTTTTATTTTTTTTTACGAAAGTTTAGACATTTTTTGGTTTCAAAGCAAAAGCTGGGTAAGTCAAAAAAGTTGTATTGCAGAAAATCCGCAGATTAGATGACTTGTCTTAAGGTAGCAGCCCGGTGTGACGGGTTCAAAAAATCGATTTTTTTTCGGGAGAAAAACATCTTAAAAATATACTCTAAACATTTCAGACAGAAATTTTAATTATTTTTTAAGTTATAGCTAAAATAAGAGAGCGCGCCGTAGTGTGTATGAAAGCGTGTGACACGCCAGCAGCAGCTGCTGTCGAAACTTTAAACGCGTTTTTCTCAAAACCATGTTTTCGAAATTTCGGGGAATCACCGACTCAAAACTATTCAACCGATTTGGCTAAAAATTTAACCCGTTATTCTAGACACACATATCTAGATCCCGGACCTTTAAAACATTTAATTTTTTCATAATAAACTATTTAATTTAAACAATTTATGAAGAGAAAAAATTATATTTTGAGAACTTTTTTCACAAGTCCGCCATTTTGTTTTGGTTTTTTTTATTTTTATGTATATTTTAGGTTCGGGACCTAAAATAAAGTCTACAGATCTAATAATCTCTTTGATTTTTTTATTTCAGATGACTTTGGAAGGCTGTGTGTTTCCCCGAACCAACTCATACTTTTTTAAGGACTCCACTTTGACGTCAAAAATTTTAAACAAATTAATATAAAATTAACTTTAAAACATTTTTTTATATATAGTTCAAAACACCAATAAAAACATGTAAAAACTTTAAAACGATCGTATATTATTTTCTTTTTAAAAAAGATTCATGAAAAAACGTCGAAATTTCGGTCGTAACACCGGACCTTACTACCTTAATCCAATCATCAACAACTTTAATGCTTTTTTTTTTTTTTTGAATTTTAGAAAAATTTAATTTAATTTAATGAATACAAATTTTCTAGCTAAAGCTTTAGCATTCAATTTAATTAAAATTTTTTTTTTGTTTTTTACGACAGACTCGACATTTTCAGGTTTCAAAGCAAAAGTTGGGCAAGTCGAAAAAGTAGTATTGCAGAAAATTCGCAGAATTGATGACTTCACTCAATCCTATTATGAAATTTAATGTTTTTATATTTTTTCATTGTATCGAAATCAAATTGTAGAGAAATCAAATTTTCCAGCTAAAGCTTTAGAATTCAATTTAATTAAAATATAAATTTTTTTTATACGAAAGGTTAGACATTTTCTGGGTTTAAAGCAAAAGTTGGGCGAGTCAAAAAAGTAGTATTGCAGAAAATTCGCAGAATTGATGACTTCACTCAATCCTATTATGAAATTTAATGTTTTTATTTTTTCATTGTATCGAAATCAAATTTTTTCATTGCATCGAAATCAAATTTTTTCATTGCATGGAAATCAAATTTTTTCATTGCATCGAAATCAAATTTTTTCATTGCATCGAAATCAGATTTTTTCATTGCATCGAAATCAAATTTTTTCATTGCATCGAAATCAAATTTTCTCATTGTAAAGAAATTAAATTTTCTCATTGCTGTGAAATAAAATCTCTAAATGCATTAGCCGAATTATATCTTATATTTATTCGTAGAGTTTAAAGAGCACTTCAATAAGTTTACTGTAAATTTCCTATGACTTTGTGTGTATTGTCTTAAAACTGAGATCAATTTTGTGTGTGTGTAAGTAAACCGGTTCGTAAGTGGGTGGCTGTATTTGTATGTAAGTCTGTATATGTACGTATGCATTTAATCTAGGCGCCGTCGTATCCTCATTTTTGAATATCAAAACATGCCTTGCGGCTATTTCCTTAAGCTGGTAGAAT
Source organism: Anastrepha fraterculus (assembly GCA_037575425.1). Taxonomy (NCBI): domain Eukaryota; kingdom Metazoa; phylum Arthropoda; class Insecta; order Diptera; family Tephritidae; genus Anastrepha; species Anastrepha fraterculus. The sequence goes on from JAYXIM010005294.1 coordinate 624,287, forward strand.
ATATCTGCAAAATTTGGCGTCAAACGGATGCTTTTTCAACCGATCGCTAATGCATTTAATTACTTAGATGCAGGGTAAGTACAAACGAATTATCAACGAACGCTCCGACGACAAACGATGTCGGCATGTAACATTTTCCTATACCACAGACGTGCGCACAAATTATATAATAAGGTGAAGTGAAAAACAAAAAAATTAATTAACGCTATCTACTAAAATTATACGCATATGTGTGAGCAGTCGATTGGTGTTTCATAAAAACTAGCGCTGAATATCGATGGACCCGTCGCTAGGCGTCTTCAATGAACATCAAGCAATTGAAATGAAGTTTTTTTTTAAATACATTCTACTAAGCGAAAAGCGAAACAAAAATACGATTATGCATATTTTCAAATTCAAATGTTTAAAGAAGTGCACCCAGAATGCACTGAAATGTGCTCCACTCTTGATATTTATCATCTTTGTTTGTTTAATGGTTTTTTTGAATTTCTTTGGATCAATTATATGTAAGTAACTTATAACATCCAAATAACTCGGTTTCTAGCGCCATCCTTATTCATTTTCTATAATCTCGAACTCGCTTTCGGACGAGCTCAATTCTTGTTGTGCTACTGTGGCGGCGGCGGCGGCGGCTGCCGCTGCGGCGTTAGTGGTATTGCTTGCGCCGCTCCACTGCATTAGCCCAACTAAAAGTTTGCCGCTGTTTTCTAGTAGCGACTGGGTCGTTGCTGCTTGTAACGCCAAAGCCGCCCCTAGATCACTCCCTCCCGCCGGAGCTTTTGCTATGTCCGTTACACGCTTACTTCGATCAACTTCGTCGACTTTTGCGTAGTCGGGGAATTTCAAACCTTTCGACAAACTCTCCTCCTCAGATGATGATGAAGAGGTTGACCGCGCTGAGTCAGATTTGAAGTGACACCTTTTGTAATGCACATTGTGTGCTTGCGCTAAGGGATCCGCATTCAGCTCTTTAATGTTAATGACTGGTATCATATCATCATCGTCATCTGTTGAATTTTCACTGTACTCTGGCAGGGAATCGGATATTAAAAGCTCTTGAGGTATATCATCATCATTTTTGTAATCTTCTCCTTGTGAAGTGTCTAAATCGCTTGCATCCTCCAATAAGGCGAGGTTCTCAGTGTTCACATCAGGAACAAATTCGTCGTAGTCTGTTTCAGATTGTGTCGCGTTTACTTCATCATCTAAAGAATTTTAATAAATGAAAAAAATATTAGAATATTTCAAAATAAATTTAATAATCAATCAAAATTTGCTCACCTTCATTTTCCCGCACCAGCTCCCACTTAAATGCACTCGCTGTGATGACAAGAACGAATACCAATGCGAACCCTCCTAACACGAATCCGGATATGCCCAGAATGACACAGGACACACTGGCAACTCCTGTAAACATGGCTTTGTTTTCTTCTCGAAATCGTTTTATACGTTCGTACTTTTCCTGCAATTCGGGCGGTGGAACGATGCGGAAATTGCAGCGTGTCTTGTATATCCAAAACAAGAAGAGTGCCAAAAAGAAAATACTAATGGGACGAAGGCGTAACCTATAATATGAAGAAAGATGACCGAATTAATGGAATATTAGTAAATGAATATAGGAACAATTGTAGTATTCTTTCATATAACATAAAGATTAAATAAATTTAAATTTAATTTAAGAGGCGTTTGAAACATATCAGTCGTATTTGAATTTGTAATTACGGAATGGACTTCGGAAGCGTGTATTTTTCCGTATAGAAAACCCCGTTCTAACTTTACGGTTGATACAAAACTTATTATTATTTAAAGGGGTTTCCAATAACAGGTGTTACAGGTGAATGGATTGCGTTATCGCGAGATGATTAACGATTTTTAATGGCCAGAATTGGTTGATATTGATCTGGACAACGTTTATTTTCCACAAGACGGCGCTACGTGCCACACAAGCCACGAAACCATTGATTTTTTACGGGAAAAGTTGCCGGGCCGTCTTATCTCTCGAACAGGTGATCACAATTGGCCGCCGCGACTTTGTGATTTAACACCTTGTGACTATTTTTTTTTGGGGCCACGTGAAAGAGAAGGTCTACGCCAACAGCTCAGGGTCGATTCAAGACCTCAAAGATGGAATTCGTGAGGCTATCGTGAGGCATTTTTCTTTAAATATTAAAATAACATCTCTTATTGGAAAACCCTTTATAATTGTAAGCGACAATTCTCATGTTTCTTTTAAAATGTATGCACATTTCTGAGGAAAAGCAAATGCAAATGTGAAAATGAGTCGTATCTGAGTCTTACCTATTCAAGCAATATAAGCACATTTAAGAATTGTTGTTGTTGTAGCAGTAACAATATTGGATACATGATTTCGGAAATAGAGACAAAATTGTGAACCCAAAACAATACTCTTTCTGACAGAGTAAGTGCCGCTCCACACCACAAAGCCGAGCCGTTCACGGTTCGTTCTCGGCTTGGTAAAATACAATATACAAAATTATGTTACCTCGGCCGTCGTAGTCGAATGGTTTGATTCAGAAGTGTCCTAAGAGAAGAAGAGTTTTCTAATAGCGGTCGCACCTCGACTGATAGTGGCAAACCGCCGAGTGTACGAGTTTAGTTTGGGCAAAAAGAAATCCATTATTTTTGCGTAAAATTCAAAATTGTATTTAAGATGTTTCGAATTGTCCGATTTGGGTCAAATATGCATCGTTTTCTTGTATTGTATGATTGGTTGCCTTTTTAAAAGCAGGTGCGTCCGCCGTAGCCAAATGGGTTGGTGCGTGACTACCATTCAGAAGACGTAGCTTCGAAACTCCGTGAAACACCAAAATGAAGAAGAAGTTTTTTCTGATAGCGGCAGGTAATGACCAACCTGCGAGTGTATTTCTGCCATGATAAAGCGCCTCATAAAAAACCATCTGCCGTTTGGAATCGGCGTAAAACTATAGGTGGTCCGCCTCCATTTGTGCAACGACATCAAGACGCACACCACAAATAGAAGGAGGAGCTCCAGAAGTGTACGCGCTAATTATTTTTTTTTTAAGTAGCTTCATAATTCCTCTCTCGTAGAAGTTTTGGTCCTTATTGGCGCAAAACTTAGTAATCGATTTTCACAATTTTATCTTGTTACTAAACTCCTATCGCTCAGGAAGTTTTGCAGTGGGAGAAGAAGGTGGTAGTCGCTTAGGGGATTGATGGGATTTAGGTTGGCGCACTGCCCCAGGCTGTCGAAGAATGGACCACCCAGTGATTTTAATCGTCTAGCTGCCAAACTCGAACATTTATATAGAAGTGCTCAACAGTCTCCTTCTCTGAAAGGTCTCCACAGCTTCTGCAATGGGGGTTAAATGGTATCCCTAGCTTTTCGGCGTGTGTGTTAATCGTCCAGTGACCGGTAAACACAACTACGAGTTGGGAAATTGAATGGCGAGTACTATAAAGGACCCTCTGAGCCCTCCGTATATTGTACTGGGCCGAAATGGTCTTCGAAATAGCATATGAAGAAATGGAGCTTCACATTTCCTGAGCTTTCCTGAGAAATAATGTGTGCAGTTTCCCTTTAACAACTGTCAAGGGGACGCCAATACCCGGGTAGGAGGTCTCTGAGGCCAATTCAGTACCCTTCCTGGCAAGCTCATCAGCAATTTGATTTCCCTGTGTCCTGATGGAACACAACACCTCTTCTGTTGGCCGATTCTGGCCGTTGTTGACAGTAGAGTTCTGAAATTCGTGTTTTGCCATACGGAAGCAGCTCATAACAAATAATTCCTTTCAAGTCTCATCAACTACAGCCTTCTTGGCTGTTAGTGCTGGTTTGGCCGGCCACTCTTTGAGCTGCTTCATCACGCTTTGACCACGATTGTTTTCGCACACAATTCTCGTATATGGACGCATTTCTCATTCCCAGTCACCATCCATCCGTTCAAGAAATGGGTCGATTTCATTCCGTTTGGCCAACGCTTCACAGATGGAAATTTGATCCATCAGATTTTTTGATGTTAATTGGTGTGGCACTCAAACAACGAGCTTCTTTTTGAATCCAGCTTTGCGCAAATGGTTTATGGTTGACTTTTAGTTCCTGGGCGTTGCTACGACTACTAGATGTCGGTCAACTTTGAATATTTCTGGGATTTTATCGACATTTTCTACGACGAGGTGCATCTTTAACATTAAAAATGCCTGAACTGAATCGACGAAAGCAATATTACACGTAATTTACTGCCACAGTATCGGCACCATCAACTCCATTCACAATTTCAGCGGCCTGATTTGCATTTTCGCCTGTGTCAAAGAAAAACGGTAAAATGTACCGATTTTTTTTTGGCTGGCTTCCATTGTTAGCACCCTGTAACTTGAATGGAACAAACAAAAACAGCGGAATGATTTTTATTAGTGTGAAATGTCACCTTGACAACGAGCATAAACTTTAAATTGTTTGATCGATACTTTACGAGATATCGCTGACTTCAGGCATCTACCGGCAAAATAATAGATTTCTTTTCCCCAAACTAATATTTTAAAGCAAAATGAAAAAAAAAAAATTAACTATGCACCTCTTCATAAAAAATGTTTTGTTATAATGTTTTTCAAATCCTTTATATGTATGTAAATTATATTTTGAAATTTTTTTTGTTATAATGTATTTTAAATATTTCTAAATTTATTTTTGGTTTAATATCTACGGACTAAGGTATAATTTCTCAGTCCAGTCAGTTTCTCAGTATAAAATCTCATTTTCAAAAAGTATTTTTTTCCAAAATCATACATGTATGATACATACATATGTAAGTATGTACTATATGTTATATGTAGGTATATTTTTGCCGTCATTACTATATGTAAATGCGTCATTGTAAATACATACATATGTATATGTAAATGCGTTCATATGTATGTACATACATATTTATAATGAAAGAATAATCAGTAACTTTTTTATTTTTAATATATTACGACAGCTTTTTTTACACGTTTACATAAATACATACATATGTAACGCATATTGTACATATGTATGTTATTGAGCAAGTAAGTAATAATAACAGTTAATTACTTACTCAATAACAGAAACCCATCAATAACTAAAAATCTCTCCTCCCAGACGTTTCGGTATGCATACATACAGTGGCTCACAGAAGTATTTTGCATAATAGCGCGTATGTACAAATTTAAGATTTTGTATGTACTAAGTATCCGAAAATAAAAATGTTAATACTTACACGCATTATTGAGCACTGTCTTAGCAATTGGGCTACACATCATGCACAAAAATTGTACCGTTAGGTGCATATAACAAAAAACGTGCGTAGCAATGAAAATGTGTGCTCACAAAAGTATTTTGCTTATTGTTTATAGATACCGTTACTGGACGCAGTTCAGTTACTTTTTCTGTTTTCGCTGAAGTTGTGGCTACAAGTGCGTATTATAATCAATTTTATTTGTAATTGAGTTCATTTCGTTTGTAATTGTGGTACTGTGCATATCGGAAATGCCAAAGGGTAAAGAACTAACTACAGCTGAAAAAAAAATTATTTTACATCTCCATAATGAAGGAAAATCTACGAAATATATTTGCAATATGTTTAGTCGATGCCGCCAAACGATAGAAAATGTAATAAAACGGTGTAAAGAACGCGGTAATTTAGAAAATTTAACCCGTTTTGGTCGACCAAAGTTGCTAACTGAGAGAGAAGAACGCCAAATATTGAAAGAAAATCGCAAAAACCCACATTTATCAGCCCCAAAAATCAATGACAAAATAAAAGCAACCTTTCAGATTGAAGTATCCGATGAGACAGTGCGCAGAGCCCTCAGAAGCAACAATATTCACGGTCGTGCAGCAAGGAAAAAACCACTGATTTCACAAGTCAATAAAGCAAAGCGGCTTTTATTCGCCAACACCTATAAAACCAAAAGTTTTGAGTTTTGGAAAACCGTCATATTTAGTTATGAAAGCAAATTCAACATTTTTGGTCCGGACGGACGTCGTATGGTATGGCGGAAGCCAAATGAAGAGCTGCGATTAAAAAATGTTAAATCCACTGTTAAGCACGGTAGAGGTTCCGTCAAGGTGTGGGGTTGTATGTCGGCCCAAGGAGTCGGAAAGCTGGTGTTTATAGATGGAACGATGGATAAACATCTTTATTTGTCTATTCTCAAAGACAACTTACATTCCAGTGCAGAAAAAATGGGAATGTCGTCTAACCACTTTTTGTTTCAACACGACAACGACCCCAAGCATACAGCTCATGATGTTAAAATGTGGATACTTTTTAATACAAAACATTTGCCAACACCTCCCCAAAGTCCCGATATCAACCCCATAGAAAATCTGTGGGCCTATCGCGAAGAAAGAGTGCGAGAACACAAAATTTCGTCAAAAAGTGACCTTAAAGATGTTTTACTTCAAGAATGGGGAAAAATACCTCTTGACTTTTGTCGCAAGTTAATAGAATCTATGCCAAGGCGCTTGGAAGCAGTTTCCAAAAATAATGGTTATCATACGAAATATTAAATTAATAGAAATTAGTATATTTGTACACCACCTAGTCAAAAGCAAAATACTTTTGTGAGCAATGAATTCTATTTTATTTTACTTTTTTTACGTTTACATTGGAACATATTTTTCTTTTAAAGTTTTAATACATTGTTTATGTAGATATAAGGTTTATGTTTAAGAATTTATGAAATAATTAACAAATGAATTTAAAAAATATACAGGAATTGAAGCGTGAACTTATTTGTCTTCTCATGCAAAATACTTTTGTGAGTCACTGTATGTACATACATACATACATATTTACACCTCAGCCGGTTCACATGCATTGGAAATGATCGAAAGGTGTGCGACCTTGATATAATTAAGTGATAATACGAGTACTTGAAAGGCGTGTAGAAAAGAAATAACCTAGACATGTGTTTGTCTACTCATCGTCATCGAATGTGAATGCCTACTTTCTATAAGTACATATTATGCACTATATACAGATGTGTGTGTGTGAACAGTAATCGCGCTTCATTTGCACTTCATTTGACAAAAACAAACGGTTAAAAAGGAAAAACAAATATATGTACTTGTGTGTATAGGTAACAAAACGCAGCCAAAACAAATAATAAAATTGTATAAAAACAACGAATGTAGAATCAAAAACAAAAAACACAAGTGTAAACTATAGATAACAATAACAACATTCCCTGCTAGTCACCATGTCTGTCAGCTGATTTTTGTATCGTATGAGCGCTAACGTTCAGCGTTCAGTATATGCGCACGAACAAGTGTATACCACCTCATCTATGTGTACACGTGTGTACTCATATATATGTATGTATACTACATACCCAACAAGGAAATGCAACGGCAATAATGAGCTCCTGGTGAATTTTTCAAATTTTATTTTATAAAACATACATAAAAAAAATTAGATCAAAATTAAAAAGTAATGCCAGCAGCAACTAAAAATTGTTTATGTATGTAAAGGGTGGTTAAATTTCAAGGGCCGATGTTGAATATGAACCACACCTAAACGTCAAGTTTTTTTCTGCATTTCATTTGACATTTTTTAATTTCAGACTAACTCAATTTGAACAATGGAAAGGTACACAATCGAGCAATGCGTTAAAGTTATTCAGGCTTATTATGAAAACGGGCGTTCAAATCAAAATGCATATCGCGCACTTCATCTTCAGTGATGAGGCACATTTTCACCTCAGTGGATTCGTCAATAAACAGAATTGCCGCATTTGGGCGAATGATAATCCAAGAGTGATTGCCGAAAAACCAATGCACCCACATAGAGTGACTGTTTGGTGCGGTTTATGGGCCGGCGGCATCATTGGGCCGTATTTTTTCCAAAATGAGGCCGGTCAGGCAGTTACTGTGAATAGTGTTCACTGCTATCGTGAGATGATAACAAACTTTTTATGACCCGAATTGGAAGATATAGATGTGGACGATGTGTGGTTTCAACAGGACGGTGCCATTTGTCACACAGCTAACGAAACAATGGCTCTTTTGCGCAAAAAATTTGATGGCCGATTAATCTCACGTCGCGGCGATGTCAATTGGCTGCCAAGATCATGTGATTTGACACCGTTGGACTTCTTTCTTTGGGGTTATTTGAAAGAAAAGGTATACGTCGATAAGCTAGCAACAATTCAAGAGCTAAAGGATGAGATAATTCGGCACATTAACGGCATACAACCTCAATTATGCCTCAGCGTCATCGAAAATTTGGACGGAGGTGCGCCGCCGTTCGGATGGAGGTGTGACGCCGAGGCCGCGGCGGTCATTTGGTCAATATTTTGTTCCATACGTAATTGAGCGATACCAATATTATCATAATAAAGGGAAATGACAATAATTTCCTAAAAAATACTATTTTATTCAAAATCAACACCGGCCCTTGAAACTTAACCACCCTTTATATAATTTTGATGTGGAAGTATTAGTGGGGATTCATCTCTTTCAGCGCTCGTTTCAACCACAGTAGAATCAAATTCGCTAGATCGAATTTAATACTATCTGCAATACTTTGCGATAGCTTCGAATCAGTGTCCAAATCTACAAATTCCCCGAATGTAGCACTTTTTTGTAAGACGAAGTTGAGATTAGCGATTTTATGCATACCTTATCTCGAATTCGATGTGAACAAATCATTTCTATTGATTACAATTACATACAAAAACACATCTTTTTTTGCATTGTTTTTTATTACAATATTGTAAGAATATGCATTTATATTTATGGAATTTGTTCACATTGACTTTGCAATAAGCCTGTATGTGTATATTAAAAGCAACAACCTCTGACGTCAAAAATTGTGCCCTCAAAAAAAATTACTTTATAAGTATACCCGCATATTATCAAGATGTTAAGTTACATACTATGGCTTTGTTTTAATTACTTAAAGGTAATTTTTTTTAGAGAATGCAGTATCACACATAATTAATGAGTGACCACAGTAATATGCACATAAGTAAAGCGTATTTCAAAAGTAACGCCTAGATGTCAGTAATGAATGATTCCTAGACGATACCTTTGTTTTTTGTCATCTTTGACATTTTTCAAGCAGACAGATGTCTCAACAATTAAGAATTTCTGAATCGACTGTATGGCAGATTTTACTTCTAGACGTGCTCATGGTGGAGATTTAAGGCACCTTTCTGGTCTAGAATTTCGAAAAAATCGATTTTTTTCATGTTATGATAGTTTATGTTTTCGAAAATATACATACTTGCAAATTTTTATATTGAAATTCGTTGTAGTTTAGACGTTAAAGTCTTTTAAAACAATTCCGGTTTGAAGTACGACGCCCAGGTATTAGCGCGTTTACCGTGTTTTTCTCGAATTTGTTCCGAGTTGGCGTTGGTACTTTCTCAGACTTGTGGCTCTCGCGGGTAGCAGAATTAGAATTTTTTAATATAATCGATTTTTCTGGTTTTTTTTAAGAGCTAGAACGTGAAGAAAAATCCTTTTTTTTTTTGTTTTTCCAAAAAACCGATAAAATATTTAGAAAAATTTTTTTTTTTGTAAATCTCCTACCCAGCATAGCGACATATCTTCTGATGAATAATCGACCGATTTTATTTTTTCAGACGTACCTGAGCAGCCAAATCAGTTACACCAGAGGCATGTGTTACGAGTACGTCAGGGGAAGCAATTTTTTTTCTTATTGTCATTGAAACAAATATTTTTTTTTTGTTTTTGTAAATAAAGAATTGATCTAATGAATAAAAACGATTTTCAATTGATACCGATTGTTTTTCTTCAATTTTCAATGCCTTCAATTTTCGCGTCTCTAGACCAGAAAAGTGCCTTAAATTATGTAATTTTTCACATATAATTGTTAGGAGCTAAAAATAGTGAAACCTGAAAGAATCAAATTTTTTAAATGTTTTATTTTAAAACAACACCTAAGCGGCTTCCGGTTTTTTTTTTTGGTTTTATTAGTTCTCTAGGAACTCGTCTGCCTCTAAGGCAACCAGAGTTACTTCATCCAACCATAAATTAAGCAGAATGCGAGAAATAATGTTCTTTCTAAGTAGGAAGACATTGTTCCGAAGTAGGTAGGTAGGTGAAATGGTTGAAGTGCCATCCGGCACTCCTGAAGTAGCACTGAAGCGCTTTTTTGATACCACTATGAGACCTCCAAGAGGCAGATATCTACAGCCAGCCAGAGCTATTGATATAATGGAGAAGATTGATGGGATTTTTGTTAGATTTTTGAGCGCTTTCAAACTTATAGTTTTTAATGTATTAAATATGAATGCGCTATATAAAAGTGCAGTCTTCCTAATAAATATTTATGAAAAATTAACGAAAAAAATTTTAATGAAGAATATTGCGGATATTGTATGAAGTGAAGTGACTTAATTACGTGAGTGCCAAAGTGTATTTCGACTAGTGTTTTCTCCAATTTATATGCTTATGTATACTATATTGTGTGCAATTCCGAGCGGAAGATGGTTTTCATGAAAGCAATTCAGTCGCAGATTTTTCTTGTCCTGTCTGCGGAGTGATGGACACAGCTAGAAAAAAAAGTCTTATCATTTGACCACAGCGCACATCGAAATCCGTACAACCTGAATGCTAATCCTAACTCAGCCAAAAGACTAACATAATTTCTCTATTTATCTGATATAATTTTTATTACGGCGGCCGCCGTCGCCGAATGGGTCGGTGCGTGATTACCATTCGCAATTCACAGAGAGAACGCCGGTTCGACTCTCGGTGAAAGACCAAATTAAGACAAACATTTTTCTAATAGCGGTTGCCCTCGGCAGGCAATGGCAAACCTCCGAGTGTATTTCTGCTATGAAAAAGCTCCTCATAACAAATATCTGCCGTTCGGAGTTGGCTTGAAACTGTAGGTCCCTCCATTTGTGGAACAACATCAAGACGCACACCACAAATAGGAGGAGGAGCTCGGCCAAACACCCAAAAAGGGTGTACGCGCCAATTATACATATATATAATTTTTATTACAAAATGTATACCACATTTGACTTGCTTTTAAACTGATAAAAATCGAATTACCAAGGAGCTACATAATTCAGTTTTGTACTAATAGTACTACAAATTTGCTGCATTGGCACAGGTTTTTCTCACAGGGCATGTATGTGTGCGGTTGTATGTATGCACGACTGGATGTGTTATTACGAACGATGCATTAAAGTAGCCGCGAATCGCTGAGAGTGCTAAGGTAAGCAAGAGAACGCGGGCATGAGCAGGCGGAAAACGCGACATTTCTTTGCACACTGGTGCAAAAGGAAAGTTCCGTGTGAAATCAGTAACCGATAAGAATGGATATGAGAGCTCAAGTGTGCCTACTTCTCGTTTCACTGATTTGTTTACAAACACTAAATGCGTTCTATTATTGCTCGTTTTAGTTTACGGTGATTTTTTTAGTAATAAAGTATAGATAGCCATATACATTTATTGTACATATGTATGTGTATGCATGTATATATGGAGTGAAAAAAGACGAAATGCGTGGTTGTTGCGTAAAAAATATTTAGATATTATAAATATTTACATACTCGTACACTTTTCACCATAACTTAAGTACCAACTTGGTATATTTTTTATACATTTAATTTATTTCATGAAAATTACTTTGTAGAATTATATACATACATACATACATTTTGTGTTTAACTTCCAAAAGATTTTGCTATGGCAGCTTTTTAAATCAAATGCTTACAAGTATTTTTTGTAAAGATAGAAAAAAGGAAGTTGCGAGTGTTGATTTAACACCATTTTGCGACAAGAATGCAACTGCACACTAGGAAAAAACTTGAAAAGTATTATGAGGACTTCTTCTTTTTAGCTTCACATTCAGTGGCGGACCATAGCTTAATCTACAATTTTCACTATCTCTCTTTCGATATATGTATGTATGTATTTTCAATTGCGAACGTTCATCACTTCAAAGTCTGCTTCGATGTCATCAAGCCATCTCTCTCTTGGTCGGCCTCTTTTTCTTCCTCCTATTGGATGTAAAGTAAACCCTTTTTTGAAATTCTGCTTCACTTAATTTAGGTGCAAACTTGCCGGAACAAGTGAAACCTAATGCTATCGGGAGTTTGGTGAGTGAAAGAAGAGCTGCAGGTTTATCACATGGATCAGTGATATGAAAAACCTATCCTACACACGCGATGGCAAAAGTACAGAAGTCGGGTGACACCCGCGAACCGCTCACAATGAACTTGACAGAATCTGCTATTGAGTTGGCGTAATGAGTGCGAATTTGTGTTCATTTTATTGTTGTATTACTTTTCAATTTTATTGCTAGTAGCGATCGATTTTATTGTACTACCCCTCCCTCCTTTCTCTTTTTTGTTTGCTCACAATGTCACAATTTTTTAATCAATCATTTTTGATTACTAGTCGAAGAAGGCAGTGATGGGGGGTCTATACGACAACAAGGAGATGGCAATATTTAGTATACTGTTAAGAGAATAGAGAAGATTGTGCGTGTGTGTGTGCGTGAGAGAATTTGGCCAATCGAATTGTTGACAAAGTTGTACCATAAAATTAGTTTACTTTTCGTTTCGTACTTTTGTGCTTCCAAAAAAAGTACTTTCAGCAAACGGAATGTACTTTTTAAAAATTACTACAAAACAATAAACACCGCAGGCTATTTTTAAAGCAAAGTCGTAAACAAAAATAAATGCTAGTTTTCACATAGTAAATATATTTTTATTGAATATTACAATAGAGACAAAAAAGAAATACAAAATATGTATGTATATTTGTATTTCATTTAACAATAACAGCAATATAATGCAAATAAAATTGAGTAGATGACAATACTGATATAAGAAAAACGTGCATACATACAGATTTAGTTTACAAATTCTCTAGAATTAGTTAACAGCATTTTATTTTCACTGTTTAAGTTAATGCTACGAAACCTAAAAGTCGGGCCCCACATATTTCAAAAAGTCGAAACCATTAAGTACTTAACAGTAAACTTAAGTAGTACAGCAAATCCGCTTATCTGCTTAAACGACAGACTGCAAGCTGCAAATAGAAGCTAATACGCACACCTCAAACTGCTTAAAAACAAACGCGCGTCATTTGAGTCACGTGTAAGCTAAAAATCCATAAAGCCCTTATCAGGCTAATAGCAACGTATGGATGTAAATCTTGTGTTCTGACTACTCATATGAAAAACTATCCCTTACACTTTGAGGGTAAAATTTTGAAGGGAATTTTTGGTCCTATACGATAGCCTGATGATTCTTACAGAATAAAACAAACAATGAAGAATTTACATACATATATACGGGCAAAACATTATACATACGTTTCGTGAAGGCGCAACACCTCCGATGGCTAACGCAGGTACTTCGAAAGGATGACCACAGATTTGCAAGCGAGACTTTTAACTCTCTCCGACGGTCACCAAGAAGGTTTGCAGATGCTGTGGAAGACGGCTTGCGCAGCATAAATGCACGAAGAAGCCATGCAATGAACCGAGACATAAGGAGCGCAATAGTAAATAGACATATGGAGACAATAGTGCAATAGTAAAGGAAACATTAGATGGAGGGACCAGACAAAATGCAAAATTAGCAGCACGTTATGGCCCACCTACAACCTTAAGCAATCGTCAACATTGATAAACAGGAAACGACGGGACGCCTGCAGACTAACGGCAGTCATAACTGGCTTTCGGTCTGTGGGAGAACAAGCAGCCAAAATGGGCAGCCCTCACAACACATACAGTCACAGTTGTAAACAACCGGAGAAAAAGGAAACAATCTTCCATTTCCTCTGCGAATGTCCTGTCCTATGGAAGGACATAATGTTAACCCTGGGTAAACCGCTGTTCAACAGTCTGGAACAGCTGTCTGGCTTAGATGTCAACAACCTGATAAGGTTCCTGAAGCGCACAGAATGGATATAGTCATGCTGTAAATAACTGGTAAAAAATTTGGTAACGAGGATGTGGCAACAAAAAGGTGCGGAAGCGCTAGTTGGATTCTGGAAGAATCACCACTTAAACCAACCAAAGGAAGCATTGGCTCATCCCGAGCTGTAAATGCTATGATGATGAAGTTAATGCAACACGAACAAGTAATCTGTTGTTGCATTTCGTCTCTTAAGGCATCTTGTTACGCCCACGCACTTGTGTACAAGGGTATTCTAATTTTATTCATCAAGGTGGCACAAAACTAATCACCCTATCGGCAGATTTTAAATTTTTGCAATAGAGCGCGTAAATGTTAGAGTAAAGATTTTCCTCTCTCAAAATCATTTTTTTTAACAAAATTGGATGATTAATTTTGCGCCACATAGTATAACACTAGTATGTAACAGGCATAAAAAAATCGAGATAAATATAGAGATGATGAGAAGGATCGATTTAGTCTGTCCATCTCTTTGTCCGTCATTGCGCACAATGACTCGAGCAAAAATAAACCACGCAAGTATTATTTTTTTTTTTGTAAATAAGCGGATGGCCTTTGTGGCTTAAATCACATTGTTTAGCTTTAATTCATTAACCTGTACAATAAATAAATAAATAAATAATTTTGAAAAATGGGCAGCGCGGGGAAATTTATGTGTCTTGATAACGGACAAAAAACTCGTCAGATCACAAAGCGAGTAAGCGAAACTCATCATTTAGCGCTGCCAAGTTATTTATTTTGCTTTTCGGAAAATTTTGGAAAAATTTGATTAACCGAAGGTAAGCTTAGGCTGTCAGTTTAAATCCTCGCCTCTAAAATTGACTTTGTAATGCAAATGCAAATTTAAACGCATTGCCATATTCTTTCAACTGATAAAGTTCTTGCTGATTAAAGCAGTTTTCAATAAAAAAACAAAATTCACTGCAGTTCAACAAAAAATCTCATTTACTTGCAATGGCTTTCTTAGAAATTGCCATGGCATAAAAATAAATAACTAACCGCACACCTTTAAACTGTATTTCAAATATTTAGTTTCAAAGTTGGTTAAATATATTTTTAATAATTAGCCTTCAGCACAGTGAAAGTTTTAAATATTAATAGTGAAAAAATGTCAAAGCCTGGTTGTTAAGCTTACGTAATTTTAAAAGTTTGTATACATTTTTTTGTTTACAACCAACTCTTCTTTCTATTATCTTTCTTTCTCTCGTTGTTTTTGTTAACCTAACCCAACTTTTAATAATTGGTCTACAGAAGTTCGCTATTTGGACTTTTTTATGTTAGTTCTCTCTCACAGCTCATCACATGTACTATAAAAATATTTTACTGCAAACTTATTCTCTTTCAAAGCTTCAATTAAACATGCGTAATCTTGTTTCTATCATTGATGTAGTTCTCTCACTTACATACATATGTTCCTGGCATAAAAAGGTGTTTGTGTTGTTATAGGCTTTGCAGCTGATTTCTCATATCGATACAAGTTAGGCGAGAAAACGATTTGTGCGTAATTCGTATGGTAATCCTCACTGAATTACCTGCAGATGAGGTAATTTGGCTGTATAGCTAATTATGTACATATCTTACTGAGAGAGCGCATATTTCGAGCACGAATTGCAAATGAGAGCTAAATTGAGTGTGCAGCGATGTCGTGGGAAGGTACTATAAGGGTAGATTCACACTATGGTGCCGATCACGGTTCGTTCTCGGTCTAGTCTCGGTTCGGTAAAATCTTTCGACATCTACATTTGTGTTCTTACATCGGTCCAGTCGCGATTCATCGTTCGTCGCACACACACACACTATCAGTACAAGTCGCGGCCAGTTCGATCACGCTCCAGCAAAATATTCTTCGAGCTTGATCGATGCTGGAGTGTGACTGTACCGAAACTTGAACAGCACGGATAGTGTGAATACAGTCATTGTTCTTCGTGTGTGAATATTTTATCGGACCGAGACTGGACCGAGAGCGGACCGTGATCGGCATCATAGTGTGAATCCGGCCTAAGGCGTCAAATTTGGCATTTACCAGCTAATACACATAAAAAGACAAGAAAAAGGTGCATTTCCCCGCCGTTCGGCTAATAATTGGAATCTAAACTGATTATAATTAGTTCCAATGTGTTTTTGGGTGGCGAATTCCTCAAACACATTTTGTCATTTATACGTAATGTTAAATTTTACGCTTTCTAATGCCTCTGCACGACCCCTCTCCTACTCTCTATTTACTTATTTCAGCACTCATTAGAGAGTTTTGTATTACTCACAACTACAAAAAAATGTATGCAATGAGATAATTAGTACATTCTAGAACTAATGCACCTGATCGCACTTACTACCACCCAATCAGTGAATCAGTGAGTGGGATGCTTGCACGAATTACTTTTCGTAGAATCTATCCGATAGTGACCGAATGTATAAATACGCAACCAGTTTGTTCAAACCTCATACATACAGCCATAGACAGAGAAATAGCACACTTCTAATATTAAAAAGTTTATTACTGGCGCAGATCAATTATTTGGTCATGTGTTGTTAGTCATATCAATACTCTCTTGATACCGTTCGAAATTTACCGTTATCGGTTCGTCTCTTTTTTTTAATCACGTTTTTGTTGGTATACTGCACATTCACCTTGGACAAAGAAATAGCACATTTTCAGTTTTGTTTCTGCATTCATTCTTAAATCAAATATTAATCAGTCAATTTGTTGAAGTATTTTGTGTATTTTGTGCAAGGGATAAAATAAAACAATTTTTTTAAATATGGGTCGAGGAGTACATTGCACTTTTGAAAAAAGAAAACTTATTTGGAATCTTTTTGAAAAAGACACCAACAAATCGAAAATTGCCGAATTAATAGATTGTTCTAGAAAAATGGTGCATAGTGCTATTAAATTGATTCAAGCAGACACAAGTTTTTTGCAAACCAAAAAAAAATAAGAAAGCCTCCACCACGTAAAACCACGCCAAGATTAGATAAGATAAAATTATTGTACGGAAATTTAAGGCCGATCCTTTTAAGTCCTCAAATGCCATAATGACGGAAATTAATGAAGAGCACAACCTTGATGTATCCAGTAGACTGGTTAGAAGGCTTTTGAATGAAGCCAATTTGTATGGAGAACTAGGAGGAAGAAACCACTTCTTACACAAAAAAAAAAAATATCAAAGCGCGGTTGACATTTGCAAAGCTGCATCAAAGTAAGGATGTAAATTTTTGGAAAAGAGTACTATGGAGCGATGAAACTAAGATTAATAGAATCGGACCTGATGGAAAATCATTCGTTCATCGCCCAAAAAACCAAGCGTACAACTCAAGAAAGAAGTTAAGCATGGTGGAGGAAGTGTTATGGCTTGGGGTGCGTTTTCGTGATAAGTTGTTGGTCCCTTGGTGCGAATTAATGGCAAAATGGACAAACATATTTATTTAGATATACTTAAAAGTAAGAAAGTAAGAAAGAGTGGTTCAATAAAGAACGTGTAGAAGTTTTGAGTTGCCCGGCTCAAAGCCCCGATCTTAATCCTATAGAAAACCTTTGGAATGATGTAAAGGTTGAGATCGGGGCGAAACATTTCAAAAATGCCGATGAATTATGGGAAGGAATCAAAAAAGAGTGGAATTCGATACCGGTGAGCAGATGCAGGACATTAGTGGGGAGTATGTCCCAAAGATGTGATGCAACTATAAAAAGTTGTGGCCAATCAACTAAATATTGAGGGAACTTATGAATCTGATGCGATTCTACAAATTTTTATATTAAAATTTCAATATAATTACAGCGTGTGCTATTTCGGTGTCCAGCTGATATAGTGACATTGCAACAATAATGATTAGAAAGGAATAAGCAGACGGACAAACATTTGATTTTTGAAATCAAATTTTATGTTATAAATAATATGATTGTTTTTGCAAAGAATAAAATGTTATTTAGCATATACATAGTATGTATGTTCTATAGTGAAGAAAATGAAGTTAGAGGCGAAGTTAGTCTTGTGTGCTATTTCTCTGTCCATCGCTGTACATAGCCATAGCTGTAAATAGTTACATACGTACATAGTATACTATTGGCGAATGCTCGATTGTTGTTAGTTATTTTAATTTTTCTTTTTTTTTTGTAATTACTGTATACTCGCATTAACACTGGTCACCGGATGCACAATGCGATAATTAAACAAAAAGTGGCACTTTGACGAATGTGCATTTTTAATTGCTTCATATTGTATACTATATAAGTGCATACACACATACATACATATACTTATATACTACATACTATCTAGCCATTAGTTTTTCCATAATTTTATCATTTAGCACACAGCTACTTACACAACTACCACTTATTACTCAAGTAATATAATATAATTCCCGTTAAATAAAAGCACCAAAATTTACGACTGCCAGCGACCGACTAAATAATCAAAATCCAAATCAAACAAAACTGAACTTAGCTAAAGAAACTGAATGTATGTATGTATGTAAACAAGTTATACTTGTTTCTTTTTATTTTTTATTTCCCTTGAAACAAAAACATTAAAAACCTGTAGCAAAGATACTTTTTTGTTTGTTTGTTTTTTTCTTCTTTTTGATAGGGAAATATCAAATAAATAACCAAAAACCAGCATCATCAGGCAGTTTAAGTTAGAATATGCAGGAAGCTTATTTAGTAATGTGTCTATGAATATTTTATTAAAACCAGCTGTTTTTAACTCCACTAACAATTTTCAACAAGAACAAAGAAAGGTGAGGTGGCGTATGCGCACGGTCATTGGTCAACGTTAGACACGAGTTCATAATGCTCATAAAAGCATGTACGCATGTACGAGTATAAATAAATACATACATATATTCATAAGAGTATTTACAGAAAGAGTTCAAGAACATAACGGGTTGAAGGTTTGCTAACAATGACGAACGCTGACTTTGTTTAATAATTCTCAGTGCTCTCTGAGACACTTTAATTTGATTCGCAAAAATAAAGCAAAATAAGGGCAAAAAGAAAAAAAAAAATCACAAGCAAAGGAAATACAAACACTAACAAATATCTGAACGGTTTAGAACCAAAATTATGCAAGAAATACGGAAAACAAATGAATGAATAAAATTTGCATACTTACAAAGGAAAACATTGTGTTCACATTTCTATTTTCGCGTAAAAAAATTTATATACAACTGAAAGGTCGAGTATTTTTAAGCGCAGTGCATTGCTAATAGTCAAGAAATTTATGTGTAACTTTGTGCAATTAACAAGTCCAGCGGCCTCCTAGCGTCCGCTCGATTCAATAAAATTACATACATACATACATACATGTGCACACATTTTACTCTTTGCACAAAATACTGTTGGACAAATTTGACTAAGGACAAATCACACCTTCCCCTTCGAAACGATCAAAAATACTGGAGATACATACACATGTATTTATGTATGTGTGCAATACATGTACATGACGATCTCGGAACCAACCACATACAACTCAGATTAACATAATTTAAGCATAATTAGAAAATTAAAGAAAATCACGCCTACCTCCCAAATAACAGGCAATTTTGTAGATTTAATGGCATTGAAGTTAAACCATTGCACGAAGAAATAAGCAAAAGTTGGCTAAACATAATTTCAATTTTATAACTTAAATCTCCATCGCTTTTGAATTTTCAGACCTCATTTCAACAAATTTTTTAACCACTTCGAGAAATCGTTTTTTTTTTTTGGTTGTTTTAAATCTGCAATTTCCAACAATTATCTTCTCATTGTTGTCATAAGTGCCCTATAGTAGAAATCAAGTAGACATACATATGTACATATGGTCGATTCTGTCGTTCTCTTTTGCATTTAATTTAATTCAAGGTGACATTGATTTTGCATTTCCTTTGCAACGCATTAACTTTCTTCTTCCGGCGAGAAGTTTAAGAAGCTCTTACCCCTTTTCTCCTCAACATTTTCAAAATGAATTCTGATTCCAATGCAAGTGCATTGTGCTCGGACTCTCCGCAAATTTAATGAGATCTCGAATTCCATACCGTTACTAAAAATCAATTCTCTTCTCTCACTTAACTCGCTAATATAATTGTTATTATTTTGATCAAGTTGTTTTTTAGTTTTAGCTCGTTTTATTTGTTATTTTATTAATAAATGAGTTTACATTAGCACAAAGCCAATAGTCAGTGAGAACTTTTGTGTTTTTGTCTAAAATTAAATAAATAAATATGTTTACACATAGGCCTATTTGTATTTTGCTTGTCTTTTCTAAGATCGACCGTTCTGTCGAGAGGGGAATGCGATCTCGCAGTGGTTTCAAATTCACTAGTATAGGTTCCAGCTCTATCAGTGTTGCGTGAACATCTACATACACACATACGAATGGTTGAAATAAAAAACATGCGGAGTGGAAAAACATTATCTTTTATTTCTTTATATTGAATTGAATAGTCACGTTTTTTGAACTGTAAGAAATGTGCGCTTCATTTCAAAAGCCTCTGGCGAGCGATTTATTCACCGGAGATTAGAATAATTAACACACAATGTATGTATGTATGTATATGTATATCCACATACCTTATTTATATATGTGTATGTATGTATGTGAACGGTTATGCATACTTGCAGTATCAACAAGTGGAAGTAGAATGTGATTGTTGATGATGAAGTTTTTTTCTGATTTTTTTTTTTTGAATAAATAATGTAGGTATGTCTTCGTGCGTAGAACTAGCGTTAGTGATAAAAATATAACGAAACTATAGGTTTTCAGCGCTACTATTAATAAGTACTTAAACGCGATATGGTTAAAATTTCTGAATTTAGTTAAATAATTTTAATTTTTCTGTGATTTTACGTGATTTTAAAGTAATGCAAAATAGAATTAGTGACTCAGAACTGATTTTCACATGCGTAACCGGATTGAAAGTTGCATAGAAATGGGCGTTTAATAGATTGTTGAGTGGTGACTTAACAAAAACAATATTTATCTTAATTTAATCAATCAGTAATACGATGTGAGTACTAGCCCTTCTCCATTTAGTCTTTCCAAGGCTGTCACCATCCCGACATGACCTCACCAACGAAACAGCTGGTTCTTAATTCAATTTACGATGTATAGAATGCGAAGTTGTGGCTAACATCAGACCGTTAACTGGCTCTCAGAGAATTCGAAGGAATCCGCTGATTGGCTGACGTACCGGGGTCATGACTGCTGCGTAGTACTCCGCTGATGTGGCAGCCGAAGTTTCTCTCACAATTTCGCTTCGGATGGTCAAACCTGGTAATCTATCATATTCGGCATCAAATTTATTTTATTTATTGCTTTATCGGCTGACGTCGTCACCTCTGCGCAGCGATCCTTAAATCATTTCCTCGCACGCCCAAAGGCCACATCAACGATCTGTCACCGCCCATGGTTTTAGACCATACAGAAGGATGGGAGACTTGCGAGTATACTCAAGATGTGGTTTTAGTTCATCGAGAGAGGTTTTTATTCTTTAATTACATAATCAGTGCTACTTTCTTGACAAGAGTGATCCTGCACTGTGCTTGAAGATGAGGCTACTATTAACTAAATGCTTTAACTAGAAGGAAATACGTCGTTTGCTAAAAACTATACCTATTCGTTTTATTTCTTTGTCCAATTTATCAAAAGCAGAACAAACGCTGTGGTTGCAAGGGCCGATAACAACAAAATGGTCATCCGGAAACTATGATATTTGTGCGATTGAGCGCTGCAGCTCAAACAATATCATTTGGTATCTAATAGCTCGGAAAGGTTCTTCCCAGTTTTAAAGAAGCTAAGGGCATCGCTCACCATCTTTTTGCACACGCACGAGAGTTTTGCAAGAATTGATAATTCAGGCATTGCGGCGAAGAGGCAACCTCTTTTTATTATAACTTTAAAGCCTCCGAAGGATGGGTGTGTGTTGTTACTTCTCGCGCGGGTATATTCCAAGAGTTGGTGTGACGAGAATATATGGTAGATTTAGTCCCGATTTACACAGGGAAACATTTTGTTTAAGGGAGAAGCATGAACGGAGAAGAGAGACGCGGTTTTTGTTTCCCGTACTGGCTACACCTTTATGCTTCTTATTCGTATTGTCAAATTTAAAGAAGTAAACGTCAGAAGCAACGAATGTTGCCGAAAACCACTTTGCCCGTGTGACCGCGAATGCAACATCAAAAGAGAATTTCCAGTGTCTCCCTTCCAGTTATCTGTGTGTGTAAATTGGGTCTTACACGTCCTAAAGCCACACTTCTAAAGGTTTATAGGACTTCATGTATGCACCTAAATATCATAGTTTGTCGCCAAACTAGAATAGCCCAACTGGCAATCCGGCGGATAGAGACGTGCACTCTTCATAATTCAAATTTACACTGGACGTCGGTCGATTGTCTTTATTAGATACTCTTTCTGACAGTATTTTCGAGCGCGAGGTTTATTTGTTAACGCTCGAAATATTCATAAAACCTATTCTCCTTAGGATAAAAAAAAACTCCATCCGAATGAAACCGAGCGCAAGTGAGCGAGATTAGTACGTGAAACGGCCCGCAGTCTTTACTTTGTTTTGTCTATTCATCTCTTACATAGTCATAACAGTTTTTATTTAAGCGAGTACATCAACTAGCCAGAGGCAAATTTCCCTCTAGTGCATCGCAAATAACAGGTGAATGTTAAATGTTCGTGCCGGTAGTAATCGCAGTAGGGAGATTTCCCCTCCAAGGCTTTGTTTATCTATTCAATGCTGTTTTTTTTTTTGGGGAGGCCCCAATCTCAGGACACAATTAGATTCTGGGGAATGTTGGCACGTTTCTGAGGTGATTTGCTTACTTCGAGTCGGATAGGTCTCAGCATTAATACTACTTCAGTTTGCGTATACTCGTAGTTATCGGAGTATTAAAAATAACGAATCGGTGTATACTAAATATTTACGCATTTGTCATAGTGTAAATAGTCATATCGCTCCAGTACAAGTTTTGTTTGTAAGCCCTCGACTTTTTTTACCTAATATCTGCACATACATATACATAGCATGTACATTTGTAGATATAATATATTTACGAGTATGTATGCTTTATCATGTGATAGCAACTTTTATTTGTAAACAACACTAAATAAATAAAACCAATGACATTATTTTGTTGCATACAAAGTTACATACTTATATAGTAAATACTTACTTACATACATACATAGGGTATTAATTAATACGATATAATAATAATTGAAGCTGATGCAACTTACACAGAGCACGTGAGTTCGAGTCAATAAGTTCTAAAAATTTAAATGAGGTATAAACAAAAAAAACATTTCTTTTTCAACATAGTCTCTTCATCCAATGTTTCTTCAATTTCTTGATGTCCTCCAAATAATAGGGAAGCACTCAAGATACTCGTATCTCGAAGCACTAAAAAACTAGGCTTCAGTCTCATCAATGGCCTCCTAATTCGGCTCAAATCTCTTTATGCCGAGACATTTCTTCATATTTCTAAACGCAAACAGTTGCAAAGGGGACTCACTAAGCGCTGAACGAGAGGACAATTCGTAAACTAATGGTGCTCACACTCACCAACGCTGACGTAACGATGAAACAACGATCTACGATACTACGAAACGGAACGGTGGTGAGAATTCATTACGTGGGAATCTCATTTAGTTTTATCGTGTCAGCTGATACGTTTACGTTGGTGAGTGTAAGGACCATAATTCATGCAATTTTGAGACCGTGACTGACAATTTGTGCGCCAGTGCGTGGTATTTGTGGAAGAGAACTCGTTAAATGCGTTCGATTTTGCTTGAAATTGGCGTCAAATCTACTCTTCTGCCGAGTCCGAACGGCAAATGGTTTTTATGAGTTTTTTCATGGCAGACACTCGGAGGTTTACGATTGTCTACCAAGGGGCAACCGGTAGCAACATAAACATCTCCCATACTTACATACAGGGTTTGATTGAAAAGTAATGAGCCTTCCCGCGCGGAGCGTCTGCCAAGCGATCAACCGAATCGGCTGGTGGGTGATCGTTGGACCTTCCCCTTCCACTAGAAACCGGTCCCAGTTCGCTGGCAACAGCGGTGCAGTCAACATCGCTCCGCGCGTGAAAGCTGTTTTAAAACATTAACATTACTCGATCAAATTTTGCGTAAAGCTAAACAGTTTGTACCTCCAGAAAGAACTGTAAACGCGGCATTTTACAAAGAAGTGCTCCTTCGGCTGAAAAACCGCGTCGCCCGCGTTCGGCCCGACCTCGTCAACAATTCGACCCTTTATCACGACAATGCGCCGGCGCACACCGCCTTCCTCTGCACCTCTGCATTAGCCAAGATGGGGGTTCCGGAGCTTCCCCACCCTCCCTACAGCCCAGACCTGTCCCCTCCGGACTTCTTCTTGTTCCCGCGCCTGAAAAGAAAGCTGAAGGGGAGGCGTTTCGACTCCATCGAGGCGATCCAAAAAACTGTGACAGGCGAATTGAACGCGATTCCGGCGGATGCGTTTCAAAAATGTCTCCTGCAGTGGAAGGACCGCTACCAGCGGTGTATTGACGCTCAAGTGTCCTATTTTGAAGAATATTAGTTGTATAAGCCAGAAGGTTTAATAAAACTGCTTAAAAAAATAAGGCTCAGTACTTTTCAATCAAACCCTGTACGGGGAATGCTGCTGGAGTGACAGTCCTTGGCCGGATTTAAATCCGGGTCGTTTCGGTAACGTAGAACCGACTGTCGTGGAAACGCCGCTACTCTTCTCTTTATATTCATCATTACTTTGGCTATTTGCCGCTTCGATTCATCACGGAAGTTCCACTATTTCGACTCTTCCTTGTTTTCAGGTGTGTTGCGATGAAGTTAGCTGCCCAAAAACTCATTCGGATTGTACGATTAAACAGAGACGAGCACTTCTAGACTTGTTTAATGGTTGTTTTTGTAGTTCAATCTGAGCAAACTCGCCACCCAACACACATAACACATATATGTTTTTCTTATCACTGAATTTCGTGCATCTTCACTCTCTGACCATCCAATAACACACCCTGGATCTTACCGATCATTTCCGGTGAAGGGACGTGTGCTAATTTCCAAGTCTTATTGATCCTTCATCGTAATTGAATCCAATAGCAGGAGAAAAACAACAGGGTGTTCGAAATCACGCTGAATTGGTGAATTTCTGCTCAATAACGGGTCTTCTCAATTCTACTAAAACGAGCCTTCGATTCTTAACCAAAAATCAGAGAATTCGCTACGGCGAGAGCATAATATGAGATATAAGACACATACATACATATGTATGCATGTTTATGAGTATGCAAGCAATTGATATCCAACCAGCCAAATGCGAAGCGCTCCGAAGCCGAAGTGAAAAAGGACTCCCACAGCAACACCACGAAGAAGCGTTCCGATTATGGAGTGAAAAGGAAGTCCCTAAGAGCATCACACAGGAGCGTTTAGGAGTCATGTTCTATTACTTTGTTGTTAATTATTCTCTTTTGCACTCGCTTCTTAATTATAAATAAAATAGTCCCAAAACACCGCGTCTATGATATCTTCGAACAAATTGAGGAGCCATTTTTACAAAGATCATAGGCGAATAGAGGAAACCGCGGAGACATTCTAACCTCTCATATTGTAGAGCTCCTAAAACCTCTCAGAGTTAAATTACTACAGATAGTTAAATAAATAAATTAAAAAAAAGAGTTTAGAATTTCATTCTTAGACACAGAAGAGTCAAGCGGAATAGAACTCGAGATCTCATTGAATTCTCTTAGAGCGCGGGCAGTACGAGCATTGCGCGCATTTTCGTGTTAAGTTATGTGAGTGAGCTTTCTGGCACACCAAAATCAACAATTTCTCCTATGGGTATATAATACATACTCCTTTGTGACGCTTTTTGGAGTCTCTCTAGGACGGTCAGGGCAATCCACAGGGAGTCCTAATTGTGCAGCTTACGGACTTCGCTAGTTGGCTGCGTACATACAATAATTCTAGTTAGGTTATGCATAATTCTCATCATAGGTATCTAAGTACTCATATATGTATGTATGTATGTATGAATGCGTTATTTTTTAAGCATTGTCTGTAGTTTTCCAATGATGATGTGTATTTTTCTATTTGGTTGAAATGTTCATTTTATTTTCATTTCTAGCACAACTGAATGTTACTAAAGGGAGTCCCTGACGGTACTTTGCATTATTTTTTATTTTATTGAATCAGCAATCGCAGCTTGAAATTTCTTATGTACACGTATCCATTACGGCGCATACGAATAATGAGTGATCCGAGTGTTATTGTGGTATAATTTATGAATAATAGTCAGCTGGGGAATAGATGAAATCAAGTTTTTTTAAGATTCCGAGTTATATACAGAAAAGTAATTTATCAATTTCCTAGAAATGGCTGGCCGTTGAGTACTACTACTAAAAAATACCAAACGGTATTTCTAGCACTTTTCGGGTACGAAGAAACTGCAATTTATTTTTACCTAAAATGTTTGCTAAGGTGCTCTTTGATACAAAATAAAGGGAAATTTCTGCTTTGTAACGGGTTTATCGGCTAAGAAGGTCATTTAATCAAATCGAAAGTGCCGAAGCGGATATTTTAAATTTTATTACTACGCTAAAGAAGTGTCGCCTAGCTCCCAAGCGAGATGCTTAGGTCAAGGCTTCCATATATAACATAGACAAAGATATTCTTTGCTATACTATATTTTGCGGGATGCCGCTTTGCGTATACCAACTTTAAGCGATATGATTTGAAAAACAATGGAATTGCGTAACAGTTGGGCGACAAGTGGTGAGAAGCAGGACGCTTGTCTGTTGACCATTCTACGA
Source organism: Anastrepha fraterculus (assembly GCA_037575425.1). Classification (NCBI taxonomy): domain Eukaryota; kingdom Metazoa; phylum Arthropoda; class Insecta; order Diptera; family Tephritidae; genus Anastrepha; species Anastrepha fraterculus. The sequence continues at coordinate 651,003 of JAYXIM010005294.1, forward strand.
CGGAAGCGAACCATTTTGGCGGTTTTTAGGCTGATAGAAATATTTTATTTGTTCTTTGAAATACTTTTTTGGAACTTACTTTTGGCCAGCTCTAATCTATAATCTATAAAATGAATCGCAAAATGTGTTGGTAAGCGCATAACTCAACAACGCATGGACCAGTCTTAACAATTATTTTTTAAAATGTTCCTTGAAGTAAAAGGATGGTTTGTACGGCGAGAAAAATTCGAATAATTTCCGGGAAACCCCTAAAACAGCCCTTTCTTTTTTCCCACACAAATATTGCGCGTTCGTGTGTGTGTGCGTGTTCGCGTTCACACAAAAGTGAAAATATCGTGAGCCCGACCAAATTGAAAAGTCAAAAAATGTAAGAGCTATAGATTTGATTGGCCTCGCAATATTCTTTCTTTTGTTGTAGCTTCAGAACTCGCACCTACTGTGCCACTGCCCTGCTCTATCCAGACGTAGGTTTACTATTCTTGGTAGACAATTTTTTAATGAGTTAGAAGATCTCAGTTCTACAGAAATCAGAGATATTTTAAAATTTTTGAAAAGCACACACTGGTTTTAGGAGAGATAGGGACAAGCTTCCCACGCGGCATCACAATGGGCTATGAACCTGAGTGTGTCCCACAGGACAACTGCTTCAACCTAACCTAACCTAGTTTCAGAACGAGGTAAGGAATGATTTCATTCACAAATAATAAATAAAAATTGTTAAGTAAATTCTAAGAATAATCATGCAGGGCTGAACAAATCCAAACATATTTTAAGAAGAACAAAAGGCAAACATTTATAATTAATCTAGAAATCCCATGTTTCTCACATGGTCAATTGTATGTTGCCTGTTCCCGTGTTGGAAAACCATCAGATTTGTTTGTATATTCACCAGGTAATCAAACAAAAAACATTATATATCATAAAGCACTACAATAAAAATAAAACAGAGTTTTGTTAATAATTATGATTCACTTGATTTACAATAAAGCGATTACTGAAAATACTTATATGCGTTTTATTTCATTATTCGGTTATTAACCTTATATTAATAATAATAATAATAAATAATTATTATCTCTATGTTTTGTCATTAAGGCACCCACTTTATAAATATTTGTTACCTTTAGGTTCCCACTACCCCTTCAGATTATTTTTCAATCAGGTTTGAACCTTAAATTCCCCTCTTAGTTTGAAGCCCTTTGGCAAACATTTCAGTCGGGGTTTTAAGTGGGTCCCAAAAGGGTGACCCAAGTTCGTGGAAGCGAAGATACTTAGGTCACCCGAGCTGACCCTTTTCTTTAATTCTCCTGAACAGAACCGGTACCATGGTGATAGGGCGGTGTGTGATGGTCAGCAGAGTAAAAACGTCTTAAGGTCGAAATATAAACTGCCACATCCAAAATCTATTTGTTAGAACGAAGTCTGTCGGGTCCGCTAGTGTACAATAAATACAACATATGCATGGATGATAGAAAAATGTGAAACACAGATGGCGCTCCAAGCAGTAAGAAGGCGTTGTTCCTAAGCAACGACAGGTGGGCATTTCCACCACTTACGACTGGTAGCGGCAGGCTAATCACCTACCCTGCCAGAAAACAAAATAGATTAAAGAAACCAACGCAAGACAAAAGTCTTGTCGAGGCCCTATGCTCCCAAGAGAAGTGAACAAGGAAAATGCATGGAAATTCTATGACCTAATCGCAAATCATTCCGTACGATCCCACCGAAAAAATGCCATTTGTAAAAAAAACCGATATATGTATGTAGTACATATGTATGTGCCTGTCTTTGTTTTCGATTTCTTTGTCATCGAGTGAAAAATTAGTGCTGCGCGCAAACAGTTGACAACAAATTATTCAATAGGTGTTTCAATTTCATTTTACATCAATGCACAAATACGTCTGTAGTTAATACTCGTACATAGTTACTATGTATGTAAGTACAATAAATAGTACGAGTAAACATTTGGAAAACTAATTGAAGATACCAAACGATAATAAATGATTACGAATTGGCGAGACCACAAATTCGACGGGAATGTTTTAAAAATATTGCCATGACGTGCTCCCATTGTGTTTATGCAATATGCACGTAAATACTATTTTTATACAGATCCACATCCCCATACATACATATATACAGATTTACATGCAATTGTTTATGCAATTCTAACCTTAACAGACTTTCGAAGAATTCGATTTTCTTGGCGCTGGGCAATGAATTGAATTTGAGTGGAAGCCAATAACAGCTGCTGTATTGATGATTTGGTAGTTCGCCGCCTCACACTTCATTGAATTTCACCAAGGTGCTGTATCTGCATACATGTACATATGTATGTACGTAGGTATGACAAGCGATGCATACAAAAGGAATATCAGCAAGAAAGTTTTGTGCTTGCACAATTAACTTCGAATTGTCTATCTGAGGTCATTAAATTTCATGCGCAAAATAGGCAGGGATAATTTTTACATTAATTTTCAATTAAACTTTTAATGAGTAGGTTTTGTATGTAGGCGTGTATTTATAAAGGTATGTATGGAGTAATCTGTTTATTAAATGCGCGAATATTAATTTATTGCGAATTAGCAAGCCTCAGCATACAGTTATTAACATTTGTATGTATGTGTGTATCCGAACAGGATGACCTCGCCTAATAGGTATTAGCATCAAGAAGTACAGTAGTGCCTTCTCGATAAGCCCAACCAATAAATTCCAGAGTGAGACACGAAAACGTATGTAGTAGTGTCCGCTTGCTGAATTCGCATAAAACTAAAAATTTTTTTAAACCATATAAATTTTAAGGACATTTTTTTTCAAAATTTAATGCTATTTTATTAATTTTATTTCATTCGTAGATGCAAATTTTCTTAAATAGTTTTTTATTTTGAATTGAGAATATCATCTGCATGTACATATAGATGGAAATTGGGTTTATCCTAGGGTAGCCTTTAAAATTTCTGGAATCTACCACTAGATGGCGTTTGCGCCTGTGTCATTTTTAAAATGTGAAAATTTGCATTTTTTATGATAAAAATTGTTGTCAGATTAAATATGCGGCAAGGTTTTTTATTTTTATTTTTATTTTTTTCCTTGTTCACTCCACTCGGGAGCAAAGGGCCTCGACAAGACTCAGCCTGGCGTTGGTTTCGTTAATCTATTTTGCTTTCTGGCAGGGGTGATTACCCTGCCGCTACCAGTCCTAAATAGTGGGAATGCCCACCTGTCGTTGCTTAGGAACAACGCCTTCTAACTGTTGAGCGCCATCTGTGTTTCACATTTATCTGGCAGAAGGATCGCACAGATGGTTGAGGACTTCGCTAAATTTAGTATGCATGCGCTATTACCGCGATTGCCCGCTTCCTCTTGCTGGCGCCACTGATACTGATGCAGTGTGTAACTGTGTGTTTTGTTTTTGATTTATTTTGCTTGTTTTAGCAGCCGCAATACAAATAATGCGCAGACTATTGTGCGGGAGTAAGGACGGAAAGGATACGTTTTTTGTTTGTTTGTTTTAGAAACAGGGAAAGTAGGTAAATTTGGAAAAGTGCGAGGACCGTACTTTACTTGGGATTCGAAACACTGGGATGGCAGGCTAGTGCACTTAGGCTAGACTACCGAGGCCGCATATATGCCGCAAGTAGTCTCCTTTTAATAAACAACATTTTCTGAAAAAAAATGGAAAGTTTTGGGCAACATTTTAGTTTGCGAAAATATGGAGAAAGAGTAAGCGAAACATTTTCCTTAAAGAGAATAAACCAAAAATTATAGGCGAATCTACTAAAATGACAGCTCTTGAACAGCAACAACTTTTACGTGTATTTTGTTTTTGTAAAAGTGGTTCTTAACGTCAAAATTTCCATGAGAAATGAAGCAAACAAAATAAGCAGCAATAAAGAAGCAGACCACTTGGACAATTAAGACGCAAAATCGCGAATTCAGATGCTTTGGTCACACCATCATCAATGAATTCGTCTTGGGTGCCCGGAACTTAAGAAACAGCCGATTCGTTTATTTTTGTTGTTTTTATTTGAGAGACGAATTTTCTGCAACAATTGGCATACATACATACAGTGTACTCACGCCCTCTTAAGTGGACACCTAAGAAACTGAAAAAATTGCCCGCTTGTGAAAGAAGTGTAAAATAATATTATGGGAGGGTTAAGCTGTTACGGAAGAGTTGTCCATTCAAAGGAAAAAAATTTTAAATTTTTTTTAAGGATTTGTGGTATGTACTGAAAAAAGTGTCCGCTTATGGGAGGTTTCCGTTGGTAGAGAGTAAACCTGTATACGTGTGTTTGTGTTTATAGGCACCATTGCCAGACTGGCAGCTTTTTCGCCAATTGCGCGACAATTTTCCAGATTTACTCTGAAGAAATGTCAAAAATAATAGTCAGCTTAGGAACTGATGAAATCAAATTTTTTTGAAACTCTGGGTTATATATAGAAAAGTAATTTATCGCCCGGCGCTTTTAGAAAATGTTACTATTTGTCGGTTTTTTTTCTTCTGGCACGAAATCGTTCGAAAACTTGAAAAAAATTTTTTTTACCAAGGATTTTTCGTTACCGTGGAAGAATGAAATATGAAATCATCAGAAGAAGCAAATGTCGTTCCACCTTCCTGCATACCTACTCGTCGCCCTTGGGGGTAAAATCATAGTTCTTTCCTTAAACCCCCAATTCAAGTTTTTTTCGCCTATAGGAACGGATTAGGTTCGTTAAGAACGGACTCCGATTTTTAATTATCTACTGAATTCTGTCGTTTACCTAATGCATATTAAAGAGAAAGTTTGGGGATATGGATCGAAAACGTTAAATATGATTTCGAGTTCAACGTAAACCGTCGCGTATACTGAATCTAGGAAATCAAATTTAAAAATTTTTGTTAGATTATGTTCTCATAAGTTTAATACGGCATATTTGGAAGAGTTAAGTCTTTAAAAAGTACATATGTACAGGGTGGTTCACTTAGCATTTGAATATACATACACAAATGGACAAAATTATTCACACACCAACTAATTTTTCCATTAAATAAGCTGTATGTTAAAAATAAATGAATATAATTAAAAATGTTATTCTAAGAAAAATCTACATATGTATTTATTTTATATTTAAAACTAACATAAACCTAATAAAACTTTCACTTTAAACTTAAAACTTTAATTTTTCTATGAATAAAATATTAACAAAAATTTCTTATATTTTTAAGGGGGGTAGGGTCACAAAATCGAAATTTTTTTTCTTCACTCATCTTATAGTAAATCATTTCAAGAATGTTGTGTCAAAATTTTAAGTGGATCGGAGCAGAACTCTCAAAGTTATAGCCTTTGTAGGCACTCTACCTCGAATGCGGAGCATCGATAATTTCTCAGAGTCATTTTTTCAAACGCGTTTTTCCCGAAACGACTTCTTAAATGTCGGTGCCAATCACAACTCCGAAACTATTCAACCGATTCTTTTCAAATTTGGCACACGTTTTCTAAATCAAAAATACCTCCCCCCTACACTGTTTTTTTTTTTATTTTTTTTTTAAGGTTGTTTTTCACTTACAAATATGGCGAAATTTTTCGCCAAAAATGCTCGTTTTACGTTTTTTTGCCACCAAAACTACAAAAATGAAAAAAAAAATTTTATTAATGTAGGGGAGAGCATTACGTCATACTTTAACTGAAAAATTCGACTTTTTTAGTTTCAGATGATTCTACGACGAATGCCGATTGGCACCGCAGAGCACCTCTCGAAAAACATATCTCCAAAAAAACTCTGTCATGGGCTTATTTGTCAATATTTTATTATTAATATTTTTTAAAAACTTATTGAAAAGATGTACAATAACATGCAACTGTTTTTATTAAAGTATCTTAAGCCATATTTCTGTAAAAAATTCAAAAAAAAGTGTTTTTTTTTTAGCGCTAAACCCTTATTATTCATAGAGTAAAGTTTTGTTTAGTTTATATTATAGTAGTTTTAAATAAGCAATGAATTTGTAGAGTTTTCTTAGAAAAACATTTTTTTAATTATATTAATTTTTTCACAAAATATAAAAATTATAGTATGAAAAATTAGATGTTGTGTGAATAATTTTGTCCGCATGTGTAAATTTGTAAAAGACGAATGAAATCGCCAAGGAAAGTTGGAAATAGTATCAAATTTCATATATCGAAGTATTGACTAAATTTATGCAAATAAAGAGTAATAGAAAAATTAACCCTCTGTAACCTGGAAGCTCAAGTCGTTAGCTATAATAGAAATATGTTAAGGGTTTATATACAGTTAGAATTTTCAAAAAATCGTTTTTTTTTTAATTTTTATATTTCTTAATGTAAATATATTTAAGAATACACACAGAAAATTTAGTATCGTTCCGGTTAATATTTTCGAAGTTACACGCAAATTTGAAAAGGCGTTTCTTATTTTTCAAACTTTAAACGCGTTTTTCTGAAAAAAAAAGTGGTGTTTTCACAGTTGGTGACCAAAATTACTCGAAAACGGCTAAACCGATTAGTCTCCAATTGTAACACGAGCTTCTTAAATATATTTTTTAGTAATTAATCGAAGATTTTTTCTTACCGATAAATTTTTTTTTTTTTTATAAACATTTTAAGGCCGAAATTTTGATCAAAAATCGATTATTTATTTTTTTGAGAAACTGCCATTTTATTAAAAAAAATTTATTTTGCTTATTCCTTCCTAGATGTAACATTACTTTAACGAAATCTGTTTGGCTTTTTAATTTCAAAGCATCCAGTTCAGATACATAGTGGTCACCGCAAAACGTCTTTTTTGAGAGGAGCTCCCGGAGATCAGCTGTAGCTCCTTTCCAAATAAATATTTTTACTAAAAAATACTAAATCTTAAAATACAGCTAAAAGATAGTATATGTGTACAAATTTTTAGATCAATAAATTTAAAAGTTTTCTCAGAAAAAATTCTGAAAAATTTGATGTTTTTCGGCTTTCTAACTATATAGCCCCTTAAATTCACGTCCAAGGCCGAAAAAGCCAATCTGGCAAACCCGGGTGCCCAACGGATGGTTAAATTGATTCAGTGGGAATTCAATATTTTTCATTGGAAAACGTAAATCATTGTCATTACACCAGCAAAACAAAATTTCATTCAAATGACTTCCACGGCTGGCTTCTATCTAAACTCTAATAATTCGGAAGCCGACTTTCAACTTTGTTTAAGTGAAAAGCGATCCAGTTAGTGAATTGGTAATCATAAACTAAATATCTGCCCCCTCACAGATATTATTTTGGCTGTCATCACCTTTCAATTTGAACGCAATTGAGTATTGTCTCAGGCATCTCTCTTACATTGCCTCAGCCATCCATCTGTGCCATCGGGCGAGTTCAGTTCGCTGTATTGGGCGTATGTACTGATACATATGCACACACATACATACATATGTACTCGTATATTAAGTAGACGAAATAAATGAATAAATACATACATATTTTCCATGTGACTGTCTTCAAAATCAGCTGTTGAATGTGAGTTCCCACTTATAATTTTCACTCATTTTCGTCGTGTTGTTTTACGATCGTCCGAAATTGGAGAAAAAAATTCCAATCATTTAACCCATTTCAGCTATGGCAGGCGCATTAATTATTACAACAACGTCTACTGTATACATAACAAGAAATAATATTATTGGCATCGAAATCTGACAGACAAGTGTAAAATGATGTAAATATGTATGAATGTGGATAGTACGCAAATCGCGTATTTACGTAGAAGAGGCACGTCGCAGAGAATATTCATGTACATACATATGGAATATTCAGTTTAAATACGCATGTACATATATGTATGTAAGTGTATGTGCTTACTGTTGTAAATCTACAACGCCTATGCAAATGCATATGTGAAGGTATTCTATGAATAACTACATACAAATATTCATTTACACACACACACATGATTTATTTATAAGTACATACATATGTATGTATATGTATCGAATAATAAATGCAAATACTATACAGTGACTCACAAAAGTATTTTGCATGAGAAGACAAATAAGTTCACGCTTCAATTCCTGTATATTTTTTAAATTCATTTGTTAATTATTTCATAAATTCTTAAACATAAACCTTATATCTACATAAACAATGTATTAAAACTTTAAAAGAAAAATATGTTCCAATGTAAACGTAAAAAAAGTAAAATAAAATAGAATTCATTGCTCACAAAAGTATTTTGCTTTTGACTAGGTGGTGTACAAATATACTAATTTCTATTAATTTAATATTTCGTATGATAACCATTATTTTTGGAAACTGCTTCCAAGCGCCTCGGCATAGATTCTATTAACTTGCGACAAAAGTCAAGAGGTATTTTTTCCCATTCTTGGAGTAAAACATCTTTAAGGTCACTTTTTGACGAAATTTTGTGTTCTCGCACTCTTTCTTCGAGATAGGCCCACAGATTTTCTATGGGTTTGATATCGGGACTTTGGGGAGGTGTTGGCAAATGCTTTGTATTAAAAAGTATCCACATTTTGACATCATGAGCTGTATGCTTGGGGTCGTTGTCGTGTTGAAACAAAAAGTGGTTAGACGACATTCCCATTTTTTCTGCACTGGAATGGAAGTTGTCTTTGAGAATAGACAAATAAAGATGTTTATCCATCGTTCCATCTATAAACACCAGCTTTCCGACTCCTTGGGCCGACATACAACCCCACACCATGACGGAACCTCCACCGTGCTTAACAGTGGATTTAACATTTTTTAATCGCAGCTCTTCATTTGGCTTCCGCCATACCATACGACGTCCGTCCGGACCAAAAATGTTGTATTTGCTTTCATCACTAAATATGACGGTTTTCCAAAACTCAAAACTTTTGGTTTTATAGGTGCTGGCGAATAAAAGCCGCTTTGCTTTATTGACTTGTGAAATCAGTGGTTTTTTCCTTGCTGCACGACCGTGAATATTGTTGCTTCTGAGGGCTCTGCGCACTGTCTCATCGGATACTTCAATCTGAAAGGTTGCTTTTATTTTGTCATTGATTTTTGGGGCTGATAAATGTGGGTTTTTGCGATTTTCTTTCAATATTTGGCGTTCTTCTCTCTCAGTTAGCAACTTTGGTCGACCAAAACGGGTTAAATTTTCTAAATTACCGCGTTCTTTACACCGTTTTATTACATTTTCTATCCTTTGGCGGCATCGACTAAACATATTGCAAATATATTTCGTAGATTTTCCTTCATTATGGAGATGTAAAATAATTTTTTTTTTCAGCTGTAGTTAGTTCTTTATCCTTTGGCATTTCCGATATGCACAGTACCACAATTACAAACGAAATGAACTCAATTACAAATAAAATTGATTATAATACGCACTTGTAGCCACAACTTCAGCGAAAACAGAAAAAGTAACTGAACTGCGTCCAGTAACGGTATCTATAAACAATAAGCAAAATACTTTTGTGAGCACACATTTTCATTGCTACGCACGTTTTTTGTTATATGCACCTAACGGTACAATTTTTGTGCATGATGTGTAGCCCAATTGCTAAGACAGTGCTCAATAATGCGTGTAAGTATTAACATTTTTATTTTCGGATACTTAGTACATACAAAATCTTAAATTTGTACATACGCGCTATTATGCAAAATACTTCTGTGAGCCACTGTACATGTACGTCAGTGTAAGCACATACGAGGTGTGTTTGAAAAGAAAGGTGCCTTTTTACTTTTTTCGAAAAATATTTATTTATTTTATTAATTTTTTTTTTATTTATTTATTATTAACTACACGAAAAATTAATCTTTAATAAATCACTTGCAGCCAGAAACTTCATTGATGATTGGAAAGCGTCAACAGTCACAGCGCCCCTTTGGGGACGGAGCTGCTCGACGAGGCGAGCATCGCTGAGGACAAGAGGTATTGGAGTGCGCAGTAAAGAAAATAAATACGTTGAACGTTATAAAAACCAAGGCTTTATTTAACACAAGAAAAATTGTTCATAGAATTATTATAAACATACAAATTGAAAGAAAAAACCACAAAAAGAAGTTTGGTTGTATTTATATACTATATGTATACATTTTATATTCCGGCATTGGGTGATATCGTTCAAATTGACGAAGTAATGTCGTCATCTTCCGTCTTATCACATTCAAAGTATCTAATATTCGTCAACAACAATTGATTTTTCGAAAAGTCGCAAATTTACTGATAATTTGGTCGTCAATACTCAATCCAAATAGCTCAGTAGCAAGTCCAATCTGCTGCATTGTCAGTTATGGCCTGGCACTATCGGGGCATACTTTCCAATAGGTTTTCTGCATATTCTACCGGAAAAAGACCTCCACATTTTCCGAATTTGTCGAGAAAGTTGATCTAAATTACATGGCGTGCGTCTGCGAAGCTGCACTCCCATCAGAGCCCACATATTTTCTATGGGATTTGCATCCGGTGACTTAAATGGATAATCTAAAGTGACAAATCCGTTTTGCGCTCCACTCGTTTTCATCGTGTTTTGCACTCAAAATTGGTTTTTCCAAAGTACTGCGATATTTCAGTTTATTGGCAAGCAAGTGCCTGCGAATCGTTCCGTAAGATATGTCAATACCTTTTGCTTTTGGCACACTTACTTTTTATCTTATTTCTTAATGATATTAGAAGCTGCCTTTGATTTTCCAGGCACCATTAATACACAGACGCCTTGAAAATTTTTGCTGCTATAAAAAAATCAGATGATGTACTTCGGCTTCTGGCTGACTTAAGGTACTCCTCGCTCTTTGGTGCGCATATTGATGTATTTAAAAAAAAATAAAATTTAAAACAAAATATGTTTTCAAGTCACTTACTCGTGATATTCTACAATCGTCACCCAATATCTCTAATAATGTGCTCCAATCTGTGGATGCGATCAAAGGCCTTGGAATAACTTTGACTACAAAATTTTTCTTTCTCAAGTCTCATCAACTTTATTAGGTTTTGTGGGGCGTAATATTTCAAACTTCCTACAATTAAATTACTGTTTACCGCATTTGTTCGGCCTAGGTTTATTAGGAGACCTTTAATTTTTTGTTTAGATTTATTGGAGGTTAGCACTTCGGCCTCATGGTCTTTTGTGTGCGCTACTTATCACAGTACCTCATCCATACCCAGTTCCCTTATTAAACTTAAGATAGCTGGGTTGGACTGATCGTATGTGCCTTCCTTCTGGCTACAATTGGTCGAGATGTCGCAACATTCTTCGCGATGCATTCAAGGAGCAATGCGCCATTGGAGTTTCCTGGAATTGGTCGCAGAAACGACAAAAGTCAGTGAACCATATCCTGATCATGTGCATATGACTACGCAGTTTGCAATGGCCTGTGAGAGTGACCGTGAGCATTCTCAGTTTATCTTTATGTATGTACATATGTATGTATATGAATATTTTAATTATATTATAATAATGTAGCACACTCGACAGGTTTAGGCCGTGATTCTTCGCCGTTATGTAGTGTAACTTTAGTCAACAATTTTCCTAACCAAAAAATTGGCACCTACAGCCATACAAGCAACGGCCGACATGTCATGCACAATTATGCTTGGCTACAACTGGCGTGTACATGTGTGCTCCTATACATACTGTGTATCTACACTCTGAACTTATACATACATATGCATATTTATATTTTTATGATCAACTACTCCAAAGTGTCGTTACGACGAACACACCTCCCATCCGCGCTCTCATATCATACTCGTATCGCACCATCAGTACGTTTTTGTTTTTGCCCCCACTTGATGCACCCACAACAACAAACTGATAGTCCCATATGTTGACGCTTGTCAACGTTACGGTTCGTCATCGTCGCTTTCTGCTTTTTATTGTTGTTTTTTGTTCTTTTTTTGTTTTATGCGGTAGCTTTTGTAAATAATAGAATCATTTGGGAACTGCTACGACGCCGACGACATTCAGTTCTTTGACCCAGATTATGCGTTAAAATAAGATAAACCGAAAATAAAACGCACTCTTTGTTAATCTTATACGCCTCCCGCCAACCGATCTCCACCCGACAATTACAAATCGTGCCTCCCCAGCTTTTAACGATTGTCTACCGACCAATCTCCTGTCGTCGCATTTTGGCGTGCACTCTCTCTGCGACGTTTATGCGTTTCAAATATTCGTGTCACATTTTATTTTTAAATGGGCAACTTTTTCGTTGTTGTTTTTTTCTTATGTATTTTCATATGTTTTGCTTGTTTTTCGGAGTCTAATTTTAAAAATTTTTGCTTTGTTTACCACCATCGGCAAAATGGTCAATGCGTGGTGTTCTTTGGACATATCAGACGCAAATTTTGTTGGCAGATAATTTCACCCAATTACAGATTTGTTTTTGTTTCGCATGAATATTAGGGTGTGCTTATTTTGCTTCTTCGGTATTAATTGCAGAATTCGGCACTTCTCTTAGAATTACGTATATTATTTATTTTTGAAATCAAACAATTCTAAAGGTCTGTCCCCATACAGATTTTGTGTTCGCTTCACGTTGATAGCTGAGATAAATAAATGCATTTACTACACCAATCGATGCACCGCTACTCGGTTTTTAGTGGATTTGGCAGAATCAGTTATTGAGGCGACGTAACTCTGGAGTAGCCTAAATTTTACGCTTACAAACAATTCCTCTTTTTATATCCTTCTCATTTAATATTCACTCTAACCTAACTTTTAACTTTTGTAAGCACAAGAAGCGCAAAATTTTTCATCCATCTTGTTTTCGGATAACTTTTTGACTGATTAAAAAAAAATGTCTTTTAGCGAAAGAAGTTTTTATTTTGACCTTTACGCGATCCATTGTTTGTCTGTTTATCTAGTTCACATGTGTCAAATATGATTGACGTAGGACGCCATTTGCAAAAATTAAAAATCTTCCAGTAGAGTGATTTATTTTGCGCTACCTTATAAAAGTTTACTAAGTTGACACTTTTCTCTCAATTTTCAAAAGGAAGAAGGGGCTTTGGATTAGAGGATGACGACCGCTTCAAGCTATTTTACCAGGTGTATGATATTTAAACCAGCAATATCCGCAGGTGTGGCAAAAAAGTGAGAGCTCAGATGTCAGAGCTTTTTGCCCAACGAGAACAGGACAGCTGCGAAGAAGGTGCAGAGATGATTCCACCTCATTCTCGACAGACAGCTTCTGCAGAAAAGACTTGAAGCAATCAATCCCAAATCGCACCACATGCACACCTAACGGACAATGTCCGGTAAGAATACCTACCTAATTCGAAAGTTGCAGCTTTGTTGGCTTTAAAAGTTGGTTATGTATCTACCCTCGAGCGCTCCCAATCTGCCCGTGGACAGAAGGATTTTGCGACACGTTTGCACACTAGTCCAGTGCTCGCTGAGTTGACGCGAGGCCCATCTTTCCAAGAGTAGACCACCACAGGTTCTCAAGGGTACTCCAATCCTCTCGTTTTGCGATGAAACAGTATCCAGGGTCCCTGTCTAGCCAGCGTTATCATTCTTGGTATGGAATTATATTAACATTAATATTCATGGTATACCCTATGATCAAAAAGTACCGCGAATGTTTAATTTAAACGAACCGCTCACGTGGAAACCGGTCCATATTTTTTTCTTAAGTTGGCAGGACTGTAAGACACATCTGTCACTTTTTAGCGCCATCGGATCATTAGTGTCTGCCTGGCCGGCCGGAAATGCGGGCAAACAATTCTTGAATTTTGCATGATGATAACGCGCCAATTGTGCTGGATTATGTGACCAAACACCAAGTAAATACCATCGTGCAAGCACCGTATTCACCTGATATGGCCCCGAGCGACTTCTTTTTGTTTCCCAAGTTGAAGTTCCCACTTCGTGGAAGGGGATTTCAGTCGATAGAGGAGATCAAAGAGAATGCAACGAAGGAGCTGAAGGCCATCCCTTCGTCGGCCTACCAGGGGTGCATGGAGAACTGGGTTAAACGTTGGCATATGTGTGTTGCTTTCGACGGGTCATATTTTGAAGGAGATAAAATAAATTTACCTGAAATTTTACTCTTTTTTTGTTTTATTTAAACATTCCCGGTACTTTCTGGTCATAGGCTAAGTATTAATGGCACCACGCAACTCGGTCTTGATTTTTAGCGCCACTTTTGTCACATTCAAAATGATTATTTCGCCTAGTTTATTCTATTGGAGGGTTGAATTCGAGGTTCTCGTACCTAACAAATGAAGTGTGTCGAGAAAGGAACGCCCTAATGTACATATTTATATAATTAAATATACTCTTATGTATGTTTGTATGTATTTCCGCCCTTTTAATTTGCCTGATGGCGTTACTCAACTTTTTGCTCAAAAACATAGACATAAAACTCAATTCGTTTAAATATTTATTGCGTAGTATTTATTGTGGTACGTAGTATAACACTGGGCAACAAAATAAAAGCAAATTCTATGCCGAATTTTTAGGTTTTTTTTCTTTTGTGGTTCCTCCTCCAAACAATGTAAATCAAACAAAAAGAGTTTAAATGTAACATTTTTCCTCTATTTTTTTATTGGTTTCGATTTTTAAATGTTTAACTGATTTTGATGACTAATATGGTGTGCGAGTTGAGAGGAATAGTAATAACCTCAATGCGTGTCTGAAGTTCCGTTCTCATATCAATCGATATGCACACATATAAAGTTCTTGTCAACAATGCTTGACCGTGTCCAGAGGCCATAAGGGTAGCAGCACAACTGAGAGTATTTCGAAGTAATATATTATACAAGCACGCGGTGTTGTTGGTGTGATCAATAATAGACCGTTACCGGACACTCAGCGATTTTGAAGGAATCAGCTGATTTGTTGACCTAATAGGGGATGTGTCAGTGGTTTATTTAGCGGTTTGTTGCTTTGATTTCATTCGCCGCTCTCTCTCTCTCACTCTCAGTCGAATCTCCTATGGCGTAGCAGCCAATGGGTGGCCAAACTTTGTAACTGATATACGAGGATTGAACGCTGCTCAGACTGCGTCGTTACTTGAGCCAATTTCGATTAATATAGCAGCAAAGAAAAAAACTTTGGGAAGGAAATGACTTTGATTCCATCGTTCCTCTTATAATTTCTTCACGAACGGATGTAAAATGACTGAAGGAATGGTAGGCGCTGTATTCTGTTCGAACCTTTTAGCTTCATTAGTCGTACAAGTTTCCAAATTGCTGAAGCATTTTCCCAAGTGGAGCAGTTGAGCTGGCACCCAAACTAAACACTCTCTCAACTCTACTGTGAATATCGTCCGTCAGGCAGCCACCAAAGCAGTAATAGCTGTGATGCGTAATCCACTCATTGAGCGGCAGTTCGAAGCCATGCTACATAGACGAACTTTGTCTTAATCTTGCTGAGTGTCAGGACACAAAGGAATATGAAGATATAAGCGGGACGATGCGCTGCCCAAAACCAGTTAAATTCTATCATCGAACAACCGTCATGCACCCACCACTCGGTTAACTGAAAACAAAGCTGGATATAGCATTCATGACGAATGCCTTGCAGGCCAACCGCAGGCCAAAATCATACTTCCCTCATTGGTAGGTACATAGATAGGTAGGGTGGCTGTCGCAAAGACACACTTAGACCTTTCGTAGGTCCATTGTGATACCACTGGAACTTGTCCTTACCCTATGGGTTCATTTTCAAACCATCCGGTAGCTTTAATAAACGAGCAAAGCTTCGTTAGTTTTAGATGCGCTATGTCCGCTACATCAGTTAAAAATGCCGTATCATAGTACGGAGCTTCTTTATAGCTAAGCTTTCACACTCACATAAAAGGTGTCTGACTGATTCCTCTTCTTCTGTGTTAAGACAGCTTCTACAGAAATCGAAGTACGGGAGTTCTAACCTTCTAACGTGGCTGCCTATTAAACAATGGGAACAGTTAATACCCCTAGCATTTTTCTTATAGCTTCTCTGTTAAATCTTAACAAGCTTTTTGACCCACCGCTGTTCCATATCGGCCTCATAGAACCCACAAAGAACAATTAACTAACTGTTGAAACTGCTTATGTTAGATGCGTCTAGACGTAGACTGATCCGTGGTAGTAGCGAAGATAACTCCCCCGGAACAGCTTCGCATCGGTCATTGCGCAGTATTTTGCAGTTCGCATTTAAGTTGCTTTGGTTTTGCGCAAGTTAACCTATCCTAACCTAACCAAAAACAGATACACAACATGAAAATATTGTGCGGTAGTTACTTTGTGTGCTCTGTACCAGAAAATAGACATTTGTTATAAAAGTTTTTTTGAATCACTCATTTACACAAGTCGACTTTTATGCGTCTTTTTTTTTAATTTACTTATATATATATTTATGTAAGTATATAAACGCCTATACTCGTCGAGACTTACAACAAATACGAGTATTTATTTATTAAGACAAATAAGTCGTTGATTTGATTTTCAAAACATGGCTTTGTGCGTTGACCATGAATGTTCCAAAAAAATATGTAAAGCTCAACTACGTAGTGGTTGTAATGAGACGATCATAGAAAACGAAACTACGTATGTATGAATGTATGTATATATGTGTGTAGGTATTTCTTTTCTTTTAACTCGCACGCCGGCTTCAAGGTAATTACCTAACAAGGGTTATTGCCCCGCTTATCGATGGTTGATTTTTAATAATACACTTTGTGAAGTCTAAGTTAAAAATATGGAGCATCTGTATGTATGTAGATAATTACATATGTATGTATATGAAAATAATGTTACGAAAATTTTAAAATAAGTTTTGAATTACAAAACTTTATGATAAAAATCTTTCAACTGGATTGCCATGTATGTAGGTACAAAAAAAAAATTACGGAAATTTTAAAACATATTTTGAGTAAAAGATCTTTATGATGAAAATCTCTCAATAGGGTTACCATGTGCATGTGTAAAACAAATTTTTTTTTTTTAATTTAAAATATATGCATAAAAAATTCAAAACGATGATAAAAATCTTTCAATAGGGTTACCATATATGTATGTAAAAACAATTTTAAATATACAAAAAAAAAAATTTAAAAAATATTGAATATATATAAAAAAAATTAAAAACGATGATACAAATCTTTCAATAGGGTTACCATATATGGAAAAAAAATGTATGGAAATTTTAATAAATGTTAAATATACATTGTACATATATGTATGTATATAAGAAAAATCCAAAACGACGATAAAAATCTTCCAACAGGGTTACCATGTATGTACAAAAAAAATTATGGAAATTTGAAAACAAATTTTGAATAAAAGATCTTAATGATGAAAATATTTCAATAGGGTTACCATATATGTAAAAAAAAATTTAAAATGTTAAAAAAAAATTAAAAAAATGTTAAATATACATATATGTATATAAAAAAATTCAAAACGATAATAAAAATCTTTTAATAGGGTTACCATGTATGTACAAGAAAAAATTACGGAAATTTTAAAACAAATTTTGAATAAAAGATCTTTATGATGAAAATCTTTTAATCCATGTATGTAAAAAAACTTGTAAATATAAAAAAAATTTAAAATATATAAAAAATTAAAAACGATAATTTTTTTGGTGTCGATGAAAATCTTTCACTAGGGTAAAAAAAAATTAAAAAAAAAATTAAAAAAAAAAAAATTTTTTTTTTTAATTTTGAAAAGAATTTAGAAAATATATAAAAAATTAAAAACGATAAGTTTTTTTGGTTTTGTATTGCGGTTTATATTGCATTTTTTGGTTTTATATTGCGTTTTTTGTTTTTGTATGGTTTTCATAAAATTCCATAAAAAATCATTTATTTGCATCTAGAAACTTTTAATATTTCGTAAAACAACTAATTTTCTGCCTAAAACATTGTAATAATAATAATAATAATTAAAAAAAAAATACTTAAAAAATATGGAAAAATTAAAACGAAAATTTGTATTGTTTTGTATTACATTTTTTGTTTTTTTATGGTTTTCATAAAATTCCATACACAAATTAAGCATTTTTAACATCCAGAAACTGTCAATATCGTGAAAACTAACTAATTTTCTGCCTATAAAATTTGAGGTATTAAAAATTGGTTAGTGTGACAATCATTTCGGCTAAGGTCAACATGAGCAATTTTTAACCCAAATTTATTAGACAATACTGAATTTGATTTTCAAAATTACGATTTCAAAAAATACACTTTACTATCGATGCTTAAGAGAGTGCGATATGTAAGTAAGCTTATTATTCCATTCGCCAAGCTGCTATAACAACAACAACATCAACAACAGAGTGTACTATGCGCCCATAACTCCATTTACCAAGCTGATACAACAACAACATCCACGTCAACAGAGTGCGCTATTCGCTTATTACTCCATTGGCCAACCACGCACGCCCACGACTATCAACAGCCTTAGGAAGTAATTTATTTACATTATCTGCGTCCTTGCAAATTATAGACGAGGCCCTACGCTAAAGCCCACATGTCATAGTGTTAAAATCTATATGATCCATCCTACAGGACAGGACAGTCTACGACCGTTTATCTGATAAAATTTTGTTTTAAGTTCACTGAGATTTATACGCTGGGGTCGAGACATTTCTAAATTGGCGCATACCCAAAATATACGTACATACTTACATACATAAGTTACGTGAATTTAAGTAATTAAGACAACAAAGTAGGTGATCTATTGCACTGGGGTGAAGGTATTTAAAAAATAAGTAAATTGAATTAAAATATTCCACTGTGCCAAATCTATTGAGGTTATGTAACAAATATATTGAATTTCCCAAGCAAATACAAAAGCATTGGTTCAAGTTTTTTTGCTAACGGTGGTTATTGTAACCACTATGCAGCAGAAAGTTGCACGTAAATTGAAAAATCTGGGTAAGTTTTAAATGTTGGATGTTTTCAAAATTTGGGAAATTTTTATAAGTTTTGAAGTCGGGGGAATATTAGATATTGTGAAATTTTTGTAAGTTTAGAATTTCAGAAAGTCGGGAAATTTCAGAATACTGGGGCAACTTTTAAAAGTTGGGAATTTTGTAAAGTCGAGAAATTTTAGAAAACTGAGAAATTTTTGTAAGTTGGGAATTTCATAAATTCGGGAAATTTCAAAATACTGGGAGAACTTTCAAAAATTGGGAATTTTATAAAGTCGGAAAATTTTAAACCATTGGGGAAAATTTTAAAAGTTGGGAATTTTATAAAGTCCAGAAATTTTAGATTATTGAGAAATTTTTGTAAGTTGAGAATTTCAGAAAGTCGGGCAATTTCAGAATACTGGGAAAACTTGCAAAAGTTGGGGAATTTTATGAAGTCGGAAAATTTCAGGAAACTGAGAAATTTTTGTAAGTTGGGAATTTCATAAATTCGGGAAATTTCAGAATACTGGGAAATCTTTCAAAAGTTGGGAGTTTAATAAGGTCGGGAAATTGAAGAAAACTAAGAAATTTTTATAAGTCTGAATTCCAAAAAGTAGAAAATTTTCATAATACTGGGAAAACTTTCAAAAGTTGGGAATTTTATAAAGTCGGGAAATTTTAGAAAACCGAAAAATTTTTGTAAGTTGAGAACTTCACACAGTCCGGAAATTTCAGTATACTGGGAGAACTCTTAGAAGTTGGGAATTTTATATAGAGCATTGAGAATTTTTTGTAGGGTGAGTATTTAATAAAATCGAAAAAAGTTGAGAATTTCATAAAGTTGGCAAATTTGAAGTAATGAAAAATCTTGTAAGCTGAGTATTTCATAATCGTGGGAAATTTTAAAATATTGTGAAATTTTTGTAAGTTGGGAAATTCAGAAAGTCGGAAAATTTCAGAATACTGGGAGAAAACTTTTAAAAGTTGGGAATTTTATTAAGTCCGGAAATTTTAGAGCATTGAGAAATTTTTGTAATTTGATAATTTCAGAAAGTCTGGAAATTTCAGAATATTGGGAGAACTTTTAAAAGTTGGGAATTTTAATAAGTCCGGAAATTTTCGAATATTGTGAAAGTTCGGAAAATGAGAACTTTAGAGAGTCGGGAAATTTCCGAATACTGGGAAAACTTTAAAAGGCTGGGAATTTTATAAAGTTGGGAAATTTTAAAATATTGTGAACTTTTTGTTGAAAATTTCAGAAAGTCGGGAAATTTAAAAATACTGAAAACTTTTAAAAGCTGGGAATTTTATAAAGTCGGGAAATTTTAAACTATTTGGGGTAATTTTAAAAACTTGAGAGTTGGGGGCAACGACAAGTGTATTATAAATATTAAATTGAGCAATAATACGTTTTCTTAATAATTATTTATATTTACAAAATGTAGCAGTGGAATTAATTATAAATCCTACTATAATATTTTCTCTAAATTTGAAAGCATATAGTAAAAGGATATGAATGAATGAATGTACAAATGCATGTTTTGATGAAAGCGGCAAATGGATGAATATTTTGATGAAATGAGTAAGCAAAATGCGTGCAAATGTAAATGTTGTGTCGTGTAAAGATTGTTATTATTCAAATCAAGGAAATACTCACCACGACAATAACACCATAGAAGCAACAGCCGCTGCGACGTTCTGCAACACTGTTCTCCTCGGCATTGAAACATTTAACATTTTCGCGAATTTCGACTTGACCGCTTGCATTTTAATTTATTCTAAAATAACGACACTTCTTGTATTGATTTAAAGTTTTTTTACTTTTCTTATTATAATTATGACCTTCCTTGCGCAATCCGTTTCAATTGTCACTTTGTAAAGCACCGCAACAATGTTATATTATGCAGTTATGGTATTAAGTTATTTTCGTATCATATCGTAAATGCAATTGATCACACTATTACAAATGTATGTACATATCGTCTGTAATTTATTTTGAATTAAATAATATACATCTACATCTAGATATATGTATTATATTTATCGCATAGTTTTAGTATTACTGATGCACAAATTCGTAGCACTTCGTCGATCAGTGATCTCACAATGTTGCTGGCAAATCTTGCGATGTCACTTTCGTTTCTAAATAGAAATTGAGAAATTGTGAATGAAACTTAATGGGAAGCACAACAGTTGAATACAATACATACTAGCATAGGACAAAATAAAAATGTACATAAGCAAACAAAAAAAAAACAACAAATTTAAGAAAACGAAGAAGAAAAACTCGAATATTCGATGGGCCAAGTTTTGTGCAAAATATTGAACTGCCACAAGGCAAAGGAAATATGCAAGTTTCAAGTGAAAATGAATGCTTTGAATGGCAAATGCAAATGTATATACGTATATTAGGCCGGGTCGATTTGTGGGGAGGCAAAAAAATTGTCCATTGCTCTGTGAAAATCGTATTCTAGGGTTCAAAATAAGAAACTTTGCCGAAGGAACCATACCTCTAAAACGAATTGGGTGTCTTTTCTCATGTAAAGGCCAAAAATGGTGATATTTTGAAATGATTGTATGGGGAACCCCCCAGGGGAGTTCCAGGGGGTGTGCCACTGGCATGGGTGGATCGGCCGTCCAAAGTTTGTGGGGGTCGGTCATACATTTGGACTCGATTGGAGCACTCTAAATGGGTCAAAGTGGGATTTTTCGTTCGACCCAAATTGGAGGGCATCAGAATTCGTTTTAGAGGTATGGTTCCTTCGGCAAAGTTTCTTATTTTGATCCCTAGAATACGATTTTTACAGAGCAATGAGCCATTTTTAAATCGACCCGCCCTAACGTAGATACATGCATACATACATACATACATCCATGTGCACATCTACATGCAGCCATCTATCCGCATTACACTAAAATACACCTGCAGAGAGAGACTACTCCAGTGTTTTTTTGTTTTTGTCAAATATGCACGAGAAATAACATGAAACATGAAGCTCAGAATTGAGAGAAAAAGTACGCTACATAAATTTTACCAGTATTTTATTGTTTTCGGAAAAGATTAAAGGCAAGATCAGCTGTGAAACCAATAAATGTAAGTCCTTAACAACGTTTTGACATCGCCAGTGCGCTAAATGTTAGGGCTGCATTTGAATTTCAAAAGAAAAATTGTGTGTCGCTATTGAAAACCCTTAACTATTCGAAAACTAGTTTTGAAAAGGAGATGCAATGCCACTTACTAGAACTTTTAGGTAAGAGGATAAACTTAATGGCTGGCATATGTAGAACAATAGAAGAAAGTCACCATTGCTTGCAAATATATGTATGTATGTATGTATATACCCGCAGGGATGTGACTATTTGCACATACACACACGTACACAAGTTTATAAAGGGAATATAGAAAAGCAAAGACTTGACGCGCACCATATTTCAACAAAACAAGAAATCATCTTTTCGGAATTTGCATTTGCGGCTAAAATCTCGTGTTTTCTGCCATATATGCAAATATATATACATATGTAGGTACAGTACAGGCTTTCGAAAACAGAAAATAATAATTCTGGCATATTACCAAAAACGCAAAAATTATAAGGTTTGTTTTTGGTTCAAATTGTTTTCCATTTTTGCACAAAAAAAAACAGAAAACGAAAAGCGGTGGAAAACAAAGATTAAAAGTTACCCCCACAAGAAGAAAGAAGAAAAGAGAAGAGAGCAGTACAAAAATTACTCTCTCTTAAGGGATAGTGTATAAGTAAAGGGTGTTTTTTTTAGAGGTTAGGTTTTCAAGATGAAATAAAACGTATATAATTTAATGTTATGGCCAAGAATTTAGCTTTATTATAAAGATAAGGGTTTGCCATTATGTTTTAAAAATGATTTCGGGCAAGTGGCCGCCGCGGCTGGCTCGAATAAATTCCAGCCGAGAGGCCCAATTTTCGAATACTTTTTGCAGCAATTGGGGCCGTATGTCAGCGATAACGCGCCGAATATTCTCTTCCAAGACGTCAATCGTCTCGGGCTTATCTGCGTAGACAAGCGACTTCACATAGCCCCACAAGAAATAGTCCAGCGGTGTTATATCGCACGATCTTGGAGGCCACGCCACAGGTCCACGGCGCGAGATAATGCGCTCACCAAAAGTTTCCTTCAATAAATCGATTGTTGCGTTGGCTGTATGGCATGTAGCGCCGTCTTGTTGGAACCAAAGGTCGTCCACATCAACATCGTCCAATTCAGGCACGAAAAAGTCATTAATCATGGCTCTATAGCGCTCTCCATTGACTGTAACATTATGACCGGCTTCATTTTTAAAGAAATATGGATCAATGATTCCCTCTGCCCATAGAGCACACCAAACAGTGACTTTTTGAGGATGTAACGGCGTCTCAGCAATGGCTTGTGGATTATGTTCACTCCAAATGCGACAATTTTGCTTATTGACATACCCATTCAACCAAAAGTGAGCTTCATCGCTGAACAAAATTTTCTTCGATGCGTCGCGCGAACCGAACCATTATTTTCGTAATAAATTTGCACGATTTGCAAACGTTGTTCAGGTGTAAGTCTATTCATAAAGAAATGGCAAACCAAACGGAGCATAAATCAAGTGACAGCTGTCAAAAAGACCATCTACGAAAAAAGTAGTGCCAACTTGAAAACCTAACCTCTAAAAAAAACACCCTTTATAAACATTGCCACTACTACACATGGACAAATTTTCGTTATAGAATTAACACAGATTTTTTTCTTAGGCTAGTGAATGAAAATCAAATGAAGGTGCGGATTCACGTGAGTGTATGTATGTATTTACGCACATACATAGATAGACTTTTCGAGCGTCGAGGACCATGAAGTGCGGCGTGAAATTACTAACTGCAATTGAGGAAAGTCAACGCTTAGATTTTGCATAACAATAATCGGTATTCCATGTTTTTGGAGGAACACATGGAGGCCCCATAACCTAATAGTTGGTGCGTTACTACCATTCGGCGGTAGTGCACAGGTTCGAATCTCCACTGTAGCCCACCAGAGCAGTGAGAGTAGCTTTGTTGAAATCAGTGAAAATCAAACATCAATTGATTGATCATCAATCGGCTAGTTGCGCCTTTGTGGGTGGCTATAAAATACGTTGATTTCTGACGAATATGAGTGGTAGTGCACAGGTTCGAATCTCCGCGCATGAAACACCAAATGATAGAAAAAGTGTTTTCTAATGGCGGTGCCCCCTCTGCAGGCAAAGACAAAACTGCGAGTGTATTTCTGCCTATAAAAAGCTCCTCATAAAAAACCATTTGTCGTTCGAAGTCGGCTTAAAACTGTAGGTTCCGCCATATGTGGGACAACATAAAGATGAACACCACAAATAAGAGGAGGCGCGCAGCCCCACCCCCAAAAACAAAAGAGTGTAAGCGCCAATTATAATACCAGGCATTCATCGCTTTCAACAACCGGAAGTTAATTATGTATACGACAACTTCGTGCATGTGCGTTAGTATGCGTAGCTAAAATACAGAATCGTGACAAAGTCCTCAAATAGCTAGCCGGCAGTAATTGAGGCGAAGACAAAGAAACGTTAGGACTGCCGGTCCTAAATAATCAACGGCTCATAGTAGCACACGTGAATAGATAGAGCGCTTTTAGGACAGTCACGGTTGGGACTCTTATGTCGACGGAATGGCACCTCTTTAGGGTGTCCTCTTATTTCCAATTAAGCAGCATAAATAATCTGCAATCAGCAGTTTTGTTGAGCCCCCTTCTAAGACAGCTACGACAGAAGCCAACTTCTTGAAGGTAAAAGATAAACTTCAGCACTAAGCGCTCCAATCGTTGCACTAGATATTCTACATGCGATTCATGCGATCAACGAAATTCATCGTGAATAAATTAACACTTCATCAATTCTCTTCACTTTTCAGATTTCACTGCGAATAAATGCGAATATTCTGGCAGATAACTTCGAAGACAACACTTTTAGAGCACTGAACTAAGCAGAACTTTATAGGACTGCTACAACACAACCGGATGAAAGCATGGAGTATTTATTCCATAGATATTATATAATATATATATTTTTTTTGTTTGTTTACAAATTTGAAAGCATGGAATATTTTTTCCATATATTTTTTTTTTTAATTTTTCAATTTTTTTTAATAAATGTTATTTATGAATATATTGCAATAAGCATATTCAAGAATAACGTTGGCATTTTTTCCTTATTATTATTTTTTATTTGCTTAATTTCACACTATGATCAGAAATTTTGTTTGAAAATAAAAATAATTCACTTTAGTAAATTTTCACTGTTTCACAATTTAATTAGCAAATACCTTGTGTTGTTGCAGCAAATATATAGTAGATGTATCCAAGCTGTCAATAACGGCAATCAAAAATGTGCAAGCCTCCGAAGAAAAACAAGGATGAACTGTTCAAATGCTGTTACAAATATAGAGGAGTATTTGTATCTAAGCTGTTAAAACCGCTCTCCAAAAGGCGTAAGTCTCCGAACAAAAACAAATATGAACTGTTCAACTTTTCACCTGTTGTTACAAATATAGAGGAGTATTTGTATCCAAGCTGTCAATAACGGCAAACCAAAATGTATAAGTCTCCGAAGAAAATCAAAGAGCAACTAACCTTCAACTAGCAGACACCTTAGTCAACTGATGTTAACTCTGCATTAACATTTCCTTGTAACCTCATGAACAGATTTCCCCTACCTGTTTTTCCAGCCCTACTTATTCCAAGTAAATGATCTCTCAGCTATACAACAATCCCTTATGTCATTACAATACCTGATGAACATATGTTTCTAGGTACCTAAGTAAGTACTTTTAGGTTAACTACAATAGAATGTAAGACGATGTAGAATTGCAGCGGTATCTCGCCAACAGGAGTCAAGGTAACTAAGGTGCAACGCAGCGAATGAGCCTGTGAGCAGGTAAAGTCTGCCTATGAACAGGCGGCACTCAGATAATTCATACACAAAAAATGCATGGACATATAGAAGGTGGAAATTATAAAATGGCTACAACTTTTAGAAACAGTGGAAAACAAATGGCGGAGCGCTCACGTATCGATACTCGCCGAAATACAAATGTACATATGTATGTAGTACACGTTTTGGTTGTATCTTTGATTACC
Source organism: Anastrepha fraterculus (assembly GCA_037575425.1). Lineage (NCBI taxonomy): Eukaryota > Metazoa > Arthropoda > Insecta > Diptera > Tephritidae > Anastrepha > Anastrepha fraterculus. The sequence continues at coordinate 676,951 of JAYXIM010005294.1, forward strand.
TCCCGCATTAGCAGGCGAACAACGTGCAGGGTGAAACGGCATGGAGTCTAGTACAGAAACAGAGACAGGCAAGCCGATTCGTATACATACATACATACATACATAAATATTTAGAAAAGCTGTTTGGCCTTCGTCGATGCCTGTTTGTGACTACTGCGTCGTAGGGCACATGGAAACACCAATATTTAGAATATAATATTTCAATATTTGTTAATTTTCACATTAAGTTTATTTAGCCTTGCAAATTTTTCTCAGCCGGCGTTTTCTCGTAGAAAACATATACATACATAGATTCAGCCGCTGCCACTTTACCCCACCAAAGCACTGAGAGTAGCCTTGTTGAAATCAGTGAAAATCAAACATCAATTGATTGATCATCAATCGGCTAGTTGCGCCTTTGTGGGTGGCTAAAAATGATGTTGATTTCTGACGAATATGAGCACGACTTTCGACGAAGTAGCACTCCAGCTGTGCCAAAAATATCAACGTGAATTATATAATATTATAAAAATTATAATATTATTTTAGAATGCACTTCTTGCACCTTCTTAGCGCATATAGGCAACGAAAACTAATTCGGAGCTATTTCCGTACATATAATATATTAGGTTCAAAGACTCTACAGATGTGGATATGTATGTACATACACATGTATATACATATACTCTTGCGTACGTAGATAGGACCATTTGGACTTGTATGCATGCGCAACTTATGCGCTTTTGTCGCTTTGTTCTTTTTGTACAGTGAAAAACTCTTTTTCGTACTGCCCAAAAAATATTTGCAATCCTTATATATGCGCTTACGTATCTATATACACACATCCATACGCATATATATAGGTTTTTTTATATGGATATGGAATCCATTTTAAACGACGTAGGTACATACGCGTAAAACTTAATTACATTTTTTTTTTGCGCATTTATCTCAGGAAAAGCAACTCAATTGCGTCAAAACACAAAGTAGCAAAAGTTGGAATTGGGAGCGGTGGGGATATGAGCTCGACGAATTAGCCCGGGACGCGAACGGAACGAAGCTACCGACCTTCAAAGACGCAGTCTTCCTTGCCAATTTATTGCAACATAAAACGATTGCTTGGTTAATTTGTATATTAAATCCTCCTTATGCATAATTTTTACACAGATTCCACTCACCGTTGATGTTTCAAGTAAACTTTATCAATCGCACTGACTTATAAAAACAAATTTTGACAAACCAACACCTTCAGAAATCGAAGAACAACTGAATGACCATGATGTTTTCGCTTGGCTTCTCTCGTGTCCGCTTTTATGTATCTTCGCATTTGCGCTTTTGCTTTTGCATTGTTGTTATTTTCGTTGTGTTTTGTTTTCTTTGTTTACGTTGTGTTTACCTCAAATTCGCTAGAATTAGCGATGGGGAAAAAATATTTTTAATCGTACCCGATTTAGTGAGAAATCGAGCTTTAGTGATGTAAAATCAAGCCGAATCTATTTATTAAAGGTGATCTTGGTAAATCATCTGATTTGTTTGTTTTCTTTCGCTGCGTCCATGTAGCTGTCAGTATAGAATAAAACAAGGAGAATTTATTTTTTGTTTTATACTTCGCCAATTTCTTGATGTGACAATACAATCAAACGTACAAAACATTGTTGTTGGTCTTGTGCCATCATCTTTAATAAATACACCTGGATGCAAAATAGCCTGAAAAAACCAACAAAAGGAAGCGGAATGAATTGCTTGTAAAAAGGAAGCCTAGGCAAAAGCAATGGGAACAACCAAGGTGGATTTATTATAGGTGACAGCATTCACCCAGCTGAATTTTTCGCCGTAGGTATGGCTTACATCAAAATTATATACTTTGTTTGTATGTATTGGTATGTTTACATTTGCGACTGTACGTTGACGTGATGCTTGGACCAAACGCAACAACAAATACATGTAGGGTTTTACTTATATGTGGTTGCTGTCACCTATAATAAATTCGCCTTGGGAACAACCAAGCACAAGAAATCATACGCACACACACACGCCACGGCGTTCTCCGCAAAAAAAAACGCGAACAAAATGCATTTGGGGAAAAACGAAACCTTCTGTATTCAATTCGCCTTGAATATTTTGTGTACGAAAATGATTAAATAAATTATTAAATTTTTGCGTTTTTTTCTTAAGGCGTTAAAGTACGTTCACATATGCAGTAATTACCAATAAATCCCCAAAATTAATCTACCCGTTCGATTATGGCAGATTAACAGCAAAATTGACAATCAGCTGTCAATACTGCTTTTCTTCATAAAATCTATTATTAACGATATGAAGAAAAGACAAGGAGAAGGAATAGCTAATTGAATTGCGTAATTGGCTGCTATAAAATAACAGTTGGAGGAGGTTTCTGGAGGAGGAGTTGGACTGAGGTTTCAAAAAATTATGGCATCAATACACATTCGAAATTCGATATTACATTTTAAAATACAATTAGTAACAGAAGTAAGTATACACCGGATACGTTGTCAATTTTTCCCCGATCGATTCCTTCAAGCAACCTAAGTTATAGCAAAATTGTGTTTTATTTATATGAATGAAATACAAAAATCATATTTAATCCACGACAAAATTTTAAAAAGAAACAAAATTCTAGCTTTTTATATTAATATATATTATATATACAGTAAATTCTGTTTTTATGCGGTAGATACGTTCCGCAAGAAACAGCATAAAAAAGCTACCAGTTCTATAGTAAAACTATAGATACGTTTCAAAAGTGCTAAGAACCGCATAAATCTGTAATAATGTAATAAAATCGCATTAAAAAGGGCACTAGTCCCATATTATTACTATAGATACGTTCCATAGACCGCATGAATCTGAAATAATTAAATAAAATCGCACAAACAAAATATTGTATTTTTGAAAATTATATCTTTATTTAAGAAACGTCAGAATCGAAAAATAAATTTACGTCAGAAATAGAATCAGACAATACCCACATGTTGCGCATTCGTTTAAGATTTGGCGTAAAATCACTTTCGTCACTTGAGGAAATGTACACGTCTGATCTAGATGGTGATGCAGGCGGTTCCATACTTGTAGGGCTAGCATTTCTGATGTAATCTGTGATGAGTTTTTGCTTAGCTGGTTTAGAATCTTGTTTATATGTACAATTCCCGATAGGTCGACATGCATTTTTTATTTTTTTTAAAAACCGCACTATTTCAAAACCGCATAAAAAAAAGCCGCATAAAAACAGAACCTACTGTATATATATATAATTGGCGCGTACACCCTCTTTGGGTGTTTGGCCGAAGCTCCTCCTCCTATTTGTGGTGTGCGTCTTGATGTTGTTCCTTTTTATATTAAACTTTATAAAAATGCATGTCTCAAAAGTAAGTATACAGTTCATCATATTATTAATTTGTGAAAGCAAAAACATAATTAAAATCAAATCCTAGTATTTGGTAGGATAACCAATAGACATTACAATCGCTTTAAGTCGTGATGGCATTGATTTCACCAAGTTTTCAGTTACAGTTTTTGGTATTTTATTCCATTCCTCTTGAAGGACGTTTTTCGGTTGTTCCTTATTTCTAATCGGATGTTTACGTATTTGCCGCTTTAAATGTTCCTATAAATGTTCGATTGGGTGGGTATCCGGGGACTGTGGCGGTGTTTTCAGCTGTTTTCGCACATTGTATAACAGCCACTTTCGTACAATGTGGGATGTGTACTTGGGGTCAATATCCTGCTGGAAGGTAAACGTTCCTTCAAGGCCCAATTTCGTAGCGCTTTCTTTTAAAATATTTTTCAAAATATTTAAGTAACCATATCGGTCCACAATATTTTCGATAAATACCATGTTTCCGACCCCGTTCGCAGCCATACATCCCCAAACCATCACAGAGCCCCCTCCATACTTCACAGTGCCCGTCATGTTGTTTGGATCCAATTCCGCGTTAACTTTTCTCCAAACTTTTTCACGGCCATCAGATCCGCAAATACTGAACTTACACTCATCAGAAAATATGACTTGATTCCAAAATGTTTGGTCATATTTTTCATGATCTTTTGCGAATACAATCCGTTTACTCTGATTGACACTACTCACGATGGGCTTTTTCCTAACACTGCGCCCATGATAACCAGCACTATGAAAACCCCGGCGAATAGTTTGGGTGCTAAATTGTTTTCCAGCCCCATTTTCAACTTCAGATTTCAATTTGGGGGCACAAACCTTCTTGCGAGAAAATCAAGTAGAAGGTAAGCGAGATTTTCAAGCAGCTGGAAACGGCCAGTGAGTATCGCGTGCATTAATAAGGTCTTGCAAAATCACCTGATGGTAAAAATGGTGTGTACGCGTTGGATCACACACTATTTAAGGGGTTATATACCTTGTGTTTTTCAAAAAAATCAAAATAAATTTTATTTCTTTATCGTAAAGTACAATCCCTTGAGAACATTTTCCAAAAATTTCATTGAGATCTGAGCAATAGATCGAAAGTTACAGCGTTTTAAATTGTGCGTCGTCACGTCCTGAGCGTACGGCCTCATGCGGCGCTTGAAACTTTAAACGCGATTATCTCAAAAACGTGTTTTTCCAAAAATGCTTTTGCGGTGGACGCGATTGCAAAAAAAGTATTCAACCGATTTTTATAATTTTTTTTTTAAATTGTTCGTAATTGATGTCGCCTCTTAGTGAACGATCAACTTTTTATGTATAAATTTTTATTTTGCAGATATGAATTTTTTAATGCCAATTTTAGGACTGTAGAAGTGGAGTTTTTTAAAAACATGTTCCTATTTTCACAAAAATCAAAATATTTAATATATTGATCGTTCACTAAGAAGATATATCCCTATACTAATGAAATCTTTTCGATTTTTTGATTTCAGTTGACTTGAATCGCGTCCACCGCAAGCCTCTTCCAAAAAAAGGGTCTTGGGGGAAAACGCCATAACTCCGCCATTTTTAAATATTTTTACACAAACAAATCCTTTTTTTTTCTTTAAACATTGTAATATCCAATAATAAAAACTTTTATACAATAAAATTATTGCTACATATCTTTAAAAAAAACCCAACTTTCGCTAATTTCACCGGACCACAAGGTATATAACCCCTTAAAAACACAACGGCACAAGGGGCTTCGAAAATCAGTGTAAATGAATGGGAAAGTGTATTGATTATGGAGAATATTTTGAAAAACAACTTACCGTTTTCAACCACCAATCTTAATTTTTCCTTTGCTTGGCCAGAAATATAAATAGCAACCCTCGTATTCAAGTTGTTACTACAGCAGCTGATTTTTTTTCAAATGGATATTTTTTCTATTGTTGCTTTGTTTACATTCTGATTACAATTTTGACATCCAAACACCAAATTGCAAAAACAAAGTATGTGTAAATGTTGTTGCTCCAATGAATTCACCTTGGATATATTTTCCCCCATGTAACAAATTATAACATCTCAGAGTTGATGGTCCCTTTAGCAAACACTTGTATAAATTATTACTTCTGATATTCACCCTAACGTTAAACAATAAATCACAATTTTAAATTCATAAATTTTGAGCATTTGTGGAACAAAAATACTCCTTTATATTCTTCCGGCGCATATGTGGATCATTTGAATTGGGTCTATAACTTCTAAAGGCCGGCATTGACCCAGGAATTTTATGATCAGTTATTCAAGATTAATGTTGTTGTTGTAGCAGTATAAACAATCCCCATACATATACTGGGAATGCTGCTGAAGTGACAGCTCTTGGCCGGATATAAATCCGGTTCGTTCCGGCTACAACAACAACAGGAACTTTGAATCAAGCCATTATGCGTTCGACTTATACATGGCCTTTACAAAGTAACATCAACTCGATTGAGACAAAAATTTAATTTGAAAACTTTACACATTATGTATGGCCAAATTCGTGCAAAAGTCAACATAAATCTATCTAATCAAATATAAAATGTATAGAATGTGTAATGCAGTTCAACAAAACACACAGTTAACTCTACAATCCAGTAAAGTGAGATGTAAAATTAATATACAAAATTAACATTTATTTTAGTTATTATTTTGATTCCTCAACGTTTTTGGAATCAATACACTCTTTATCCTTTTCCTCTTTATTTCCATTCAGACCTTCAACAGCTGTAGCTTCCAAACTTGTTCTAGGCTTAGCACCTTTTCGCTCAGGTAATGTTTCCATTATAGCATCTGTCCATGACTTGCCTTCAGAAACACGCAACAGTATTTCAAAAACTAGAATTGTACAGTAGTTATGAAAAATATTTCTTTATAGAATGAATATCTTGGTATATTAAATTACCGTGAAATGTGCTCAACACCGCACGTGTTTTCATATTCACGTGTTCGCTCAATGGTAGTCGCGCTGTACGTAGCCCCATTTCCGTCGCTCTTTTATGACACAAACCTTTATGATGATTATGATCAACCAGACCTCCAATCACATATACAGCTTCCGGTTCAATACGATCTAGTACTGTATCCGATTCACAAGTGAGGTACACTATGTTGTCCTTTGGAAAGATATCTTGGTGTGTTTTGTCGAAATGGTATTTCAAATGCCAGTTCTCCCAGCCATCATTTCGTTTAAGACTGGTGTGAATTCGACCATCTGTTTTGATGCCAGTTACGTGCAGCTGACCAGGGCATTTGGAACGACGATTTATTGTATAAATACGCAGGCATTGTTTGATACATTTCGCCACGTCGCGATCGTGCATCAAGTCATCGTAGTCCAAATCGATTGCTACACTAAGCGTCCCCGACTGGAGTTGTCGCTTCTTTAACTCTTTTCGTGAAGGTCCGGAACGTATTGTCAGTCCTTGAGCCTGTGCCTCAAGTCGCTTTTGTTTTTGTCTTTCACGCTCTTTCAGCCGACGTACTTTTTTTAACTGCTCATATTTTTCCAATCTTTTCTGCTTTTTCAGTTGGTTTTTGCTTAAAGGAGTTGGTGGTGTTTCGCCAGGTCCCCGTAATTTGGCTTCACTTCTCGACTCATTTTCCTCTTGCGCATGGCTTTTGTCATCTGAAATTTTCTTTAATTTGGTTTGGGGCTCTGATACTTCTTCCGGCATTATTGTTTTTATATTTGATTCGTTCAATGGGTTTTACAAAATCAGCTGACCGAAATGTGTGGAGCATATGTTGGTGCAGAATGAAAGCAGATATGTTAAAAGCATTTGAAAAATTATGCATTAGCGGCATTCACGAATCAGAACAACGACCGTATTATGGCCTCTGGTAACGGTCAGGCATTGTTTGACAAGAACTTTATATATGTGCGTGTCGGGTGCTTGACGCTAATATCTAAAAATTTTGATTTTTACCGACAACAAGTATGTGTGACACGACGCCACCCGACTGCACTAACACATACAAAGCGCAGTCAAGCATGCTGTATCGTCACCAGAGGTAAAAAGGTAAAACAAAAAAAACAGATTTGCTCTAAAAAACAATAAAGCACATTTCAGTCCAAAAAGAGAACAGATATGTTAAATTCATTTAGAAAATTATGCATTAGCGGCATTCACGAATTTAAACATCCACCCTGTTAAAAAGATGACAGAGAAGATCTGCTCTAAAAAACAACAAAACATATATCAGTTCTTTTGCAACACAACTAATAGAAAGAACATTTTACTTTAGCTATTTTAGCAAAATGCATCTCTGCAAAATTAAGAAGAGAAGGACACTATTTCATAAGGATGCAAGAAAAAAAACACACGTAATTTTAAAATCAGGCTCTTTTAATATCTATTACTCATTCATTTCGTTTTCTTTTGTCGAGTTCTATAAGAATCCGCCATTAAATTGCGGTGCCACGGAAACACCAGTATTGCCGCTAAATCAGCTGTTTCATTAGCTCTTTTGCAAAGTTGAGACATCATTAAGCAGTACGTGTATGAGTTGTTCAACCATCCTGCTTCTAAACAATTACACCAAGCTAGTTGTCCTGATTCCTGAATACCCCCATTGGTAAGCAAAGAACTTAGTCATAAAGAGTGATTTTACGAGCGATTAGTTGGAACAAAAATTTAATGTGAAAAATGGGCCTATCCTGAACAGCCTTTCATGTAACAATCATTTTAGTAAGTAAAATGGAATTAAAAAACGGTATAATGCTCTTGGCATTCCAAAAAATTTGTAATAATTAATTATAATAATTAATAATTTAATTCAATTTATTACTTTAATAACAATCGTCAAGGCAGCCACTCACTACAATTTCACTTCTGAAATAGACTCACACACAGTACAGAATGTAATCAAACCCAAGGTTGCTCGAAAAAAAGTTGAATGGTTAAAAATTGGCTGGCCATCAACATTATTCAAAATTACCAGACAGAAAGGCCATTAACACCAGGCAATTTTTGCTTTCAACTTTAAAATGCCTGCGAAATCGCCTCATGTAAATACCCTGCAATGTTCGAAGAATAATATAATATGAAAATCTTAAACGAAAACGGCTTTTAACAGACGGAAAAGAAAATAAATTCAATGTAGGTACGAGTTGACAGTTTACATTAATCTACTGATCATTGCAAATATCTAACAGTGGGTTCTATTATTAGGATGAGACTGTATAGCATGTATTAAATTTGGAAAAAATCTCAAGAGATTCAGAAGTTAACAGCGTTCACTGCAGATCCATTATTGAAGATAATTTCTTCTTAAAAATGGATGAATTGATGAAGGATGATGGATGAATGGCCAACGAACCCGTTAACTCTTTGAAATAAGTGTTCGATCGTATCTCCAGAAAGGCATCCGTTCACAAACGTTTATGAAACTTCTTCACACTATTACAGGAATATGTGGAAAGTTAAGTTAGGTTAATGCAAGCAATGAAAGATAGCAAGAATGTGCAATTGAAAGAAACTGCATAGAAAAGCTTTACTTTAATTATCGTTGGCACAATTCACCACCGCGCACTTCATTTTAATAAGTTTTTATAGCAGAAATCACAATACATTAAGCCAAATATTCAGTTGAAAAGTATCTGTACACAAAAAAATGAAAGCAACATATCAAGAAATTCATTGTAAAAAAAAGCTAAATCATTTTAAACTTTTATGAGAAATTTTTGGTCAGTTAAAAACGTAATAATAAATGAATGGAGCTTCGACGAAGTGAATTTTTTATTTTTGTTTTGTAAAATTTAATTTTTAAAGATGTACTTGGGGAAAAATGTATAGAAATTGTAGAAAAATTACTGACTAAACATTTCTCATAAAAGTTTAAAAGGTTTTAGTTTTTTTACAATGAATTTCTTAATTTGTTGCTTTCATTTCTTTATGTACGAATACTTTTTCTGGCAAGTGTACATACACACGATTGTTTGTAAACAAAAGGTGAAAACCAAATTCTTAAATTACATATTTATTAGAGATATTTATGAACCGTGTGGGGTAAAATATCGATATTTAAAAATTTTGAAATTTTTATCACGGTCCGTGGATCAAGTGAGAACTTTTGATGCTTTATGATTGCTTAATACGTTAGTATACGTAATTTTTTTTATCATGACGTACATAGAAAATGAATTTCTTCAGATATGGTTGTTGACGATACCAAGGGAGGAAATCTATTTGAAATCGGTTACTTTAACTTTAAGAAACTTTTCAAATTTTCCTGTTTCATTTTTAAAACTTTTAATGACACTACACAATAATTATATAAATTCTGATGCCATAAATATTGAACGTGTAATGTTCATCGCACGCCTGATCCATCAATTTAGATTTTTTTCGTTACTACAAATATTGCGAGAGTTATTGAACGTGTAGCGTTCGCCTAAAAGTTGTATCGTTGTATTTGAATACAGCTCTGGTTCTTCTACCGTACAAGAAATGAAAAGCCGAGCGTGCGTCGTTTTGTGTCGTGCCAAATGTCAAACAATTCGAAACTATAATTAACGGCAGTTGCGTTTTTTCTTTCAATCTAAAATTTTATGAACGGTAGATTTGTTTGCGAAATTTTCAACAATCCGAAAAATTACCATGAGAAATATATTATGTTAATTTAGGTAGTTCATATTGTTAATATATTATCTATATAAAACGTGACGTAAGATAACAATTAAAACGTACAGATTGAAATCGAAACTGAATAACTCCGACATTTTGAAAAAGCACCAAGGCGGCAAAAGAGTGATTAGTAAATTTTCATCTTTTTTTGCGGAAACTTGCAATAAATAAGAACAGAAAAATTGTCAGTTAATGTATATTCGTGTTACAGTTTGTAATTACTGTTGTGCTGTCGTTTTGTGAAGAAATAAAATTACAAAATTATTTTATAATATAAATTCAAAGTGAGCCTGGCGGTAGTCAGGTAGGCGGCAAAAGGAAAGAAGAAATAAGCTAAGATCCAAAAATTATTCTTTGCTAACATGGAAGTGCGTAACTGGAAAAAAGTTCTCTTACACTGGGTAAGCACTAAAATTGAGTTCACAGTTGCAGTTGTGAAATGAAGCCATGAGATTTATTTATTTTGCATGCCCATTCATGCTCTTTCGTATTCACACAGATACAGGAGTGCGGGTTCGTTCCTGGTAACTATTTTAGCCTGGAACAAACAGATATTGACGAATTCTACAATAAATTTCGCATGAATCATAAATTAGTAAAAAACACAGCACCAGAAGGGAATCTAATTGATTTTCTGAAAGGTAATTAATAATTTATAAAACAGCTTAATAAAAATTCTTAAAATTTCTGATAACACTTCCAGACCAATACGCGGATTACACGCCACTGCTGGATGCTGAAAACACACTCAATACAACTGAGTACATTTATGCTTACTCACTCCTGTTGCATTTTTCCTGCGTAAAGTATCCAGAAACAAATTTCCATGATATCTGCAAAAGATTGTCTGTGAATAATCAGCGATATATTGCGGCGTTTTTCAATGAATTGCTAGATTGTCAGTCGATAAGCCGAGATAAGTTGTTGTATGTTATTGCGAGTACATCACTGAAATGTGCAAACACATCGGGGGGCTCTGGTAATGATAGTCACTCGAGCGGCAATAATTCGACTGGGAATAACTTTAATCTCCCCTCATCATCATATCCGCGAATGAGCTCGCCATGTCGGACATCACGCAATGCTTCAGGGAGTAGCAGTCCACGTATGGTGCCACCAACACCAAAATCTGCGATGTTGGAGGAGCGAACGCGAGAGCTCTACAATTTGCGGGTAAGCAATACAAAGACACTCCCATCTTTGTATTAATTTCAAACTATAAAAATTATATGCTGAAATTTTTGCTTTCTAAAGGCTCAGTTGGAGACCGAGCGATATGAGAAGGGACTCCTGGAAGTGCAAATAAAACAAAATGAGGATAAAATAAGAAAATTAAGTATGTGATGCGTTATTTTCTTTTACTGTTAAATATTTAACTCCACTTCTTTGTAGATCAAGATCATAAAAAACTGCAGCAAACTATACAAGATTTAAGAAACGATATACTTACGCAAAGTACAGAAAGCAGTTCGCCAAGTAAAGATGGAGAGCAGGTGAGGGCGTTTACTATTTTCCATGTATGCTTTTATGTATGTAACAACAAAAGACTTAAAAAGCAACGTTGGAATATTTGAAATCAATATTCATGTCTTCATGGAAGCAAAGTATTCCCAATGCAGTAGCAAAAGGAAGGCTTGAACTAAAATTATTTATAAACAGTGGTTAAATTTCAAGGACCGATGTTGAATGTGAACCACACCTAAACGTCAACGACACCGTTGGACTTCTTTCTTTGGGGTTATTTGAAACAAAAGATGTACGTCGATGAGCCAGCAACAATTCAAGAGCTAAAGTATGAGATAATTCGCCACATTCACGGTATAGAATCTCAATTATGCCTCAGCGTAATCGAAAATTTGGTCCATCGGATGGAGGTGTGCCGCCGAGGCCGCGGCGGCCATTTGACCGATATTTTGTTGCATACGTTTATATATATAATTGGCGCGTATACTCTTTTTGGGTGTTTGGTCGAGCTCCTCCTCGTATTTGTGGTGTGCGTCTTGATGTTGTTCCACAAATGGAGGGACCTACAGTTTCAAGCCGACTCCGAACGGCAGATATAATATTTTTATGAGGAGCTTTTTCATAGCAGAAATACACTCGGAGGTTTGCCATTGCCTGCCCAGAAGCGACCGCTATTAGAAAAATGTTTTTATTAATTTTGGTATTTCACCGAGATTCGAACCAACGTTCTCTCTGTGAATTCCGAATGGTAATCACGCACCAACCCATTCGGCTACGGCGGCCACCTTTCCATACGTTTACCATACCAATATTATCGTAATATAGAGAAATGACAATAATTTCCTAAAAAAATTTTGTTTTATTCAAAATCAACACCGGCCCTTGAAACTTAACCACCCTTTATAATTTCATTTATTATACATTTTTTATCTTATTTACAAACTAATCGTAAATTATGTTCAAAACTCCACGTAATTCTTATAAATGCTTAGATGAAACGTCGTCTGTGTAGAGAGCTGTCACTAAAAGAGGCGGAAATAGCAAATCTTACTGAAACGCTCGGAAATCTGAATGAAGAAAAATCGTTGGTGCAAGAAAAGGTAGCTAAATAATAATTTATTAATATTGATTCTTTATAGATACATTTGTAAAATGCATAAAATTATATTTCAGCTTAGTTTCGCTGATAAAAAAATCGTAGTTTGCATGGAGCGAATTGCACTACTGGACTTTAAAGTCGATGAGCTTACTGCTGAGTTAGAGGTACTTTTATTAAACATTTGAGTATCAAAAAACTTGTCTCTAAACAATGGCATTATTTCATTTCCATCAACAGCAAAAAGAGCAGACCATCAAATATTTAAATGAAAATAAACTTGAACTAGAACAGTTTATTAATGAAACACGTTCAGCGGGGAATTGCTCGCGTCCCGACTATTTAGAAGCTTCATTCTCGCCAATCACCGATGCCAGCGGCAGCTCGACTAGTCCTGAAAATCTTGCACGCTCTGTTGTAGATGTACAATTGCGCGAGAAGGAGCACGAAAATGCTGAACTGCGCGAAGAATTGGACTCGCTGAAGAACAGTAATAAACGCCTTGCCGATTTAATACGCACCTATACGCTGAAGCATGCGCAAGAATTGAATATTTCCACAATTGTGGAAAGAATTACAGCCAAAGAGCAGGAAACTATAGAGTTTACACCATTTGAACGTCTAGATCATTTGGTCGAATATGTGGATCACATAGACATGCTTTTCAAAGCCGAAAAAGGAAAAGCGGAAACCTTACAAGCTGATCTGCAGGCTAAACAAAGGCGAAACGATGAATTGAGTCGCAGGTTAATGGAGTTTGAGAAGGAGATTGCCGTACTTAATAAACAATTGAATAATTTGAATAATATGAACATGGAATTGGAGCAGGGCAAGAAGCGCATGCACGAAAAACTAGGGCGCTATGAACAAGAAAACGTGAAGATAAAGGAACAAAACTTCGCAGTGGTCGATAAGCTGGAGAGTCTAGCCAAAGATTACGACACCTACAAGAATAAGTGTGCCGCGCAGCACCAGGAGTTTGTGGCTCAAATTAGGAAATTGGAAAATGATATAGAAGGACGTGAGAAAACGAATTCATCGCTAAAGAAAGTAAATGAAGAACTGAATGGTGAAGTGGTTGCGCTGCGAAAGAAAATCGAAACGTTACAACAAAGTTTGGCAAGCAATTCGGATGAGATACGCATATTGAATGAGCGCGTGAAAGGCTACCAAAGCGAATTGGAAGCGCATGATAAAACTGAAAAAATGCTCAAGGAGAAGTATGAAAAGATTCTGGTACAGCACGAAGCCACCAAGCGGGATAGACGTGAGACTGCCGATCATTTGGAAGCCATGCGTAATAAAATAGCTGTGAAAGAATTTGAAATGGGTAAGATTGGCGCTGAAATAATTGAAGTGCGCAAGAAAAATGTCGAACTGGAGACGCGCATCGACACGCTCACGACAGAATTCAAAACGGAGAAGCACAACTCTGAATTGGCCATAAGTTCGCGCGATGAACGCATAAGGAAAATCGCAGAAGAGCGCGATAAGTTAGAAGAATGCGCCAACAAACTGAAGAGTGAACAAGAACTGGCCGAAAAGGAATTAAAAGCGTCGAAGGAAGACCTAGGGGCAGCACTCAAAACGTTCAACGCTTTAGCTGTGCTATTTTGTGCTGATGAAACTGATGCCTCGGTAAACTTGGCGCAAAAACTGGGCGATGTGGTAGCCAATGCGAAGCGCTTACACGAGGACAAACTCGCACTTGATAGCAAATTAGGGTTGATAAGCGCTAAACACAGCGAGACAGTCTCGAAAATGGTGGCAATGGAAGATGACATGAAGAACCTCATAGTGGCCAAGGAGGAATTGGAAATCAACTACAAAGCGCTATTAGAACAGAGTGAGCTGAAGTTGAATCATGCGGAAGCACAACTAAAAATATACGAAGAAGACATAGAAAACATGAAGGAGGCGTTGAAGCAGGTAACCGCAGAGATGGAAAATGCGCTGCAGTCGAACATCGAAGACCACACCGCGCGTGTTATGGAACTTGGAGTTGAGCACGATCATGTTGTCAACTCGCTCAGGGAGGAACTGAACTCAGCTAAAGTGGAACTATGCGCCAAAGAGCACGAGCTGCAGACGCTTTTGGAGGAGAGTAGAGAGGTCAAGAAGAAACTGGATGAGAGCGTACAACGCCTAGAAGCAGTGCAGCAGGAACAGACTCAAATTGGCCAGACCAGCGCTGAAAAGCTTAAAGCGCTCGAAGAGCAGATGAAAGTGGTAGTAGGTGAAAATAAAAAACTGCTGCAAGAAATCGACTGCTTCAAAGCTGAGCACGCAAAGGTCAATGAGAAAATCGATCAGGCTGATAACGCTTTGAACGATGTAAACGGGCAGCTGTTGCAGGAGGTCAACAGTAAGCACGAATTGTGCGCGAAACTAAAGGCAAGTGAGTCGCGTCTATATGAAACCGAACAAAAACTCGAGAGCATACTGAAGGAAAAGTCAAATACCATAAATGGACTGAAAACCGCATACGAAAGCCAAACAGCAGTGCTGAAACGTTCTGAAAGCCAATTGAATGCCTTGGAAAGATCGACACTAAAACAAACGCAATCCATTGCTACACTGCAGCAAAACCTACAAAAGGCCATCGATGAGAAGGAGCGTTTAGCAAAGGATTTTACGTCGGTTTCCTCACAGATGCAGCGCGAACAAGAAGAAAAATCTGCGTTGTTAGCTTCGTTGGAGCAAACTGCGGATCAGTTGAAAGTAGCCATTTGCGAGAAGGACCAGAAGGCAATGATATTGGAGAAGAGTTGTGCCGAATTGAATAACCACATCAGAGATGCGAATGAGCTGTGCGCCAAATTGCAAACCGATCTGTCGGAAAAGGAAGCGCTAGTGCAGCGTATGCAAGAGGAACAGGAGCACGAGCGCGACAATTGGCAGACGAAATTTTCGGAAATGATGCGCATGTTGACCGAGCAGTCAGTTGAGCAGGAGAACATCGATAGCACTTTGCAGCAGATCACTGCCGCCATAGAGAACCATAATAATTTGGCAGGTGATGGCGACAAGATGCCAGAAGTGGTCGATGAGTGCTTCAAGGTGCCCGAGAATGACAAGGACACGCTGCTGGGCAAACTACGCATCGCGCTGAATCGCCTGCTGCATGGCATCTCGCACTTGCATACGCAGCTCGACCAAATCGAACAGAAGCGTCAGGGCGCGGTTGAGGTTTTGGAAAAGGCAAATGACAAATTGAACAGCCAACTACTCAGTCGCAATGCGGAGATCACCGAGTTGCAGCAACAGTTGGTGGGCGAACGTAAGCGCAGCGCCTTGACGGATAGCCTAAAAAGCGAGCTGCACAATTTGAAGGACGCCCGAGAGAAGTTGAAATCACAGGTTGTACGGTTGGAGCACGAATCGGCCATCGTGAAAGAGCAACATCAAAATGCCGCCGCTGCGTTGGAACGCTTGCAGCAGGAAAAAGCAGAGTTGAAGATGGAGTTGCAACGCGCCAATGAAAATGTTACGCGTTTGATACAGGGCAGCGATACGTTGCGGCAGGAGAAGGATTCGCTTGTTGAGCAGTTGCAAGAGTTGCGTCAGCAGCTCACACAAACCAGTACGCAGCACAGCTCGACTGAGTCGATGGTGAAGAATATTTTACAGAATTCCACAACATTAGAACGCAAATTGGACTCCACGGAGAAAGAGCTGAAACTGTTGCGCACGCAATTGCAAACGCTTGAAAGTAAGAAGGGGGATCTGGCTGCTGAGAACGTGAAATTGCGTGAATCGCAAGAAGCGAGTAAGAAACGCATTGAAAAGATTTCTATAAAGTTGGGTGACACACAGGCGCGTTGCTCAAAAGTTGAACACGAAAATGAAAAATTGAACGACTCGTTGAATGCGTCCAAGGTAGCCACTGATAAGTTGAAGCGCGAAAAAACTCTGCTAGAGAATGAGAAACAAACACTGCAACGCAGTCAACAGCAGCTCATCAATAAGGTGAATCAACTGGAGCAAATTAAGACATTACTCGAGACGGAGAAAAAGAAACTAGAAACCGCTGAGGCAGATGCCACAGCCAGACTGACAAAACTCGATAAAAATCGTCAGCTGAACGAAGAGAAAATACGAAAATTGAACTATTCGTT
This sequence comes from Anastrepha fraterculus, assembly GCA_037575425.1. Classification (NCBI taxonomy): domain Eukaryota; kingdom Metazoa; phylum Arthropoda; class Insecta; order Diptera; family Tephritidae; genus Anastrepha; species Anastrepha fraterculus. Next base: position 693,658 of record JAYXIM010005294.1, read on the forward strand.
GGAGACAACCGAGGCGAGCAATGTGCGCTTGAATCACGAAATTGGTGCCATCAACTCGGAGCTCAACAAATTGAGGCAAACGATTAGTGCCGATCGCACTGCTGAAGATTTGCAGAAAGCCATTCAAGAACGCGACGAAGCGCTGGCACGCGCCAACGAATTCGAAGCGCTTGCCCAAAAGCTACAAACCGATGCTCAACATTTGCAAGAGCAGAATTCCAATATAAACGATCAATTGGCGAAAATTTCATTAGCTCTGCAAATATCACAGGAGAAATGTGAAGCGCTGGATCAACAATTGCGCAACTTGGCGATCGATATGTGTGCGCTGAAGGAGGAAAAAGTCCAGATTGAAACTGAGCATTTGTATACGTGCGCCAAGTTGAAAGAGTACGAAATAAATAGTGACAATTTGCGTTCGGAGCGCGACGAAAAAGTGCTCACACTCGAAGCGGAAGCAGAGCAACTCCGCAAGGAGTTATGCCGCAAGACAGAAGAGATTTCAACGTTGCAGTGCGAGCGCGACTCGTTGCGCAATGGCAATAAAGAAGAGAGCGTAGAAGTCGTGCAACTGCGTGAACGTTTGCACGTAGTCGAGGCGTTGGCTGAGTCTGAGAAGAAGGCCAATGCACAGTTGCGTATAGATAACCAAATTTTCCAAGCTAAATATCAGGAAATTAAGCAACGTCTACAGGCAAGCGAGGAGCGCATCAAAGAGAATCGCTTGGAAATGGAAGGCAAACTGGAAAAAATGAAAAATAAAATGGTGAGCCAGTAAACATAAATATTAATAAATATGTAGGTATTTGAACTAATTTATACTCAGTGTTGTATGTAGTAGTTAAATGTTTTGTCACTGTAGTTGAACAATGTCTTTGTGTACTCCAGCAATTCCCACCTGTAGGGACATCACACTGTCAATTTTTATGAATAGACGTTAGGTAGTTAGGTCTAGAAAGATTATGTTAAACTGTCTGCTGCAAAGCGAATGAACCTGCAAATTAACGGTGTCCTTGGCATTTTTATAATACTTCTCTGTTGCTAGTGCAATAAGCTCGCAATGCATTTTCGAAATTTGAACTCAAAGGGAAAGAGCCTACATCAATTTTTGAACTTGTAGTATAAGGTGGGTGGTGTGCTTTCGCCCCTACTTTGGCTAGTTGCTATTAACGAAGTTCTGATAATGCTTAATAAGGCTGGGGTTAAGATAGTAGCATACGCCGATGACTTGGTCCTGAAGGTATCGGGACGGTTTCCCTCAGTCAAGGCTGCGATTTTGGATAGATCACTGACTGTACTCAGTCGCTGGGCTGCAGTAACTTTGCCCCGTCAATGTAGTGTAATCACCGATCGTATTCGTCTAGCTCATCTATCGGTCCACTCACTCATCTAACACCCCTCTCCCTCCAACAAAAGTCGCTGGGCTGCCACTTGCGACCTCCGAGATAACTCTGACAAAACGGAGCTGGTGCTATTTACCAGAAAATATGTACCTCCACCCTTTCGACTTCCCAAATTAAACAACCACGTTCTCCCGCTCTCATCAGAAGTTAGGTATCTTGGAGTGATACTGGACTCCAAACTTCATTGGAAGCTACACATTGAAAATCGGGTAAAGAAGGCCGGTATAGCTTTCAACTGCTGCAAATCTATGTTCGGTAAAAAATGGAGATTCAAGCCAAGGTCGTGCTGTGGATGTACAACGCGGTGTTTTTGCCAATTCTAATGTATGGATGCCTGGTTTGGTGGGAAGCTCTTCGGAAGGACTATAATATCACTAAACTGGGGAGGGTGCAAAGAACTGCATGCATTTGCATCACCGGAGCATGTAAATCTTTCCCCAGCGCTGCTCTGAATGTCCTTTCGCACTTACTTCCCATCGACTTTTACGTTATTTCCATCGCAGCTCAAAGTGGCATCAGGCTGAAGGAGGTTGACCTCTGGAGGCAATCTCTAAAGGGATATGGTAGCAATTTCGGGCGGTTAACACCGTATTTCTCCGAACTTCGAACATATCTCTCTATCCGCAAACTAGAGTTTGAGGGTCGCGCTATGGCAATCTTTCCAAATAGGCAGGATTGGATCGAGGCGAAAATTTGCACCGAAGCTTGCACCTCTGTGTTCACTGATGGTTCCAAGATGGAATCGGGAGTCGGAGCAGGGGTTTTCTCTAAATCAGCCAATTTATCTATATCCTTTAAACTGTCGAATACTGCTAGTGTTTTTCAAGTAGAAGTCTTTGCGATCCTGCAGACATGCAAAATGCTTAGGGAACGGGGGAGCGAGAGAGATATTAACATTTTCTCCGATAGTCAAGCCGCGATCAAGGTCTGACGACGAAATTGCTGATGAGCTTGCCAAGAAGGGGACTCAATTGGCCCCAGAGACCTCCTACCCGAGCATCGGTATCCCCCTGTCAGAATGGGAACTGCACAAATTATTGCTCAGTAAAGGTCATGTGCTATTTCGAAAACCATTTGGCCCCAGACAATATACGGCGGTCTCAGAAAGTCCTTTGGATTCCTCGCCATTCAATTTCCAAATTTGACCCCCATTGCAGAAGCTGTAGGGACCTTTCAGAGAAGGATACTGTTGAGCACTTTCTCTGTAAAGGTCCGGGTTTAGCAGCTAGACGGTTAAGATCACTGGGTGCTTCTTTCTTCGACAGCCTGGGGCAGTGCGCCAAGCTAAATCCCATCAATCTTCTGATTTTAAATGATTTTGAGTGATGGAAATCTTTATTTTAACCTTTACGCGCTCTATTGCTTGTTTGTTTGTCAGTCTACTTGTCTAGTTCACAAGTGTCAAATATGCTTGACGTATGACGCCTCTCTCTCTCTCCCTCTTTTTGCCTTGCTCCTATTTGGGGTTAGCCCTTCTTGCCGTCATGCGCCAGCTTACTCTGTCCTGCGTCGTTACATCAACAAGATGCTGCTCTCTTATGTCCCTTTGTATCGTATTTAGGACCAGGTCGATTGTGGTCTTCCTGTAATTCTTGTTAGTTCGGTTAAGTTCACGGCAAGTTTGTCGATGTGATCATCGTCTCTACGCATTACGTGTCCGTACCATCTTAGCCCTTCTCGAGATTTTTACCTTTTGTTCACGCACGTTATTCCTGGTGCTCAGTGAAGTATTTTTATTTCCGCCACGTGCATCTTCTGTTTGGGCTTATCAACATTCCGACCCGTACAGCATTACTGGTCTCACGCAAGTTTTGTACAACTTTCCCTTAATCGCTAGTGGCATTTTCCTGTCACATAAGACGCCCGTCAGGCTGTGCCACTTTAACCATGCCGCTTTAACTATATGTGTCGCATCTTTGTCTCTGTTTCCATTTTCGGTCAGGATTGATCCTAGGCACTTGAAACTTGTGCTTACTTTTGTTGACTGCAGGGGGCATCGCGTTGGCCTTTTTCCTATTTGCCAAACGATAGGTGCAGGTATTCGGTTTTCTTCACATTTTTGCGCATTCCATTGTTTGTCAATACGACATTCCAAGTGTTCAGTTTTCTCTCCAGGCAACCGAGGCTGTCATTAATTAAGTCGGCATCAAGGAAATTCCATGGCGGTTTGTCTTGAACTTTAGCTCTCAGATGATCCATTACTATGCTAAGAATAAACGGGCTGAGCGCTGAACTTTGGGGCACACCGATAATCACTGGGAGCTTTTGCGTTAATCCACCAGGTGTACATACATGCATGGTGGATTCGTGGTATATGTCTTGAATTAGTTTGATGTATTGTTCTGGTATTCTTTTGGCTCTTGAGGACAGCCATACTAATCTCAATTTTCGCATAATGCAGCCGGCAATGTATTTGAGCGCGGCCTCGTGCAAACTATCCAACTCTTCTCCCTGCCGTAGCCCGTTGAGAAATGCTAGCTCGTTGCAAACCGTCTATGATGTGTCACATAGATGCACTCAGCTTTTTCAGTTTGCACGTTACATGACGTGCATGAGGAACAAGTCTTGCGGTGTGCGATGAGTTGTATTCTTTGCTAAATTAACTTCTCTTGATAACTTACATATGTATTTTTAAAGCAAACTTGTAATTTCTTCCGCAACCTATATTTGAAATGAGTCGGGCTGTCAGTCCATTCTATTAACTATGAGGTGAATAGTTTCTACTCCATACGAAAAGAAGCATCCCCAAATCAACGTCTGAAATTTCGCCCAGCCTCATTTCCTCATTTTTGTTTCATCGCTTCAAAGTATACCATTTTTACCATTTTTTCATACCCTCGGTCCACACCATGACTGCTTTTGGAAGTTGTGGTTATGCTTTGTTCTTGCTGCTTTTCCGGTAATCCCTCCAATACTTTTGACGACATTTTTAGAACTATTTAATACATTGTGACGAATGGTACAGCGATATTGAATACCTCTGCCTATTTTTTTGAAAGCACTTAGTACAAATCTGCGTTTTTATAGTAGGTTTGCCTGCATTTCTTTCTCTCCGAAGTGGCGAATCTGGTCACATGGCATGGATACCGTTTGTGGTATCAATTACAGAAGATTAATTACGCACTTTTCCTTTTTTGTGATAGTAAATTGCGATTTTTATTGTCCAAACTTAATTTCTGTACCACACAGAGCACACACTTTTAATCTATTCGCTTCGTGATCACATTTATGCATTACGTGACCCATTGTCGGATGAAATTTATGCACGTGCACCTGCACTTGAAATTGAAATAATAATCATGAAATGGCTCAATATATAGGGTGTTTTGTGTGAAATTAGTTTTTATTGATTTCAAAGACAAAATTGTTCAAAAATGATTACAATTTTAATTCACTTTAGCTCGATATGACCACCTTTTGCCTTGACTATAGCCTTCAAACGGTCAAAAAATGAGTTGCATGCTGCACGAATGTGATCTTGAGGTATTCTGGCCCATTCTCGTATAGACGCTTTTTTCAGCGCATCCATACGCATATTTTTTAGTCCTCACCTTGTTCTCCAAAATGGACTAGATGGAATAGTCCATCGGATTTGCGTCTGGCGAATTCGAAAGCCATTGTGTGGACGAAATGAAGTGTGGGACATGATTTTTTAACCATTCTTGGTTCACACGATTTTTATGAGACTGTGCCGAGTCCTGTTGGAACGTCCACGGTCTACGACCGAAATGTTTGCGTGTCCACGGCTCTAAAGCAGCTTCTAAAACATTTTCCCGATAATAAGTCGCATTCACTTTGACACCAGGCTCGATTAAAATTGCAGAGCGTCCATCAGCGGTCACTGCGGCCCAAACCATTACTTGCGTTGGGAAATTGCTTCGAGTGGCCATACGTAGGCTCAAATTCTCGTATGAGCGTTCGGTCAAGTAAACACGATCGTTTTGAGTGTTTATGAACTGCTCAATTGGGAAATTTTTTTCATCAGAAAACACAATATTAGGAAATTTGCCACGTTCGTGCAAGCGCAACAACTCCTTTGCTCTTTCGCACCGCACTTTTTTTTGCTGGGGGAAAAGATCGTGTGCTTTTTGGAACTTGTAAGCCTTGACCTTGAGCTCATTTTTCAATATGCGTCGAATGTTGTTTTGCGATATTTTCAGTTCTTTGGCTATTTGATTGCACTTCGTCACGGATTTCGCTCAAGTCACTTATTCACTTTCGGAACCGTTTCTGACGTTGTTGCGGTTTTTTTTGGTCCACCTCTATAGCGTTTTGCAATGCTACCAGTATCATTTTAACGTTTTATAGTGCGATACACAAACATTTTATTCGCTTTGAGGTGACTGAGCTCACGAACAATGGCTGGTTGTGATTTTCCAGCCAAATATAACGCACTATCACACTATCACACTATTACGTTTGAATTCCATCACAGAAAAAAAAATTCAACAAAACTGAGACGCAAATGCTTTTGATGGCTTTTGAACAATATATTGAACTGTCATTAGAACAATTTTGACTTTGATGTCACGAGCTGTTTTACAGATACAAGCAGTGTGAAGTTGCTAACACTTCATATCGTTCACCCTGTATAGTCTCTTATGATAAAAGAATAAATAATAAGCGTAAACTATTATTAGTCTTTTAAAATTGTGTGAATATAAATTACTTTTAATTTCGATCAGTACAAAATATTCAACATTTTCGGTTTTTTCACAAACATTGAGATATTTTGAGTTTAGAAGCGCGTAGAATTTCAAACTAAACTGATTTCACATACATCAGTAGCCAGTAACGAATCCCCGCTTTGTATAACATTTTTGCCAAACCTATCTCATGATCAAGCCCATCGTGATATCTCACGGTTTCGAGCTCGTAGAAGATATTCAACATAAATTGCCCAGTGAATTGAATGATTTCTGAAACCGTTTCGAAAAATTGAAGTGTGTTTTTGGGAGGTGGATTATTGAAGGGCACGAAAATAGATTTGAATGAAAAAATAAAACATACAAAATTTATTAAAAATATCGCCTCCCAATACTTGTACTAAGCGTGATATTAGAGTTTAGAACCATATAAATATTATATATTGGCATCGCCACGAGCGTTTCGGAACACCCCATAGAAATACACAAATTTGTTATTTGATTAAAACAACGAACTATTAAATCCCTTTAGCGTTTTTAAGTTAAATTTTATATTTTCAAAGCACAATTAGCGAAACATGCCATGCCACACATCCACCACATTCACATGCACGCGGTGCTCTCAGTTCACACAGATTTTGTAATATGAAATCTCGTTCTCAACACGATCATCATCCACCAATGTCACTCACCAATGCCACCGCCTCTGTTGCTCTTAAGTTAATTCATCATTATTTTTTCGATTAAATTACTACTTTCATTTAAGCGCATACAGCTTTTCTGACCATAGTTTTTCTTTTCCTTTCTTCTTTTTAAATCGAACTTACAACGCAGACGCAATGTCACAGGTTCGAAATCTATGGGACCAGGACAAAGTGGAAAAATCGATTCAACACCTGTTTCAGATACTTTATTGTTGTATTCTTGTTGCAAGTACTGCTTGTTATTACGCTCAATTTATTTATGAGACAAAATGATATGGAGCTGTTATTCAAAAGCAATTCCCCTCCTGTATTTTGAACGATATGCACGATGCAGGACATTAATATTAGTATACCTCCGAGGCTCGCATCATCCCATTCAATGACTTTTAGCGATAGAATGAATTATTGGTTACAGTATTTTAGCTTATTCTTAAATCTAAAACTGTGTGCATGCGCGTCCAATTTCAGTTTATGCAATCGAATATTTTTTTTTTTATAGTTTTGTTATTGTAAAATTTTCATGTATATATGTATAGAAATATATAGTATTTTTTCGAATGTTAACGTACACTAATGAAATGCAGTATCTGTAATTACTTATGATTGTTCGTGTATGCATGTGTGCGCACATATACAGACATACAACGACGTGTTATAGAATTTAGCCTATAAGTAGAAGTGAAGAAATCACTGTGCAGCTGTGATGTCCCCACTTTAAGTATCATCCACATCATTTACGTTATTGCTTAACTATTTCCAGAGCTACATTTTTTGAAAACTAGATTTCAATATTCAATATTAAGGAACCTGTTTAGCATACATTTAAATACAACTACTGATATTAGTAGAGGCTAGAGGCAATTGAATAGGCATAGGCAGCACGCGCATTTCTTTTACATACTTCCTTTAATTTAAATTAGCAGTATATCATTTTTTCATTGAAGTTTTATCTTAAAAAAAATATTCTCATTTTGCGCCCTTTGTTATTTTCTCAATTTCAATTTGTCCTCTTGCGTTCGATTTCCCCACATATGTAAACTTCGAACCGCCTCTTCACCTCGATCCAAATTGCTTTACGTTTTCCCTGTATGTACCAAACCAACTCACATCAGAAAACACTCTATACCGAGGAAGTAGCGAAAATGAAAGACAAACAAGATCGCGAACGCGAGGAAATGGGAGTGTTGAAGGCACAAGTAAGTGGAACAAATATGAAATAAATGAAATATGAAAATATTATATGAAATATTCAAAAACTAATGTTACCATTTGTATTTTTAAACGCAGAATGTCAAATATGAGGAGCATATACGCAAACTCTCCGATCAAATTATGCGCACCAACGACCGTGTTTTGGAATATCAAAAGCAAAATGCCATACTATCTACCAAAGTGAAGCATCTGAAGGATTGTGAGAGTGATCACTTTAAACGTCCTAGTTTGGCGACGAATTCATTGCCAAGATCGCTATCGTCGGCGGCATCCAATGCCGCGACAAGTTCGAATTTCGCAATGGAGGATGAGGAGGGTGAGGTATTTAACAATACATACCTGACCGACTTACAAACTGGAAGAATGTCAATGTGTCGCGACGTTTGGTAAGTGCACATACATTTTAATAATAATTATTTTATTTATTTGTTTAGTATTAAAGTCAAATATGGGTTATTTTTACAATGATTGGCCTTAAGAATAGTTTACATAATTAAATCGTAGATAAAAGTATTGATAATAAAATCAAAACTAAAATTAAAATTATAGCTAGTGGTAAAAAAGTTGAAGTTGGAGAGGGTATTCAAAAAGGAAAGTAAGTTAAAAATAGTAGTAGTAGGAGTAGGGATTAATTGGAATAGATTGACATAATGAGAAATGATTTAAGTACATTCAGCAATATGCGGCAAGGTAACGAAGCAATTTTTTTCGCAGCAGAAACAGAAATGTGGTCATAAGGTTGTTATATAGGGTTTTTCAGTAAGAGCGCTTCAACTTTTGAACTTTTGTGAATAAAACACAAACGGTTTGACTTTTTTAACTAATTTTTTTTTTATTATCGAGTTTGAACATATACATTTAAGTATGAAATTCGATTTCTTTTGCATGACCACCGCGTGCACGTTTTACGAAGTCCAATCGTTGAACCCAATTTTCGACCACTCTTTTGCATAAATCGGCCGAAATTCCAGCAATTTCGCGTTCAATATTGGCTCTGAGCTCTCAAATCGTCGCCGGCTTTTTACTGTAGACCACTGGCTTCATATAACCCCAAAACGGGACGGCTTGTTAAATAGACCGTAAAATGGCCGTAATACTTTTAAAGTAGCAGCAACAGAACGATTATTTTCATAAAAAATTTGCATGATTTGCAATCGTTGCTCAAGTGTGTAGCGTAGTGTATACTAATGAAGTTTACAAATGACAAGCGAACAATAAAAAATATTGCGTCGTTCGCCTTCCCTATCGGAAAAAAGTTGAAGCGCACCTATTGAAAACCCCTATACAAAACATTAAGCAAAACATTACTACGGCACGCACTATCACAAGCAGTATATAACTCACAATCATTCAGTAACGTTGGTAACAAATAAGTTTTAGCTATAGGGTGATTTTTTAAGAGCTGTAGGAAAGTTTTTAAAAAAACCCCCGTAAAATTCAGAAAAATGCATGAAATTTTTATTTAAATCGATAGTACAGTCCATATAATTTAATGTTTGAAGATTATTTCGTGCAAATGTTGACCGCGACTGCGCTTCAAATGGTCCATCCGCTAAGTCCAATTTTGGCATACTCTTTCTAATGTTTCGGCCGGTGTCTCACATATAAATGCTTTAATGTTGTCTTCCAATGCGTCAATTGAAGCAGGCTTGTCTGAATAGACATGCGCTTTAACATAGCCCAACAAAAAATAATCGCACGATCTGGGTGGCCAATTGACATGGTCCCAAACGTAAAAAAAAATGTTCACCGAACTCGCCTCTCAACAAGTCCATTGTTACGCGTGCTGTGTGGCATGTGGCACCGTCTTGCTGAAACCACATATCGTTCACATCCATATCTTCCAATTCGGGCCATAAAAAGTTCGTTATCATTTCACGATAGCGAACACTATTCACAGTAACTGTCTGACCGGCCTCATTTTGGAAATAATACGGCCCAATGACCGCACCAAACAGTCACTCTTTGTGGGTGCATTGGTTTTTCGGCATTCACTCTTGGATTATCATTCGCCCAAATGCGGCAAGTCTGCTTATTGTCGAATCCACTGAGGTGAAAATGTGCCTCATCACTGGAATGGAAGAAGCGCGCGGTAAACTTTCTTAACAGAACACGCATTTTTATAATAAAATTCAATGATTTGCAAGCGTTGTTCGTTTGTAAGACGATTCATGGTTAAATTATTGACCAAACTGAAGATGTTTGACAGTGAAACAAAACACGAAACGTGCGTCAGCTGTTTAAACCAACTGTTTAAAAAGATAATAGCTAAAAAATTACCCCTTAGTAGCATTCGAATATTTACTGGTGTAATGTTGCGTAGTGCATAAATTTCGGAGCATACCATAAACTTTGCCAACTTTGCCTATGGCAATAAAGATGTGGTTGCTCCATGTGAAAGTTCTATAAAATGTAATGTAAATGGGTAAGACTCCGTCAGAAAATATGAGATTTGCAAGTGGTCTTTCGATTTCTTTGAAACTTTGGGAAATATTAGTTCTAGGTAAGATACATTCAAGCCTAAAAGGATTTTGAAAAATTTTCAAAATTGAGTCATCTACGCCATGTTGAATATCGGGACCGTGTTTTTTCAAAAATCAATATTTCTTGAACCGGTGGATGGATTTCAATGCAATTTACAGACAATATAGAAACAAATAAGTAGTTTAAATTAGTATTATGTAAAAAAAAATTTCGAAATTTTGACCAAAAAAAGTCAAAAAATTTTTTTGAATCAATTTTTAGTTGATTTGGCCACTTTTTTAGATTTTCTGTTATACACGTAACGATTCCTTATGATTTAACCTTTATTTTGAAAAAAAAATTTTATGGTGTCTATAATAGTTCTCGAGATATTGCGATTTTAGTGGAAGCGCGCACCGTGAATTTCGCTGTTACGCAGCGCGAGAGTAGAAAAACGCGCACAGACCTGCAGCAGTCTGCTCCAGTCACTTCATACAGGAACACATAACGCAGCGCGAACCGTGCGTGCGTACGCGAACCGTGCGTGGCGCTTCTACTAAAATCGCAATATCTCGAGAACTATTATAGACACCATAAAATTTTTTTTTTCAAAATAAAGGTTAAATCATAAGGAATCGTTACGTGTATAACAGAAAATCTAAAAAAGTGGCCAAATCAACTAAAAATTGATTCAAAAAAATTTTTTGACTTTTTTTTGGTAAAAATTTCGAAATTTTTTTTTACATAATACTAATTTAAACTACTTATTTGTTTCTATATTGTCTGTAAATTGCATTGAAATCCATCCACCGGTTCAAGAAATATTGATTTTTGAAAAAACACGGTCCCGATATTCAACATGGCGTAGATGACTCAATTTTGAAAATTTTTCAAAATCCTTTTAGGCTTGAATGTATCTTACCTAGAACTAATATTTCCCAAAGTTTCAAAGAAATCGAAAGACCACTTGCAAATCTCATATTTTCTGACGGAGTCTTACCCAAATGTAAATTTTTAACAATGTCCACATATTTAATGAAATCATCATTTAGTTTGACTTCTGTATAGTCATCGAACTTAACTTGAACTTTGTATATAACGACACATTGGGACTTATCAGGATTAAGAATTAATCCATTGTCAGAAGCCTACTTACTTGTGAGTCTCAAGTCAGAATTCAAATTACTGATGCAAATATCAATGTAGCTGATGGGAGAACTAACATATAATTGAACGTCATTGCCATATACCATCAAAAGCATTAGCGTCTCAGTTTTGTTGAATTTTTTTTTTTCTGTGATGGAATTCAAACGTAATAGTGTGATTGCGTTATATTTGGCTGGAAAATCACAACCAGCCATTGTTCGTGAGCTCAGCCACCTCAAAGTGAATAAAATGTTTGTGTATCGCACTATAAAACGTTACAATAATACTGGTAGCATTGCAAAACGCTATGGAGGTGGACCAAAAAAACCGCAACAACGCCAGAAATGGTTCGGAAAGTGAAGGCTCGACTTCAACGAAATTCACGTCGAAGTGGAAGAAAAATGGCCAAAGAACTGAAAATATCGCAAGACAGCATTCGACGCATATTGAAAAATGAGCTCAAGATCAAGGCTTACAAGTTCCAAAAGACACACGATCTTTCACCCCAGCAAAAAAAGTTCGGTGCGAAAGAGCAAAGAGTTGTTGCGCTTGCACGAACGTGGCGAATTTCCTAACATTGTGTTTTCTGATGAAAAAAATGTCCCGATTGAGCAGTTCATAAACACTCAAAACGATCGTGTTTACTTGCCCAAACGCTCATACGAGAATTTGAGCCTACGTATGGCCACTCGAAGCAATTTCCCATCGCAAGTAATGGTTTGGGCCGCAGTTACCGCTGATGGACGCTCTCCAATCGTTTTTATCGAGCCTGGTGTCAAAGTGAATGCGACTTATTATCGGGAAAATGTTTTAGAAGCTGCTTTAGAGCCGGGGACACGCAAACATTTCGATCGTAGACCATGGACGTTCCAACAGGACTTGGCACCGTCTCATAAAGCTCGTGTGAACCAAGAATGGTTAAAAAATCATGATCCAGTCGCAAATCCGATGGACTATTCCATCTGGTCCATTTTGGAGAGCAGGGTGAGGACTAAAAAATATGCCAGTATGGATGCGCTGAAAAAAGCGATTATACGAGAATGGGCCAAAATACCTCAAGATCTCTTTCGTGCAACATGCAACTCATTTTTTGACCGTTTGAAGGTTATAGTCAAGGCAAAAGGTGGTCATATCGAGCTAAAGTGAATATATGTTAAAATTGTAATCATTTTTGAACAATGTTATCTTTGAAAACAAAAAAACTAATTTTACACAAAAATGTTACGGTGTTTTGAATAGGTAACACTGCATATCGTTCACCCTGTACATGGACATCACTATATTTAATCACACCAAACAAATGATTAATGTACAAGGCAAATAAAAGAGGACCAAGGATAGAGCCTTAAAGTACGCCTCTGGTTACAGGTAGAAAGTTGGATATGGTATTATCACCACCACATAATGCTTGTAATCGGTCACTAAGATATGGTATGTTTTCATAAGAGTTAAAGCCGACGTTGAAAAGCTAAATAAGTTTTTAAGCTTCAAGATTAAAAGTTTATGGTCTACGGGTTCAAATGCCTTGGAATGGTCAAGTAGAGTATAAAAAGTCACATGCTTTTTGTCAATGTTGAGCCTTATATCTTCCGATGCTGTGATCCAGCTCCTACTACATCTATACCCCGACTGCAATGTGTTCAATAAGGCGTTGTTATTGAGAAATTGATTACATGTCGCAATGTCGATTACACGCCGATTTTTACATCGTATACTCTTATTTTATTCGTATCGAATGGAGTGAAATAAATAACGGATTTTTTAATCTGTAAATAAGTTTAAAATATATAAATATACTCGTTTTCGAATGCGCTAATATTAAATTAAAATTTCGTATGGAGTTGAATCACCGCCAAAAATTCGCTAAAAGAAAAACTGTTTTCAGAAGAAATAACAAAAGAAATAAATATAAAAAAAAATGTATACCTTGTTTATTAGTACTTAAACTTTATAAAAAAAAATTAATTTTTCTTTACAAAAATTAGTATATAAAAAAATCACGTGACACAAAGTACAATGAAACAAATGTTGGTCCACAGTCTGCATCGTTTCTCCTTAAAATGTTGATGGATCTTTAAAAATTAAAAAAAATTCTTGTAAAATAAAGTTGTAGTTAGAGTCTCTCGAGCCGGATTTTGAATTTTGAAAATTTTGAAATTTACGGCATTTAAAAAAAAAGTATGCGTTTTACGTCATAAATGTTACACTTTAATTATTTTTCTCCGTTGTTCACCTCGGCAAGACTCAGTCTTGCGTTGGTTTCGTTAATCTATTTTGCTTTGAGGACTTCGCTAAATTTTGGTATGTCTGCTCTATTAACGCGATTGCCCGCTTCCTCTTGCTGGCGACACTGGTGCAATGCAGGTAGTGCACTGATTTTTTGTGCGGGAGTAAGGATAAGGTCTTTGGGGTTGAGGAGTGAATTTTTTTTTTCTTTTTTTCTTAAAGTATGTTTATACAATTTTTTAATAAAAATATCAAAAATCCGGCTCGATAAACTATAGAGAAAACACTTTCGAATATTAAAAAAACCACATCAAAAATATTAAAAACTGTATGAGTTATTATGCAGACCGTGCCGGAAAAAGTAGTTTCGCGAAAAACGAGTTTTAGTTTGAGGTACAGGAGCGCGCGAACCGCTCTCTACCTAGTTAATGGGCTGTAGAAGCTATAATATTGGGATTTTCCGCATGAAAATTTCACGGTATATTCTTAAGATACTATATTTTCGAAATATTGAAAAAATCGATTTTTGAAAATTTGATTTTTTGTGTCGCGTATTTTGTTTTGCGCCATTGAACATGGGAGATTCGATAGAATTAACCTCAGTTGTGATACCGTTAATTTTTTCTATAGAACTGATAGATTATACAACCTGTCTAATAGAAGCGTAATCGGCGTAGTTTTTCTGCAATGCGCATTGTGCAGTTTGTTAGTTTTGTGAGAAATTTACAATAAAACGATATGAAAAACGATTTGAAGTAGCGTTCCTATGTATACACCCTAAGGTTAAAAAATGTCAAGCGCATCTGCAGAAAAATATTTGAAGAAGTCGCAGACGTTCATAAATAAATGGGTGCAACGGTATATTGGTCAGAGACTCGAATCGAAAATGATGATTTTCAATAATTTTTCGTTTTGCTAGTCAATTACTTTATTTTACAAAAATAATAAAATAGCATTAATACATCATGTTTCGACTTGACTGTAGAAAAATTTCCACAAAAAAAAAAAAAAAAATAATGGTAAAATTTGTCGCTGTTTGTGTGGAGCCCGTTTCTCAGAAGTCCCTTGCGGTGATCCGCACAAGCCCTTGGAGATTCATCTAAAATCAATCGGACAAGAGAAATTAGTTTTATTAATAGATAATCTTGTGCCTGATCGAAGTTTTTTTTTCAAAATTTAAAAATATGGCGGCCTCAGGAAATATTTTTTCAGATTTTCGAGAAAAAGAAAAAAATCCTTCGATCAGGCACGATTTTTTTATGTTTTTCGAAAGCAGTATCAATTTTATTGAAATCTACCAAGCGGTTTTTAAATTACAGTGATCACCAGTTCAAAAAACATAGTTTTGAGAAAATCGCATTTAAAGTTTTGCTATCGATTCCGGAGCGCCCGAGCGCCCTTAGTTAATTGTTGAATAACTCGAAAAGTATTTGACGGATTGACTTCAAATATTCACACAATATTTTTAAGATATTATGCTTTAAGAAAATGCAAAAAAAAACTTCATTTTTTTTTTTAATTTTGACTATCCCTAACCCCTTAATTTATTTCAAAATGACCCGAACAAAACCTAGCGATTTTCTTCTGTTAAGGGGTTACATGAGTTTCGTGGGTTCAAAAAATCTATTTTTTTTTTGGCTTATTCATTTCTACATCTCAAGAATATTATCCTAAATTTTCAAGACGATCCGAATAATAGTTTCGGAGTTACAGCCTTTGGAATGTGTGCGCTCCAAGCCACTTTTATTGTTACTAAAAACTTTAAACGCGTTTTTCTCGAAACCGTGTTTTCAAAGTCGGTTGTCAAATGTTTTCGAAAACTACTCAACCGATCTTGATGAAATTTTACACAGGTGTTCGAGATACAATTTACTCGTGCTTGAACGAAGGATTTTTTTTTCAATTACAACTATTAAAAAAAAAAAAAATGTCAAGCAAATTTGACCGAAATTTTCATGTTTTTGGAAAAATGTCTGCCAAAATTCCAATTTTTACTTTTTTTTCTTTCCTACATTCAAGCACGAGTTTATGGTCTTAAGTAAAACACTTATTTTTGTTTTTTCATTTTTGACGATTATTTTGATGAAATTATTTTTTAAATATGTATCTATAAGACAGAAAAAAGTTTGAATTAAATAAATAATTTTTTACAAAGAAAAAAAATATTGAAAATAGCCCTTTTTTTACCCGACAAAACCCATGTAACCCCTTAAATTGAACTCACATATTTTCGAATTTTTGTCAGCTTAAAATTTAATGCATAATAGTTTATATATTCGAATTGTCACCGACAATACCGCAAATGCTTGTCGTGACAAAAATTGTCATTGTCAGTTCTATAAAATAGGCCCCTACTCGGGCCCACACTGCGTATACGCAATTCAACGTTAGCAGCAGTTGCATTTAAAGCTTGTGATCTAAAGGATTCCTCTGCACTTTCTGATAATATTGAATGTTGTAAGTCGTGTTTAGCTTAGATTTTTCAAAAATTAGAAAACACTTCCTTTCAACCCATTTTACTTTAAAACCCACTTGTTTGACAAGCAAACTGGTGATATATGAGCTCAACAAAATATAGGGGTTTCAATTAAGGGGTTATACATATACCTTGTGAGCCCGAAAAAATGGACAATTGTCATAATTATTTTTAAATATGTTTTAGAACTTTTATTCAAATGAGGCATATATCATACTGAAGGGAGGGTAACTCCCGAAGAATACATTTTGGTGTTTTTATTTTAAAAAATGCTATTATTTATTGTTGATATCGCCCCTCCCCCGAAACGCCGTTTTTTAGAAGAGGCTTGCGGTGATCACTGTAGCGCATGAGCAGCTCAACTGAAATCAAAAAAATTAAATGATTATTGTAGAAAAGTGTTTTTTAGTGAATCTGAACGGTTTATTTACCCAAAAAATTTTTTTTTTCGATATAAAAACCGCTTTGCACCAAAAAAACGATTTTTGAGGGGTTGAAAAATTAAAAAATGCAAATATTTATAAAAAGTGAACCGTTCAGATTCACGAGGTTGTAACTTCGAATAATTAAAAAAAAGTTTATGCAAATCGGTCAAATAGTTTTTGATAAATAATGATCACCGCGACGGTAATTTTCAAAAAACACGACTTCGAGATAATCACGTCTAAGGTTTCGCGTGCAGTTCATTTATGGATGAGGTCGCGCGCTTCCACGTCTGTAACTTTCGTTCTAGTGCTCCGATATTTATGATTTTTTTAATTTATAACAGGTGGCGGTAAAGTAATCCTCCTATCAGAAAATGCTATACATTTTGCGATTGGCCCCTAATGTCAGTTCTGTTTTGACATTTGTGTAGTAAACACATGCGAAATACACGTTAATAAACAATGTTACGAGTACGCTACACTGCTCCAGAACGCGTAATATTGCTGACTATTTATTTGACCAATAATCGGTCGGTGACTTTGGCACAACGTGAATTTCGTCGCAGATTTCCTCGCCGTCCAACGCCTACTGGTGAAACACTGCGACGTTTAGCCGCTCGCCTCGAAGAGACTGGTACAACACGAGATGCTGCCAGGCGTGGCAGACCCCGGAGTAGCCGTTCTGCAGAGAATATTGCTGCTGTAGCCGAGGATGTTATGGAAGCGCCGTCGACATCGACCAGACGACGTGCCTCGCAAATGGGTATCAGTCGACGGTCTTTACAGCGAATTTTGGTACAAGATTTGAAGATGTTTCCATACAAAGTCCAGACGGTGAATCAGCTATTAGCTGCTGACCGCCAACCGCGTCTAACATACGCTCAAGCCATCCTTAATCACCACCAAGAGGAAGATGATTTTTCATCAAAAATAATCATGAGTGATGAGGCCCATTTCCATCTTAGCGGGTACGTAAATAAGCAAAATTTACGCTTCTGGGGCACTGAAAATCCGCGTTTAGCCCACGAAGAGCCATTACACCCGCTCAAAGTCACTGTGTGCTGTTTTCGCTGGAGGAGTCATCGGACCTTTTTTCTTTGAAGACGTCGCGCGCCAAACGGTTACTGTGAATGGTGAGCGCTACAGAGCAATGATCAACGAGTTCTTTTTGCCGCAACTTGATGAACTGCGATTGGAAAACATGTGGTTCCAACAGGACGGTGCAACGTCACACACTGCACGTGCCACAACCGATATGCTGAAGGATGCATTTCCCGGGCGCCTAATCTCCCGTTTTGGCAATTTGCACTGGCCAGCAAGATCGCCTGATTTGATCGCTCCAGACTTCTTTTTGTGGGGCTTTTTGAAGTCGCGGGCTTATGTCAACAATCCTCAGACTCTTGCAGCTCCTAAAGACAATATCCGTGAGGACCTATCGCCGGAAGTTTTGGCCAAAGTGATGGAAAATGCCATAAAAAGGTATCAAATGGCAATCAACTGTGGCGGCGGACATTTACATGACATCATATTCTCGACGTGATGTAAAAAAAATTAAAAGACCAAATAAAAATAATCCACAAGAAGAATCAAAGTTTTTCATTTTTTTTTTTTAATTACAGCCAAAAAACATCGCAAGGTTACTTTTGCGCCACCTGTATTTTTAAGATGATGTACCTACTTTTAGAATATGCCATAAACATTTTTTCGATTTTTTAGTCCAACACTGTTTTGAAATTTGATGTTTTTCGCTGATGAATGGCTTTTCATGCTTATTTCTTTGGGGCACTCGAGACAACACCTCCATAATTGGAATAGTATTTGAGTTAAGAGGGTTCTTGTTTTCCGGTCTGACACTATATTAATTTTTTTAATCGATTGGCCATTCACAAACTACTGTTATATGAACAAAATTGCAATACCACCCCCCCTATTGTAACACTGAAAATGTGCTGGCTATAGAAATAAATTAATTAAAATTCTATTATTTATAAGAAATAACTGACACCTTTCCTTACTCTTTACATTTTCAGTGCTGAGGAATTACAATATCGAAATTCATTGTTACCACCACACCTGAAAAGCACCTATGCTGCTCAATATGACCACGGTTTGCATGAAGATGAATTGAAAGTAAGCACTACCAGCATAAGCACAAAGTCGACTCAAGACACCGCACCCTCAGAGGGAGAAACAGCAGTGACAACATCAAAACAAGTATCGCATTTTATCACTTCCAGTATTTTTCCAAAAATGACGATGCAAAATAATTGCAAATACTTAGGCAAGCAGGCGCTTTAAACAGAAAAAAGCCAAAATCATAACAATAAAAAGTGACTAAAATGTACTTTTGTACATTTGTAAAACAAAACAAAAATTATTTGTAAATAGAAGTGTACCTCCCCCCATGAAGTGAACGTAAAGAGCGCCATGCGAGACGAGCAGAAAACGAAGTTATGTTTCTATGATATTTCTACGCTTGAAAAACTGTTCATTTCACATAAAAATTGTAAGGGTTTACTTTCGCGTCTAATAAATTTCTCTTATACACAGATATAAACAAAAACAAAAAAAAATGAATGTAATTGAAATTAGAAAGTCAAGAATATCATTTCCACTATTAGTGCATTGTCATATTTGTAATTGTTGTTGTTGTTGTTGTTGTGCTCATGTTTATTGCATTGTCCTGCTCTAAGAATGTTAATCGATGTTTAAAAAATGTGCACTTGTTTCCTAAATGTTTCGTGTCAGCGGCGTTCGACGCTTACTGTTGTCTGCATAGAATTGAATATTTTACTATTGCGCCTTGCATTCCTTATTAAATATAAATATTTCTTTTTTTTATACAATTTCCGCTACTCTCTTAGGAGGGACCACATAGCTTGGATGATAGCATGAGTGCGTTGCTCAGCACAACGAGTGGCGGTGGTGCGCGCAAAAAACTTACAGGCATCACTAATTATAAGCGTCCAGGTCCGCCTACACCTAGCAAACATGGCGGTCGACTTTCGCTGGGCAGTTCGGAGCCACCGCGTGAAATACTCAAAGAGGTGAACCTTCAGGGCGGCAGTTCGGCAAAGACACCAGTACGTTTCGGCTTCTTCGCTTCCAAATTCAGCATGGGCCATAGCAATTCAAGGGATGAGGTGAGTTTCATTTGTGGCACTGTTTAATGTTGTTTTTTCTTGTTTCCCATATTTGTAATGAAATTTGAGCACTTCTAAGTATTAAGTAGGTTTGCATGAACACACGAGTACATACGGAATGTGGCTATTGAATAACGTAAATTCAAACAAAATATTTTACAGCGTCCGTCTCGTTATTTAATAGACAAATTACCTATGTGCATAGCTTTGCGAGTAATTTATGTTTTATAAGTCTTAAGTTTACTTTGAAAGTGAGTTGTGCATTGTTTTTGTTTCCCTGTTGACTTTTTGTGATTTCCACCCATAAAAATTTTACTGCAAAAAGGTAAATATTTATTGCATCGCACAGAGCCCTGCTATTGCAGCTCAATGCAAAGACGCGAATAGTCCCGTTGTTTTAAAATAAAACATGAAAACATTTAAAACCTTTCGGACTTCCTATTTTTGTTCAAAATACGGCTCTTAACAATTATATGTGGAAAATTACATCATTTAAATGATGAGCCACGATGAGCACGTCTACAGGTAAAATCAGCCAAACAGCCAATTCATGAATGCTTAATTGTTGACAATGTCGAACTATCGATGTTAAAGATTGTTCAGTTCACTTTGCGCTACAGCAGCAATATTCCCTACAGAACGGAAAGTTTTCGGTCTGCTAGTCCTTTTTCTATCCTCAACAGAACCAGTAGTTTCTTGAAATTTTTTTTTTCACTAACCGTTGAATTGTCGACTCATTCGGACGATTATTTCCCCCTAAAAAATCACGAATTTTGCGACCATTTTCATAAAAAGTTTCAATCATTTTAACGCGTTGTTCTTCTTCTTCTTGCTTGGTGCGTTAATTGCTTGCGCGATTTTGGCCGAGTTTAACAAAGTGCGTCAGTCCATTCTTTCTCGTGCTAACAG
Source organism: Anastrepha fraterculus (assembly GCA_037575425.1). NCBI lineage: Eukaryota > Metazoa > Arthropoda > Insecta > Diptera > Tephritidae > Anastrepha > Anastrepha fraterculus. The sequence continues at coordinate 714,411 of JAYXIM010005294.1, forward strand.
GCGCCAATTGGACACACCAAGTGAAGCCAAGTCCTTCTTCACCTGATCTTTCCAACGTAGATGAGGCCTTTCGCTTCCTCTGCTACCACTAGCTGGTACCGCATCGAACACTTTCAGAGTCGAAGCGTTTATATCTATTCGGATTTTCTTTTCGCCGCGCTATGTCTATGTGGCCGTCACCAACGTGCAAAAGTTCAAATTTCTTTCGCAGAATCTCCCTCTTGAACACTCCAAGGGACGCCTCATGAGATGTTGTCATCCACCAAGCTTCTGCGCTATACGATAGGCCTTGTAGAATGGACTTTACTACTCAATTGCCTACTTAGTCCAAAGTAGCACTTGTTGGCAAAAGAGATTCTACGTTGGTTTCCAAGGCTGGCATTGTTATCGGTGTTAATGCTGGTTCCTAAATAAACGAAGTTTTTTACAACTTCGAAATCATAACTGTCAACAGTGACATGGGTGCCGACACGCAAGTGCGCCGAGTGTTTGTGTGCTGACAGGACTTGGTACTTCGTTCTGTCCTCGTTCACCACCAGACCCATTCGTTTTGCTTCTTTATCCAGTTTGGAAAAGGACAGAACTAACAGGGGGGTTTGTTAGGGCCGATGATGAATATATAAACTGTGCAAGCAATTAATTTCTGCGGCTTACACAATCTTTTCTGGCACCAGGTTAAAGAAGTCACACGACAGTGAGTCACCCTGTCTGAAACCTCGTTTGGTATCAAAGGGCACGGAGAGTTCCATCCAATTTTGACGGTGCTGCTGGTATTGAGCACGTCATTTTGTATAGACATCGCATCATATATGCAACTTCTTTTCATGCTGTCGAATGCAGCTTTAAAATCGACGAAAAGATGGTGTGTGTCGATTCTCCTTTCATGGGTATTTACCAAGACTCATATTGTGAATATCTGGTCGAGGGTGGACCTTGCAGGTCTAAAGCCATACTAATAAGGTTCAATCAGTTGGTTGACGTTGGGCTTCAGCCTTTCACACAATACGCTCGCTAGAACTTTATAGGCGATATTTAGAAGGCTAATTCCGCTGTAATTGGCACAGATTGCAGGATCACCCTTCTTAGGCGTTGGGCAGAGTACATTTAAATTCCAATCGGCAGGCATGCTTTCATCCGACCATATTTTGCATAGAAGCTGATGCATGCATCTTACCAGCTCCGCGCCGTCGTGTTCGAGTAGCTCAGCCGGCAGTCCGTCGGCTATCGCGGCTTTGTTGTTCTTTAGCCGCGTTATCGCTATTCTCTTCTCGTAATGGTCGGATAGGGAAACGACAGTTCTGTCGCCAACGATTGGGGTACCGAGATCTTCACATTCTCTGTGACATGCGCAGCTATCACTGTTTAACAGGTTCGAAAAGTGTCCCTCCATAATTCAAGCACGCTCTGAATTTTAGTTACCAGATCGCCGTTTTGTACTTACAGGGAAACTCTCCGGTCTTGGGAACCTTCTGTAAGTCGCCGAACTTTCTGGTAGAATTTTCGGGCGTTTTTCCTATTGGCTAGTATCTCAATCTCTTCGCATTCACGTATTCCAGTCTCTCGTTTCTTGTTTCTGATGATACGTCTCTCTTCCTTTTGCAACTCCCGGTAGCGATCCCACATGGCTCGTTTTGCGCCCGGTCGCACCGTGGCTCAAAATTCGTATAGACGACGTTGCACATTTTCTTCAATGCAACTATCGCTCGAATTGTTTTTTATATGAATATCTTTTTTGTTTTTGAAATTCTAATTTAAAAGCATGAAATTTTGATGAAAATTTGTTGATTTTTTTTAATTTTGTTCAATTTATGAAACTTTGATTTATAGCTGCAGTCAACATACATATGTATATATTTAAAAAAAATATATAATAAAAAGTAATTAAAAATAAAAAAAAATATAAATCAAAATAAAAAAATAAATTCAAAAAATAATTAAAAATAAAAAAATATAAATCGAAATAAAAAAAAAAATAAATTCAAAATAAAAAATAATTAAAAACGGACGTACGATACCATTTGCAAAAATTATAATACTTCCAATAGGGTGATTAATTTTGCGCCACATAATGTCAGCGCCAAAAGGAAGTGTACACCCATACAACAAATGCTCGAAATTTGTTTTCCTAAAAAATAAAGAAATATGTAGTCAAAACTTGTCAATATGTGGTGTACACTTTCTTTTGATGCTAACTGTATATGCATATATACATATACAGTTTCACGAACTTTGTTGTATCTTTCCTAATGTATAAAATTTTGAAATTGGCTAATTATCGAGTTCGCAAAAGGCGAATCTATTAAAGGTGGTATCGGTAAATCAGCTGATTTGTTTTTTTTTGTCGCCGTATCCATATGGCTGTCAGCTCAGAATGAAACAAGGCGAATTCATTATTTGTTTTCTTCTTTGTCAATACTTTGCCTTGACAATCAAAAGTACAAAACATTGTTGTTGGTCTAGTGCCACCACCTTTAATGAATGCGCCTTGAGTTCACCTCTGTCTGATATTCTGAACTCTTAACCACTTAAACCGTTTTTGGTTTTGTGGCTTGAGTAGGTTTTGTGCTTGTTGCTATTCTTGTTCGTGTCATTTTTGTGCAGTATTTCTAGTCCTGTCATTGGCGTTACCGTTACTGTTGATATTTGGTGCTTCGAGAGTGTTTTTTGTTCTCATATTTCGAGTTTAATTGTTAATTTTCCTTAAAAAATTCAAATCCTAAATTAATTTTTTTGCATTCTATTTTAAATGAAATACACGCAACTCGGCCAACAACAATTACAATACTTTAAATGCTGCTAATTTTCGACAGACTACAAAACTATCAACGGATCTTCTAAAAGTTGTTCAGCAGAAAAATTTCCAAGCGATGTGCTTGAAAAGTCCCGAGAATATATGCACCTCAACACCACGCAAAAGTCAATCTCATTTCGATCGGCGTTGTTTGTTCAATCAGATCATGGCATTATCCGGTTCGTCAATGGTTTCATTGACCGTCGAAAAGGATCGCACAATAAACGCTGCAAATGCACCGCCAACGCTCTCTTTGGCCGATATATCGGGAGTCAACCAAGTAGGCGGGTCGCTATCACATTTGAAAATGTTGGAACAACAGCGAATTATACGTAAAAGGCGTACCTCGCTGCTGCGACTACAAATCGGTCGTCAGCTGAAACATTTGCCAAACAACAGTAATCTTTCGACCGAAACACCATCCACCAGTACTCCGCAAACACCTACGAAAAATAAGAGAATACATCAGAAGTCATTCAAGGGAAATATCAAAGTCAGCGGAACCACCACCTCCACCACTTCGATGACTTCGGCAACTGCCACCACCACCACCACTACTGCTAGTTCCGGCGATGTGCTGGGACGCAAGAGTGGTGTTGGTGGTCGCCATAGCCGTCGACATAAGCGAGATCGTGGGCCGCGTCTGTCGTTGTACGCCAGTGGCAGCAGCTATCGCACGCCAAATCGCAACAAATTGCGCGAACAAATGCGCAAAAAAGCGCACAAGCAGCGACGCGACAATTTCAATCTGGGACGCGCAATAGAGATTGACAATCGACTGACAGGCGGATCTCTGGATTTCGATAGTGTGCGCGTAAGCGAAGAAATTAACGATAGTCACTCATACCAGCTAAATGCGACAATAGTTTTATCGGAAAAGTGCGATCCACCTGAAGCGTACGATATACCTGAGTATACATCGAATTACTTCAGTGAAATCGTAGCGGGCTCAACCGAAATTATAGAAGAGGGTAGTGCTGAAGGCGTAACATTGTCCCCTAATTGTTTCGAAACCAACAATTCATCGGATCGTGCCTACAACTCGAATGACACGCAATCAGCTTTGAACGAGAAAACAAAACGAAACCATTCCGTTAATTCCGTGTCGACCGATGTTGAAACGACGACTTACAGTATTCATGAGAGTGACTACAATAACGAAAGCACTTCGTCAAGTCTAAATATCACGCTGCCGGTGGATCAGAATATGGAGCACGAGACGGTAGATGAGCCGTCAACGCTTGAGGAAATCGAAGAATTCGATGCTCGTTACAAACACTTCGCAAAACTGGCGTCGCGGACTGAATCGGCAGCACCATTTGTTGTGTCTGATGTGGATCTCAGTGTTGTAGCTTTACCACCGCACTCTCAGCAAGCAGAGAAGCAGAAGCATTCAATTACGTATACAATGGTGCCAAATCATGCAACAATGCCCGTGGGCGTGGCGAAGGCACTCAATATGGATGAACAAAACTGTGACGATAGAGGAGCGCAGATTACACTGGTCGATGTAGTGCGACTGTGGTCCAGCCTCTGGGCGCGCATGGATCAACAGTTGCAGTTAACTGTTTTCTTAGTGATTTTCGCGCCACTCATTGCTCTAATCTACGTGGTCTTGTCTAGTTGACATTTCGAAAATTCAATTTGGATTTCGTGTCCCGTTTAATGTGACACTTCAACGACTCGCGACGATTAATTCTGTATCGTCGTTGTCAAGGTTGATAAATTCCACGATTAATGTAAATTTATGTTTGTTAAATAATTGTTTGGAACAATTTCATTGTGAATTATAAGAAAAGTGTTTTTTTTTGTATGCATAAATTTTGCTCTGTTGTGAGCGAAATTCCATGCAGATCACCACTTTGATATTTGTTTGATGTGAACGCGAGCATTTAGAAATTCACAATTTGCTTAGTACAAAATCGCTATGTATTTCTCAAAATTAATGCTATTCAATAAATTTACAAACTAAAAAGGGTATTCACTGTTTTTTTTTGTTTTGCCGAAAAATAAAAATAATGGGTGGATGGATACGCTAAAAATACTGGATACTAAAAACAAAAGGAATGTACGTATGGTCCTGCCTATATAAAAGATTAATATAAAAAAAAAAAAAATTTAAAAAGTCTAAAAATTAATTTTTTTTCGGTGTATTGTGCATTCAGCAAATATTCTCATTCTTTAACACATTCAGTGCCATGTCACACGTTTTTGTACGACTCACTCACTCACTCACTCAGGAACGCCCTCTGTCATCAAACAAGGGTACTTATTCAACCGCACTAGTATGCATATATACTACTTTCACACCGCTTTGGCTTCCGTTGAAGATTTTCATCAAATCCGCTTGGCACTCAATATGTTAAAGAAATTAAACTTGTAGCACATCCTAGCATCACTAGCACATCCTACCAAGCCAATTTTCCTTTATCTCATGCATAGATCGACCGATATTTGCCTCAAAGGCCGCCTAAATAGTGTTTAGATACTTCGTGTATGTTAGGTTAGGTTTTTGTGACAGTCGGTTGAGTCAACTCGCCTAAGTGTAGGTCCATTGTGGTACCACTTTGCAATACGGGAACCTCAGTGTTTATTCATCATAGAATCATTTACAGGGTTGCCCATATTCGACGGACCCATGTGTTTTTTTAAATCAAAGAAAAACACAATTTTTTTGATGTTGACGATAATAATCATTTTATTTGGTTCAAGTAGATTTGTTGACATCACTTTTTGAATATGATATCTCTCGAATGGCCGCCTTGAGCCTGTACGGCGTATTGTGCCCGTTTTGCAGCATTTTCCATAGTTTTAGCTAACACTTCGGCTGGAATAGCGGCTATTTCCTCACGGATGTTGTTCTTAAGCTCTTAGCTTGAGCTTTGGCTTATTAATATAAACCTTTGATTTTAAATATCCCCACAAGAAGAAGTCAGGTGGCGTTAAATCGGGCGAACGCGGTGGTCAGTCAAAATCGCCATTTTTCGACATCAAACGACGAGGAAACAATTTCTTCAATTTCTTCTTCGATTGTGGCGCGAGCTGTGTGTGGTGGAACGCCGTCTTGTTGCAACCAGAACTGCCTCATACGCTTTCGACGAATAATTGGCATCACAAAAGTGGTTGTCATATCGCGATATCGCTCCTGATTGACGGTAACAGCTTGACCATCTTCATTTTCGAAGATTTTGGGATGTCCTTGGCGACGTCTCAAAACTGGCCCGTACAAGAGCAATATTCTCATCCGATCGCCTTGGTCGTTTTGATTTGGCATCTATGGATTAGAAAGACCATACCCAGTCGAAAACCTTTCGTACAAACGTTTAATGGTGTTCTTAGAAGGCGCACTTTTCACATTATTTAATTTTTTATACGCACGTTGAGTTTTCACAATTGACTTCTTTTGTTGAATGTAAATTTCAAAAATTTGGGAGCGCTCGCGTGGCGTGTACTGTTGTTCCATGGTAAAAATCTGCTTGGACAAACGCTTACAACGCGGTATGTCATAAAGCGATCTGACGTCTCTGTCAAAAGATACAGGGTTGCCAGATGGGTCCGTCGAATATGGGCAACCCGTTAGAAGTGCTTATGAAGCGTAGTTGCTTTACTCATAGCTAAGGCTCAGGATTTAAAATTCAGAAGAAGTGTTCTACTACCTTCCTAACTGCCTCCATTGATTTGACGGCCGCCTGGCTATTCGAGAAGATATTTATCGTAGTTTTTTTCACGGCGTGTGTGTTAAGGTACACAGTTAGGCTAAGACTTCTGCCTGGTAGACGCCATAAAAAAAAAAAAATAAATAATTGGCGCGTACACTTCTGTTAGGAAGGCCTCCTCTACGTTAGAAATATTAGGTGGAGAAAGACTACTTGGCTTCACTTGGTGTGTCCAACTGGCGCCGGTTAAATTCGGCCAAAATCGCCTAAGCGGTTATCGCATCAATTAAGAAGAAAAAGAAAAGTTGACTAGCACCTCGAGCGCTTTATTTGGGGCGCTGAAAGCGCCGGTGATGCATAAAAATGCATTTCTTTGTACCTTGCTCAGCAGTTTCGTATAACTTGGCTTTTGAGTTGATGGCCACCACATAGTACCTATTCCAAATAGCAAAATAGGCCGAACTATCCTTCACGTAACTTCGAACCTTCAGGGCATCCCATAAAATAGTCTAATCGAACCTTTGGAAATACGAGTATCGAACTTAATGTGCAAAACCTGGATTTCTTAATGTGCCCCTAAATTATTCGGATAAGCTACATATAAATACGATTTAATATTTTTTGCCTTTACATTTTTTTGCTTCATGGCATGCAAATAAGAAACGGAATATGGGGTGATATGAGCAGTGACTAGTTAATGCTAATTTCTCTTAAAGTAAAGCATGCGAACGTTCCTCAGTACCGGAATAAAACTATACACTCAAAATTCTACATCGCATAAACGATTTTTTTTTGTTCTTTTCACACTTAATGATAGATAACACCGGCACACAAGAAAAAAAAATGGTCTGTACACCGGGCGCCACCTATCTACGGGCATGTTTTTCACCCGTTGAATACGAATTTCAAGTCAGTTTGGGCCGTCCAGCCTTCAATTTCGAGTAAATTACAAAAAAACCCCAAAAAAAAAAGAGAAAATTCGATGTTTTGGCAAAAAAAAAAAAAAAAATTGAGATCTAAGGAAAGCATAATTTTTATGTATTTTGATCCGTTACATACTTAATTCGTTCGTACTTTAATCATAAACTTTTTTAATTCTAAAAAAATTTTAAAATATCCTTAAAAATTGCAAAAATCGGAGAAAATTGGGATTATTTTGGTATAAAAAATTTTGTGGATCCGGATTGACGAAGATTTTCATGTAATTTAATCTGCTCGATCTGATACTGCAATAAATTCGGCCCATAGTCCCCTCAAACATTCATAAAACTGCAAAAAACCACCCTGGGTTAACGGGGTGTATGCCGTCATGCCAGGTACAAATACTTTACGATGCAGGGATTCGGAAACTCAGTATCGGCGTCATTTTCATAGATTTTACAATTTTAATAGATTTGCAATTTACTCGAAATTAAAGGCTGGACGGCCCAAACTGACTTGAAATTCGTATTCAGCGGGTCGAAAAACATGCCCGTAGATAGGTGGCGCCCGGTGTACAGACAACTTTTTTTTTGTGTACCTGTTATTGGAAAAGTATTAAGTAAAAGTTACGAACTCTATAACATAAGGCAATACGACACTCACTTAAGACACCTTGTGAACTACCTAAATTTGTGGTTGTACATATGTTGAAAATGTGTTCACATACAAAAAAGTAAGTTATTCCGTCACATTAGCATTTATCATAAATAAAATTGAAACTATGAAATTTATAAATTATCAAATTAATTACAACAGTTGATACTTAATGGCACCGCCGTGTACTTGTGGTAATGGTTCTAAATTCATTGGAAATTAACCAACTCGAAGCCAGGGGATTTCCCTACAGCAAAGTTATACATAAATGTTTTTTTTTTTTACCTCAAAATTATGTAGTCTAATGAAATTTGCTGCGATCGCCGTATCTGAACGGGTCATGTACAAACATGACTACCGGGTTCGAAACCCAGGCAACAAATCACCAGTTGATAGACATTTTTTTTCTACTAGCGATCGCCCCTAGGCCAGCAATAGCAAACCTCCGCGTGTATTTCTGCCATGAAAAAGCTTCTTATAAAAAGTATCTGTCATTCGGAGGCGGCAGAAAACTGTGTCCCTCCATTTATGGAAAAACACCTTCTTCCTCGGAGCGGTTCCTGCAAGGTGACTCGTTTCACTATGTCAATATCTCCGTAAAGCTTCATACAGCTCGATGTTCATTCGAATGTGGTAACCGTCATCTACGCGAGCAGGGCCAAACATCTTGCAAAGTATTTTCTTCTCGAAAACTCCAAGAGCGGCTGCCTCTGGTTGTTTGGCTGTCCAGGCTACAGCGCCATGGAGAAATGAAGGACCACCGAAATGATGAGCGTCTTGTGGAGTTTTTTTTTTGACGAGTTGTTTTCCATTGACGAAAAAAATAATAACAATCACAAGTCGATTATTGTTATTGACAAAAAAAAAAAAATGTGAGTAAAGGAAGAAAGCTAAAAATGAATACTTTTATTGATAAAGTTTTTTGTTTTATATTATAAACTAATTACTAAATATTAGGTATTTAAATTTTTTAACCCCTATAATGAAAAACATTCCTGTGCTTAGTATTTTTCTCAATAATTTTTCTACTAACCTACAAATTATCTTTTTCAGAATTCTCCACCAAAACGCCGTCTCAGCAACATATTTAAACGAAAATAGAATATCTGTGACTGCGTGCAGCCGCCTATCATTGAGCAGCAGAATACTCATTTTATTATACTTAAATGTTTAAATTATTTAAATTTATATGTAAATATTTAGTTTTTAAAATTTTGTACCTTTAATTTACATATTTAAATTTTACTGTTTACATATCTTATATTGTATGTTTGTACATACTTACCTATTTACTTACTTTCTTGCTTTTGATATGCGCGCAGTGCGAGAGGAAAACATTTAATAGAGCTCCAACAGTATTTTTTACCCTCCGCTGTATAGGTTAGCCTGGTTGGCATTAAGCCACGCATGGACCTTTTGGTCCCTGGCGATCCTTCGCTGTATGTGCATGCGTGCATGCATATATGTATGTATGCTTGAATCATATAAATTTTACAGATAAAGTAAAGAAGGCCAGCATACACACGTATAGGACAATTTTCGTTTGCTTAGAACAGTCTTTAGTACATCAAATCCAGCTGTTGGAGTTCAACTACATGTGAAAAGAAAAGAAAATTATGCAATATACATATATATACATATATAATACATATGTATGCACATACATGCAAATCAAATGCAAATTAGTTATTAACTGTATTAATATGAATTGAATGTATTACTTTTAATATTCTTATACTCATTTGAAGATTTGTTTTATTGAATGTGCAAACAATGAAATATACTTATATACACTATTTATGTATATAAATTAATATTAACAATTTTTCTCATATTTTTTTTTAATAAAAATACAATCAAGAAATAGTTTTTGCTTAAATATTTAGTGTAACAAGCCGCATGTGGAATTTTTACTCTCTTAACATTTATTAAATTGTAATAAAAATTTTTTTTTTTTTACATATTAACATGCATATTAAATATTTCGTGTGCAAGCGTGTAAAAATTGTAACTACAAGTCACATAATTTGTCTTTGACCTTTATTACTTGTTCTCATTTCTCACGAAAACATTTTGTAATACAAAACGGAAAAAGTACATAAAAACGAGTTGCCTTCGTGTAAAATAAAAAACATCGAAAAAACCAGAACATGGAATAGGATTAAATGGCTTTAGTGCAGAAATAAATGCTGCACATGTTTCTGCTACTATTAAGCCGAGGCGTGGGGTGAAATATTTGTCAAGAATTTGAAGTCCTTCTAGCTTTGTCCTGAGGCAAGGAATCTTAACGTAGTGGAAAACCTCTCGTTTGCCGTAGCCGCGTCTCGCATTGATGTATATTTTAACAATTGTATGCGTTACCAATTCTCGAGAATTTAGTTATAAGTCTCCACGTCCATACGCAAAAATCTTTTATAGGGTCCGCCATATAACTTTAAGGAATTAAAAATGCTATAAAAAAGAAACTACTCAATATTTTTTCAAACTGTTTTTTTATTTTGAAATACAATCCTTCCGGTTAATGATGGAAACAACTTCATTCATATGGCTGCCTCGGCTAGCCATGGACCATCCCATACGATCAGTCCAATTTTTCAACACATTTTCGATTGTATGCGGCTGTATTTCAGCTATGACTTCGTCTTCAGTGCATCAATTGTTGCTGGTTTGTTGGCATAACACTGGTCTTTGACGGCACCTCAAAGATAATAATCCAACGGCGTCAAATCGCAGCTCCGAGGCGGCCAAACGATATCAAAATTTCGGCTGATAATGCGATCTTCGAAGACAGTGCGCAAAAGATTGATCGTAGCATTCGCTACGTGGCAAGTAGCGCCATCTTGTTGGCACCAAATTCCGTTGGAAAAAGCGTTCTTTGAGCGTATACACAACTATTTTCGTTCAGCGAAAGAATAAAACTAATTTTCTGTCAAATCAGATGACAGCTAAGTGTTGCCATTCTTCAAATAATACCTAGTTCAAATCCGTAACGATAGATGGCGGGCCCTGTGTATTTAAATAAAGCTTTACATGGTATCTTTCTTCTTCTATTAGTCAATCACTTATTCATATTTTTCTGCGTTTTGCCTTTTATTTTTGCTCTCTCTCCCTTTTTCTTTTTAACAGACATAAATATCAAACATTGCAATCGCTTTATAAAAGTTTTTCCTATCCATCTTTACGCTACCAGCACAATATCACTTATGAGCCGCTCGCCGTCTGTGGCAAACGACAGCGAGCATGTTCGTCGTCTGTACCCTACTTTAAGCTGCAATTAGTGGTGGTGTCATACCATAACCATATTTTAATACCGATATATGTATTGTATATGCAACTCAACTACGGTATGCACCCTGCCCATGCATTCATACTTAGTACACTTCTCCAAGCATATACAGTAAGGTCTCGTTTTATGCGGTGAAAAGTGCATATAAAAAATTCGCATTAAAAAATACTTTACTTGCTTTGAAAAAATAAGGATACGTTCCGTAATTTTCTAAAATCGCATAAAACTAAAACCAAGAGTTGTAATTAACGTGAAACCGCATAAAAAAAATTGCAGAAATTAAAAAAAAAAGACTGCTTCCAAATCGCCTTCATCATCAGAAGGGACTGTCGGTAAAGGCGATGGATTTTTACAAACTTCATTTTCGTTCTGTGCAGCTCTTTCTTTTCTGGCAATGTAAATAAATTTTGCGATGATGATTCTACTAATTTTTTATGTAGCTCACGATATCCAGGCAGGCAGTAATGCAACTCACTTTGTAATTTAAAGGCTCGTTCAGAATTGGGGTCATTAATAGGAAAATGATTTTCTAAATTACTTCAAAGTTAAAGACCTTCACGAAATAATTTTACAGTGAGGGGGGTTGGTTTTTCTTCCTCATCATTATCACCCTCTAGGCCTACGGCGACATTTAACGTTAGATCAATAACATCATTGTAACTTAAGGCATCATCCACAAACTATTCATTTATATCATCATGGCTGAAGATATTAAAGCATTGCCCGCCAATTTCATGTGCCAAAGTAATTATTTCATCTGATAGTGTCGCTGTTTGAATTGTTTTATTGCTTGTTAAACATGCTGGCCAAACCTTTTCCCAACAAGCATTTAAAGTTGCTGGTCTTATTTCAGCGGAAGCAGAATCAACATGAATCAAACAATAAAAATAGAAAATTGCTTCCATAAACGTTAAATGTGAGTGAAAAAAAAGGTGTGAGCTTTGAGCGTTCCACGACTTTTGGAGACAGTCTATACGCGGGCCTCCTAACAAGCCAAGAAATACTTGGGTGAAATACAAACCGCACAATTTCAAAATCGCATAAAATAATCCGCATAAAAAGGGACCTTACAGTACTCAGTTTCGCTCTCCACTGTATGCGCATTAGTATATGTATGTATATATGTTTGTGTGTCTAACAGTATTGCAATAAAAACATGTTCATTCTATGCAATACATACACAGGCATTGAAAAGTTTAGAAGGGCTTGCCTGCATGCGTTGCTGCGCTTCGTGTTAAAACAAGAAAAATATTTTTGTTTTTAAAGAACGAATTGATTGATTCATTTGTTTATAGTTACAACTCGTATGCACTTCGCATTTACTGATCTAAGCTACATTTTACGATTTCAAAATTTTTAATAAATGAGCAAAATGAGCGTAATTTTGAATTGACGTAATTGTAGATGAGGTGTGTGAGAGAACGTTGAAGAGAATATCAAAATAGTGCCCTTTCGTAAACAAAAACGAATAAAAAATAGTTTAAAAAAACTAAAAAACACGCTTTTATTGCTAATCGAACTAAAAAGTATAAAATAAATTTTAATGACAAAGAGACCTATAATGAAGTAATAGCAAATCGAACGATCAGTCATAGTCAACTACCTCAGAATAGAATTATAACAAAAATTAAGATACAAATAGAGTAATTCAAATTAGAGTTAAAAGCGTGGGATGCATTTTGCTTCACTTTCATAACCCTCTGTACATAGGTAGTTGCCAATAGAATGATTGTAATATTTACTATATCAAGCATCCCACGCTTTTAACTCTAATTTGAATTATTCTATTTGAATCTTAATTGTTGTTATAATTCTGTTCTGAGGTAGTTGACTATGACTGATCGTTCGATTTGCTATTACTTCATTATAGGTCTCTTTGTCATTAAAATTTATTTTATACTTTTTAGTTCGATTAGCAATAAAAGCGTGTTTTTTAGTTTTTTTAAACTATTTTTTATTTTCTACTTTTTAGTTCGATTAGCAAAAAAGCGTGTTTTTTAGTTTCTTTAAACTATTTTTTGTTTATTATGAATGACAATTATTGTTATCATTGCAGTCAGTGAATAAATGATTCGATATATTCGTGTTATATTTAATTCCTTTCTTATCGACTGTGAGTCTAAAGCTATGCAGTTATCGGCCGTGATAAAGAAGTAATCGGGATGAAGAACTTATTTCGTGGAGGGAGCCTGAGAAACTGATTTACAAGAATAAAAAAAGATTTTTTCATTTTACAACCAAATTCACCTTACTTTTTGCCCACAGGTAAAAAAAAAAAATATTAATCCTGGCAATCCTAATAAGGATAATGGAAAACTTTTATCAAATTATTGCATTGTCATCGGTCCTTGATAGGTGTGCAAAATTTCAAGTCGATCAGATGTTTAGAAGCCAGTGAAAATTAAGCTCAAAGATTCCGTTACATACATACATGCATACATACATACATACAACCCGACCTAATAAAAGTGTGTTAAAAATAGTGTTTCGGTAATGTGAATGAGGAAAATAACAAGGAACAGAAAGATACAAGGTGCTTGTAAACAAAAAAGGTTGATTTTAAAATAAAGTTTGTAATGAGTTAGGGCGCGCTTAGCTCGGTGTGAGAGTATCTTGTCATTAAAAAGATACTTACAAGTTCAGTTAGTCTAGACTTAATTTGATTTAATTTATTTTTTTATATATTTTTTAATTTTAATTTTACCACTTTTTTTTATATATAGTATGATGTTTACATGAGGAGAATTTACAGGCAACTTTAAGTTGAATGCAGCAATCGCCTGGTGTAAACAGAGTTGCTCGCCAGCCAACTTTAAGCCATTCAATTTTTTTTCGTGCAACCCTAGTTCCCACGGTTGTTCTAGGTTGCCGAAATGACTCGGATTTATATCGAGCCAGGGGATGGTCACTCCCCGTATATGTATGGGGAATGTTTATGCTGCTACCCTGAATTTGTTGACATTAGGTATTTTTTTTTCGTCAAGTGTTAGCAAGTGGCGAATAGATGAAGCAACCAGTGTTGCCAACGCCAATAAATCTGAGTCGCTAGGGCCAATATCAAAAGTCGGTAGAAAGTCGCTAACTCCATCAGGGGCGGATCCTAAATTTCATTCTGAGAGGTGCACAAGAGGCCAGCTGCGGACTTAACATTTTTAGATGAATAACAATTAAACCAGTAATACCAACTCTACTGAAATTTGAGATCAACGGAAGTTAGTTTCAATCTCCTGAAATACTGGTTTTTTTATTATGATTCGATAAATCACTAAATTTTCTAACGCTTTGTTAATTTGTGTCTGAAAAACATTTGTGTCTTTAAAATATCATTGGAAAGCATGAGTGATTCAAGAAATGTTGAAAAAGTTATTTACGAAGTTGATCCAGTACTGGATTTAAATGGAAATTTGAAAATTTATAAAATTAATTTAAAAATTTATTAAATTAATAACTATTACGCTTTGGATTTATAAAATATATTTAAGCATAGTAAATAAAAAGTGGCATAAAAAAGCTACGTTTTAAGGGGGAACACCACTGTGACAGCCAAAGAAATAAGTGATTTTTTTAGGGGGAAAATGAAGGAATTTGTGGATCGGATTTTTTTATTTTATTAAGTGTCCATTAAAGACTACCATCCTAAATTTTTATGGAAAAATATTAATTTATAAAAAAAGTTATAAACAATCTCGTGGAGCATTTCCTCCTCCATGGTCGCACCGATTACTCAAAAACAGATCATCTGGAATTAAAAATTGAAATTGTTTGTTAATTTGTATAAACTAAACGATAACTACATACTATCGTTGTACGTACGGAATTTCGAAAATTTTTAATTGAAAAAAAAAAAAAAATGGCCACGATTGCGTTATTTTATCTATAGTGAGTTACTCTAGAGTATGGAAGGTAAAGGGCATTCACGGGTAATCAAGTTGACAGAAAGGTATCTATTGCCTAAAACGGTTTTGATTTGCTCTCCAAAAGTCGCCAGATAAGTCGCCAAATCATTTTTGTCGTTAAAACTTTTTTTTTGTCGCCAAGACTCAAGCAAAAGTCGTCAATTCTAGCGACATAGTCGCTAAATTGGCAACACTGGAAGCAACTGGTATAAATGAACATATCTTGGCAACGTTGGAATAGAGCTGCCTAAAATTGCATTTGTTTGAAAGGCAGTGAGCTATACCAGTTTAATAAGGTATAACCAACCATACTCTCTAACGGCGAATCTTACTCGATAACTTTTTTGTAGCTTTCGCATGCAAATTTTGCGTCGAACTTAGAGATAGCGAGCGGCGAATAGTTTTACATTATTCCGAGCGGCACAAGGAAATCGATAGATATAGTAAGGGCAGCGTACTTATTTTAATGCCCATATGTGTACTTATGTTTGCACCATTGCGTTCGGCCACTGCAAATTTTCCGTTGACTTTTTTTTGTTTGTTTGCTTTAGCCGAACAAACAAATTACTAAAAGGTTTCCTCATGGAAGATAACACAGAAAATTCTCTCTCCACGCTTCAAGTGCGAACTGAAATCAATTCATCCAAATCGGAAGTTTGCTGCAACTTCGAACCGATCTTGGCGGTAACGGTCATAAACGCACACTTGGCTTGACTTCGGCGCATTTCGTTCGTTGTTTGTGTTTGTTAAGCGAAATTTTTGCAAATCCATTCAAATACGAAATCAAAATGAGAGTAAATGTTGGCATATTTCGAATATGTGCCGCAGTATCACATATCCGGACAAGTATTCAAATCAGCCACACGAGCAGCGAGTGGTCCGGCTGGCTGGCTGATTGACGACCAACTTGGCTGGCCGGTTGGCTGCTCGGCTTGTGCTGATGGTGGAGGTGTTCGATAGTATTGGTGAGGATGGTGTAAATGTGTCAACAGAATTATAATGTTATTGTTGTAGACCGTGTATGAAACACTGTAGCGCATGTAATACATACGCGTACACCTGTTCGGTAGCGCTATAACAACAAGTGTGGATATTTTAATTTGTATTCATTTTAATATTTAGCTTTAAAAGCACAACCTAACCAGACAAGTAGATCAGTTTAATTCAGGCAAGAATTTAACTAACAACTATTAAAGTAAAAGCAGAAAGGCTGAAAATAAGCAGTAACACCAACACCAACAGCAACAATAACAGTGACAGCAACAGCAACAGTGGCTTTAAATGTAACGCAGATTTTATTTTGTGTACCGTGAAATTCAGATATTCCGATGCGAAGCGCAAGTAACTGTTAAAAATAGATGATCCACACAGGCGCATACAAAAATAAATATAACTGATTGTCACACAGAGGACCTTTTTTGTGGTAAAAAAGTTATTGATGTTAAAAAAGTGCGTTTCTGTGGTGCCACCATGAAATGTAGCGAAAGGATATGAATTTGTGAACTAAATGAACTAAATTCTTGCAATTAATATATTGTAATTTGAACTTCTCAATTTTGGAAGCCAAGTTTCTTGGTGAAAAGTGTGAAGTAGTAGAAATAAGTGTGCAACCGAAATAAAAAGTTCAATCTTTAAATTTTAAAAAAGTTCCAAACTCTTCGCACATAATTCAAGAAATATTGGGGTTTGCGCATATCCTTGTGTGTGATAATGCCGGCATCCGGTTTAGAGAGTAATAATTTGGCGTTCCAAACTGAAAGCGCCAACTTAACCAACCACCACAGCAGTAACAGCGACCTAAAACTGAATCAAAATGCACGCAAAGGATGGAATATCCGGTCCTCGAAAATTGCCAACAAAACACACAATCGTATACGTGGCATTGTGGAATCATTGAAAATCACACCGAACCCTGAAAAGCCGATGATACCGTTAACCATAGGTGAGTAAATGCCGTTTTCAATGCCGCTCTTTTGTCAGATATCCTTCATTAATAGCCGAGCTGAATGAACTGTCAGTGATAAAAGTGTTACAATGGAAGCTTTTCCATAAAAAAATATATATAATTTTTAAAATAAAAAAAATTTAAATCATTTAAAAGTATAATTAATTAAATTATTTATAATTTTTAATAAAATAATTATATATGTAATAAATATAATAAAAAAATTATATATAATTAAAAAAAAATTAAAAAAAAAATAATAATAATAAAAGTATACATAATTAAAAAAATTATAAATAATTAAATTATAAAATATTTTTTTTGTCAACCATAACTTCCTCCTCGCCTTGGAGGAGCTCAGTGTAAACTACTCTCAAGGATTTTGCTTTCTATTCGTACTTTTCTCACACTAGGGTTCTTCGAACCAGTTTCGGTAATTTTATATTTCGCCATTCGGTATCTTGGCAAACTTTCTAAAAATGAATGCACTTCTTCTTCTCTCTTAATCGGTAACGGAAAAATTAGTTCATTTAATTTCTTCAGAGCAAAAAAAAATAAAAAATAAAGTACTCGAAAATAAACTCATTTTCATACTTTTTTTTCCTCGTTCACTCCTCTCGGGAGCATAGGGCCTCGATAAGACTCTTCCATCGTACACGGTTCTGAGCTGTTGTTTTTACACCGTCCCATGAGATGTCAGTATCTGCATCGACCTTCTCCAAGTGTTTTTTGGTCGATCGCGACCTCTGCTCCCTTGCGGGTTCCAGTTAAGGCCATCCTCTTGATGCTATCTGGTGGTTTTCTGAGTGTGTGACCTAACATCGCCACTTTCTGCGATTTACTTGTCTAAGAATGGATTCCTTGTTCGCTAATCTCCGCAGTGCGCCGTTACTGATGGTGTTTGGCCAGAATATTTTGCAGATGATGCAAAGGCACTAGTTGATGAAGGATTGTAGCCTTTACACATGAGCCGAATATTCGTAGTTTAGTGCGCCTGGAGATTTGCGAACTCCCCAATACTGTAGGCATTCGCCTTTGCTTTGTTTAGCCTGCAGTTTACATCTTCATCTGCTCCGCCATCTGTCGTGATGATGCAGCCGAAGTAGCAGAAGCTTTCAACGAATTACACCGGGCACTTTCATACTTTCTTTTATTTAAATTTATTTTTATTTTAAAATCTGGCTGCAGTTTAAGGGAATTAAAGTTCCTTAAAAGAAAAGGAAATGAAAGCCAACACAAAACAGCTGATGCAGTACCGATTTGATTAGTAGCTTAATCAGGCTTACTACCTCGGCATCTCGACATTCGGAAAATTTTACAAAACCAAAAAATTATGCGTGAAAATTATTTTCGAAGGCCGAGTTCCAACTTTAGCGAGCTATTTCTGAATTAAACTTTTTTATAATATTACGACCAATTCTCAAATAAAACGGCTAATTGGATCTATGTTATTCGAAACCCATATTTTATATAATAGGGCCTCGACAAGACTCAGTCTTGCATTGGTTTCGTTAATCTATTTTGATTTCTGACAAGGGTAGGTGATGAGCCTGCCCCATTCTAAATAATGGGAATGCCCACCTGTCGTTGCTTAAGAACAACGCCCTCTTTGGATGGAAAGGATAAGTTTTTGGGGTTGAGGAATGATATTTTTTTTTTGGTTTTTGTTTTAGAAACAGGGAAAGTAGGTAAATTTGGAAAAGTGTTCAGTATTTAATTCAAATTATGAAAGTGAAACGTAAAGATTCTAACTTCGCGCGTATGTGATTTTTTCTATCCTCAATGAAGGCGACCACTGTAGCCGTATGAGTTGGTGCATGACTTTCATTCGCAGGGCGCAGGTTCGAATTTTCAGGCAAGAAACAGCCAAATGAAAAGTTTTTTCTAAAAGCGATCGCCCCTCGGCAGGAAATGGCAAACCTCCGAGTGTATTTCTGCCATGAAAAAGCTCCTCATAAAAAACCATTTGCCGTTCGGAGTTGGCTTGAAACTGTAGGCTTCTCCATTTGTGGAAAAACATCGAGTCGAAGGTCACAAACAGGAGGTGAGCTCGGTCAAACACTCAAAAAGGGGTTAGGCGTCAAATATACATATAAAGGGATTCAGGCAAGGTCAAATTTTCATCTTTTTTTCTTTATGTGGGTTTGTGATAGTTCTATATACTGACATATGAATGTGCCAAACATTTCTTTACAAAGTCCAAGTTAATGATGGAGATATTGGAGGAACATAAGTTTCTGAGCCCTTATTTGCAAAGGTTTCTGAAACAATTCTTCCCGGATTTGTGTTATTCAGATTGTGAAATCTACGTAGAGTTTCCTCAGGGAGAAAAATTTTTTTTCAGACAATCTGTGGGTATATTGTCTAGAGTCTTCATCTATTTATAAGACTCATTCGGTATGCCCAATAGGTCGTACTAGATTCTTTAAAAAAAAGTTTCAAGATTTTAGCTATTCATTAAGTAATGAATTATATCCATAATTTAACTATGAGTGGTACAGAATTTTATTTTCAGATAATCTGAGAGATAGACTTTGGGTGCGTATACTCTCCGCACGTTTTTTCGGATCTAGATATGCATAGTGTGAATAGCAATTTTTTCGGTGCGAAACTTTCTTTCAGAGCAAAAACGTAGAAATTCAAAATTTGAAGAAGAAATTCGGCTTAAATCGACCCGTATACAACCTTGTCTTATGCTTGATTAGCGGATAAGTCCGCGCGGGAAAGAGGGCCACCTGAGTGAAGGATGGTTTTGATTGCCATTCACTTGAGTGTGACCCAAGAATGAAAGAATACAGAATTACGCCATCCCTATTTCGTGACGTCAGCATAGAAACAAAACAATTGACAGAAGAAGAAGAATTACCGAAAGCAAGTGGAAACAGGAAAAATGAGCATCTGCTTCATTATCACTCGTCCCTTCACAATTTAACGCGCAATACCGTATTTTTATTATTTTGTTTAACTCAGATAACCCGACTAACTTCTTTTTCTTCTTTATTGGCGTAGTAACCGCGCTAGTCGCTTCTTTTACAGACTAGGCAATGCAATTTAGAAATGCCAGGTGAAGCCAAATTTTTCCTCACTCACTCGGGCACCGTATTGAAAACTTTCACAGCCGGTGCGTTTGTGTTTATTCGCTGCACTATGTCCACGACTGCGTAAAGCTCATCATCGATCCATGGTCTACAATACTCGCCGTCGCTAATTCGCAAAGGTACATAAACCCTTCGCAGAATCTTTCTCTCGAACACTCCAAGGACCGTCGAATCAGGTGTTGTTATCGTCCATGTTTCTGCGTCGTACAATAAAACGGGCTTGATGTGAGGACTTATAGAGTGCGATTTTTGTTCGTCGAGAGAGGATTTTGCAACTTAATTGCATTTTTAGTCCGACGTAGAACTTGTTGGCAAAAGACATTCTTCGTCGGATTTCAAGACTGATGTTTTTATGTTATGAGAGGAGATACTTCGTTTTGCTTTTCTTTACTTTTAAACTCAGCTTCCTACTGCAAGAATTTTCTTTTACAACAATAAATTGGTTATCAAATTTAAAGTACTGTTAGCGTAGCAGAGGTGCCTGTAGTACATGGAGTAAAACGGGATTAAATTACAAATTAAAACATCCACTGATTGATTCACAAAGAAATAATTTTCTACATAAAAATGTGTTTATTTTCTGTGATTATTTCCTCTGATTTTTCAAAATTCGCGAAGAACAGATGTATTTTTGTATTCTCTACATTGTGAGAGTGACCAGAAGCTACACTTACTACCGGTTTCAATCGACTATTCTAATGTTTCAAGCGTGTCACATCATTTAACTGGACTAAAAGCAGTAAAATAAGATGATACTATAAAAGCATTTTTGTTTTTATTGGAAATTTTTCTATCAGTTATAATTTCTAATTCACTAGAGCCGCACTAATCCGAAAGGTGTAGATTACCATACAGAGTTCGTACAACTCCTCAGGCAAGCGATTATTTTGTTGTCCGTTTTTAGACACCCTATATTCCTGTATTAAAATCCGAAACGTCTTGATTACGTAACGAGATTTAGTTGTTGCGTAATAGTCAATAGGCATACATTTTAATTCCAAGTTTCAAGTTACACATTACGAAAAGTGATCAAGCCTAACTGACAGTTTATACTCGTATACCGTAACTATTCGCAGAACCGTTAAATTGTTGTTCGCGCCACTATAAGCGGTGTTGTCAGTGTTATAATTATTTCATTTGCATTTATACTTAGATAAATTTTACTTCTGCGGTTCCTTTTGATTTTTCCAATTTCCTCCCGTATTTTTAAGGGAATTAAATATTGGCCGCGGCGGATAAGTGCGCGACTACCATTCGGAAGTGCGTAGGTTCGAATCTCCGTACATGAAACACCAAAATAATAGAAACAGTTTTTTCTAGTAGCGGTCGCCGCTCGGCAGGCAATGGCAAAAATATCTGCCGTTCGGAGTCGGCCAAATTATAAAAAAGTTTTGTCTAATAGCAGCCCCTCCTCGTCAGGAGGAGTGTAGTTCTGATAAGAAAAGCTCCTTATTAAAAAACATCTACCGTTCAAAGGCGGCATCAAACTGTAGGTCTCTCTTTTTATGGAAAAATATAAATACGCGCAACAAATACTGGAGGTAGAACTCGGCCAAAGTCCCAATAAAGAGATTAACTCGCAACAGAGTCATCTGAAACAAAAAAATCGAAATGCATTTGTTAAAGGAAATGTTTCTCGAGGTATTCCTGGGATTTTGTTTTTTTTTCGATTTTTTGTTGTAATTCATTGGAAACAGTTGAGGAATTTACTTATCTCGACAGTAGAGTTGGCCTGGGCTGTGCCACGGATGTAGACATATGCTTACGAATCGAAAAAGCCATTGGGGCATTCGGGATGTTGTACTCTATATGGCGAAACAACAACCTGGGTTCCAGTTTAAAGGTTAGGCTCTTCAAGTCGAATGTGCTGTCCGTACTGCTGTACAGAATTTATAATTTGTGCTACTGAAAAATCACCACCGCTATAACCAGTCGCTTACAAGTTTTGTGTCAACCGCTGTCTAAGAATTATATTCCCAATTTTCTGGCTAAAAATAATGCAAACATGGCGTTGCTAGACATTCGGAATAAAAGACAGAAATGGAAGTGGATTGATCACACTGTACGCCAAGAAGACGGTAACATAGCGAAAAAGGTAATGGAATGGAACCCACTCACAGCTAGAGCGCCTGGCAGGCCAAGTGAAACCTGGATCGCAAGACGGCTTAACTCGGGCTAAACTGTAAGGTGAAGTCGTTATCCAGTAATAGGGCGAGATGGCGCGTGGGTATTGTTTAGGTAAGGTTGTTCAACAACACCTTGCGCTACAGCAGCAATATTCTCAACAGAACGTCCAGTTTTTAGTCTACCAATTCTTTGGCGGTTGCATATAATCCTTTTTCTATCCTTCAAAGAACAATTTTCTTGAAATTTTTTCACCAACCTTTGGATTATCGACTCATTCGGCTGGTTATTTCCACCAAAAAAAATCACGAATTGTGCAATATGTAGTTCTTAAAGATCGATCATAATGGGTTTAAAGAAATTTAACGAGTAAAATTGTACATCTGTCTACTTGATAAATTTCAAAGATGACACGAAAAAGGTACCGTCTAGAAACTATTCTCTACTGACATCTAGGTGTCACTTTTTAAAGACCCTTTATAAAACGTGAACGTGTTTTTTATACGATCTCGAAAATATTTATGTATCTAAATTAGGTGAGCTCAGTTTTGCGAGTTTCATTAAGTCGAAAGGTTTTATTAAGAGATACATGGATTTATTACTTTTGAATCACGTTTTTTCATATCTCATATCTATATCATACAGGGTTTGATTGAAAAGTAATGAGCCTTCCCGCGCGGAGCGTCTGCCAAGCGATCAACCGAATCGGCTGGTGGGGGAAAATGATCGTTGGACCTTCCACTTCCACTAGAAACCGGTCCCAGTTCGCTGGCAACAGCGGTGCAGTCAACATCGCTCCGCGCGTGAAAGCTGTTTTAAAAGTGTGTTAGGATTTTGCAGTGGCGTCCAAGGTGAAAACCATGCTGATCATCTTTTTCGACTCTCGAGGCATCGTCCACAAGGAGTTTGTACCTCCAGGAAGCACTGTAAACGCGGCATTTTACAAAAAAGTGCTCCTTCGGCTGAAAAACCGCGTCGCCCGGGTTCGGCCCGACCTCGTCAACAATTGGACCCTTTATCACGACAATGCGCCGGCGCACACCGTCTTCATCTGCCCCTCTGCATTGGCCAAGATGGGGGTTCCGGTGCTTCCCCACCCTCCCTACAGCCCAGACCTATCCCCATCCACACTTCTTTTTGTTCCCGCGCCTGAAAAGAAAGCTGAAGGAGAGGCGTTTCGACTCCATCGAGGCGATCCAAAAAACTGTGACAGGCGAATTGAACGCGATTCCGGCGGATGAGTTTCAAAAATGTATCCTGCAGTGGAAGGACCGCTACCAGCGGTGCATTGACGCTCAAGGGTCCTATTTTGAAGAATATTAGTTGTATAAGGTTTAATAAAACTGCTTAAAAAAATAAGGCTCATTACTGTTCAATCAAACCCTGTATAAAAACCCTGATTTTTTTTTTCTTTTTTGAAAATGACCGTAATATGACAAATGGACGTGGTTACTGACCGATTTCATGCTGAAGCACGGGCGGACATTTATAAATCGATTCCTCTCATCATTTGGAGTATTTTGGTATATACATTTACGCATGTCTCTATATATTTCGATTCCTTTATGTGAACGAAATTATAACAACCCTGGGCATTAGTGCGCGTTCACTTGTGGATAGTTCACTTTGCCATACGAAGCACCAAATCGCAAGAAAAAACGCAAGAAGTGCTCCATTGATATCACCTTGTATAAATAGGCTTTGGAATCAATTTTGACTGCTTCTGTTTAAAGTTGTGTATGGGTATGTGCATATATATGTATTGTCTGTCTTACTCAAGGCGACGCTGTTTCTTTTCTTAACCTTCTGGAAATTACCCCAAATGCCTGTTTATCCTATAAATTTGTGTCAACACATACACATATGCACATACATACATCCAAACAAAAGTACCTACGTTTGAATGCGTAAACACGTTTTTCTTCGCACCCTATCAACATTTTTGACGACACCATTGCCCGCATTCGGGCTCATTTACGCGACATATGTGTGTATGTATGTGAACAGAGTGAATAATATGTACGTTTTATAAATATTCATGTGTGTACATATGTAGTTATGTGTGAGTGTCAATGCAGCACTAACGTTGCGAACACACCTTCGCTGTTCGACCAATCAGCGTAGCGGCTATGCGCTCAAATCACGCAACTCAATCTTCTCAATTTTCGTTAATTCATCGGCCGATTTTACTCAAAATAATTGCATCGCATTAGATTGGGCAGCCTGTGTGAACAGGTGCAACAATTTACTTGTGACTTGTTGTGAAATAAATGTTTGTTTTTGTATTTTTTCGTTGCGGTTTGTTTACGCAGCATTCCATTGAATAGCCTTTAATTAATTATGGATAATTTGCTGGAAAATATTTTTAAATCTCTATGCATAACTTTCCGCGCAGCATTTTGCGAACCCGTTTATTGTTTATTTAAATGTAGAAATATTCTCGATAGTTGCTCGAAGTTTAATTAACATAAAAAGTTGCTTCAGCCATAAAACAATATAGGTACATAATTCAGTACGGTAAAATATATACTTTTTAAGCTACTTCCAGTTTTAGCTTTTTTACATATGTATATATTTATGAATAAATATGTGTGTGTATGTACGTATTACTAAGACACTCACTTTTTGTTAAGCTACGAAAATGTTATCAATCGTTGGCGCTTAACTTTTTTGTTTGAGATTTGCCTGTTCATAGCAGACCCCGTAGGGAAATGTTTAAATTTCGAACTTTACCGTTCATAAGCACTTACAATTATTTCTGGTTCGCATACAAAATTCAGGTTTTCATAAAATCAACTGTTAACACTGCTGTTCAACTCTCATTTATACGTTAACATCCGATGTAAAGTGCAAATTAAAGGATAAAAAATAAATAAATAATTGCCGCGTACACTTCTGTTAGGTGTTTAGCCGAGCTCCTATTTGTGGTGTGCGTCTTGATGTTGTTTCATAAATGGAGAGGCCTACAGTTTCAAGCCCATTCCGAACGGCAGATGATTTTTTATGAGGAGCTTTTTCAAGGCAGGAAAAACCTCTTTCTGTCATTTGGTGTTTCATATCCGGAGATTCGGACCTGTGCACTTCTGAAGGGTCGCGGACTACATGAATATTAAAAAGGTGGCGCCCATCTCGTACCGCTATTTCGCTCTCAGTGAATTTGGCAGAATCGCTGTGTGAGTGTGTGTTAAGAACACCACCGATCGTGACCGGATATTCCACCTAAGGGGAGCCTTATGAAGTTAGGGGTAGTTAAAATGTTCCAAAAATTGGATTTTTTTGCATTTTCTTAAGGATAATATCTTAAAAATGTTGTGTGAAAAATTGAAGTGAATCCGACAAATACTTTTCGAGTAATTTAACAATTAACAAAGGGAGCACGGGCGCTCCGGTTCGATAGTAAAACTTTAAATGCGTTTTTCTCAAAACTATGTTTTTTGAACTGGTGAACACTGAAACTTAAAAACCGCTTGATAGATTTCAATAAAATTGATACAGCTTTTGAAAAACATGAAAAACTCGGGCCTGATCGAAGGATTTTTTTTTCAAAAATTTATTTATTTTAAACAATTAATTGTCGGTTTTTTTTCGAAAATCTAATTTTAAAAACCAAAAGAAAGCACAAGGCACAAGATTATCTATTATAGAACTAATTTCTCTTGTCCGATTGATTTTAGATGAATCTCCAAGGACAAACACATCTCCACACAAACAGCGATAACTTTTACAATTATTAAATTTGTTTTTTAATTTTGCTAAAGTCAAGCCGAAACATGATATTTTAATGCTATGTTTTTAATTTTGTAAAATAAAGCAATTCACTAGCGAAAAAAAAAAAATATTGGTAATCATAATTTTTTAGGGCCTCTGACTACCCCTAACCCTTATGCCTGTTCTTATTACTAAGTACTGCCGTTCGCTTTCTTGCTTATTTATTGTTGCGTCACAGTTAGAATATCCTCTCATAGTTCTCGCAATTTTATAATCTATAGTTTTTGCAAGAATTGCGCATATGGTGGCGCCGTTATTCGGCTCCCAGTTAATTCGGCAATATTAGGTGTAACTGTACAGTTTTCCTTACTTTTTTTTTTGTTTTTGCTAAAAGGCAATGATTTCCTTTCTATTCCATTTTATATTTTCTGTTTGTGTACATAAACCTAACACAGTTTTTAATGGGTGATTAAAAATTTTCATCATTTTGATGCCCCACTCATCTACAATTTTCGTTATATCAAAGTAACGTTCCTTTTTCCACTTCAATCTGCGCAATCTTGTATTCTATGATTATTGACCTTTACTATACTCCGATTCTCATCTTTCGCTGATTAATGTGTTCGATCTAGACACAGTAAGGCTCGTAAACTAGGCACTATAGGAACACTATGGAACAAATTCACATTTGATGAAACCTCATTAGCGATCAACCGGAAATGTGTATCACTAGTAACTCATTAGTCAGATTTTCCCTGCCAGGCAACTAACGGCGCACACTGTACTAAGTCACCGCTAATGCGCGTGCGCTGAGCCGGGACCAGTTACCTAGTTTCATGTTTTTTACTCGCATTTACATACATATAAGCACATGGATATAGTCTCAGCAGATGTAACATTTTAGCAATAGAAAGCTTGTGTATGCAAATACAGGGCATATTTTCTGCTGATTAGCGAAATGCCATGTGGACGGCTCGTGCTACAGTGTTGTGTAATAACAAGGCACTAAAAATATACTAATGAGTGATAAATTCGATTGCATACTTACTAAACCGGCGAAACATCAATATTACTGTTTTTTGCGAAGAGAACATTTTTTTGCTTTGCAAAACCATAAAGTGAATGGTTTTTTTTTTTGTTTGTGCTAGGGTAAAATGGTGGCCCAGGGAGGAGGGCACACTTGGACGAAGAAATCAAATTCGTCCTTTGTAGTAGAAAATAAGGAGGAAACTAATAGGACAGACGAAGGACAGTCGAGAAGGGGGAATCTCTGGGGTTGTGTTAACCGCTTCATGCTGCTCATGAACTGCATGAGGTTGTTAATATTTAGGCTTGCTGTGTCACCAGACGTAGCAAAGAAATGACAGCCAGGATGCCTAAATCTCAGCCCTGCGAGAGAAGGTGCTGAAATAGTTTCATCTCATTTCTCATGCAAATAAATAATAAAATACAAATACATAATTGGCGCGTACACTTCTGTTAGGTCTTTGCTGGAGCTTTTAATTTTGCTAAAGTCAAGTCAAAATATGATGTATTAATGCTTGTGTTTTTATTTTTATAAAATAAAGCAATTGACTAGCAAACAAAATTATTGCAAATTATCATTTTTTCGGGCCTCTGACTACACCTAACCCCTAAATTTGACTGTTGAGCTGATGTAAGTAGATTTTTGTTTACACTATTTTTATTATCACTATTTTTCTTTCTATTATCTTCTTTGTTTATATTAAGCTAACCTAACGTTCGCTAACTGTTTTTACAAATCGTTTCCGTTTTTACTCTCTGTTTTTACTTCTCTTACCCACCTCATATAAAGGGTGGTTTAATTTCAAGGGCCAATGTTGAATGTGAACCACATCTAAACGTCAAGCCTTTTTCTGCATTTCATTTGCATTTTTCAATCTCAAATTAACTCAATTTGAACCATGGAAAGATACACAATCGAGCAACGCGTTAAAGTTATTCAGGCTTATTATGAAAACGGGCATTGAAATCAAAATGCATATCGCGCACTTCGTGATTTTTTCGGTCAATTTAATCGTCCAAATGTGCGTACAATCGGAGAAATTGTGCAAAAGCTTGAGCAAACCGGGTCTGTAGGAGATGTGAAAACACCAGTGCACGCTCGTACAGCTCGTACTGCAGAAAATAGTGTGGTTGAAGAGCCGTCCACTTCAACTCGTCGTCGTGCCCATCTATTGCACCTCTCACGCTCGTCGTTGATGAAAATTATGCATAAAAACTTGCATTTACACGCTTACATGGTGCAATTGAGTCAAGAACTAAAGCCTCTTGACCATTTCAAGCGTCGTCAACCAGAATTGCCGCATTTGGGCGAACGATAATCTAAGAGTGATTGCCGAAAAACCAATGCACCCACAAAGAGTGACTGTTTGGTGCGCTTTATGGGTCGGCGGCATCATTGGGCCGTATTTTTTCCAAAATGAATAGTGTTCACTATCGTGAGATGATAACGAACTTTTTACGGCCCGAATTGAAAGATATGAATGTGGACGATATGTGGTTTCAACAGAACGGTGCCACTTGTCACACAGCTAGCAATGGCTCTTTTTCGCGAAAAATTTGATGGCCGAATAATCTCACGTAGCGGCGATGTCAATTGGCTGCCAAGATCTTGTGATTTGACACCGTTGGACTTCTTTTTTTGGGGTTATTTGAAAGAAAAGGTATACGTCGATAAGTTAGCAACAATTCAAGAGCTAAAGGATGAGATAATTCGGCACATTAACGGCATAGAACCTCAATTATGCCCCAGCGTCATCGAAATTTGGAACCATTTGGCCGATATTTGTTCTATACGTAATTGAGCCATACCAATATTATCATAATAAAGAGAAATGACAATAATTAAAAAAAAAAAATCCTATTTTATTCAAAATCAACACCGTCCCTTGAAACTTAACCACCCTTTACATGCGTGTCACGTTTTAATAATGTAAATTCAATGCGACTCTTAAATTTCCCTAAAAAATAAAACCGAACCAGTTCGGCCATGTCTGTCTGCTTAGTTCGCATGTTGTGAGGTTTTGCCAGATTGTATTTACCTTTTTGATGGTTTCCCTGTCTATAAGTAATTTACAAGTGGCTATGGGCATGGTCCTTGTCCGGTTCGAGATCGAGCTTTGTACCGGTTCTTGCAAGTTCATCCGCCTTACAGTATCCTGCGATGTTCCTGTGGCCTGGTACCCAGATAAGGTGCACCTTGTAGCGCTTAGATACGTCATCTAGTAGTTTAGAACATTCTAGAACTGTTTTTGACGAGTGCGTTTTTGATTTTAGCGCTTTTATTGCTGCTTGACTGTCTGAGTAAATGAAGACTTCATTTGCGGATAATACTCTCGTTTTTATTTCTTTAAGTCCCTCTTTTATGGCAGTGACTTCCGCCTGAAATACACTGCAATGATCAGGTAAGGGAAATGATTGGCATACTCCGAGTTTGTCGGAGTAGACCCCTCCACCTACTTGGTTGTCCAGTTTTGAGCCATCTGTGTAGATGTTTAAGTCATTTATCTTAACAATGAGCCTGTTATCCCGTTCCTCTTTGGAAGGAAATACTGTGACAAAGGATTTATCGAAATTGATGTCCTTGGTCCTACAGAAATCCGTTGTGCTGGGAATGCAAGGGAATTGTTCTAAAATTGAGGAGTGCCCTCTTTGGTACGTTCTGAGTAGGCCGATTTCTCTTAGTCTGAGAGTTGCTTTGGCAGCTGTTTGCTTACCGTACTGCTCTATTGGTAAAATGTTAAGCATAATATTTAGTGCATCTGTGGGTGTGGTTCTGAGGGCCCCGCAGATGCAAAGACTGGCCATTCTTTGTACGTGTGCCATGGTTCTTTTGATGTACAATTTATCTAAAGCTGGCCACCATACTAATATGCCGTATGTTAGGATTGGTCTGACAATTGCCGTGTAAAGCCAGTATACGATAGATGGGGAGAGACCCCAACTTAGTCCTATCAGCTGTTTACAAGAGTATAGTGCTGTTATCGCCCTTTTTACTCTATCTTCGACATTTGCCTTCCAAGTTAGCTTTCGATCTAGTATTAGACCTAAGTAGCGGGCCTCATCACTAAATGACAGTGCCGTTCCACCTAGGGTCGGAGGAGCTATATTTGGAATTTTATGTTTCCTGGTAAATAGGATGAGTTCAGTTTTATTGGGGTTGACTCTTAGCCCATTTGCTTTTGACCAGTTTTCAACTATGTTTAGTAAATCTTGCATGACTTCTCTAAGTGTATTGGGGAATTTCCCTCTTACTACCATTGCAACATCGTCCGCATATGCTACGACGTGTTGTCCTCTCTCCTCTAGGCTCTTTAGCAATGAGTTTAGTGCCAGCACCCATAGGAGAGGGGACAGCACACCGCCTTGAGGTGTTCCTCTGCTAACTTTTTTCTTGATCTCTGAGACCCCTAGGGTTGCGATCACAAATCTGCTCAAGAGCTTGTTTTTGATGAACTCAACCAGAACGCCAGAGATCCCGAAATCCGTCAGTGCCTTTATTATGGTATCCGGTAGGATGTTGTTGAATGCGCCCTCGATACCTAGAAAGGCTACCAGTGTGAATTCTTTATTATACATTGACTTCTCGATTTCTGTGACAAGTGAGTTAAGTGCTGTTGATTTCCCTTTGATGCTTTCCATTTCAATTCAACCGGGCTATTCGGGTCATGTTCTTCGATTTCGATGTAACTCAAATATGTTGCTCTCTGGTCAAAATAATGAGACACGTATTTTTTTGTTCGCTCGAAAAAAAATTTTTTCAAGAGTTATCGGCAATTTTGTTTTTCGCCTCAAACTCGATTATTTTTAATTATATAAGAAAAAAATTTTTTTAAATGCCCATAACTTAGTCAAAAATGAACCGATTTTAATAATTCTGGGTTCAAAATGATCGTAATTACTGACACAAGCGACTTCATGTAGAAACAATTGCAAAAAAGTAGTTGAAAATTTTTTATTTAGCAAAAAAGAAAAAAAATTGAAATTTTTTCAAAATTCAATATTTCAAAAAGTGTATTTTTTTTTTTTTATAACTTTTTCCAAATCAAAAAATCATCTCAAACTTTAATTGAGCTGCATGCCTAGTAGCTAAAATGAGTTGTTTTTGAGTAATGAATTTTTGAGTAAACACCCTGTTTCGCATTTTTTGTTTTTCGCAAAATAAAAAATTTTCAACTACTTTTTGGCAACTATTTCTACATGAAATCGCTCGTGTAAGTAATTACGATTATTTTGAACCCAGAATCATTCAAATCGGCTTATTTTTGACTAAGTTATGAGCAATTAAAAAAAATTTTCTTATATAGATTCTTTCCATTTCAATTCAAAAGGGCTATTCGGGACATGTTCTTCGATTTCGATGTAACTCAAATATGTTGCTCTCTGGTCAAAATAATGAGACACGTATTTTTTTGTTCGCTCGAAAAAAAATTTTTTCAAGCTTTATCGGCAACTTTGTTTTTCGGCTCAAAATCGATTTTTTTTTTAATAATATAAGATTTTTGTTTTTTAAATGCTCATAACTTAGTCAAAAATCAACCGATTTTAATAATTTTGGGTTCAAAATGATCGTCATTACTTACACGAGCGATTTTATGTAGAAATAGTTGCCAAAAAGTAGTTGAAAATTTTTTATTTTGCGAAAAACAAAAAGTGCGAAACAGGGTGTTTACTCAAAAATTCATTACTCAAAAACAACTCATTTTAGCTACTAGGCATTCAGCTCAATTAAAGTTTGAGATGATTTTTTGATTTGGAAAAAGTTATAAAAAAAAAAAAAATACACTTTTTGAAATATTGAATTTTGAAAAAATTTCAATTTTTTTTCTTTTTTGCTAAATAAAAAATTTTCAACTACTTTTTTGCAATTGTTTCTACATGAAGTCGCTTGTGTCAGTAATTACGATCATTTTGAACCCAGAATTATTAAAATCGGTTCATTTTTGACTAAGTTATGGGCATTTAAAAAAATTTTTTTCTTATATAAATAAAAATAATCGAGTTTGAGGCGAAAAACAAAATTGCCGATAACTCTTGAAAAAAATTTTTTTCGGGCGAAAAAAAAAATACGTGTCTCATTATTTTGACCAGAGAGCAACATATTTAAGTTACATCGAAATCGAAGAACATGACCCGAATAGCCCGGTTGAATTGAAATGGAAAGCATCCTTTACAGTACGCATGCTGTGAGATGCTGAGCTATTAGGGCTGATGTTAGCCTTAATATGCTCTTCTAAAATTCTTTCTAATGTTTTTAGCAGAAAGGAGGATAGGCTAATTGGCCTGAAATCCTTAGGTGTTGTGTGTGAACTTTTTCCCGCTTTAGGGATAAAGACCACTTTTACCTCTTTCCATACTGATGGGACACTTTTCAGTTTCAGAGCAGCCTTAAATATGGCCGTCAGCCACTCCATGATGTAGTTGAGTGAATGTTGTATTTGGGCCGGGAATAATCCATCTGGGCCCGGTGATTTAAATGGTTTGAACGTGTTCACTGCCCAGGTTATCTTAGTTTCAGTGATTATTTCTTCAATGTCAGAGTTTGGTCTTTCTGTGACATTGTTGATTAACACGCTAGATGATTCGTTGCTGGGAAAGTGTGTGTCCACTAGCAACTTCAGAGTTTCGTCACTCGAAGTAGTCCAACTCCTGTCCGGTTTTTGGAGGCATCCGGTGGTATAGTGTTTTTTTGAAAGGATTTTACGCAGTCTGGAAGCCTCTGTGGTTCCTTCGATTTCCCCACAGATGATACTAAGAAATAATTATTTACAATATTTATTAAAAAAAAATCTTAAATTGCAATTTCTCAAACTGCTCTGAAATATCAAAACAATTAATGTAATTTCGAACGTATTAGTGCAAACTAGAATTGCATCCATAACATCGACAAGAGAACGAGAAATGTGGAAAACTCCCTCGTCCCACTCCATCCAGGTTGAACGTTTCTTCTTGCTTGCTAGCTGAAATTGGTAAAACACATTTTTCAACTTAAAAAGAAAACGAAAGTGCTATAAAATACTTACGGCTGTTGTGCGTATCATATAGTTTCAGAATTTTAATGCTGCAATTATTGTTTTCAGTCTTAACCACAAATTGAATGTTCTTTTTGTCTTTTTTTTAATATGTATAGCTACCACCTTATATAAATTCGCCTTGAAAACATTTCTTCATTTTAGATGCAATTTTCCTTACCTGTAATTGATCTCTATTAAAGGGGGACTTAATATCTGCGTTCTCAGAAGAAAAAAATTCATGTAAACTCGTTGTGAAATTCATTATACAGTAGTACATTTTGTAATTTTTAATCGATCTTATTAATTTTCTACGGAAATTACTTGAAAGTGTCGTTTTAATTGATTTTATTGAATCAAGCGCTTGCACTATTTTCCACATAACGACACTTCATTGAAGATTGAAATTATTTCCAACATCTTAATGGAATGCAGAAAGATTGAAATTATCGTCTTTATTTCTTTCAATGGGCTTGAGTATAAAAAAACAAAAAACAATCTTTCATCGATTTAGATTTTATGCATAATTGACCTCTATTGGAAGATAACTTGATGATAATGGGTCTGTTTAAGAAGCAAACAATTTGTCACAATTGTTACAAATTATCAAGTTCATGTACGCAGAAAACTTGCAAAGTAGGGGAAAGTGAGAGAGCAAAATGGCATTTCATTTTGAGGGGAAGTTGCACGTTTCTACTGCCTACATTTGTACGTGTGGGAATTTGCAAGTAAGAAAAGCAGCCGATCGTAAAGCACAAATAAACACGAATTCAAATTTGCGAATAGAGTCAAAGCTCTAAATTTAAATGGAAATTGTGATTAAAATGGAAAACGTAAGCAAATATATTTCAATAAAATTTTTAAAGTTTATTTGAACTCTTATATTAAATTAGAAATTGGCAAATGATGTATAGTTGGGTACTTCTGAATCGCAGCCTCCAGTCACCGTTGCTGCAGTTTTCGAAATACAAATCGAAAACATTGAATCTTTCTTTTGTGTTTTATGCTTTTTTGTTTAAGGAGGTTAAAACCAAAATGTCAGAAACATCATCAAAGGTGCCGTCGCACCCGTCGTATTTGGGGGATGCTCCCACTAACCCTATAACAACCCTCCTTGTCGGCTGAATTCCACCCTGGGACCATGGTAACATTTCGCCTCAGCTCAGGCGTTTGTGATTTGTCGTCAGTTCGTAGGCAGTCCACCTCCAGTCTACTTTGCCAAACATGGCCAAGGCTAAATCTACGTATGTCCAAGAATATTATAAAATTGAGTAGACTTCAAATTAGGATCTTAGTAGGGGCCCTCAGAGGGCATTGTCCATAGGAAATCATGCAAGGAGATTAGGCGTTTACATGCATGATTTCTGTCGTAGCTGTAGGAATGAGGAGGAGGAGTTGGAAACAATTCAACACCTTTTCTTGCACATGCCCGGCTCTGGCCAGAAGCAGGAACCGATATTTAAGATCCTACTTCTTAATGAATATACATAATCTATACACTTGAGGTATCAGCAACCTTTCACGCTTTGTCAAAAGGCCAGGCTGGTTCATTATGGAAAGGGAAATGTAGCCCAGCCCCGTGCGTAAGCAATGGAGCAATTCAGAATGCATTCAGGGAGGTTTGACGGATATTTTCTTTACCGATGGGTCCAAGAATGAAATAGGATCTGGAGCTGAATGGTACTTTAACGATTGTAATAAGTATAACTATGCGATGGAGGAAATGGCACTTGTTTTCCAAACGGAAGTTTTTGGCATCCTAAAAGTAGCCGAATGGATAATCGAGAGGAGATGGAGCGGGAAGCAGATTGGAGTTTTCAGTGACAGTCAGGCTGCACTGAAGGCCCTGGAGAACGCGAAGCAAACCTCAAAGATTGTTTAAGAATGTGAGAAGAAGCTTAATTCTGTCGCAAGACAAAACAGGCTTGTACTTATATGGGTTCCAGGACACTCCGGTGTTCAAGGAAATGATCAGCGGTTCCACCACAAGAGCCAGAGCCAAAATTCGGAATCAGTTCCGCAGGAATCATGAATTGGATCAGCGATTATGTAGGCAATCTACATAAAGAGCGATGGTCCAGTCTAGAACGCTGCATAACTGCAAAGTGTTTTGTGACAAGTCCGAACAGAAAACTGTCAAAGTTTCCACTAAAACTTGGGAGGAAAGACGTTCGGTTGATGTTCGGTATTATTAAAGGACACAACCCATGGGGTCAGCATTTGACCACCATTATAATCATTGAGGACTCCATGTGCCTGTCGTACTTGGAGGAGGCGGAGCACTTTCTCTTTGCTATAGAAAGGCTACGAGTTTTGGGTTCCGCTATCGTGAGATGAGTAATATTCGTTCTCTAAAACTAGAGGATATTTACAGATTTGCGAAAGAATCTGGAAAATTCTCACAGAACTAACTATCTCTATCTCTGTCTCTATTCTTTCCTATCTCTTTCTCTGATACTTTTCTCCTTCCTTCCTTGACTATCTACCCTCTTTCCAGAGCTCTAAATACAATGGGCTTTTTAGCCTGAGTGTTTTAGGAGCCACCAAATCCCCTGGTGCTCCTTGGCTCGACCTTTTCAAATTTCAATTTCAGCCCAGCTCCTGCGGCTCACAACGGACCCATTTCGTGGTCTAAGTGGCATCGCCGTCTCTAGGTGTGATGCGACTGCCAAACCTAACCTAACCTCTTTGAGAGACAATTCTCGAAAACTAAATTACCGGCAAGTTACTGGATAATTTTCGCATGAATAGACCTTATGCATCTTCACTATCCAAGGCGAATCTATCAATTGAAATGAGCATAAAATACATTACTCGGAAAAAGATCTTGAGCACAATTCAAAAGTGTAGAGTTTTTAATTTAAGATAAAGATTTGTCTTCACATTTAAATTTTGAATAGTTCTGATACTTCTGGCTATGGCTATTTGCGAACATCGTTTTGATTACTTTGCCGATTTCGCCCATTGGGCGATACTAGTTTCTTTTAGGGTGCCAATAACAGTATACTCGTATGCATATGTATATTCATATAAAATAAACCACATTTGAATGATTTGAATAAATTAATATGCCGATATGAGATAACAGGTTTTTCGATGCTGTTAGATCCGAATGGTTTTTGCGCATTAACGTTTGTTTTTTGCACGCATAAACAGGCAAGTAATGAAATACATATACATACATACATACGTTTGTACATATATGTATGTGTGTGTGTGTGTGTATTTTTTTTATAAAATCATTATAGAAGAAAACTAGCAGGGCCTCTTTTCCTTTTTAGTGAATTTGCATTGCTTTTACATAAGTTAAAGGGTGCGGTAAGATCGAATCGTTTAATTAAAATGATCCATTTAATTCTTTTAAATGTATGCGGTTGACACATTGTGTGCATTTAAATAAATTGCTTTCTATAATTGAGTTGTGTAAAACTAATTAAAATATCAAGCAATTATATTCACCTGCATTTCATTGTTTACATTTCTATTAAAGGCGATCCAACAACGTTCGGCAACCTACGCGCCGACGACGAAACCATAAAGGCCGTGCAGAAAGCCATTGGAAGCGGTAAGTATAACGGCTACGCACACTCACAGGGTCACGAAGAAGCACGTCGTGCTATCGCCAAATACAGCGCCCATCAGAGTGTTGACGAGATACATCCCGATAATATTTTAATATGCAGCGGCTGCTCATCGGCATTGGAATATTGCATACTCGTGCTTTGCGATAGTGGACAAAACCTGCTCGTACCGCGTCCCGGCTTCTGTCTATACAAAACGCTGGCCGACGGGCTGGATATAGAAATACGTTACTACGATTTGTTGCCGGAACGTCGGTGGGAAGCCGATTTGCGTCAGCTAGAAAGTTTAATTGATGACAAGACAGCAGCGCTGCTAATCAACAATCCAAGTAATCCATGTGGTAGTGTATTCAGTCAAAAGCATTTGGAAGATTTACTGGGCATATGCGAACGACACTATTTGCCCGTAATAGCGGATGAGGTGAGTGTGGCATTGAAATCTTTTAATTGTACATAAATTGTAATACACCCATCTTACAGATTTACGAGCATTTGGTGTTTCCGGGCTCGAAATTTATTGCTATTAGTAGTTTGTCTACGAATGTACCGGTGCTCACATGCAGCGGCACCACAAAGCGCTTCCTAGTGCCCGGCTGGCGTACAGGCTGGATAATCGTACACGATCGTGAAGGCCGTTTGAGTGATGCCATCTCAGGCTTGAGGAATATGTGTGGCCGCATTTTAGGTTCCAATACAATCGTACAAGGAGCTTTGCCGCATATTCTGGAGAAGACACCAAAGAGTTTCTTTGATGGTGTGATCAATATCATCCACGTAAGTTAAACAAGTTGCGATGAAATTAAAATGAAATATTGCTTAAGCGAGATTGATAGAATGCAGGATTGCAGAGGCGTAACTGTCGTGATGTGTGCCCATGACGTATGCTCAGTTGAGCTGCGTAATATAATCAAGGTGCTTTTACTTAAGGTGGTGTTAGTAAATCAGCCGAGTTGTTTTTTTTTCTTTCGTAGAGTCCATGTGGCTGTCAGCTCAGAACGAAACAAGGCGAATTCATTATTTGTTTGCTAGTACCCCAATACTTTACTTTGACAATTAAACGTACAGAACATTGTTGTTGGTCTAGTGCCACCACATTTAATGAATGCGCCTTAAATATGACAGAGAATAGAATGTCAAAGTAGCGAAAATTTCTAAACAAAAATTAAAAGTAAGATTAGGTTAATATAAGTGGTTGGGGGTAGTCAGAGGTCCGAAAAAATGATGATTTTTAATAATTTTTTTTGCTAGTCAATTGCTTTATTTTACAAAAATAAAAGCATAGCATTAATACATCAATTTTCGACTTGACTTTAGCAAAATTTCAACAAAAAAAAGTTAATAATTGTAAAACTTATCGCTATCTGCGTGGAGCCCGTTTCTCAGAAATCCCTTGCGGTGATCCTCACAAGTCCTTGGAGATTCATCTAAGATCAGTCGGACAAGAGAAATTAGTTTTATTAATAAATAATCTTGTGCCTGATCGAAGTTTTTTTTTCAAAATTAAAAATATGGCGGCCTCAGGAAATATATTTCAGATTTTGGAGAAAAAACCGACAATTAATTGTTTAAAAAAAGCGAAATTTTGATAGAAAAAAATTCTTAGATCAGGCACGAGTTCTTTATGTTTTTCAAAGGCAGTATAAATTTTGTTGAAATGTACCAAGCGGTTTTTAAGTTGCAGTGATCACCAATTCAAAAAACACATAAGTTCTCGCTGTTTGTCAATAGATGCCGCCCGCAGTGTGTGCTAGTCGATTCTAACATAACCTAAAGGTCATAAACCAAGCTTAGACACATGGTAAACAAAATGCTTCGACACATTAGTGATTTTGTTTTAGCATCACCTTATTTTCGTTTAGTGAAAATATCTGATTTTGTGCCGAATAATCGTCATTTGCGGGAAAAGTTGATTTTCCTCTTTCATTCGAAAAAAAAAACGGCGGCTGAAACGCATCGAGAGCTACAAGAAGTTTATGGAGATGCTGCTTTAAGTGAAACAACGTGCCGAGATTGGTTCCGTCCCTTCAAAGACGGTGATTTTAATGTTGACGACCGTCCGCGTGAAGGAAGGCCAAAAACCTTCGTAGACGCTGAATTGGAGGCATTGCTCAATGAGGATCCGTGTCAAACGCAAGAAGAGCTTGCTTCAGTATTAGGAGTTACCCGTCAATCCATTTCCAAGCGATTGCATGCTTTGGGATTGATTCAGAAACAGGGAACTTGGATTCCTTATAAGTTAAAACCAAGGGATGTTGAACGTCGTTTTTCGCCTGTGAAGAACTGCTCCAGCGGCAAAAAAGGAAAGGATCTCTGCATCGTATCGTGACGGGTGATGAAAAATGGAATCATTACAGCAATCCAAAGAAAAGAAAGTCATGGGGACTGCCCGGTCATGCCTCTACGTCGTCGTCTTGGCCGAATATTCACGCTGCGAAGGTTATGCATGTATTTGGTGGGACCGAGTTGATGTTATTTATTATGAATTGTTAAAACCAAGCTAAACCATCACTGGGAATCGGTATCGACTTCAATTGATGCGATTGAGCCGAGCCCTGCGCGAGAAGCAGCCGCAATACGCGGAAAGGCATGAAAAAGTGATTCTACAGCATGGCAATGCTCGGCCTCACGTGGCCAACCCCGTTAAAACCTCTCCGAAACACTGAAATGGGAAATCCTATCCCACCCGCCATATTCTCCAGATATTGCGCCGTCCGATTATCATCTGTTCCGATCGATGGCACATGATCTAGCTCACCAGCAGTTCCATTTATATGAAGACATCAAAAAATGGTTTGATCCGTGGATAGCCTCAAAAGATGTTTTTTTTTTTTTTTTTTTTATCGCGACAGTATACGAAATCTAGTGATGGGCAATACTTTCAATGATTCACTTGTAACCATTTTTTCAGAATAAAGTTGTATTTTCATCAAAAAAACAGCGAGAACTTAGTTGCGCACCTAATAGTTTTGAAAAAAAACGCATTTTAAAATTTTGCTACTTGCTTTCGAATGGTCCGGAGCGGCCGAGCGCCCTTTGTTAATTGTTGAATAACTCGAAAAGTATTTGTCGGATTCACTTGAAATTTTCCCACAATATTTTTAAGATACTATACTTAAAAAAATTCAAAAAAAATCCAATTTTTTAAAATTCTAACTACACCTAACCCCATAAACAAAAAGAAAAAATTGTTTGTAAACAAAAATCTGCAATTGTGTCAGCTCAACGGTTGATTCAAGGCGGATTTATTACAGATCATCAAGGCGAATTGAGTACCTAAGGTGACGCCACTAAAAAACTGTTACTTTGTTTTTCGCGATTTTGACAAGTGACGTCAGCTCCCTTCGCAATAAAAAACAAACAAAAGTAGGAGAAATTACATTTTTGTAAAAATTCAGCGAATGGCTTGGAAGTATTCTGATTTGTGAGTTTTAAACAAATCAAACTAATAAAAACGAAGTGCCGTGTGTTTAATTATGAAAGCACAAATTAATATAAAGCCTCTAAATTCAGTTTGTTGCGTTTTTATGCGGAAGGCGCAATCGTGTATTCTATCATTCTTGATATCATTCTTGACAGGCGATGGTATCCGTCCAGTTGATTTTTTTACCGTAGACATGTATAACGTCAAAATCATTTGTTTTGTTTACATCTGTGTGTTTACTTTGCCATTTGTGTACATTGAGAATGTATAGTTGATGACTCAAAGTGAAATATTACAACAACAAAAACATGAAATTGTATTGGGCTTGAAAAAGTGGAGTGGTGTAAAGGACTTTTTTTTGGCGTTCCTGTAGGAAAATTGCGAAGAGAAGAGCATGCTGATTTTGATGTGATGGAATTCAAAAAGCAAAAATAAAATACACGTATGTTTTTACTTATATACAGATGCATCACCCGTAATAAATTCGCCTTAGGCTGATTCTTCTCAAATTCACTCGCAGCCGAATTGCGATACTGCGATATGCGTACTTTCTGTATTCTTTTATATCCTACACAGACCGTGGGGTTAATCGGGATTTACGGCATAATTTGGAATTATCTCAGGAATAAAGTGCAGCTAATATGGATTGACAACTAGACTTACATGATGACTTTCCACCCTGGGTTTTTTGCACATTCCCTTTTAAAGAAGTCTGCCGGTACACTAGACAGAGTTAGTTTACTGGGGCGGCAGTCCTTGGTCGGAAAAAAGCCGAGTCATTCCAGTAAGGTAGAACTGGCTACCATGGAATGTTTAAAGAAGTCTTCGAAAATCTTCGTACATTTACCCGATGACTTCTTGTTTGTGGTTTTCCTTGCGCATTTTTGACGTTCAAGCAGACAATTTTCTCTGGTCATGCGTTCATTAAGCGCGAGCCCAAAGTGCGATTAAATAAAAATTCAAAAATATGAATGTGCTGAAAGCGATATGTCAAAAAAACCCACCCAGGTTGCAAGGTCATCGTGTAAATTGGCGCTTAATTCTCATAATTTAAGCAGATTAGGAAAATTTCCAATGGCAATATTGGCGAAAAATGACAGTTGATTTCTGTTGACAATGAAAAATTACGCAACTTTTAGAGACAAGAACAAGAAAGACATTATATGGAGTTTCCAATAACAGGTGCTATTTTGAATAGGATTTCGCTATCAAGAGATGATTACCGATTTTCTATGGCCGGAATCGGATGGTATTGATCTGGATTCCACAAGACGGCGCTACGTGCCACACAAGCAACGAAACCATTGATCTTTCACGGAAAAATTTTCCGGACTGTGTTGCCTCTCGAAGTGGTGATCACAATTGGCCACCGAGATCTTGTGATTTAACACCTTGTGACCTTTGTTTTTGGGGCCACGTGAAAGAGGAGGTCTACGCCAACAGCCCAAGGTCGATTCAAGACCTCAAAGATGGAATTCGTGAGGCTATCGAGGACATAGGGCAGCCACTTTGCAATTCGGTTATGGAAAATTTCATGAAAAGGATATTGTCCTGTAAGCGTGGTCGTGGTGGTTATTTGACAGATATTATTTTTCACTATTAACGGCATATATGTATATATATATAATTGGCGCGTACACCCTTTTTTGGTGTCTGGCCGAGCTCCTCTTCCTATTTGTGGTGTGCGTCTTGATGTTGTTCCACAAAATGGAGGGACCTACAGTTTCAAGTTGACTCCGAACGGCAGATATTTTTTATGAGGAGCTTTTTCATGGCAGAAATACACTCGAAGGTTTGCCATTGCCTGCCGAGGGGCGACCGCTATTAGAAAAATGTGTTTCTTAATTTTGGTGTTTCACCGAGATTCGAGCCAACGTTTTCTCGATGAATTCCGAATGGTAATCACGCACCAACCCATTCGGCTACGGCGGCCGCCTTAACGGCATACCTTCCTCTTTATAATGAAATAAACATCCGATTCTTTATATTAAAAAATAGCATTTTTTCTTGAATATCAAAGTAACACCTCTTACTGGAAAACCCTTTTTTTGATATTTCAAAGCAGTTTGAGAAATTGCAATTTAAGATTTTTTAAATAAATAAATAATTTTTCTTAGTATCAGGACCGTATTTGTTGCCTGCGGCCCATCTTTTACTGACAAATCTTTCACTAATCCGCGAAACAACCGTCTGTCACATTACAATTTTATTCAGAATTAACTGCGCCGGTAATCCGGATTAACGCCGCCCTGTTCTAGGCTATTTTACTCTCTTTACCACATTACTTAAGTGATCAACTCCCTCTTTCTCTCTCTCACACTCTCTTTCTTTTTCTCTATTTGTAGGCTAACGCACGCTTGGCGTTTTCCATCTTAAAGGAAGTGCCCGGTCTTAATCCAACAATGCCCGAAGGCGCCATGTACATGATGGTTGGCATAGATGTCGAACATTTCCCCACATTCAAGTCGGATACCCACTTCGTAGAGGAATTGGTGAATGAGCAAAGCGTCTTTTGTCTGCCTGGCTCTTGCTTTGATTATCCGAATTTCGTGCGCATAGTTTTGACAGTTCCGGGACACATGATGCAGGAGGCGTGTACGCGTATGGCAGAATTTTGTAAGGCCAATTATAAGAATGACAATGGCATCATTGAAAATGGACTTTTGGACTGAAGCTGTAGTAGGCGTGGCATGTGAGACGAGTACGTGAACTGACATGACACACATACAAATATAAAGTACATAAATACATATACATACATA
Source organism: Anastrepha fraterculus (assembly GCA_037575425.1). Classification (NCBI taxonomy): domain Eukaryota; kingdom Metazoa; phylum Arthropoda; class Insecta; order Diptera; family Tephritidae; genus Anastrepha; species Anastrepha fraterculus. The sequence continues at coordinate 757,288 of JAYXIM010005294.1, forward strand.
CATACACATGCAATACAAAATCAGGGATTGTAAAAAGTGCAGTGCACAAAACTTGTAAGCCTTTGTGAAGACAAAAAAAAGCAAAAGATAAAACAGAAGTGCATTTGTAGTGAGTAGAGATTTTAGAGTTATATTGATTAGAAATATATATCGGTGTATATGTATAACTAAATAGATTTTTAATAATCAACGAGTACTTTGTTGTTACAAGCATAATACAATTATTGGCCTGATTATTGAATAAATGCCACTACTATTTTGCATTATTATTCAACATTTTAATCAATCAGTGACACAACACAGTAAAGTAGGCTTAAGGTTCAAGTTGAATGCAAATTTGGATTTACAATAAATGTTTACTTAGCAAAACAACTCTTTATGAATAAACATCGAGGTATGCAAATTGTGGGATAATCGCTCGTTAAGGTAACAAAGTTGACACGTACATACATATAACGGATGTTGCGCACAACCTAACGTGGCAGGAAAGTTATGTACATGAGTACAGATGTAGGCGAATGCTAAACGTTCCATAAATATCGCGATACTGAGAAAAATTAAAGAAAACATCGATGCTGATGGATTACACGCCGCGCGCGATTTAACACATGGGCTGAAAAATCCCGGGCCTAACACATACAGTCTGTGTCAGAAGAAAAGAACCGGATTTTTTCTTGTAACTTCAAGATATATTTCGTTCTGCTTTTTGCTGAGTAATGTTGCTGTTGTTGTTGTTGTCGAAGTGGTTGAGTATTTTCACTGAAATAATCCTAATTAGTGACCAGCACCGTTTTGCTACCACTGTCCTCGTGTGATGATGTTTTTTGTTCTAAGTCAAATCCATGTAGTGAGGTCCAAGTATAGCAGCAAATTCTTTATCTCGATGTCTGAGATCTCTTTAATTTTCTGCAAGAAAGGCTTACCGAAGGAGCGGAGTCGTGCCCTAGCTAGCCCTGGACATTCACATAAGTAGTGGAAAAGACTTTCCTTCACCCCTTCCGCTTGACAGCTTCTGCAGATAGTATTGAAGGGAAGATTGAGTCTAGCTGCATGATCCCCTACTCTCCCATCGCCTATAAGGGTTGCAGTGATGCGTGAAATGTTTGGCCGAGAACATTCTAACACATCATTTGTCCTTTGGATTTTGTACGCCGATCATGTGTTTTATGTTGTAATAATTGCTATTGTTGTAGTTAATTGCTTCCATCTTCTTTCGGCTAAAGCATGATTGTGCGAAGCAATGGATGCTTTTAATGTGTTAAGTGAGGTGGAGACTGCCACCGCCTCTGCTATTTCTAGTGTCGAAGCTTTTCTTGTTAGCTCATCCGTTATCTCATTACCCCGTATGTTCATATGACCGGGAACCCATATCAGAGTAATTTCAAGCCGATGACTAAGTAATTCTGGTGCCTCTCTACACTGTAAGACTAGCTTGGATGAGATGAAGTTGTAGTCTAAGGCCTTGATAGCTGCTTGACTGTCTGAAAAGATGGTTACTCTTGCACCAACTTCCTTGTAGAGTTTTAGTGATTTGCATGCTTCTCTGATCGCTAAAAGTTCTGCCTGGAACACGCTGGCATAGTCAGGAAGTCTAATTGACTGAGATAGGTTGAGTAGCTCCGAATGGAAGCCAGCTCCCACACCACAGTTCATCTTCGAACTGTCAGTGTATATTTCAGTGTCGTATCTTCCAATCCACTTCCCTTTGTTCCATTCGGCTCTCGGTGGAAAACGTACCGTAAAGGGTTTCTTGAAGTTAAGGTCGGGGACTGTGTAGTCTGATCTGTTTTTGAGCAGCGGTGGTCCCTGCAGGAGGATCTTGCTGTGACCGTACGATCTTGTTGTCCAGCTTCCTATGTCTCTGGGTCTCGCCGCGCTGCAGGCGACAATTGTTTTTATATGTAAATCTAATGGTAGCAGATGAGTTAGTATATTGAGCGCTTCAGTAGAACTGGTGCGAAGCGCTCCTGTAGTTAAGATACACGCTGTTCTTTGTATCTTGTTCAGCTTGATTTGGTTATCTTTATTTTCTGTTGCGGGTCACCCAACTAGTGCCGCATATGTTAGTATTGACCTTACAATGGCTGTGTAGGTCCAATTGGATAGTTTTGGTTGGAAATTGTTTACCCAACATTCTCTTACTGCGTAACAGTCCCACTCAAGGGCAGATGGACAAAACTGATGTTACCTGTCATGTTCGATCAACTGTTGCTGTTCCTCCTGTCTCTAAGCAGAGGGGACTGTAGCAGGCTGGTTGGACTGATGCTTTACTTTTTGTGCATCTGCCAAGCCTTCGCTCGAATCAGGCCTGAGGTCTGTGGCACTGATGTGTTAAGAAGCGACCACCTTTGTTCCTTGAAACCACAAGATCTACTCAGATTTCTTCAGAGGTTTAGTAGATTTAAAAGAAATTACAAAGGGAATCCGAGTGCAGTACAATGGACTTAATTGTATGTGAGTGCTGTACTTGTTAGTCTGTCCAGACAAAAAAAAACATTCATACTGTCACACACGTAAGTGGCTGTCAAACTCACACCCTATGTGTAAAAAAAAAAATAAGAAGACTGTTTTTACTTGTAATTTTGTACAATGGGTATGAAGAAAAATCATGGAATACAGTGCTGCTGCTGCGTGTATACATATGTACATACAGTTAGTCACTTAAGTAAGTATACACTAGATATATCTGCATGACATCCGCTATTGATTCTTTGAAATAACATAAATTAAAATAAAATGGTATTTTATTCACATGAAAGAAACATAAAAATCTAATATTTAGAAATAGAAATATTTAGAAAATTTAAAAATATAACAAAATTGTAGCAAATTAAACAAATTTTTATAAAAATTGATATCAAAAGAGTAAGTACTATATACAATAAAATATATGATAAACTTATTATGTGAAAAACAGTCTTAAAACAAAATCTTAAAATTTGGTTGGACTACGATTGCACAATCATATAGCACTTTATTTTAAATAATTCTTTTAAATTACCATTGCGGCCCAAAATGTTTTCCATAAACACCACTTTGCACGCCCCGTTTCCTGCATCCCCAAACCGACAGCATGTAATTTCAGATTTCTTCAAATAAATAATTATTTCTTAGCGACTTCTCAGTAGTAGTACCCGTATTTTTGTGTGCGGCCCATCTTTTACTGTCAAAACTATCTAATAAACATATCAGATGATTAACGCCGCCATCTGTCTAGGCTATTATATATATAATTGGCGCGTACACTTCTGTTAGGTGTTTGGCCGAGCTCCTCCTCCTATTTGTGGTGTGCGTCTTGATGTTGTTCCACAAATGGAGGGACCTACAGTTTCAAGCCGACTCCGAACGGCAGATATTTTTTATGAGGAGCTTTTTCATGGCGGAAATACACTCGGAGGTTTGCCATTGCCTGCCGAGGGGCGACCGCTATTAGAAAAATGTTTTTATTAATTTTGCTTTCACCGAGATTCGAACCAACGACCTCTCTGTGAATTCCGAATGGTAATCACGCACCAACCCATTCGGCTACGGCGGCCGTCTAGGCTATTACTTGCATTCAAATTTGTAATTTGAAAATTGGAATTTTATAATGAATTTAAAGTCAAAAGTTATAATGAACATTTTAAAATAATTTCAACACGACAAATAAATTGTTTCTTTTTTTATTCTATTTTGCCTTCACAAATAAATCCCCTCATTGTTTTCCACATTGGCGTCACATTTTAATGTGCAAAATGTTGTTGTTACCTAGTGCCACCGCCTTTAATGAAATCGCCTTGATTTTAACCAAGGAAGATATCGATCTTAACCTGAAATCTGTGTTTTAAAAGCGCTTTTTTTAACATAACCTATAAAAGGTGTAGATGTGAGGTGGTAAATACAAGAGACAGTTTTTCCTAGCACTTTTTAAGTACATTTTTAGCTTACCAATTTAACTGCCTTCTTTGTCTTCCGCTAACGTGCCAATTCCAACGTACCGCTGCGCTGCCAATCGCTGCTCAATCAGTTGTTTTATTTGACAGCTAAGCCATAACCTCTAAAATCTTGTAAACAAAAACACTTCAAAGTGCGAATAGCAAATAAGATGCGGCATTTGCTTAAAGGTTTTAAAACCATTCCATGTTTACAAAAATGTCTGCTACAGCAATATCGACTGGCGCACAGCACACAAAAACCAACACATGAAGTGTTTGGTTCACAATATTGCATAAAATTGGTGGAGTGAGTATTCGCATTGAACTTGGCTCGGAAGAAGGCCTGCTCGTATGTTATATAAAACGAAAATTGTATTCATATAGCCTTTTTTGGCAGGAAAAATGATTACGAAAATTATTTGTGCACGCTGCTTTTGAACGGCAATCAACGGCGCAATGCGTTTGCGTTGCGGGCATTCAATGTTGAGGTGGCCAATTGTGGATCCAATGTAAGTGATTTATCATGGATTGGCAATGTGATGCCTACCTACGCTAATCTCTTTGCATGCTTGCAGGTGTCGGAAGAGCATATTACAAAATTGAAATTGAAGTTTTGGTATGATTCCATTGATAAATGCTTTGCGAAAGAGGGTTCCTATGTGGCCGATCATCCGGTTTTAAGCGAATTGAAAAACGTGTGTACTCTATCTACACTTTTAGGTACGATGTTATACTGAATTTCAAATAACGCTTTCTTTCTTATTTCTGTGCAGACAGTTGACTCAAACAAGCTAAGCAAAATCTACTTGAAGCGCCTGGTGACGGCGCGTGATCGACCAATCAACCAGCCATTCCTTACAGTAAAACAATTAGAAGAGTACGCCGATCAGGTCTTCTCATCACTTTTCCATCTTTTAGTTGAATTAAATGGTGTTAAGGATATTCAAGTCGACCATGCAGTCTCGCATCTGGGCAAAGCGCAAGGTATTGCAACGCTGCTTAGAGCCATACCCTATAAGGGCCGCAGTCAAGCGTTGAATATACCGCAGGAAGTGCTGATAAAACATGGCGTTAGTCAGGAACGCATAGTGAGAGACAAGGCTGAAGATAAAGGTGTAGAGGAGTGTATTTTCGAAATGGCATCAGTAGCTCATCAACACCTGGAAAAGGTAATTTCTTAATAACCCACACAGATTGCGTTTAAAGCCAAGGGTTTTTAAAAGGCGGGTTAAAAGGCTTTAATAGCATAAAACGCTTACAAAAAGTGTTTGTGTAATACTGCTGAAGTAACTGTATATCTTTTTATAGGCTCGCAATCTCATGGATAAAGTACCGAAAGATGTGCGTAAATTTTTCCTGCCTTCCATCCCCGTAGCACGCTATTTGGAACGTTTAAGGAAAGCTAATTTTAGGTCAGCAGGGTGTTTTATTCTGTTTTACACCGAACAATAAATCAGATTATTTATCTATTTATATATTTTTTTCTCTCTGATAGATTAACTGATCAAAACTGCTTGCGACGAGATTCGATGCTGCCGATATCGCTGTACTGGCATAGCTTACGCCGTCGCTATTAAATAGTTATTAATAAGAATAAGTTATCGAGGCTCTTCACAAAATTCGACAGGTATGAAACGCCAATTCTTTGCCAAATCACGTAGAGATTCGGCAATAAGCTGACTGATAATGCGCAATATGATACTGCAGACAAATACATACATATAAATGCCATTGTGTGACGAATTGTATCGAAAAATAAAAAATTAAATTGAATTGCTGTAAGTTTCGAAAATTATCGAAGAATATTAAATCTATACTTGCGGTCGATTTCTATAGTTTTTATAAACGGTGATAGGTTCGAATGCGAGCGTATGACTTCGTCATAGCAGAGTTCATCGTTAAGGTCCTCGGTTGGTGGTGGCCGCATAAAATTCGATTGAGACAAGTAATCCCAATATAGTTTTTCGAAAACTGTTGTATTTGATACTTTTACGGATAGATGCTCACGTTGTTTTGATGGTGAGGGCTCCCAAGGAATATTTATCGTTTCCACAGGCTTAAAATTTACTTTCACATTTAGATGCAAAAATATATGCCCTATATAGCTGGGCTCTTTCCATTTAGGATTGTCGATGGATTCGACTTCTTCTAGTAGTTCCTTTGCAATTTTCGTTGATTTATCGAGCACGCGATGCACTTCAAGTGCTAGAGGGATGCGTTTAAAAACGAGCGGACGCTCAAAAACTTGCAAATCAACTACACATAGTTTCGAATGATGTGGTTTGAGACGAAATATATTCGGCTCAAAATTTACCTCAAATAAATCGCTGATAACGTAGCTGAAACAATTAAATGTCATTATGTATAATGAAATTTTATATACTATATGAAATATTGTGGTACTTTACTTTTGCCAACGAAACTCAACACATTTTTGGTTGTAGTTGTGTATTGAGACCATCAAACTTCGGCGCTCAGTACGTTCCATATCGAAATCAAGCTTATTGGGGTAGATTACATAAGGAAAGTCCGCACATTCATAATCTTCAATCGGCACATCTGGGTCTGCGGCAACCTGGTCGAGGTAACCCATCGCTTTGACATGGAATTTCGTGCGGATATTTTCAAAATTCAAATGGAACTCCAACTGAAATTTGTATTATTTTGAATTAAATATTTAGAAAAATCTACTGTAGATGTTGTTATTGTAGCAGCACGAATGTACATGTATGCGGGGAATGCAACTGAAGTGACAGTTGTTGTTCTTAAGCGTTGATGGACGAGCGAGAATGGAGAGTAAAATTTCAAGGTCATGCAACGTTTTGGGCATTTTCGTTCCGCGAGAGAGAAAAAAGATATAACAGAGAGAGCTATACCTTATATATATTGGGTAGTCGAAAAAGTCTTTTCGTATTTTGTCAATAGATGTCGTTGGAGTCATCTACCTCCAGTGCTACCAATCACATTGTGTCATATCATATGGTGTTAGAAAGGTGACATTTTAAGCTTCATTTAACCAAAAAAAAAAATTTAATTCGGAGAAATTGAAAAAAAGTTATAGCTGTTCAAAAATGAGTGAAAATAATGAAGAAACTATATATTTTGAAATTTTTGTATAAAAAAGGGAAGAATGCCACGCAAGCCACCAATGAAACTGAAATGAAATCAGTACGTGTAGCACAACAATGGTTCGCTCGCTTCCGTTCTGGAAATTTCTATGTGAAAGATGCACTTCGCTCCGGTCGACCTATCGTTGAAAAAGTCGATGTAATTATGGAAAATATTGACCAGGACCGTCACACAAGCTGCCATTATATCGCCAAGGCACGAAACATTCATCATCAAACGGGTTTGAACCATTTAAAAAAGGCTGGTTACAAAAAGAAGCTCGATGTTTGGGTACCACATGAATTGTCTGTGAAAAATTTAATGGACGGAATTAACATCTGCGATTCTTTGCTGAAACGAAATGAAATCGAACCATTTCTGAAGCGAATGGTAACAGGAGACGAAGAGTGGATCAAATACGACAATAATGTGCGAAAAAGATCATGGTGCAAGGGTGGTGAAGCTTAACAAATGGTCGCAAAGCCAGGATAGACGCCTCGAAAGGTTATGCTGTGTGTTTGGTGGGATTGGAAAGGAGCTGGACAACGCTAGGCATCACACATTTTTGATGACTCGGCAAAAACTGGGAGAGCTTGGCTGGGAAGTTTTGATGCATCCACCATATAGCCCTGACCTTGCACCATCTACCTACCATTTGTTTCGGTCAATGCAGAACGCCCTTAATGGAGTAAAGTTGGCTTCAAGAGAAGCCTGTGAAAATTACTTGTCGCAGTTTTTCGCCGAGAAACCACAAAAGTTTTACACTGATGGAATAATGTCTCTAGAAGAAAAATGGCAAAAGGTGGTCGACCAAAATGGTACTTATTTGGTTTAATAAAGCTCATTATAAATATAAAAAGAAGGAGTTGAAGTTTGATTAGAAATACGAAAAGATTTTTCGACTACCCAATATTTGATGATGAGTTTTGCTGTGCAGTACTATAGTAGGAACTGTTCGGCGCCGCCGCGACTATTTCAGACTATTCAGATGGCCGCTAAGGCTGCGCATATTAATGCATTTTGTTCTTGTAGTCGCTAGGCTTAGAATATTATTTTCGAAGTTACCCACAAATTGGAAAAGGCATTTAAGAGTGCTTTTCAAACTTTAAACGCGTTTTTCTCAAAATGGTGTTTTGCAAGTCGGAGACCAACATTACTCGAAAACAGCTAAACGGATTTGGCTGAAATTTCAACACGAGCTTCTGAAATATATTTTTTAGTAAAGAATCGGAGACTTTTTCTCATCGATAATTTTTTTTCTTAACAATTTAAGGCCGAAATTTTGGTCAAAAATGTTTTTTTTTTTTAAGAAACCGCCATTTGGTCAAAAAATTTATTTTACTTATTCCTTCGATTAATTACTAGATTTAACATTACTTTAACGAAATCTGTTTGTTTTTTTAATTTCAGAGCATCCAGTTCAGAGATATAGTGGTCACTGCAAAACGTCTTTTTTGAGAGGAGCTCCCGGAGAACAGCTGTAGCTCCTTTCCAAATAAATATTTTTACGAATACATACAGTTAAAAGATAACATATTACGTGTACAGATTTTTAGATCAATCCATTTAAAAGTTTTTTCAGATTCTGAAAAATTCGCTTTTTCGGCCTTCTAACTGTCTATAAACCCTTAAATAATCCTATTTTTAAGTTTTCGAGCTAAGAATAACTCCTCTTCTAACTGAAACCGGAGGCTGTGAAGCTAACCTTAAAATAAACAAAACAAAAAAAAAAACAATTCCCACCTCATTTTCCATATCGCTTGGCCTATATTCCAGCATCAAAGGCCATACACTTAGGCGGGGTACGGTTAAATTCGGGTTCATTAATCTTAACCCACGCTCACGGGTTGCAAATACGAAATTCAAATGTTGTGGTGTTATGTTGCGCACCCAAATCGGTTGAACGAAGCGACGATGCTCCCTTAAATTGCTCGGGATAAGCTCCTTTGTCATAATACAGGCGATCGGATCGAAAGTGATAACGTTGAGTTTGAAATTAACCGAAAAAACACGCGAATCGGAGCAACTGCAAATAAAAAAATATTAAACAAATAGCCTATGAGCCTGTGTGTGTCAACCACAGCGGACAACCACTTCAACCTAAATTCCATTTCACCCCCTGACTTACTTGAATTCATATGTAAGCGTATGCTCGCCAAAAAGGAAATAATAGAAAACGACTCTCATCGCTACTAAGTCTCCGGGCTTCATGTGGATTGATTCCTGTAAAATATGTACCAGACGTCTATGCGGGCAGTGGAACAATTGCCGGAACTGATTGAAGCCGACACGCGTTTCCAAGGGTACGCATTCGCATTGTTGTATGCGTTTCAAACGTATAGCGAGACTTTTGTCGGATACATTACGCAGCCAGAGAATAATTTTCAATGGACGACTATGGATTTGACGCATTGGCATTGTGATGTCGTGTTGAAAATTAGACGTATCTTTATAAATTTCCTTGTTGAATCTGCAAGCAGTGGAAAATGAAAAAAAAAATGTAAATGGTTGATCAGGCGGATGTGCCATTTGGTGATGGTTGTATACCAACCAAATATTCTTCACATAAAATTTACTTATCAATGCCGAAATATTCCCAATAGTATATTTTCAGTGCTGGTGGTGATGTAACGGTCATATTTTCTATTTTAAATAATTGATATTTCCTCCTAGTTTCCGCTTTTTGTAGACGGGCCCTTTCCAGCACAGCTTCACACATTTTCGGAAAATTATATTAAACTCAAAAAGTGATGACGTTTTATTTTTGGAGTAACGTCTTAAAGCTATTGTTAAAAAAGTGAATAAAAAATATTTGAAAAGTCGTGAGAAATGTCACGAATACTCTCTCTTTGAACTCTCTTCCACACTGGGTGAAGATCCCAAGTTAATAATGGAATTGGAAAAATGAGTATTAAAATAGTTCAGAACGGATGAGTTTATTAGTGCGGGCTTTTTAATTTTATAATCTGAATTGATGTCTGCAAAATAAGGCGTTTGAACGTAACTTAATTGCAAGGCAGAGTTAAACTTGCACTGACAGTAAGTATTAAATACAGAATAGAGAAAAAAAGGTATTGTTGTTGTTGTAGCCGCATAAACATTCCCCATACATATACGGGAATGGTGAAAAGATTTTTAGAGGTGTACTACCTAGCAGACCGTTATTCGGCTCTGAGTGAATTTGACAGATATGCCGACGTCATTCGTTTTGTGCTTCACTAAGCTAAAGCTATCTTTTGTGAATCACAAAACGAATGGCGTAGAGCCCATTATTTTTTTTTCAACGTACCTAACGAGCAACGTTCCCACGACAGTCGGTTCTACTTTACCGAAACGGCCCGGATTTATATCCGGTCAAGGGCTGTCACTCCAGCAGTATTCCCCGTATGTAAGTATGGGGAATGTTTATGCTGCTACAACAACAACAAAGCAAATTAGCCACCACCTTCTTAAGCTCCCGTCCTGTGAATGCCATAATCGGAGACCAACCACCACCTATTGCCGCTAAAGAGCTCCAGCTTCCCCGTGAGACATGCGTAACACTGGCACAATTACGTCCTGGATACTGTAGCAGGGTAAACTCCTACTTATCCAGAATTTACGCCGACATACCAAACATATGTGCAGCGTGTGAAGATACTCCGCACGACACTAACCACCTTTTCACATGCGCTTTAAAACTTACTCATCCAACACCCCTCTCCCTGTGGACCCAATCCGTCGAAACAGCATATTTCCTGGGCCTACCTCTAGATGAGCCAGATGAAGACGACCGGTGATATACCCTACACTGCCGGAGCTTCTATTACTGTTAAAACAACGACAACAACAGCAAACTAGCCCTGTCTAGTGTACCGTACCCCAGCAAACCTGGTATCTATTATCATCCTTGATATACGGGGAATGCTGCTGTAGTGGTAGTCCTTGGCCGGATATAAATCCGGGTCGTTACGGTTGCGTGGAACCGACTGTCGAGAAATTTGTATTCTCCCAACCTGGTAGTAGTTTGTCGGATTCCAACTACAGTGTACTCTCTCTAAGCGGACACTTGAGGGACTAATAAATTTGTACGCTCATGAGAGATGTCCTCTTCCCATCCTCGTAAATCGTATCCTGCGTAAAAATCGATTTTTTGAAAATTATAACTGTATTTAACCCCTTAAAGAAAATGTCGATAAAATGGCAGAAATAAGCGAAGTAGACCGACATGTTAGTAGTCGTAGCATCGCCTAGGAGCTAAAGATCGATAACAGTTTTAAGGGGTTAGGGGTGGGCAGGATTTTCAAAAAATTTCATTTTTTTAGCAATTAATTGTCGGTTTATAATATCCAAAAAATATTGTGTGAAAATTTGAAGTGAATCCGACAAATACTTTTCGAGTTATTCAACAACTAACAAAGGGCGCTCGGACGCTCTGGAATCGATAGAAAAACTTTAAATACGTTTTTCTCACAATTATATTTTTGAAGTAAAACTTCTTAGGCGTCGATGGATGAGCGAGAATGGAGAGTAAAATTTCAAGGCCATGCAACGTTTTGGGCATTTTCGTTCCGCGAGAGAAAAAAAAAATATAACGTAGAGGAAAAGGAGAGAGAGAGAGAGCTATACCGTATACATATCTCATGTAGATACACTTTAGGCTATTTCCCCTGAGTTTTTCCTTGTGTTTACTAATTTCTAGTGAGAAATAACACTGCCTACTGTTTGGCGCTTGTTTGTTGGTGCAAACTTGTAGCAACCATATTTGTGGTGCCTACTTTTTGGCGTTATATTTCCTTGGTGTCTACTGTTTGGGACGTTTTTTGGTCCGCATTTTTTTGGCGGTTTTTTTAGTGCCTACTTTTTGGCGCTTATTTCCGTTTTCTGGCTAGTGCTTGTGCGTACTATAAAGTGCTATCCATTCCGGCGTCGGATTTATTGGTATTGCCTTTCGGTAATTTGTGCCGTTGCTGCGATCCTGGAATCGCGGCGTTTGTGCGGGTGTTAAACGCTCGGAGTAGTGTGCGTTGTTGCCACGGTTTGTGTCCGGCGTTTAGCTACACCAGTGGACCCTTCTCCGTTTTTTGTAAATTTTATCTATTTGTATTCTCTGCAAATGTTGTGAATTTATTTAGGTATATATTCTTTCTCTCTCTCTCTCCCTCATTCTCTCTCTCGGGTCTCTCCCTCTTTCTTAGTCTGCCTTGAAAGTCTCACTTCTGTTATGTGTACTACGCTACACGTACTTTGTTTTTGAGTTGGTGATCACTGTAACTTAAAAACCGCTTGGTGAATTTCAATAAAATTTATACTGCGCTTGAAAAACATAAAAAACTCGTTCCTGATCGAAGGATTTTTTTTTTTTCAAAAATTTCGATGTTTTTTAGCAATTAATTGTCGGTTTTTTTTTTGAAAATCTGAAAAATATTTTCTGAGGCCGCCATATTGGTAATTTTGAAAAAAAGCTTCGATCAGGCACAAGATTTTCTATTATAAAGCTAATTTCTCTTGTCCGATTGATTTTAGATGAATCACCGAGGGCTTGTGACGATTACCGCAAGGGACTTCTGAGAAACGGGCTCCACACAACACACGAAAAGCGATAACTTTTACAATTATTATTTTTTTGTTTTTGAAATTTTGCCAAAGGCAAGTCGAAAAATGAAGAATTAATCCTATGTTTTTATTTTTGTAAAATAAAGCAATTCACTAGCGTACAAAAATTATTGAAAATTATAACTCTGACTATCCCTAACCCCTTAGAGCATTTGCGCAAAAAATTACGCAAAAATAATAGATTTCTATTTTCTCAAACTAATATTTCAATTGATGAATACCACTTCTGTATTTCTACCCGATTACTCGGTACTTGCCACATTTCTATGACAGCAGCACGAAAGTGCATACTTCGCTGTCGCTATATACGTACGTTTAGCTCTTTCTACCCCAATGATTTGCGCTCCTTTTTCTACACACAAAACCCGCTTTTACTGTCCCTTGTAGCAACTCCGTTTGACTCTTTCTAATTTTTGCGTTTGTTGGTCATTGATTGACAGAAGGTGCAGAAGCTGTTGGAAATTGGAGTTGAAAGCGACTTTAAAAATCGCATTTTTCCGAGTCGGGTGTGTTTTCCTTTACTGCACGGCTAAATGGTTAAAATTTCTTATAAGCGATTAAGAACGTGATTGTAGACATACAAATTACTACACAACATATTCCAAATTGTGGAATCACTTTCATAAATTGTGTATGTTTTGCATTCTATGCCGCAGTGGAAAAAATAATAAAAATAAAAAGGGAGTGTAATCGGATGATGCATAGCTCAAAGTGTGTGCGATTATATTAACGAAATTTGTAACCAAAAGCAAACGCGCGAAAAGTGCAGAGAGACACGACAAGAAATTTGTGCAAACGGAGAACGCGAAAGCAAAAAAACAAAAAAACAAGAAGAAAAAAGTGGAGCGAAAGCAGAATTTCATTCCATTTAAAAATTTTTAATTGTGCAAAAAATAAGCAAAGTGTAAAGTTTCTCTATTTAATTAATCATACAGCGTAGTAAAGGTTAATTAACAACGCTGCAAAACTTGAAAAAAGGTAATTTGAAGTGTGCTAAAATTTGGGGTATTCTTAAGCTGATAAGATTGTTATAAACGTTGGAATGATTAAAGGCTTTAGAAGAATCAAAGTATAAATTAAAATAAACGTACGATAAATAAATTTAGTAACTGTTGCTGTAATGTGGACAAATGTTGAATTTACAAGCTTGTTTGATCTACTGAATAAGTTTAGTTGTGCAGGGTGTTCGTTTACGTTGTCGCATAAGCGTCAAGCGACCAACGCCTCTTGTTCCTATAAAAAATTGTTGCGCTTATCAAAAACAAAAAGAAATACGGAAGCAAATGAGATATGTGAATGCTTTACATGCTGAACATTTTTAATAGAATGGGCTAGATAACTTTCTTAGTAAGTGGATTTAGTTGTTTTCCTTCACTAAGGGCAGGAGGTTTATTGCCTTCACAAAATGGCAATATTGATTATGTTATGAAAGTTTGATTATTCCTAAGGTATTATAATTAATAAATCCTCTTCTTCCAAAGTGTTCTTTTAACTAAAGAATCCAAGTTCGGTTCGATTTGGTTGGCTTCTTTAATTTGCCCTACAAAACAAGAGATGGGCACCTGAGGCCATCTGTATATTCAACAAATAACTGGCATACTCATACATAACTGCGTTCGCACAAAATTCTCTCGACAAGTAAGAAATGTAAATTATCCATAGTAAAGTAGCGCTAAACAATAACAAAAAGAAACAGCAAGTTTTTAACAAATATTCTCGTAACTCATAAGCAACGCTGAGCAATAAAAAAAGGAAAATTAAAAAACAACAGCAATTCATAGGAACTTTGAATTGTGTCATCAAAAACCGTAACGTTTACTGTGTGCTGCTGCCCCAACTGGCTAATGTATTTGCCAACATTTTCTAGTTTCGAGCGAGAACTGTTAACTAAAATTTTGCCAAACGGAACTCCACATAAACGCTTGTTAGTCATGTTTATATTGCTTGCTAGGTGCCGAAAATCTACATGGTTGGTTAGAATTCGGTAAAACATTTCTTATATTTTTGTTTGTTTGTTTTTGTGTGGCTAGGTAAGAAGATTGCATGAGAAAACAAAATTGAAAAATGCCATGCAACACCAAGTGCGTATGCATATACACACACATACGTATATTTGTGTTATGTATGTACGAATTTACATCCCTCTGTATGAACCTGTGTTCTGCCATAAGGTAACATAAATTAGATAAAAAAAAACATAGAATAGCCCAAAGGTGAAAGCGAGTTGATATCTTTTTTTAAATAAATAGTACATACATACGCCCTATAATGTTTCCAATATGGTAGTAGCGCAAAAGTACTAACAATATAGTGACCCATTTCTGTGAAATGAAGAATTGTATTGAAAAATCGATGAACTTAATTCGACGAAGCGTGCAGTAAAGGCAGCGGCGACCAACGCATGTTGCTGTTTTGTATCGTCGTCCAAATATCGACTTATGGGCTGTTGGTATACGCCGCATTATAGAGAGTCAACGACATAAATAACGGCTGGGTGAGAACATCAGCTGAAACAGTCGCCCCTATGTTGTTCTTGTTGTGATAAGTTTGAAATTGGCCGCTAAGGAACTGAGGCGAAATACCTTGTGACTTATGGATGGGTAAACGTCTGATTTGCGCTTGTTAAACGATTCTTGATTTATGCTGATTTTTGCTGTGGCTGTGGTGCTTATCACGAGTCGTGAAGATAATGGGAGTGTAAATATTTGAGATAATGTGCGGAAAGCAACGCAAATATAGACTTAAAAGGTGTTTAGATGTGAATGAACGTGGCAATTAGAGCTGTAGAACTTTAGCACAGAATATATACAAAATTAATTTTATTAACAGTGCTCATTTCAAAATATTGTATTGTAATTATGCCTCTGAGTAAACTTTCTGATTAGTCGACTCAAATGTGCAGTGTTTTTTCCAGTCTAAAAGAAAGACAATGGAAATGGTGTCTTGAAAAAGTCCTGATTAGGCAAAGATATGCTTATTTGGATGTGAGGAAGTCCCATTTGTATGTACATATATCGGTATATATTACAGTCTGGACGATAAGTTAAACAAGTAGTAGACCTGAATTTGAAAGCAAAGTCCAGGAGTGTACTTTGCACTGGGACACAGAAGGCTCGAAGGAACCAGAAGTCGTAGGCGCTGGAATATATGGCCCCAGAACGAAGCGTTCTGTGCCGGTGGGCAGTTTTCCAAGCATCTTTCAAGCGGAGATGTAAGCCATTTGTCTATGTGCAGAGATAAACTTGGGCAGAAACTTGCGGAATGAGCGAATTGCCATTCTGCGCGATAGTCAGGTGGTATTCAAAATCTTTATTGGGAGGGTACAACCAAAAGAGGTTTAAAAAACTGATAACTCTCCCCAAGGATAAACTAAGAATACTCACGGCCACACAGACCAATCCAGGGGATTCGAATGCACGTTCTCCTTGAATGTAGAGCTATATCGCGAAAATGGTTGGGACATCTCGGCCAACTGCAGCCGGAAGAAAGGCCCATACGCTCAATCTAATCCAGCTCTATCCGGTGCTTACAAAGGGAACTGGGTCTGGTTGTGGTACTGTGATGAGCATAGGGCACAAAAGACCATGAGCTCAAAGAGTCTCGGTCAAAATCTCTCTATCTATCTATATTTAATATAAGTGTGCGCAAATCTTATACTTGGATGTAATAAAATAAAGTTACACCCTTTGATGCCTGCAAAAATTTTTACGAAATGTTGTCCAAAAATAATGCAAGTCAAAGCTTTTTATACATTAATGCATAAGCTCATCCATAAGTGCAAGTTAACTGCGTTTTAACTCTCGCAATTCTTTGTTTTCAAAACTTTGACAATATCGAATTCTAAATTCGTCACACATCTGAATTAAGAGCAATAAAGTCCACCGCGCCAGAAGTTGTAGCAGGTTAAACCTCTACTAACTACGACATTAACCACCTTTTCACATGCCCCTTAAAATCTACTCATCTAACACCCCTCCCTCCCTACCTTTAGATGAGCCAGACGAAGACGACCGGTGATATACCCTACACTGACGGGGCTTGTATTTCTGCTACAACAATAACCGCGCCAGAACTCCAACCTTTAACCATTCGGAGAAGAGTCTGCCGATTCTCACAACAGTCGGTTCTACGTTAACGGAATGACTTGAAGTTACATCCGACTAAGAACTGCCAGTCTCTTTATTTATAGAACCTTTAGAACTACACCTACAAATGCATTAAATATTATGTTAAACTTACTACCAATCGAACCGACTCTCACTTCTACCTACTTACTATCAATGGTGTTGTTGTAATGTCGAACTATTTGGTAAGCAAGTAACTCGTTCAGAACGACCCATAAAGGTCATTCGGCCTTATTAGAGAAATTCGCCTGTATTCCTTGTATGTTTTACTCTGGCGATATCAAGGACAGATGGTTCAAAATTAGATAACAAAATAGGTCGTGGGGTCGACTCCGAAAAACTGGCGATTCCGTCTACCCGATCACTGTAGTGTATTTCAGGCGGAAGTCACTGCTATTAATTAAGGACTTACAGAGATAAATACAAGAGTAATATTCACCAGGAATGTCGTCAGCCAGACAGCAATAAAAGCTATAAAGCCCTAAACGCACTCGTCGAAAATAGCCATAGAATGTTGTAAACTCCTAAACGACTTATCCCAGTATTTCAATGTAAACCTCATTTGAGTGCCAGGTTATAGAATTATAGTAGGAAACTGTACAGCAGATGAACTTGCCAAAAAAGGTACAACCCAAACTATTGAATCGGATAAAGCGTTGATAGGCATGCCCATAGCTACTTCTAAATTACGGCTAGATAGGGAAACTATTAGAATAGTAAATTCAAAATGGTAAAACGTAACAAAATGCGAATTAAGCAAAAATATACCTGGCCGAAACTCAACAGTGGTTGTTCTAAATGCCTGCTAAAACTCAGCAGAGAGGTTACAAGAACTATGATAGGTGTACAGTGTATAGGTCGACGAAACATTCCCATGGCAGCCGGTTCTACGTTACCGGAATGACTCGGGTTTTCTTTCCCGACCAAGGGCTGCCGCCCCAGTATACTAGCCCTGTCTGGTGTACCGTACTTTACCACAAATCTTACGTCACAGGAGCAACTCATAGCAGCCAGTTTGCTCCGAATACTTCTCTTCCGGGCTGGCGTCGAACCCAACCCCGGACCTGAAGTATTTTACTGCTGCATTTGCCATAAACGGCTCCACCCGAACTCCACCTCGGTTAGGTGTAACCAGTGCAACGGGTGGTGCCATCTTAAGACCTGCTCAGGCCTTAAGACACATAGGGAGTGGTCCACAAGGTATGTGGCCACGTGTTGCTCCCGCTCACAGGCGGCCCCTGCCTCTACGGCTACACTGCCCTCAGTGCCGGCACTTCACACTGCCGCCACTAATAACACCTCCACGGTAAGGAGCCCCCAAGAGCAACACAACTCCCTTTCGAACCCACAACCCTCCTGCTCCTACCCCAGTGCGGGGACAAACCAGCAGCTCTTGGTCCCCCGCACAGTCTGCTCCGTGTGTCAGACCGTAGTGCCTCGGAACTTGTCAACAGTTCAATGCAATTCTTGCAGTGGCTGGTGCCATTTTCGGAGGTGCTCCGGCCTGCACACCACCCGTGAGTGGACACGTGACTACGTTGCCCCCTGCTGCAGAGCTCTGCACCCGCAACCGCCCCCAGTGGCGCGGCCACCCGACAGCATCAGGCCATTACCCATTTTGCGGAACGCACAGCAGGACCAACGCAGACAACATCACGCATCCCTCACCCCCCGAATTACGACGACCCTCCCGCGAAGCTTTAAGCTTTTGCAACTGAACTGCAACGGACTAACGAGTAAGATTGACGAGATAGTCGACTTCATGAGTCGGTTCGGAATTAAGATAGCTGCGGTCCAAGAGACAAAACTGCACGCTAGCTCCCCCCTGATCACCAGGGACGGCTATAACGTGCACCGAAAGGATCGCGAGCGAGACAACGGTGGTGGCCTAGCGTTCATAGTACACCATTCAGTGCAGTATCGTCTTATTGATGAAGGCATCGACCGCAGGGACAGCACCTTAGAACGTCAAGGTATAGCTGTCCGGTCAGGCGATGCCGAGCTCGAAATCTATAATATTTACATACCCCCTGTCACCTGCTGCCCGGCAGGATATCTCCCCGATATTGGTGCGCTCATCAGGGGAGAAAACCGATTGGTAGTAGGTGACTTTAACGCGCATCACGATCTTTGGCATTCAAGCCTGCCAAATGATCGTAGGGGACAGCTTTTGGCAGAGCAGATAGACGATTCGACGTTCAGCACTGTAAACGACGACGCCCCCACTAGGGTAGTGGGCAATTGTAGCAGCTCGCCTGACATAACAATTGCTAGCGCTGGTCTGATAAATAGCATAACCTGGCGACCTATGCTATCGCTTGCATCAGACCACTTGCCCATTATCATCTCGATCGAGAGACCTGCCGACTTTGTTTCCGCGGATCACCGGTCATACATCAACTTTAACAAAGCTGATTGGACCAGATTCGCGGAATTTACCGAGAACATCTTCGCAGCCCTACCCACTCCCACCGATGTGCGCGAAGGCGAACGCGCACTCCGCAAGGCGATTACAGCCGCCGCGGCTCGCTTCATACCTGCTGGACGGATCCGGGAATTACGTCCCAATTTCCCAGCCGAAGCAGCCGTTATGGCAAACGAGCGTGACCGTCTACGCCAGGCCGATCCCGGGGATCCTCGTATAAAGGATCTCAATTTGGAGATCCGGCAACTGGTCACCCAACACAAGCGGACCAAATGGGTAGAGCATCTGAAGTCCTGTAACTTCACATCTGGTGTGAGCAAGCTCTGGTCCACCGTAAGGTCCCTGTCGAATCCGACGAAGCACAACGACAAGGTGGATATCACCTTTAACGGTCGTACTTCGTCGGACCCGAAGAGATGCGCGAGCTACTTTAGCCGGCAATTTATACTGCATCCTCCGGTCGACAGATCCAAGCGTT
Source organism: Anastrepha fraterculus (assembly GCA_037575425.1). Classification (NCBI taxonomy): domain Eukaryota; kingdom Metazoa; phylum Arthropoda; class Insecta; order Diptera; family Tephritidae; genus Anastrepha; species Anastrepha fraterculus. Next base: position 776,932 of record JAYXIM010005294.1, read on the forward strand.
GTGCCACCAGAAGGCTGCACAAACTGCCCTACAACAGTGCACCGCTTACTTTCACCAGCGACGAGGTTCAGGGGGCCATCAAACGAATGAAACCATCAAAAGCCATTGGCCCCGACGGACTAAACATGCTGATGCTGAAGAAACTGGGTCCATTGGGAGTAGAATACCTCACAAAGGTCTTCAATCTGTCCTTGGCCACTCTCATTATTCCTGATAAGTGGAAATTAGGGAGAGTGGTCCCACTACTGAAGCCTGGGAAACCCGCCAACCAAGGGGAGTCTTATCGTCCGATAACTCTCCTTTCCCCAGTAGTGAAGACACTTGAAGCCCTTCTACTCCCACTCCTCACACAACACCTGACTCCAGCCCAACACCAGCATGGTTTCCGTAGAGTGCACAGCACCACCACGGCACTCACCGTCATAAACACCCAGGTAAACCGCGGCCTTAACCAAAACCGCCCCTGCGAGAGGACTGTCCTAGTAGCGTTGGACTTACAAAAGGCTTTCGATACAGTCAGCCACGCCACGCTACTAGATGACATTTTACAGTCGACACTCCCGCCAGGGCTGAAGAGGTGGACCGCGAACTACCTGAGTGGTCGACACTCGTCGGTGATATTTCGAGACCAAACCTCCAAACAGAGAAAAATAAAGCAAGGAGTACCGCAGGGTGGTGTCCTTTCACCCTTGCTTTTCAATTTCTATATTTCGAAACTCCCCCAGCCACCAGAGGGAGTCTCACTGGTCTCATACGCCGACGACTGCTCGATAATGGCGTCGGGCAATGACATTGATGGCCTATGCTCAAAGATAAACGACTACCTCGCCAGCCTTTCTCGCTTCTTCACTGCGAGAAACTTAACACTTTCTCCCACTAAATCCACGGCGACCCTTTTTACAACCTGGACAAAGGAGGTCAAGCTGCCACTTCAGGTGCACGTCGACGACACACCAATTCCGACGGTTAACAATCCCAGAATTCTGGGAGTCACCTTCGACAGCTTGCTCTCCTTCTCAGCGCACACAACCGCTATTGCAACGAAAGTACAGAATCGCAACAAGGTCCTCAAGTCGCTTGCCGGCAGCACTTGGGGCAAAGACAAAGAAATGTTGCTGTCGACTTTCAAAGCAATAGGCCGACCGGTTCTGAATTATGCCGCGCCTGTCTGGTCGCCTGGAACCAGTGATACGCAGTGGACGAAGCTACAGACCTGCCAGAATACTGCCATAAGGACCGCGACAGGATGTCTCCTGATGTCCTCTATTCAACACCTGCACGATGAGGCTAACATGCTCCCGGTTAAGGAGCACAACAAAATGCTCGGCAAGCAGTTTCTGCTTGGGTGTTACCGCAGGCCTCACCCATGCAGACACCTGCTCGAGCCTGAGCCACCTCCCAGGCACATCAGGAGACATTTCCTCAACTACGTGGACGAGATCCTGGACAAAACAGACAGACCACTCCAGGATCAGACAGTATACAGACAGACAATTAACGACATCCATCGGGAGACCCTCACCACCTTCCTAAGCTCCCGACCCCCGAATGCCGTTATCGGAGTCCAACCGCCACCTATCGCAGAAGAAGAGCTCCAGCTTCCCCGAGAGTCCCGCGTAATCCTGGCACAATTACGTTCTGGATATTGTAGCAGGTTAAACTCCTACTTATCCAGAATCGACCCCGACATACTAAACATATGTCCAGCATGTGAAGGCACCCCGCACGACACTAACCACCTTTTCACATGCCCCAACAAACCCACTCATCTAACACCCCTCTCCCTCTGGACCCAACCCGTCGAAACTGCCAGTTTCCTGGGCCTACCGTTAGATGAGCTAGACGAAGACGACCGGTAATTTACATAACACTGACAGGGCAAAGATACTGCTACAACAACAACAACAACAACAACAACGGAATTCGGACCCAAGTGTTACGCGTCAACGCATGGTAAACAGATTCGAATAATATAAACTACTTTGTAACAGCAGTTAGGAGATTCGTGACTAACTCTGATGGCGTACAAATAGAATTTAACATTCAATCCCGACTCAGTCTCGTGATGTTTATGTTTGACCCGCCGATCTATTCACGAGCATGGCTCGTCATATTCATGTTTGCACCAAAATTTGCATCACGAGCCAGCCTCGTTAAAGCACGGCAAGGGGTTAAACTAACGAAGTTAAGCTCGTTTCTAAAAGCCGCAGGATGGTTTAAAAGGGATTCCATAGTGTAAGGAAGAGGTTCCAGTGGCATCACAACGGACCTACGACAGATCTAAATGCCAAAGCCACCAAATCTATTTACCTACCTCCCACGACGTTGGTAACCGGAATGACCCGGATTTATATCCAGCCAAGGACTGCCACTTCAGCAGCATTCCCCGAACGTACGCTGCTACTACAACAACAATCTACCTAAGGACTGTCACTTTAGCAGCATTATTCAATACTTTATTTTGCCGTTTTATATTTTTATAACAGTAACAATGACTAACAACAACAATAACCTGCAACCACCCTCTTCATTATCATGTGTTATATATAAATGCTAAATTTACATATGTTAATATTCGATATACTGAATAAATAAATAAAATTTAAAAATTAAAAAAAAAAATTTTAATTCATTTTTTAATGTTTTCAATTTTTAATTTTATTTTTAAATTTTTTAATTTTTTTTAATTTTTTTAGTTTTTTAAATTTGTTTATTTTTTTTATTTTATTTTATTTTATTTTATTTTTTTTCTTCAAATAACTCAAAGCCAATTGCATATCTCCTAAATAATTTAATTGCTCTCAAATATAAGAACAGTAATTTGAATAAATGTATGTACATATGTATGTTAGCTAGTACCGATACGAACAACAAATTGTTGATAACTGCTGTTGTATGTGAGAAAACCTGATTTTTCTCCGCAGTTTCACATACATGCACATACGAATATCATCTCTGCATATTTTAACGAATTGTTTTTTCTTTGTTTTGCATAAATGTATGTACATACATACATGCATATCAACCAAAAGCTTTTATAGCAAAGTTACTATCATGAAAAGCGACGGTGCATTACAATCTTGAAAAACATAAATATTTTCGTATTTTTAAAAAGCGATTTCACATGTTGTGCATCCATAGTGCCCAAACATAACACACGCTTGTCTACAGACAAGCCATTGCCAAGACAAAGTCGGCTGTGCTTACATACATACATAAAGCATGTGCGCGTGAGCATTGTGGCGAATGCAAAATACCATGAAATTGCATGATGAGTATGGGGGCTAAATAAGGAAAAAAAAGATAATTTTAAAAATAATCGTAACAAATTGAAAATAAAATGTCTTAGCCTAAACTAGGGGGGATCAATCTGCGGCTCGCGAGCCCCATGCGGCTCTTAGAAGGATTATTTGTAGCTCTCAGTAAATGTTTTGTTGTAGCAGTAATACAACACCCGAGTGTACCCGAACTCGCTTTAATTTTTGTGCTGTTATATTACGAATTTCCCTCTTCCCTTTTCATTTTTTTGCTATTATTTTACGAATTTGTTAGTTTTTTATCTAAATAATATCGGTGTCGATATAAAAAAATGTATCGATTCCATAATGAAAACTTTCGATGTGCCTCTTAATAAACTTGCAACCATTGCAATTGAGGGAGGGAGCATTGCTGGGTGAAAAAAAATCGGTCTTATTAGGTTTTTAAGAGATAATTAAAAGTTGATTCGCAAATTCCACAACTCATACCGACTCACTGCATAATTCACCGCGATGTTCTCACGTTACGGAATATTTAGAATATCATCAATAAATTACATTCGCACTAATGCAAAAAATCATCGACAGTGGAAAAATTTCCTTCAAATTTTAAATTACGAAGAACTTCCAAATAACATTAATTTCTTTTGCATTGTCAGTTGGTTATAGATTTGTTGTTGTAGATTTTGTTGGCTCCGATAACTGAATTTCTGAGAGGAAAGTAAATAGCCTATTCAGAATTAGACGATGACGACGGGTGGGCAGCATTCCCCATATACATATGTATGGGGAATGTTTATGCGGCGACAACAACAACAAGGGCGGGTTACTAGACTTAATGTTTTTGACTGATATCATGGAACATTTGCAAACACTGAATTTACAATTACAGGGGAAATATAAAATAAAATCTGACCTCTTACTATGTATATTTAGATTTCAAACTAAATTACAACTTTTTCAAAAGGATATTATAAAAAATAAAACATTTTGTCATTTTCCACGAATTAAAAAAAAATATGTTCCAATATTAAACAAGAATAACTCAACGAGTATTTGAAAAAATCTAGAAGAAATATTGACAGTATTCCAAAAAATTGTATTTCAATCACAGGATTGATTTTGTCCTCAATAATTTGTTGCATTTGATCATCACTAACAGATGGAGAACATTCCATTAGCAAATGTATAAGTATTGTTGTGGCAATCACAGCCTTCTTCATATTTTCCTTGCATGCTACTATACATTTTCATACATATGTATATACATTCATATATTGCCAAATTAGTTAATAACCAAGAAATACAAGCATAAAATACAAAAGATACCTTCAATGCTTCCGATTTGTATTTCGTCAACTGCAGCAACGGTGACTGGAGTCTGTGATTCAGAAGTAGGTACACAACTCTACATCATTGGAGGATTCCTGTTTAATATATAACTTCAAATAAACGCTAAAACATTTTAAATGCAATATATTTGTCTACGTTCTCCATTTTAATAACAATTTCCATTTAAATTTAGAACTTTGACTCTATTCGTGTTTATTTTTACTTTGCGATCAGCTGTTTTTCTCACTTGCAAATTCCCACAAGTACAAATGTATACAGTAACAACTTGAAACTTCCCCTCAAAATGAAATGTCATTTTGCTCTCTCATTTTCCCCTACTTTGCAAGTTTTTGAGATACATGAACACCAAAACTTGATAATTCGTTATAAATTATTTTGCTTCATGTCAGACCAATTAGTCATACAATTTTAAAGTATTATCATGAGGAAAAAAAAATAAATGAGTTAAATTTTTAATATTTAAATTCAATATAATATGTGCACGTTTTTTTATATATTTAAAAAAAATATAATTTCTGTAAACAACGTTTTTAATACCTGTTTGCACATCTTTGGCATTGCGGCTCGGGAAAAATTTTAAATTTTGAAATATGGCTCGGACTATCAAGCGGCTTGCTTGGCCACCTCTGGTCTATACAAAAGTTAAGAGAAAACAAATAATTTAAAAGTGCGTACTTCATCTGTAGTATAGTTTAAAAAAGGTTAAAGTTTCTAAAAGCGCCACCGTCAGTGCCAGTGAACATGTGATATGCATGCATATATGTAGATATGTACATATGTCTGCTTATAGGTAGATATGTATGCACACATGTGGATATGCATGTATGTAAAAGTTTCGCTTTATTGTGACTACTCATTTGAGAGTTTTGTTACCATAGCGATAATTCAATTTGTTAGTGTGGCATCAATCGATAAGTATTTAACCTTAGACACTCTTTTTTTTACTCTCCACTCTCCCATGTAGTTTCATGCTAATTGGTACCTGCGAATTAACGGTTAAAGTTTCAAAGTCAGTATGCATATATGCATGCAAGTGTGTGTGTATGTATGGGAGTATGAACACTGTCGAAAGCCAGTCTGCTAACGTCAAGGTCGCTGAAATTGCGTGTATTTCATGCAAGTGCTTTAAACTCCACAGGGGTTTTTTTTAATCAAATTTGATTTAACACTTTTGCCGAATTGTACTACTGCTGTATACCAGGTGTATTTATACCTATGAAATCGAAATTCTCTCATAGTTGCCGTTAGTTTGTTTGAAATGTATGAGTTTTCTCATTCTGCCAACAGCATCTACTTCATATTATTACAAGTTCCCAACAACAATACAGTTTCTCAAACTGAGTTGCTGCAGGCAGCTTTGGAACTCTTTTGCCGAATTGCACTGCTTCTGTCTACCAATCAGGTGGATGTATACCTATGAAACTGGAATTCTCGCATAGTTGCCGTTAGTTTGTTTAAAATGTATGAGTTTTCGAACTGCACTAGTCTGCAACAACATCCACTCCATATTATTACAAGTTCCCAACAACAACACAATTTCTCAAACTGAATTGCTGCAGACAGCTTTGACACTGTTTTACTCTCAAAAAGTCATCCGAAATAGCAAAGAACTTTTAAGTACAGAATCATAATTAATTGTTTAAAATACGAGGTCTTCAGCAAAAAAAAAAAAATAATAATAAAATAAATATGTATGTACTTAGCGCCGCTTCACCGGAAACAGCCTCGACGCTCATTAGTTGTCACGCTGCTGGATGTCTCGCTTGCAGAGGTGACTACTTTATTTATAGCCAACCAAACAAACTAATGTTATTTATATTTTAATTAAATGTTATTTTATTTACAGAGGATTTTAATGAGATGCGCAATATAAATAAAAAAAAAAAAACTAAAACAGAACATCAAAAGAGCTCAACTATGACTCAAAGCGCATGAGTTTTAGAGCTCCGCTTTGGCACTCAAAAACGCTTTTAGAATCATGAGCTTACTTGGGCATATTTGCTTACAAAGCTAGATAAATGTATGTATGTATTTACATAAGTATGCATGTACATATGTATGTATATATGTATGTGTGTACCTAGATATGTTTAATAGGTTCATAGATAAAATATTTCGATTCATATTTCACGCCTCACCCCACCCACCCGCCAACACATGATTCAAATGCTATCAATGCAAATAAATACACGCAACACTTCACGTCTGCTCGCTGCCCCTCTGCCATTTTGCTGCTGAAAAACTCAACTTCCGCAAAGATTAAGTTCAGTAAACCACACACCCAACGCGCAGAGGCGCTCCAAGCGACTCACTGCAGTTGAGTTTCGACGTAATTGAGCTTACTACATTCATGTGTATGTGTGCACGTGTGTGTGTACATATGCATGCATGCGTACTTACATATTTGTGCACTTTACTTCGTACCACTTCATAGTAGCCGTTCTGACTGTCTGCCGCCGTTGGCTGTGCCGCCATTCACAGCTCCCATTTGTGACTGAGTGCCGCCATAGAGGATTTCTGCTGCCTCCCAGAGGGCCTGCGTAGACGGCGAATATGTGTTTACATTTGTATTTATATTCAGAGATTTGTGTGCGTAGTTTCATTCATTGTAATCGCAGTAATGATGTATTGTTTTTTTCCGTTCTTTTTCAAGTTGTCTATTGCGACTTCTCTATTTCTTTGACTTGAGTGTCTTTTCTGTAGTTTCTTCTACTTTCAGCTCTCTACCTGGTTTGAAATCCTAAGAAGTTTGTCTTCATAAGCGATTCTTTTCTTAAAATGTCTTTTAGCATTTTCCGTGAATATATTTGAATCAGCAGTGCATTCAGTCAGTCAAATTTGGTTGCCGAACTGATTAAACTTAATATCTTAATTTTTTATATTTTTCCCATAATGTCATAAGCACAAAGCTTATTTTTTTAATAGCAAAATTTTTTATTATTATTTTGTATGACTACTTCACACCTGCGTTGCATGAACTCAATGAATTTTCACAGAAGTCCTTTGAATAGCTTCCGACTCCATCTGCACCTTTCCCATCAAATCCGAGTTTTTTTTTTGTTCTTGCGGATTTTAAACTTTTCTCTTCAAATGCTGTTTAGAGATTCAATTTTTTCCTAGCGACCTTGAATTCGCCTAAAATGAAAAATTCTAACGTTTTAACCGCAATTTCTCAAAATTGAAACTTGATCGGGAAATTTCATTTAAGAATTTGTAATATACGCGAAAAATCCTGTCAGAAATATCAACATTTACTCTTGTGGCAAAAATGTTGAATTTGGCCGACCAGTGTTATTATTGTTCTTTTGCTTTCATGGCGTGAAATCATTGCTTACGTGTGAAATTTGCTAGCTGTTTCTTCAAAATTTTCACAATTTTCGTAGTGGATTTTCATCTTTGCTTTTGCATTGCTGCTCGATCTAGTAATTTTCCAACTATCTATTATAATAATAGCGCGACGAACTAAAAAGTTTTAACTAAGTTATTATAATATAATAAAATAAAACTTGCATTCTATAATAAAATCTATAAACTCAAATCTTCAAACTTTAAACAAGTTAAAAAAATAAAATAAATCACAAAATTAAATTAATATAATAAATAAAACAAATATTTCTACTTTTTATAAAACATTAAAAATAATAATAAAAAAAAAAAAAAAATTAAAATAAATAAAAAATTGTTCTACTTTTTATTCACAATTTTTGGAAAAAATAAAATAAATAGAAAACAAAATAAATAAAAAATTAAAATAATTAAAAAATTAAATAAATAAATAAAATAAAATAAAGTAAATATAATAAAAATTTTCAACCTTAATTTGTAGAAAAAATAAAATAAATACCATAAAAAATGAAATAAATAAAAAAGGAAAATAGATAAAAAATGAAATTAATAAAAAATTACATGAATAAAAAATTAAATAAATATAAAAAATAAAATAAAAATTTTGAACTTTTTATTCAGAATTTTAGAAAAAAAAATTAAATAAAAAAAATTTAAAATTAATATAAATGAAAAATAAATAACAAAATTAATATTAATGAAAAATAAATAGAATTAAGGAAAGAAATTAAAAAAATTAAAAAAATAAAAATTAAGAAAAAAATAAAAAAAAGTTAAGAAAAAAATAAAAAAAATTAAAATTAAAATGGACAATAAATAAAGTTAAAACCAATAAAATAAATAAAAAATTAAATGAAACAAAAAAATTTCATTTTATACAGAATTTTTAGAAAAAATAAAATAAATAAAAAAGTAAAATAAATAGAAATTGAAATAAATAAAAAATAAAATAAAAATTTTAAACTTTTTATTCAGAATTTTTAGAAAGAAAATAAATAAATTAAAAAAAATTAAAGATTAAAATGAATAAACAAAATTAAAATTAACAAAAAATAAATCAAATTAAAAAAATAATTAAAAAAAATTTCAAAAAAATAAAATTAAAAAAAATTTAATGCATAAAAAAAAATAAATAAATTCAGAATTTTTAGAAAAAATAAAATAAATTAAAGTAAATAAATTAAAAAAAAAATTAAAAAAAGTAAATAATGAAATAAATAAAATAATTAGAATGGATAAAAAAATTAAAAAATAAAATGATAAAAGAAAATTAAATGAATAATAAAAATGAAATGAATAAAAAAAAATTTTCTACTTTTTATTCGGAATTTGGTTTACATTTTTATATCCCAAACAATATTAGTACAACAAAGTGCATATTTAAACTGGCTCAAAATACTCGTTAATTTTTGAAAATTTGTTTACGCTGAGCTATTAAGTATTTGTTTCCTTGTGCTTTTTATGAAAGTTCATTTCGAACGTCTTACGCAAAAATAATATAATTTAATGGGCTATTAAACTGCATACTTTGAAGTTGTCCAAAAATTGTGATAAAAGAGTGGAAAATTTTTGCTGACAGTTTTTTGTGAACTTCGTAGAAAGTGTGGAGCTTTGGGGTTTTTGGTTATGTGTGTGGAATGCACTACACTTTTATAAAAAATGAAAAAAAAATGTAATACAAAAAAAAAAAAAAATACATTTGAAGCTCGGTAGTTCGTCGCGCTACTATTTTGAACACAAGTGTACATGAACTTCAGCACTTTTTGATACTTTTTGTTAAAGATTTTTTTCAAGTAACTTATAAAGTAACTTATAATTTATAAAATAAAAAAATTTAGAATGCATAAATAAACGATTTATAAAAAAATATAAAATAAAAATAAAAAAATTAGAATATATAAATAAACGATTTGTAAAAGGTTATAAAAAAGCTATAAAATAAAAATTAAAACAAAAAACATTATAAAAAAATTTATAAAAAAAAATTAGATTCGACTGTGCAGTAAATTTCATATACGATGTGCCCCATTAGGCTTTGAAACGTTTCTGATTTTAACCTTCTAGCTTAAAAAGAAAAGTACCTTTTGTTAAAGATTTTTTCAAGGTTTTTCAATTTATAAAATAAAAATTTAGAATGCATAAATAAACGAGTAGAGTGTGAAATAATTTTAATAAAATTTAATATGCGATGGGCCTCACTAGGTTTTGAAACGTTTCCCTTCTCCCTTTCTCATGAAACTTTTATACATACAACTTTTTTAGCTAATTACATTTTTTTCGTACCTCATGAACCTGCTTACAAGGCAATGCATAAAAATGTGTATTTTTTAATTGTTTTGTTTTTGTACAATTTTATGTTTTTGTTTATTTCTAACACTTTGTAAATTTAAATAAATTTGTTTTTTTTAAACATTCTTAGAAAATTACATATGTTAAATTTGTGCTGCTTTGCCTTTTTAATTTTTTTAATTTCTTATATAACTGTAAATCCTAAATTTTTCTCCCTTTGGCGAATTGCTACTGACGTCATCGGCTTAAATTTATAACGTCTTGCACATTTTATTTATCCACCGCCAGTCAAACGTAAACAGAAAAGCATTTAATGCCATTGTTGCTTCCATCAAAGCTAAAAAGAAAACAAAAAGTAATTGTCCGCATTTTTCGCCACCGAAATACTCATTAATTTGTGTTTTCCTGGAATTCCATATGGTTCGCTTATTCCAAATTCTGTGTGCGTGTGTGTGTGTAGGCATTTGTTTGTGCCTGTTCGGTACTATTTTTAAAATTCTACACTTTTCTGCTTCTGAATTAGGTGTATTTTAAGGTCGTAAGTTTTATATCTTAGCCGAATTCGGTTTTTTACCAGTAGGTCGCGAGCAAAGGCGGGTTTCTCTCCCTGACTTTTAGAGGCTCGAAGAGAGTCGATGAGGGAGTCGAAAAGTGTGACGACTTTATTAATCCATTGTGTACTCTCTTTAGAGGTTTATAAATTTTTGAATGCTACTTACCCAAGGCACAAATCACTTGCACTTCGAGAGTATAACTAGACTGGTTCTGTAGTTAAGCCGCAAGATCATTAGCTGCCACAGCTGTGTAGTTTTGCGGCTCTGCTCCTGCTTTTGGAAACTCGTCGTAGTAGTAGTAGAGGATATTTCTATTCGATCTCGCATACTTGTGAGGTTTAGCGCACCAGACAGGGCTTGTTTATTGGGGCGACCCTTTTTAACACCTGGACGAAGGAGGTCTAATTGTAGTTAAAGGTGCAAGTCGATGATGCACTAATATCGACTGTAAAAGGGAGTCACCTTCAACAATTTGCTCGCCTTCTCGGCGCATACAACCGCAATCGCCACTAAGGTCCAAAACCAAGGTGCAACAACTGCTACACTTGGGTCAAAGATCAAGAAATGTTTCAGACTTAAATGCCCAATGAAATTGGGCCGGTCGGTTCTGGATTACCTCTGCACCCGTCTGGTCGCCTGGCACTAGTGATTCACAGTAGACAAAGCTTCGGAACTGTCAGAATAATGCTATCAGGACAGTTACGGGATGCCTCTTGATGTCTCCCCTGCAACATCTTCACAACGAGGCTTCCATGCTCCCGGTTAAGGAACTTAGTAAGCTGCTTAGCAGGACACAGAAGATCTTTTAGGTCGAAGTCTCGGCCATTGGGCACACTGCAGATATAAAATTATTATTAAGATGCTCAACAAGCGGTTACTGATGGGGTGCTACCGCAGGAGGCACTTACTAGAGTCTAACCCACCTCATCGGCGAGTCAGGAGACATCTTTTTGACTACCTTTACGAGATCCAGTACTACACACTACTGCAACTACTGGTTATAGTTTACAGATAGACTTTTGCCGTAATATTTTCCTGAAAATTGGATATTGGGTTTTTTACAATGTTTTACCAAAACGGGCTGTAAAAATCCATACAAATTGCATAGCCATGACATATGCGTGAAATTTCATATGTGTCTCACGGCAAAGTAGTGCACAGTTCACGACGTGAAAACACCACGCATTATGCCAGTAACATTTTTTTCACCCCTATTTAAAAGGCACATGACATTTAAACGGAAGAAGATGACGACGAATAAGAAACAAATAAATTCTTAAAACTTGTAAGCCCTTGTGCTAGAATTGTGAAACGCACTGTATAGTCACAGTTATTGTAAATACCAAAAATATTAAAAATACGCAAAATTAGCATAGTTCCCTGCGCATAGAAAAATAAGCAAATATTTGTTTCAAACTACGTTTTTTCTAAGCTGTTGGCTATAAAGTTTTTCAAAACATTCAATAGTTACAAGAAAATGACGCCGCAAAAATTTATATTTTTTAGTGTTCTGATTTTTGTGCCCGCAACTGTACGCGAATTACTTATAACACTTCAAATTTATTTATATAATTATATATTTAATATACATACATACATAATGAACAATATTTCTGTTAAGTACACCTCATACTCGTACTTCACAAATACTGGGGAAACACCTGTTCCCCTTTAGTCATACATTTTCGCTTTATGCATTCAGTGAATCACTCAGCGTGGTATTATTTATTTTATACGAATAAAAACTTAAGCGTGAGTCATATGCTAACTCGTAATTTAAATGTTTATAATTTCGATGCAGCTTTTTGATAGCAATTAAATTGATTGATTACTAAGCTTAGTAAATTGCTCGTGTACAAACATTTTTATCTGCCGCCAGCCAACCGGTATTGTTTAGTCGATTGTTTTATCGATTGCACAGCGATAAATGGAGATAAATAGAGCAATGGAATGTTAATGAGAGTATAAATGGAAAATAAAATACACAGGTGCTCAAAATAACTAGTGCGGTACTACTCATTCTGGGTCTGTTATGAGAGGGGTTGCAAAATGAATCCCAAATGGGACAGTTGTTGCTGCAACTGGAGTGCTGTACATGAGATCCATATCAAAACTGTAACGAAGATGAATGAGTGTTTGATATTATGGAAGACAAAATAATTTCTAAAGCCAGGAAATCGCATCTCGGACACAAAACGGCGTTAAACTACTGTTAGGGGTTCAGCCCAGTCTGCGGGTGATATGCTAAAATGGGCTAGTTTTGCCTTAGATTGCGAATATATGCAGCAAAGATTCTACAAAAAAGTGGCTAGCGATAAGAGTGTTTGATTGGAATTTAATATGTATATGCATTTTTTATTCATCATTTAACATTTTTTTTGTTTTTAATACGAGGGTGATTTTTATATTTTGAGATTGGAACGCAAACGCCATATTTATCAACGAAAATGTCTATGTTCTTATATTTCCCATGTTAGTAAACTCATTTTTAACGAAGGACTAGTGTTGCCATATTGAAAGAAAAAATATATATTTTTTACCAAAAAACTGTAGCCTTCAAAATGACAAGATTTTTACAAAATTATACTTTATTTTATTTTTATGAAAAATATATGCCAAAAACATTAATTAATTTTGCGAAGCCACAGCTTTTAACCCCAATTGATCTCACCTATCGCCCTTTGAATGATCCCACTGATCGTATTGGGACACAGTCCTGATGTCATTAGCACCACCTCATCAGCGTACGCAATCACTTTTACCCCACCTCCATTAAGTTTTATTAAGATTTTGCTGATCACACATAACCAAAGAAGTGGACGTAGTACTCCCCTCGTTCCCACGTCAGTCGGTTCTACATACGTAACCGGAACGACCCGGATTTATATCCGGCCAAGGACTGTCACTTCGGCAGCATTCCTCGTATATGCACGGGCAATGTTTATGCTGCTACAACAACAACAACAACACAGTACTCCCTTCCGTGGAGTACCTCTATGAACCCTCATACTTACGTTGATATTACCCATGAACTCTAATGATCCTGGTTTTTGGCATAGAGATGGCCAACTACTAATGCAATTGTCCATCCCTAAAACCCGTTGGATAGCATCAGTACGTTATTAAATGCGCCTTTTATATCCAAATTCAAAAATGCCGTCATGCTGTAGACGTGTACTCTGGTTTTCTAGAGAGCCCTCTATTGTTCGGATTACCTCGTGAAGCTCTGTTTCCGTAGATTTGCCTTTAAGGTACGCATGCCACTTTCCAATGAGTTTCTAAGGTGTATAGTATATATGTATGTCCAAAAGCCTTTCAAAAGTTTTTAAAAGGAGGACGAGAGACTGATTGGTCTAAAATCCTTCGCCGATTCATGTCCCCTCCTACCTATTTTTGCTATGAAGATGACCTTGTCTAGTTTCCAACTATCTAGAAAATGGCTTAAGTTTAAACAAGCCCATTAAGACCTGGAGATTTGAAAGTTTAAAAAGATTTGTTTGCCATGCAAGTTTCTCCTTCGTAATTTTTACATCTGCAAGATGCTGTGGATCATATTGGCTCCACCTAATACCAATTCCACTCTCACTTTCGTGGACCTTGCATCTCGGAAAATGAGTGTTTAAAAGAGATAGGCGAAAAAACCCTTTCCAGCTCTCTTTCTAGGCGGCCCTAATTGCCTTCTTCTACTGTCTCCGACTTTGTCTGTACAATTCCTAATTACCTGTCGAGTAGCTAAGGTTAAAGGTTTATCTTGATTCTTCTTTTAGTTTTAAAAGCTCACTGCTCCACAGGAGGGTGAGTTTTTTTGCCATATACCATATTATAGGACACGACATTTTGTAAGCCTTACTAAATGCCTTCTCCAATGATATAACCCTACTCTTAAGGTATTTCGTGAGAGCGAATAGGTGGTTCGGAATCCTTCCTATCCTGTTTTTTACTAATTTTGTTCTGTTCCAATTGTTTCTTAAGGGATTTCGACACGGTAAGGGTGGATCTACTTTAAATGCAATCAGACGAAAAAAGTATGCGTTCGACTCTAAAAATGCGACACTCAACGAAGGGAAAATTTCTCCCTCGAAAAGCTTTGCCAGGGAAGTTATTTGCCCTGAAAATCAGCTGACTACTTCAAACGTTAATATTAAGAAATGCGTTCCTAGACAAAGATAGATACCTACCTGGAGTGTTTTGTGCTCTTTTTTGAGTAGGCAAACACATGCCATTTTACAAGATTGAGCGCAACATTGATGATCCGCTATTACATTCCCCCATGTTGCTATCGACATTTAAGTCAATTAGCCGACTGGTTCTAAACTATGCTGCGATTGTCTGGACGCCTGGAACTAGTGATTCGCAGTGGACGAAGCTTCAGACTTGCCAAAATACTGTCATTCGGACTGCGACGGGATGTCTACTGATGTCCCTACTTCAACATCTACACGACGATGCTCAGATGCTTCCCGTGAATGAGCACAACAAACTGCTCAGAAAGCAGTTTTTGCTAGGGTAGTCGTAGGTCCCACCCATGCAAACACGTTCTTGAGTCCGAGCCGCCACCCAGGCATGTCAGGAGACACCTCCTCAATTACGCCGACGAGATCCTTGACAAAACTGTTCGACAATTACTGGACCAAACAGTGTACAGACAGACAATAAACGGGAGACCATTACCACCTTCTTAAGCTCCCAACCACCGAATGCCGTAATCAGAGTCCAACTACCATCTACAGCAGATGAAGAGTTCCAGCTTCCCCGAGAGTCCTGGAAACCTGGGCACAATTACTCTCTGGATACTGTAGCAGGTTAAACTCCTACCTATCCAGAATCGACCCCGACATACTAAACATATCGCACCCTAAATACAAAAGGGGCACAACTCAAAATTTTCCACACTCGAGCTTGACTTGTTTACAGTAGCACAGAAAACAAACTATGTGACATATCACGCTGAAATTTGCCATGTAAGCTTATAACAGTCCTACCAAAAAACAAAAAATTTATTTTTGCCATATGTCATCC
Source organism: Anastrepha fraterculus (assembly GCA_037575425.1). NCBI lineage: Eukaryota > Metazoa > Arthropoda > Insecta > Diptera > Tephritidae > Anastrepha > Anastrepha fraterculus. The sequence goes on from JAYXIM010005294.1 coordinate 792,749, forward strand.
GCGGACCGTTTTATTGATAACGTCTCGTTCATATTTGAGCAGAAGTACATTTTGAGTTGTGAACCTTTTGTATTTAGGGTGCGATATGTCCGACATGTGAAGGCCCACGCACGACACTAACATCACCTTTTCATATGCCCCATCAAACCCACTCATCTAATACCCCTCTCCCTCTGGACCCAACCTGTCGAAACAGCAAGTTTCCTGGCCCTACCGTTAGATGAGCTAGACGAAGACGACCGGTGATTTACACTACACTGACCGGCCTAATAATACTGTGTTGAAGTTCCTAGCATGTTGCGAAGGTTCCGGCAGTCATCCATCATTTCTGAGGTGATTTTAGCTGACAGAAGGGCTTTCAAAGCCGCCTGACTATCCGAACGTATGTAAATGTGGGTTCCTCTCATTTTTCTGTGGAGACATTCACTTCATACATATCTCAATGGCGTGAATTTTTGCCTGGAAGGTTGTTGGGTAGAGACCCAATCGATTTTTTTGAATTTAGGTCAACTGATTCCCGCCCCTGTTCTACCTTCTTCTAATTTCGATCCATCAGTGTATCATATCTGGGATCCAGGTTTGACGGTGATCGAATTATTTGTCCAGGTCGTAGGTTCATTAATAAGAACTTGGAAGTTCCTGAAGAGAATGGCTTTGGGAGATAATGTATACCCCCTATAAAGAATCAGAAGTCTTCTAAGATGTGCAGTAACTTTATCGAGAGAGAGTTTCAAGTGAGCGTTTTGTCTAGGTTGATACCCAGGTAGTCGGTCGCTTTGTGGAGAGTTGAAGAGTCGGTTCATTTCGGACAGAACATTTACTGTTGTGGTTCCTTTTCCTAGTTAACGGCACTAGCACAGTTTTCGATAGGTCAATAGAGCGCCCTTTGCCGGTGTACCATTTGTTTATTATACTGAGGCCTTGTTTCGTGCGGTTAGAAATGGTCTCCTCATGCCAGCCTATTCTGTACACCCCTCGTATAAAATATCACTATTCTATTTGGCAAATAGCAGATAAAACTCACTATTGCATTGCAATTAAAATTACATTTTTTTTGGTGTAAAAAATGCTGGTGTTTATTTATCATTTGTTGAAAAGCGAAAGCCAGACACAAATGGGGGAAAAAAGCGAAATCAATTAAACAAATAAAAATAATAATTCGAACAACAAATGCTGCAGTGGAAAATGTTCACTAAACACTTGAGCCGATTTTTCCTCAATGTTGGCGCGGCGAGCGGGTGCAAAGACATGGCAATACGAATTTCGCTACTATCCGCTTAAATTTTCAAACGCTCTGTGGTATTAAAATGATAATTAATTGTGCGTTTGAAATCGACGCGAATGTAGGCCGTCCGTCGAGTCTGTTGTGCTTTGTTTCGAATTCGCTCACCCGCGCTCGACTCTCAACCATTGCCTGCCGTAGCTTTAATTATTCCAAGTAGCTGCGTATTTGGCTCAGATAAAATAGAATTTCACAAAAAAACTCGGTGCAAACTACCAAGACAATTCAACGAATGGGAACAGTAGACAAGAAAAAAAAAACAAAAACAAAAAAGATGTACTCCCAGAAGATTGAGCACCTGACGTAACGCAGTCTCAGTGAGACGCGTTGCGGCGAAGGTGAGGAAATACATGGATATAAATATAAATGACACGTAGACCCCCTGGAGGCGCTGTTTTATGGATACACACATATACACATACAAAAAAGTTCGCACAGCTCAATGTGAAAGAAATTTTTAACGCACAAAGCAAAAGAAACACAAAATTAAATAAATAAACAAATGGCAAGTAAACTGCTGGGTAGCCAAAACTAAACGAAAACATTTCCATTTTTATAATTCTTAATTACATCGCATGACTTAGTGCGCAAATTTCTCACTGGGCCTAATTGGTTGTGTACACATCAACCTCTATTCATACATTTGTATGCTTGTGTGTTTGCAAGCGTCTCCACTAACAATCGAGGTGCTGATGACAACCGTTGCTGGAGCTTAGACTGACACTGACAGCTTTTTGTGCCGCCTACCAAACAACCAGTCAGCTCCGCTGGTGATTTTTTCTTGCTTCTTTGTCAAATCAGCAGGTAAAAGAACGCCAAGTGGGACGGGTAGGTTAATTTGTTCCTGTATTCTTGTATTTCATTTTCCCACTTCGAAATTCTCTGTCTAAACTTTGCATGATTTCTTACGCTACATAAATACTATGACTGCGCTTATACACTAAGAGTTGAGTTTACAGTGGCGGACATGAATATGCAGCGCCCTTTGAACAAAAAAAATTAATAAATAAATAAATAAAAATAAAAAATAAAAGAATATTAAAAAAAAATATTAAAATAAAATATGTATATAAAAACAAAATATTAAAAAAAATATATATGTATATTAAAAAAATATATATTAAAAAAATATATTAAAAAAAATTGATATTAAAAAAAAATATTTAAAAAAAAATATATAAAAAAAAATATTTACAAAAAAATATTGAAAAAAATATTGAAAAAAATATATTAAAAAAAATATATTTAAAAAAAATATATTTTAAAAAAATATATATTTAAGAAAAAAATTTATATTAAACAAATTTATATTAAAAAAAACAATATTAAAAAAAAATACATGTTAAAAAAAATTTAAATTAAAAAAAACAATATTAAAGAAAATTTATATTAAAAAAACAATATTAAAAAAAAATATTAAAAAAAATATTAACACAAAATATATTAAAAAAAAATATGTTAAAAAAATTGATATTAAAAAAAATATTTAAAAAAATATTAAAAAAAAATATTTAAAAAATATATTGAAAAAAATATATAAAAAATATATAAAAATATTTAAAAAAAAATTTGTATTAAAAAAAAATTATATTGAAAAAAAATATATATGAAAAAAAAAATTTTTAAAAATATATGTATACGAAAAAAAAATTAAAAAAAATATTAAAAATAAAATTATATTAAAAAAAAATTCATTTGTAATTTTATATATTTATTAAAAAAAGGATGATTTAAAATGAAATTAAAACAAATTTTTTAAAACCGGAGTTAAAAAAAACTAGTTTTTTATTCAAAAAATAGTAGCCAATATTTAAGTACAAAGCTCGCAGCATTCTGACCTAAACATTTTTCTCATCACTCAGGTCATTGGTCTCAGAGACCTCTTACCCGGCCATCGGCATCCCCCTGACTGTTGTCAAAGGGCAGTTGCGCAACTTATTTCTAAGAAAAGCGTAGAAAAGATGGAGCTCCATTTCCTCATGTGCTATTTCGAAAACCCTGTGGTCCAAGTACAAAGACGGAGGACTCAGAATTTCCACGCCATTAAATTTCCAAACCCGTAGCTGTGTTTACCAGGCATTGGACGATCGACTCATACGCGGAAAGCAAGGTTTACCATTTAAGCCCCATTGCAGAAGCTGTGGCGACCTTTCAGTGAAGGAGACTGTTGAGCACTTTCTCTTTGAATGTTCGGGTTTGGCAGCCAGACGATTAAGGTCACTGGGTGCTCCTGTCTTCGACAGTCGGGTGCAGTGCGTCAACCTAAATCCCATCAATCTTCTCTATTAGATCAACAGCCTGTTGGAGGTCCCATGTTGGTAGTAAAACATCGCTTTAGTGCTATTTGAGGAGTGTCAGAGTACTACTTCAACCATTTCACCGACTTAACTATCCGGCCATTTGGGATTGTCTCGCGCGAATAATTTTTCAACTTGAGTAATCGTGCCGTTTTTTAATTCTCAAAGCACGAAGTCTCGACCTGCAAGTAAATTACCGCTAATTTTGTCTTATGAGTCATATGAGGGTCAGTGCTTCCCAGTTAACTGCTTCTGGCATTTCATTTGGTCGGTGCGTTCGTGTTTTGTCATCAATTAAAATCAGGTCGCTTTGCCTCTTTTCCAATTCTGGTCTGTTTTGGAGCTATTTTTTCCCGTTGTTGTTGTTGCTGGATCATTGCACACCCTCGCTAGGTCCGAGCAGAACTTTTTCCATTTATATTTCCTCAAGGCAGGAGTAAAGTGTGGAGGCAGGGCATGGCAAATATGTTTACGAATGGCTCAAAGTTTGACGGAAGAGTTGGTGGGGGAGTATTCTGTAAAGAGGACCAAATTTGGGCTTTCGGGCCACTGTAGTGCTTTCCAAGCGGAAGAAGCCGCAATTAAGGAAGCAGTGGATTGGTTGCTTGCTTCTGTAATTACGGAATTATCTACTCCGACAGCCAAGCGGAAATTAGGGTTTTAGGCTCGTTGTTAGTGCGTTTAAAATTTGTCAGGGAATGCCTGATTTCTCTCTCGATTGCATCCGAATACTTCAATATTAGGCTCATTTGGGTTCCTATTCACATAGTGAGAAACTGGGCTGAGGAGCTGGCTAGACAGGGAACCCTGAAGACGGTTTCATCGTTACAACAACAGCAACAACGGTTTCATCGCATGTTCTGCTCCTGGAAAGATGGGCCTCGCGTCAACTCAGCGAGTGCTGAGCTAGTGCCTAAACGTGCAAGGTCGCGAGGTCGTTCTGGTCTCGGTGGCTTGACGTTGTACCTCAAAATGTTAGCCTAGACCCAATCAGCATACAAGATGCCATTTTAGAACCACTGTTTTTTTTTATTAGTCGAACCATCTTGATTTGACTATGAATTTGCCTATGTCGTCTATTTGCTTTTCTGCAATTTCTATCAAGTTAACCAACGAGATTTCTCCCAGAATTCTATGTCGTAGCGAACCTAGACTTGGACACTCACACAGATTGTGAAATAGTGTTTCCTTAGACTCTTCTTGATTGCAGCTTCTACACATCTCCCGTTGTACGGCCACCTCATCTTCTTGGCTTTGTCTCCCAAAGGTCACTCGCCGGTTATTGTTGATGTAATTCTGAATATGGCTTGCTTAACAACTCGCCAGTCCTGGATTTGTTGAATTTGGGCCCCGTTTGTTTAGTTATTTCGCAGGTATCCGTGTTAGTCCATCTGTTAACGGCCTACTTCTGGCATAGCGAGAAGATGTCCCTTTTGCGTACGCCTGGAGGACAGCCTATTTCTAACGCTTCGGATTCGTTATAGGATGACCCCTGTCTAGCCAGTTCATCAGCTTCAGGGAGGAGAGCGAACAGAAAGAGATGAGTATATCCGTTGCATTGATGCAAGGCTGAGATGGGTATGGAATATTTGAAAAATCATTGACCACGAAATATGTAAGAAAAACCCGATCTACAACTGATACCGATTTACATGTCCGTCACTGTAGTACCTACCCATCCGTAAATATACATGTAATTTATTTTCCTCTGTATGTAAGTATGTTTGTCCATATGTGAGCCAGCATTATTATGCCTGGGAAATTTCTTACGCTTTTCGCGCTTTCATGGTGCGCTTTTTATACTTTGTACGAGTTTATTAGAAGCTGTGTTTTTTTTCTTCCTTAGCGCAGCGAGTTGTTCAACTCAAATTAGCGGTAAAATATAATCAACCACTGTTATTATGTTTTCGTTTTACCGTGGCTTAGTTTAAGTTACCACGTTTTTGCGAGCTACTCCAACTCAACGTGTTCTTGTTATTGTTGTTTCGGGTAATTTGTTACGCTAAATATACACCAACAATAAAAAGACGCCGCTGTTGTTGCTCGTTTTAGGTCCCCTCTTAATTTGGGCTGCCATCGAAATGGGTGAAGAAAACAAAGAAGTAAAGAAAAAATCGTGGAAAGTCGTTCATGAAGAGTTTTCAACACCTATACACACATACACAGGTATAGATATGTATGTGTGTACACTACTACAAATATTCATAGCTAAAATGGGGAAAATAAAAATATATTTTTTTTTTTAGTTCTTGTGACTAACGCGTTTTAAAGTTGTTAGCGATTTGTTTTTGAGAAGAGCTGAGCAAATTTATTGAAATTCACTAGGTTAGTCTACTTACATATGTATGCATGCATTTCTATATAATTCTATGGCATGGAAAACAACAGCCCATATAAATTGGAGTAATAATAAACGGGTTTTAAAAACGTTATAAAAAATTATAAATCATTAAATTAAATTAAATGTGTATAAATAAAATATGAAATAATGAAAATAAGTGCTCAAACAATAAATATTAGTTGGGGGAAAATGAAATCCATTATAAATAATAAAAATGTTAGAATATTATAATAGAAATTTTAAATAAAAAAGTGTGAATTAATTAAAACAAGTAAATCAAAAGTAAATAAACTCGTCGCGCGCTAATAACAGCAGATATTTTCAGGGATATAAAGTACATTTATCACATTTCATATAAGAAGATTAAATGATGGAATATTGGAAAAATAAAAATAAGGACAAAATCAATTAAATTAATGGTCCAATTTCTCCCCGATAATTAAATACAAAATAATTTCTATTAAGAAAAGACGTAACAGAAATATTAATACAACATTTTACAATTAAATAAATGTCGGAAATGATAATAAGAAAATTTAATGAAAATGATAAAAAAGTAAATAAGTAATAAAAAAATTTAGAAAGTAAAAAAAAAATTAAAACAATTAAAAAACATATATAAAAAAAAATGAAAAAATAAACAAAAAAAAAAATGAAAAAAATAATCCAAAAAACAAAACAACAAAACCAACAAAAAATAAAAAGTAATAAAAAAAAAATAAAACAAAATTAAAAATTACAAAAAAATTTTAAATAAAATAAATTTTAAAAAAAGTTTTAATAAAATAAGTTGTAAACAATTTTTTTTAAATTTGAAATAAAATACATTAAAAATTTTTTAAATAAAATAACTTAAAAAAAGTAAAATAAAAGAAAGTAAAAAAATAAAAAAAGTAAAAATAATAAAAAAGTAAAACAAAGTAGAAAAAAAATATAAAAAAATAGAAAATATAAATATTAATAAAATAAAAATTTAAAAAAATTAAATTAATTAAAAAAAAATTTTAATGCAATACATTAAAAAAATTGGAAATAAAATACACTAAACAAAATTTAAATAAAATAATTAAAAAAAAAATTTTAAATAAAATACATTACAAAAATTTTAAAGAAAATAACTTAAAAAAGGTAAAATTAAAGAAGGAAGGAAAAAATAAATAAAATAAGTAAAAAAAAATAAAAAAAGTAAAACAAAGTACAAAAAAAAAATATAAAAAAATAGAAAATATAAATATTAATAAAATAATAATTAAAAAAAATTTAATAAATTTAAAAAAAAATTTAAATGAAATAAATTAAAAAAAATTGGAAACAAAATACTCTAAAAAAATTTAAGTAAAATAATTAAAAAAAAAATTTTTTATAAAATACCTTAAAAAAGTAAAATAAAAGAAAGTAAAAAATAAATAAAATAAGTAAAAAAAAAAAATAAAAGTAAAAACAATAAAAAAGAATAGAATAGAAAACAATAGTAGAAAAAAATATAAAAAAATAGAAAATATAAATATTAATAAAATGAAATAAATAAAAAAAAAATTTATTGAAATAAATTAAAAAAATTGGGATTAAAATACTATAAAAAAATTTAAATAAAATAAATTAAAAAAAAATTCTAATAAAATACATAAAAAAAATTTAAATAAAATAAATTTCAAAAAAAGGTTTGAAAAATGAGTTTGCGTTTTTACCCTTTTTTCGTTTTCGAAAGGCTTGAAACAAATGTTAATTTTTGGAATTTTTAAAAACTGCTATGTACGACTGCAGCCAATACATGTACAAAAAAAAAAAATTAAAATCGGTTCATAAGTCTTCGAGAAATCGGGGCTACCGTGTTCAGAAAAGTCGTTTTGGAAAAAACGCGTTTAAAGTTTTCATTGGCGGTTGCGACTCACTACCTGCACTTATTGCATTGGGCATAATCAATTTTCAAGATTTTAAGTTAAAATATTTTTTACATATTGTTGAATATATCTACTTTAAGAAAATGCAAACAAAAAATCCATGTTTTTAAAAAATCACAGTAGTTTTCCCGCTTAAATAAACTAAAGTAAAAAAATTTAAATAAAATGAATAAAAAAAATTTAAATAAAATATAAAACTTATTAAATAATAAAAATTAAAAAAGTAAAATTTAAATAAGTAAACAAAAAATTTTAAATAAAATAAATAAATTAGAAATAAAAAAAAATTTAAATAAAAGAAAAAAAAACAAAATTTTTAAATAAAAGAAATAAAAAGGAAATTTGAAATAAAATAAATAAAAACAAAAGTTTTTTCTAAAATTTGAAATAAAATACATTAAAAAAATGTAAATAAGAGAATTAAAAAAATTTAAATAAAATAAATTAAAAAAAAAAGTAAAATAAAAAGAGTTACAAGAAAATTTAAATAAAATAAGAATAAAATAAAAAAAAAATAATAAAAAAGTAAAAAAATAAAAAGAAAAAAGTAAAAAAAAAAACACAAAGTATTAAAAAAAAATAAAATTAAAAAAAAAAAAAGCTAAAATTTAAATAAATTAAAAAAATTTTAAATAAAATAAATTGAAAAAAAAAATTTAATTTTGAAATAATTAGTGCATTTTATTTAAAAATTTAATTTTTTTTCAATTTATTTTATTTAAAATTTTTTAAATTTATTAAAATTTTATTTTTTTATTTTTTTTTACTTTTTATTTTTATTTTTTTACTTTTTTTAATTTAAAAAATGTAAATAAAATAAATTAAAAAAGAATTTAAATAAAATGAATCAAGAAAAAAATGTCATAAAATAAAAAGCTAATTAAATAAAAAATTAAGAGAAAAATTATATATCAAACTATTAAAAGTATAAAATCAAATTTAAAAAATAAAACAATCTAAAATGTAAATAGAAAAGTAAAACAATAACAATATAAACACATAAATAGTAACAATCTAGTAATAATAATAAATTTTTTTCGCGAATGGGGAGGCTTCAAATGCCTAATTTATCATCGAAGTTGCCCTCGCAGCTGGTATGTCCGGAGACTAAAAGACTGTAAAATTTTACTTGAAATAAAAAAAAGTAAATAAGAAAGAAAGATAAAAAAATAAATAAAAAATAAAAAAAATTAAATAAGAAAAATAAAATGTAATAAGAAATATGTTAGTGACTTACCCACAATCCACATTCCGCTCTCAACATGTAAAATGCTCATCGATCGAGAATTTCACAGCATTGCTGATCGGAGGTGGCGAGTGGAAACTACTTGCGTTACGACCAGACAAATCTGGCCATCCTACAATCTGAAACAGACAAAAACCCTTATAAGTCTTTCGAAACACGAACTAAGGCATATAACATCTCTTATCACCGGCCACTGCCTTTTGGGCACTCACGCACGTCGGCTCGGGGTTCCTCAGAACGACCTGTGCAGATACTGCGAGGACGAAGATGAGGAAGTATCGAGCAGACATTTGCTGTGCAGTTGTCCCGGTCTAGCCAGAAGTCGACTCGCTCTTCTAGGCTCTCCAACAATTGACAATCTTTCAGTACTCTCGGACCTGAAAATCGAATCTCTCATCAAATTTTCGAAACGAATTAATATCTTTGATCAAAATCTACAATAAAAATCTCGGTTAGGTGGGGAAATCATTCAAAATAATGAGCTCTAGGGCAACACAACGGACCCAACTTGCGGTCTATGTGGTACTCCGATGCGGGGTCACCCTTAAACCAACCAACCAATAAGAAATATAGTGCACACAATAATAAGATATAATTAATAAAAAAAGTAAATTGATAAAAATAATAATAATTAAATATTAAATAAAATCACATGATATAATACAAAATTAAAAAATTCAATAAAAAATAATCTGAAACATGAATATACAAAAAAAAAATTAACACTAAAAACAATGAACAAATGAAATGAAAAACAAAAATAGAATAAATAAAGTATTAAAAAGATAAAATATTTTTTTTAACGATATAGACATAAAAAAATGTTAAAAAGATAAAAAAATAAAAATTTAAAATATTAAAATATTAAAAGGATAAAAAACAAAAAGACAACATGAAAAATTAAAATTTTTAAGAAGATAAAAAAAAAGAAATATTAAAAAGATAAAGAAATAAAACTATTAAAACGAAAAAAATATCAAAAAGAAAACAGTATCAAAAAGAAAAATATATAAAAAAGAAAAAAAAATTAAAGAAATATAAAAAAAATTACAAAAAATTAAAAAATTTGAAAAGATAAAAAAATTGGAAATAGTAAACAGATAAAATATTTTTTTAACGATAAAAAATAAAAAATATTAAATAGATAAAAATTTAAAATATTAAAAAAATTAAAATGATAAAATAAAAAAAAATTAAAATTAAAAATATTGAAAGGATATAATAAAAAAGACAATTAAAAAAAATTAATGAACATATAAATAAATTAAAAATTAAATATAAAAATTATTAAAAAGATAGAAAAATAAAAAAAAATATTAGAAAGGCTAAAAAAATTTAAATATATTAAAGAGATAAACTGAAAAAAAAATGAAGAAGATGAAATGAAATAAAAAATGAAAAATCAAATTAAAAAATTAATGAAGAATTAAATAAATTAAAAATTAAACAGATAAAAAACTAAAAAATAAAAAATTAGAAAGACTAAATTAAAAAAAAAAAATATTTATATATATTTAAAAGATAAACTAAAAAAATGAAGAATATTAGAAGATGAAAAAAATAAATTAATGAAAAATACTAAAAGGATGAAATAAGAAGAGCAATTGAAAATCTTAAGCAAAGAAAAGTTTAAAATATGGTAATAAATTATACTTGAAATAAGGTATATTAGAACGTTAAGAAATAATAAGTGAACTGATGACAAGTAAGAATAAATAAAAAGATGAATGAACGATAAAAGTAATAACTAAAAAAATTAAATAGAATAGTGCGAAATTGGTTAATAGTAGCAAAAAAAAATAAAAGAAAACTTAAATAATTCTAATAAATAAATAAAATTAAAAAGAAAAAATAAAGTGATAATAAAGTGATAATAAGAATTGTTGTTGAAAAAGTAAAAAAAAATTAAATTAAAAAAAAATTGATTTTCTGCGACCGTGACAGGACTCGAACCTGCAATCTTCGGATCCGAAGTCCGACGCCTTATCCATTAGGCCACACGGTCGTTGTATTCACACTCGCACAATGTTTCATTTAAGCACAGCGTGAGCGTGCGCATAGCAAACATAAGCAATTGTAACAACAAAACCAACACACAGCCCCAACAAACCATAGGCGAGGGTTTTTTGTTTGTGGCCGTTTGAGAATTTCTTAGTTCGCTAACGTTGATTCGCTTATTCGTCAGCAGCACTTTTGCGTTTTGCTTATTTATGTATGCACGTATGTATTGCACAGAATATTTAAAGTGACACAACTCGAAAATTTGTCAAAATAAAATTTTTAAATTTCTGCTATTCATATAGAACCAGTAGATAAGTTCAAGATGAATAGTAAGCAAAAGATCAACTTGGGTCTTTATTTTAAAACTCTGTCTCAACAGTTATGTTCCTCCTCATGTTACACCGCGTGACATCATCGTGTTGACATTTTTCTTTTACATCTTCTGCTAAGAAAAAAAGAAACAAAAAAATGCTTGTGTCTCTTTTGGAGAATGAGTGCGATGTGTGTGCTTGTTTCTGTTGTTGTAAATTATGGAATGCTTTGTGGATAGCATTCACCAACAACATTTGGTAATTATGTGTATTGTTGGGCAGATATGTAGTCTTTTTTGAGAATTTATGTGTTGATTGAGTACACAGTAAAAAATGATGGTTTATATTTAATACCAGTTGCTATTGAATTTATACCATTTTGGAATTAAATTTGATTTTTAATTCTAAAAAGTTTTATTTTAAGACGATGAATATTCTTACAATTATTTTAATTCCAAAATGGGTTTAAAACAAAACTTTAATTGGTGCTGAGCGTTGCGTTTTTGAAATTTAATACCTATTAGATTTAACGTAAGACCAAAAAAACATTAAAATGCTCTCTTTAATGTTTCAAGCTATTTTGGTTTCAGTTTAAGTTTCAATTATATTCAATTTAAAATTTATTGGTTTAAAAGTAAAACCAAAAAAGTATTAAAAAATTTTCTCACTCTCAATTAATTTTAATGTACTCTGAACTTTAGTATTATTTGCTTTAAAGTAAAACCAAGAAAGTATTTGTATTATTATTATTATTTCACTTATGTATTCGGCCGCCGTAGCCGAATGGGTTGGTGCGTGATTACCATTCGGAATTCACAGAGAGGTCGTTGGTTCGAATCTCGGTGAAAGCAAAATTAATATAAACATTTTTCTAATAGCGGTCGCCCATCAGCAGGCAATGGCAAAACACCGAGTGTATTTCTGCCATGAAAAAAATCTCCTCATAAACATATCATAAAACAAAATAAAATAAATGTATAAAAAAAAATTTTTTTTTGTGATTCGAACCAAGGATTTTGGATCGGAAGCCCACATTGCTAGCCGCTAAGCTATCGCGCTGTGCTGCCGGTGCTGCCCTAAAAGTTATTTTGTTATTTTTAAACCCTTAAAGTATATAATTCAGTCTCATTCTTGGTTTTTTAAAGAGAATATTTTAGTTAACTTCTCTCTCTCTCTCTTTTCTGAAACCGGAATGGTTTTAATTTTATACTTTCTGGAATTGTTATATATAAACACCAAATTGGTATTAATATTAAACTAAAATTTTTACTGTGTAGAGCAATAAATACATTTGGGTAATTAAGGTAAATTTATTATCACCTAAATAATTAGTTAATGAGATTTATATTGACTTAAAAGGCAATTCATTATTTTGTGATGCTTGAACTCTTATTTATTTATTTTTTGACTTTTGAATATAATTTTCAATAGGTTGTGACTATGCGTTTTGATTTTGGGAATTTAGATATTTTAAAAATTGCATTTCCATAATAAAAAAAAAACAAATTGAAAATGAAATGAAAAATACTAAAAAATTAAATTAAAAATGTTAAAAAATATAATAAACAAGGCAAATGAAAAAATAAAAGATAAAATAAATAAAAGATTAATACATTTTATTAAAACAAATTTTTTAATATTAAAAAAATTAAATAAAAAAATAATAAAAATTAAAAATAAAATAAAAACATAATAAAAAATTTAAAAAAAATTAAAAAGATAATAAAAAATTAAAAAAAAAATTAAAAAGATAAAAAAATTAAAAATATTAAAAAGATAAAATATTAAAACCATAAAATAAAAAAAATGTAAAAATGTAAAAAGGTAAAAAGGTAAATAAATAAAAAAAAATATTAAAATGATATAAAATAAAATTTAAAAAATATTAGAAAGATACAAAACTGAAAAATATTAAAAATATAAAAAATAAAAAAAAAATTAAAAAGAAAACAAACCAAAAAAATAAAAACATATTAGGAAGACTAAAATATTATAAAAAGGTTAACTAAAAAATTAAAAATATTAAAAGTTCCATCTCCATAAAAAAAAAAAAAAAAAAATTAAAAATACTAAAATAATAGAATTAAAACTATTGAATAGATATAATATAAAAAGGGCATTTAACATTTAATTTAGTTACATTTAATAATTAAAATATTAAAAAGATAAAAAAAATATTAAAAAGACAAAAAATAAAGAAATATATATTAATTTAAATTTATTATCATCTAAATAATTAGTTAATGAGCTTTATATTGACTTAAATGACAATTCATTAATTTGTGATTCTTGAACTCTTTTTATTTATTAAATTAAGAAAAAATAAGAGGTATGTTTTATGTTTTAAGGGGGAGCCTGTTTTCGAGGCTTAAAAAATCGATTTTTTCGTGAATTTTTTTGGGAAGGAAGGAAATATTTGATTGAGACGAAACTTTCAGGTTTTATTGTTATATATTTCAACAGTCTTCTCAAATTTTTTCATTGAAAATACAAGCATTTTGCCGAGGCGCCTCGAGTGTGCATGTGCCGTACGGCGGGAAAGATGCAGGTCGCAATTTTCATCTGAAACCAAAAACCCAAAAAAATTTTTATTTTAGTATAGTATAGCTCCTAGTTAAACCAAGAAGATTAAACAAAAAGTGAGTAATTCAACAAGTTATTGCTAATTAAAAAAAAAATCATTTTTTTGGAAAAACAAATTCACTTTAGATTGTTTAAAAAGTGGGTTAATCATAACTTTCTTAAGATTTTTTTAGGTTCAACTAGAAGAGAATTTAATTCCGAATACAATCAATGTTATCTCGTTTCGATAGGACGTTTAACTTTTTCCCTATCTTTCCCCGTCAATTAGGAAAAAATCGCAAAAATAAAAACCGAGAAATCGCACTTCGAGCGATCCAGCCGCTCGAATACCTGCTCGACGCTTGCTCATAATTTCTTCTGTAACTCCGAAAATATTTTGAATTTGCTACTGAAATTTTGAGGACACATTCTTGAATAGTTTGGGAAGACATTTATGCAAAAAACAAATCGATTTTTGCAAGCCTCTAAAGCAGGCTCCCCCCTTAATATAATAACAACAGGTAGTCGAAATTTTTTTTGTTTCGAAATACTCTCTGTATAAGCTTTCAAATTAGGGTTAGTCTCTTCAACTTCTTTTTTTTTTTTTTTTTTTTTTTTGGTTTTTTTTTTTTTTTTGGTTTTTTCATTGAGACCAATCCGGTGATTTCTTTTTGTTTTTTAATATTTACAATGTTTTCCAAGTTAACATTTTGTTGTTGTTATTTTAATGTATTGCTCATGCTTTAAACATAACCCCACATACAGTCAAACCTGTTTTGGTGCAGTAGATAGATAGGGGCCGCCCGAAAATACTTCTTAGCTACAATTTATAATTTTTACGAAATTTAGAAGAAAGCAGTCCAATCTAGGCAACGCATTATGCAAAAACATTGAAATAAAAAAAGTTTATTTTCTTATTTTAAAATTATTTATTAAAAAAGTTTTTTTCTGTATTTTAGATTTTTTACTCTTTTATTATAAATTTTCTTATTTTAAAATAACCTCTTTTAAATATAAAAATTCTACCTACAAAATAAAAAAAGCGATGTCTTCAAACAAAATAAAAAAAAACGTTCAAGAAAATTAGTGTGCCTTAATTTTAAACATTGTAACATAAACAAAACCATAAACATATTGGAAAAAAAATCCACTCAGTAAAAACAAATGAGAAAATGTGGATCATCACCATAGTTCTTGCTGTTGTGATTGTAGCAGTACAAACACTCCCCATACGCGTTTTCCCATTCCCCATGCAGCCAAAATGTAATACTTAACATAGAACCGACTGCCCTGGGAACGACACCATTCGTTTGTTTGTTTGTTTGTTTAAAAGCAATAGAAGCTATTCGTAATTGGCATCGATTATTTCATTGAAGGGTGTATTTATATATGTCTAAAATTTAACTTAATTTTAGGATTATAAGAAAAATAAAATAAAAAAATAACTATATCTTCAATCTCACTATAAAACCAATCCTACCTTTACTGTCGATATGTATATATGTACATATACACCTCGAAGGTCGAGCATTTAAAATGATTACGTAGAGCAGCAAGTACCGAAGTTGATTAATGCAATTCCGGTAAAATGTGTATCTATAGACCGCACAAAATTTAATGGGTCATGTTACGGCATACCCAAGAATATTCAGATTAAATGGGTCAAAATTTCGATTAATATTTTTTCTATTTTTTTTTTTTTCAAATTCGGGATAATGTTTGAAATCTTAATTTACGTGGTTTTGGTTGCAGCCTGAACAGTATTACACAAGAACAAAAAAAAAAACAGAAGAACTTAACTAGAAAAAATTGTAAATATTCAAAAAAAGAAATCTCCATACACTAAGTTATGCTCTCCACTGCACATACAAGTATATTGGCCATATCTAGACATTTGTCATACATACATGAAAAGTTCGGTTGCGTCCGCACTTAGAAAATTCTATATTTTATTAATAGTTTTTTTTTTTTACTTTCTGCGTACAAAAACTTTATTGCTGCATACTATAAAATAAAACATTGTATCAGCCTGCGCAGCCAGCATTTGCAGCCGTTGCAGCGTCTGCGTCAGCGTCACTTGCAATTATGCGTGACCAACTTTCTAAGTGTTGTTTTATTGCGAGTATATTTTTATGTTCAGTTTTTTTGCTCTTCAACTACAGCGCTGTAGTAGTACCGTTGCTTTGGCTTTGTTTTTAACTTTGATTCGTGTCTTTAGTCTCAGCGGCTTTTTCTAATATTTATTTTTATTTTTATTTGATTGTTTCAAGTTTTCACATGCATTATTTCTCATTGCATTCGGAATCATACACTGCTGTAGTTTTTATTGCATTGCTTTTGTATTTGTTGTTTTGAATTGCTTTGTCTTAAAAATTGTATTCACTTGAATGTAAAATTTTTGTTTTACTCTTTTTTTTATTTTAATTTACACATGAACTAATTTTCGCTTTAAGATTAGCAACAAATCTCAGATATTTTGCAGTGACTTTCTGTGGCTGATTTTTATCTTAGACTCTTCATTTGTTTGCTTTGCGTCGCGTAACATTTTTCTGTATCAGTGTAGTTAGTGTAGTTCTTGAGGCACTGGAATGTTGGGGCTGCTGCTGCGCCTGTTGTTGTTTGCTGTACCAGTAATGGAATTTTGCTGCAATTAGTCTTCACTTTTATTATGCGCTATTTTATATGCAAACTTTTCCATGTGCATGTGCAGGGCGATCCGAATGAACGGTGTGGAAGGGTGGTTCAGGAGCTGGGTGTATTTTAAGAATGATGAAGGCACATTGCACAGGTGGGAGGTTAGAGCAAAAACAACAAGAGAAAGGATTTTGGATTGGCCTTTAGAGTAATTTAAACACAATTGGAAAACTTAGAGACCAATGAAATAGAAAAATTTCTGATGTTATCTGCTAAATGTAAAGTCACAGTCAAGTCAAAATACTTTTTAATGATTTTTAATTTGTTAGAAACGGTAAACGTTCTGATTAATTCTGGCAATTAATTAATTGATGCAGCATAACTTCATGCAAATGACCGTCCCTGCGACTGGTCCTCTTAGTCTATCCCTATTCTGGCAGCGCAATTTCGGAGCACAGTTCCAGCGGTTTCGGCCCCTGTTGCAGCAGACGTGCGAATAACATAGTGTAAAGTTACTTGGCAAGCCTTCATGTAAGCATAAACGTGACAAAGGGGCATTCTTGAAGTTATTGTTGAACCAAACATTTTACATCTTTAACAGAGTTCTTAGTTCATTTTCTTTGAAAGCTATTTATTAGATATTTCATTCAAATAAATTTATAGACTAAAATTCCAACGGCCATTTTCGACAAAAATAAAATAAAATACAAATTTAAAACAAAAAAATACAAGAAAAAATTAAAAAAAAAATGACAAAAAAAAAATTATAAAAAAATAAGAAAAAATTAAAAAATGAAATAAAAAAAATAAATAAAAAATAAAAATAAAAAATAAATTAAAAAAAAAATTTAAAAAGAATAATTAAAAAAAAAGTTAAAAAACAAAAAATTAAAAAAATATAAAAAAAAGTTTAAGAAAAAATAAAAAAATAATGTAAGAAAAAATTAAACAAAAATTCAAAATTGAAAAAAAAAAAAAAAATTAGAAACATTAAATAAAACAAAAAAATTTAATTACAAAAAATAAATACAAAAAACAAAATTTATTGCAAAATCCAAAAAAAAAACTTAATTATAATAGATTAAAATTATATATAAAAGTAGATAGTAAAATATAAAATTAGAAAAAAAAATTCTAAAAAAATAAAGAGTTAGAACTGGCGGAAATTTAACTTTTCGAAAAAAAAGTAAAAAAAAAAATTAAAAAAAAAATTGAAAAGCAAAAAAAAAAAATTAAAAAAAAACGTTTAAAAGTAAAAAAAAAATTAAAAAAAGTAACAAAAAGCTGATGAGCTCGCAAGAGCTGGAGCTGCGCAATCAAATGTTAGTAACTTACCCACAATCCACATTCCGCTCTCAACATGTAAAATGCTCATCGATCGAGAATTTCACAGCATTGCTGATCGGAGGTGGCGAGTGGAAACTACTTGCGTTACGACCAGACAAATCTGGCCATCCTACAATCTGAAACAGACAAAAACCCTTATAAGTCTTTCGAAACACGAACTAAGGCATATAACATCTCTTATCACCGGCCACTGCCTGTTGGGCACTCACGCACGTCGGCTCGGGCTTCCTCAAAACGACCTGTGCAGATACTGCGAGGACGAAGATGAGGAAGTATCGAGCAGACATTTGCTGTGCAGTTGTCCGGGTCTAGCCAGAAGTCGACTCGCTCTTCTAGGCTCTCCAACAATTGACAATCTTTCAGTACTCTCGGACCTGGAAATCGAATCTCTCATCAAATTTTCGAAACGAATTAATATCTTTGACCAAAATCTACAATAAAAATCTCGGTTAGGTGGGGAAATCATTTAAAATAATGAGCTCTAGGGCAACACAACGGACCCAACTTGCGGTCTATGTGGCACTCCGATGCGGGGTCACCCTTAAACCAACTAACCAACCAAAATATAAAATTAGAAAAAAAAATTCTAAAAAATATAAATACAAAAAAATAAAGAGTTAGAACTGGCGGAAATTAAATTTTTCAAAAAAAAAATTTAAAAAAGTAAAAAAAAAACGAAAAAGGGATCTTTTAAATTTTTTTCTTTCTTTTACTTTTTTAAACTTTTTTTAAATTTTTTTTTCCTTTTTTTAATTTTTTTTTTATTTTTTTATCTTTTTTAATTTTTTTTTTATTTTTGTTTTATTTTTTGAAAAATTAAATTTTAGCTAGCTCTACTCTTAATTTTTTTGTATTTATTTTTTTATAATTCTTTTCTAATTTTATATTTTATTATCTATAATACAAATTAAAAAAAAAAGAAAAAATAAAAAAAAAAAGAAAAAAATTAAAAAAACAGAAAAAATTAAAAAAATTTAAAAAAAGAAAACAATTAAAAGAAAGAAAAAAATTAAAAAAAAGAAAAAAATTAAAAACAAAGAAAAAATAGAATAAAAAAAATAAAAAAGGAATAGATTAAAAAAAGAATAAAATAAAAATAAATAAAATAAGAACAGGAATAAAAAATAAAAAAATCAGTCAAAAATTTATGTATCTGTCGTGTTCTAAGTACAAGTTTTTTATTTAGCATTCTTCTCAGGCTGATGGGACTAATGTTGAGTTTCTGAGACCTGCGTCGATTCGACCTTATCAGTTTCATACTTATTGTCGGTAGTATGCTCGGTTGAGCTAACCGAGAGTATAGATTATTTTGTCAATATACAGGCCAAGCTTTCATCACAAATTTACGTACATACATTTGTTGCTGTTGGTGTAGCATTAACCTTTCCAATTTCTTTCTTTTAAATTCGCATTGTTTCGGCAGCACATAAATTAGTTTTTAATCTTTCGAGACGTCGTTTTAAATCTATTTTGTGGCACAGAGCTATATTTGGCACTGAAATTCTGCCATTCTTTGGGCGCATATTTTTTTATTACATATTCGCGAAAAATTCGTTCGTATTTCCAACGTGATTGTGAATATACAGTTAATATTTCTGGTTAATCGGAAAAGACTTGTGAAATGTAGTTTCGTGCAAAGCACGTTTACATTTTTTAGTATTTTATAAGTAGTATTTATTTGTTAGTATAATTTGGAGTATTTTAAAAATTTTTTTTTTCACCTTAACCCTTTGCGTATGCGTCATTATAAAGGTATTAAAATATCTTTTACACACCAGAAAAAAAGGAAGAATTTGCGAAATGTCTACAATGGTTTAACCCTTTAAATAGCGTAAAAAATTATCGTAAACAATAACCAGTGCTGATAACAGATAACCAATAAAAATAGCCAATTACCCACCACTTAGGGACAAAATTTTATTTTACATTTGCACATTTGTTGAATGGCACCCCCATTTGTTGCTACACTTCGCTCTCCAAATTGCTACATATTTTGTTCCGTTTCTTCTGATTCGCCATTGCTCTACCTGAGTGACTGAGCGATGACATTCGTATAACACCACCACTCTCAGTTATCACCAGCATCATCACTATCACCAACAACATAAACCTAGGTGGCGAACGCCATCTGTTAATATTGTCACTTTTATTTATTCTATTGCCACCCTATGCGATGTGTCTGTATGTACATATGTATGTCTGCCTGTTGCCCCAATTCGCTAAAGCTGCGGCGACCCCAACTGTCTGTTACTCATAGGTATGTACCGTACGATACTCTTTCGTCAACATTTAATTCATTCAAGTGACCCACAGTTGGCTTACTGATATGCATTGTTGTTAGTGCGATTGGTGTGGAAATGTTTGTTAGTGAATTGTTTTTGTTTTTGAATGGAATGCGACTTCCAACTGTTCATGTACTCATTTGCTGCTATGCTAATACTGTTTGCCCATTTGTATTGTTCAATTATTTTGTATGTGCGTGTGTGTGTGGGTGTGTGCCGGTTTGTTGTTTTATTATTACTGTTGATATAGTGACACTCTGTGGATTTTGCGAGCGGCTTATTTGTATTTGCCTATTGGAATGGTTTCGCTATGTAAAACTTTTAATTTTTTTTATTTGCTTGGCCTTTTGTCGCATATTTACGGATATTAAGTGAGTTTGATGTTTTAATTTACATACACACATATCTACATATGTGCCTATTTTGTACTGTGAAATAAATAATGAGACCTCTGTTCTAATTTTCATTCCAGCTCTATTTTTAAACCGTTTTCAATGTCATTTACTTTTTTTCTATATTTTTTTATATACACACGCACACACACAAACTGGTTTGAAATTGTAAATTAATACCCATTTCGAGCGCGTTTCCAAATTAAATTAAACTTTAAACGTTAGATTACAGTCGAAGCTATTATCATAAGTACATATGTACATAGATACTCCTATATATGTACATATGTAATCATCTGTACGGCTCGTGTAATTTGCGGCACTGTTTTTTAAATGAGAAAGTTATAGGGGCATGTACTTAGAATAATATGAGCTTCCAGTAGATATCGGCGGTCTAAGGCATAGTCTCAGGTGACTAGAAACGACAGTCGGTTATACGCTACAAGCATTCCCCTTACAGGTACGGGGAATGATTATGCTGCTGCAACAACAACAACAGCAACAGCTAGAAATTTTTTTCTGGTTAGATAGTATTAACACTAACATAGCCATAGTCACATCCGGACCACTGTTCAACTTTTAAACGAGGCAAATAATGGAATGTTTATATGCAATGGGAGGAGTCTTTTGGAAGTCTTAGGTGGCGATAGATATATTTCTTGTTGTAAGCGATGACGAGAAAAAGAACAAAAAATTTGTATTTTTTGTTTTTCGCTATTTATTTTTGATTTTTGTTTTTAAATTATTTTGTTTTTCTTTTGGTCCTTTTTGATTTATTTTTTGTTCTGTTATGTTTTTGGTTTCTTTATTTCTATTTCTATTTATTTTTGGTGAATTTTTGTTGTTGTTCTGGTTCTTTTTTCTGTGTTTTTTTGTTCATTTGTGGTTTTTCTTTTGTTGTTGTTATTTTTTGTTCTTTTATGTGTTTCTTTTTTTGAATATTTTTGTTTTTTATGTATTTTTTTGCTATTTATTTTTTTATATTTATTTTTTGTTGACTTTTGTTTTTGAATTTTTTGTTGTTGTTTTGATCTGTTTATTTTAATTTTATTTTTCGTTCTTTTTTGTTTTGCGTTTTTTCTTCTTTTTTTGTGGTTTTGTGTGTTTTTTTTTTTGCTATTTATATTTGGTTTTTTGCTATTTATTTTTGTTGTTTTTTTTCTTTTTACTTTCATTGAATTTTTTGCTTCTTTTTTAGTTGTTTTTTGTTAACTTATGGTTTTGTCCCTTTTTGTCTTTTACTATTTATTTTTGTTGTTTATTTTTGTTCTTTTATTTATTTGTTTTTTCAATATTTTTGTTGTTTTTTCTCTTTTATGCATTTTTTTCGCTATATATTTATTTTTTGTTTTGTTATTTACTTTTGGTAAATTTTTGTTGTTGTTTTCTATTTGCTTTTTATTTTCATTTTAGTTTTTGGTTCTTTTTCCGTTGTTAATTTATGGTTGTTTTGTGTTGTCTTTGTGTTTTTTACTATTTTTTTGTGCATCTTTTTGTTGTTGATTTTTGTTCTTTTATTTATTTAGTTTTTGCTTTTTTTGTTAGTTATTTTTCGTGTATTTTGGTTTGTTTTTGTGTTTTATTGGTCTGCTTATGTGTATTTAATTGTTGGTTTATTTTTGTTGTTTTTTGTACATTTATACTTTTTTGTTTTTTGTCTTTGTTTGTGTTTTTTTGGTATTTAGTTTGGCTTTTTTGCTACTTATTTTGCTAAACTTGTTTATTTTTGTTTTGTTATTCTTGTTTTAAATGTTTTTTTTTGTTTTAGTTTTTTGCTTTTCTTTTTGTTTTTTTTTTCTTTTTTTCTGTTGTTTTTGTTTTCTTTTCTTCTGTTGTTTTTTTCTTCTTTTCTTCTGTTCGTTTTTTGTTTCCTTATGTTTTTTGTGAAGATTTTATCCTCACGTGACAAATTCGTCCCAAATTTTTTCTGACAGAACTCCTCAGTCCTCATAACTTATACAAGTACAAGTAACACTACAGCAGCATTTGTATTGCCCGGAGAATCACAGATAAATAAAAGGGGATTTTTTCTCCATTTGAGAAAATTTTTATACTCAAACGGTTTTAAAGATTATTTACTATGCCTACTGAACAGCAAATTCATCATGTGGAACTAAAATTTTATTGTTTCCATTTTATTATTATTTTATTTTTCAAATGAACGTCAAATGGAGAATATTAACCTCATTTTTAGTTGAGCATCATGGGAGTGCATTAGTCTTATTAATCTTCTTCATATCAAATTGAGAAATCAGATTTTTTCAAGACCTTGAAAATTGTGTTTACAGGGCAAAGTGAGAAACGCCAGAGAACACAATTTTACATGCATGTATGTGTGCACCTATGTAGTTGCGTATGTGTGTATGTGTCATACTTTTCCTATAAAGTTGTAATTATCTACTATTATCTTGAAGTATTCTCATTCTTACTTTTTTCCATCCGTTGTACTTGTGCCAAATACAACTCATTGTGTTTTGCATATTTTTCACGATCTGTGTCGTTGCCGCCAATCCATTGCCAATAATGTATTTTAATACACGCAATTGCAGGCCGCCTGTTCTTACCTAATCGTTTACCTTTTTTGTTATTCGGCACTTTTAGAGATGTGTGTACGCGTTAAAGGCATCTCTCATTTCATAGTTTTGGTTTTTTGCTTGCTTTACTAAAAAAATCTTTTGTATGTCATATTTATATATGGATGTATGTATGCATGTACACAGTAACTGAGCAACCGCAAAATCCGTATTTGGTATTAGAGATGTTTTTTTGGAGCGAAGCATTGTCAACTCGCTTGCGGTTTACGTAATTGGTCTAGAAAAAGTAGGAGAAGCAGCTTTAAGGTGAAACATGTATTTGATATCTCAACTTGGGGATTTCAAAATACAAATACAAAAGCGCTGATCAATGAAAAACTATTCTGCTTCTATGCTTAACGAATAAATCTCATATGGATTACTATGACTAGAACGTTATTTGGTTTAGGTCGCTGCGATCTTCGCAAAGCTATTTGAAGGACGCGTATGTGGTTTATAAAAAAGTGGAATGTATTGAGAACCAAATTCACACTGCATAGTTTGATCATCTAGCAACGCCAGGGTTGATCCTTCACTGATGCGCCTACTCTCCGAAGTGAAGTATTTTCTATGGTAAAAAGAAGTCCATTATTTTTCCAATAGGTGGTTATAGTCTCAGATAAGTATCGTGTTGCAAAGGGTGGTTAAATTTCAAGGGCCGATGTTGAATGTGAACCACACCTAAACGTCAACGACACCGTTGGACTTCTTTGTTTAAGGTTATTTGAAAGAAAAGGTGTACGTCGATAAGCCAGCAACAATTCAAGAGCTAAAGGTTGAGATAATTCGGCACATTAACGGCATAAAACCTCAATTATGCCTCAGCGTCATCGAAAATTTAGACCACCGGATGGAGGTGTGCCGCCGAGGCCGCGGCGGCTATTTGTCCGATATTTTGTTTTATACGTAATTGAGCCATACCAATATTAACATAATAAAGAGGAATGACAATAATTTCTTAAAAAAATTGTATTTTATTCAAAATCAACACCGGCCCTTGAAACTTAACCGCCCTTTATAAGTGCGATCGGTTAACTCTAAATGACGGTTTCGTACTACGAAAACTTCTGTGTGCACTGCTCAACATGTTTTCATGCCTGACTCGACAGCTGGCGTCTGTGTACAGTTCTTTTAACAGATTGATGGTTTTATAAGGTATTATTCCTAGCTCGTTCGATGGCTCGTTCCAATATATGTGTGGCATTATTTCAGCAGTAGTACAACGAATGTTGGCCTCGAATTCGGCTAAAGTGGTTGGCGTGCTAGCGTAGACAAAAAACTTGCGTTAGCTCCAGAAAAATCAATGAAGTGCTGTCGTTCAGCCGCATGATTACGGCGGCCTTTTGATGAACGCTCGCCGTTTGAAGGCCCAGCTGTCAAATTTCTCCTTCACAACTTCGAGCATTGCGTTGCTTGCATGACATCTAACGCCGTCTCGTGGGAACCAGAACTCCGATATATCGATGTTGTCGAGCTCTGGCCAGAGAAAAGCGGTTAACATCGCTTTATATCCAGAACCATTGACGGTAACGCTACCTTCTTGCTAATTTTGGAGGAAATAAGGTCAATCTTTGTGGGTTCATTAATTCTTGGAGGAACACTCGTAGATTTTGCACTCGCATACTGCAATTTTATTTGTGTACATAACCGCTAAGCTGAAAATGGGACGCTTCCGAGAAGATGAGTTTTTGATAGGTAATTTGCCCATACCTTCGGTCAGCGTGAAGCGCGGCATGCTGACGTGGCAAACCTTAGTGAATATTTTAAAAATTGGATGCCAATAGTAATTTTAAAAGCTGCTGAAACATTTCGAAAAGCTACCATTGCTAACTCTGGTCACCTTTTAATCTCTATTTATAGGGGGGTGACAGCGCTGCCCTTATTCTGTTTGAATAAAATTTATTGGTTGTTGTTGCCAATTACGAATGATCGCTTACCCAATCCAACCTCAAGAATTGAGCCAATTTTTGTTGTTGTTGTAGAAGTAACTTTGCCCTGTGAGTGTAGTATAATCATCGGTCGTCTTCGTCTAGCTCATCTAACGGTAGGGCCAGGAAGCTTGCTGTTTCGACAGGTTGGGTCTAGAGGGAGAAGGGTGTTAGATGAGTGGGTTTGATGGGGCATGTGGAAAGGTGGTTAGTGTCGTGCGGGGTGCCTTCACAGGCTGGACATACATACATATGTATGCCTAGTATGTCGAGGTCGATTCTGGATAAGTAGGAGTTTAACCTGCTACAGTATCTAGAACGTAGTTGTGCCAAGGTTACGCGGGACTCTCGGGGAAGTTGGAGCTCTTCGTCTGCGATGAGTGGTGGTTGGACTCCGATGACGGCATTCGCGGGTCGGGAGCTTAAGAAGGTGGTAAGGGTCTCCCGATGAATGTCGTTGATTGTCTGTCTGTAAACTGTTCGATCCAGTAGCCGTCCGTCTGTTTTGGGATTTCAGATCCAATTTTTGATGTGGATTAATTTGTTGTTACTTTGCCTGCGAATTTGTAAGCGCATAAAGTTCGTGTTTCATTGGAACTCACCTTTTAAGTGGCTAGAATCGGTGATTTTTTATTCTCCACTAGTGTACTTGGCATTGAAAATTACTTGGATCATTAAACAATTTTTATTATTGTTTATTATTTACTACTGCATTTATAGCCAGTTTTCTTCACGTACACGTTTTCATGTTGGAAATTGTGCGGTTTTTTTCAAGTTGATGTATTCATGAAAGATGTTTACAGGTGTTTTCGTGTATCTGTTTGCGAGCTTAAATGTTGAAAATTGTTTGTTTACAATAATTTTATTAATTACAATTTTTTACTGCTTGCGGTTTTCGATAGCAATTCGTAGACGCCTTTATATTGAAGACAGATTTTTAACATAGTTTCTTTTTGTAGACGAGGAATGCAAAATGAAAATCTATAATTTCCAATACCAAAAATTTTCGACCATATTTTTGCTTGAAAAAAAAAATCCTTCAACTCCCAATTCACCAGAAGAAGACTTTTTCTTCAAAATCATGGAAAATTCCAACTGCCCTTCAACGACCCCAGGGGTGGATTGTAAAGTAGTAGTTCTTCTTGATATTCTTCATGATTGGTCCTTATTTCTTAGTCTTGATTGGCGCCAGTTACACGCACCTAGAGAAGTCAAGTCCTTCTCCACCTGATCTTTCCAACGCAGAGGAGGCATTCCTCGTCCTCTGCTACCACCAGTTGTTATGGTAGCTCTGATACTTTCAGGGTCGGAGCGTTTGTATCAATTCGGACGACTTGACCCAGCCAACGATCGCTCGATCTTTATTCGCTGCGCTATGTCTATGTCGTCGTTAAGCTCATACAGCTCATCGTTACAGCGCCTACGATATTCGCTTTCGCCAACGCGCAAGGGTCCAATCTTCCGCAAAATCTTTCTCTCAAACACTCCCAGCGGTGCCTCATCGGATGTTGTCATCGTCCAAGCTTCTGCGCCATCGGGCGGGCATAATGAGAGCCTTGTAAAGTGTGAGTTTTGTTGGTCGAGAGAGGACTTTACTACTCATTTTCCTACTTAGTCCAAAGTAGCACTTGGGCACAAAAGCGATTCTCCATTGGTTTTCAAGGCTTATGATCACGTGCGGTTTTTCGTTAGTTTTTCTTGTTAACATAGCCGTAGAAATTAAAATGCGCTTTGGCAGAAGAGTTAACTTTGACCTCTTTTCAAAAAAAGCACTCTACCCTATGCAACATTGATTTTCAAAATAAGTTTGCAATATTTTCCAACGTTGTTCAAACGTAAAGCGATTAATTTCTTCTTACTGTCATTTGGACTTAGATTAGGTTGAGTTAGGTTAGGTTAGCTTGCGTGGCTGTCATCCGCCATACGTCGGTCTGCATAGTCCCATTGTGATACCATTGAAGCTCGTCCTTTATGCTCCTGAGTCTTCTTTGAACCAACCTGTAGACTTAATGAATTTTGTTAATTTCGGCAACCCTTTTTGAGAGATCTTTTCAATGCTGTCAAGAAAGGCGAATAAGAACGTGGTAAGCCTTCTTCTGTATAGAGCAATGCATGTAGACAGGAGGGGTTCCACGAATTCCTCTGTTTCAATGTATTGACAGCTTCGAAAAAAAGGTATATATAAAAAAAAAATGAAAATAAATAAATAAAAATAAAAAATAAAAAAATTAAAAAAAAAAGAAAAAAAACAAAAAAATAATAAAAAAATAACTAAATAAAAATAAATTAATAAAAAAAAATTAAAATTAAAAACGTAATTAAAAAAGAAAAATAAAACAATTAAAAAGAAAGAAAACCTAAAAAATAAAAAAAAAACGAAAAATTAAAAACAAAATTTTTTAAAAGATAAGAATGAAAAATAAATAAATATTAAGAATATAAACTGAAAAAAAATAAGATAACAAAAAAATAAGTGAAAATAAATAAATAAAAAAAAAATTAAAAAAAAGAAAAAAACATAAATAAATAAAAAAATACAAAAATAATAAACAAAAATAAAAAAAACAATAAAAAATAACTAAAAAAAAATAAATATATAAAAAATAATAATAAAAAATAAAAATTTAAATAAAAAAAAAATAAAAAAAAATAAAAATTAAAAAAGTTATTAAAAGAGAAAAATTAAACCATTAAAAAAAACAGAGAGATTAAAAAATTAAAAAAAGAAAAGTTTAAAAATAAGAATAAAAAATAAATATTAAAAATATAAACTCTCGAAACGAATTAATATCTTGGAGCAAAATCTATAGTCAAAATCTCGGGGAAATCATATAATATATATGTATAATGAGCTCTAGGGCAACACAACGGACCCAACTTGTGGTCTATGTGGCACTCCGATGCGGGGTCACCCTTAAACCAACCAACCAACCAACCAAGAATATAAACTAAAAAAATAAGATAACAAGAAAAAAAAAATAAAAAAATAAAATAAAAAAAAAATTAAAAATTAAAAAAAAAAATAAATGAAAAAAAAAATAAAAAAAATAAATAAATAAAAATAAATAAAAAATAATAATAAAAAATAAAATAAATAAAAAATAATAATAAAAAAATTAAAATTAAAAAAGTAATTAAAAAAGAAGAATAAAACAATTAAAAATAATGAAAAATTAAAAAAAAGATAAATAAAAAAATTAAGAAAAAGAAAAAGTACCTTAAACAAGATTACAAAAATAGGAATAAAAAATAAATAAATATTAAGAATATAAACTAAAAAAAATAAGATAAAAAAAAATGAAAAGAAAAAAAAATTAAAAGAAAAAAAAATTTAAAGAAAAAAAATTAAAAGAAAAAAAAATTTAAAGAAAAAAAAATTAAAAGAAAAAAAAATTTAAAGAAAAAAAAATTAAAAAGAAAATAAATTAAAAAATAATTAAAAACTGAAATAATTAAACTGAAAAAAATAAGATAACAAAAAAATAAACATAAAAAAAAATTAAACAAAATTAAAAAAAAATTAAACAAAATTTAAAAAAAATTAAACAAAAT
Organism: Anastrepha fraterculus; assembly: GCA_037575425.1. Classification (NCBI taxonomy): domain Eukaryota; kingdom Metazoa; phylum Arthropoda; class Insecta; order Diptera; family Tephritidae; genus Anastrepha; species Anastrepha fraterculus. The sequence continues at coordinate 821,398 of JAYXIM010005294.1, forward strand.
TAAAAAAATAAAATAAACAAAAGAAATTAAAAAATTATTAAAAACAAATTAAAAAAAAAAAAAAATTAAAAATAAAATCTAAGCAAAAAAAAAACAATAAATAAAAACACTAAAAAAAGAGTAATTTCTTGGTACCCCCAATCTAATTGCAAGCCTTCCTATTTGTATCATTGCACCCCTATCGTATTTCTCATATCGTGTCTTCTAAGATTCAGTCGCGATTTTGCGCAGCCGTGGTTCCATTCTGGCCAAATTTGCCTGCTTATTTTGCAAAAAGTTCATTTCGACTTACTGTCAATATTTCCAGCGAGAAAAAACTGTCACTTTCAAGGTAACGCAGGATTAAAAAAAGAAAACAAAGTATATATTAAATGGTCCACCCTCAGAATATCTCCCTCTAGAGACCTCCATTTATGAGACTTAACATATTTGATGATTTGTTGTTGGGTCGGCAGCTTTAGATCAACAGGGAAGGCACTGGAAGGTAATTCAAAAATCACTGAGCAAATTGCCAGCTAATTTAGATTCATAATATTATAATATTGAATGATTCTTTTTGAATATTTCCAAATTCTTTTTTTTTATTCTCTTAATTTCCAAAAGCTATTGCAACTTGAGCACATCCATCGCATAGACTGCAACATTCATAGAAATTAATCCAAATTCGATTTGCGCTTGCGAGGCCAATTGTGCGCTCGTGCATACGTAGCCGTCTACGTCATTCCACTCGGCACAGTAGTTGCAAATTACTAACGAAAGCAATCAAGCTATTTTTAGCTTTTCCTAATAAAAACAAGCGATGACACCAGCTCTGCGCCTCAGCGTTCGATGGTTGGGACTCCATAAAAACGATAAAAGCAACGCTATAAATCTGAAGCATAACTTTTACTACTCCTGCATGCGCACATTTTCATTTCATTTTTGCTTTTACTTACATTGCATACATACACATACACACACTCACATATGAATACTCTTTCTTGTCTATTTGCTGCGCTGCGTCAAATCAAGTCTGGTCCATTGGCTACGTTGGCTAGTTAGCCGGCCGGCCACATGTGGCGCTTGCGTGTGCTCGTGCCAACTTGAACAACTTGAACAACAACAACAAACATTGTTGGATTAATTGCTGAGACTATTGTGATGATGCTTTTGTTTACTTAATACTTAAAATGTGTGTGTGTGTATGGGTGTGTGGGTATGGGTTTATTGCAGGAGTCTGTTTGCAGCTGCTCTTTTTTGAGTGAAAACTATTTCGAAAAGCAGCACGAGTTATAGTTGATATAATTACGAATTATTGGAAATCCGTTCATACATTTTTATATATACATACGTATGTGTGTGTGTGTGTGTGTGTGTATGTATAGGCTTGCCACTCCTCTGTATCGATTTGGTGGTCATTCAACCCGTTTTTGTTTTTCTAATCGAATGCAATTCAAAATGCAACGTTGCTTTATATTCAACCCGGCCAAGCCTCACAGTTAAGCAGAAGTCCACGTAATCATATCTTACATATCTGTGCACACCTAACCACTACCAGATGTCATCCCCAATTTGGACTGCAAACATACCTATGTACTGGTATGTATGTATGTATGCACGATATGTAGTTAGGTTTATTATAACAATTTTGCTGCCGTTATTAAATAACAGCATATCCACTTTCGTTTTATTTGTATTTGCCCCAAATCGACTGTTTACACTTTTTCAGGTATGTTTGTGGCGTGAGTACAGGGTGGTGCAAATTTTAAAAATGAAATTTTGTTGAAGTCGGTCATCATCAAGTAGCGATTACAGCACAGGGTGAGCTTTAGCTTCGTTCGCAATCCTCTTCCGATCTGCACGGTTCATAGCAATAGACTTTCAGCTCCTAACTCGTCGATTTTTCAGATCGGTTATGACTTGGTGTGGTGTGCCTCTTGATGTTGTTCCATAAATGGAGGGACCTACAGTTTCAAGCCGACTCCGAACGGCAGATATTTGTATGAGGAGATGTTTTTCTTAATTTTGGTGTTTCACCGAGATTCGAACCGATGTTCTCTCTGTGAATTGCAAATGGTTGTCACGCACCAACCCATTCGACTACGGCGGCCGCTACTTACGCGAACTTACGTACACTTACTCCATTAAAGTAGGTTAGGTTAGGATAAATGGCTGCCCAATGAGGGTTCATTGAGGGTTCACTTACCCAAAGAATCAAATTCGTCCATTGTGATGCCATACAGAGGAAAAAGAGAGGGGTGAAAAACAAAAACCGAAAGGGGTGAAGGAAGAAGGAGGACGACGACCAAACGGTGCTTAATTACGTTAACTTTTTATACCTGTTATATCCGCAGGTATAACAAAAAAGTAAGAACTCAGATATCTGAAGCTTAGCCCGACGTGAGTAGGGCAGCTGAGGAGCAGCGTTCGTTTTCTAAAGAGCTATTGCAGAAACGACTTGAGGCAAGTCTCGCCACACGGACACCTGACGGACCATGCACCGTAAGGACCTCCACTCTGCGACTTCAGGCCTCTTCTATTCGCAACTTGCCCGCTCGCTATTTTTATGCTTGGCGAAAAGAAGAGGCCTTTCGTTAGCCTCAGAAGTTACTTCGATTGCCTCCGATCTACCCGTGGCAAAAAAAAATTTTCACCTAAATTTTATCCTTTGAATTTATTTATTTAAAATTTTATAAAAAACTATACAAATTCAAAAAAAAAATGTTTCCCTAGATCCTTTGAATTTATTTATTTATTTATCTGAAGTGGCTTAAAATTCTAGTTAATTTTTGTTTAAAAAGATTGAAATTTTGATGAAAAATTTAGGAGTTTGTATTAATATTTTGTGCCACTAACACTAAATATTCAAGTAAGTGTAAAATCGAACGAACTGCAACTGTGATTATCTGGCGACACTTCTCTTAAGGACAAACCTCGAACAGACATTCTGGATTCACTTCAATACACATACGTATGTTGCATCATAGACGGGTCCAAGATAGATGATTATTTCGATCTTAAATCAGAAGTACAATTTGCACTGACAGCTGCAATTCGCCGACTGTGCAACGGCTTGAGTTATGTTGACTTTGGGGCCTTCGGTTGCTTTCGGCTTACTGACATAGATCTGCAACTTAAAAAAATCCAGCAGGAAATAGTAAAATCGCACAATCAATCAACATTTAATCATCTGCCCATGCTGATTAGCTGTGTAACTTTTCACTGTGATTTGGCACCAGTGACTCACAGTGCGGCCGATTCCCGAAAAGCTGGCCAAAACTCAAAAAATTAAGTAATTGATTCAAAATTTCTTACTCGGGGGTTGTCGGGGTCGCTGATTACGAATTTTATCTTAAAATTTGGAAAATCCACCCCCTTCCACCCCTATTGGCCACCCCCTCACGTGAAATAGCGTATATTCTAGAACATAATCAAGATGCATGTAAATGTATATGTTTTCGGGGTCGCAAGGTAGCAAGTGGTAGCAGCTGAATCTTGTTTTATTCAGTAACCATTACTTTTTTGAGTAACCTTTAATAGGTTTCAAAGCAGCATATGACGGCGTTGTATTACTATACAGTTTGAAAACTCAAATTTTATAAAAAAATCGCAAAAAATGTATCTACGTATTGCTGCAGCTAAAAATTTGGTGTCGAGGTATTGATATGTACTAAAGATTTCTCGTATTTTACTAACCTTCCGAAGATGATTCCATTTGGTTTTGTTCAATTTACTCCATTACAAAATCTTTCAAATGTGTACAACTTTCACTATTCATCGACAGTAATTCGATGCTCAAACGAAGGCCACGTTGCGACTGAAAATACAGAGGATACTTAGGGTACAGGACGTTGCTATGAACGGTTTTCACTACTCAAGGCATTACTGTAGCCAACCCAAAGACAAAAAAACTCTATCTAGAAACTTTTTTTTTCGACTTTTGGCCAGCGTTTTGGGAATCGGCCGCACTGTGTGACTGAATAATAAACAACCGATTTGGCAGATATGATTAAAACAGCATGGCAGCCTAGAAACGCCCTATGAACATTTGGAATGTTTTAAAACATTTTTTTTCTTACATACTAAAATAGTTCCCACCATGCAACCAAACGAAATGTAAACGAGGTGCTGAATGACCGACCAGCAACTAATGTGAGCAAAATATTTTAATAGCAAGGATATCCACGTCGCACGCTGGCATGCAGTTTTTACAATTTCCTGCCCAGCTGGTTGTCAGATACCAGATTGCTTACACAAATCACCTGAAATGGTGACAGTACAGCGGCGCAGCTGCTGCGACCGCTGTTGTAATGTGGCACTTCCTTGTTCAGCCAGCAGCTACGATGTGCAGCAGAAAGTGCGAAAATTTCAATCATAAAGCGAAAGATGTGGATTTTTATCAACAAGTTTTAGGTTTTTAAGTTTTAGTTGCGAAATATGCCAATGATATTTTCACTTTCTATTTTTCTGACTATTTTGTGTTATGCGGTTTTCTAAACATTTCGCATTTTGCGCATTTTTATTTGCAGGCGCACAGTGGCAGACAAAGGCTATTAATACAGATTTTCCTGGCTATTAATTAAAAAGGAAAAAAATACAAAAACATAAAAAAGTGGCGGAAACGCAAGTAAAGCAGCGCAAAGCCACAGGAAGTTCAACGTAAAAGCAACTAGCTATCGTAGCAACAACAACAACAACAGCACTCAAACAAAATGAGTAAAAAACCGACAGTCGGTCCCGCGCTCCACAAAGTGATAATGGTGGGCAGTGGTGGCGTTGGCAAATCGGCACTAACACTACAATTCATGTACGACGAATTTGTGGAGGACTACGAACCAACCAAAGCAGATAGTTATAGGAAAAAGGTTTGAAATTAAAAAAAAAATTAAAATTCTCACAAATTTGCATGCTGAATAGTTTGTTTTTTTTTAACATTTTTTTTCTTTTTTTTAATAATTTCCAGGTCGTTTTAGATGGCGAAGAAGTACAAATAGATATACTGGATACTGCCGGACAGGAGGACTACGCTGCCATCAGAGATAATTATTTTCGCAGTGGTGAGGGTTTCCTCTGTGTCTTCTCAATCACAGACGATGAAAGCTTCCAAGCAACACAAGAATTCAGGTGAGTTCGAGCGCGCACACAACTCTACATATGCAGTTAGACTTGTACATATGTATGGGTGCATGTCTATATGTATGCATGTATGTATGCGTGTATGTATGTAGGCATGCACACATACACTTGAATTCGTACGAATTGTGGGGGCTCTCAAATGGTAATCACCATTCAGCCGCCAGCAGTTGCAGTTATTTTCATCGGCTATTTTCAATTAGCCATCGGCGTTTGGTTACCGTTTAGCTGTTATTTGTTGGCTAAATTACGGTCGGCAAATTAGTGAAATGTGTTGGAGACTGTCATTTGATTACTGTCATTATTATTTGTAGCTGATGGTGATTATTTTCGGGGTTTCCTATTGTTGAAGCGACGGCTGCAATTTTCATGTTTCATGGTTTGCGGTGCGTGTCGCTGGCTTTTATAAAACTTTAAGTGTTTCTATATAATAAAATTCACTGATTTGAATTTGTCTTCTGGTTTCACTTTTGACTGCGTATTGAGGTCAGGTGAAATCTGCTTAGCTTACAATGTGTACGGATTTAAAATGAATGAGGAAAGACAACTTGGCGGTGGATTCAAAATTAGTAAGCGGCGAAAAAGATGTTGTTTTGAAAGGAAAATGGCATTTAATATTATTTTTTTCCTAATATTTGACTAACTCAAATGCTTACCGACACACTCTTCGGTGAGTTGCTTCATTTTTAATGGCATTCGCCGTAAATTTTCTTCAAAAATTTTGAAATTTTTCTTCAAAAATTTTGAAATTTTTCTTCAAAAATTTAAAAATTTATAGTGCAGCAACTTAAAAAAAAAAATTGTAACAGGCGATTGGTTATTCAAGTGCGATCCAGAAGCCAAGTAAGAGTCGATAGTATGACGCTCAAAAGGTGTTAATCTACGTACAAAGCAGCAGAAGTGGTGGTAAATCGGGGGATGGCAGTTTATTTCGCCATAGAAAAAATTGTAGCTGGCGTTTCACGTAGGAAGCAATAAATCGCAGACGGCTCAGGGGGACTTTCAAATCGTCAAAATGCCAAAAAGATTGGTCGAGGTCCAAATGTTGTGGATCTTTACGTGAAACAAGGTGCCTCCTATGGCTCAAACTACAAAGGCACAACTGCCATGGCTTTAATTCAAATGCCACCCTTTCAACAGCAAAAATTAAAGAAATGGCAAATATTGCAGCCAGTAAATCCACTATTCGAGGGCTATTCCAAAAGTGTCATATCTGTAGCATAAAAAATTACAAAAAAAAAAAACACTTTTGAATAAATTTTGCAAAGAACGCCTCGATTTTGCAAAGGACCACATGGCTTGGAGTTCTATTACAAATAACGATCCCGGTGAATGGAAAAAAGTAGCATTTAGTGACGAGAATAAGTTCAACCTGGATGGGCCAGATGGAAGCAACTACTATTTCCATGGCTTAAGAAAGTAGGAGAGAATCGACATCACAGCCGTGCAGATGGTGTTATGATATGGGGAGCAATATTGCACTATGGTGCGTTCGAATTGAAATTTGTCGACTACAAAATGACGGGAAACAGCTATGAAGCTCTGTTGGAATCAGCTTTTCCCGAGATTTGTGAAACATTTCGACCTATTAATTGGATCTTTCAACAGGGTAATGCACCTGTACATACTTCAAGTGCGGTCAGAACTTGGATTGCGTCCCAACACGTTGAAACTTTAGCATGACTACCGAATCCCTCTGATCTCAACATTATTGAAAATCTATGGTGATGATTTGACGGTAAGGTTTATGAGAATGCGCAACAATTTGAAGACCAAAAATGCTTTAATTCGAATCATTAAAATGGCCTGGTCTGAAATTTCACTAGGCTATCTGGAGAACTCGTACAAATCCCTTCGTCAACGTATCTTTATATATATATATATATATATATAATTGGCGTGTACACCCTGTTTTTGGTGCTTGGCCGAGCTCCTCCTCATGTTTGTGGTGTGCGTCTTGATGTTGTTCCACGAATGGAGGAACCTACAGTTTCAAGCCTACTCCGAACGGCAGATATTTTTTATTAGGAGCTTTTCAACGTCAACGTATCTACGAAGTAATTTATAAACAGGGTGGCAGCACAAACTATTAAGCTTTAAATAATAAATGTAAAAAAATGTCCTTTATTTGCTATTAGTTTTTCTTATTTAGTACTGCCTCTTTTTAAGGGAACCAATAAATCAAACACAGTAGTCCAATAGCTTAAGTTTTACTGCTGCGAAATACCGTTAGATGGAAAAATATTTTGATACATGTTTTTATTTTCGAGTAAAGCACAGTCTTCATTTGAACCATCGACACTCTTGGATTACTAGATCAAATACAGTTGCTTTAACAATCATTTTATTCCATACAAATTATTGCCCATACTCGAGTGAACCGGACTGTATACGTGGGTTTTCCTCCCCGTTTTATAAAGCCTTGAAGGCATTTTATGCTAACAGTTAAAAATAATCTTGTCTTATATAGGGTGGGCCATGTAAAATTTGCTTTTTGAATCGGCTGTAAAAAAAAAAACGAATCAATATTTTTGTCAAACTTGTTTTTTATTTTGAGATTGAACATTGTAATTTATGAATGAAAAATAATATCGTTCAAATAACTGCCACGACTGGCTTTACAGTAGGCCATTCGATCAACCCAATTTTTAAGCACATTTTCGATTGTTTGGGCTCCAATTTCATGAATGGCAACTTGGATTTCGTGTTTTAAAGCATCAATCGTCTCTGGATGGTTCGCATAGCATTTGTCCTTAACGGCTCCCCACACAAAATAGTCCAACGGGCTTAAATCACAGCTCCAAGGCGGCCAACTGATATCGGAATTTCGGCTGATTATTCGGTTTTCAAAAACGGTAGCCAAAAGTTCGAGTGTAACTTTGGCAGTGTGACAAGTTGCACCGTCCTGTTGAAAGTAAATGTCGTCCATGTCATCCTCTTCAATTTTTGGAAACAACTCGTTGAGCATGTCACGGTAACGCTCGCCACTTACTGTATCCGCCGTTCCTCGCTCATTTTCGAAAATAAATGGCCCGATGATGCCGCTAGACCAAAAACCGCACCAAACAGTGACTGGTTGTGGATGAATTTGCTTCTCTACAGTAACGTGTGGATTTTCTGAGGAATAGGAAATAGGTTTTCAATATTTCCCAATTTTGTTCAAGCGTATAGCCACCCATTTCGTAAATGTCAAACCTTTAAGTCAATTATGAACACATTTGACATGTCATTTGTGTTACCATTCTCAAAAAAATAGGTGGTTCAAAAAGCAAACGCTATATGGCCCACCCTGTATAAATTACTCCTAATTATAAGAGCAACTAATTTTTAATTTGTTTTACTTAAAATAAAATTTTAATTTTTCTTTACGTTTGAATGAAATATCTGACTGTCGAAAGAGAAATGCAACTCATGCGATTTATTTTGCGCCAAAAAACTTGTTAATAAAACCGTTATTTCATTGAAAATTTGTCATTGCATATTTTTCATGCCGACACGCCTATTATTTCGTGGCCAACTGTGTGTACAAATAGCCTTTTACGACTCGCTGAAGGCTCGTTAGATGTGCCTTAAACAGCCTATGGGCCCTTTTTGAACACTCCCAAGAATTCTCACTTTATCTGATAGATAAAATGTTGCCACATATTTCTAATGAAATGCTTTCTTTTTGTTATTTATTTTTTTTGTTTTTTGTATTTCAAACGCCAATGCGTCACGAAGTGTTACCTGTTGCCACATCACTTTTTTCGGCCCTGGCCGTTGTTGTGGCAACATTTGCCAACGCAGAGGGTAAACTTATGTCACGTGATTTGTTATGCACCCTCGCCCGGTGGCGCGTGAAACCATGTCCAAAACTCTCTAAAAAAATGTAAGTTTCATATCAAACCATTGTAGTTGTGAAGGGTATTTATTGCGTGCCTGTGGAAGCAAACGCACCTGCCGCCCATTACCAGGCGTTTAAAAATGTTTTGCCTGAACTTTGGTGGCTTTGACTGTACGGCGCGCCGAGTTGACGCCGCAGCACAGTGGATCAATAAGGAATGCGCCTAATACATGAATATGTACGTGTGTGTGTCTTCATATGCGGAAGTTATGCAAACATTGGATGTGTTTACGTGACAGGCCGACATTAAGGTCGACGCCGTCAATCTACCGACAAGGCTTCTCGTCCTGCCACTGACTTTGGCCTTTTGCTACTGGTGCAGGTAGCTTTTTGTGTAAATTATAGCAGTTTAATGGGTTTAAAGGTGTGGCGGTTTTTGTTTTTTTAGATGCAAAAGGAGTAAGGGAACATATCAGAGGCATTAATGAGGCCAAAAGCTAATTGTAGTTGAAAGGCTCAGAAAATAATAAAGTAATACCGAAAATAAGTAACGAGATTTAGAGGGAATTACGTCTGCATACTCGTACAGCAGTATATTTTCTTATTTCTCAGAAAGTATACAATAATTGAAAAAAAACTGTTAATGTAGTTTTTTTTTGGAATTCATATTTATTCATAAATTTACAAAAATTAGATGTTTTCACTTATATATGTATATATATATAATTGGCACGTACACCCTTTCTCTGCGCTTGGTCGAGCTGCTCCTCCTATTAGTGGCGTGCGTCTTAATGTTGTTCCACAAATGGAATGACCTACAGCTTTAAGCCGATACCGGCAGATGGTTTTTTATGAGGAGCTTTTTCATGACGGAAATAAACCCGGAGGTAATGCCCCTTGATTCATAATGTCTTCAATAAAATAAATTGGTATATGGTAATATAGAAGTTCAATATAAAGGGTAGTTAAGTTTCAAGGGCCGGTGTTGATTTTGAATAAAATACAATTTTTTTAGGAAATTATTGTCATTTGTCTTTATTATGATAATATTGGTATGGCTCAATTACGTAAGGAACAAAATATCGGCCAAATGACTGCCGCGGCCTCGGCGGCACACCTCCATCCGATGGTCCAAATTTTCGATGATGCTGAGGCATAATTGAGCTGCTATGCCGTTAATGTGCCGAATTTTCTCATCCTTTAGCCCTTGAATTGTTGTTGGCTTATCGAAGTACACCTTTTCTTTCAAATAATCCCAAAGAAAGAAGTCCAACGGTGTCAAATCACATGATCTTGGCGGCCAATTGACATCGCCGCGACGTGAGATTATTCGGCCATCAAATTTTACGCGCAAAAGAGCCATTGTTTCGTTAGCTGTGTGATAAGTGGCACTGTCCTGTGGAAACCACTTATCGTCCACATCCATATCTTCCGATTCGGGCCATAAAAAGTTCGTTATCATTTTACGATAGCGAACACTATTCACAGTAACTGCCTGACCGGCCTCATTTTGGAAAAAATACGGCCCAATGCTGCCGCGGGCCCATAAACCACACCAAACAGTCACTCTTTGTGGGTGCATTGGTTTTTCGGCAATCAATCTTGGATTATCATTCGCCCAAATGCGGCAATTCTGCTTATTGACGAATCTACTGAGGTGAAAATGTGCCACTGATCACTGAAGAAGATTTTCTTCGAAAATTGGCCATTCACTGTTGCCATTTCCTGCCACCAATTGACGACGCTTGAAATGGTCAAGAGGCTTTAGTTCTTGAGTCAATTGCATCTTGTAAGCGTGTAAATGCAAGTCTTTATGCATAATTTTCATCAACGACGAGCGTGAGAGGTGCAATTGTTGGGCACGACGACGAGTTGAGGTGGACGGCTCTTCAACGACACTATCGCGAACAGCAGCAATATTTTCTACAATACGAGCTGTACGAGCATGCACTGGTGTTTTCACATCTCCTACAGACCCGGTTTGCTCTAACTTTTTTCCGATTGTACGCACATTTGGACGATTAAATTGACCGAAAAAATCACGAAGGGCGCGATATGCATTTTGATGACGCCCGTTGACGCCCGTTTTCATAATAAGCCTGAATAGCTTTAACGCGTTGCTCGATTGTGTATCTTTCCATGGTTCAAATTGAGTTTGTCTGAAATTGAAAAATGTCAAATGAAATGCAGAAAAAAAACTTGACGTTTAGATGTGGTTCATATTCAACGTCGGCCCTTGAAATTTAACCACCGTTTTTATTAATACTTGAAAGAAAAGGCGTTCGGTTGATGGTCGGTATTATTACAGGGCACAATCCATTCTTAACGTATGGCGCAGAAGCGTGGACGATGACAACATCCCGATGAAGCGACGCTTGGAGTGTTTGAGAGAAACATCCTGCGTAAGATTTTTAGACCTTTGCACGTTGGCAACGGCGAATATCGCAGGCGATGGGACGATGAGTTGTATGAGCTTTACGACGACATAGACATAGCGCAGCGAATAAAGATCCAGCGGCTACGTTGGCTGGGTCATGTCGTCCGAATAAATAGAAACGCTCCGATGCGGTACCAGATGGTGGTAGCAGAGGAAGAGGAAGACCTTCTCTGCGTTGGAAAGATCAGGTGAAGAAGGACTTGGCTTCACTTGGTGTGTTAAACTCGACCAAAATCGCGTAAGCGGTTATCGCGCCAATTAAGAAGAGAAGACGAATCCTTTCGGTCAGAGTCCACCATTAGAATCATTGAAGACCCGATTAACCTTTCTTGCTTAGAGGAGGCGGATAGTATTGAGCATTTTCATTTGCCCTGTACTAGAGCAAGGCTAAGAATTTTGGGTTCCGATGTCATGAGAATGATAAGTATTCGTTCTCTAGAGCTTGAGAATATTTTTAGATTTGCCAAGAATCTGGTGAATTCTCACAGGACTAGCTATCTCTGTCTCGGTCTCTATTCTATCCTATCTCTTTCTTTCTATTATCTCTCTCCTTGACCATCCACCCTTTTACGTCCCAGTGCATTGAATACAAAATGGGCTTTTTAGCCTGCGTGTTTTTTTGATGAGTTACCAAATCACTCGGTGATTATTGGCTCGCCATTTCCAAATTTCAATCTCAAATTCGCGCATTTCACTGCTAGTCTTGCATTCAGCCTATGGCCGGAGAAGATGCGCGCGATCGCTTTGATTCGCTTTGGTCTTCTTGAAATGTATGTGTTCGTGCGCGTAAAATTACAAAAGATAAACGGCTACCACCTTTTTTGCATTGTGCCTAATGCCAACACCATCTGAGTCGCATTGAGTTTTCATTGAAAATTTCATGTAGCTGTGTGATTTTCCACATGCCAAACACGCCTTTCCACAACATAGAAAAAATAAAAGAAAAACTGAAAGCAAATAATCCACAAAAGTAAAACAAACAATAAACAAAGCTAACAGCCGACGTGCGTAAAATTTAAGCACAGACCTACAGTCCCGGACATGAAATTGGAACACCACATTATTGCATTACTTTTTTTAGTTGCAAATGCATATATTTTTTCAGGTAATCGCTGTTTGCAGTAGCTTGAAAACGTTGACTTTAAATAAATATTTTTCATATTTTGTTGACTATAGAAATGCGCTAGTTCTGTATTTCCAGTGGAACATTTTTGTATTTACATAACAAACAGTGAAAAAGTTGTATCACATCGCAAATTTTTAGATATTCTAAAGAATTTCTCATTAATATTGGCTTCTGTAAGCTTTAATAATGGCATTCATGCGCTGACTTTTTGATTTATCGGGTAGTATTAAAGTTTCCACTTTTTTCTGAAGTTTTTGTTTTCATATTAAATTTTATTTGATTAATTTAAGATTTTTACGCATGGATAGCGATGTAAAATACTACTAACATTTTTTATTTTTTTTTTTGTTTTCCAATGAAAAATCCTGAATGCTGAAGTTCCCCCTATTAAAAACCGTTAACATATGCCAAAGGATCTGAAAAAATTAATAGTTAATACTACGCTCGTTTTTCGCGGCTTTCGGCTTGTACTAAATCTTTGCTTTTCTATTTTTTTCTATATTTTAAATTTTTCTTTTTAATTTTTAATAGTTTTTTTTATTTTTTTCTTATATATTTTATTTTAATTTATTGTTTTTTAGTTTCGTTTGAATTAAACATTTTTTTTTTTAAATTGTGTTTTGTGAAGGATCTGAAAAAATGAAGAGTTTTTCGCGGTTTCCGGCTAGTACTCGAACTAATTTGTTGGTTTTCAATATTTTTATTTTTTATTTTTTTATTTTTTTTCTTATATATTTTATTTTTATTTGTTTTATTTTTTTTTAGTTTCTTTTCTTATATATTTTATTTTTATGTTTTTTTAGTGTCTTTTAAATAAAAAAAAAATTTTAATTTTGTTTTGTGAAAGGTTTGAAAAAATTAATAGTTAATATTACGCGCGTTTTTCGCGGATGCCGGCCTGTACTCAATAGTTGTTTTTATTTTTTTTTTATTTTAAAATTTTTTATATAGTATGTATATTTTTTTTAATTAAAAAAAACTTGTTTTCTTAATTTTTTCTTATATGTTTTATTTTAAATTTTCTTTTTAGTTTCTTAAATTAATTAATATTTAGTTTCTTACATTAAAAAAAAAAAATATTTTGTGTTGTGAAAGATCTGAAAAAATTAATAGTTAACATTACGTACGTTTTTTTCGCGGTTTCCGACCTGTAGTCAATCGGTTTTTTGTATTTTTTTTTTAGTTTTATTTTATTATTTTTATTCTGTTTTTATTTAGTTTTATATTTACTCTGTTTTCCTTTTTTAATTTTTGTTTTTTAGTTTCTTTTAAATTTAAAAAACAAAATTTTTTTTTTGTGAAAGATCTGAAAAAATTAATAGTTCACTATTTAATTTCCGATATGTGCTCAATAGCTGTTTTGTATTTGGTTTTTTTTTAATTTTATTCTATTATTATTTTTTATTTTATTGTTTTGTTTTATTCTGTTTTTGTTTATTTTAATTTCATTTTTTTATTTCTTGTTACATTTTGTTTTTGTAATCTTTTTTTATTTAATTTTTTTTTTATTTTATTGTTTATTTTTTTTATTTTTTTATTTATTTCTTAAAAATTAAAAAAAAATTATTTTTTGTTACAGTTTGTTTTGTAATCTTTTTTTATGTTTAGTTTTATTTTTTTTATTTTATTGTTTTATTTATTTTTTATTTTTATTTTTTTTTATTTTTTTTTATTTTTTTTTTCAAATTTTTTTTTTTTGTTACTTTTTTTAGTTTTATTTTTTGTTATTTTTTTATTTAAGTTTTTGTTTTGTGTTTTTTTTTTTATTGTATTTTATGTTTTGTTTATTTATTTAAATTTTTTAATTTTTTTTTAATTTTTTTTTTAATTTTATTTAAACGTTTTTTTTTGTACAAAACTAACGTTTTCCCTAAAAATTTTACAAATGTTTACTATCAAAATTGGAAAGTTTTAGATAACAGATTTTTGGAAAATTTTCTTTTTCACTAACCCCTTAATCAAAAATATGCAAGTTTGCTTCTGAAATTCCGTCATATCAAACTTCTTCATGTATCGGTTTAAACTCACCTAAAGTCTTGGATACCATTTTTCGCCAACTTGTGTTTTGAACTACTGCTGTCGAAGTTGTCTCAATGAGAAAGACACGATGTCGCACTTTCTGGGCCATTGTTCTGCTCTATCCAGGCATAGGCTTACTCCTTTAGGTAGACCATTTTTTTCCTGAATTAGATGGTCTCAGTTCTGCGATATTCTAAAATTTTTGAAAAGCACACACCGATTTCGAGAGAGATAAGGACAAGTTCCCCACGCAGCATCACAGTGGGCTAAGAGCCTGACTATGTCCCACAGAAGAACCGCTTCAACCTAACCAAACCTAGGGTTGAGGTTTGGAGTATTAACAGGCTAAGTCTATTGCTGAAATGCAAATTTCTGACAATTTATTTGTTTATCTGTAAACAAAAAGAGTGTGAACAGCACCGAATTTAAAAAAAAGGTACAGATTGCTTTTCAACTTCTATGCTACATATCGAAGCTCCCCCAACCACCAGAGGGAGTTTCACTGGTCTTCTATGCGGACGATTGTTCGATAATGGCGTCGGCAATGATATCGATGGCTTGTGAACGATTATCTCAGCAGCCTTTTCGTTTTTTCACTTGGAGGAATCTCCAACATTCCATATATTTGTACCAAAAATATTATATCTAATGAATCCTCCGCCTGCCACATTAATCCTCCTAAATCCTATCAATGCAAGCTTCCAATCGATCGTTATTTTTATGTCCGCAACTGTTTCCCTGATTGCTGTCGAATACAAACGCACAATTGGGTGAATACCTACGTCCTGTTGTTGGTGGCGCTGTCAGTTGTGTAAGCTATTTCAGGTTTTCTTTTATTTCTTATATCTAACGTCAGCGTTCGCATTGCCGGTGGTTTTTGCCGCTTTCTGTTGTCTCGAATTAGCTGCGTTTGCGTCTGACACTTACTCACAGCCTTAATGGCAGTCGGCCATGTTCGCATGGTGGCTTTAATTGGCTGTGAAAAAACAAAAACATTTCAAATTTCAAGTATAAAATAACTTCAAATGGCTAGTTTTTTTCGGTTCACTAGAATTCCCATCGCTCGTTGGCCGCATGACTAAGTCAGTACCCAGTAAATTGCGGTCGATTACAAAAGGCGTTAGGAGGGAGGCGGCACTTTCGTATGTATTTATTCGAACAAATAAGTAATCAGTTGTTTATTTTGGCTGTAAGTTTCAGTTCGATTATGCTTTCGTGTTGATTGTAGGTACTTTATCAAAAGCTTAAGATTCGCCAACCATTAAATGCACATAAATATATGCAGTGAAACCCCGATGTAATGCATTCGCCGGTGATGAAAAAGTACTTTCATATACCAGCTTTTATTCCACCATACAACATTTATGGACTGACTCTTTTATGAACTCCGTTTTAATTTAATTTAATTTTTTTTATTATATTTTATTCTTT
Source organism: Anastrepha fraterculus (assembly GCA_037575425.1). Lineage (NCBI taxonomy): Eukaryota > Metazoa > Arthropoda > Insecta > Diptera > Tephritidae > Anastrepha > Anastrepha fraterculus. Next base: position 837,346 of record JAYXIM010005294.1, read on the forward strand.
AATTTGATTTAAGTTAATTTTATTTTATATTGTGTTCAATTTTTTATATTTAGTTTACTTCATTTTATTTTATTTTTAGTTCTTATTTAATTTTTGCTTAAGTTTTAATTATTTTCTTTGATTTTGTGTAAATTCTATTTATTTTTTGTGTTATATTATTTACATTAATTTAGTTTGGTTGTGTTTAATTTATCTTATTTATGTATTATTTTTTTAAATTTAATTTAATTTATTTTTAAATCTAATTCATTTTTTATTTTTATCCAATTTTTTTATTTTTTAATTTTATTGTTATTATTATTTATTGTTGTTATTATTGTGTTTTTTATTTTTTTCTTTTTATTTAGTTTTTGTTTTTTAATATTATTTTATTATATTTTATTCTTAAATTTTATTAAAGTTAATTTTGTTGTATATTGTTTTTCATTTTTTTTTTCGTAAGTTTTTATTTTTTTATTAGATTTTATGTAAATTCTATATTTATTTTTCTTATGTTATATTTTTTAATTGTATTTAATTTTATTTTATTGTGTTTAATTAAAATTTGCTTTATTTATTAAGTTCAAAAATTGTATTTATTTTTAATTTTTTTACTTTTTACTTATTGTTAATATTTTTTTATTTTTATTATTATTATTATTATTTTTTTTTTGTTTTGCTTTATTGCATTTTATTTTATTTTTAGTCCTTAATTAAGTTAATGTTTCTTTTATGATAATTTTTTTATTGTTTTTTTTATTTATTTTATTTACGTTTTTTAATTTTATTAGGTTGGTTGGTTGGTTTAAGGGCCACATAGACCTTATTATAATTTTATTTACGTTTTTTAAATTTCATTTTATATTTTCATTTAATTTTTTTATTTTATTTTGGTTTTGTTTTTATTTTACTTTTTTAATTTAATATTTTTTAATTGTATTTAATTTCACTTTATTTTATTTAACTGTGGGTAATTTAAATTTGCTTTATTCATAAACTTTTTTTATGAGGAGGCAGGCTGTTCTTTGAACTCGATCAATTGTGGCTACTCTACACCGTTTTTCGAGTGCTGTCCACCATACAACCACACCGTAGAAGAGTATCGGTTTGATGATCGAGGTATATATCCAATAAATGATCCGAGGTGAAAAACCCCAGGTTTTGCCTATAGCTTTCTTACAAGTATAGAGAGCTATGAAAGTTTTTTTACATCTGTTTTCGATGTTCAATTTCCAACTCAACTTCCTATCTAGAATAACTCCTAGATATTTAGCTGAATCAGATAGAAGTAATGATTCCCCTTTTAAAGTTATTGTTTGCAGTGGAGGAGATTGTTGTTTCCTATTGAAGAGAACAAGATCTGTCTTTGCTGGATTCGCATTTAGTCCGCATTCGGTGCACCATTTTGACAGAATATTGATTGAGCGTTGCATGAGCTCAGTGAGGGTATTCAGGTGTTTGCCTGACACGCAGAGAGCAATGCCATCTGCATAGGCTACAACCTTGCAGCCTGCTTTTTCGAGATTTCGAAGCAAACTGTTTACAGCGAGATTCCAGAGAAGGGGTGAAAGTACTCCGCCTTGAGGAGTGCCTTTGACGGCGTACATTCTCATGCGGCTTACCCCAAGCTCTGAAGTGATTATTCTATTTTGGAGCATTTGTTCGATCATCTTTCGGATGGAGTAATTGATACCCAATTTGGCAATTTCAGACAAAATAGGGTTGGGTTCAATATTATTAAAAGCACCTTCTATGTCCATAAATGCGACAAGAGAGTACTCCTTATTGTGAAGGGAAGTTTCCACTGTTTGCACCAGTGAATGAAGTGCCGTTTCAGTCGATTTCCCTTTAGTGTAGGCATGTTGTGCCTCTGAGATCAACTTAGTATCAAGTTGGGTTTTGATTTGCTCATCTAAGACTTTTTCAAAAGCTTTTAAGCAAAAAGAGGTTAGGCTAATGGGCCTGAAGTCGTTTGGTTTACAGTGTGAAGGCTTCCCCGTTTTCGGAATGAATACTACCTTCGATTTCTTCCAAATTGTCGGAAGATAAGACAGATTTAAACACTTGTTAAAGATCCTGGTTAACCAAGGCAGTAGAATTTCTAGTCCTTCTTGAAGTTCTGCTGGAATGATGTTGTCAGGACCTGGTGATTTAAATTTTTTAAAGCTTAGTATTGCTGTAGAGATGCTATTAGAGCTGATTAGATCTGATCTATTCCCATAATTACTCTGAAAAGTGCTGGGAAGTACAGGTAAGTTGGCAACACAGCCTGGAAAGTGAGATTCTAGAAGTATTCTAAGAGTGTGGTCAGTTGAAGTAGTCCAAGTTCCATCTTGAGTCATGATAAAACTGGGAGAGACTGGGTTTGAAGCAAGAATCTTGCGTAGTCTGCTTACTTCTGAGGTGTTCTCTAATTCTTGAGTGTATGATCGCCAGGATGTGCGTTTTGCACTTCTGACGGCTTTCTAAAAGTCTTTGAGACATTGTCGATATTCTTCCCATTCGTCTGTTATTTTAGATTGGTTAAAGAGTTTCCGAGTTCGATTGCGAAGTTCTGAGATTTCTGGAGTCCACCAAAAGGTGTATGCTTACCTCCTGTTTTCGTCAGGGGGCAAGATTGTCGTGCTGCGCTTTGACACGTCTTCGTTATCATGTTGACAGCGTTTTCGATATCGTTTTTATTTGCCATTTCAAACTGCCTGATATCAGGAAGTCTATTGGCAAGATGTTCTTTATATTTGATCCAATTCATACGTTTTTTGTTAAGGTACTTCATGGGTTTTGCCGTTTCGGCTTTTAAAGTGAATGTTATATATTGGTGGTCGGAAAAAGAGTGCTGTTTATCAACGCTCCAGTCCTGCACCAGTTGTGTACATGATTCGCTAGCAAGAGTAATATCGAGTACCTCTCTTCTAGACGAGTTAAGAAACGTAGGGACATCCCCTCTATTACATATATCAAGCTTATTTGCTAGAATATAATCAAAAAGTTGCTCACCTCGTGTGTTGTTGTTTGTACTGCCCCAAACAGTATTATGTGCATTAGCGTCTGCTCCAATAATGACGCGTTTCTGGATCAGATGCGCCGTATTGACGAGCCTCCTCACTGCTTCAGGAGGAGGCGCCTCCGCTGCGTCGTAAGGCATGTAAGCCGACACAATCCAGATCGGGCCGTGGACTGCTTCAACCTCTATGGCAGTGGTGTCAGCATTGCTAAGGGGAAGAAGAAAAGCATTAATATGTTTTCGAATGAGATTACAAGAGCGCGATCTACCGTTAGCCTCACCTTGAAACAAGGTGTAGTGCCTATCTTTCAGGCCGCATATCTTGTTGTTTGATATCCAAGGTTCTTGGATGAGAATGATGTCTTCTCTGAGGTCAGAGAGACGAAGAATGAGGGCTGCCGAGGCAGCCTTAGAGTGGTGCAGATTAATCTGCAGCACTTTTAGAGGGACATTCGATGACTGTGGCGTTCGCGTCATCACCGCTATCTAAAAGACTATCCTCGTCCTCGAGTTGAATGTTAAATAAGTTTGATTCCGAGTCGGACTCAATCGTCGAATCTTGTGAGAGAGGCTTATCGACATCCATCTCTGGGGCCGCCGTACTCTCTTCGCTGGGTTCGAGGAGATTTTTCGGCTGATAGGTCCAAATGGTAGTGGTAGTGAACCCGAATGCCACAATCCCCTTGCGGTCGTCCAGTGCTTGAACGCTTTCCTGGTTCAGGAGCTGCGTGACATGTCTGGAGTTTCCTGAAGGCTCTTCCACCTTAACTACCCTCCAGTTTTCGGTGGGTAGGTTCGGGTTTCCGATCTTCAGTAGCTCCAGGATGGTTTCCGGATCGGATGGCTCTACAGGTATCCTTGCTCTGCCGCGGGGTTTGTTAGGAATTTCACTCTTTTTGATGAGTTGGAGATTCGCTCCGGGCCATACCTCGCCGAGTCGGTCGAGGGCCTTGCCGTACAGGCTGACCGAACGTTGATCCGAGCACGCGATCAACTTGACCCTTGCCTGGAACCATCCCGCGTCAGAGCAGAAAGGAGGAGGCCCTGGGTTCTGTTTCAGAACGTCCAGGTATCCCAACTGAAGTTTCCTCTCCACAATCTTCCAGTTTGATGGAGAGATGAAACCGTCAGGGTGGCTTTTATCCACCACCGCCATGACCAGACTATCTTTGGCAACTTCGCAGAACTTGCGTATTTTGACCTCAGAGGAAGCTTTGTGCTTCTTGGGGTCGTTGGAGCTATGAGGATCCTCTGAAGACCGCTGCCGCTTAGCTGCACTCGGTTTCTCTTTGGACGCCTCATACTTCCGAAGAAACTCCCGGGCCCAACCGAGAGTTGACCTTTGTTGGTCGGACAGCTCCTCTTCAGGGGTTTTGCCGAACTTTTCCGTAAGGAAGGTGGCGCGTCTTCGATCTCTGTATCGACGGAGATGAGGAGGGATGGGTTTCCTGGAGACTTCTGTCCGACTTGTTTTCCCAGTTTCTGGCAAAACAGATTTGGTGTTCAATGGGTTCTCCGCAGCCGAGTCGGTTTTGGAGGAAGTAGAAGCCACCTGGGAGTGCGGTGGTGTCTCCCTGACGGTCTTGCTCTTAGTGAGCACTTTAGCCACCGAAGGGGTGGTTTTTGACTCCGCCATTAGTTTGGTGGAGCCAACAGGTCTTCCGCGTCGGGAAGGAATTTTTTGTTGTGTTGTTTGTTTTAAGTTAGTTTTGTTCATTTTTGCGGGGCGGTCACTCAGCTGACGAGTCAGCAGTCGTAACCAGAGATTTTAGTAGGGAAATAATGGGGTTCGCCACGCCAGAGCCCTATGCCGTGGTAAGTCTAATTTAAACTGGGGTGCGACAGGTGCCCCAGAGTCCGCATACTAGCGACTTAGCTCACCCTAAGCCATGCATCCCTCGGCGTATGCTGTTCCACCTTGGATTGGTAGCCTTTGATATAAGGAAGTGGCCTTCTCCCCGTGAGTCCATGTTTACTCCATTCGTATTAGCAGAGACATGACCTACTAATACGAGTGGCTTCTCGCCTTCCACCGAAGTGGATATGGGTCACTGCCAGCAATTATGGCAGTTACGGCACGCGTGCAGTAACACTGCACTACATGTTGTTCCCCCTACCATAGTTGTTGGTTGACGAGAACTAGGCTGGTTCGCGAGTAGGCTTTTACCAAGGCTATGACCTACTTAACCACAGAAGATAACTGTGGCGTACCCTATCCACCACCTGGGACGCGCCGCAATAGGTGCCCAACCAAAGGGGCATTTTTGATGTTATTTTATTTTATTCCAATTTATTAAATGTTATATCGTTTTATCCCATTTAATCTTATTAAATTAAATTAAATTTTATTTCATTTTATTTTATTTAACTGTGCTTAATTTTAACTGGCTTTATTCATTTATTTGTTTATCCTTTTTTTAAATTGTATAAATGTATTTTTATTGTTTACTTTGATTTATTTTATCTCAGTTTATTTTATTTTATTTTAAATTTATTTTGTGAATTTTTTATTGCTTTTTTTTTGATTTTATTTAAATTTTATTTAGTTTTTTTTATTACATTTTAGTTTATTCTACTTTATTTGATTTTATATTATTTAACTTTAAATTACTGTTTTTTTTTAATTTTTATATACTTTATTTATTTATTTTTTTAATATTTTTATTAATATTTTGTATTATTTATTTGTTTTACCTTTTCTTACTCTATTTTATTTTATTTTATTCTATTCTATTCTATTCTATTTTGATTTATTTAATTCTATTTTATTTTACGTTCATCACATCAATACATTTTCCAAATAATATTTTATACAAACAAAAAAAATAACACATGAAAAGAAATACTAGTCTAATATCTAATTAATAATCTAATTTTATATCGAATTTCACTATTGCAGGGAACAAATATTACGTGTGAAAAATGACGAAAGCATACCGTTCCTGTTGGTGGGCAACAAATGCGATTTGAGTGACAGACGTAAAGTGCCGCTGAACGAATGCCAGGCACGCGCCCAACAATGGCAGGTGCCCTACGTGGAGACCTCAGCTAAGACGCGTGAAAACGTGGACAAGGTAAGCACGTCGTGGTGTGAGTGCGAATAGTGTGAGTGTATGCAATTGTAGGTTTCTTTGCAAACAATTGGCGTCTAGTTTTTGTAGTATTCTCATAAAGAAAACAAAGGAAAAAAGCCAAACTGCGTCATTTTGCTGTGCCGCGTTTAATCGTTCCTGTTTTACTTTCTCGTCATCTACCTTCTTTCATTTCATTCGATTTATACCTTTCCTTTAATTTTCACATGACTGCAATTTGCAGTTGATTGCACTCCCTCCCATCCTTTTATTGTTTGCAGTTTTTCCTTTGACCTTTGACCCCTTTTTAAGAGCAAAAGCAATATTGCGAACTCATTTGTCAAATTGTGTGCCAATCACTGTGCGTTCTCGTATTTGCTAATTTTATGTAAATGCGCCCTTTTGTTGTTGTTCTTATGTTGTACTATTTCATTAATTATTAATATAATCTTTTTTTTCATTCATTTTTAATTTGCATTTGTTTGTTGTAGTGCAAACTTCATTTACACAAAAAACACTTCGCCATAGGACATGCGAGCATACATAGAGTACACACATGCACACACACACATATGTACATATATGAGTGTAAACGTGGGCTTAAAGAAGAATAATAAAATAAGTAGATCGCAAAACAGGCTAATACATACATATGTGTATGTTTGTAGTCACCCGCATAGCTATAATATTTTACTACTAACTAGGTTTTAGTCTCATAGAGTCTAAGTCATTGCCCCTCAATTCCGTTTTTATGCACAAACGACTCGGAATCGTGCGAACACATACAAAAATTCACTGTATTAATGTTTAGTTTGAGGTTCATCAAGAGAAGTGTTTGTTAGACTTTTATTGTTTATTAAATTTTCAATGGTTAGCTAAATTTGAAATTTAGTTCGGCAAATTTCTTCTCCAACACAGCTGCACAGTTGGTATGTAGAAAGGCGCCTAAAGCTATGCAATAAAAATTAATTGCAACTCTTAAAGTTTTTAATGCGAAGATTAATGTGTTGGAATAGTTTTTTTTTTCTTTTTTGTTTTCGCAAAATTTTTAAAATAAAATCTTAACATCGATAAGTTCCTTTTTGCAATGTGCAATCACTTTTAAGGTAAGATTTACTACTTTGACTAAATTTTATATTCTTCAGCTATAAATTATTTTACTCAGCTATAAATTATTTTACTCAGTGTAACGTAGGAAAACAAAGGGGGAAAAAACAAGAAAATAAGAAAAAAAGGATAAAAAGAAAAGAAGAAAAAAAGGATGAAACGAAAAAAGAAGGATAAAAAGAAAAAAGAAGGATAAAAAGAAAAAAGAAAAAAAAAGACAAAAGGGGAAAAAGAAGAAACATGGAAAAAAGAAGAAAAAAGATAAAAAGACGAAAAAAAGAAAAAAGGAATAAAAGAAGATATAAAGACAACAAGGAAAAAGGAAAAAACAAGAAAAAAAGACAAAAAAGGAAAAGAAAAAAAAACAAAAAAAACGACAAAAGGAAAAACAAAAAAAAGGAAAAATGGAAAAAAAGAAAAACAAAAAAAAACAAAAAAGGAAAAAAGAAAAATAAAGATAAGAAAGAAAAAAAGAAAAAAAGAAGAAAAAAAAAACGAAAATAAAGAAAAAAAGTAAAAAAAGATAAAAAAGAAGGAAAAAAACAGGAAAAAAAACAATAAAATAATCAAAACAAACAAAAAAGATAAAAAACAAAATAAAAAATAAATAAATGAAAAAAAAAACAAAGAAGACCACAAGTCCCCGACCAATATCTTACATCTGATCTTTTATTTATTGGAAACTATTCTGTGCACCAAGTTTTCGAGGAGTATGTTGATGACTCTATCTCATGATGAGACCTTCGATATTCGGCTTAAGAATATTATTTTTGAATTAAAAAACTCTAACAGTGTTTAAACGTAACTGCGAGGTGGACAAATGACATCGTCAAGACGATTACTGTTAACAATATGGCCTCCTAAAAGATACCTGTAAATTCATTGCTGTTGTTGTAGCAGCATCAACATTCCTCATTAATACACGAGAAATGCTGCTGGAGTGATAGTCCTTGGCCTTGAGCTGTGTCAAGCAAAGGTCGCCGTCAATTGCAACACACACCATAATTGGTTCTATAACCTATAGCCTTTCCAAAATTATTTTCAAACCAGATGAAGTCAAAACAGGCTCTAAACTGTCACTCTCTCCGAGTGCACTGATACCTTGCCAATCACATAAAGTTATACGCTCACCTGACAATTTCGTTGGTCAAAATAGTCGCTGAGATGAAAATTCTCCTCGTTCGCAACTTCTTCTGAATAAATGCTCAGTTTGAGCAACTCGGCACATACTTTGGGCATAAGTTTTTGAAGCTTTAAGCGATCCATTTTGCACCGCGGAGATATAGTACAGATCTTTTTTTACTTTACTGAGGGCCAAGTAACTGTCAATGTAGAAATAAGAAGTGATTCAAACGGGAAACAGTCGCTGGCATGCCCTGCAATAGGGTCGAGTTTCAGCAGGGTAGCTATGCAATATACCAGTGATGTGGAACGAAAGAAAGCAATGCATTTGCGCTTTTCAGAAATGCGACTAAACAGGGTACGAATATATACAAAATGTTTGGAATTCACAAAACAAAAATTATTTAAAAAAAAAATTATAAAAAAAATATTATAAAACAAGGATTAAAACAAAAATATTATAAAAAAAGGATTTAAAAAAAAAATATATTATAAAAAAAGGATTTAAAAAAAAAATGTTATAAAAAAGGATTAAAAAAAATATTGAAAAAAAATATTAAAAAAAAGTATTGAAAAAAAATTAAAAAACAATATTTAAAAAAAATTATTTAGAAAGAAATTAAAAAAAAAATTTAAATAAAAATTAAAAAAAAAATTTAAAAAAGATATTATAAAACAAGTTAAAAAAAAAATAAATAAATAAAATATTACAAAAAAAAAATGAAAAAAAAAAAATCGGAAAAAAGAACGGAGATTGCTGCTGAAGTGATAGTTCTTGGCTAGATGTAAAACCGGAACTTTCCGGTAATTTTATTTAATTTTGCGCCACCTTGTTTTAGTATGAGTTTTTTACACAGCATAAAAGAAGAGCGAGCGAGGGGATAATTTCTTCATGCTTAGCTGAACATTTTTGTTTCTTGGGTAATGGGGTATGTTGAACCAAGGATTATTTTCCAAGGCAGCACAAGACTTAGGTAGTGGGGGTGCACAAATGTTGACCAGAGAAGCGACAATTCTGCTGTTGAACCAAAATCCTGTTGTTTTAGACGAAATGAGTACAAAGCTGAAATTCCAAAGAAACCAAAATCCTGCAGCTACAAACGCAACGACGACAAAAAATATCAGTTAATTTATTCACTTCAAATTTCGTTTTACAATTTTGACCAACCATTTACAAAAATGACCATTTATATACAAAAAATATTTCAATCCAAGCCTAGAAAAATAAAATCTACTTATTTCATAAAACAACAAGTGCTGATAAACCTTAAAGTGTATAGTATAACTCATAAATGTCAACTACTATTTCAGTTTACATTATGAGTGAATATTTGAGTGTTTTAATATTCGTTGCGAATGCCATTAGGGTGACCCAACAGGGTATATGCGGTTTTACTGTTGCAGCAAATGATATTTACGATATTTTTCTTATATGAAAAAGCCCCAATGCAAAATTTAAAACACACCACTAATTTGTTTTTATTGTATAAAAACTTTTTTTTCATAATCACGTCACTATATTCCTTTTCTTCCATACAACGTACAGATTCGATTTTTTTTCCGATGGAAGAAAAAGCCTAGCAAAGCCCAAAGAAATAAAAAAAAAATTATAAAAAAAACAAGAAAGAGGAAGAAAAAGCGCCGTCAATAAAACAAAAATTGCCCAAGATCAACGGTATTTTTTAGTCATTTGAGACTTGCACTTTATTGTATTAAAATTCATTGGAATGTAAACACAGATAAATTCTAAAAATTGCAGTTAGAAACAGTAAAGTTTTGAAAAATCTTGAACAATTTTGTATAAAGTTTGAAACCTTATAACTTTTTATAAAAAATGTGTTGTGTTTTTAATTTTGCAACCGACGGTATATGAGAAGAAATCGCAGGGGTACGAATTAATAGTGGCTATAGGACAAGTACCTACAACACAACAAATTATGTTATATTAAATTCATTTCTTCTTCAATTTTAATTTTTAACACCCGCACAATCAATTGGCAAACAGTTTTTTTCTCTTAAATATCTTCTTAATTTTATTTGCAGTAGTGTAGCATAGATTTTTTTTTTGTTTTTTTATGTTTTGGAGCAGTTTTGAATTTGTTATTGCTGTAATTTATTGCTTGCTATAGGAATAAGCGAACCATGAAAAAAAAAATTATAAAAAAAAAAAACGAAATACGAATTGCAAAATGTTCCTCTCTCTATAAACATTGTTTTCTTCTTTTCCTCTCTGCTCTCTTTTCATCTCATGCAGGTATTTTTTGATTTGATGCGCGAAATAAGATCCCGCAAAACCGAAGATTCGAAAGCGACAAGCGGGCGTGCTAAAGACCGATGCAAGAAGCGGAGACTTAAGTGTACACTACTTTAGGCGTATTTGTAGGTGCATAAGCAGACTCTAAGCAAATAAAATTAAATAAATTAAAGTAATAAAAATAAAATTAAAAAACAAAAACAGCAAACAAAACCAATCATAAACAAATACAATTGTAAACAAGCGAACAAAGATAATTAAAAAAAAAGAAAAGAACAAAAACAAAAAACCCCAACTCTATGTACTCCCATCCACCACAAGACATCACATCGAATTGATAACAATACCTAGCTGATATATATGAAATAACTACAAAACTCCTAACCGAATCACTGAGAACCGTTTGTAGTATGTACCTTTCCTTCCTGCCACTGTTTTTAGTTGTTGAAACGTTTACAGTTGAAATTTCTCTTAGACTTACACCCTTCTTTCATACCTACATTCCTACATACATATGTACATATATAAGTATTAGTGAAATGCTACTCTCCTTTGGCATGCCAATGGTAATTTTTTGCTAGTAGTCGCTATGTGCTTTGGTCGCTTTTCAAATTTAGTTGGCTTTTTTATATTCTTCTGGGTTGCTTGAAATATTTTCTTAAGTTTACTATAATTTGATTTGTGTTTGTACTTATAAGGTTTTTCGAAAACTTTGCATGCATGACTAACATTTTTATTAAGTAAATTTAACTAAAATAATGTCGATTAATAACCACGCCCGTCACACCACTATTTTAATTATCTGGGGGAGAACTTGATCCAATTCGGGATGAATTTGCTAGACCTATGTGTTAGGCTGGGGAATAAGTTCGTAGCGTTTTTACCGAAGAATTTTATTTAAACAAAAATCAATAATTATATCAATAAGTTAATCAATTATACAAGGCGAAGTCCAAAATAAACAAGACTTGCGTCATAAAAATATTTTTAATGACGCCATCTTTTTAATGAGTTAGTGCGTCGGAAGCTACATCCTTAGCTGACTTCCAGTGAACGCTTGGTGACATTCGGTACAGTGGAAGTAGATGGAAGTTATTGCGTCTAAAGTGTCAGTATGTCTGTGTCATTGGCACTAAAATGAGTTTCGAACAAAGAGCTAATATCAAATTTTGTTTTAAAATCGGGGAAACGTTTACCGAAACATTTGAATAGGCGAAACAAGTTTATGGCGATGATTGCCTATCTCGTGCCAGAGTTCATGAGTGGTTTACACGTCTCAGAGATGGTTGTGAGTACATAAATGGCAATAAACTTACGGGCCGCCCAAAATCACTTATCACCGAAAACTCTATCGAAATTGTTCGTAAATTTATCAAAAATGAACCGAAATCATGGAATCAATGGAATCGGAGTTGAATATCTCCAAAACATCAATTTATCGCATTTTAACTGATCATTTGTGCTTACGAAAGGTCTATACACGTTTCATTTCGCACAAGTTGACTGAGAACCAAAAATTGCTCAGAATTCAACATTCGAAAGAGCTCATTAAAGAGGCGAGAACTTCCTTTACAACATTGTAACTGATGATGAAACGTGGTTTTTCCAACATGAACCTGAAAGTAAGCGTCAAAGTGCTGAATGGAAGGCCCCAGACGAACCACCACCCAAAAAATCGCTTTTGGAGTAGTCAAAAATCAAGTCGATGCTTATTTGGTTTTACGATTCCAAGGGAATTGCCCACAAGGAATTCGTGCCAACGGCCAAACTCTCAATGCAATTTTCTAACTTGGCATTTTGAAACGTTTGTTTCATCGCATTTAACGAATTCGCCCTACATACCGCGAAGGAGGAAGCTGGCGCTTATCTTATGATTATGCACCATCTCATCGATCCATTTTGTGACTGATTTTTTGACTAGAAATCGCATTTTAACCATCAATCACTCAACGTATTCGCCTGATATGGCTCCCTGTGACTTCTACCTATTCGGAAAATTGCATTTGGCTATGGAAGGAAAACGTTTTTCGCCCATAGAGGCCATGCAAAAGACTTGTGCCCACATCATGAAGGACGTTCCGGTCAATGACCTGAAACACTCTTTCGAAAAACTTATAGATTGCGCAAAACAGTGGATCGAGGCCAGAGGGGACTAATTTGAAGAAATAAACTCGAAGTTATCAGAAAAAAGCTTCTGTCGTTTCTATTTCAGCTCAGTCTTGTTTATTTTAGACTTCTCCTTGAATATTCGCCGTTGCTGTTGCGAACCTCTTCCCACCTCTCGACCAATTTGTTGATGCCGTGCCGCCTAAATCGCCTAATCTGGTGTCAAAGAAGTTGTTGGGCCAGTTTTTAAGGACCTCTTTGTTATAGAAGGTAACGCCAAATTGTTTGACAGAGAGCGGAAAAGATGTAAACGGCCGGTGCAAGGTCCAAATAATACAGCGGATGCCGAATAACCTCCTATTCGTGGCATTCTTTTCGCTTATCATGATCTTTGGATGAAGATCCGGCTTGACTCTCGGGTTTGGCGGCCATTCTTCATTTTCTTCTTATTAATGTAAAGGCCCCATTCCTCATCTCTCGTGACGATTCGGTACAAAAAGCGCTGTTATGACCGCGTGTCGCTCGATAGCGGGCGAGATGCTGCGAAGCAATTTGAAGGCGACGTTTCTTGTTTTTTTCGTTGAGCTCGTGAGGCACCCATGCTCCCAATTTTTCGGTAAATCCCATTGAATGAAGGTGATTGAGAATCGTTTTATGATCCCAGTTCATTTTTTCCGCAAATTCACGGCAGGTTTGGAAACCGTTCTCCTTCTAAAGTGATTTCAAAAGATCTTCATCGAATGCAGAAGGCCTTCCGTTACGGGACGTGTCATCGATGTCAAAGTCGCCATGTTTTGAACTTAGCAAATAATTTCCATGCTGTAAACTCGGCTATGACACCTTCTTCATACACGTCGCAAATAAATAATTAATAGTCAAAAGTTGTCAATACTTTAAACAATATTTTCCTCAAATGTCGATGCAAAATATTGAAAATTCTTTGAGTGAAGGCAAATCTCATGAAGGTACATCAACAAGATAATAATCTGAAAAAAAAAAAAAAAATTAAAATGCATTTGTGAAAGGAAATGTTTCTCGAGGTATCCCTGGGAGGGTGTTTTGTTCGATTTTAAAATTTTTCGCTACAAAAAAAAAGCCAAATTTTTTATTGTAAGATTAACGGTAAGGTATAGAAATGACGGCCGTCTTAGCCGAATGGGTTGATGCGTGACTACAATTTGGAGTTCAGAGAGAACATAGGTTCGAATCTCGGTGAAAGATCAAAATGAAGAAAAAGGTTTTTCCAATAGCGGTCGCCCCTCAGCAGGCATTGACAAGCCTCCGAGTGTATTTCTGTCATGAAAAAGCTCCTCATAAAAAATATCTGCCGTTCGAAATCAAGAAGTCATTCATGAACTATAAAGGTATAGAATTAAGATTTTTTTTACATGATAGTATGTACAAAATTACGAGTCGCAATTACTCAATAAGCCGTGTAGTCTACTTCGTTGTCGAGTATAGCCTGGCATCTTTTTCCTGCCTGCTTGAAGCGCAAAAAGCGTAGCTCGTCGACAAACAGGACTAGATTTTGCGAACTTGACGCACGAGTTGCTTTAAATCATGGACTGATCTCCCGGCAAGATGCGTTTTCATAGTTCCCCACACATTTTCAATGGGGTTGGCGTCTGGGGACTGGGAAGACCAGTCCAACACTGTGACGCTAATTTCTTGTTTCTTGCTTTTTTGTTTCTCAATGTGTTTTCCTGAGAGCAGTGGTTTTGATGATGTTGGACGGTATGATATGTTCGCCTCCTTCAGTCGACGTTCGATGGTGTTGATACTCACATCTATTCCCTTTTTAGCAAGGACTGATCGTGCTTGGCGTAGTCACAAAGAAGGGTCCCGCTTAAAAAGTTAGACGATCACTTTATCCTGCTTTTTGTTGTTGTCACTCGCTTCAAGTCGCGCTCGGAAAAGTCATCAACATTTTTGTACACTTTATACCGCTCATTCCACATCACAACAAACTTTTTTGATTTTTTAATCACTTTTGTAACCGCGCCGTAAGATAATTTCAAAACGCTTCGCGTACTTCTCCCTCATTTTTGTTTGGTTGCGTTTACGGGAAAGTTTCGAACGACACTAACCTGAGTTACCACTGGCGTCGTAGACCTTGAGTCACGTTTGAAGTAAAACAAAGTTTCGAACAGCTCAATGTTCTATTTAACATCGTTTTCGACATTGGGAATTGAACATCCCTGTCCTTCATTTGGCTTATTTAGTCATTTGTCGCGCACCTAAAGCTTTGATCATTGGCGGCATAGGCAGACTTATTACTATTGAGAAACGTAGAGGTCTAGCTCCATCTGGTACCACTAAGGACAAATAAGTTTATGTGATGGCTTTCAGCCAGCCAGGTCTACATTACCTAACCTAACCTAAGTCACAGACGTGGCAACCTAAGAAAAACCGAAAGCACATAACTCAAATCAGTTGACTTAGAGCGTCACCTGGCGGTTGCTCCGCGAACTGTTTGCTCAAGGTGATATCCATATATCAGGTCAGTCTATAAGTTCGTGTGTTTTTTAAAGGTAGTTTTAAAATTAATAAAAAATGTGTTTAAAGTATTTGTTAATCAATAATATATTTTCCGTCATTATTTACCATGTCTTCCCAACGTTAAGGCAAATTTTGAATTCCCTGCTCAAAAAATTGTTTGTCCAAAATACGCTTCGATATCCCGTTTTATAGCTTCTTTTGAGTAGTTTTTGTTACTCATATGGTATTGAAGTCCACGGAAAAGGTGATAACCACAAGGTGCAATATCCGGAGAGTATAGTGGATGCGGCATTAGCTCCCATCCGAGCTCGTTCAGCTTGCCTAATGTGTGCCTTGCGGTATGAGGTCTTGCGTTGTCGTGGTGAAACAAAACTTTGCGTCTTTTCACTAAAGACGATCGATTTTTGTTAAGTGCCTCATTCAGGTTTGATAGCTGATGGGAATAATAATCAACAGTTATCGTCTGGTTTGGTCTCAGAAATTGATAATAAACAATACCGGCCATATCCCACCAAATAGGCAGGAGAATCTTCTTGGGGTGAAGGCCATCTCTAGGGGTCGGTTCTGGTGTTTCATCTTTATCTAACCATTCGCGTTTGCGAACAAGATTATTGTAAAGGACCCATTTTTCATCACCAGTAACCATACGGTTCAAAAAACTTTCATTTTCAAGCCGTTGCAGCAGCTGAGAACACACATTCACTCTCTGCTGAAGGTTGGCGACGGAAAGTCTATACGGAACCTATTTTCCCAGCTTTGAAACCTTTCCCAACTGAACCAGGTGCCTGTGAACTATTCCATGCGATGAATTTAACCTCTGATCAATTATATCGAATGTCAAATTTGGCTCAGCTTCCACGAGTTCGAGCAAGGCGTCGGAGTTAAAGACTTCAGAACGACCAGCGCGCGGGGCATCCTCCACGTCGCAGTTACCACTTCGGAATTTTGAAAACCACTTTTGCGCAATCCTTACACTCACGGTATCCTCTCCGCGAACAGTGTTTATTTCTGCAGCAGCAGTTGTTGCATTTTTACCACTTTTATAAAAAAAATGCCTCTTATACGCGTTCGAAGATTCCATTTTATTTTTTAACAACACGTGCTGCTCTCCGCGATGTAAATCACTTGTTGAATGCACAATATATCAAAGAAAACATAAATAGTTCCGTTTTACTACTGTGGGCAAAAAGTAAGGTGAATTTATTTGTCAAACTTCGCGGGATTAAAATTTCACTCTAGTTATTTTTTTCATGAGTTGGTAGCACTGTTAATAACATCTAGGCCAACTTTAATGTGCATGTCATTATCAGTAATATATTTACGCTTGTGTTTACCAAACGACCAAGAGTGCATTTTTCGATTTTTACAATGTCTGATTTGATTGAGCAGAGAAGTGCCATCAAATTTTGTTTGCGGAATGAAATTTCGGCTGCGGAAACGTTTAGCATGTGGCAGAAGGCATTTGGTGATTCGACCATGTCGCAGAAAAATGTTTATAAGTGGTACAAGGACTTCAAAGAGGGGCGAGAACGTGTTGATGACTTGGAGCGCTCCGGACGACCATCGACGTCAACAGATGACCAACACGTCAATAAAGTGAAGGAGTTAGTGCTCAAAAATCGTCGGTTGACTGTTAAAGACCTTACTGATATGATCGGAATATCAGAAGGATCTGTGAAAACCATTTTGAAAGACCATTTGGGCCTACGAAAAGTCAAATCTCGTTTGCTACCGAAAACTCTCAATGTCTTAGAAAAAAGTCGTCGCGTTGATGTGTGTGAAACAATGTTTTCTGACTATCAGGACAAGCTCAAATGCATCATTACGGGAGATGAGACTTGGATTCATGCTTACGACCCTGAAACAACCGACCAATCAAGCGAATATCGTGCTAAAGGCGAGGCCAGACCGAAAAGAGCACGTCAAAGTCGTTCAAAAATAAATGTGTTGATGACAGTTTTTTTCGATTTTCGTGGTGTGGTGCACTATGAATTCCTTCCACCTGGCCAAACTGTTAATAAGGAATATTATTTGAGCGTTATGCGTCGTTTACGTGAAGCAATTCGTCTAAAAATACCAGAATTATGGGCCAACAACTCTTGGTTTTTGCATCACGATAATGCACCGTCTCACACTGCACTCGTTCTTCGTGACCATTTCGCCAAAAATTCCACGCATATCGTTCCGCAACCACCGTATTCGCCTGATTTGGCTCCGTGTGACTTCTGGCTGTTCCCAAAACTCAAGAGACCACTCCGGGGAACGCGTTTCGAGTCGATTGAGGAGATACGAGTAAAAGCTGAATCGAAGAAGGTGCTGATGGCTATTCCGGAAATGGACTATTTGGCATGTTTCGGGGATTGGAAAAATCGTTGGCATAAGTGTATTTCATCGAGAGGGGATTATTTTGAAGGGGATGAAATTGATTTACAAGAATAAATAAAGATTTTTCTTTTTCAAACAAATTCACTTTACTTTTTGACCGCGAATAATTTTTTGTATGCAAAAATCGTACAAAATTGAAATTAAGGGTAAAATACGCACGAACTTATGGACTGACCTAATACTACAGTGGTTTGCTTTACGGTATTTGGCTTTTAATTTTTACTTACTAATTCATTTATTTCATTTTTTCGATTAACAAAAATTTTCCAAATTTATTTTCATATCCTTGAATGAGTTTGTTTGCTTATATATGTATGTAGTATGTATATGTATATACAATTTCACTGTTTTGTAGTATGTATGTATGTAGTAGTACTCATTCAGTGTTTGCGCTTGAGTAGCATTTCATGTTTCATGCTTTTGTTCCACTTTGAACTAAACTCATTTTCATTTAACCCTTTGATATGCGACCTCAAAAAAATTGTATAAAATGAAAAAAAAAAAAATCGTTTACTAAAATTCTTTTACTCTCTTCTAATTGTGTGCAGGTATTTTATGATCTAATCAGGGATATTTCATCACGAAAGAAGCAACGTCAGTCCGATGTGCGACAGCCGCCAAAAACCAAATCTCATTGCTGCCAACTGCTGTAATATTCATGAAATGGAAAAACTTCAAAAAAAAAAAGGAAACAACAACAAACACACAATAACAACTGCAAAAATGAAACAACGCTGATGAACACGAGCTAAAAAATTCCGATAAAAATAATAATGAAAATGACGACGAATTATTAAGAAAAAAAGTATGCATTAGGAAAACAAAAAAACTACTACACTCTTTCAAGAAAATCAAAAAAACTATTGAAGAAAGTAAAAAAAACTAAAAAAAAACAAAAACAAATGCTGCGCAAAATATTGTGAACGCATCTCGGACCAGTTGCTGCTTCTACAGCAAATACAACTCAATTTATGCATAGATTTGTAAAAACAAAAACAACAACTATGAACTACATACATTTGCATACATATACATATAGATACACGCATACATATATAGAACACCAATTATAAAATCAATCAACGTATTGTATTTGTATTCAAGAAAAGAACAAATGAAAAACCAAAATATTCTACATAAACCTTGCAGACTTTATTAATTATTTATATTTACTATGTATTATTAAATATACAAACACGCGTATACATACATACATACCGATTTCAAGGCAGTCCAAGTTTCATTTTATTATATTACAAATTAATTTGAAACCAAATAAAGGGTTTTCCAATAAGAGGTGTTATTTTGATATTCAAAGAAAAATTCTCTTTTTTTAAATAAATGGTCGGATGTTTATTTCATTATAAAGAGGAAGGTATGCCGTTAAAAGTGGAAAATAGCATCAGGCAAATGACCTCCACGACCACGCTTACAGGATAATATCCTTTTTATGAAATTTTCCATAACCGAATTGCAAAGTGGCTGCCTTATGCCCTCGATAGCCTCACGAATTTCATCTTTGAGGTCTTGAATCGACCCTGGGCTGTTGGCGAAGACCTTCTCTTTCACGTGGCCCCAAAGAAAAAAGTCACAAGGTGGCCAATTGTGAACACCACTTCGAGAGATATGTCAGTCTGGAAACTTTTCCCGTAAAACATCAAGGGCTTTGTTGCTTGTGTGGCATGTAACGCCGTCTTGTTGAAAATAAACCTTGTCCAGATCAAAACCATCCAAGTTCGGCCACACAAAATCGTTAATCATCTCTCGATAGCGCAATCCATTCACCTGTAACACCTGTTATTGGAAAACCAATGTTTTATCTACATAAATACATACATTAGGGTGGTGCAGAAAAAAAAATGAATCGGGCTGTTCCACTGGAATTATAAAATTTATTATATTTTAAGATTTTCGCCAAAATGTTTCGGAAAAACTTTAAGACTTGCGTGAGCTGGACCGATTGAACCCAAGAACGAAGGGTTTTTTCACAAAAAAAAAAAAAAAATTCTTTTAAAAATATTCTTTCCAAAAACGCAAATCAGAAAACCAAATACAATGTTTTATGTACACACATACATACATTACGGTGGTGAACCAAAAAAAAAATGATTTTTCCACCGGAACTATAAAATGTATTACATTTTAAGATTTTCGTGAAAATCTTTCGGAAAAATGTTAAAATTTACGTGAATTGGACTGATTAGAAAATGCATCCAAAAACAAGGTTTTACAAAAACAAGAAAAAATTACTTACAAATTTTTATTTCCTTTATTCTGGACCGTTTTGAAAATGCATCCAAAAATGAAGGTTTTACAAAAACAAAAAAAAAATTGCTTTAAAAAATTGTTTTCCCCCAAAACTGCAACTTAGATGATAGAGGAGTTTAAGCTTAAGGGGAGCAGCTCCTCCGGACAATGAGTTTTTCAATCATTGTTTGCGAAAACTGAGAGTATTTATTATCTTAAAATAAATTACATATTGTTGGACTCCGATTACGGCATTCACTGGACGGGAGCTTAAGAAGGTGGAAACGGGCTCCCGGTGAATGTCGTTTCATGACTGTCTAAATACTGTCTGGTCCAGTAGATTTCTGTCAGTTTTGTCCCGGATCTGGTCGGCGTAGTTTAAAAGGTGTCTCCTGACGTGCGTAGGAGGCGGCTTTGGCTCAAGCAGGTGTCTGCAAGGGTGAAACCTGCGGTAGCACCCTAACAGGAACGAGAGAGTGCCCTTGGGAACTTCACTATAGTTTGGCACATTATAATATATAGTATTTTTTTAAACTTTCAATGAAAATTAAATGCAAATCCGTTTACCCATATCATCATGTCGTTTATGATCGTCACTTACCAATTTTAAATGCGAATAAGAATTAATTGGGATTGACCACAGTTAGTGTTGCCGGATGCCTGCAAATAAAAATTATTGATGATGGAAAATTATTAATTTTGAGCTCAATGGTTTTAACGTGGAAAGGAGTTCTTTGCAAAAATACTGTGGGTGGCGTAGCCGGAGTTGGCTTGATGAGGGATTTTTGAGGTGCGTCCGCCCCCGCGAAAAATAGTTGTAAGCAAAAATTCTACAAATTCCATCTAGTCGACGCTCCTGTAAAATTAAATTGTATATGGTTATATTTTGGAAAATCTTTCTCAATTCTAAACTAAAGCAAAAAATATTGCAGATTTACAAACTGAAGAGTCTGCATCCGAATTTCGTTCTTATTTCAGGTGTCTGGCAACACTAACGTTTCGCTAAATTACACAACTTTAACAATAAATTATTTAAAAACTAACATATGCCCACTAAACATTGAGACTAACTTCTGCCATACGCCATTTGAAAACAAACAATTGAATTAAACATTTTTTTTATTTGGTACTTCAGTCGATTGGCTGCATATCAAAAATACATTTAGATTACACTCAACGGACCATTGTCTTCGATTTTTCGTAGAGTAGAGCGAATGTCCCTATTTAAGTTTTGGACGGTGCTTATATCGATTTCTTTCAACTTTCGCTTGATTCGATTGATCAACTGTTACTCGTTTCGTGCTTCGCAGCCCTTTTCGTACAACATTCACTTGAGCAGTTTTGCCCAGCAATTTTCTATTGGACGTGCCTGTGGCCCGTTTGGAGGATTATCTTTTTTGGCACAAATGGTATTTTTTGCTCAGTTAACCAATGCAATACTTTTTTTGCATAAGGGCAGCTTGCAAGGTCTGGCCATGATTACGCCGCTATTGTGATATTTATCGATGAATTTCTTCAGTTTTGGCAAACATTGATCTTTATAAACGTCAGCATTGATCGCTTTGGCTTTGTTTTTGCGATCAATGGTTCTGAAACACCCTTCGAAGAAATGGCCACCCGCACTAGCACCTTCAGCTCAAATTCTGATTTGCTGGCATATTTAACCTCGTTTGGTGTTGTTTCAATGTTGTTAGTGTAAAAACCGTTGTTGCCACTCAATTCATTATGAGAAAATGTGAAGTACGATTCGTCATCCAAAATTATGAATTTTTCATTCGCAAAGTGTTCACGACGAAGTGCACGGCAGCAAATTGGTATTTTTTCGAGTTGTTTCGCTATATATTTTGGTGCTCGCTTAAGTTTACAATAAATTACATTATTTTTCTTCAAAATCTTGCCAACGCTAGACTTTGAAATGCCAAATTTTCGTGCTGACTTGCGTGTTGATTGACCAACCTTATTTTTGGCACTTGATAGCAGTTTTTTCGTTGTTGCGGCACTTACTTTTGGTGGGCGACCCGGTATAACCTTTTTTCCGGTTCTTTTCCATTCCGGCAATCCTTCAAAACACGAAAATCAGTCGCACGGGAGATTGGTTTATCTTCAAACTTCTTCAGAATTTCACTTGTACTGAGTCGTCCAAACAGATTGTCGACAGATTAACGTAAATCCAGCTAGTACGGCATTTTGAATGGAAACTTTCGCGTAATATAAGTTTGACAGTTAAGTATAAGAACTCTTGGGCATGACAAGTGCCTAGAGCTACATCTGTGTGTTTCTGTATGCACTCAAATATATGTGTGAAGTTAGTCTCAAAGCTTATTGGACATATGTTATAAGCCTCCGGAGGGTACAGTTTTCAGTTTTAAGATGGGGATACACCACTCTATTACATTATACTAAATTTTTCCCCATCTTCTACATAACCGTTAATTTGTTTTGCTGTTTCTTTCTAAAACCTTCAAAGGCAGGAAAATATATATTCATGCCGATTCATTGCTCTATCTACAGGTGAAAGTAGCCTTGCGACTTTTTCCTTGTTCCAAAAAGATTCCAATTGTCTACTTAAATGTGTCTGCCAAATTCTAAATAAGCGACTTGAATTCTTTAAATGAACGAAACTTAAGTTTAGTGTTAAGAAAACTGGCTGACTTGAGTAGGCGGCAGTTCATAGCAAACTTTTGTTTATGATAAAAAAAAAAGGATACGCCCTGAGTCGTTTACACTTGGCGGCGAACACAGCCCACACTCTAACTGTACGTAGCCACTGAGGAGATCGCGATGAGATTTAAAAACAAAAATACCCGAACAAAATATACAAAAAAACGTTGGCAATTTTCATAAAAACAAACCTATTTGTGTTACTATGCAGAAATATTTCTTCGCGTAAATACTGTGTAAACAATAAAGCTTAAAATTAAATTAAATTGTATTTGTAAGCAACATTTATTATTATTATTACTATGTTTTTAAGTTTGATAATACAATTTACATATAAATAAAAAATATATATAAATAATAACGAGAGAAGCGAAGTATATCTAGCGATTCTCACATTCTACACATACGCACACATACATGTGTATGTGTAACGCTTTAATTTGTATTTGTAAAATCATATTTGTATTCTTATTTAATCTACGTATTTTGTAATTTCTCTGTGTCGATATTATGAAGCGTGAACCCATACACACATACAAATGTATATTAGCACACTTTTGTGAAGTTTAAGATCCAGTTAGTCTAGACGCTAGAGTTAACTTAACTTGAAATTGAAATTTGAATTGGTCGAGCCAAGGAGCACCAGGAGATTTGGTGGCTCCTAAAGCACACAGGCTACAAAGCCCATTGTATTTAGAGCTCTGGAAAGAGAGGGTAGATAGTCAGGGAGGAAAGGAGAAAAGTATCAGAGAAAAATATAGTAAAGCATAGAGAGAGAGACAGAGGTAGTTAGTCCTGTGAGAATATCTCAGATTCTTTGGTAAATCTGAAAATATCCTCCAGTTTTAGAGAACGAATTTTACTCATTCTCACGACATCGGAACCCAAAACTCGTAGCCGTGCTCTAGCAAAGGCAGGACACCCACAGAGAAAGTGCTCAGTGCTATACGCCTCCTCCAAGCACGACAGGCATATTGCGTCCTCAATGATTCCAATGTTGGGCATATGCTGACCTCCTGTAATAATACCGACCATCAACCGAACGTCTTTCCTTCCCAGTTTTAGTAGAAGGTTTGCAGCGGACCTATCTATACCTTTAGCAACTTGTAAAATGTTCATAGATAAGCACACTATCACTGCAGGCTACGGTCTCAGTCCCTGACCTGTGCAACTAGTAGAATGACGTGGCCGGAATGGAATACGGGCCGCACAAACCGACTGTTGAAACTGAACAGGAAAAACATGAGAAATCTTCTCGGGGTCCCAACAGGGCATGGTCTGATTGGCAGGCATGCCAGTAGACTGGGAGCACCCTATAACGACTATTGCAGAAGCTGCAACGACATTGAAGAAGAAGAGACTATAGAACACTTCTTCGGGTGCATGGCTCTGGATAGAAGGAGGTTCAATATTTTAGGAAAAAGGTCCCTAAATAACTTGGCAGAAGTAGCCAATATAAAAATAAAAAGCCTTGTTAGATTTATTAAAGCCACAGGTTGGTTCAATGAGGACAATGTAGAGTGAGGTGAGGGGACAGCCCTGGTGGTGTCACAATGAGCCTACAGCAGGCCTAGGTGTGTCAACCGACAACCACTATACCTACCTACCTACCTTGCAGCGGACCATCGCTCTTATCATCAACTTAACTTACCGTAAGGAATTTACAAGGATTACTCAACTTTGGAAATTTAATTTTTTGTTGACATTTAATTTTTTTTCGACAAACAAATTTTCGCAAATTCTGGCGAATTATCAACTGTTCGCTCCCAAAAGAAAGATATAATATTTGAAATAGTACACGAACGTGAAAATAAAAATACCATAAATTTAGTTTGGAAAATTACTTTTATTCAATTCAAAGTGAAAAATGTGTGAAAATAATACAAAATTAAGAATCAATTTAGTTTTGCTCGATATGACCACCTCTTGCCTTGACTATCACCTGAGATAGTCCAGAAACAAATCGCAAGCTGTCCGAATGTGACTTGCAGGTATTTTGCCCACTCGCGGACAATGGCTTTTTTCAGCGCCTCGAGACTGGTGAATCTTTTAGTTCGGACTTGGCTCTCCAAAATGGATCAAAGAGAATAATCTATCGGATTCACGTCTGGTGGATTTGAGAGCCATTGTGTGGACGTTATGAAGTTCGGAACGTTGTTTTTTTTTAGCCATTCTTGATTCACTCGAGCTTTGTGAGACGGTGCCGAGTCTTGTTGAAACATCCGTCCATGGTCTGCCACCGAAATGTTTGTCTGCCCACGGCTTCAAAGCAATCTCTAGAATACTTTCCCGATAATAAAAGTATTTTGCATTTACGTTGACGCCAGGCTCGATGAAAACGATTGGAGAGCGTCATCTTTAAATCCGTATTAGTTTTGTGGGGATACCAAACTCAGGCATAGCGTCATAGAAGTGATTTCTATACGTGCTATCAAAGGCGGCTTTAAAATCAACGAAGAAATGGTGTGTGTCGGTTGTTTTTCGTGGGTTTTCTCCAGGACTTGGCGTATTGTGCAGATCTGGTCTGTGGTGGACTTACCAGATCTGACGCCGCATTGATATGACGCAATCAGTTGGTTGACAATGTACTTCATTCTCTGACACAATACGCTTGTCAGGACCTTGTATGCGACATTAAGCTGGCTTATCCCGCGGTAGTTTGTGCAGATCACCCTTCTTATATACAGATTGCACAAAACACACTCAGGTTCCAGTCGCTTGGCATGCTCTCATTCGACCATATTCTGCGCCCCCATACGTATATGTATACAAGGTGAAGTCCAAAATAAACAAGACTGAGCTAAAATAGAAACGACAGGAACTTTGTCCTGATAACTTTGAGTTCATTTCTTCAAAATAGTCACCTCTGGCTTGATACACTGTTTTGCGCGATCTAAAAGCTTTTCGAAAGAGTGTTTCAGGTCATTGACCGGAATGTCCTTCAGGATGTCGGTACAAGCCTTTTGGATGGCCTTTGCGGACGCAAAACGTTTTCCTTTCATAACCAAATGCAATTCTCCGAATAGGTAGAAGTCACAGGGAGCCATATCAGGCGAATAGGGTGAGTGATTGATGGTTAAAATGCGATTCCAGTAAAAAAATCAGTCACAAGAGAGGATCGATGAGATGGTGCATTATCATGTAATAAGCATCAGCTTCCTCCTTCGAGGTATTCAGGGCGAATTCGATGAATGCGATGCAACAAATGCTTCAGAACGCCAAAATAGAATATTGCATTGACGATTTGGTCCGTTGGCACGAACTCCTTGTGGACAATTCTCTTAGAATCGTAAAAAAAAGAGTCGATGACTCGAGTTTTGACTTCTCCAAACGCGACTTTTCGGGTGTTGGCTCGTCTGGGGCCTTCCATTCGACCCTTTGACGCTTAGTTTCAGTTTCATGTTGAAAAAACCACGTTTTATCATTAGTTACAATGTTGTAAAGGAATTTCTCGTCTTTTCTCGCCTCCTTAATGAGGTCTTTCGATTGTTGAATTCTTAGCAATTTTAGTCCTTCAGTTAACTTGTGCGGAATGAAACGTGCACAGAGCTTTCGTAAGCCCTAATGATCAGTGAAAATGCGATAAACCGATGTTTTGGAGATATTCAATTCCGATTCCACGAATTTCAACTATGATTTCGGTTAATTTTCGATAAATTTACGAATAATTTCGAAGGAGTTTTCGGTGATTACTGATTTTGGTCGCCTCGTATGTTCATTGTCATTTATGTCCCCACAACAATATCTGAAACGCGTAAACCACTCATGAACTCTAGCACGAGATAGACAATCATCGCCATAAACTTTTTTCGCCTATTCAAATGTTTCGGTAAACGTTTTACCGATTTTAAACAAAATTTGATATTAGCTCTTTGTTCGAAACTCATTTTAGTGCCGATGACACAGACATACTGACACTTTAGACGCAATAACTTCCATCTGCTTCCACTGAACCGAATGTCACCAGTAAAACTGTATACTCGAAAGTTTTCTAAAAATTCTGTTTAAAAAGTTGCATATTTTGATGAAAATTGCGTGAATTTTTCTGAATTTCATACAAAGTTTGGTACTTTGATCCACATGGATTTATTCAAAAATAAATTATATATTCCTGCAAGTTAAAATTAAATAAAAAAATTAAATGTCAGAATTTATAATCACCAGTGTGCTTTTTGCTCGACGGGTGCGTAACATTGACAGTTATTTAGATTTCGTTTTAAGTTCCCATAGCCCAGCCCAACATATTGGGCTAAAGTTAAGTTAAATACAGTCTGACTAGCTTGACCTTTCTTTTCCCATTTATTTTCATAATTTTATGAAAATTAAATTTCATAATTTTACACTTGATTGCAGCGAACACACAAACACACGTATCTGTACGTTTTGTATTTATATATCACATTTAAAATATCCTATTTAGCTATGGTCCTACTTACTATATATACCAACACATATGTATAGAAATATGTACATATGTATATATACATACATACATATACATGCAAGCGTCTAGCATATTTGGTAATAAAGATATACCCTATATACATACATACCTACCTACTTATTATACCTATAAAACTTCCTATGTGTATGTAAAGTATACTTTATTTAGTATCCATATGTCAACAACAACAACACACACACACTCTTTACTTCTTAAAGAAAAACAAAAAAGAAAGAAACGAAAAAAAAATTATATTTATAAATATGTGAATAACTTTGTTTATTACTATTTTTATTAATATTTTTATTATTAGAATTATAACGTTGCTATTTTTTAAATTTGAGTATTGGTATTAGTAGCTATGATGAGTACCAAATCAAACGAAAATCACACACACACACATTACACATGACGTACTCTGAGATACATAGGTATACTCGTGCATTGATGTACTCTGAGACTCACTGCGCTCTGCGTGCACTCACTAGTTTACTGTCTTGTAAGTAATTATTTATCGAAAGAAAAAAAAAACAAGAACAAGAACAAATCAGTTCAGTCAGTAGTGATCAGCAGAACAAAAAGTGAAGTGCTCGAAGGTAAAAGTAAAATATAATAAAAAAATTAAGTAAAATAAACAAGGAAATCATTCACTTTGCATCGTCAATGCATAAAAAAAACTTTCTTAACTAAACTAAGCCTCAAACGACGAAAATTTATTAAAGTGTAAAAGAAACAAAAAGTAATAAAATAATATTAAAGAAATCGCTACAAAATATAAAAAAATGTACGAATATGCATTTGTTTTTGTAAGAAAAAGTCTTAATGAGAAATCCCAAAAAATAGCTTCAATAAAAAACTTATATGAAAAAAAAATTCAAATCTTTTCTTGTTGGAATGTGGTGTTGATTGAAGGAAAATACGTATGTAAGGCCGGCCACACACATACAGTTTCAACTGATAGTTTAAACTGTACAATTCAACTGTACAGTCTAACATCCACGTGTGTGGATAGTTCAGTTTCAGTTCAATTCAACTCTACAGTTGAACTGAGACAAATGAAATTTTCAATTTTTTAAACTAAAAGTTTAAACTGATTATTACGTGTGTGGGGGTTCGCTGTACATTTCTCAGTTCAATCAAGAGGAGGTGTGTGTATTCTGTGGTATTCCTTTTTAAAAGTATAATTTTCGCGTAGTTAAGATGGCGCGTAATAAACCTAATCAAATAATTAGCGATTTTATTGAAATGTATCGATCGGAACCTTGTCTTTGGCAAGTAAAGAGTCATGAGTTAATCTCTCGTGTGGAGATATTGCTTTTCTCATTACTGTATCTCTCTTTATAATTAACGGATAAACCAGCGAGAGCAATTTTTGGTACACTGTTTCGGTCATGCGCAAGTAATTGAGGAAATCTAATAGTTCTTCACGTAATTCTCTCAATAAATTTATGTCTGAAGATTGATTTCGCCTTTGTAACCACTTTTTACACCATTGTTTACGCTTTTTCGATTTTTTTCTATTTTTTAACAAGATAAAAAGTAAAGCGAAATGGGCGATATCGTCTTGCTTCTTCGAATCCATTGCCAAAACTGAAGAATTGAACTGTATGTGTGTTTGCTTCAACAGTGTACAGTTTCAACTGACGGTTTAAACTGTTCAGTTTAAACTATCAGTTGAAACTGTATGTGTATGGCCGGCTTAAAACGTGTGTTTTGTTTAGAGTTATACCACTAATATAACACAATAAAGTAAAATAAATTATCAATCTTTCGGCGTTGTTTTCTTACATTCTTAAAGAATTTTTTGCTTTTTGGTGTTTCCTTGTTCACTCCTCTCGGGAGCATAGGGCCTCGACAAGACTCTTCCATCGTACACGGTTCTGTGCTGTTGTTTTTGCACCGTCCTGCTAGTTCGCGCATCATCGACCTTCTCCAAGTGTTTTTTGGTCGACCGCGACCTTTGCTCCCTTGCGGGATTCAGTCCAGTGCCATTCTCATGATGTTATCTGGTGGTTTTCTCAACGTGTGACCTATCCATCGCCACATTCTGTCGTCTGCCCGCCTTCGCTTGCATGCCGGCAAGTTTATGAGCGAGGAGGCAGATGTCATAGGCGAAGTCCAGGTGCTCAAGATGTCTGGTGAAACTCCATACGATGCCTTTTTTGAGCAGGGTCAGTTGGCTCATACCGTCAACGTGGTCGATGACGAAGAGAGGGGGCGACAGGGGACAACCTTGCCGTACGACTACGTTGGTACTGAATGGGTCGCTGGCTTCACCTTTGTGACGCACTGCGAGTAGGGAGTTCTCGTAGAGAGCTTTGATGAGGCGGATTATCTTGGCGGGAACTCCTTTTGTACTCAGTGCCAGCCATATTGCATGTCGTTTGATAAGACATTTAGTGTTGTTAAGTACTACATTTTCGGGTAGCATATATTATACAGGGTTGCCCATATTCGACGGACCCATCTGGCAACCCTGTATCTTTTGACAGAGACGTCAGATCGCTTAATGACATACCGCGGTGGAAGCGTCAGTCCAAGCAGATTTTTACCATGGAACAGTACACGCCTCGCGAGCGCTCCCAAATTGTTGAAATTTACATTTAACAAAAGAAGTCAATTGAGAAAACTCAACGTGCGTATAAAAAATTAAATAATGTGAAAAGTGCGCCTTCTAAGAACACCATTAAATGTTTGTACGAAAGGTTTTCGACTGGTGATGCTCTTTCTGATCCATAGAGGCCAAATCAAAACCGACCAAGGCGATCGGATGAAAATATTGCTCTTGTACGGGCCAGTGTTGAGACGTCGCCAAGGACATCCCAAAATCGCCGTTCCCAGCAGTTGGGCATTGCTCGGACCACTTTACAACGAATTATCCGCATTGATTTGCATTTATTCCCGTTTAAGATTCGATTGACGCAAAGATTGTTGCCTGCGGACAAGCCTCGTCAATTGGAATGGGCCCAAAGAGTCATCGAAATCCGTCGGGTCCGTCGAATATGGGCAACCCAGTATGTACATCTGTGTGCAAAATAATAGCAGTGCGATGAATTACTAAGTTTTAACTGCTGCTTTTTTGCAGTTAATTTTTTTTCCAAAACCATAAAAAAAAAATCTGAATAAATATTTTGGTTTTTAATGGTAAATTCAAAATTAAGAATTTACGAATATTTGTGAAGTAAAATCAAGAGCCCTTTCTTATTCTTATTTTTTATTTTATTTTTTTATTTTCTTTTTAACCCTTAACAATACTGGATAGTACCGGGCCAGTAGTGTCCAACAGATAAATCACCAAAATCTACGGCACGTTTATTTATGGTAGTTCTTATTTCCTTACAGACATTACAGATAATTTGTTTTTCAGAATGTTCACAATGCGCATTTGGGTGGCATTTATCATAACACTGTTTATATGCTCCGGATATTTTCGAAGGGCAAATGTGCTTCAGTTTGATATGTTTGAGCAGTTTCCTGATTTGATCCTACTACATTTTCCATAGCGGCTAAGTATGATACGAGTAATAGCGCGTGATATCCCTTCTTGTTTCGTCTCCGTTTATGAGGTGTTATCAATTCGGTTGCAATTTCTTGTAGAAAAAGTTTTCTCTGTGAATTTTTTTTCGTTGGTTCAAATAAGGATTTAAGTTTTTTCATAAAATTAGCAATGCAATGCCAACCACATCTATAATAGTTATTTTGAAAAAATGCAATAGGTCGTCTATTTGTTTTTCGCCGAACTGATTATTCATGAACCATCTGATCGATGGTATCCCACTTTATCTTTACTTCAAATTTATGTTTGTTGTGCACAGCAGTTTCCTTTGAATAATGTATAGTAGATAAGAAAATTTCTGCACGATTTTTTTCGGTACATACGAAACTAATGCCACATTAAAAAAAAAAAAAAAACTGTGAGTTCATTTTGTGTCAAAGATTTTGCATCTTCAGGACCAGAAAATTATTATCAAAAGTAATATTTCTGTTACTTCGGAAGTAGGGTTCACATAACTGGTTGACTAATCTTTTTAACATCCCTAGCTGACTTCTAGTGAAAGTTTGGTGACATTCGGTTCCGTCGAAGCGAAGTTATTGCGTCTAAAGTGTCAGCATGTTGTGTCATCGGTACAAAAATGAGTTTTGAATAAAGAGCTTATATCAAATTTTGTTTTAAAATCGGTAAAATGTTTACCGAAGCATTTGAATTGAGTTCATGAGTTGTTTACACGTTTCAGATATGGTTGTGAGGACATAAATGACAATGAACATACGGGCCGCCCAAAATCAGTAATCACTAAAAGCTCCATGGAAATTGTTTGTAAACTTATCAAAACTGGAACGAAATCATCATTGAAATTCATGGAAGCGCAGTTGAATATCTTTAGAAAATCGATTTATCGCATTTAAACTTATCATTTGGGCTTACGAAAGGTCTGTGCACGTTTCATTCCGCACAAGTTAACTGAAGGACCAAAAATTGCTAAGAATTCAACAATCGAAAGACCTCATTAAGGAGGCGAGAAAAGACGAGAAATTCCTTTACAACATTGTAACTAATGATAAAACGTGGTTTTTCCAACATGAAACTGAAACTAAGCGTCTAAGGGTCGAATGGAAGGCCCCAGACGAGCCAACACCCGAAAAGTCGCGTTTGGAGAAGTCAAGAATCAAGTCGATACTCATTTATTTTTACGATTCTAAGAGAATTGTCCACAAGGAGTTCGCGCCAACGGACCAAATCGTCAATGCGATATTCTATTTTGGCGTTCTGAAGCATTTGTTGCATCGCATTCATCGAATTCGCCCTGAATACCGCGAAGGAGGAAGCTGATGCTTATTACATGATAATGCACCATCTCATCGATGCTCTCTTGTGACTGATTTTTTTACTGGAATCGCATTTTAACCATCAATCACTCACCGTATTCGCCTGATATGACTCCCTGTGACTTCTACCTATTCGGAAAATTGCATTTGACCATGAAAGGAAAACGTTTTGCGTCTGTAGAGGCCATCCAAAAGGCTTGCCGAAAAGATTTCAGATCGAGCAAAACAGTATATCAAGGACAGAGAGGACTATTTTGAATAAATAAACTCGAAGTTATCAGAACGAAGCTCCTGTCATTTCGATTTTAGCCCAGTCTTATTTATCTTGAACTTCACTTTGTATATTCTGTGGAGTAAGAAATAAAAGTCACCCATTTTAATTTTATGGTATTTTTATTTGAAAATTTTTATTTCAATTTTAAATTTCATTTCACTTACAATTAATTATTATCATTAGCATTACATGTAATTTATTTACTATTGTGTTTATTGTATTTATTTATTAATTGTATTTAGATGTATGTGTGTTGCAATTAATTTTACACACCACAGAGATGTGTATGTATATATTTTTTCATCATAATCGCCAACTTTCTTTTACAAATTTTTATAATTCTTATAGTTTCGCAACAATAGAAAAGAAATCAGTTAGCAAATTTAGCAAAACTCGAATAGATGATCAAGAAAATAATCACTGCTGTTGCCGTGGCTGATGATTTACAGACAAAAACAAGTTGAATCGAATTTTTTTCTAGTAAAATATTAGTGCTTAAGCAGAGTTATATGCACATATGCACATACGGATAAACGAAAAAATAGTACAAAAAAAAAAAAAAAAAAAAATATTAAAGCAGAAGTAGATGAAATTTTTTTCGGTAGAGACATTTTTTTGTTTACAATTTGGTTATCGGGTATGCTTGATTGATTTTTGTTTTTGTAGTTTTTAACTCTTCTTCCTGATAGGCACTATTTTCTTCCTTCGACCACTTCGTACTTTACTCATTTTGTTGTGATGTCATAAATTTTTACAGGTTTTGGGATTTACAAGTATGAAATTAAGACTTCGAAATTGTCTACTATTTCTTAAAAATATGCTGGTTATGGAAAATGTGTTATGTAGAAGTGCTGGTTTTTTTTTTTACGGAAATGATTGCAAAATTGATTTGGGTCGAAATTTTGAAAAAAAAAAAATAAATTTTATTTGAGTCTTTTGCAATTTATATTGCACTTGGGCTTTTTTAAATTAAATATTTATTTATTTATTTTTAAATTTTATTAAATTAAATTAAAATATATTTTTAGAATTTACAGAATTTCGTATTTTGCGATTTTGTATGGAAAACTTTTTTGTTTGAACATTACAGTTATACGCGCTGAAGCCTTTTTGCTGTTCTACTGATGTTAAGGCTCAAGGTAAGGCGATTGATGTGCAGAAGCAAGGGTAGCTAATGGATAATCCTTAATTTTATTAGCAAAAAACCAAACAAAAAATCTTGAAAATATTATAATACAAAATAATGACAAAATATTGATTTTTGCTTTGAACAACTTTTTATAATTTTTAAAGCAGTTTTGGAATTTTATTTTATTATTACTATACACTTTTGTATACAATATTTTAATGTAGAACTTTTGGAATATTTCACACAAACAAAAAAAAAACAAAAACCCCAAAAGGAAAATCAGAACCTATAGCACATTTTGCTAAAATAAATTCTTAAGCGCTTTCTATAAATATTTGAATTTTTTTCTACTTTATTCAATAATGTAAGAGCTTCTGTATTTTCAAACTAAAAAAGGAGAAACAGGAAAAAAATTATAATAGTATTTTGGCCAAATATGTTCCTGCAATAAATAAATAAATAATAATGGTCACAAAAGACCATGAGTCCGAAGCGTAAACCTCCAATAAATATAAAAATAAAAATCAATAAAATGATACTTCAATAAATTTAATTTTCTTGTTATTATAAAATTTGCAAGCATTTGGAGAATTTTTTTATGTTAATTCTTTTTATAAATTTTAAGGCAAAATTTCTTACTTAAAAGAATAAGTACTAATATATCTCGGTAACATGTTTTTCAACACTATTTTGAAACAAAAACAAACAAAAAAAATTATAATAAAAAATATCGAAAAAAAATCATTAAAAATAATAATAAAAAAAAATTAAAAAAATAAAATAGGAAATAGTAAAAAAAATATAAAAAAAATTATATAAAACTAAAAACAAAAAAAAAAACAAAAAATAAATAAAATAAAATAAAAGTAAAAAAATTTAATAAAAAAAGGTAAAAATAAAAATAAGTTTGGTAAATTTTTTTTCACAATTATTATAAGACAAAAAAAATTATAAAAAACTAAAAACAAAAAAATAAATAAATAAATAAAATAAAATAAAAGTAAAAAAATTTAATAAAAAAAGATAAAAATAAAAATAAGTTTGGTAAAATTTTTTTTCACAATTATTATAAGACAGAAGCAAACAACAAAAAAATAAGATAAAATAAAAATAAAAAAATAACAAAAACAAAACACACAAAAAACTGAAAATAAAAAAAAATTACAAAAAAAGATAAAAATAATAATAATTTTGATACAATATTTTTCATCCCTGTTATGAACAAAAACGAAAAAAAAATAATTTAAAAAAAAATTGATTTAAAAAAAAAATAATAAAACATGAACATAAATAAAATGTTAAGTAAATTAATTTCGTTGCTCTCATAAATTGTTGATTTTTTTTAATACAAGGTGGCGCAAAATTAATCATGGGTTTTGTATTTGAATAACTTTTTTACTAAATAAAACAAATATTATTTAGAGTGCTGGAAATCATTATGTTGACTCAAGCGTTTCATTGCCTATCTGTTTCTCTACTCCAGTCTAGTTCGCATGTTTTAAATATGATTGACGTGGTGCGACGACATTTGCAATAATAATAAATATTCCGATATAGTGATTAATTTTGCGCCACCTCGCATGTAGACATTTTTTAAATCTTAATTAAAACTATATGAGTTTCTGCCATTAAAAATAAATATATAAAAGAACAAAAAAAAAATTATAAAAATAATAAAAAGTAAATAAATAAAAATAAAAAATAATAAAAAAAATTTAATAAAAATAATAAAAAATAAATAAATAAATAAAAATGTATGAAAACAAGAAAAAATTAATAAAAGCAATAAAAAAAATGAATAAAAGCAATAAAAAATAAATTAATGCAAATAATAAAAAATAAATAAAAAAAGGATTAATAAAAAAAAATAAAAAATAAATAAGTAATAATGGCTAGATGATGAAAAACTACGACAACTAATACCAACAGAGCGCTACCCTTGGCCTTCGGACGTGATTTCCTGCAATTAGTTCAATTAACTGTGATTGTCCAATTCTGATTATAAATAAAAAATAAAAATAAAATATAAAAAAATTGCATACATTTTCACACTATTTATTAAAAATTTTGCAAAGTTTCTAAACTTTCGTAGAAAAATCAAACAGAATAAAAAGTTGCTCAAAATTAATTCTGCGGCTATAAAAAAGTTTGGTACTAAATTATTATTTTTTTCAATCATTTGAACCCGAACCGCTTTTGAATTTAATTTTTGATACTACATTTTTTTTTCAAATATTTGATCCTGAACCGCTTTGGAATCTGATTTCTGGTACTAAATTTTCTTTCTTCAAACATTTGAACCCAAATCGATTTCGCATCTGCTCCTTTGCGATGGCATCAATTTTAGTGTTTGCATATTTAATTTTCCATAACAATAATTATTTTCTTGATTGTTTTGTTATTGTTGTACACATACATGCATTACTTTTGCTTATTGTTTAATTATTGTGTCATTGTATCGGTTGTTAATTTGTTTCTTTTGCTTTTTTTTGCAATATAAACTATTTTTTTTAGTTCTCTTTAAAGTTATTGTTGTTTTTTTTTGTTGCTGTATGTTTGTCTGTATTTGATTTATGGTTTGCGCTTATTCATTATTTCTATGTGCTTCAACTGCATTAACGTTTTTATTGTTGTTGTTTTTTGTGTTATTGAAAATTTGCACGCTGCTTACAAAAAATGAAAATGAAAATTTTGCGCAAGTTATTTAGAATTTTTAGGCTTCTGAAATTTTACAAAGTTTTAGGTTCGTTTACTGAAAATTTACTATTATTTCAGATAACCTGCCAAATTTCTAAATTTCGGAATTTCGTTTCGAAGTTAAATGGGTTTGAATATTAAGTTTTGTATTCGAATTTACTTATTTCAGGGAATTAGAATTTTCTTGTTTGCTTTTCTTGTTTATTGAAATATTAAACTCAGTTTTTAACCGAAAGGTTTTACAAATTTTATAACACTTCAGAATTTTTAGCTGATTTTAGAAGTTTCATTGTTTTTGTTTTTTTTTGTTGCAACGAAATTGGCGCAAATGATTGTGTTTTTGTTTTTAGTTTCATTATTTATGGTCACATAATTTTTTAGATTGGCAATTCACGAATGCTTTTGCATTAGAGTGGCTATTTTTTTAAACTAAGTTAGTCAAATTAAAAGGGGACATCAAATAATATTTTAATAGGTACCACCAAGTTTAATAAAATGTTACAAACTATAGAAAAAATCAAAAATTTTTGATCAGTTTTTATATAGCAAATATGAAATAAAAAAATAAGATATTAAAAAAAGTTTAAATTTAATTGAAAAAATAAGAAATAAAAAAAAATTTTAAAAAATTTAATTAAAAAAATAAGAAATTAACAAAAGAGTTGAATCAAAAAATAAAAAAGTAAATAAAACTAAAAATTACGTTATTTTTTAGACTTTTTGATAAGATTTTCAATGAAATTTAATCGTTTTTATGCAACCAGGTGACATAAAAGCGCGTTTTCGCATCAGGTGATCTCAGCTGTGGATATTCTGTGACAACCAGCTGAAAGTGTTTTTATTGAGGTTCTGTAAAATGATTAGAATCCAATCAAGAATGATAGAGTAAGAGATTGCGCCTTCCGAATTCGCTGTGCCGTAAGATCCCATGAATAAACGAACAAAAGGAAGGAGAGTTACTTGTTTGTGTAAAAGAAGAGTAGGCGAAAGCATCATAAACAATCAAACACAAGAAATTATACGTCTTGCGTATAAAAACGCTAACAAACTGCATTTAGAGGCTTTATATTAATTTGTGTTTCACAATTTAACACACGGCACTTCGTTTTCATTATCAAGCCATTAATCGATTTTTCAGAAAAACATGTAATTGCTCCAACTTTGAATAACTGAATTTTCAGAAATATGTAATTTTTCCTCATTTTGTTTGGTTTGTTCGTTTGTTTGAAATTGGAAAGGAAGCTGACGTCAGACATATCAAAATCGCAGAAAATAAAGTAACTGTTTTGGGATGGCGCCACTTTAGCTACTCAATTCGCCTTGTGTCTTATAGCAATTTGAATCAGAATAAATTGCGGCGGTCGTCCCAATTAACGCCGCCGTCTGTCTAGGCTATTAGAATACACCCAACTCTGGTTTTACACGGTAGATACGCTCCTTAGAAATGCATGCAAAAAAAAAATCGTGTAAAAAAATACATGCGACGTATGGCAAACTTGGGGATATGTTCCACAACATAAAAAAAATGTGTAAGATGAGAAAATTGAAAATATTTTCCCAAAAAAATTGGCAAAAGAAATAATAAAGAAATCTTTATTAAATTTAAAGGGTTTACCAATAACAGGTGTTACAGGTGAATGGATTGCCCTATCAAGAGATAATTAACGATTTGTATGGCCGGAATTGGATGGTATTGATTTGGACAACGTTTATTTTCAACAAGACGGCGCTACTTGCCACACAAGCAACGAAACCATCGTTCTTTTACGGGAAAAGTTTCCGGACCGTGTTATCTCTCGAAGAGGTGATCACAATTGGCCACCGAGATCTTGTGATTTAACACCTTGTGACCTTTTTTTTTTGAAGCCACGTGAAAGAGAAGGTCTACGCCAACAGCCCAGGGTCGATTCAAGACCTCAAAAATGGAATTGGTGAGGTTATCGAAGTGAAGTGAGTGAAGTATTAGTAAAAAAATTATTCAAAAACGAAATTGGATGATTAATTTTGTGCCACCTTGTTCTTGGTATTACTTACTATCCAACTAGACACGACCTAAAGATTATGTTGAAAACTTAATGCACGGTTGGACTTGATTAGTTCTTAAATGTACTTAAATGTGACCCGACACGAAAATTGTTTAGCTTGTAAGACATCCTTTTAGGAATTAATATTTGTTTAAAAAGAACATTTTTTATTTTGAGATTCGTGCAAGAACGAAAATTTCGTTTAGAAAAATTTGAGCTGAAGGGCCAGAGTGGGTAGCCATTTCTTTGAAGGGTGTTTCAGAACCATTAATTTACAAAAACTAAGCCAAAGTGATCAATGCTGACGTTTATATCGGCCAATGCTTGCCAAAACTTAAGAAATTCATCATTCCTGTTTCGGCCCTTGCAAACTGCCATTATGCAAAAAAAAAAAAACATTGGATTGGTTAACTGAGCAAAAAATACCATTTGTGCCAAAAAAAATTGGGGACAATCCTCCAAACGTGCCACAGGCACGTCCAATAGAAGATTTCTGGACAGTTCTCAAGCGGATGGTGTACGAAAAGGGCTGGGAGGCACGAAACGAGCAAACGAATCAAGCGAAAGATGAAAGAAATCGATATAAGGACCGTCCAAAACTTAAATCGAGACATTCGCTATAAAAATAAAAATAAAATAAATAATTGGCGCGTACACTTCTGTTAGGTGTTTGGCCGAGCTCCTCCTCCTATTTGTGGTGTGCGTGTTGATGTTGTTCCACAAATGGAGGGACCTACAGTTTCAAGCCGACTCCGAACGGCAGATATTTTTATGAGGAGCTTTTTCATGGCAGAAATACACTCGGAGGTTTGCCATTGCCTGCCGAGGGGCGACCGCTATTAGAAAAATGTTTTTTTTTTTATTAATTTTGGTTTCACCGAGATTCGAACCAACGACCTCTCTGTGAATTCCGAATGGTAATCACGCACCTACCCATTCGGCTACGGCGGCCGCTATACTCTACATAAAATCGAAGACAATGGTCCGTTGAGTGTAATCTAAATGTATTTTTGATATTTTACCAATCGACTGAAGTACCAAATAAAAACAATTTTTAATTCAATTGTTTGTTTTCAAATGGCGTAAGCCAGAAGTTAGTCTCAATATTTAGTGGGCATATGTTAAAAGAATCTAAGCATAAAAAAAACATGATTTTCAAGCTAAGCATAAAAAAAAAATATCTACTATCATTTATTTCACTATTTTTTTTGTAGATGAAAATTTGCTTATGCTCACTAATACATAAGCATACGTGTAATTGCCTTGTTGCGTGTTTATGATTTTTTACATTTTTTCTTTGAAATAAATTTTTTGTTTTTTTCGTTTCTCATTTCAATAACTTAATTAACTTACTATTACATTTTTATTAACATATTCTGAATCGTTTTCGATTTCGTGTTTTGTTTTTTGCTTCTTCTTCTTCCTTTTCTCAGCTAAAAGTCACTTAATATCAACAAAAATACTTTACAATTATTTGTTAATTATTTAAAATACAACTTCAACATTTTGTTGATAATTTTTACTTATCTTTGTTTATTTTTTTTTTAATTACTTTTCAATAATTTTGCTTATTTTCGCTATTAGTTTTTTTCACATTTCACGTATTCCTTTGCTTTTACACTTACACAATTAAGTTATTTTTCGTATTAAAATTATTAAATTGAATAGAGTTCGCATTTCATTAACGGTGGATGGTTCAATTCACTTTGCATGAATTTTTTTTTGTGTTTTTTGTTTTTCTTTTTTCAAAATAATTTCAGCATTTTCTTACTTTTTCATGCAAAATTTGAAGCATAATTAAAAAAAAAAGTTATTACTTATTATTTGTTTTTTTGTTGTTGTTGTATTATTAATATTTTACAGCAGTTAGTTTTATGTATACATATTTGTTTTTGTTGTTTGTTAATTAATTTATTAAATTTACGCACAAATAGCACTTAACAATTAATTACAACGAACATCATTTTTAATCTTAGTATTAAATTTAAAAAGTTTAATTTAAATTACACATACAAAACGTACGAATGGTACATATTTTTTATATTTAAATTTGTTGTTGTTTGTTTTGTAATTAATTTAAGTTTTTCGTGTATGTAGAAAAAGCAATGCACGCATTTAAAATTAATCGATCGCCATAAGAATAAGATTTGTAATCTTAAAAATATTAAAATATTAAAAATATGGTAAAACAAAAACAAACGAAAAAAAAAACGAAAAACGCAATTATATGTAAAAACGAGAAATGTACATTTATGTATGTATGTATTTATATAAAAAAAATTGCAAAAAATATTGCTTAGAACACTAAAACTATGTGTAAATGTATGCGTACCTACACGTAAATATATTTTGCAAATAAAAAAATGTACATTTACACACAAACATAAAACCGTAAAATATTAAGCTCAATATTTGTAAGTCAGTGTACATCATAAAATATATGTTTGCATGTTTGTTTGTTTGCTGGAGCCAACGTAATAATCATAAAAGTATGTAAAACTAGGAAAAAAAGCGAAAGACAAAAATTTCTCTTTATTTCACTATGCACTATGCGCACTAGGCGCCTATGTATGTGTCTATGTGTGTGTGTGTTGGCACACCAACCCTACAAGACAGTGCTGAGCACTTTTGACAAAAATTTCAACACATTTACAAGTATTTTATTAGTCTCTAATGCATGCGCGGGTTGCCCATATTCGACGGACCCATCTGGTAACCCTGTATCTTTTGACAGAGACGTCAGATCGCTTTATGACATACCGCGTTGTAAGCGTTTGTCCAAGCAGATTTTTACCATGGAACAGTACACGCCACGCGAGCGCTCCCAAATTGTTGAAATTTACATTCAACAAAAGAAATCAATTGTGAAAACTCAACGTGCGTATAAAAAATTAAATAATGTGAAAGGTGGGCCTTCTAAGAAAACCATTAAACGTTTTTACCAAAGGCTTTCGACTGGTGATGCTCTTTCTAATCCAAAGAGGCCAAATCAAAACCGACCAAAGCGATCGGATGAGAATATTGCTCTTGTACGGGTCAGTGTTGAGACGTCGCCAAGAACATCTCAAAATCGCCGTTCTCAGCAGTTGGGCATTGCTCGGGCCACTTTACAACGAATTATCCGCATTGATTTGCATTTATTCCCGTATAAGATTCAATAGACGCAAAGATTGTTGCCTGCGGAGAAGCCTCGTCGATTGGAATGGGCCCAAAGAGTCATCGAAATGGCTGAAGATGACGAGCAATTTTGGAACAAAATCATCATGTCCGATGAGGCTCATTTCTTATTGAATTGGACGGTAAACAAGCAAAATTGTCGTATTTACGCCACTGAAAATCCTCACGATATTCAAGAGGTACCTACCTCTTTACGACGAAAAAGTCACTGTTTGGTGCGGCGTTAGTGCGAAAACGATTATTGGGCCGTTTTTCTTCGAAAATGAAGATGGTCAAGCTGTTACCGTCAATCAG
Organism: Anastrepha fraterculus; assembly: GCA_037575425.1. Taxonomy (NCBI): domain Eukaryota; kingdom Metazoa; phylum Arthropoda; class Insecta; order Diptera; family Tephritidae; genus Anastrepha; species Anastrepha fraterculus. The sequence goes on from JAYXIM010005294.1 coordinate 878,647, forward strand.
GAGGGTTATCGCGATATGATAACCACTTCTGTGATGCCAATTATTCGTCGAAAGCGTTTGAGGCAGTTATGGTTTCAACAAGACGGCGCTCCACCACACACAGCTTGCACCACAATCGATTATTTGAAGAAATTGTTTTCTCGTCGTTTGATGTCGAAAAATAGCGATTTTGACTGGCCACCGCATTCGCCCGATTTAACGCCACCTGACTACTTCTTGTGGGAATATTTAAAATCAAAGGTTTATATTAGTAAGCCAAAGACCATAGAAGTGAGCTCAAGAACAACATCCGTGAGGAAATAGCCGCTATTCCAGCCGAAATGTTAGCTAAAACTATGGAAAATGCTGCAAAACGCGCACAATACGCCGTACAGGCTCAAGGCGGCCATTCGAGAGATATCATATTCAAAAAGTGATGTCAACAAATCTATTTGAACCAAATAAAATGATTATTATCGTCAACATCAAAAAAATTGTGTTTTTCTTTGATTAAAAAAATCACATGGGTCCGTCGAATATGGGCAACATTTTTAATGGGGAAATCAAATATTTCATTTGATATTCTTTTCCTCTGTTCGGTGTGAATTCTATCTCTCTTTTACCAATAGCAATTTCATATAAGTGAAAAATATATCTACTGTACTTTAACCGCCAAGGCAACTCATTTGTATGCTTACCTATAATGTGGCTGCTCTAAAAAAAGATCTAGTGTGAAATTGGGTGATCGCCATAGCCGAAAGAGTAGATGCTTGAGTAAAACTTTAAAATTCGTAAGTTCGAAACTCCGTGGATGAGACACCGAATTGATATGTAAAAGTTTTCTTATAAATATAAATTTTATATATTTCTAAATAAAACATTTTATGGTGACAAAAACTCCTTATTTTCGTTAAAATTAATCAACACTGATGACAAGAACTCCCCATCTTCGTTAAAATCGTTCAAAAGTAATCGGACTGATTAATTTGGAGGAGTTTTTGTCTTCAGTGTTGATTACTTTTGAACGATTTTAACGAAAATGAGGAGTTTTTGTCATCAGTGTTGATTAATTTTAACAATTTTGCTGTTGTCGTTGTAAGGTCGCCATAACCGAATGTGTAGATGCTTGGCTAAAAGTTGAAAATTCGTTAGCTCAGATCTCCGTGGATGAGACACCGAATTTGTGTGTAAAAGTTGTTTAATGAAAACAAAAAATATTGAAAATTCGTGAGTTCGAATCTCAATGAGAACACAAAAATATAAATTTTATAATTTCTAAATAAAACAATTTAACGAAACTCCTCAGTTTGATTATTTTTTAACGAAAATGAGGAGTTATTGAGGAGTTTGTGCTGATTACTTTTTGATGACGAAAATGAGTAGTTTGGCCCATCAGCGCTGATTACTTTTTGATAACAAAAACGAGAAATATGATTATTAGTGCTGAGAAGTTTGTGATGACGACAATGAGGAGTTTAGTTGTCAGCAGTTATTACATAGTAAGAATAAAAATGTTTAGTTGCCTTGCCTTTAGAGCATAGTAGTTATATTTTTCAGTTATAAAAAATTGCTATTGGTAAAAGAGGGATAGTACATCACACCGACAAGGGGAAACTATCAGAACTTTCCCATGGCTAGAAAAAAAATGTGTTGTTAGATGAGGTGATGATGATAATATGAGTGCTTATATGATAGTCAGCTGTCTTGTAGGGAAAAGATGCACATGCATGTGTATGTGTGTATTAGTAGTAGTAGCAGTGTCGGCCATTTTTCTTCTTTTACTCTTAAAATATTGTCAAATCTTAAAATAAAACATTTTTTTTAATAATTTTTTTTTTACATATTTGAATGCGCGGCTGCTGGTCTCTATTGGCGTGGATATGTACTCACTTCCGCTTTGCGTTTTATGCATTAACGCAAAAGTAAATTTAATTAATTACAATTAAAATTATTTACAATATACATACATATATATAAATTTATATTTTTTAAATTTGTATTTTTTAAATTTGTATTTTTTTTAGTTTTTTTGTAACTTTTTAATGTTTTTTAATTTTTTTACAATTATAATTGTTTTCTTTTACCTTACTGCATTGCGTCAGTGGCATTTGCGCATTTGCTTGTATTGCATTTTGGGTTTAGAAGAAAAAAAAATCAAGTTTATAAAGAAATTCAACACAAAAAAGTTTGTTTTTGCTTGCTTTTCTTTGAGATCATATAAATGTACATGTGTATATGTATGTGTAGCTGTGTGCCTGCCCTATGCAAATACAACAATGTTGCTTGTTGGACAGCGCGGCAAGCAGTACGTCTTTACTAATATTTTAGTGTGTGTGTATGGTGTATGAATGCATGCTTGTGTTGGTGCATATTTGAATTAAGCTAAGGCGAATTGAGAAACGTAGGTGGCGCTTTGTCAACTAGTTACTTTATTTTTCGCGATTTGGACAAGTCTGAGTTTTCTCCCTTTCCCATACACAACAAACTAACAAAACATGCAAAAGGAGGAAAAATTTACATGGCTATGAAAATTCAGTGAATGGCCTGTAATGTCACTTGAAATTTTGAAATTTGAATAGGTCGAGCCAAGGAGCACCAAGAGATTTGGTGGCTTCTAAAACACTCAGGCTAAAAGCCCAATGTATTTAGAGCTCTGGAAAGAGGGTACATAGTCAAAGAGGGGAGGAGAAAAGTATCAGTGAAATAGATAGGAAATAAAAGAGACAGAATCAGAGATAGAGATAGTTAGTCCTGTGGTTAGTAGAAAGTTTGACAGTTATCTGTTCGGGCTTGTCACAAAACACGTTGCAGTTCTGCAGCGTTCTAGACCGGACTAAAATAGTTACTGATGCTTTCCATTTCAACTCAACCGGGCTATTCGGGACATGTTCTTCGATTTCGATGTAACTCAAATATGTTGCTCTCCGGTCAAAATAATGAGACACGTATTTTTTTGTTCGCCCGAAAAAAATTTTTTTCAAGATTTGTCGGCAATTTTGTTTTTCAGCTCAAAATCGATTTTTTTAATTATATAAGAACATTTTTTTTTAATTGCTCATAACTTAGTCAAAAATGAACCAATTTTAATGATTCTGGGTTTAAAATGATCGTCATTACTTGCACGACCACGTGTACTCGTACAAACAATACAATTTTTTGCAAAATAAAAAAATTTAAACTATTTCTAAAATGTTGTCAGCATAGCAACTCATTCAGTGACGTGCGCAACTAAGACAAATCCATTAAAGGTGATATCGGTAAATCAGCTGATTTGTTTTTTTTGCTTTCGCCGTGCCCATGTGGCTGTCAGCCCAGAAAGAAAGGCGAATTCATTCTTTGTTTCTACTTCACCAATACTTTGCTTTGACAATCAAACGTACCACACATTGTTGTTGGTCTAGTGCCACCACCTTTAATGAATGTGCCTTGGTAGCTAACCCTTTTCTCTGTTCTATCAACCGAAGTTCAATGCTATACACCAGTGGTGTCCAAAATGAAAAATGTGAGTGTATAAGTGAGAACGAGAGAATGGGAGCAGCCCAGTGGGAAATTTAAACCAAAATAAATAAATATTGGATTGGAGTAGAAAATTTTTGTGGGAGGAATCGAAATGCCTTTTGATATTACATCTATAGCTTCCTTTGAACGACTTGTAACATAAAAGGCATTGCAAGTCGCCAAAGGCACTTTCTAGCATAAAAAAGTTCTCACAGGGCATTGTATTGCATACATTAAGCGTCGCGGACAAACGTGTTGTTTATTCGTTGCTGGTTTGCTAACGACTGAACGATGGAGAGTAAGAATACGTGTCATCAATTGATGTATGGGATGGACAGCACTGCTATACACACAAAGTTCGGCAATTTATGGACGCAGCCAATACCTAAACTCACCGCCAATTTCAAGCCATATTGTCCAAGCTCCATAAGAGTATTGATTCCAGTGGGTACCAGCTTGCCTTAAAGTATATAAATGGGCATTTTAGGCCTTCAGGCGGCATTGGAACCAATCGTACTGACCCAATTTAAACGGAGAGGCACAGATCTTCTCATTCACCTGAACGGAACGGCGCTTCCAATGGACCCAAAAGGGAATAAAATCTCAAATTTTCCCACGCGATAACTCAAAATAACTACATCTAATTCTAGTTCAATTTTCCTACAAATTTCTTCATACACACCGCCATATGAAGCTCACACACATACATCCGTATTTAACGCTCTGTTTGCCGCGCTGTCTGCAAACTACTTACTAAAGAACGCAACTTTTTCCCAAACGAACAAAAAACAACAAATTAATTATGCTCACAACCATCAGCGACACCAACACCGCTTCCTTCTGCCGCGCCGCCACTCCCCACTGCTGCTGCCGCCATGGCCGCTGCCACATTGACGTGTCGCAACATCAGATCGCTATCGACCGCCTTGCCAATGCTACTCAAATTGAGCACTGAAACATTATCGGATGTCGTCGTCGCATATTCTTGCGCGGACAATTTCAGAAACTGCTCATAAGCCGTAAGACGTGAGGTTTGCGTCGCTACTGGCGGTTCATCGCCGCTAATCGCTTCCATACTGTGCGCAGCACAGGAGCCCGCATGGAAAGCTTTGCTAGCCATGACAGCAGCACTGCTGCTGTACGGCGGTGGTGGCGGACGTTCGCCACCGACCGAATGACCAACGCTGGCGCCACCACTACCACGGCTGCCTGAAACAGTGTCGGCTGCTGTTGCTGCGCCAGTTGCAGGTGTGTTGCTGATGCTACTCAAACTGCCAAGTCTTTGCAAGTGTTGTTGTTGTTGTTGCTGCTGTAGTTGATGATGTTGCTGAGCATGCGCTTGCTGCTGCTGATGTTGCATATCTAGCGCGGCTATCGTCGAGTGGGGATGTGTCACAATTGCTGACGCGGTCGTGGCGTCGAACAGCACTTCGTCTGATTGTCGGTGATGATGTTGTTGCTGATGACGTTGCTGCTGTTGTTGTTGTAAACCAACTGTGGTCGCCTCAGCAGCGCCGCTACTCATTGGACTGGGCGATTGTTTGATGTGGGTTATGGCGGGCGTGACTACAGATGTGGCATTCAACTCGCTGCTACCGCCGCGTGCCGTGCCGCCACCACTGCTGCTCACATTCTGGCAATCACTTAGATTACTTTGATACAGTGCATTGTTGTTGTTGTTGCCGCTGTTGGTGTTGGCTGAGTTGGCACCACCACTGGTGCTATCGACATGGTCATGCGTGTCTTTTGTTGTTGCTGTTGGTGTTGCAGTTGTGAGCGTTAAGCCACGTGCGCTCACACCGCTTGCTGAGCCATCGTCCATTGCCGTCGCCACCAGTACGCTGCTACTGCCTTGGCGACCACCATCGCCACACTTGCTAACGCCTCCTACGCTTCCTCCCACAACGCCACCGCCACCGCCACCACTGCCGCCGCTGCTACTACTGTTGAATTCATTGAGTGTATGTGTGGATAGATTGGGCAGTTGCAGTTCATGCTATTCCTTTATCAATCGGTAGATGTGATGTGTGGCGCCGCTATTTTGGGCAGCCACCTCGAACACGTACGCTATGCAGAGCAGGGTCTCTTCTGTCTCTCGCGATTGCATCACCTATAGAGATATTAGTATGAGGCATCACCATCATCGGTATCGTAGGCCACACTTACCTGCAGTATTGTAAAGTTCTCCAGCACACTGTTCATCATATAACGTTCAGGTAGGTTCTTCAACTTTTGTATGAAATTTATCATATATTCGCACATCGGCGACCGATGTATGCGATATACGAAGCGACCGTTCTCCAAGCGAGACAATTCCGTTTCCACTTTTTCAACTACTTGTTTGCCGAACGAGCAGACTTTTGTCGAACACTCGAGCACAACATTCTCGTTACTCTCATATCTAAAGGAAAGAAGCAAGGAAAGTGAACAGCTTGTTAGTTGAGCTTTTAATGCAAGAAACTTCAAAGACACTTAATTGGATTTTGACACTTACTGACTCGTAACGCCATAGAAATCGCCCGTCTCGCTGCCGGTAATTTCGGTATTCAAGTCTGCCCAACATTTAACTAAGTAGAAGGCATTTTGTGGACCTTTTTCGTAGAGATCTTTAAGACCGCCTGATTTCTCGGGGAATTTATCAGAGATTTGCCGGATGTCAACAGTCTGTGGAGAGAAAGTTAAGCAATCAAATAGAAATTCATAGATGTTTTTTTGTTAAAAAGTAATATAAGCGAATAATTTTGTATAACTTCGGCTACTAATATTTAAAAGACCCTCTCCAAAGGGAATCATCATTCAAGTGTAGGTAAGCCTATTGTCGGTATATTACAAATTTGGTGGATTGATATTTTTAAAAATATGACCAGTTGTCGAATGATTTGCGATATTAAGATCGGTAACTGAGATTACAGCTTCTAAACACCTCAAGAAACGAAAAGGCTAAAAGCACAATTCCACTAACTCTGAGAAACAATTAAAAAAAAACCTTTTTCAAAATTAACAAAATCGCGATCGATATTGGTCTGTTTGTAAACGAGAGCGAACCCAAATATTTACTGAAGCCCAAATTTTCATATGGGAAGCTATGCAGCATTTTAAGTATTTGGGAGTTATGTTCGCGTGTAGCGGTGATTCAACTTCTGGAGTCTTCGATCGCATCAATGCCGCCAACAAAACATGTTATGCCCACCTTAACTTGTTCAAGTTCCGGCTCTTGTTTAAAACTACAAAGCTATCTATGAACAATACCCTTATCCGACCAATCTTAACGTATGGATGAGAGGCATGGACTTTTAAAGTTGCTGACTGCCCGCTGATTTCTAGCATGGAAAGAAACCTTTTAAGAAAGATTTTGGGTTCAATAAAAATGGATAATGGTACCTATAAAATCCGGTACAACTCCGAACTAAATGATCTCTCCCAGAAGGAGACAACTGTGCGTTTTGGTTAAAACGCAGCGCATGAAAGTGGCTAAGTCATGTTACTCATTTGCCTGCTGACTGTCCGACCGAAGAAAGCCTTGACAGGAAAGCTAATGGGCGTAAAGGTCAAAGATAGACCGTGTAACCGCTGGATAGACGCAGTAGAAAACAATCTCAAGGAATTGGGAATACGTAACTACCAGATCGACCGTTTTGGAAGAGCATTTTGAAGGAAGCTTTGATGTAGTGCTGTGAAAGAAGAATACTAACTCTAAGATCTCCATTACATGCTAATAAATACGAGTCTCTCTACACTTTATAAAATAGGGTTCCAAAATGTGTACGTTCGCTAATAACTAAGCGCAGAATGCTCCGATTTGAACAATATTTTTTCTAGTGTGAAGGCAATCTCTTCTGGTAAATTGCACATACCAACAAACGAAACGTTTCTATAAGCCAACATGTGTTATAAAATCCTCAATTGGTGCACTTTTGTGTGGCTCCGAAATCTCGAAGAGGTAGATTTTACTCTTGGTGTATAAGACCCTGAATAAAGATCCAGCGGCTACGTTGACTGGGTCATATCGTCCGAATGGATACAAACGCTTCGACTCTGAAAGTATTCGAATATACCACTAGCTGAGCAGAGGAAGAGGAAAGCCTTCTCTGCTTTGGAAAGATCAGGTGGAGAAGGACTGGTGCCAGTTAGCATGAGAAAGAAACGGTGCCAGTTAGCATGTTTAACTCGGCCAAAATCGCTTACGCGGTTATCGCGCCAATCAAGAGGAAGAAGTATAAGACTTAGCGATCCCAGCCTCGGCACACGCTTTGCTTCAGGAAGTGGAGCATAGGTGAAGTGACAGTGATACGATGTCTGCAGTGTCAGACGAACTGCCATTAACTATTCAAAACTAAGTAGCATTTAAAGTCGTGTACATTGCCACACGGAACTACCTAAAATCGAAACTTCCATCTAGACTTTCATAGGCGACGGAACAACGTCAGAGTACTTCCTAAGTCGGCCATCGAAGCCAGCATCATAAAGCCTACTAAACACTGTCCGGTAACTGTTGGTTGATCAGGGTACGACGTTCACCGTTTGGTGCCGCCTATGGGCTGGTGGAATCATCGACCCATAGTTCTTCAAAGATGAGGCTGGCGCCAGTGTAACAGTGAATGACGAACGCTAACGCGCCATGGTAAACGACTTTTTGATACCGGAAATTGAAACCCGTGATCTCCCCAACATTTGGATCCAACAAGGCGGTAGACGGCGCTACTTGCCATACAGCCCCTGAAACAGTGGATTTACTGCGTCGTCGTTTCGGTGAGCTTTTTATCTTTTGCCTAGGGCCAGTGGATTGGTCACTGAGATCGTGTGATATCACACATTTTGACTTTGATTTCTGGTGGCATGTGAAGTCTCAATGCTTTGTGGACAAACCAGCTTCAATTGAGACATTCGAAGCCAATATTACTAAAGTTATTCACAAGATACCGCCCGAAGTCCTCCAGCGAGTCTTTCAAAACTGGTGTTTACGGATGGTCGAATTACGGCGCAGTTGCAGCCAACATTTGAAAGGGATTATCTTTAAAAAAGAAACGTCAAGATATACAGATTGCGCAATCAATCTGGATTTTCGTTGTTTTATTTCAGTTTAAAATCCGATACCTCTAAATTGATTATCCTTTACTATACATAAAGACGTACAGCGAAAATTATAGCCTAATCTCGGTCAAAGGCATGCACATAGAGAGTTTGATTGAAAAATAATGAGCCTTCCCGCGCGGAGCGTCTGCCAAGAGATCAACCGAATCGGCTGGTGGGGGAAAATGATCGTTGGACCTTCCCCTTCCACTAGAAACCGGCCCCAGTTCGCTGGCAACAGCGGTGCAGTCAACATCGATCCGCGCGTGAAAGCTGTTTTAAAAGTGTGTTAGGATTTTGCAGTGGCTAAAACGCAGCGATCGTTGGAGCAACGTTACTCGATCAGATTTTGCGTAAAGCTAAACAAAACGAGTACCGAAACCATTGGGCTACTCAAGGAGGCTTACGGGAACCAATCTCTGTCCAGTGCCCATGCAAAACGGTGGCACAAGTCGTTCAAGGAAGGCCGGGAGGATGTTGAAATCCAAGGTCAAAACCATGCTGCTCATCTTTTTCGACTCTCGAGGCATCGTCCACAAGGAGTTTGTACCTCCAGGAAGCACTGTAAACGCGGCATTTTACAAAGAAGTGCTCCTTCGGCTGAAAAACCGCGTCGCCCGGGTTCGGCCCGACCTCGTCAACAATTGAACCCTTCATCACGACAATGCGCCGGCGCACACCGCCTTCCTCTGCACCTCTGCATTGACCAAGATGGGGGTTCCGGTGCTCCCCATCCTCCCTACAGCCCAGACCTATCCCCTCCGGACTTCTTCTTGTTCCCGCGCCTGAATAGAAAGCTGAAGGGGAGGCGTTTCGACTCCATCGAGGCGATCCAAAAAACTGTGACAGCCGAATTGAACGTGATTCTGGCGGATGAGTTTAAAAAATGTTTCCTTTAGTGGAAGGACCGCTACCAGCGGTGTATTGACGCTCAAGGGTCCAATTTTGAAGAATATTAGTTGTATAAGCCAAAAGGTTTAATCAAACTGCTTAGAAAAAATTAGGCTCATTACTTTTCAATCAAACCCTGTAGTCTTGCCAACAGTCCTCAAAAAATTATAACACAACAGGGAAAGGAAAGGAGTGAAATTTTCGTGGTAGATGTGTAATTTAACAGTTTACCAAGTACATTTCAGTTCTGGACCTTACTCTATATACTCAAATACCTACCTCGAGTAGCGGATCGGAGAAGGACGGTTTGCCGCCGAGTTGTACGAACAAGTGCCGGTGATACTGTAAAATAAGTAATAAGAAAGCAATCAATACATTTTCCAAAACGTCTTTGCTTCACACAGAGAACTTACGATATCCTGTCTTTGTATTTCCATGAATGCCGAGAATTCGAGCAAACGGAATTTGTGCGTCGCTATCGCTCTGCCCTCCCACGGTAGTTGTGCTGGCGGAAGTCCTGCTTCGATGTCACCAGATACAGCTGTAGATGGTTTGCCGGCGGGATAGGGGGGTTGTGCGAATGGCTTGATGCTGTAATCGTAAAAACTACGGTCAATGCAAACAATTTCATTGTGTCAACAGGATAATTATTTCGAGATAACTTACTCTTGTGAGGTGCTAGGCTGTAGACCGGGCTGCCAGAATTGCTGTGGGATGTGCAGGGGGGCGAAAGTGGAAGAAAGTAGAAGAAAATATAAATACGTGAGTATGAAATATTTGAATAACAACAATAATTGAGTTACAGTTACAGTTAAAGAAGTCAATAAGTCAAATGGAGATACACATGAACAAAATGAGCCAGCGAAAAGCAAGGTTTATATGAAGAGCCAACAATTTGTGGGTTATGCGAATTTGATGAGAGCTTTTAGCTTTGTTTTTGTTTTTAGCATTTAAGAGAGTAAATATAGTACACATAATACACACTTTCTTGGGCGCCGATTACATATGTATGTATGTATGCTTGTAGCTATGAGACGCCTTTTTTTATATAATTTTTATTATGGCTAAAAAACACCCCAACCAATTTGAAGATTTTATCTGACTTTTTTTTTATTTACAATATTTATGTTTCAATAACTGGGCGAGAATACTCAAATGCAGATATTTGTTGCTCTTTTAGGCTGCCGCCACTGCTGATGAGATGAAGCGAGCGATGGGTTGCGATAGCTATGGGTCCCTATGGGGCAGTACGAAGCGGAATTCTGGTGATAGATGGACCTTAACCTATGAATGATTGCGTTTAGGGCGCTGCTCGAGTACTTAGCCAACACACATATACACAATACACATAAAAGTTACATACACACACAGATATGAAACGGATATCAAATGATTTATTTACAACGAAGCGAGCTACATAAAATGCGCACCACTTTGGGGTTAGCGAAATGCTTTTTTTTTTGTTTTTTTTTCTTAGTTTTTCTAGCGATGATGAGCACAAATTTTGCCGAGTTAGAAGCGAAAAATTACTGTGAACTTTCTTACGCCCGGATACATTGGTGGATGATGGAGTGGCGTGTGCGCATGCGTGTGTGCGGTGTGTGGCAGACCGGCTGCTGCTGCTGCCGCTGCCACTGCCGCCGCCGCTGCTGTTGGTGTCGTCGTCGTGCCGGCGGAGCTTTGGTGTACTTGTGCTGCTGCCGCTGCCGCCGCCGCCGCTGCTGCAGCCGCCTGATGTTGCTGCAAATAAGCCGTGCCCGCTGTCGTTTGCGACAAGTGCGGATGCGTATGCGATTGTGGATGTGCATGCGAATGCGAATGCGGATGTGTACTGGCGGTGGGATGGTGATGGTGACTAAGGTGGTTCAGGTGGTTCAAGTGGCTCAGGTGGTGGTGGTGATGATGGTGGTGGTGTTGATGCGTAGGCGCGTGCGGATGCAGGTGTGAATGCGGTCCAACTAAATGCGCCGCTGCCGCAGCTGCTGCCACTGCTGCCGACGATGCCACTGACGACGACGATGCCGACGCCGACGAAGATGACGCAGGCGGAAGTGCAGCTGGTGGTGGTGCTGATTGTCCTGGTGGTCCCACAGTCCCGTGAGCTGACTGATGCATACCGGCTGCGGAAAATGCAGCAGCCGAAGCGGCAAAGGCAAGATTCTTGGCTGCTTGCGCCGATACAATTTGTGAGCTGGTCATGCCACTCATAGCCTGCAGTGCTTTCTCCTTTTCGCTTAGCAAATGCAACGAATGTGCGTGGCCATTGATGCCACCGATGCCGTTAGGTTCCTGAAAATAGTAAGTGTAGGAGATAGAAAGGTGGTGCTCGATGAGGCGAGTGGGTCAAATGTTCGATATTTTTGTGTTATTCGTTGCGTTTATGGCTAATAGGCCATATACATAAGTGGTAGTTAACTGTGGCTGGCTGAAATAAAATTTTGCATTACTTATTGGCTGAGCGTTGATACGATGGACGAGGGGTGACAGGTGAAAATGATTGATGTGGCGTTGTCGTGAATGATGGGTGAATATCCTGAAGTAGCTGTTCATTCAATATATGATAAAGTGAAAATTTACTTTTTAACCTGCCATAAGAGAGTAATTTTCTGTTTAAAATTTCTTTGCTTTATTTGATAAAGTTTCTTATACTCGTACACTCCTTGTGTGTCCTTTCCAGTGCAACACTTTAGCTCAGTAGTGCATGCCATTCGTGCCACATCCACAGCTGAGCATTTCTTTGCGGTTGCTGGTAGCTCACAAGCGTGGTGAATGGCACAAAAAAAAACAACAAAGAATGAAAAAAGTAAAACCGCTGTCATCTACGTACGTCCTTGCATTCTTTATTGCATCCTTGCCGGCACCGTCCGTCAATCGTTGGTGGGGGAAACTCAACCACTCAACCAGTATCTAAGTACTCAACTACAAAGTGACCCAAAAAGCACTAAAGAATTTCGTGTGACACAAAAAATGCGTAGCGAACCTCATAAAACGCACTCGTTCACATTGCAAAGATAGTGAAAATAGCAGCATAGGGTAGAAGAGGTGAAGAAGAAAAAAACAAAAAAAAAACACATGGACACATACCAATACACAATGTTTGTCCTTAAATAAATGTGTCCTAGAGAGACGAGTGAAATAGTTGTGGGTTGACAAAGGAATATTTATTCAAAAATACGAAGAAAATAAAGAGCAAGAAAAACAGTTTAAACAGGAACGGGATCAAAAAACAAAAAAAATACTCGCATATGCTTATGAAAATAAATTTCTCTACTTATTTTCTCGCCTTAAGTCCAAAGGAAAAAAATGCTAGTGCACGCTCCGATATTTGCATTTGGGAATACTCGTAAATGGGCGCCAAAGGCCAAAGGCAGACCGAGGAACCGACGGATAGACGCAGTGGAAAACGATTTCCAGGAATTGGGAATGCGTAACTACGAAGTAAAGGCTCAAGATCGACCACTTTGGAGGAGCATTGTGAAGGAAGCTTTGAAGCACCTCACCTTGCAATGCTGTGAAAGAAGAAGAAATGCGCGCAGACCTCAAGTATTATGAAAAATTAATTTGCTGATTTTTTTTAAACGAATCTTGTTGAAGAATAAGCTGCTTTGATAGACTTTTTCACTACGCAGTAGGCAAATTGGACAATAACTGAAAAGATGACGTATTCAAGTATTCGAGAAAAAAATTTTGAGGCTAATATTCGGTGCAGTCACAGACAGGAGCGAGTGACGATTAAGATGGAACTATGTATGACCTGGACCAACATATACAGGGTTTGATTAAAAGTAATGAGCCTTCCCGCGTGGAGCGTCTGCCAAGCGATCAACCGAATTGGCTGGTGGGGAAAAATGATCGTTGGACCTTCCCCTTAAACTAGAAAACGGTCCCAGTTCGCTGGCAACAGCGGTGCAGTCAACATCGCTCCGCGCGTGAAAGCTGTTCTAAAAGTGTGTTAGGATTTTGCAGTGGCGAAAATGCAGCGATCGTTGGAGCAACGTTACTCGATCAAATTTTGCGTAAAGCTAAACAAAAAAACAAAACGAGTACCGAAACCATTGGGCTACTCAAGGAGGCTTACGGGGACCAATTTCTGTCCAGTGTCCAGGTAAAACGGTGGCACAAGTCGTTCAAGGAAGGCAGGGAGGATGTCGAGATCCAAGGTCAAAACCATGCTGATCATCTTTTTCGACTCTCGGGGCATCGTCCACAAGGAGTTTGTACCTGCAGGAAGCACTGTAAACGCGGCATTTTAAAAAAAGTGCTCCTTCGGCTGAAAACCCGCGTTGCCCGGGTTCGTCCCGACCTCGTCAACAATTGGACCCTTCATCACGACAATGCGCCGGTGCACACCGCCTTCCTCTGCTTCCCCACCCTCCCTACAGCCCAGACCTGTCCCCTCCGGACTTCTTCTTGTTCCCGCGCCTGAAAAGAAAGCTGAAGGGGAGGCGTTTTGACTCCATCGAGGTGATCCAAAAAACTGTGACAGCCGAATTGAACGCGATACCGGCGGAAGAGTTTAAAAAATGCTTCCTGCAGTGGAAGGACGGCTACGAGCGATGTATTGACGCTCAAGGGTCCTATTTTGAAGAATATTAGTTGTATGTATAAGCCAAAAGGTTTAATAAAACTGCTTAAAACAAAAATAAGGCTCATTACTTTTCAATCACACCCTGTAAGAGGGGTAATTATTGTGCAGTTCATCAAAGCTCAAAGACTAAGATGACTAGGCCATACCATTAGGATGGACCCCACGAGAGCTCAACGAAAAATAATTTACGTTAAAAACATTTGCAACGAAAGCAAGAGGCAGACCAAGATCAGGATAGATTGACGAACTAAAAGACGACATGGGGCAACTCAAGGTCAACAACTGGAAAGAATGAACCAAGGACCGGGGCAAATGGAGACATTTTGAGCAGCAGGCCAAAGTTCACACAAAGCTGTAGTGTCAAATGATGATGATGATGAGTAGACGAAATCATAGCTCATCAACATTTTGACTACCTTTGACTATTATTTTATTTTTGTATAAAAGTATAGCTCATTACTTAACAAAAACAATATAACCTCAATTTTAAAATTTTATGAAAAAATTAGAAAAACTCTATAAAATTTTCATTCCAATTCCACGGTCTTCAATTAGAGTTTCTAGAAAGATTTTTGATATGCAGTTTTCTTACTTATTAAATTTAAAATAAAGTGCAAGTATCGAATTGCTGAAAAATCTCATTGATTTTTTGCAATACATAGAAATAGGCCGGTCTGGTTCTTGGGTAAAACATCGTAACTATTTGTAAACCTGTGTAAATGAACTAACGAACGTCGCACTAAGTCAGAGTATTACTTGTGGTTCCATCTCCAACCCTTTACCTATTTACCTGCGGCATCACAATCGGCTATGAGCCTGAGTGTGTTTTGTGGTGGAAAATCGCTGCAACCCTAATCCACCTGCTAACAGGAATATATCACTCCTGTGAACTTTATCGTCTCTACTTAGCACTCAGTATCTGGAAAACTAAAACATTATTTATAATGATCGCCTTTTGCTTTAATACAGGATTTTAAAAGGTTCAGTGGCACCATAGATATGGATGACATTCTTGCGATCAGTGTTTGCTTCAGATAATCAAAACATCGCTGGCGAATTTTCTTACTACAGACCATAACCTCTAACTTCCACTAAAACTTTCGTCAAGAGAATTTGAATTTGAGCAGCCAGATGGCTAAACTTCGGCAGAAATTAAAGCTGGAATATTCTAGCATGGAATGATGAGATCTGCCTCTTCCAAACTGGATAAAGAAGAAACGCGAATGGGAGGTGAACGAGGACAAAACGAAGCACCTCCTGTCATCAAAGAAACCTTCGTGTATTGGCACCTACGTCATTACCATTGACAGTTATGATTTCGTGGTTGTAAGAGACTTCGTTTATCTAGGAACCAGCATTAACACAGATAACAATGTCAGCCTTGAAATCCAATGGAAAATCTCTCTTGCACAAAAGTGCTACTTTGGACTAAGTAGGCAACTGAGCAGTAAAGTCCTCTCCCGACGAACAAAACTAACACTCTACTAGGCTCTTATCATGCACGTCCTAACGTATGGCGCAGAAGCTTGGACGATGACAACATCCGATGAAGCGTTACTTGGAGTGTTTGAGAGAAAGATTCTGCGCAAGATTTTGGGACCTCTGCACTTTGGTAACGGCGAGTATCACAGGCGATGAAACGATGAGCTGTATGAGTTTACGACGGCATACACATAGCCAACACATAGAGGCGACAAGTAGCAGCAGAGGCCCTATATTTCATCTAGGAACTATGGGAAAATATATATATAGTATATATATACATATATGCTATCGTGTAAATCTGCGTATTTGCCAACTTGAGAAATGCCATATTGACAACGAGCAAAAACTTTAAACTGTTTGACCGATACTTTGCGAGATATCGATCAGAACAGCCATCTACCGAGAAAATAATGGATTTCTTTTTCCCCAACCGAATATAATTTTTTTTTACCAAAAGCTCTTTCGTATTTCGAAATCAAGAAAGATTTTAGGTGACTTTAGTTGCAGCACTTTGCCGTATTCTTCAAAGTGCGTTCTGCATTGGCCGAAATCAGTGAAAATCAGCAGGGATTCAGAAGCGACAAGACTTCCTATCCGCCACAGTTTTGTAAATAATTTCAAGCCGGTGCACCGGTGTAGTAACGCATTATTTGTTGATCATTTCTTCGGGGAAATTCACGCGCTCATAATTCATTTCCAACTGCTGCCGATGCCTTTTGCAAACGAATCAATGGTTGATGGTGCAACTGCTTTGTGATAAATTCGCTAGGATTTCACAGTTCGTAGTTTATAACGCCCTGCTGATTCCAGCAACAACACATCACGTTCGCATCATGTATATGCGGCTTTATAGTCAGGTTGGCCCATTATACTATTTATTTAAATTTATTTCAGTTTAATAAATATACCATTTTTCTTTATAAAATTGTTAGCCATTTTTAAAAAATTAATACATAAAGAAATATTTTGCTTCAAGTACTTTAAATAGGAAATCTTAAGCAAAGGTAGCCACCCGTCTTTCGGCGGCCTTTATGTAGCGCTCACGCTCTGTCTCTCCCTCTCGCTCTTTCCACTTGACTGCTACTCAAAGCGAGCGGCCAGGCGATCCTTCGGTCACTTTAACCCACTTTTAAGATCCTTTTAGTTTTACAAAGCCTTTGCAACTGGACCATTAAACACCGTTTTGCCAAAGGTAAGCGAAAATGAAGAAGAAGCATTACAACATTTTACTTTGTCTTTTGTATGTAGTTTTTTGAGTGTAAAAGTGGATTTTTTGTTAAGCACAATTTTCATTATAAAATAAGAATTTGTTGTACCTTTTTTAATTTAATTTTTTTTTTCATTTTCGTTTGTTTACTATTTGCACGGCATCATTATAAATGCAAAAGTTGTTGAAAAATTCCAACTTTGTGCATTTTGCCATTTGCCTCTTCTCTTCTCTCTTCCTCTTTTGTTTCAGCGATGCAAAAAAAGGTACATTACATTACTTTCGAAAAAGTAATTTTACTATTTTGCTCTCTGGCTCCTCTGTGCCTGTTTCTCTCGGCCTTTTCTATGCATTTTCTGTTGGCTTTTGTTGCAATTGTTGAGCGAATGTAGTTGCCGTTTATTTGTTTCTGCTCTTTGTTTGTTTGTTTGTTTGTGTGTGTATTTGTGTTTTTGATGCTTTGACCTTTTGACATAATGTGTGGGCTCTAAAATGCCAAAGGAATAAAGCGGAAAACAAGAGAGCAGCGGCATACAAAGCACAAAGAGCAAGAAGAAGAAGCAGAAGAAAAGTTGCAGTGGACAATGCTGCTGGCGAAACTTGTGCAGATATGCAGTATGAGAAGGCGTGGCTAAAGGTTGGGCGCCTATTGCGACGACAGCGGCGCAGAGCTGCTACTGTAAGGCGCCGTGAGCGCATTGGATTATATGCGAAAGAACAAGCAGCACAGCAGCTTGAGTCGATGGGAGGTTGTAAGCGGCAGTAAGGTTGTGTGAGAGGTGAAGCCAAGTGGGCGGCATTAAAAATGTGCACTTTCGAGTGTAATACATTTGGATTTCAGCAAAAAAAAATTATAATAATAATAATAAAAAAATACAACATGAAAATAAAAATAAAACAAATGTCAGCGCCGGAGCAGCGCATTCGTGCAGTGCCAAAAGGAGTCAGTCAACACTGAAAACAACAACCACAACAAAAACGCACTAAGTAACAAAACAACTGTTGAAATCAAATAAACTTTTTCGAACAAAGCGAAGCAAAGAGGAAAAATAGTAAACAAATTAAATGAAAAAAAAACAAAACATTTTTTTTGTTGCTTATTTTGTTTTACTTAACATGTTGTCGCTGCAAAAGCAGTTACAGTTTTTTGTTGCATTTGTTGCTTCTGTTGCTTTTTTCCGGATTTCTCTGTTCACAAACGGTCAGTAAGCAACAAAAAGGATTTCAATGGAATTTTCACTTCACAAAGTGCGATGCAACACACCAACAACAACGGCAGCAGCAACAAAAACAACAACAAAAATAACAACAACAGAAGCACAAAAAATAGAAGAAAGTTGAAATGGAAAATAAAATACATATAAAAAAAAGAGAAATAAATGGAAATGGAAAAGAACAAAGCACAAAGCACAAAGTAAACTGCATCATATGATGCTGTGGGCCAGGGAGGCAGAGAAGAGATGAGGAGGCAGTGAAGGCAGAATTGGTGGCGTAGTTGCTCGGCGGCGCCTGAAGATGCGATGCAGTCACGTGTGCCAGCGACGCACAACGCAAACAAATAACAAGAACAATACAAACGTTGCTCAAACAAAACTTTGCAGTCGCTCAAATCGTACAAATGGCACAAAAAGTGTAATTTTTATAAAGTTTTGCCTTTTACTTTCCGACACAAAACAACTTTTAAGTAAAACGGATAAACGACTACACGCAACATAGCAACATATAAACTCATATGAACGTGTGTGTGCCAGCAGTGAAAGACAAACGAGTAGTCAACAAACATTCCGGAACTGTTACTAAGTGAAACTATTTAGACTAGTCCAAAAGCGACTAGAATTATACCAGTTGCAAAATGACCAACTATTTAATTATTTGATTATTTCTGACCGAACCCTAAGCGCTTTTTACGCATTTAAATACAAAAATTCCCATACAATTGTTTTTGTATTAAAGCCTAGTAGACCTTCATTCGGAACTGAGTTAAGTCACCTCTTTTAGTCTAACAGAAAATGTTATGCTAACACTGATAGCCAGCCATATTATAAATGCAAAAATGTTTTTTTTTAATATACATACTTCCAGACGCAGTCAGTGCACCAGCTATACAAAATAATAGAGGAATCAATAATACAATTTTTTTGTGGTAGAATTTGATATTCCCGCAAAGCTGCTTCTGCTGTGCACGATGACCCTAACCAACACCACCAACGCAGTGGTAATTGGCAAAGATCTTCTGAGCCAATTGAAACGACAAGACAATTCCTTATCATGCGACTTTTTCAATCTGATGATGAAGAAAGTTATTCGCGCTGCCAACATCGACATCTCCGGCGCTATTTTCTATAAAATATCTGCTGCTCGCTTATGCTGATGATATCGACATTGTTGGAATTAATTAGCGAGAAGTCAGTGCAACTTTCTGCACTGTTGAAAAAGAATCCTGTTGGGTGGGCCTTGCCGTGAATGAGCGCACAACAAAGTACCCTGTGCCAACAACCAAAAAGTCAACGCGTATTGAACAGCAGGTTGCGATTGATAAATACGCTTTCGGCGTAGAAGAACACTTTGTCTACTTAAGATGCAACATTAACATCAACAAAAATGTCAGCCAAGAGATCCAACGAAGAATAACTCTTGCCAATAGGTGCTACTTTGGGCTGAGTAGGCAAATGAAAAGCAGAGCTCTCCCTCGATGCACAAAACAAAACAAAAATCTCTATCAATCACTCATCCAAGAGAAGGTACCTGCAAACCAAACCTAAATAACTTTATGGGGTACCGCTCGCAACTTGTAAGCTTCCTGTGATGGACGCCCTAATCAATTCTGTTAATCAAAAATGGATTAGTGCCAATACCTGTAAAATTGCTAGGCAAACATGGCTAAGACTAAATCTACGTTTGTCCAAGAATATTATAAAATTGAGTGGACTTTAAATTAGGACCTTAGTAGGGGCCCTCACAGGACATTGTCTCATAGAAAATCACGCAAGGAGATTAGGCGTTTACATGGATGATTTCTATCGTAGCTGCAGGAATAAGGAGGAGTTGGAAACAATTCAACACATTTTTTGCACATGCCCGGCTCTAACCAGAAGCAGGAACCGATATATAAGATCCTACTTCTTAATAAATATAGATAATCTATAGACTTTAGGTATTAACAACCTTTTACGCTTCGTCCAAAGTTCAGGATGGTTCAATCTGGAAGGGGAAATGTAGCCCAGCCCAGCCACTGCGGCTCACAACGGACTCACTTCGTGGTTTAAGTTATGAAAGTCCCTATGTGGGTCGCAGAAGCCAAACCTAGCTTAACCTAATCTCACTCATGCTCCCGGTCTTACTGTATGGCGCTGAGTTCTGGACATTGACGAACACCGAGGAGTAGTTATTAGGAGAAAAACTCTTCGCAAGATCTATAGTCGGATTTGCGTGAATGATGCATAGCGAATAAGCTGGAGCTACGAGTTGTTCGCCGACATCGGCGTAGTGAAGCACATTAAAATTCAGCGACTGCGCTGGCTAGGTCACGTTGAGCAAATGGACAATAACGCTCCAGCAAAGAAAGTGCTCTGTTCGAAATGCACTGGTGGAACTCGCAAAAAAGGACGCCCTCATCTAAAGTTTCCGGACCGTGTTATCTCTCGAAGAGGTGATCAGAATTGCCCACTGAGATCTTGTGATTTAACACCTTGCGACTTGTTTCTTTGGGGCCACGTGAAAGAGAAGGTGTACGCCAACAGCCTAGGGTCGATTCAAGACCTCAGAAATGGAATTCGTGAGGCTATCGAGGACATAGAGTAGCCACTTTGCAATTCGGTTATGGAAAATTTCATGAAAGGGTATTGTCCTGTAAGCATGGTCGTGGTGGTCATTTGCCTGATGTTATTTTCCAATATTAACGGCATACCTTCCTCTTTATAATGAAAAAAACATCCGATCATTTACATTAAAAAATAGCATTTTTCTTTGAATATCAAAATAACACCTCTTATTGGAAAACCCTTTACAATGCGAATGGAAATACTCAAAAGAAAGTGGGGGTGGCTTGGACACATTTTAAAAAGATATTCGAACGACATCACTCGTAAAGCGATTGATTAAAACCCGCAAGGTAGCCGACAATAGGTAGGTAGGTAGCAAGGACAAAAAAAAAGTTGGAACGAGTTAAAGTGGCTGGAGTCCGACAGAAACGAGTGGAGGAAGCTTGTTGTGGCCCTTTGTGCCCTCGCGGAACCATACGAACTTATTGTATATTAATAAATAAAGCAAACTGGTAGGAAGCTGGAAGAAGTAGGACGAATAGGTTTGACTGCTGGGTACATGCAATGAGCAAACTCCTACACCCACACAGCGAATTCACACAAATCTTACCAGAATGCACTTGTGAGTAGACGACTAATACGTGCGGGAGTGGAAATCCACGCAACGTTCATACGTAACTTATTCACCTATATATATACACATTTATATACTTACATATACATATGTATGTATGTACATAGATATATGAGTGGACTATTCCTGTGTGTTTTAGAACGAAAAATGGAAAAGTGTAGAATCCTTTACGAAGCACTTTGTCTACTGGTAGTTGTATATTTTACTCTTTTTTGAATGTTGTTTTGAGTTTTTGCAAGAAATTTTTGTTCTAATTGCATTTGCTTGCAAATCAATTAAAATAGAAAAAAGGTGTGAAACAATTTTTTGCGTATTTTTTTCTATGAAAAATATCACTTTATTTGTAGGCCAAGTTTTGCGTGTATGCTACTTTCTTGTACATACAAAGAGTCTTTGAACAAATGCGCCTAATTGTTGATTTCAATTAAAACATGCATATACAAAAAAAAAAGAGTTCTTGTTAAATTTTAGTGTATTGGCTATTTATAACTATTACTCTTACATATAAATAAATAAATAAATATACAAATTTAGATTCCTTTAGGTTTCACTATTGTTATTCGAAATTCGGCTCTTAACAATTATATCTAAGAAATGACAAAATATATCATTTAAATCTCCACCATCAGCCCGTCTAAAGGCTGTCATACGAGAATTGGAGTCGTCAAGGACTCACTCACATTTTATCGCATGGAGATCAGCAATCTCGATCCAAATGTTGTGTTTCAGCATTGGAATTGTTGTTTATTCAGTTTATTCAGACTTTACTTTTCAAAAAAAACTCCAGTCCGGTCTGCCAGTCCGATTTTTATCGTTGACAGAACCAGTTTCTTGAAGTTTTTTCACCAACCTTTTAATTGTCGACTTATTTAGACGATTATTTCCACCAAAACAATCACGAATTTCGCAATTTGGTGTTCTCAAAGATGGAACATTTTCATAATAAGTCTCAATAATATTAGTGCAATGTACTAGTATGTAAAATTGTGCAGCTGATTACTTGGCAAATATCAAAGATGACATAAAAAAGGTCCCGTCTAGAAAGTACTGCTGACATCTGGGTGTCAATTTATAAGAGACTTTGTTTTTATGCTTGTTGCGATTCGAGATGTTTTGTGTTCCATTTATCCATGTATCAAGATCTACCCATCACAGAGAAAACTATTGTGGGAATTTTTGAAGATGTCACCTCGTTCTACTTGCTATAGGCTCTCACCCCGAAGTGGCTTCCCTCAAACTCCAGAAAGGACTCAATGGCTGAAAGACTGGAAAATAAAAGCTAACGAGAAGAAATCTGCTCAAGTTACCTTTACACTCAAACGAAACACCCGTTAAACTAAATGTCATCCCCCTAAATAATGTTACAAAATATCTTAACATGGGGAATGCATATTTTCACCAAATGCAAGGCACTTGGAATTAAACCCCAAAACCTGTACTGGTTAATTAATCGTATTAATTCTCGCGTTTCTCTCAAAAGTAAGCTCTTAGTAATCTCAAAACCAATAGGGATCTGTGACATACAACATACAATAAAATACTTCAATCACACACAAACCTTTTAATCACTTAAAATAAAATAGTTTCTGACCCAATTAAATTATTCGTTTTCGCCTGATTTGTTGTTAGGCGGAGCACAGAATCTTCCTATCTTCTGTTAGATGGCGCTGGAGTTGAGCTATTGCAATAAACCAGAGTTATGGTTCGTTTCAGTGTAAATTCAGAATTTCTTATTATTCATCTTTTTTTTTTTAAATCAAAATCTTCAATCACACACAAACTCTTTAATCACAGAAATAACTCTCAATCCCATCTTCTTTAACAGACTGTAGAAGAAGTCAACAATGGACTTTTTATGTTAATAAGCAAATATTTTAGGAATGGTTGGACCACTGGGTGCTTTCCATACAAGTTTAATAAAATGTCTTAGTTTTAAGTACAAATATTTCTGCATGTTAGACAACAGATTGCAGTAAATAAATGGTTAAAAAAATATATATGTGAAAACCATTTTTTAGAATATTTTACTCAGTTTATTTTATCATGGAATTCATTATAATAAAAAGTATTAGTGAAGATAAAAATACATCTACATATGTGAAGTATATACAGGTTTGGCTACGCGGCTAACTGAAAGGATTCTAACAGACCGGAGCTTTTTCTTCAAAAATGTGCTCATTTTGGAGTCCTAAATAGATGATTTTTCGTTCTACGTGGACACGCTGAGAAAGTATAAAAAATATTTCCTAAGGAAATTTAAATTCAATGAATTCGGTGCGTCTGATGTCTCAGTGAATTTCGAATCCCAGTCTGTCTGCAAACTAACAAATATCAAGAAACTTCAATATTTGAGGTTACTAATTTGCGCTGTTATTTATTGACCCCAAGTGCTGACAGGTCCTTTTGAAATTTACCTCACTATCGGGTAGATAAGAAGTCTTACATTTGCTGCACGAGTGTTATATCCAACAAAAAAAAAATGTAGGTAGGTAAGTATGCCAAAATCTCCAAAAGCTCTTCTTTTGTGCTGTGTAAAAAATGCATGGCGATATCAATTAAGAGAATTAAATATGGCTTCGCTTTTATTCAAGGACTAAAATAAATTGGACATTTTGATGCCGCTTTTCTCGAATTTTTTTATTTTTTTTTGTGGAATAAGACATTTTTGCAGCATATGAGCGATGTGAGTTCTCCCTGTAGAAGGTGTTCGGAAGAGATGCCAGTGATACTATTTTAAGTAAAATACTTGTAGAGTATTTGGCTAGTCTTTACAAATCATTATAATCAAAATAATAATATTGAAAAAAAAAATATTAAAAATATTCTTTACAAGTATATATAGTAGAAAATAGGGGAGCATGCAGCCAGGCACATCCTCCCCTTCAATCCCATCTGCAGAAGCTGTCAAGCAGAAGAGGTGAAGGAAAGTCTTTTCCACTACTTATGTGAATGTCCAGGGCTAGCTAGGGCACGACTCCGCTCCTTCGGTAAGCTGTTCTCCACAGCAAATTAAGGAAATCTCAGACATCGAGATAAAGGATTTGCTGTTATACTTGGACCTCACGAAATGGATCTGACTTGGAAACACACAAAAAAACAAAAAAAAAAGACATCATAGCACGAGACAGTGGTAGTAAAACGGTGCTGGTCACTAATTAAGTTTATTTCAGTGGAAATATTCAATCACTCCAACAACAATAAAAAACATATAGTCAACGTCAAAAGAAAGGGTACACCACGCATTGATAAGTTTTGACTATTTATGCATTTATTTTGTAACTTTATTTATTTTTTATAAAAATATACTTCGTACTACTACAAAAATCATATAAAGCAAAGTATCGAACTTGATATAAAATTTGTAAAAGTTCGGCATATTTTCAAAAATTTTCACTGAATTTAAAAAAAAATTTGGGGATGCAGTTTTATAGATCATTGAATCTTGATGTAGTAAAGTGCAAGTTTCAAGTGTTAAAAAATTACCTTGATTTTTGAAATTTTTTTCTGATGATGGGGTGGAGGTTTTCTTCCGATAAATGGAAAAAATGCATAAGACCGCGACTAAAAAAATTCTCATATATTTTTTTACAGAAAAAAATTTCAAAAAAATTTTTGGTATGCAGTTTTATAGATCATTGAATTTTGATGCAATAAAGTGCAAGTTTCAAGTGTTAAAAAATTACCTTGATTTTTGAAAATTTTTTCTGCTGATGGGTTGGATGTTTTCTTCCATATAAAAAAATGCGGAGTAGGCGTTAAATGGAGAAAATTCACAAGACCGCGACCAAAAAAAAATTCTCAAAAATCAGTGTGATTTTCGATCCACTTGAAACTTGTACATTATTATAACAAAATTGAATGATCTAAACAACTGCATACTGGAAATGTTTCTCAATATTTATATAAAAATTCATCGATCTAAGAAAATGCATAACCGAAATATTTCTAAAAATGCTGAGTAAAGAGTTAGGAATTATATGACGAAAATTGTCATGACCAAAATTGAATGATCAAAAAAATGGCATAGCCGAAATATTTCTAAACATTCTGAGTAAAAACTTTGAACTTTTGATGAAAATTTATGAATTTATTTATGACCAAACTTGAATGATCTAAAAACTGCATACCCGAAATTGTTCTAAATAGTCTGAGTTAAAAGTTTGAAATTTTGATGGAAATTTGCCGATTTTTAACAAATTTTATGCAACACAAAGATGGAACCTTTGCTTTATATGGCTTTTACTGTAGTGTAAACCATATTTTTTGTAAAAAAATAATTGAAATTATAAAATAAATAAATCAATATTCAATATGCGGTGTACATATTTTTTTGACGCGCACAGCATGCAACAGTAGCGGCTGGGGCAGCTTCCGTTAGCTGCTGCGCTTCACGAGGTTGTATACTACTTACATTCGTATATAACAAATTTCAATAATGAATAAAAAAAAGGAATATCCTTCCTGGTACTTAAATTTCTCTCAAGGACATCAAATAAACCTTGCTTTTCATTTTCGAATCATTAAATATAAATATTACATTCAAAAACTATGTATTTAAAACATATCAAAGCAAAAGTAAAATGGATTTTGATGACAAAAGCAGCGGCCAAAATAGACAAAATAATAACATTAAACAAAAAAAAATAAATACGTTTTTCAGCAATATTTTTGAACAAATATTAAAGCTTACTATAAATTGGATCCAGCTCAATTTTGTAAATCTTTGTTACTTACGACTTTAATTTTCGCCTGAATCTCACGCAATTTCCGTCTGGCCAGAACCTGTATGTGCGAGCTGACTTGCTTTCGTGTTCTCGTCTTGCCTGTGCGTAATTTGATGTAACGAGCGATTAGTTCATTTCGGCCTAGAAAGTAAAATGAAGAAGAAGAAGAGACAAATGTTATAAAAAATTATAAAAAAATTAATACTTAATGAGTTACATTAGTGTAATAAATTACGAGAAATTCGTTATGAAAGTTAGCTAGAATCTGTACAGTGCTTGTCATACGAAATTAATCTTAGGTCGTCAAAAAGGATGGATGGGGGAAGCGGTACGGTGGAGTATGACAATTAATAATTGAGTGTGGCTGTTTTATGCTGCTGCCAGCCAAATAGTGTATGTGTGCGTGCTTGTATGCATGTTAATTAATTCTTGAAAATAATTAGGAGACTGCTTTGATTGGACGAGGCTGAAGAATGGCCATTGAGCGTTTCAAGTTAATTTTTTGTGCCCTTTCTGGCGCTATGGTTTAAGTGGACTGCTCGCGCTTTTAGTTGCAAGAGAGCTGCAGGCTTACAATTTACAGTGTTTAGGCACAGTGAGTGTCACTGAAAATCACACAGCTAATTTTGCAACTTTTGTACTTATCATACTTTATATTCTAACAAAAATAAGAATAATCTAAAGGTAGGTGTTAAAAAAAGTAAAACCTATCTTTTTTTAAATATTTTTTTCAATATTTTTTTTTTTATTAAATTTTAATAATAAATACATTTTTAAACAAAAAGTCTCAAGAATATTATACCAAAGTTTCAAGTCGATCAGCGTAAAATTGACAAAGTTATGAGTATTTGCGCGCCCGTTGCTCTAGGCTGAGCTCTTAATATATTGGGTTGGCAACTAAGTAATTGTGGATTTCACTCATAGATGGCTTCAGTTGATTTTTTAGGTTTGCAGACGTAGTAAAAATGTAAAATACATTTTGTTATTTGATAGTTGGCAATTCAGTTTTTGTAGTAGTACGAAAAAAAATTGTTTTGATCGGTTGCGTAGTTTTCGTTTGGCGTTCGTTGAAAAATGGAAAACCAAAAGGAACATTTTCGCCATATTTTCCTTTTTTATTTCCACATCGCAAGCTCATAAAAATTTATGTGCTGTTTATGGTGACGAAGCTTTACAACAACGACAGTGTCAAAATTAATTTGCCAAATTTCGTTCTGGTGATTTTTCACTCAAAGATGGGAAACGATCTGCTCGTCCAGTTGGAGTTGATGACGCCCTAATCAAAGCAATAATTGATTCGGATCGTCACGGTACAACACGTGAGACTGCGGAGAAGCGTCATGTATCACATACATGCATTGAGAATCACTTAAAACAACTTGGCTATGTTCAAAAACTCGATACATGGGTTCCTCACGAACTGTAAAGAAACGTAATGCAAATGATCCATTTTTAAAACGACTGATAACTGGCGATGAAAAATGGGTTGTTTACAACAATATCAAGCGAAAAAAATCGTGGAGCAGGCCAGGTGAACCAACTCAAACAACATCAAAAGCTGATATTCATCAAAAGAAGGTTTTGTTATCAGTTTGGTGGGATTACAAAGGAATTGTCTACTTTGAACACTTACCACCCAGCCAAACGATCAATTCTGATGCCTACATTGAACAACTAACGAAATGAAACAATGCGGTTGAAGAAAAGCGGCCCGAATGGACAAATCGAAAAGGTATTGCATTCCATCAGGACAATGCAAGACCACACACATCTTTGGCCATTTGGCAAAAATAATTGGAGCTTGGTTGGGATGTTTTTCCACATCCCCTAAATAGTCATGATTTTGCCCCAACTGATTATTTTTTGATTCGATCTTTATAAAACTCCTGGAATGGTAAAAATTTCAATAATGTTTCAGTTTTTCAATCAATTCAAATCAAATTCAGTTTTTTGCTAATAAAAACCTGAAGTTTTATGAACGTTGGATTATGACGCTGTCTGAAAGATGGCAAAAGATCATTGATCAAAATGGGCAATACATTACAGAATAAAGTTATTTGGTTCCATGAAAAAGTTGTCTTGGATTTTCTAAACAAAATCCGCAATTACTTAGTTGCTAACCCAACACAATGGCATGGGTTGTGCGGCGCGCTTTTTTGGATTTTTGGTTTGGAAAACTTCAAAGCGCTTTTCAGAAATGTATTATTTTTCCAACCCAATTTTATCAACCCAATCGTTCTGAGATTTTACGCAGTATGCCCTTTTTCGACCGCTGAAGCCAAATAGGTTGGTGCGCGACTAGCATTCGGGAATGCGTGGGTTCGAATTTCCGTGTATGAAACAGCAAAATCAAAGAAAGAGGTTTAGTTCTAATAGTAGTCGCTCCTCGGCAAGCAATGGCAAACCTCCGAGATATTTTCTGCCATCAAAACGCTCCTCATAAAAAAAACCATTTGTAGTTCAGCGTCATCTTTAGCTCCCTCAATTTGTAAAAAAACATCACGACACACCGCAAATAGAAGGACGAGCTCGGCCAACAGAAGTGCACGTGCCCATTATTTATTTATTTTGTATGTACTTTTTCACGTAATTCACGAGCAACCCGTGAGCGCTTTTTTGATTGTTTATCTTACAATAAGTAATCCAACAATAATAAATTAGTCTTTTTTAGTGAAAATCGAACAAAAATCCTTGCACAGGCAGATAGCTCGAGAAAACTTTTGCTTAAACAAATCCATTTTAATAATTTTGTTGTTAGTTATTGGTCCAAAAACAAACAAATTTTGTGATGTCTTCGAAGATTCACTTCACAAATGAAAATTTAGGAAAATATTGTATAAATGTTGCCTGATTAAATATAAGATGACTGAGTAAAGTAATAATTTGATAGTCAGACCACAATCAAGCCTGTCAAGTGTTTCGAGATGACATCAAAACTGGTGCTGGAATGTCTTGACGAGCTGCATGTCTTAGGCCAGAACAATCAGGTATGTATCCTAAGGGTTCCAGGGTACGTGGCGATTACAAGGAACGAAATGACAAATAAATTAGCCAGGAATAGGGTGAGCTCCCAATTTATAGCCCCGAGTCATTTTGTGGTCTAGGAATGGGTAATTCCCCATCTTTAATCGGGAAGTAAAGGAACAAATTATTAGAAAAAACTGTTTCTATCATTTGCTGTTTTATGCCAAAGAGATTCGAAACCGTTCACTTCCGAATGGTACGTCACGCACCAACCCATTCGGCTTCAGAGACCAACCGATTTAAAGATCCTATGGACTTAATAAGAAAAATTTTAGAATAATCAGAAAATCGTTGTTCTAACTTGGGAATATAATTTAATGGAACTTGCAGATTGGGAGCAAAATGAAGTCGCCAAAAATTTGCTGGCATAGCGCTGATGCATAGCGCCGCAAACACTTCGAAAAACCTGTGTTAGCAGAGAAGCAAAAATAACTCACTAAAATAGGACAAACACTAAGATTTATTGAGAAAGTTGGGCTCAGAGAAGATCTCTGAATGCTTGAAGGTGGCCCAATAGATATTAAAGATCGCATTGCCAAATCCACTCAAATAAATAATAATCAATTATTTGTAAATTTTTTTTTATAAAATTTGCAATTAGAAGTTTTTTTATCCTTTTATTCTAATACGAATGAAAGTTGTAAATAAATTGAAAAAAAAATTGATAAAATAAAAATTTAAATTTGCAAACATTTCTGTACGATTTTCAGTGATACCCACTGTATACGAGTATATGTTAAGTATGCTTGAACTGCTATACTCTGCAAATATATTTATTTTGGAGTATTTTGTATGCGACTTGCCGACTAACGAATAATTTCAAAATTAATTTCCATGGCAATGACCTCGCAAATTATGTAGGTTAATAAATGCTGATTTTATGCTTTAAGTTTTATGGGAAACAATTAGTTGATGTTTGTTCTCATTCACTTACAAGCAACCGCATCAACTCCGGCTTGATGTACGAATGTGTGTGTGAAATATGTATAGTATGTATGTATATTAGAGATAGAGGATTTTAGAGAGAAAAAGACTGATCTAATGTAAAATCCTATAGATCAAACAAAAAATTTTCAATAACTGTGGGCTTCGTATGTCCTATAATTAACTTATTTGGCAGTCGTGCAACCAGACGGTGCGCAATGCATTAAAAGGTAAACTAGAAACTGTAAAAGTAGCCACGAAATGGTCGGAAGATAGGTGATGAAGACGAAATTATTGAGTACCTATTCTTCCACTGCACTGCGCTCCGTAAGAGTTTTTTTCCTTGTTCACTCCTCTCGGGAGCATAGGGGCTCGACAATACTCTTCCATCGTACACGGTTCTGTGCTGTTGCTTTCGCACCGTCCCATGTGATGTCGGCATCTGGTAGTTCGCGAGGCATCGACCTTCTCCAAGTTGGTTTTTGGTCGAGCGTGACCTCTGCTCCCTTGCGGTCTCCAGTCCAGTGCCATTCTCGTGATGCTATCTAGTGGTTTTCTCAATGTGTGACCTATCCATCGCCACTTTGTGCGTTTGATTTGCCTAAGAATGGATTCCTCGTTCGTTAATCTTCACAGTGCGTCAATACTGATGGATAAGATTAGACGAAAGTAAACTTGGAAATATCGTCTTGAGGACTTGTAAAGCATTTCCGTGGGACCTATCAGCTCAATCTTACCTAACAGAAGTACTTAGCAGAGAAGCCAAAAGGATAACTCATATTTTACCACACAACGGAGGGACCTACAGTTTGAAGCCGACTCCGAACGGCAGATATTTATATATTAGCTTTTTCATGGCAAAAATACTCTCGGAGGTTTGCCATTGCTTGCCGAGAGGCGACCGCTATTAGAAAAAACTTTTTCTATCATTAGGTGTTTCATGCCCGAATTTTTGAACCCGTGCATTTCCGTCTGCTAGTCACGCATCAACCCATTCGGCTATAGCGGCCCGTACGTTACTGTTACTATCCTCAACTGACCCAGGAAATATAGCTGTCCGAGCTATAAACTCACGAAGAATCACAAACTAACTCACTGACCGACGCTTGTCATCCTCGCCGAGACTCCCGCTGATAATTTGAAGGCTTTGTTTTTGCGACCTATTAAACATTTTTAATATCAATTTGCACTTTATAAGGCTGCCGTTGAATAGAACTCATTTTATTCTATTGGAATTGGAAGGATTTACCGAAAAATTGAGAGCCTTGGTGGCTCAACGAAAAAAACAAAGAAAGTCATCTTCAAATTGCTTCTCAGCATCTCGCCCGCCATCGAGCAACAAGCGGTCATAAACAGCACCTTTTGTACCGAATCGTCACTGAAGATGAGATATGGTGCCTATACATCAATGTGAAGCAAAGAAAGGAGTGGGTGGCTCCAGGAGATACGCCAAAGTTGGGAGTCAAGCCGAATCTTCAGATCATCACCCAAATAAGATCAGCACATGTGTTTGGTGGGACTGCTAGGACTGCGAGAAGAATGCCACGGTCAACAAGAAGCTCTACATTGCCCAGCTACACGGCGCGAATGAGGCTATTTGACTGAAAAGACCTGCTCGACATGGTCAAAGCATACTCCTTCACGACAACGCCAGTCTCCATGTTGCACAAGTGGCCAAAGTTGCACTCCAAGAGCTCGAATGGGAAGTCCTTCAGCATCCGCCCTATTCTCCGGACCTTACCCCCATCGACTACCATCTTTTCTGCTATCTCTCAAACCATATGAAGGGCGTTACCTTCGATAACAAAGAGGTCCGCACGTTTAAAAACTGGCTCAACAACTTCTTTCACACCTGACCAGGCGATTTTTGGCGGAACGGCATCAACAAATTGGTCGAGAGGTGTGCAGAGGTTGTAAACAGCAACGGTGAATATATAATTGATTAACTTTTAGATGTAATTATTGCTTTTTGTTTAAATAAAAGTCTTCGGTAAAAACGCTACGAACTTATTCCGCAACCTAATAGATTGTTTGAGCTTAACGCTTCAAATCTGGACTGGGTATGTGACAAATCGTAGTTGTGCATGCAGGATTTCTGTTCAAATAATTTGTAGCATTTCCTTAAATAATAAATTCCTCTTACTGTATTCGCGCATTTAGATAATGTAATTGCGACCTGAAACATTTCGGCGTCGCCTCACACCGCTCTTTGCCACTCGATTCCTATTCAGACATCAAAACACCAGCAGCAAATATAAATTTAATCAAAATTAATTTGTAGTAACAAAGCGTCAGAATAGTGCTTGAGGGAGGGTTCACGAAAATATTCATAGCTTCGCCATACATACACACACACACACATACACATACATATATATTACACAATTCACTAACGACCAACAGCAACAGCAATAGGATCTGTACAATACGGTGAGCAGCGCAGCAACAACTAAATGAAGAGCAACAAGGCGCGTTCATATAATAATAAATAAAATAATGACAGACAGACCGACACCGAGGCCAACAGACAGATATAAACACAATGACGTGCGGCAAGCAAGCACTATGCTTTTGGTTCCCCCTCCCCGCCTTACTGCTACTTTCTTTCACGCTGCTCGCCGCTTTGACTCTTGTTTGGCTTTCAACACCCACCCGCTCGTTCGCTCGTTCGCTCATCCTGTCTCTCTCTCTCCGTTCATGGCTGTCATTGTAGATGCTCGTAGAAGCGCGCGCTTCAATTCCATTGTTTTCACTATAATTTTCTATGCCTTCGCAAAAGTTCAGCAACTTTGTAGTTGCTTCCTTTTGTAGTCGTTGAAGCTCATCCATTGTCTGTTGTAGAGCTGCTATGTACGCCTTACTGTGGAAGCTGTCTGAACTCTTGTGTGCTCAGCATACACACTTCCCTGCAGTTGACTTGAATTGACTCAGGCGCTCTACAGCTAACGTCCTTTCCCAGCTGGTGTCTCCTTCTACGCCAACTCTATAGTCTATGTTGGCGTCGTCGTCGTCGTCGTAGTCGTCGTTCACTAATTGCACATTCTTGGCATAGTTTCACTTCTAACCGAATAAAATTATTTTCATTCACTCAAACTGAACTCAAGAAAAAGCGTACACCTTCCTCTTCTGTGACCCTCCACCACTTCTCTGTGCTCTCCGCTCCACAGAAACTTCATTGCTTTTTATTGTCTTCCATCTCGCCCATCCCCGCATGCTTTTCGCTTGGCCTTCACCAACATTTGGTCTTTTGTGTTTTGTATCTGCCCGCACTTTACACTACTTGTTCCACATTACTGCTGCACAAGTCAACGACGATTATGCTGAGACAAAATCAAATTGAAAGAGCTGGTGGTAGAGTAACCTACAGAAGAGGAGGAAAAAGTGGGGAAAATGCAGAGCGGCATTGGCAAAGCGTTCGGACCTTCTTGCTGATTGTCTTCTGCATCTTCTACGCCTGCTGTCTGCTTGCATATCCTCTTTTACTATTCGCCCTTCGCTGTCGTACCCCCATTGCCTGTAGCATTGGACTCGTCGACCTTTACATACGGCCCCATTCAATTCACTTTTCTTCAATAACTAGCAAAAGTTCCTCTGCTTCTTTTCTAGCTTCCACCCTTTTTAGTTCGTTGAACAAAAGGGAGACACAACACAACTTCACCGTACAGCAATGCCCGTTCGTTGCTTTTGTAAAAAACAAAATCAAGCAACAGCCATGAACAGTGAAATAAGAAGAAGAAGCTCCGCTGAAACTACTTTTATCTAGTTGGAAAATCTTGGTTTCTTATTATTTTAAAATTTATTCTTCCTTGAATTTATCTTGAAGGTTGTATACACTTTTTCGTTTTATCTTCAGTTTTAGTTTTGAAAATATTGTCTCCTATTCAAGTGCATGAGAAATATTCGAAAACTTTTCCTAGCACTTATTTTGAAAGAGTGTGACATACAAGGCCAACCTTCTTTTATATATCTACTTGAAACAATCCATCTAACAGCCTTCCTGCCTAGCTTCGAGTCCCTGTGAACAGCATGTTTTCGCTGGGATATCCTTAG
Organism: Anastrepha fraterculus; assembly: GCA_037575425.1. Taxonomy (NCBI): domain Eukaryota; kingdom Metazoa; phylum Arthropoda; class Insecta; order Diptera; family Tephritidae; genus Anastrepha; species Anastrepha fraterculus. The sequence goes on from JAYXIM010005294.1 coordinate 912,482, forward strand.
ATGACTCCGATGACTACACTTAGCGGAACACTGACCTATGCAGTGCTTAATAAGTAAGCTAAAACAACAAAACAGAAAGAAATAACAACAAGGAACTAGCGAATGATTGAGATTTCGAATCGCAGCGAACAACAGCTGTAAGGCTTTAAAGAAGCAGAAGGTCGCTGAATGATTCTCGGCTCGCAAATGAGCTGACATACATAAATCTATTCCTTGACATAACTCCACATACATATGTCCGAGTTGGGATGGTGCAAGGCTCGCAAATGAGCAGACATAGAAAATTCTCAAAATACTCGTCATATGTCTGGAATACGAAGGTACCCCGCACGACACTAATTACCTATTCACGTGGTATCCTAAACCCACTCATCTAACACTCTTCGCCCTTTGGAATCAGCATATTTCTAGGCCCTAGAAAGCGTTGGTCTGAGTTGGACTCCTGCAAAGTAGCCAAGTGCTTTGTGAAAGCACCAAACAGAAAATTAGCGAACTTTCTCCTAAAACTTAGTAGAAAGGACCTGAGAATACTGATGGGTGTAATCACAGGGCACATCGCCTGTGTGGTCAGCTTATGGATACCATGGCAATCATTGCCGACCCCTTTGGCTTTCCTGTCTTGATAATGAGGACACAGCAGAGCATTTTCTCTGTAGCTATCCGACGTTTTATAGAATCAGACTTTGGCGCTGTTGAGTTGCGATGTACTTCTTCTTCGCCTTTCACAGCATTATAACGTGGGCTGCGTCAGAGCTTCCTTCATAATACTCCTCTAAAGCGGTTGATCTTGAGCTTTTGCTGCGATGTACTGGGTATGGATATTCTTTCTCTTCCGGATCTCTTAAGATTCATCAATGTATCCAAAAGATTTTGCAGAAGAGTGAGCTCAAAATAAATTTTTCCGTCTTGCCATACCTACTGTATGTATCTACACTGTCTCTCTATTACTTCTACTGTAATCTAACTGGGTCTTCTACTGTAATCACTCGGATACCAGATTCCGGACAATAGACGACACCTATCGGATTCGTTAGAACAATGAAATCGTAGAAATTCTTGAAAAACAAACAGCAATGCGTTTTATAAAAGCCTAACAGATTAGATGGATGTGGTACATCCTGTGCATGCCGAAAGAGCGAAGTGCTAGGAAAGCTTTTACGACTATTTTAACACCCATTGGAAGAAGAAAAAGAGGGTGCGCACGAAAGAGATGGTTAGAAGACGTCACATCGGATCTTAAGGAACTGGAGAGCTGAAGCCATGGATAGATTAAAGTGGAGAAAAAAAGTTGATGAAGCTATGGTCCACCAAGGACTGTAAAGCTAAGAAGAAGCAGAAGCAGTGTCACCAACCCACTGTGGTCATGAAACACCAAATGATTAAAAAGGCGTGACCCCTAAAGCGGTCACCGCTATGGAAGCATTGACAAACCTTCGAGTGTATTTTTGCCACGAAAAAGCTCCTCATGCAAAATCATCTGCTTTTCGGAGGCGACATAAAACTTATGGTCTTTCCATTCGTGGAACAACATCCAGACGCACACCATAAATCGAAGTAGAAGTTCGGCCAAACATCTAATAAAGGATTAACGCGCCACCCTTATACATATATTATGTCGGCCTCGTTAATAATAGGACCAGATCCCTGCTCTCCGATCTCTTGCCAACAAACGCTACTTTGGATTAAGAAAGGAATTATTGAGTAGTACAGTTTTCTCGCGACGAACAAAACTAACACTAATGTGAGAAGGCGAAGCATCCCAGGATATCTGGTGGTGCGCTGGGTGGGGAATTCGCTACTTAAAAATCCTTCCCCAATAAAAAGGACAACAAAGCTTCGGCTGAGAACTGCTTATTCTGATGACGATCCAGACCGACTCTACCTAAGTTAAATACACCAGTGTGAGATAAAAAGTGATGCAATGACTAAATTTATATATTGATGGGTTGAGTGCCGTAGATGTTCACACACATTTGCATTAAAGTATCCGCATTTATGGACAACACACATTTTCTAAGAAAATCACTTACATTAAAGAAATTTTTATTCATGAGAAATGAAAAAAAGAAAAAATTTAAAAATAAATAAATAAAGAAATCTGAAAAAGCAAAGAAAATAAAAAATAGAACTCTATAAAAAAATCGCCAATGAATTGACTTGCGAAACAGGTACATGAAATGGCACTTTTCCGTTGAAAAATGCAAACATGAAATAAATAAAAATTGTGTCGCCAATGCGATGGACAACGACGATAAGGTCGCACGTAGATGGCCAAACACTCAAGATGAAACTCTATTCAAGCAACGGCGACTTTATTGAAATGAAATTTTTGCATTAGATTATCGCAACCCTACCGTACCAACCAACCCACCCCTTCAGAGCAACTCTATCCCATCAGCTGCTATCGCCGCTACACTCAAACGCCTTGCACACTTGCACGTTTGTTGACTGAGTGGGTGTGTGTATGTGTGATATATAACTTCTCAACATCTCATTGCATTGCCTTTCGTCACTGCCATGTCCCACATCGATGAGACATCTTTCATGCGCACATTAAATCCTTCAGACATAATCGCCAGTGCAGACGTGATGAATTTTACATGAACTATCCGCCAAGCTCAAGCGACGACTGTCCCCATTTTCTGGCTGGCTGACTAGCTGACTGCTTGACGAAATGTCTCATCATCGCTTTGTGTGGGTTTGTGAGTGCGTGTGTGTATTCAGTGGAGTAGGGTGGATTTAGTTTGGTTTGAAATGAGATTAGTAGGGATGCTGGTGTGGGGAGCATTAGTGAAGTTGTTGTTTTTGCTATGCGTTGGCCTGGAATTGTCTGTGCGCGCTTTGAATGGACACATTATTGAAATAAATCGACTGGACAAGCATGTAAATTGGATTTTGCATTTTCATAATAATACTAGATATATATTTACTTATACAGCCTCACAAAAATGTGAACAAAGTGGGAGGCGACGTAATGATGAAGGAGAAATTATGCTTAATGCGCTGGTGACTACAAAACTAATAAACAAAAGACATCTATTTTTTGAGGAGCGAATGAGTGAAGTGGCTTTAGAATGGACAAGAGCTTTAAAATTTCATAGAGATAAAATTTTATAGAGATATAGAGATATAAAATGCAAATTTTTAAGAAAATTCTCAAAAATATGGAAATGAACTGGTATCAGCTTCCAGAACAGAAGCAATGCTGGTTTTATTTAAGAACGAAGGATTAAAAAATTTGGCCAATTGCGAAAGTAGTTTTGGCTGTTACGCCATAAGGAACCTGACAGCACAATTGTGACCGCTCATTTCACACGCATTCCCACACTCGTCCAATCAGTTGTTGTTCAGGCGGTAATGAAGTAACGTGGGCAGTGACGTGCGAAGATTACGGCTGATAAGTAAAGTATAGTCCGTCAGAAAAAGGACGGCTGGGGCCATGCTTTTGGAGTTTGGGAGTGGAGAAAAGATCGGAGTTTGTACATCGACTGAAAAGAACTTCGAACTTCCATCGCGGAGATTAAACCGATCGCCACGGTTGAGATACAAGATCGCGACTCATTGACGGCCAAGATCCGGAAACTGCTCACGAACCAAGAGGAACAGATACGGACGAGGATTACGATACCGAACGCGTGGAAACAAGTACGTGCTTTCCTCACGCTATCTACGGAAGGGACCACGAAGCTTATCGAGATTGGCGTTATACCTAAAAATCGGCTGGATTCGAGCCAAGATGCGAGCATGCGAATAAATTAAGAGATGTTATCGCTGCAAACTGCAGTGGCCCTGATAAAAGGAATACGTGCATCAGATGTGGGATCAAGGATACAAAATAAAAGACTGCAAAACAGCCACCAATTGCATTCACTGCGTAGACGCGAAACGCGACAGCAACGACCACTTGCCAGGGTCAAGGAGATGCCCTCTAGCTAAGACGGGATGAGAATACTCCAGCCAAACATACATAGAAGTCGTACAGTAGACACTCTACTCGCACAGATATCTGTTGAGAGGGAGCGAAATGTGGTCTCCATCAGCGAGCAGTACGGACGGATCGCCAAAGGAACCTGGTTCGAGGACGAAAAAGGAAAGGCCTGTTTCTGGTTACCAAGTGGTAGTGCAGTCGCCGTCATTGTTCGAAATAAACACTTCACAACGCTGAGATGTTATATTACCCACAGCGACGTTATTGAACAGTTTGGAACGAAGCTGGACCTTATTGTGGATGTGGTGGCCCCTTCATCGTCGCCGGAGATTTCAGTGCCAAGGCTGAAGGGTGGGAAGCCCCTACAACGAACACAAGGTAGGTACGTAGGTAAGATGGCAAGAGTACCCCAAGCACACTTCAAGTAGCACTTCCGTGCCGTTTTGATACCATAATGTGGACCACTACCTGTGAAAAGAAAAGTTTTGTGAAGAGAATACCTTCTACCGCCATCCAGTGCTGTTGATGTAGTGGAGGAGAGAAAAGGGATCTAGGCTGAAGAATTTCTTCAAGTCATCCCCAAAGGGCACGCTAAGGAATCTCAAGCGCCTAGCCGTTAGAACCGGATATTGCAGAGAAAGTGCTCAACAGTCTCTTTCTCTGCAGGATCCCCACAGCTTCTGCAATAGGGGTTGTATGGAACTCCAAGCTTCTCCGCATGGGTGCCGATCACCCAGTGACCAGTGACCGAACACAAAGCACTGAAATTTTCTCTGAAAGTGTCCTGCATTTGCTAGAGCAACGACCGAATGAGTAAAATTCGTTCTCTCAAACTGGAAGACTTTTTTAGATTTACCAAAGAATCGGGAAAATTCTCACAGGTCTAGCTACCGCTTTTTTTCTATTCCATTCTAACATTTTCCTTCTGTTACTTCTCTCCTTTCCTCCATGGCTATCTACCCTTTCACTTTCCAGAACTTCGATTACAATGGGCTTTTTAGCCTGAGTGTTTTTTAGGAGCTACAAATCTCTCGCTGTTTCTAGACTCTATTTTTCAAATTTCAATTTCACTAACTGCGTCTCTCTAGTGTTAGCTTCTCTGTTCCTATGGCAACAATCAACCCAACTCTCCCTTAGTTACATACACCAAATTCTTTAGCGAATCTGAAAATCTGCTTTGAATAAGCATTCAGTTATCCGTGTTTCTGGCATCTGAATGAAGTATTACGAAGAGGGTAATGAACAAACTTTTTTCTGCAGAACTTACAACAGAGCTTTTTAGAGCCACTTTGGAAAAGATATTGAAGAAAATCAAGAAAAAAAGAAATTCGGCGAGCTATGGTAAACGCTTCTGCCTTTTCCTCAACTTGATTGACCAAATGTCGCACATTTTTTTACGAATCCCAGCAGCAACGCAACTACTGGGATGCGCAGACTCCCAAATCTTTTTACGAAGGCAGCTTAGCTTAAAGACCAGCGAGTGTAAGTAAATCTGAAATGATATTTGTCTTTTTCTTACTTTTTTCCTTTTGTGAGCCCCTTTCACAATCTCCTTCTCCAGCTCTTATTCCAGTCTTTTCGTATATTCTCATTAATGGCTGCGTTTCTGGCTGCATTCAATCCACACTTACTTAATAGTTCCCAGTCTTCTTCTTATTTTGCTCACTTGCGCTCCAGCGCACTAATTGAAACTGATTAACCCCTTTGAACTTTTTGCTAGACTCATTCTGTTTTTCATTTTTTGTTTGTTTTTTTTTCTGTTCACTATTTATTTGGTTGACAATTTTCACTCTTTCTTTGCTGCATTGTGCCAACTGCAGTTGTCACCTCACACCGCCATTCACCTTGGCCCGGCAATACACCACAATCAATTTGACACCACAACGATTGGCATCAATTAGATGGTGCTTGTTCTTATAGTTGTTGTTGTGGTTTTGGTATTGCTCGCGGAGGCGTTAAGTGGCATCACACGGAATTTGATTGGGTTGACGGGATTCAATTTAATGAATTAAGACGACACCTACTATGCACTTTGAATGTGTATGCGCGCATGTGTATGTGTGCGTGTGTGTGCTTGTACGCTATACTCGTATCAAATGATGGTAGCCAACTTATCACTGAAAACATTTTCTTTAACGACCTGCTATGATGTTACCTATAAAGTCAATTCAAGTCAAGTACCAGAGGGAGTGGTGTGTACCTATGAAACCGGAATTGACACGTAATTCCATAAACAGCGTATAAGAGCGCTTACACCCTTTTTTGGGTATTCGGCCGAGCTCTTCCTTCTTTTTGTGGTGTGCGTCTTCTTGATGTTGTTCCACAAATGCCAGGACATACAGTTTTAAGCCTACTCCGAAGGGCAAATGATTTTTTGTGAGGAGCTTTTTTATGGTTTTTTCATGATTTTAGCCTCTGCTAAGAACAATTCATTTGAAACATTACAAATTTTTGACACCAACATAGGTTTTCTTTAAGTTGATTACATCGAGAGCACAGCAAAAAAACACTTACGAAATGCTCCAGATAGCCTAGAAATCCAACGTAGAATCTCTCTTGCCACCAAGTACTACTTTGGACTAAGTACGCAAATGAGTGGCACAGCCCTTTCTCGACGAAAAAACTAACACTCTACAAGACTCTCATCATGCCCGTCCTAACGTACGGCGCAGAAGCGTGGATGATGACAACATCCGATAAAGCGACGCTTGGAGTATTTGAGAGAAAGATTCTGTTGGCACCGGCGAGTATCGCAGGCGATGGAATGATGAGCTATATGAGCTTTACGACGACATAGACATAGCGCAGCGAATAAAGATCCAGCGGATTCGATGGCTGGGTCATGTCGTCCGGATGGATACAAACGCTCCTGCTCCGCAAGTATTCGATGCGGTACCAGTTGGTGGTAGCAGAGGAATAGAAAGGCCTCCTCTGCGTTGGAAAGATCAGGTGGAGAAGGACTTGGATTCACTTGGTGTGCCCAACTGACGCCGGTTAGCACGAAAAAGAAACGTCTGCGCCCTTTGTTAAACTCGGCACAAATCGCATAAGCGGTTATCGCGTTAATTGAGAAGAAGTAGAAGAGAACTATACGACCAAAGGTGAATTGCTCGGTTAGTAGACCCACGCGGAGTCGTATGCTCATTTTGAAAAGCCTCAGTTTCTTGCATGGCCTTCTGAATATTTATATCTTTTCTTTTTTGTTCGTTAACTTTCTGATTTCCCGAAACATCTTTGTCACGCGACCCAGAACAGGTTAACGATGTGCTGTAGCAGAGTTTGTAGGAATCTTGAATGAGCCGGTACGAGGGGTCTGCATAACCGAACATAGGTTGTGTTAGATATTATCGGCCAGAGATCGGAAGTTGATTTTCTACAGCCAATGCGAGTTTTGAGCGAGAGAGGTCATCAACTTTACTGCCAAATTATTTGTATAGATATCGGCTTGAACATCGCCGCAGTAGTCTGGAAGTTTGTAAGTTTCTTCTAAAGAGAGTTATTGGAAGACGTCATTCTATTATTCTACCTGTTCTATTTTTGAACCGGCTGTGTAGACTGGAATATCATCTTACGTCAGTCGGGTTTTCGTTACCGGAACGACTGGTGCTACAACAAAAACAACTAGACTATCGTCTTCGCTTAGGTTAGGTTAAAATGAATGCCCAAGGAGTGGGTACACTTGGATGAAGAAATCGAATTCATACTTTGTGAAACCGATGTGAAGGAAGTGGAGGAAGACCGACGAGAGTAGAGGGAGGAGCACCGCCTTCACTTTGTGAAACCTATGTGAAGGAAGTGGAGGAAGACCGACGAGAGGAGAGGGCCCGCCCTCGCGGTTTTCCGGAATGTTGTTGTGACCAGGAACCCAGATGAGCCTTATGCCAAAGAGTTTGGATGCAATCAAAAGTGAAGCCAGGCATTCCCTGACCACTTTCAAATGCTCTATCATTGAGCCGAACGCCCTATTTGCTAAAGTTTCTTATCATACTTGAGTGTCCATAAGTGAGGTTGAGCCTATAGCCCGAACTCCTCAGTTTGATTGCGGTACGTGCAGCTGCAATTTTGCTGGCGATGTCTACAGGTAGCACATTTAACATTGCGTTAAGCGCTAGAGTAGGGGTAGTTCGAAGCGGCTAAGTGATTCCAATGAGTGCAGTTTTTTAAACTCCCTTTAGCTTCTTCACCGATGTCGTCTCCTCTAATGTGTTTCACCAGATTATGACTCCCCATAACAAAGTTGGCTTAATAATAGTATTATAGATCCAAAATACAATTCTAGGCGAAAGGACCCATCTGTTGCCTTATTTATTCTCTACTCAATGTTGGGCTTCCACGTAAGCTTACTGTTAACTGTCTACTTCACCTTGCCGGAAAGCACCAACGGAGTGCCCTCTATTGAGGGAAGTTGAGCTCTGAGTATTTTATACTTTCTCGTAAATAGGAGGACTTCCTTCTTGAGAGGATACCGTTTTCACTTAGGACGGTATCAGATTGCCTTTCACTTCTGTCAAGGAAGTGGACAAAGTTAATATCCGCGATGTGATAGTCACAGCTTTTTACTCCACATTGGCTCCGTTCAAATTGGAGCTCTGGGCTTTGTTCGACATCCTCAGCTAGCAAGATTGTTCAAGCCTTAGAGTGCACTTAACTTCAAAGCAGTTGAAATCTACGTACTAGTGTTTTTTAGTTAAGTACGGCGAAATGTCCATACGTTCTTTTGTTATGAAAATTTCATGGTGATGTCAATTAAAAGTGACTCATGAGATGGAAATATGAGAGCTTAGGGAGCCATAGTATCTAAAGTTAAAATTTTGAAGCCGCTTTTCTCAACAATTTGGTTTTTTGGATTATGGCACTATTCAAGTAAATGAGCGATATGTCCTGCCATGGGTCCAGAGATGTATCTTTAGCGCTGAGGGGGCTATTAAAGCTATGAGGAGGCTATGTAAACACACCAATCGTGCCGCCTTGTGAGAGAGAGAATATGAAACCGCTTTGGCCGCAGAGGCATCGCTAATATCATATTTTGTGAATAAGAGTCTTTTCGAATAAGAACTCCATCCACCCTTCGTTCCAATAATCGCTGATTGTTTCAAGATGCATAACAACCTCTAAGTCCATAGCTCCAAATGTGTCTATGATACATAGAAAAAAAAGGCGGATAAAAGGATAAAAATATTTCTAAAACTTTCTGAGTTTTAGTTGTAAAAGCACGTCAAAGCAGGCGAACTTTTGGGCGCTACTTTGAGTGTGCCTGTATGCGTTTGTTATTTTCCTATTTCGCACTTTTGCAGCCAAAATTATTTCACACTTTTGCATATTTTTAAGTTTTTTGCGCGAATATCGAGTGTGAAATCAAAAGCCATAGTGAAAGGCGAGCAGGCGAGGCGCGCTGGTGTAGCGTGATGACTTGAGCGATGGGCACACACACAGTCACACATACACATTCGCACATGTGCACACATGCATACATCGCATGACAGCAAAAGTTGTGTGCTGATGGTGTCAAACCTCAGCTACTCGGTCATGATGCGCGCAGCTGGTGAACTTTCACTGCGCCATTGGCCGCCATTATTTTTAATTATTACATTATAAGCTCGAAAATTCCTGATTGCAGCACAAGCGGCGGCTGTAACAACACAACAGCATGAAGGAAGATGCTCCTGATGTGTGTGAGTGTGCATGTATGCATATATGTATGTATGTATGAGTAAGTGTGTTTTCATATGTCAGCCATGCGCTGCAACCGCAATGGCGGTGAATGGCAGCCATGCCATGCCATGCGATTGACGACGACGACTACGACGACGATGAGGCTGATGACGCTGATTGGCGATGGTGATGGTGACGATGACAAGGTTTGCTGGCGTTAGTTGACAAACCGCGCCACACAAGCGGCAGCAAATCGTGTTCGTGCGGTGATGTGTGGCAATAATGACGTTGTCGTTGACATAACCGCTATACCAAATCATTTTATCGCGTAATTTTTGCAGGCACTCGACGACTACCGCCACTGCTGCTGCCGTTGCTGCTGCTGAAGAATGCACTCACTCACACACATGCAAACAAATCTCGCATACATGCAACAAAATGTCGCTCGCACAGTTGAGCGGTGAAAAATTCGTGGCCAACTTTTTCCTTCGTTACCTTTGCTGGAAACCAATTTGTTGGCTGCCGTTTGATGCTGATATTTGAAGGGATTGGCGTTATTGGCGGTATTGACGTTGCATGTGGCAGCTACTACTAAAGTTTTTTCTACAAACATTGCACATACATACACGCACACATTTAAAATATTTGAAATTCATTATCAACAGCAGCAGCAGCAGATGCAATAACTCACAAAACCTGTAGGGGAGCGGGTGTAGGAAAGCCAGGTAGTAGGCCAGAGGGAGACAGCTGGGAAATGTGGCACTTAAAATCCTGCCACGCTGTGCGCTCAAAATCCTAGCGAGCAGGTGCCATATTCACATAGACGAGGTACATAGTTGACGGTTTTCATAAACTTTATTAATTTTTTTTTCCTACTGTTCGTGTTGTTGTCGTAACAGACTTTAACGGCACGATGATATTCAATAAAATTTTTGTGGCTAAATAATTGAACAATTTGCTTTGCATCACAAACAGTGAAAGTTTGCCAAGCCAAAGGTGCTAAAGTCTTTCTATGCATGAAAGGGGGGCGTGGAAGCGCTGGGTGAAAAGTTTTAAAGTGTTAACTATTTTTTGTATTTAAGGTGCTTTTTTAATTTTATAAACGTATAGTGTTCTGCAACAAAAACCATGTAACTCAAAGCTCCCAGCTTACATAATCACAGAAATTTAACAAATTAAAAAAAAAAAATTACATCAAAATCTGCAACTTTTTATTCGCATCTCTAGAAAATCTCTGGGTATGCAGTTTTATAGTCCCAGCTCCCATAATCGCCGTGTATAATCTGGCATAAAAATCACAAAAATTTAATAAATTTCAAAAAAAAAAAAACAAAAAAAAAAATTACATCAAAATTTGCAACTTTTCATTCGAATCTCTAAAAAATCTCTGGGTATGCAGTTTTACAGTCCCAGCTCCCATAATCGCTGTGTATAATCTCGTATAAAAATCACAGAAATTTAATAAATTAAAAAAAAAAAAAAATTATTACATCAAAATTTGCAACTTTTCATTCGAATCGCTAGAAAAATTCTGGGTATGCAGTTTTATAGTCCCAGCTCCCATAATCGCCGTGTATAATCTCGTATACAAATTTAATCAATTTCAATTACATCAAAATTTACAACTTTTCATTCGAACCTCTAGAAAAATTCTTGGTATGCAGTTTTATAGTGCATTCAATATTAGTTGAACAAAATGTAGGTAGGTTTAGTGGTTGCCAATTGACACCTCTAGGCGTGATGTAGGCTCATTGTGATACCGGGAGCGGTAGTCCCCCCCCTACTCACTCTACACTGTCCTCATTGAACCAACCTGTGGCTTTAAGGTATATAATAATCTTATGCCAAATTATTCTAACAACATTTTCCTAGAATATTGAACCTTCTTCTAAGAAGAGCCTCTATCGAGAGAACTTCTAAGGCTAACAAAGCCGCAGCTCTATACCTACCAGCTGCTTACGGACATTGACAAGAAAGAAAAGGCAGTACTAAAATATGCACTGATAGAATGCAATGACACCTTCACATAAGTGTTCACTCGCGAGCAGCTCGTGACTAATTTTCAAAAAGCTCAAATGAGCAGTGAGCAAAGGAGATTGCGAGTGAGAAAGTAAAAACTCAAAACTCAAGTTTCATTTCTAATTTCTTTTGTTCCAGCAGATTCAGAAAATTCGTATTTACATACAGGTGCACAATACATATATGCACACATACATATGTATGTATATACTTGTACACATATTAACTACAGTCATTCAATTAATAATTTACTAAACAAATACTAAACAACAACAGCAATTATAAAAAGCTGAATAATAAATAAACAAAAACTATAGAATACAAAACCAGCCACCAGCTGAATAAAGGGGTTCCTCTCGTATTGTTACTCGTTGAATGAAAATAGTCGCGTGAAAAACTTACAACAAAGAAAAGCGAACAGGAAGGCAATTGAAGTAAACAAATGTACGCAAAGCAATAAGGGAGTGAGAATGGAAAGTTTTGCCACAAACCCAATAAACAAACAAATATGAAGGGTTTTGTTTTAGTTTTTTATTTTGTTTTGTATGATAGATGCTCGGAAGTCTAGGCGGTTGCAAAATTTCCTAATGTAGCAAACAATTCTTGTGTAAATATAAAACAAGTAGTTTTGTTAGTAGTGACAATGGGAGCTAATATTTAACTACAAGTAGCTGGTTAGAAGCTAGCAACTGGGAGCAGATGAAGGCGACATAAAAAGGTTAAAAATTGAAAGTAGCAGGAACGGAAGGGGCACTGTGATCTAAAAGATCTTTTGCTTTTCCTTATAATTTATTTATTTATTTACCCAAAAATCTACATATTTTTCTGACTATAGTTGATAGGTGCAAAGATTCTAAAGGTGAACTCTTTAGCATACCATTAGTCGGCTCTGAGCGAATTTGACAGAATCAGCTGATGTGCTGACGTCACTTGGGTTATGTTTACAAAAACAAACTGAGATTGTGTTGTTTGGTTGGTTGGTTTTAGTGATAATTCGTCCAGAATCCTACTAGCGCTTCCGCACCATTTTGTTGCCACATCCTCGTTGAGATTGTGTTAGTGTTATACGAAAAAAATCAACCAATAAGATATCGTTTCCGTCTGAACAATGACTGATTGGACGAGTATGGGAATACATGTGAAATGAACGTGCAGAATTTGGCTGCAGAAACCCTAAAGTTCCACTCACAATTTCCTTTTTCACCATAGCTAAATAACAAACCTGGTAATCTATCATCCTTGGACTGAAGGACAAATCTAAAGGGTTTCCCAATAACAAGTGTTATTTTGAATAGCCCGCTACTTCGGTAGATGGTACTTTTGATATTTGTCAAGTAGAAACTACCCCATTAATAAAAGTGGAACGATACACGCTTAAACAACGCATTGATATTATTAAAATTCACTACAAAAATGGTGAAAATTTGGCAGAGACGGTTCGAACATTTTTGGGTCATTGTGAAGCACCTTGTCGGACCGCAATACAGAAACAGGTGAAAAAATTCGAGCTGTTGGGACAAGTTAGTGATGTGAAGAATAAAACCAAAACCCGTGCGCGTCGCTCAAGAACAGCCGAAAATATTGCTGTTGTAGCCGAAAGTGTTGAAGAAACCCCACGTTTGTCCATTCCTCGTCGTTCTTTGGAATTAGACATTCCACAAACGTCATTACACCGTATTTTGGATAAATATTTGGGCCTTAAGGCTTATAAAGTTCAGTTAACACAAGAACTCAAGCCGGCCGATCATCAACAACGACGTGCGTTTGCTGATTGGGTCGTTGCAATGCATGAAAATGATCCGGAATTCCATCGATCCAAAATCATCTTGAGTGATGAGGCTCATTTCCACCTCGGTGGTTTATGGTTCGGCGGAGTCATTGGACCTTACTTTTTCGAAAATGAAGCTGGAGCAACAGTTACGGTGAAGGGATTGCGCTATCGAGAGATGTTTAACAATTTTTTATGGCCGGAATTGGATGGTATTGATCAGGACAACGTTTATTTTCAACAAGACGGCGCTACGTGCCACACAAGCAACGAAACCTTTGATATTTTGCGGGGATAACACCTCTTATTGGAAAACCCTTTATTTAATTTCTCCAAATAATATTTCACGGAGAGTTTCAGCTCAAGCTAGGGAAGAGCACAAACCACAAATATCAGTTAAGACAAACCTCAAATATCATTTAACTCAATTTTTGCATTTTCTACATAAAATATTGTAGTCCAACGCAGATTACGTCCCTACCCTGGTTGATTAAGAAACTTCAAGGCTTCCTAAGGAAAATAAAAATTCCATGAGTAGTTGAATTCGGCACTACAGAAGTGATGAAGTGTCGCGATCTTCGTCTGTTCAAGACCTTACACTCTTATACTTTTGGAAGCCTCATTACCTTCCAAGTCGAAGCCGGTAATCTGTTGCAGTGGATAAGTTTAAGAGGGGTATATGAAAATGCAATTGATTATAAGCAATATGAAATCTTACGTCAGCCCCACTAAAGGTCTAATATCCTATGTACTGATAATGGATAATCAAATAGCTTCGCCCGTCCGAGGCCATCTATTATCTCCAGGTACTAACTATCTCCGTCCTGAGGGGCATGAAGGAAATGGAAATGCGGACAACTTAGCGAAAAAAAACATACCTCCTGGTAAAATTAAGCCTAATCAGTTTTAGGATTTATTAACAGCCTAAAACTGTTTGAGTAAACTACATGGCTGTAGAATAGATCTCTTCAGGTCACAGTGCACAAACAGCCAATCTATAATAATAAACTCCGTCCTGAGTTTACGCACCCTGTAATTGAAGATTTGCTAGATGAGGTCATATACTCGCCCATTGTTACGGTTACACAACCACTTTTGCCGAATTTCCTCTTGCTGTCTCATCGGTGAACTTCTTGCTTTCGATCGCGCCAGCTCAACAAAACTTTGCTTCTTGCTGTCTTAAACTGAAGGGCAGCGGCACATCACTTGCTTAGTAGCGCAAAAGTCTCAGATGTAAATGTCGGAGACACTGATGAAAAGTAAGTAAGAATTTGCGGAATTTTACTGCGTATGCAGATTTATAGCCGGAAGAAGTTTGGAAGTTTTAAGTGACCATAACATGCCGTTGGTTTTTGACAATTTTTTTACGTGGTGTCACGCCTTTTCTTCCATACAAAAAGCTTGTACACTGAGATATGAGCCACTTAACTCCCGAATTCTTGTTGCTTCAATACAAAGTACAGTGCCAGCTCGCTAATCCGAAGGTGTGTAATCCGAATTATCCAGTAATCCGAATTGAATTTATGACGCATTACGTGCTCTATAGTCCGCATTCGTTGCAAGCTCGCTAAACCGAATTTTTGTTTTTTTATTTTTGAGTCTGTTTTTTTACAAAACCATGAACGGAATTTTAAAACTAACGGGACATTATTGAAATACAGAGCCTTCTATGTATGTAAGTGTGTATTTATCTTGTTGCGAATAGTTTAGTTGTGGTATTAGTCGCGAAAATATAAATTTAAATAACATGGCAAAAAAACGTGCACATAAAACACTGTCATTAGCTGATAGGCTTAATAAGAAGAAGTAAATCGTGGACAATTTTATAAGATTTGCTGAGAATTCTGATGCCAAACTTTTAAAACAGCGCAAGACACTCGGGAGAGAATGAAGAATTAGAGATTAAGTTGTATGCTTGGTTTGAAGAGAAGCGGTCACGGCATCAAACCATTTCAGCAGAAATTTTACGACAAAAAGCTAAATCACTTCATCAAACAATGTATCCGAATCAATCATTTCACGCTAGTGACGGATAGTTGCAAAATTTTAAGAAGTGATTTTCTGTGCGAACTATATGCGGCGAATCCTTATCTGCTAGACCTGATCTTGTACCTGATTTTCAAAACAAGCTCTATGACATTATCGAGACTGAAAATCTGATTGACGACCAAATTTACAATGCTGATGAGTCTGGACTCTTTTGGAAAATGTTTCCAGAAAAAACTTTAGTGCATTGTAAAGAAAAGTCTGCTCCTGGTACCAAAATGAGCAAAGAGAGAATCACCTTCTTGTGCTGTGCTAACAAATCTGGAACTCACAAGCTTAACATTGCTGTGGTTGGGAAATCAAAAAATCCACGTTCGTTTAAAAAACAACATATTGTTGAATATTACGCATCGAAAAATGCATGGATGACAACATATATTTTTACTGAATGGTTTTTTAAATCGTTTATACCACAGGTAAAAGACTATCAAATTGAAAACAATTTGCCCAAAAAAGCTTTATTGTTACTGGATAATGCGAAGTGTCATGGAGAGCCGAAGGTATCTGAATGTGGGCAATATAAAACTATGTTTTTACCCCCACATTGTACTAGTATTATTCAACCCATGGATCAGAACGCGATACGACTAACTAAGCTGTTTTACAAAAAAGATCTCTTGTGTGAACTGGTAAGCTCTGTAGCGGATGATTCAGACATTTTTTTGAAACAATTCAGTTTAAAGGACGCTTGTGAATTGCTTAAACGATCTTGGGACAGGGTGCCCAATTCTTCTATAAAGTCTTGTTGGGAGCATATTCATTCTCAGAGGTGGGCTTCAGATGATACCATCCCTCTATCATTGTTGCAACAAGAGTTGCCAGAGAATGATCGTGTTGAAGAAACAGAAGAATTCCGCACAATAACCAACTTATTTCCCGCAACAATGACGTGCATATTTCTGAAGATGAAGTTCTTAGCTGGATTATGAACTCTGACAATAATTCGTGTAGTAGTTCAGAGTCAGACACAGAAAATGTGGAACCAGAGCCTTTAATTACGAAACACGTTAAAAATCGTGAAGCTCTGCAGGCCTTAAATATTTCAATAGATTGGGCAAAGGAACGAGGTCTGCAATCAGATTACAGATTAATGCTAAAAGAATTGCGGAACAAGGCTTTAGAAGCGTGTGCACTGAAAGACAAGCAAACCTACATCACTAATTATCTACGTTAAAAAAAAACGTAATATGTAAACACATACATACATATGTACATATGTATTTATAAAAATCTTTAATTTTTTCATTGTTGATTAATAAAAATAAAATAAATTTGTTTTGAAATCCTGGCTTTTATTTTATTTTCGAATAAAGTGAATTATAAGCATAATAACAGCACATCCAGTAATCCGAATATCTCGTTAATCCGAATCAGGGTCTGCAATCATTAATTCGGATTAGCGAGCTGGCCCTGTACATAGAAAAATGTGTAGTAAGTGCCTTGATATGCCCATTTCTTCATATTCTATATTAGTTCGAAAACCCTTTGGGACCTTCCTCGGGACTCCATTCCATTAAATTTCCAAATTCGTAGCTGTGTTTACCGGCCATTGGATGATCGGCGCACACGCAGAAAAGCTGGGCTTACCATTTAATCCCCATTGCAGAAGGGGCCTTTCAAAGAAGGAGACTCTAGAACACCTTCTCTGTAAATGTCCGGGTTGGGCAGTGCACTAACCTAAATCCCATCAGTCTTCTCCATTACATTAGCAGCTGTGGTTGGTTGTAGATATCTGATTTTATGAGCAGCTTTTTCATGGCAGAAAAGCACTCGGAGGTTTGCCATTGCCTTGCCTAGGGGCGACCGCTATTAGACACAATTTTTTCTAGTGCTTAATGTTTATGCACGGTAGTGGCGGCCACCTGCCTACCTGCCTTGATAGACCCTCACGAGATGATCTGATGCCGAATTGCTATTGCTTTCAATGTAAAATCTGTGGACATATGATCAGTTCCTCGATACTTACACCTTTTTTGGGTATTTAGACGAGCTCCTCTTCCTATTTGTGGTGTATGAGCTGATGTTTTTCCACAAATAGATGTACGGATGTGCCGGTTATCGCGCCAATTAAGAAGAAGAAGATGTACGGATGATGTTTTATGCCGCTTTCGAATGGCAAGTGTTTTTTTTGAGGAGTTTTTTCATGGCAGAAATACACTCGGAGGTTTGCCATTGTCTGTCGAGCGGTGACCGCTATTAGAAAAAACGTTTTCTTTCAATTGGTGTTTCGTGCCTGAGACTTCTAACCTGCGCACTTCCGAATCCAACCAACCTATGTGGCTATGATGACCGTTTGTCTGTATAAAATCTTCAAAATAGGCATTTTCCACAGCTTCATCTTTCGAGTATTCCATTTTTAAAGTATAAGGGAGTCTTTTCAGCAAAAGCAAGCCAGTTTTTTAAATATCCACAGTGGCCTAACCCCTTAAACTTTATAAATTGCATACGAACCCAGCGCAGCGTCCTGATACTTGGATACACTTGGACCTTAATAAGAGCTCTACGAAGTGAAAGGTTTTAATTTTCTAGTGAAGGGCGGAACTGTATAGGGATGCTCATAATGCAAGGACTTGAACTAAATATTATCAGATAATCGAGTGGAATAGACGTTGAATTATTTGTAGCAATGCTGAATTTGTTTGTTACCTAAATTAACTTAAACTTTGTACGCTCCCACCTGGAATTTGTTATATGCTCGCTGATTCGTCAAATTTTATAATATCATAACAAAGTTGCATAGCAAAGCTCTCCAGTCTGCAGTTGGGAGCCAATTGATTTTCTTAAGGGTTATGTGTAGCCCACACATATATACGTATGCATGCACGCATATGTGTATATATGTATTTATGTATGTATGTATTATATTTATGCACTTGTAAAATATTTATACGCCTATTTGTTGGAAAAGAAGAGTTGGCAACATTTTTGTCAGTCTGCCAGCAACTATGGAGTATGAAAACTCATATTCAGATCCCATTGGGCTCATGACTACCAGCTAAGCTACCTGCCATTCATCCGTTTCGTGCGTCTCTCGACTCGGGTGGCAGGACGCAACGAAAAGTAATGAATGGTTGATAGTTTAAGACGATGCGGCTTTATGAAAGTCCACAAACATGTAAATAAACATTAGAACAAATACACATACGCATGCATACATATGCACTTCTGCATATATAAATGCTTGTGTAAATGAGAGCATTCAAATGATAGTTATATGGCTGGCCTACCAATGTGTGGCATAAGGGGCTCAAAGAAAAGTTCGTCAAATTGAGCGAAATTTACTCATTTCTGGGGGATTCACAGGTGGTAGTGGGTTATTCGAATAACTTTACGGGATTTCAATGATAATTTGAGTTAGTGGAAATTTTTAGCTAAAAATAAATTTTCGCCTAATTTCGCTGGTAAGATGTGAGTTTCGCAGTGAGAGTTAGATTGGGAGAATAAAAATGGAATGAAATGAAATGGAGTGGATCAGGTGATCCAAGTATTTTATTCTTTGCCTTCAATGTTGATATATTTACAAGTAAAATTAAATACTTTTGAAAAAATTTAATAATTGTAAAATTTTTTAATTGCTGAAAATTATGGTATAGAGTCTTTTGAAATAAAATATATTCGGTTCTTTTTAACACACTCATAAACGTGTTGGTTTTTTTAATTTTTTAGATAAATATACTTATGAAAAATTTTTTTTCTCGAATTTTTTATATTATTTTTTTTGTTTAAGATTTTTGAAAAAACAAAAATTTGGAAAAATTTATATTATTTAATTGTTAAAGGTTTTTGAAAAATGTACATTGTTGTTTTTTTGTTCAAGAGTTTGAAATAAAAATTTGTTTTGTAAAAATTTATATTATTTTTTTGTTTAAGAGTTTTGAAAAATAAAATGTTAGACAAAATTTTTGACAAAATTAGTTTTTTGTTTAAGATTTTGGAAAAAAAACTTTTTGGAAAAATTTAGGTATATTTTTTTTTGTTCGCGATTTTGAAAAAAAATTTTTTTTTGGAAAAATTTAGATTATTTGATTGTTTAAGGTTTTTGAAAAATTTGTTTTTTTTTTGTAATTTATATAATTGTTTTTTGTTTAAGGTTTTTGAAAAATTTGTTTTTTTTTGTAATTTATATAATTTTTTTTTGTTTAAGGTTTTTGAAAAATGTGTAGAGTTGCTTTTTTGTTCAAGAGTTTGCAAAAAAAAATGTTTTTTGGAAAAATTTATGTTTAAGGGTTCTGGAAAAAAAAATTTTACACAAAATTTTAGACTAAATTATTGTTTTGTTTAAGATTTTGGAAAAAAAAAATTTTGAAAAAGTTATTGTATTATTTAAGATTTTGAAAAAAAAAAATGTTGTATTTATTTACTCATTTATGTATTTATTTAGTACGAAACTTAACAAAACAAGCTGATTAATTTTGCGCCACCTGGAAGAAAGAAATAATTCAATTTTTTTTTATTTACTAAAAAAGGTGATTGGATGATTAATTTCGGGCCACTATGAAGAAAGAAATAATCCAATTTTTTTATTTAGTGACAAAGTTAAACAAAAAGTAAATTGGATGATTAATTTTGCGCCGCCTTGAAGAGAGAAATAAATTATTTTTTTTTATTCACTGAGAAAGTTATTAAAAACCGCATTGGATGATTAGTTTTGCGCCACCTTTAACGTTTTATTCAACCCTTAGCGTTTTGAAGAATTTCACAGCATTTTCAGACCAAATTTTGCTTATCACAAAAGACTTCTTGGAAATGTAGAGAATGCTTGAATGGGGCTTAGTAGAGCCTTCGGAGTTCTATTAAAAAACGCGAATTCTACTGGAAAATAGAACAAAGAGCTCCTTTATATTAAAGAGCAAAATCTTTCGCAGGTGGCGAAGAAGTTCATCTACTGCAATACGAATGAATTAAATTTGTATGCCCAAAAGTTTTTCCATGTCGGCGAACTTTAGTTGAATCCCTTCCCGTATACGGCAAACGCTAGAATGCTAGGAAGGAGCAACAATACCAATGACGACGACGGCTGGCTGTTTTCTATTGTGACTTTTAAGCGTTTGCCGCCTGGGCACCACCTGCCTAAATGCACACTCCACTTGGCTGGCTTCTGTCTTTGGCAAGCACAACTCGGCTGCCAACCTTTTTGTTGGCTATCCGCCGCACGAGCACATCCATTCGCACATTCGGCTGTCCGTCCGTGTAATAAGTTTGCTTGCAATGAACTTTGACAACAACTGCCGTTCGTCTTGCTGTTGCTGGAAAAGGCGACAGACAGACAGCGGCATTGCGCGGCGGTGAAACGAAAGCAAAAACAAATACCGAACTACAAAGGCAAAGTAAAACCGAAAAAGAATAACAATAAATGTTGCAACAGTAGCAACATCAACAATAAAAGTGTCAGTTATTGTATAATAACAACAACATATACTTGTATGTACGTATGAGCCAACTGCAGCAAACAAAGTTCGGTGAGAGCGTTTAAGTGTTGCAGGGATGTGCGGGCTTTGTGCTAAGCTGTGCTGTGCTAGGCTCTGCTGCTTTGGCTCAAGTTGGGCGCGACCAGGAAAATTGGCAGTGTGTATGGCGATAATGTTGTTGTTGTGCTCATACCACTATTGTTGTGGCGGTTATTTGTTGGTGTTGGTGTTGTTGTTGTTGTTGTTGTTGCGTTGTATGCATTGCCAACAAACGGAACGACGTAAGGACGACAACACAATCCGGCAGACAATTACACAGAAATATTGTTTCTGCGGTCACCGTATCTTTGCCACCATGTGTGTGTGTGTGTGTGTACATAAGTTTTTGAAGGTACACAGGAATGTGTCAGCCGTGTTTTGGTTGGCTGGCTGCCTGGCGGACTGGTTTGCCGGCTATATCGGTGGGCTGCGAACGGGCGGTAGCGGAAATTAATTACTTTTCAAAACAAAATATGGAAAAAAGTTGGGAAGAGTAAAGTGGTGGAACTTCCCATCTATTGTTCTACTCTCTTTCCTCCGCCGTTTTGCCTTTCTTTCGCCGCTCTGTCTAAAGGCTAGAAACAATGCTGCGATAACTGCCTGCACACACATACACACAGCCGCGCGCTCGCATGCAAATACTCGTACGGACTTGGTTTGCCAGCGCCTGTTCAGCGAAAACAATATCCTGCAGGACATAAATTACAAAACTCGGTCGTCTGCTGCCCGGCCGGTCATTCGGAAGTATTATCATATTATTTTATTTCATTTTCGGTATTTGGTGTCTCTGTGTTGGGTTTGTTTTTATTACTGTTGTGTTATGTTTTTGTTTTTTGTGTGCCCCAAAGAAAAGTGCAAACAATTTCCTTTTCTCTTTTTATCGTAAAACATTTGCTATTTTTCTACAATTCAGCTTGGCAATGGACTTTGTTGCGGAAGTGACTGAGTCGAAGTCAGTGTGGGTACAAATATTGTTTTTGTAGTTATTTTTGCCTCGCACACTGGGCACATATTGTAGTTTTTCGTGTGAATTATCATTGTAATTTTTTTTTATAGAAATAGTTTTAAGTATTCTCCAAAAAATGGCCTTAGATAGCTTTGAATGGTGTATAGGCGAATCTTCTCTTGCCATTTGTAGTACGCACTGAGAAGTGGTTCTACAAACGAAGATATCTACAACCTATTATGAATTCACCTCAAGGTCCGCCTTAACATACCTGGGTATCACATTTGATTTTAAGACACCTTAAAAGAGTTACCTTTAACTTTCCGTTGGACGTCTTTTTTAAAACCTTCGGTTGGGCGCCCTGGTCAGGCCGCTTTTCGCACTGTTCGAGTATCCTTTTTAAAAGATGAAAGGTAATTTTAGGAAGGTACCTGGAAGCTCAAGTCGTTAGCTTTAACAGAAATATGTTAAATTCACGTCCAAAGTCGAAAAGGTCTGGTCAGACCCGTGTGCCCAACGGAGGATTAGATAAACACAGGCGGCTCGAAACAACAACGCGGACAACAACATGTACGCGATGTCAGACGACTATACATACTCAGTGTCATGAAATATATACGCGCGCATTTCGAACCACGCCCGAGGAAGTAGCCCTAGTAGTAGAGTCCCCCAACTACTCTATAGATATACCAACAAGAGTGACAGATGCCAAGTACGGAAATCAGGCGAAAAGCGATGAGAAGTTCCACATTTGCTTTCAGCCATGGAAAGTAAGATAATATCGCGTAGCCAGCGGTCGTTGCACGAACTGCCTAATACCGTCGATTCTAAGTAGACAACAACACAAGCAGCCTCACATCCAGAGACATAAGAAGGCGAACCTAAAATGAAAGCTGATTACAAATACGGCGAACCCAGACGTGACTGAATAGAATTGGTTCTTCATGGATGCCATTCTGGGCCAATCCGAAGTAATGCAGAAAGTAGTCCCGAGAAGGCTGTAATAGCCCCAAGCAACCTCACACCCAGAGACATAAGAAGACGAGCCTATAGCAACAAGCTCGGGGGACCCAGACGTGGGTGAATAGATTGTCCTTCATTGATGCCCTCCCGAAGTCATGCAGAAATTAGTCCCGTGACGAGGGGTCCCCCCAATAGGAGAGGAGGGATTGTTTTGGCGGCCACACCACTCAACGTGGCAGACGACGGTTGCTTTAAGTGCGAAGGAATTTTTAATTCTAACACACCCACCCAAAAAAAAAAGGGGATAAAATATGGGAAGGGACGCAAATAATGATGGGACACGGATTCTTTGAATCATACCTTTAAAGATTTAAGCATAAGAACGATCAGGACTACATTTTTTGTGCAAAGTAAGTTATAGTGTACGCTGAGCAGTGTTTTGTCATCCGTCGACGTTTTCCAGGTAAAAGGTATGAGTCAAGTGTTAAGATGAGGAGGCCAAAAGATCGGTTGACGATGTAGTGGATATTTTGATTGAGTCCGGATCAATGAAGTCTGTTTATTTTCAATATCTTATCTATGCTAAAGAATTTATGTCACACGAATCAACTCCGAAGAGTTTCCGAGAATGGCACTAAACCGCGTCTTCTCCACGCAGTAATACCTAACGGTAGGACCCGGGAGCGGAAGAAACGCAGTAGTAACGAGTGGCAGTGCGTACTAAGTGCCACGAGTTGTAAGGCAAGTTGCAATGAAAATATGTAGCTATATATAAGACCAGCCGTTTATGCTGGATTTGTAATGACGAGCTCCTTGCTTGAAGCGAACAAAGTCCGATTGAGTTTGAAATACGCGAAGGAAAGTGGAAATGGATAGGCTATACAATTCGTAAACCTACGATTGACATCAGCAAAATGTCCCTAGACTGAAATCCGCTAGGCTCTCGCCGAAGAGGACGGCCGAAAGGAACATGGAGGCGAAGCTTCTATGACAAATTTACGGAATCTGACGACCCGCTTACTTGGCTGCAGGTAAAGTTAAACCAATCGATCCCAATGGAGTTTATTTGTATCGACACTTTGCGCCTCCAGCCGGTGCGATAGCAAATAATACTAATAATAGTTGGAGTAACCATAACTCAGAAGGTAGGGGCGTGACCAACCACAGACCGTTAACCGGCTCTCATCGATTTTGAAGAAAGCAGCAGTCATTGCTCTGCCATTTGAACAACGATTGATTGGATGAGTGTGTGAAAATAAGTGTGAAATGAGCCGGCAGAATTCCGCTGCCGGATCGCCGATGACATGGTAGCCGAAGCTTACTCGCTCATTTTCGTTTTTCGTTATAGCTGAAGGCCAAACATTGTAGTCTATCATTCTTGACCGTAACTAATAGAAGGAAGATAGAAAAGAGAGCTAGAAAGTAAGACAGCCTGCACGGTGCAGATAGAAAATCGCTGTGTGCTTGTAAGGAGTTTCGGTAGGCATCCAACAGGCTAACAACCATCGTTCCTCGTTACACAGGCATATCTTTGTTCTACATCTTTGCACAGTCAAGTAAAAAGTGAGAGCTATTACGTCTATAGATCTTAAGTATAGTCCCTTTTCTCATCCTCGAATAAGCTACCTACGATGACAACATCCGATGAAGCCACGCTTGGAGTGTCTGAGAGAAAGAGTCTGCGCAAGATTTTTGTACCTTTGCATGTTGGCAACGGCGAGTATCGTAGGTAATGGAACAATGAGCTGTATGAGCTTTACGACGACATAGACATAGCGCAGCGAATAAGCTACGGTCGCAAGGATTTGAAATTCCGTTGAGTTATCAAGAGTTATGGCTTGATTAGCATCAAAAGCTTCCTCTACCAAAACTAATTCTTATGTGATTAGAAAGACTATGTGTGCCATTGCACCCGCCCGGTATTCTCTGAGTTGAGGGAAACCTATAAAAAAAGCATAAAATCGCTAGCTCAACGAACTCCACACTATATTTGTTCCTAGAAATTATCTGCAATGCCACTCTGAACTTGTAAATTTATCAGTTTGCAAGCGATTGAGAAGTCAGATATTATCTGATAAATTTTGAGCGCACGGTGTCTACCATGGAAAAGAAACTGCTCGTGCTCGCTTAAGGTGTTCTCTGGTCAATCTTTAGGAGGAATGAATTTGAAAGCGTTTCAAAAAATTTTTCATTGCTCCTAATTTCAGCAAAATCTGTAGCTCAACCACCTTCCATACCAATGTGTAAAAGCATCAAAAAGAAAATGTGTACCTTTTTTGAAGTGAAACTTCTTAGGCGTCGATGGACGACGAGAATGGAGAGTAAAATTTCAAGGCCATGCAACGTTTTGGGCATTTTCGTTCCGCGAGAGAGAAAAACGATATAACGTAGAGGAAAAGGAGAGAGAGAGCTATACCACTTTAGGATATTTTTCCTGAGTTTTTTCTTGTGGTTGCTAATTTCTAGTGAGAAATAACACAGCCTACTTTTTGGCGCTTGTTTGCTGGTGCAAGCTTGTAGGAAATATATACTGGGTTGCCCATATTTGACGGACCCATGTGTTTTTTTTTTTAAATCAGAGAAAACGCACTTGTTTTTAATTGAAAAACACTCACGTGGCGACATTTGTTTTAAATTTATTTTGAAAAAAAAAAATCACAATCTCAAATACGCTTCGATTGGTAGCTACTAAAAATAATCTTCTTCTCTACATTTTTGGAATGTGTGCCAAATATTTCGAATTTGCGACCAGTGTGGCATTTGAGACAACGGTGGCTAGTAGTTAGTGGGTGGTAGTGGCCGGTAGTAGCAGCTCAAAGAAATGTTTTCGTTTTGCAAGGATGTTTTTTTGTGCCAGGATGTTATTGTTTTCAAATTTCTCTCGAAGAGATTTCTTTCTTTTATATGTTTTTGTTGTTGCTTTGCTGGCAAATTGTTTGCTTAACCTTATTTGGCGTTAAATACTTAACAAATACACTTTTGTATGTGGCCGAGTTTGTGGATAGGCTGTCTGTCTGCCGGTCTCAAAACAACTACCAAAGTTGCACGCTCACACACACACACACACTTCTTTACAAATGTATTTGGAAAGTAAGTATGTGGGTATGTGGGTATGTGTGTACGCGTGTATGAATTGTTGTTCTTTTATTTGCCGTACGTTGCGCCGAAAATGGATTTGCATACTTATTGGCGTTGAACTGTCAGCAATGCTGAATGGGTTGACACTTTTTCGCAACAAAAGAAGGATTTATTGCATTGCTATTGTAAATGTATGCAAGTTGTTTGTTTTGTATTTTGTTGTTTTGTTTTTCTGAAATTTAAGTGCTATAGAAGTAAATGGGAGAAAAACATGAAATTCAAGCGGACAACACAATTACGTTTTCAAAAAAGCAAAGCATACATTTAGGTGTTTAAATAGTGTAAATAGTGTTAGGAGTATTTGAAAAAGCAAAAGAGCAAATTGAAATATTTTTTACATTTTTATATAAATAAATATTAATACTATACTCGAGCACTAAGTCAGAGGTACAGGTGCAAGTTTGGGTAAAACTTAAATTTATAGACCTAGCAGTTGAGAAAAATCATATTTGCTTTGTTCATATACAAGATTTTAGGTTTAATATTAGTTTGGGGAAAAATATCCACTATATCTCGTAAAGTATCAATCAAACAATTTAAAGTTTATGCTGGTTGCCAAGTTGACATTTCACACTAAGTAAATTCTTTTGCTGTTCTTTGTTTGTTCCACTCAGTAGTGAGTTACAGGGAGTCAACAAAGATAAAATTTGGTGCATTTTACAGTTGTTTTGTGATAAAGGCAAAAATGCGAAAATACAAGCCAGGCCGAAGATATTTAAACAACAATTTTAGCACAAAAATGTTTAAGTAAAAAATAAAAAAAAATTTCACAAAAAATTGTTTCTAAAAAAAATTTCTCCGCTGAAATTGTGAATGTTGTTTATGGTGCCGATACTGTAACAATTAATTACGTGCAATTTTGGTTTTGTCGATTGCGTTCAGGCATTTTTAAGTTAAAGAAAGTGTCGATAATGTCGATAAAATCACAGAAACAATCGAAGTTGACCGGCATGTTAGTAGTCATAGCACCGCTTAGGAGGTAAAGAGCGGCCGTAAGCAGTTTTGAAATATTTGTGCAAAAATTTTGTATTTCCTTTTTCCCCAAAGAAATATATTAGGGCTGCTAGTTTCGTGATGCCGGAATCTATAAAATCCGATTTATTAAAGCTTTTGAGCTAATTGTAAAAAATATGTCTATGTAAGATTACACCCCGTTACTTATGCACTAAAAGATGAAGTCCAAAATAGACAAAACTGATCTAAAATAGAAACGACAGGAGTTTTGTTCTGATAACTTCGAGTTTATTTACTCAAAATAGTCCCCTCTGACCTCGATACACTGTTTTGTGCGATCTAAAAGCTTTTTGAAAGAGTGTTTCAGGTCATTGACCAGAATGCCCTTCAGGATGTCGGTACAATCCTTTCGGATGGCCTCCACGGACGTAAAACGTTTTCCTTTCATGGCCAAATGCAATGTTCCGAATAGGTAGAAGCCACAGGGCGCCTTATCAGGCGAATACCGTGAGTAATTGATGGTTAAATGCGATTTCTAGTCAAAAGCTCAGTCACAAGAGTGGATCGAGGAGATGGTGCGTTATCATGCAATAAGCGCCTGCTTTCTTCTTCGCGGTATGCTGGGCGAATTCGATGAATGCGATGCAACAAAAGCTTCAAAACGCCAAGATAGAAAATTGCATTGACGGCATGGCCCATTGGCACCAACTCCTTGTGGACAATTCCCTTGGAATCGTAAAAACAAATGAGCGTCGACTTGATTTTTGATTTCTCCAAACGCGACTTTTTGGGTGGTGGCTCGTCTGGTGCCTTCCACTCAGCACTTTGACGCTTAGTTCAGGTTCATGTTGGAAAAACCACGTTTCATCACCAGTTACAATGTTTAAAGGAAGTTCTCGCCTCTTTAATGAGGTCTTTCGAATGTTGAGTTCTGAGCAATTTTTGGTTTTCAGTCAACTTGTGCGAAATGAAACGTGTATAGACCTTTCGTAAGCCCAAATGATCAGTTAAAATGTGATAAATCGATGTTTCGGAGATATTCAACTCTGATTCCGTGAATTTCAACTATGATTTCGGTGCATTTTTAATAAATTTACGAACCATTTCGATGGAATTTTCAGTGATTACTGATTTTGGGCGGCCCGTATGTCCATTGTCATTTATGTCCTCACGTCCTCATCTCCTGAAACCACTCATCTCCTGAAACCACTCTGCATAGTAATAAACAGATTTTTAGCTCTTTCATTTTGATGTTTCAAAATTTTCGGAATCCCGGTTTTTGTATTCCTCTAAAATATTTCGCAATGCTGAGATTAAAACTAACCGCTAATATTGGTAGCCCTAGTAGATATGAAGAGCTCTTCTACACCACCGCATAATTTCTACTTATTTGCACAGTTAAAACCAGACATATTTTTCAATATCTGAAAATATCTCAAAATTTCTTAGCTATCAGCATGAACACTTCCTACGCCTACGCATCGACCTGAATACATGCGATTACTGTGACATTTAGTGTGCCTGCGGTTGTAAAAACAT
Organism: Anastrepha fraterculus; assembly: GCA_037575425.1. NCBI lineage: Eukaryota > Metazoa > Arthropoda > Insecta > Diptera > Tephritidae > Anastrepha > Anastrepha fraterculus. The sequence goes on from JAYXIM010005294.1 coordinate 940,882, forward strand.
CTCCATACGGAAATATTCCATTAATTTCTGCGAAAACCCCGTAGGCAGAGCTCAAAGCAAATCTATGCCTTGCCATCCTTGCCTTTGGCCCGCACGAATTTTGTACGTTGGAAGAGAAATTATTGCAAGTTCTAAGAAATAACTAACATAAGCAAAAGCCTACACCCATACACACACATAGGAACATGTGTAGGTAAGCATTGACTTTGGTATGTGCCGCCTCCTGTACCGTCAGCGTTGATAGGAGGCTAAAGCTCTTGGCTGATTATTATTATGAAATTTTTGGCATCCAACATGCAAAATTAATAATATTTGAGTTGGCATTCGGTTGCCTTAGGCTGTGAGTAGTGTCGCCACTGTTTGTCGAGGCAGAATTTGCCTAGTGTGTGTGTGTTCCATGTACGCATGTAACGGTACGCAAGTGTCGTTCACGGCTATCTGTTGTGAAAGCTCGGAAGGGTTTTGCGCTACCTTGCTCAACGTTAAACCGCCAAAGTGAAACGGAAAACCACACATGTACACACACACACCCGCTCACACCACACACTCAGTGCCGAATGGTATGCACGTGTGCCAACCGAAGGCACAAACAAGCGAGACTGAGGCATATCCTTTTAGGCTAAGACAACCTGCGCATATTTCACTTTGGCATATTTGTCTTTGCCATATTTCAGTGGTCGGACGTGGCTCGATTTCTTGGTTTACGAGTCGACGGCTTTTTGGATTGGTACCTCGGGTATGAGCAACATATCCAACTTCAAATGTCACATTCACACACGCGCACCCCACATACGAGCACCTTCAACTGAGACGGAGACAGCGTAGTTGTTTGCGTGCGAGGTGAAAAAGGCGTTGTCTAACGCACACTTAGGGGCCGGTCCCTATCTATGCGCTCGCAGACTTGACTTTTTGTTTTCGTATTTGTTTTAGTTGTTGAAAACTTTGATGTTTGATTTTAGGTAGTTTTCGCCTTTGAGGGCGGACTCGGTCGCATGTACGCGTATAGCAAAAGTTTTGTTTTAGCATTTTCCGCATTCCTTTTGCGGTTGAGGTGTGTGTTTTTGAATGTGTACGTTTAGCTGCGCTTCTGATCTTTTTAATTTCTATTTTTAGACTTTGAGACTTGTTTTCTATACTGAAAATGTGGCAAGCGGCTTATAAAGTTTAGCTTACGTGCGTGCATGCTGTTATTTGAGCAAGAAAGTGGAGCGAATTTGGGGAAACATTTAATGCAGCGCATTAAAGTTTTAAACTTTCTGTTTTCTAGATAGTCTGGTGTAATTTTTTTAAATTTTTTATTGAAGTTTTGAAAAATAAAGAGAAGGTAAGTAAAGAAATATTTAATTGCGAAGCCAACAAAAAAAATTGTTTTTTTTTGTCGGGACAGACTAGCAAGCCCAGCATTCAGACACAATTAAGCCCATTGTACTGCGCTCGGATTCCCTTTTTAATTTTCTTTAAATCTACTCGACCTCCAAAGAAATCTAAGTAGGTCTTGTGGGCCAAGGAGCCAAAGTGGAGGAGCCAAAGTGGTCGCTTCTTAACACATCAGTGCCAAAGACCTCAAGCCTGATACGAGCGAAGGCGGGGCAGACGCACAGAAAGTGGTCCGCCGTCTCATCCTCCTCTCCCCATGCTGGGCAGAGTGCACTGTCTGAGATGTTCACCTTCTTGATGTGCTTTGTCTATAGGAAGTGGCCCGTCATCAGTCCAACCAGCCTCCTACAGTCCCTTCTACTTAGAGACACACTCTCTCACACTGTATCTCTTGCCAAGCACGATAAGCTCTTACTGACTCCCACGAGAGGGAGTCTACTCATCCAGACCACTGATGCATAGGTGATAATAGGTCTTACCTCGCTAGGAGAAAGGCCCCACGTTTTCCCAAAAACCCTCTTGCACTGCCCGAAGGCTGTCCGTGCTTTGGAGGTCTTTGTTTCAACATGTGATTTCCAGAGGAGTTTACTATCGAGGATTACTCCAAGATATTTGATTTCTTTGGATAGCTGGATTGTGACTCCTTTTAACTTAAACAGAACGACTTAATCAAGCTTCTTCTTTCTGGTGAAGAGGAAAATACCAGTCTTGGTGGGATTTGCCGATAGCCCATTGGCGCAACACCAAGTGTCAATTATATCCAGAATTTGCTGCACTTTCCTCTCGTGAAGGAGCCATCAGATTCCCTAAGTGACCCCCACTTTGCAGTTGGGTCCCTTTTCAGGATCCTAACCAATATCGCCGTGTCACTCAGATATTCAATACCGCTGCAGAATTCCCTATAGGAGGCTCTTTTCGATTCCCGAATAAGCCTCTTGTAGTTTTTCTGAACTTCACGTTATCGTTCCCAGCCCTCAGCAAGGTTAGTCTTGAGGGAAAAATATGAATATATGGGAAAAAAATGCATTATTTTTGCGTACAATTTTCGTGTAAATGTTTTAAAAATGTTTTACGGTCGATCTTTAACTCCTGGGCGATGCTACGACTACTAAAATGCCGGTCAGCTTCGATTATTTTCCGACATTTTCTTTAATTAAAAATTAACTAAAAATGCCTGAATGCAATCGACGAAACCAAAATTGCACGTAATTAACTGTTACAGTATCGGCACCATAAACACCATTCACAATTTCTAGTTTTGGTGGTAGAAGTGTTGAAGGGTTTTGTTTATCTAAGTGTCAGTGTTAACAGCCAGAAAGACGGCAGCCTAGAGATTAAATGGAGCATAACTCTTGCCCACAGGTACTACTTTGATCTTAGTAGGAAATTGAGAAGTGGAACTCTCTCTCGAAAAATGTAAACAACGCTAGACAAAAGCCAAATCATCCTCGTCCTTGTATGCGGCGCAGAAGCTTGGACGATGGCCGTATGACTGATGAGACAAAGCACTTATTCGAAAAAACTTTGGTCCTCTTTGCGTAAGCGTGAATGAGTTCCATATCCCATAGAACAGCGAGCTGTATGAGCTTTACAGAGCGTATAAGAATACAGCAGCTGCGCTGGCTTGGCCATGTCTCGAGGATGAACGATAGTGTTCCGGCACGGCAGTGCTTCGAGAGGAAACCCACTGGTGGACGCTGACGAAGTAAAAGACCGAATCTACGTTGGGGAGTCCTAGTTATGCAAAACTGGGCAGCAGTCGATATCATCAACTAGCGCCAGCAAAGAGCGTACCGAGCTGAATGGCGCAACGTTGTAGATTCGGCCAAAACTGAAATATGGTTATAGAGCCACCAAAGTAAGTAAGTTGCACGATTTTTGCGTAACAAAATACAAAAAAAGTTAAAAAAGTTAGTTAAGTTTCTCATTTCTGCATTTGATCCTACTTTTCTATCTGAACAGGAAATGGTAGTCTTAATGAGATAACTCACTCAAAAAGCAATCAACTTAATGCATTTACTCAACTGCGGCTGTCATGATTTGCACACATTAAACATATGCATGTGAGTATGTATGTGTATATCGAATCATAAGTGCTACTAAGCCACTGAGGTCACTAACAATAATATTTACGAGCATGAATATGAGTAACTAATCGCTCTGAGGAAATCATTATGAGCAGCCCTCCAGCCCACACACACACACACACACACACACTCGTGCAATAAGCCAACCAGAAGAAACTGACGCTTGACGTGTCCCATCAATTTCGACCACCTTCGCGACGAATGCGTAAGTAACTGTAAAATTTAAGTAAACCTCATTAATACCCGCCTATTGCAAAAAGTGGCTTGAAAGAGCGAACAAAAAAAAAAAGACGAAACAACATAAAATATGGAAAACATAAACGTTTTGTCTTTGCCTATTCGCAATGATGGACTCACTCACTCATACGTTGTAGAAAATGACAAATTTCTGCATGACAAATAAATCACGATTACATATGGTTGCGCTTTTTTTATTATTCTTTTGCTTTTTGTCTTCTTTCTACACATACACACACATATATATATATATATATACAATAAGTGCATCCAAAGGTCTTTGCCTGTATGCGTGCAGTTATGTATTACTTTTTGTTCGCCTTATATCTCGGCGGTAGGTTTACAATTGGGACTTAGGTATGTGTGCTTGTGTATGTCTGCATCTGTTCCAAAAGTCTACGCTTGTCAGTTTGCTTGACTCAAAATGTATCATTAAGTGTGTCGACACACTGCCTCAGACATAGACGATGATGGACGATAGACGACAGACAACAGACGACAAACGACAGATAGCAGAGTAGCTGAGACATTCGCTTGATGTTGGTGGTGAAGAGAATTGCCATGAGGTGGTGCAAAAATTAAAAAAAAATCGCAGTTCCACTACAGTGTTCCGTTTTGTGACAGTGAGGAGGAAAAATAGTTTGGCAAATGATGCTTGAATTAGCCGATCGATTTACATATATGAGCAACAAGGAACGTGAAGTAAGTTTAAAAACCTTTGGTTGGGTGCTTGAGAGACAAATTACGAATTAAGTAACATACAATGGAGATCAAGGCTGGAAACTGGGAAATAAGTATATCGGCTACACTTTCATTCTAACAAGCAAAATGAAGTTTTTGTTTTATTATTTTTGGTTATGCTGTTTTCATATATTATGTTATGCTATCTTATGTCCTGTTACGTTATGCAATGCTATGCTTTGTTTATTTGTGTTATGTTATGCTATGTTTTCATATATTATGTTATGTTAACTTATGTTATGCTATGTTTTCATATATTATGTTATGTTATCTTATGTTCTGTTATGTTATCCAATGCTAAGTTGTTGTTTAATTATGTTATGTTATGCTATTTTTGCTGTTTTGTATTTATTGTGTAATGCTGTCTTATGTTCTGTTATGTAATGTTATGCTATCACAAGTTATGATATGTTTTTTGAGTTGTAAAATCTTATGTAATGTAAGTGAGAAGGGCTTGGAAGCCATCAGCTCACTATCGCACTATTTTTTATTCCATTTGATTTATTTAATTTTACTTTTATTTATTTTGTTATATTTTGCTATGATATATTTTGCATTATGTTATGCTATGTTCCTGTAATATAAGTGAGTCTCATTTAGTTTACATAGTTTAATTTAAAATGTTTCGAATTTTTTTGTTTTTTTGTAGTATTTACTCTTTTTATGTTTTTTAAGCTTTACTATGTTTTGCTGTGTTAAGTTTTGTTATGTTTGGCACTGTTAATCAATGCAAATTAAACTCATTTTCCTTAAACGTGTACTCGTACTTAAACTATTTTCACATTCTACAATTTCTTGTTCTGCTGTGCTATGTTATGTTATGCTATGCTATGCTATGTTATGTTATATTAAGTTTAGGTGTGTAATGCTTTTTTATGAAAAGAAAATAAAACCTATTTAGCTTAAATAACTTCCTTTCCTTTCTAGAATTTCTTGTTATGGTTTATTATGCTGTGTTATGTTATATTAAGCTCAGGTGTGTTATACTTTTTATGCTAAGCAAATAAAACTTATTTAGCTTTAATAACTTACTCCTAAAATTTTTGCCTTCTAAAGTATTTTCGAAACATATCCATTTTTCATTATTGAATAAGTTACCAGCAGGAATTCCTTGCGAGACCGTAAACTCTATCAAACTCCAGAGGGTTCTCCATGTAGCGCCGTCACATCTGGAGTGGCCCAACGATCAATTCTTAAACCAGACTTGCTGTACATTAATTATTACGAGATATTCAATAAAGAAATGGCGGATACTACCTTTGTAGTCGGATAAGCAGACGATATCGATGCGGACATCACAGGGAAAAATCTTGAAGAAGCTCGTGTAAAATTTAACGAAGTCTTTATATGAACACAAGGCTGGCTTCAAATCAGCCACAGAGAAAACGGAGTTAATACCTCTGATCAAGAGGCACCTTCCATTAGAAGCCAGCATGCAAACTTGCTTCAAAACGCTAAAAACAAAAACAAGGTTTTAAAGTACAATATCTAGACATAAAACTGTCCCCAAGACTAACTTTTGGGACCCAAAATAAAATAAGCAGCAGAGAAAGCCGCTAAGATGGCATTTCTACTCAGCAGATTGATGCCAAAGGTAGAGGGACCAACTCAAAGCAAACGGGAAGTAATGATAGCGACCACGCTCTCTGTTCTCAAGTACGTAGCTGAACTGTGGGCAAATGCGCTAAAGGTAGATGCCAGCTTCTATCATCAGTACAACGAACGGCAGCTCTGAGAACTGTGGCTGCCTACCGCACAATATCAAGGCCAGCTGTTCAAGTAATGGTTAAATACCGATTGATACTAGTGTTCGAAAGGAAAAAGTAGAGGGCAGTAAGGAAGGAGGGGATGGAACAAGAAGTTAGCAAACCTGTAGCGTGCGAAATAAAGGACGAAACGCTAAGGCTATGAGAAGACCGCTGGAGAAACGAAACATGCGGCAGATGGACGGCTAGGCTAATAAAGGAACTTCAGTGAAGTAAATTTTTATCGAAAACAAATGCTTTCGGAGCACGGGTATTTCCAGAAATACCTGCTCAAAATAGGAGAAAGCGAACACTCCACATGCATATACGGCGATGCAGTCAAAGATGAGACTGAACACACGCGTAGGGAACAAGAACATAGAATGTTGGAGAGTAGGTCATATAACCGCCGAAAATGCAGTCGACAAGATGCTAAGCAGCGAGGAAAGGTAGGATATCATCAGTGGATATACTCTTTGGATGCGGATATAAAGGGTGTTTACATTTTAAGGGCCGATGTTGAATGTGAACAACACCTAAACGTCAAGTTTTTTTGCATTTCATTTGACATTTTTCAATTTCAGACTAACTCAATTTGAACCATGGAAAGATACACAATCGATCAACGTGTTAAAGTTATTCAGGCATATTATGAAAACGGCCGTTCAAATAAATATGCGAATCATCTTCAGTGATGAGGCACATTTTTACCTCAATGGATTCGTCAATAAGCAGAATTGCCGCATTTGGGCGAATGATAATCCAAGAGTGATTGCCGAAAAACCAATGCACCCACAAAGAGTGACTGTTTGGGCCTCTTTCTTTGGGGTTATTTGAAAGAAAAGGTGTACGTCGATAAGCCAGTAACAATTCAAGAGCTAAAGGATGAGATAATTCGGCACATTAACGGCATAGAACCTCAATTATGCCTCAGCGTCATCGAAAATTTGGATCATCGGATGTGCCGCCGAGGCGACCATTTGGCCGATATTTTGTTCCATACGTAATTGAGCCATACCAATATTATCATAATAAAGAGAATTGACAAAAATTTCCTAAAAAAAAATTGTATCTTATACAAAATCAACACCGGCCCTTGAAACTGAACCACCCTTTATATAATTTTGAGAAAGAACAGTGAGAAAGATGGAACGCCACTCTTAATTAATGCTGTTCCCTGGTGGGTCACATTTCTAAACGTGGGGGGTGTTTTAGTCCCATGACTTAGCACTGCTTTGATGATGTATTAGCCATTTTAAACATCCTAATCCGCGAAAAAGAAACAAGAAAATACTATTTTTGTATAGTATTTTTCTGAAATAAAAATTTAAATACCCACAGTAGGCAAATTGCCCACAGTTTGTCGATCTGTATATGCAAAATAGCAACATTGACTGCAAAATAAAAACAGGAACTGTTGCTCTATACATTTTTCCGTAATTTTTCTGCTTTACTAAATTTTTTGCTCCCCCAACAATTCTTGGATAATGAATGAGATAACAAAAATGCAAAGAAATTCATGATAGCTTACACACACACACACGCACACACACATAAAATGCAATTCAATACTTTTGTATGGTAGTGCGAGTGCAATCAAAGCGACGCGACAGCGACATTAACAGCGATAGTGAAAGACGAGAAACGCGCGAAATGGCTGAGAAGAAAAAGAATATGGAAAAAACACAAAAACAATAAAAAAACGAAAACATAATAAGCAAGAAGTATTAGAAAGGAAATGTGTGGGTGTCAAGTTGCGAAGTTGTCTGCGATTTGAGGCGAGTTCAACAGGCAGCAGATATATCTCGGCAAAAACACATACAACACATACATGCATACATATACACATATAGATAAATGCACACGACCGAAGTATATGCGAATTAAACTGGGCAGTAGTTGCGGGCGCACACATTTCAACGCACATCCATTCATATGCACGTTGTCCGATAGCTGGGCGCAGCGCTTAGCGGCCGATTTAAGGCGTAACTAAAAAGCGTAAATCTGCAACTAAATTGATAATTTCAATAATTTTTCTATATTTTATTTTATCGCGCATTGAATTTAGCAGAAAATTTTTATGAATGAACGAATGTGTCGTGCAAATATTTATCAGGAATACATATGAATGTGTGTGTGTGGCTTGCTGATGCAATAAAAGCCTGTTTATGTGTGCATAAGTGCTCTCAGGCTGAATGGGATTGCGCTACGTAGGTAGCTATGTTTGTTTGTGTGTGTGTGTGTAGACAGAGGTAAGTGCAGCCGTCAGTGCGATAGGAATCTTTGCATTTAGGCTTGCATTGACAGTTGGTAGTCGACGACGCTCGTTTGTTGCATGACTTTAGCCAGGGGTTTAAGGTGTAACTACTAAAAGCGATTTATTAAGGAAATACATGCACACATACATACATGTGCACATACCTATGTATGTACAAGTGCATTTACCTCACACGCTGCGAGCTGTTGCTATTAGAAAATTTAGGGATTATTTTTTTATTTATTTTACTTGCTTATTTTTATACCAGTGATATAACTATGAAATTCAATAAATTAAAATTTTTTTTAAATGTATTTATGCGATGTAGGCGTTTTCATTATCGCAAAGTATGATACTTCTTTTCTCAAATTATTGTAAATTTTCGTGAAATTGACATGTAACTTAGTTTAAGTTTTTAATTTTGTTTTTAAGTTATTTCTTAGTTTGTTATTTTGTGTTATGCTGTGTTACGTAGAGTTATTTAATGTTATTTTTATGATTTGTTGAACTGAGCTATGTTATGTTTAGCCATTTTTAGTTATGCTATGATGCATTATGTTATGCTATGTTATGTTACGTTATGTTAAGCCATGATACGCTATTTTATATTATGCAATGTTACGTCATGCAATGTTATGTCATGCAATGTTATGTTGCGCAATGTGTGGTGAGTGACTTAATTTAAATTTTTCATTTTATTTCTAAGTTATTTCTTGTTTTGTTATGTTGTATTATGTGAAGTTATGTAATGTTATTTTTATGATTTGTAAAGCTGAGTTATGTTATGTTTTGCCTTTTTTAGTTATGTTATGTTTTATTGCAGGTTCTGCTTTCCAAGTTATTTCTTGTTTTGTTATGTTATGTTATGTAAAGTTATGTAATGTTATTTTTATGATTTGTAAAGCTGAGTTATGTTATGTTTTACTAATTTTTAGTTATGTTATGTTTTATTGCAGGTTCTGCTATGATGAAGAGGAGTCTATGGAACACTTAATCACCAACTGTGAGACATTAGGCCACGTTTGACACAGAATCCTGGGTCCGCAACTACTAGAGGAAGAAGACCTTCTTAAGGAGCTAGTTCGATTCCTCGGTATATTAAATAATTATAATTAAGTAATTAGGGGCGCACAAAAGCTCAATCTGGTCGCAGTGCATAAAGGGCTTAGCCTAACCCGTAGAACCTTTACCATTACCATTAGCATTGCATTATGCTATGTTACGCCATGTTATGTTATGCAATGTTATGTTGTGCCATGTGCGGCGTGTGACTTAATTTAATTTTTGAATTTTGCCTCCAAGTTATTTTTTGTTTTATTATGGCGTGCTATGTAAAGTTATGTAATGCTATTTTATGACTTGCTTAGCTGAGTTATCTTATGTTTTGCTATTTTTTGTTATGTTGTTGTACGTTATGCTATGTTATGTTACGATATGCTATGCTAAGTCACGTTATGTCATGCTATGTTAAGCTATGTTATATTATGCAATGTGATGCTATTTTTTTAATTAAAAAAATATTTCTAAAAATTACTTAGTAAAATTTCTAGATTTTATTATTGGAAATGTATCTGGACTGCATTCTAGTGGTGATTTTATTGGAATTTGTAATCCGCCGCTGAAGTGAAGAAGTTCGAATCTCCGTATATGAAACAGCAAAATGAAAGAAAAAGTTTTTTCTATTATAATATTGGTCACCCTTCGGCAATCAAAAAAAACAAAAAAAAACTATTTGCAGCTCGGTGTCGGCTGCCTCCAATTGAGAAAGGACATCAAGGCGCACTCTACAAATTACTTCTAATTTTAATTTTATTTTATTAAATTAATTTTTATTATATTTTATTTCATTCATTTTAATTTTATCTTATTTTTTATTTTAATAAATTCTTATCCTAATAAATTTTTCATTTTTCATTTTTAAGCTCCTCAAAAAAAAAAAATAATTTGCAGCTCGGTGTCGGCTTCCTCCAATTGAGAAAGGACATCTAGGCGCACTCTACAAATTACTTCTCATTTTCATTTTAATTTATTAAATTAAATTAAATTTTATTATATTTTATTTTATTTCAGTCCTTTTAATTTTATCTGATTTTTATTTTAATTCAAAATATTTTACTTTATTTCATTTTATTTCAAATGATCTTATTTCATTTCACCTCATTTCACTTTATTTATATAGTTCCAATTTATTTATTTTTTTATATTATTCCATTTTTTATTTATTACATTTAATTTAATCGTTTTCATTTTATTTTACTTTATTTCATTTTGTTTTACTTAACTTTTTTATTTAATTAAATTAAATCTTATTTTATTTCATCTTTTTTACTCTATTTTCTTCTTATTTTCGTTTTATTTTAATAAATTTAATTAAATTTTATTTCATTCTTTTTAATTTTATCTTATTTTATTTATTTTTTAAATTAAATCTTCTTTTATTTTATTTTATTTCACTTTATTTTATATAGTTCCAATTTATTTATTTTTTTATATTATTTAATTTTTTTTTATTTATTACTTTTAATTTAACCTAAATTTTTCATTTTTTTTTAAATTTATTTTATTTTATTAGATTTTATTTTATTTTACTTAACTTTTTTATTTCTATTTTTATTTAACTAAATTAAATCTTATTTTATTTAATTTTTTTACTTTATTTTCTTTTCTATTTGCGTTTTATTTTAATAAAATTAATTAAATTTTATTTCATTTTTTTTTTTTCATTTTATCTAACTTTTTGTTCAATTTTTTATTGTTTTTTTTGTTTTTGTATGTTTACTTTCCAACGCGCCATACAGAATAGCTTAGACATGTTTTGTGTAGGCGGTTGAAATTGCCGGTTTCTTATACATACATACATGTGCGCGGTCGCAAGAAATCCCAGCTTACAATAAGCACGACTGGGCACTGATCTCAGCTCTGCAGTGAAGTGAGCTCAGAACCAATGCATGAATACAGTAGGCGGAAGATGTAAATATGTAACTACCTAAAAGTACAAGCGTAGTCAGCTATTATGCATTTCTCAGTATACGTATCCACATACACACACACACATAAATAAGTACATAAGTAAAGAAGAGGAAATGTGCTGTAATCGCATTTATGCTCAGTTTATGCTTCCCACATTTGGCAGATCACTGCGGTTTTTTTTATTGAGCCACAGTCGTAATAGTTGCTTTGCAGATTTGTGTTTTTTGTTTTTGTTTAAAATTTATTTGAGCATCATTGTTATTTTTGTTTTGCTGTGAGTCTTTTTTCTGCATTTATTCGCGGAACGTGCTGGAAAATTGGCAATTTTTAAGAAAAAATGAAGTGTCTGTAAGTGGCATAGTTAATTGTGGATTATGACAGAAAAAAAGCGCTTATAATTGCTTTTAAGTGGATTATCGCGCATTGTCATCATTTTGCAATTGTGGCGTTCAGTTTTCCTTCTTCTCGATGCTGAAAAGAGTTTAACTGCTGAACATTTTTTTTGTTTTTCATTTGTGGTTGCTGATGATTTCAAGTGCCAATTATGTTGGCTAAATGGTCAGCAATACACTCAAATGTTTAATACTTTCATAACAGTCAATGAGCCGTTATATGATAGTGAAGTGGTTGAATTACGCTGTAATTCAATTAGATAAATTTTAGGTGAAAGTGTGAATAAAAAAAAACAAAAATTGGGGATAACTCTTTTAAGAAAGCTAATAAGTAAATAGCATCTTTTGTACGGTGGGGAATATTGAAGTTTCAATTAGGCTTATAAAGACATGCCAGCGAATGAGACTCGCTAACGTAAGAAAACAGTAAAGCGCGGTGGAGGAGGTAGTAGAATGCTATCGGAAAACGGAGTTTGGCCATTATATAAAATTAGTGGAGTTATGGACCAATACCACACTTTTTTAGAGACTGTTATGCTGCCAAATGTGGAAGGAAAATGTCGTTGGTTTGGGCCTACCAACAAGATAAATCTGTTAGGTCCTGGCTTAGCGCCAAAAATTTCAAATTACATTTTTTGAAAAACTTTCTTGCTAAATAAAAAAATTTAGTTATTTTTTTCTTGATGGTGGCACATAATTAATCATCCCCTTTTGTTTTTGAATTACTTTCTTAGTAAATAAAAAAATTTCAAAACTGTCAAACTGGAATGGAATGGCCGCCACAGTCCTCGGTTGAAAAGCTAGTTAATAGGTGGATAGATGGCAGTAGCGTGAGAAGTGGTAATAATTGCTTCAATAGACTTCAGGAGATCTGGCAATCAGTTCTAATAAAAACCATCGATAATTTAATTGCATCAGTGGCAAGGCGATGTGCAGCAGTGATGAAAAACTACGGATTTGCTACAAGGTTTTAGTTTAAAATAATTTTCATTTTGTTTTCAAAAATTTGCATTTGTTTTGCCCACGTATTTTTTGAGTTGTTATGAAAAAATTTAAATATTTCTTTCTTCAAAGTGGCACAAAATTAATCATCCAATTCTTTCTTACAAAGTAAAAGGAATTGAGCTATTTCTTTCTTCAAGATGGCGCAAAATTAATCATCAATATTTTTATGACTAAATTTCTTAATAAATAAAAAAAAGGAGTTATTTCTTTCTTCAAGGTGGCTCAAAAACAATCATCAAATTTTTTGTTTTGGAATAACTTTCTTGTTAAGTAAAAAAGTTGAATTATTGTATGTTTTCTTGAAGGTGGCACAAAATTAATCATCGACTTTTATTTTGAATAATTTTCTTACTGAATAAAAAAAATTGAGTTATTTCTTTCTTCAAGATGGCGTAAAATTAATCATCCAATATTGCTTTTGAATTACTTTCTTACTAAACAAAAAAAAATTGAGTTATTTCTTTCTTCAAAGTGGCACAAAATTAGTCATCCAAAAAATTAATTATTGCTTCCTTGAAGGTGGCGCAAAATTAATCATCCACTTTTGTATTTGAGTAACTTTCTTACTAAATATTAGAAATTGAGTTATTTCTTCCTTCAAGGTGGCGCAAAATGACAAACTTTTTTACAGGTGGCACAAAATTAGTCATCCAGTTTTGTTTTTTAACAACTTTCTTGCTAAATGAAAAAAATTTAGTTATTTCTTTCTTGATGGTGGCGCAAAATTAATCATCCAATTTCGGTTTGAATAACTTTTTACTAAATAAAAGAAATTTAATTACTTTTTTACTAAATAAATGAATTAAAAAAATAATAATTTTGAGTAATGGCAATCTTTATTTTGACCTTTACGCACTCCATTGCTTGTCTGTTTGTCTACTACAGCTGTTGTGCACAAGCGTCATCTATGATTGGCGAGGCAAACGAGGCTATTTGTATTTGCAAAACTTTGTAAATTTTCCGATAGGGGGATTTATATTGCACCACCTTGTATAAGGCTGGATTTTGTAGAGTTTTAAAGTAATTTTAATTTGAATCAGCATTCGAAAAAAAATTACAAAAAAAAATTACCTAAAAAAATTTATTAAAAAAAATTTTATTAAAAAAAAAATTTACTAGAAACAAAATTACTAAAAAAACTTACAAAAAAAACTTTTATTAAAAAAAATTTAATTAAAAATAATTTACTAGAAAAAATTTTACTAAAAAAAGAATTAACGTCAAAAGATTTTACTAAAAAAAAATTAACAAAAAACAAAATTTTTTTAAAAAAATTCACTAAACAAATGTTATTGAAAACATTAAATAAAGGTACGCCTACTGAACTAAAATATTTAATTTGAATTAGAAAATAAATGAGTTAAAAGAAAATTTTACGAAAAAAAATTAAAAAAAAGGTGTTATTACAAAAAATTTACTAAAAAAAATTTAAGTTAATAAAAATTTTATTAAAAAAATTTACTAAATGTTTACTAAAAAAAATTTTTACTACGATAGAAAAAATTGCTAGTATTCTATAATAGAGCAATAGCTTCAAATGATTTGGCCACCACTGTATATATGTATATATATATGTATATATATAAACACAAATTTATAAGCCCCACATTCCATTCCCTTCCCCTCCATTTCTTTTATGCACCTGTTATGTACATCTGGATATGTAATTGTCAAATTATTTACTTACCATACATTTTACCCTCATCGGATAGAATGATTTTCCGTCGTCCACATGGCGGATATATGGAGAGAGCCTCTTGAAAACTCTGTTCGATGTCGGGGCTCCACACGCCTTCCGCATCGGCAGAGGAGAGATCCTTTTCGTCCTGCAAAGCGTGGGAAAAACAAACGAAAACAAAGAAGAAAACTATTAATTGTGGAAAAAATATAAAAATCAAGCACATAAACGTACACAGATACAAATTTAAATTTCCCTGTTTACAATGTGTTTGAAAAATGCTGTTGAGCGCAGCTGAAAGTGTCACAAAGGCAAAATGGTCGAGTGAAAAAGTGCACTTTACACATTGAGTGGGACCCAGTGCTGGGTAACCTTTTTTGACATTAATGAAGAGTAGCAAGGATATATGATATAAAAAAACAAACACAAGTACAAGCACACACACACAGGTGTATACATAGTACTGAGCACTGCACTTATGTTCGTATATACAGTGAGTGCCACTGAGAATCGTACAGAGCAAAGTGCGCGTTTTTTTGTTATTAAAAAAAATTAATAAATTTTCTTAATATTTCAAATATTTTAATAAGAATTGGTTAGAATTTTGTATGTGTGCAAAGAGTTTTATTAAACTGGAAATACTAAGTAGTTATTACATAATATATGCCACTCAAAAATTTCCCGGACCAACCGCCAGGTGACGCTCTAAATGAACTGATTTGAGTTATTAGTGATTAGTATTCCTACCGAAATTTTGTCACGCTGTCTTGAGTTAATCTACCTCTGCACGGGTTTTAGATTTTTTGCAGTTTTAAAAATGTATTTGAATGTGCAACAACTAGTTTGTATTAAATTTTGAGTTAAAAATGGATTCAATCACGCAAACAGCTTGAAAATATTGGGAAACTGTTTCGGCAATGATACTCTAAAGAAAAAAGCCATTTATGAGTGGCATGAACGCTTCAGAAGAGATCGTGAGTCCATCTATCGTTCGAACGTAGTGGCAGGCCGTCAACATCGAAAACTGATGAAAACATCAATAAAGTGAAAGAAAAGTTGATCAACAACCACATATTAACCATCAGAAAGCTGGCAGAGTACTTGAACATTGCTTATGGATCGCTTCAGGACACATGTCCTTATATTTAATTATTTGTGTTTGCGTCTTACTGGCTGTTTGCGGCAAAGTTGGTCCCAAAGGAACTGAGTTTCATGCAAAATAGGAACCGCGCTGTTATCGCCGAAGGCATGATTTTCAAGTTTGAGTCTCACTTAGTATTCAACAAACGCATCATTGCTCGAGACGAGATGTGGATTTATGAATACGACACGCCATCCAGACATCACGCGAGTGTGTGGAGAGCTCCGAATGAACCAAGACCCAAAAAAACTACGTCATTTTCAGTAAAAAAAAAAGCGGTGCTCATGGTTTTTATGGATTACAATGGTATTGCACACCACAAATTTTTTTGTCAGAAGATCAGACAGTTAATATGGACTATTTGGCGCGTTATAAGATGTTTATGTGAACCAATTCGCCAGAAAAGAAAGGATTTGTGGAGAAAAACCACCATGATAACGCATCGTCGCACAGTGCCAAATTTATTCGGGAATTTTTAACCAAGAACGAAACGAATACCATCCAACAGCCATTGAAGTCATCTGATATGGATGCCTGCTATTTTTTCCTGTTTGATCGGCCAAAAAACCACTAAGGAGCACGCGTTTTAACAGCCCAAAGGGAGTAATGGAAAAATCGAAGAAAGTATTGAAAGTATAATAAATTTATTATTAAAGTAAATATTTTACGCATTTTAACACATTTCTGCCCCTCTAAGTTGATGAAGCCGTTGAAAGAAATTGCTTAATAGCGGCTCGTGATTGTTTAATTCCGGGATCGTGTTTTCTCTCGACGACTCTAACCAAGTGATTGCTTTTATGTGGAGAAAAATCAGAGTACTAAAAGGTCGGATTGAAATGTTGACCAAATTTTATAGGGGTTTTTCAAAATTCTTTGCTATATTTTAATTCATACTGACTTTATTAGAATACAAAATATATTTCTGTAAGCAATCACAGCAAAGCATGAAAACATTGCAAAAAACAGAAAATAGCTGTACCATTCCTTGTGGCACTCACTGTATATGGATGCTGGCAGCGGTAAAAGCGCTCTTCTCACATACAACCCATTGCACGGTGGGCGAGTACCATACAAATTGTGACAATACGTAAGCATATAATAATAAACTTAAGATTAAATATGAATTAATAATAGAACCTTTCTTTATTTATTGACGTAAATTTCGAAGTTTTTTGAATGAAAGACATCGAATTTGAAAACTTAATGATCATAAGACTTTGGTGTCAGATGGAATATGAAAGGTTTAAAAAAGTCACATTCCATCTGACATCTAAGTCATTAGAATCGTTAAATTTTTGTAGAGTCAAATTCTAATTTAAAATTTTGCGGACATTTGGATGGTCCGAAGAAAAAGTGAGATACTTAATATCTATTTTGAAACGTATTTTTATTGTAACATCCTAAAGTTCCTCACAAAAATGTTAATTTGACTCAATATGAAAAATGAAATCTAAACAATAAAAAACGGCGGACTCAATAGTAATTAGTAATTAAATTATGATCTAGGGTATCTATTTAAGAAGATAGCAGTAGACCGGCTGATCTATTTTTTTTCTTTCGCCGTAAGCCAGCCCAAAATGAAGTAGCGTTCCATTCGCACTATCGTCGTATGCTTTTAGCTTCAAATGCATGTTGGCTGTTCAACGCAGTTCGCCCTTTTTCTTTTTCTTTTCTATTTTCTTCTGTCGTGACATTTCACAACACGTTGTTGTTGGTCTAGTGCCATTATCTTTAATAAATGCGTCTTGAGTCTGTATCTTTGTGGAAAACAAATTAAAATAAATTTAAAAATAAACACAAAAAAAAAAATATATAATATTCGTTGTGCTTCACATTTATTCACACAAATTCAAGCGATGGTGTGTTGTGCGATTGACAAAAGGGGCTGATGCGTAGTTGCTTCATTCATTCTGACTATCCTTTCTCACTCTATTCTCAGCAGATATTACATTGTCTACATAGGTAAAATAAGCTAACTATCTACAAGACCCCTATCCAATCTTAACGCATGGATGTAAGCTATGGGCTCTTAAAGTTGCTAACTGCGCGCTGATTGCTAGCATGGAAAGAAAAATGTTAAGAAAGATTTTCGGCTCAATCAGAATGCATGGTGGTACCTATAGAACCCGGCATAAGTCCGAACTAAATGATCTCTCTCAGAACGAGATAACTGCGCGTTTTGTTAAAGCGGAGCGCATAAGATGACTAGGTCATGTTACCCGATTACCTGCTGACTGCGCCATGAAGAAAGCCATTACAGGAACGCTAAAGCACGTAAAGGCTAAATGCAGGCCGAGGAATCGATGGATAGACACCGTGTAAAACGATTTCAAGCATTTGTGAATGCGTAACTACGAAGCAAAAGCTCAAGATCGACCGCTTTGGAGAAGTCTTGTGAAGGAAGTTTTTACGCACCCCGCGTTGTAATGCTGTGAAAGAAGAAGAAGGTAGGTAAAATCTTCGACTTCTTCAATTTCTTTGCCATGAAGCATTAAATTGATTTCGTTTTGTCGATATTGATTTTAAGACCAAATTTAGCCGACCCGGCGCACAGAGCGTCGAATTTTGCTTGCATGCCAGAGTGTTATACTTTTATTGGCCAAGCAATATTTTTCTTCAAAAGTAATCAGACTATGGAATTTTAATTTGTATTTATTAAGTAAAATATATAAATTATATTTTATATATAAATTATATTTTACTAGCCAGCCGTTTAAGTCCATACAGAGGAAAAGGGAATGTTCTCGATATTATCTTCATATGAAATATATGGAAAACTTAAAGAGATTTGTAGCACCGCGAAATAGCAACCGATTGTAAAATAAAAATCGTGTGTCTTTTCTGCAATATACAGTTACTTAACCTTATTTGATACAGATTTGATAGGATTTTTTTGTAAACTGTTTTATATTTCATAATATTTTGCAAAAAATGGGAAAACAGAGTACACAGACATTTTATTTATTTTGTTTTATTTCCTTTTTCAATATAAAATTTGGGTACGGTACAGTAGACAGGTCTAGTTTGGTGAAGCGGCAGCCCTTGGTCGGGAAAAACCTAGAGTCATTCCGGTAAGGAAGACTCGGCTGCCATGGGAATGTAGAACCGGCTGCCAGGGAAATGCTTAAAAAGTGTTCGATTCATTTCATTCTTATGCGAAAAACAAAAACAAAAACATACAAAGAATTCACGTCGCAGTTTAAATGATGCAACTTAAAAAACAGCTACTCTTTATTTTTAATTTTTAAAATTTTAAGGTATTTCATACTTTATCATCAATTACAGCTTGAAGTCTACGGGGTATGGAGTCAACCAAATTTTTTTGTATATTTTGAACTAATTTGCTTCCATTCTTCAAGTATCGACTTTTTCATCACATTTTCTCATATTTGTCTTCAAAACCAACCACAAATGTTCGAATAAAAATATATAAGTGAGAAACAAATAAATAAGTAAGTGATAAATAAATTGCCCACTGTGCATTGTGCATCACCAAGCCAACGCAAGGCGTTACATTAATGACCCCAACCGGCAATATTGAAGAGCGGCTCGCTGACAGCAACAGCAACAGCTACAAAAGTGTGGCACTCGAGCGTAAATTCAAGTGGCTTTAATTGTCAATGAGTTTTAATGAGCAATTTGAGTAGCTGTTCAAAAGCAAAGCGTAATCGCAAACCCACCGACATACACACACACACACACAAACACGTGTACACGTGTAAATTCACACCTACGCAATTGTACATGTATGCGTGCGTATGCTAGAGTTTTATGAGCATCATGACCAACCAACACCATAAGCAGCATCAGCAACAACAGAAGAGCGAAAGAGATGCCAAACTGTCAATCTGGCGCTCGGACGGTTGGACGTTGATATTCGGCAACTGTTGCTGTTGCTGTGGCGATTGCTGTCGCTAGCGGTGTTACAAGGAGGGGAAGAGGAAGGCGCAGGAGAAGAGGGACGAAGAAGGAGAATGAGAGCAGGCATTGGCGCAGTTGTAATGTACGGTTATGACAGCGACTGCGGTAATATAATACAATATTGTCATCCGTTGCATTTGTTGCTTTGCGTTATTGCTTTTGTTATTATTGTTGGTGCTGTTGCTGTTGGCAGCAACGGTATTAAATTACATTGATGAAGTTAATAATGTTTGAAGGAGTCTGCACCACACGCGCACGCACATACTCACACACACAGACATACTTATAGGCATATGACAGCCCTGATAGGCAAACACATACAAATGCATTCTTAGAATACTGCGTGTTGCTGTTAAGTATCTACTTAGTACGTATGCGTGTGAGTGTGTGTGTGTGTTTTGCATTCATGCCAAAATTACAATTTGATTGATATTCGAAATTGACTGCAAACATATTTGTGGTCAAATGAAATTTCAGACATATTTGAAAATTAACTCGTATTGCGTGCAATTCTAGTATTCGTTTTTTTTCCAAGTATTCCATTTATTATATTTCACTATTTTGCTAATACACCCACACGGACGCGTTTATTGTTACATTAACGTTTTCGCGCTTATTTAGTTACACTTTCAAATTTAGTGCTTTCAAACATGTTTGCATGTATGTGTACGTCTGAGTGTGTGTGTGCATGCGGTGGTTTTTTGTTTTTGATTTGTGCAAATTTGTGTTTGCGGTTGCACGTCTAAACAACCAAAATGGAGTTGAAATTCAATTGAGTTAAGTGCCACTGCAGATTTTATTGCAGCTCTGGAATCAATTTGGAGAGTAGTTAAAATGCGATAGCTTTAAAAAAAAATAGATTTTTAGGTGGATTAGAATTACTAAGTGTTTAAGTTTTTACTAATTCTGTGAAAAACCATTAGTTTCATTGGAAATTAGCCAATTAAAATTAAAAATAAAAACCAACGAACATTTGATATTTGTAATGCTTCATAAATGTGTTGAGATTCTAAGCGTAAGACGCTAATAATTTCCGATAACTGCTTATACTTGAAAAATATTTTAAATAGAAGGCAAGGTGTTGTGCTCTACTTACGTCGCTCATATCGCCGACATCCAAATTTTTACTATCCACCATACTGCCATTTGTGTCTGCCGGCCCCAGCGCACCTGGCGGGCCGGCACTCATCGGTGGCCACGGTGACGTAATGGTGCCGGGTCCGACTATACCGTCTGAAAATGAGAAAAATAAAAAAATTATAAAAATATTTACATAAATTTTGAAATTTTCGGGAAAACTATTTTATAAAAGAGGACGTGTTTTGAAATGCTTAAGAGATGGGAGAAAATAATTTGACATTATAAATATAAACACTTCCCGAATTGTCGACCTTTTTGGTAAAGTACAACGAAGTACATCGGAATAGTAGAAACAGTTGACTGGCCGTCGAAGAAAGTAGTGTGGACACTTTATGTCAAAGAGAAAACTTAGTTTTCTAGGTACAGGGTGCATACGGTAGTTGAGGCTATGCATATATGTATGTGGCTAAAACTTCCCGAAATTATTATTTTTCTTTTTGCTCGTTTTCAGATAAGACATGGAAGACTAAAACTTAACTTAGGGTGTGACGGGTTCAAAAAATCGATTTTTTTTTTTACATTTTTCGGAAGAAAAATATCTTAAAAATATACTATAAAAATTCCAGACAGAAATTTTAATTAATTTTTAAAGTTATAGCTAAAATGAGAGAGCGTGCCGTTGTGTGTATATAAGCGTGTTACATGCCAGCAGCAGCTGTTGTCGAAACTTTAAACGCGTTTTTCTCAAAACTATATTTTCGAAATTTTGGGGAATCACTGACTCAAAATTATTCAACCGATTTGGCTAAAAATTTAACCCGTTATTCTAGACACACATATTTAGATCCCGGACCTTTAAAATATTTAATTTTTGAATAATAAAATATTTAATTTAAACAATTTCTGAAGAAAAAAAATTAGATTTTGAGAATTTTTTTCAGAAGTCCGCCATTTTCTTCTTCTTTTTTTGTATATTTTAGGTTCGTGACCTAAAATAAAGTCTACAGAATAATAATCTCTTTGAATTTTTTATTTCAGATGACTTTGGAAGGCTGTGTGTTTCCCCGAACCAACCCATCTTTTCTTTAAGGACTCCACTTTGACGTCAAAAATGTTAAACAAATTAATATAAAATTAACTTAAAATTTTTTTTTTTTAAATATCAAAACACCAATAAAAACATGTGCACTTTGCCCAGCATGTGGAGAGGAGGATGAGACGGCAGACCACTTTCTGTGCGTCTGCCTCGCCTTCGCTCGAATCAGGTTTGAGGTCTTTCGTACTGATGTGTTAAGAAGCGACTACCTTGGCTCCACAAGATCTACTCAGATTTAAAGAAAATTAAAAAGGGCGATATGTTGGTACTCATGTTTCTCACTCATGCCGACGAGTTCGGCCATTTTGAATGTTCAGTTAATTGCTGACAGCTCCTTTGCTTGCACGTGTTTCAGCTCGTCTTCGATTTTTACCTATTCAAAAAGATGGATCAAAGAACCGGTATCAAATTTTATGTGAAACACGAAATTAAGTGCGCGGATGCATTCCGAATGTTGATTGTGTCATACGGAGAAGCTATTTTGGGCCAAAGCAACTTTTAGCGGTGGAGCTCTTCAACAACAGACGAAAAAATTGATAAAGTGAAGAAAATGGTATTGACTAATCGTCGAATCACCGTTAGAGAAGTTGCTGAGGACCTAGACATATCGATTGGCTCGTGCCATTTGATTTTTTTCAATGATTTGGGCATGAGACGGGTCGCCGCAAAATTCGTAACAAAACTGCTCAATTTCCACCAAAAGCAGCATCGCATGAACACTGTCAATGAGATGTTGGACTCTGTCCGCGATCCGCGATGACCCAAATTTGCTCCAGAGCGTCATAACTGGTGACGAATCGTAGGTTTATGGTTATGACGTGGAAAGCAAAGCTCAATCATCTCAATGGAAGCTGCCGCACGAACCAAGACCGAAAAAAGCGCGCCAAGTAAAAGTTTTGCTTACCGTTTTCTTCGATTGCAGGGGCGTTGTGCCTCATGAGTTCTTGCCACAGGGTCAGACGGTCAATAAGGAATATTACCTGCAAGTTATGCGCAATTTGCGCGAAGCAATTTGCCAGAAACGCCCGGGTTTGTGGAAGAACAAAAATTGGCTCTTGCATCACGATAACGCGCCTGCTCACACATGATTGCTTGTGCGCGACTTTTTGGCCAAAAACAACACACTAATGATGCCACAGCCACCGTATTCCCCAGATATGGCCCCCTGTGACTTTTTCTTGTTCCCGAAACTGAAGAGGCACATGAAAGGACGACGCTACGCGACGGCATCGAAGGAGGAGCTGAACAAGATAAAAAAATGATTTTTCGAAGTGTTTCGAAGATTCGCAAAAACGTTGGCACAAGTGCATAATATCTCATGGGGATTACTTTGAAGGGGACCAAATACAGGGTGGGCCAAATAAGACCTACTAATGTTAGGCACAAATAACTTTTTTATTTTTTGACATATTTATTTTTCTCTTTTTGTGGGTTATAATTGCATTGTTGGAAATTTATTATGGAACCCTACCGCAAGACCACCAACAACGACTACAATACGCTATTCGTTTTACACAATTACCCACACAAATTGGTTTTTTAAATAATGTTTTGATGTCGGATGAAGCGCATTTCCATTTAAATGGTTATGTCAACCAACAAAACTGTAGATTGTGGGGCTCTGAGAATCCAAGGGCAACACACCAACATCAGTTTCACCCATCTAAATGTACTGCTTGGTGCGGTGTTATGGCCACTAGGGTTATCGGTCCATATTTCTTCGAAAATGAGGATGAAATGCCGGAATTGATTTCAGGAGCTTCTTACAGAACATTGATTGAAAACTTTTTGCGGCCAATGGTGGAGCAGTATCCTAATTTGTGGTTTCAACAAGATGGAGCAACTGCGCATACTGCTAGTAGTAGTAGTAGTAGCATTAGTAGGTCTTATTTGGCTCACCCTGTAGATATTAATGAATAAATAAATAATTTTTGAAAAAAAAACACAAAATTCGCGATACTTTTTGAACACACCTCGTACTTCTCAGAAAAAAATCGGGAAAAATCGCTTTTTCGCCCTTCTAACTGTATACTATATAAGCCTTTAATAGTCATTAAATGACTGCAAATTAACAAAAATCTGTGGTAAATAAATCTAAGTTTTTTTAGTTTCTAGTTACCATAAAATAACTGGATGAGTTTTATTGCTTTGCTGGCGTTTTGGTCATCACAAAATTTATGGCATTGACGCAAGCGGGTAATTCACTCTAATACTTGTGGATGATGGCAAAAAGCGCCAGTGCGAGCAAAAAAACAAAAAATATACAAAAATAAGCGCCAAGCAAGCAATAATACTATATTAATAAAAAAAATTTAAGTTAAAATTAGCACAATTTCCATATTTAAACTACTAAAAAACGCCAGTTACTGCTATTTATAGCTGCATCTCTTTTTTATTGCTCCTTTTTTTGTTGGTCAGTGCAGCACTGCATTCCGCACTGACTTGGACATTTTAATTGCCAGCTACTACTATTCCACAACTCACTACTAAACTACTCCAGCGCATGTCGCACTCACGTTTTTCCACTATTCTCCACTGCTATTGTGCAACATTGCAGCGCAGAGTTGTATTTTTTGTGTATATTCGGCTTATGAATTTTTAGGAAGAATCTGCGCAAAAAAATAGCCAACAATTACATTGACTGACATGACGAAGTGGGTGAGTAGGATTCTGCAACGCAATCAAGCATTGAAAAAATACTACAAATCCAGTTTCAAAACAACACAAAAAATACGAAAAAGGTTTAATAAAAATGCACGACAGAACAAAAATGCAGGGAAGAAAAAAACATTTCACGAGTTTGTTGAAAAATGTGCACAATTTCGTGTGCAGTTTATTGCCTTTTGTGATTTTGGCATTTTTTACTGCATGCCTCCAGTGGGCGGATGCGCTGCGAGTGACCAAATGCATGCACACACACAAATGCACATCGCTTGCAAGGGAGACTAGTGGGGAGGAGTGGGTGACGGGGTGACGCTGGTGCTGATGGTGGTGATGGCGGTGTCTCCCAGCCTATACCATCAAGCCAATTTGTGCCTCGTATACGTTTTTAGTTTTGTTTTTTTTTGGCTGCCGTTAGCGGAGGCTGCCTGCAATGCTGCAAACTGATTGCGACAGTGTTGCATTAGTGTACGTCCGCTTCGTCGTTGGTAATTGATGTGTGACATTGCAGTAGCCGCAAAAATTTGCCAACTGTCTGTTGCCTGCTGTCTGCTGCCTGCTGACGCCTGCCAAATGTCCAGTTGGCTATTCTCTGTTGTCATCCCCTGCTGCCGTCGGTCATTAGCCATTTTTTGTGTGCCGTTATTCAGCAGAGTTGATTTATTTGTCAATGTGTGTGACGTGTAACTCAAAGGAAAAAAAAGCAAAAATAAAAAAACCAAGTCTAGTTGAAGGCGTGTGTAGTGGTAGGAGTGGCAGTGGAAAATGTGTGTTGTTGCTTTAGATAGTCAAATTTAGTCAAATTTGATTACTCATTTTTGCAGTTGTGCCAGTTTATCATTTTTCAAGTGGCTTGGATTTTTTTGGAATTGCGCTCATACATATTTACATAGCTCAATTATGGGACTAATAAATAAATTTTTCTCAAATGAAATTAGTTTTGCTTATGATAAAATTTCGTACGCTGGTTGAATTTCACGTATCTCCAATTAGAACATTTTTTTGTGTCTTGCAATTTTTGGCGATGTAGCAGATCCATGTTGAACTTCGCGAAAATGTTCTTTGATATGCGAGGTGCGTTCAACAAGTAAGAGAGCCTTTCAAATTTTCGATTTTAGAGATTTTTTTCCCTGAATTGGTTCTGGTTCACATGTCACAGTTTCAACTCAGTACAGAGTGGAGAGAATAAAAAGGTGGTCCCGTTCATATTATTATTATTAGAAGGCCATTACGCACTGCGACCAGAGGTGATCTATTGTGAAAGGCCTATTTTTGTAATCCTAGAGTTTTCGGTTTTTTTTTTAAATTTTAGCACAATTTAGGTTTTGTTGTTCCAAAGATTACATGGAGATACTACGATACCACCAAGGTGATGAAGTCTCTGTCTGCCCAACGCATTCACATCCACAAAGCACATGTATTGAGCTTTCTGTGTCCATTTCGCAAAAGCGGCAGACATTGGTCTCAGATAGACCAATATTATTTGGCTGATACCTCAGGCTGCAGTGACCTGAAAGATATCCTGTTAAAAGACGCAGATGTACTCTGCTTAGTGAGCGAAGCTTGTCAGATATTCCTTTGTTGGGACTTAGAAATAGTGTGGCTTGACGCTGACCGGCATAGTTTAGCCAGTGTGCAGCAAATTTTCTTTCTTTCCATTTCCTAAGGAATTCATTAATGTGGCCTTTTGTGTGGCCACAGAAAGGCTCAGGACCAGTAAGTTGCATATTTGTTGCTCCTTGTTTTGCAAGGTCATCAGCCATTTCATTTCCCTCATGTCCTTCATGTCCCGGAATCCAGCCTAGTGTTACTATGTTGAGGTTTCCCAACGTGTTGAGAAGGTTTAGGCAATCATTTACCAATTTAGAGGTGATGGTTGTTGATGGAAGGGCTTTGAGAGTCGCTTGGCTATCTGAAAGTATGTAGATGTGAGTACCTCTCATTTTCCTGCTAAGACATTCTCTCACACATATTTCATTCTCTCACATTCTCTCACACATACTTTGCTCTCAGCAAATTTGACAACAACAGCTGATTTTCTCAACGTCACAATAGCCCAATTGGGGATCAGTGTGACCAGATTACTAGATTATCTTCGTAACTTGATTTAACATTTTTGTTTCCTTTTGTTTTCCATCTTCCGACGTTTGGTTCCTTTTCCCTGATATTTTGCGAAAAAAAAGATTGACCTCGACACAGTGCAACAAAGCGAAGCCGCACAGATAGAGACACAAGAAGACAAGCCTATTGCATGAAAGCTGGCTACAAATATGGTGGACCCAGACGTGGGTGAATAGAATTGGTCCTTTATGGATGCCGTTCTGGGCCCTCCCGAAGTAATGCAAAACGTAGTTCCGGGAAGGGTGTCTCTCCACAAGGAGAGGAGGGAGTGATCGTTTTAGTGGCTACACCACACGACGCAGTAAACGACGCTAGCTGTAAGTTCGAAGGCATTTTGAATCCTACCTCACTCACCAAAAAAAACAACATGTCTGGGGTATCGAACCCGGGCACTTTCGAATGGCAGTCAACCACCAACCCATTTATCTACGGCGATCGGCAGTCCTGGTATAAAGAGTGTAAGCTTTATAAAATAAAGTAAAATAAGACAACTACAACTCTTAGAAACAAAAAAAAAACAAAAAAAAAAAACACAAGTATTCGCTTTCCTTTTCCCTCATTCTCCTCTGCACAATTACCTTGTTTTTAATTAAAAAAAATAAAAAATAAATTCTTTCATATTTCTTTGGAACTCAAAAATGCCGGTAGCAAACGCTTTTCTTTTATCATACTTTGATATTTTCACTAGCATTTTCGTTTACTTCGCCTGCATCTTACTTTTGTTGAAAACTTTTCCGCATTTATCTGTTGCCAACTCTTTGCCCTTCACAAGGACAAAAAGTAGTAAAATCAAAGCTACGTACATATCTACATTTATGATACATAGAAACGCTTAAGGGGGCAAGCATAATAAATACTCGTTCCTCTTCTACAATAAACACACGGATACGGATACGGGCGGCTGTGTTTGCACGAAGATATGTTTGCGTTCGCATTTTTAACAATTTTTCATTAGTTTAATTCTAAGGAAAATTGCTCAAATTTTTAAGTTGTTTATCTTAAGGGCTTTTATGTAAAAGCAACAGTCAAAGGTCAAAGGATTTTTAAATATGCTTTTGAAAATTTCTTTTGTACCTACACACATACATTTAAAGTACAATATATATGCACATATGCACGAGTATAACTGAGCTTTTCACAGCAGTAGTCACTCAAGGATTAGTGTCGCTCTAAATGCGGCTATTTTGTTTATTCACAAAGCCACTGAGTCAGCACTGATCATCAACATAGAATAGGTAAAAAAAAAATTTGGCGGTAGGATATGTGGTTAGCAAGGCAATTCTAACTACTTTCAACCTCTCTAGGAAGTTGTTAGTTGCTGCCAATTTTTCGACTTCCTGTTCATCTAAAAATTAAAACCAGTTTTTTAGTTCAATAAACCTTAAAAATGCAATGATATCCACTGATTTAAGAGCCTTTAGCCAATGAAAGAAGTAATGGTGAAAGAGGGGGCTCTTCTTGTATTTAAAAAATTTGCACAATCAAGTGACTTTTTGAGCACTAAAAATATTAAATATTAAATATTATTCAGCATGTCATCTAAAGCGCAGATTTTGCAATCTTTTTCCTGTTCTCGCACGTGCAAGTCAAACAGCATAGGCAGCATTTTTTGTCGGCAGAGTGGAGCTTCACACATTGAAAAACTATATTTCGGGCGCGTCGCAAGCCAAATGGAGAAATATTTAAAAAAACTGGAGTGCATGCAAATTTGCACAGATTATGCGGATAAATATTTCTTCATCTGAGGATGGTTCCATATATAGAAGTCCACGCAAATGGGGACAGTTACTGATCGCCATTCACTTGAGAGTGGTCAGGACGTTTCTTGTGCATATGGTTCAAGCAGCTCACAACTTCCGGGATTAGCACAAGTATCCTCTGGGTAGCTGCCGAACACCAGTTCAGGAGTGAGCCAACGTGAGAAGGTGAAGTATCCCAGGACAGCTGGTTGAGCGCTGAGTTTTGGACCCGCCACGTTAAGATCCCCCCAATAAAAATAGCAACAGAGCCTCTCATAAATATTTAGAGAAACGATAAGTCCCTTTACAGTCTCATGGTAGTTGCTTGGCTGAGTTTTTATTCCAATTTTGTTGGTCGCTTTATGCCTATCCCAGAAGGAGAGTCCTCCGATTGGCGGCTGGTTTTTTCTGAGAAGCCTTTATATGACAGAAATACACACAAGGGGTGCCTTATGAGGCACGAAAGAGATTAGAAAAAAACCCTCTTTATGACCTACTGAATGGTAGTCATGCACAAACCCATTACCGTTTTTACTATACCGACGACCTAACACTCAGACTTGCAGACGAAGTGAAACATTTATGAGTAAAAACCTCTTATGAAACTGTGGATATACACAGCATTTATCAGACCATTCATCACAAGGTTAAGTCCACACGTCATGAACTATACAGGCTGCAAAGATGTGTATGATTATGCCGTTACGGGTGCTATGAGTACAACCTCCGGTGATGCCCTAAATTCTATGCTTGATTTGCTCGCCTTCGATCTTAGGATACAACAGGAAGCAATAAAAGCTTCTCTCAATATGATTTCTGACACGAAGACGGAACTATGGGATACAGGAATCATGAAGTGGATCATCGATTATGTATGCAATTTGCATAAAGAGCGATGGTCCATTTAATAACGCTGCAAAGAGTTTTGTAAAAAGCCCGAACAGAAAACGGTCGAGTTCTCATGGGGTCAGCATATGATCATTATTGAAATCATTGAGAACCTGATTTGACTGTCTTGCTTAGAGGAGGCGGATAGTACTGATCATTTACTCGGTGAGTTTCTGCCTTGGGTTCCGATGTCATGAGAATGGGAAATATTCATTCTAGCAATCTCTGTCTCTACTCTATTCTTTTCTATTCTATTCTATTCTATTCTATTCTATTCTATTCTATTCTATTCTATTCTATTCTATTCTATTCTATTCTATTCTATTCTATTCTATTCTATTCTATTCTATTCTATTCTATTCTATTCTATTCTATTCTATTCCATTCTATTCTATTCTATTCTATTCTATTCTATTCTATTCTATTCTATTCTATTCTATTCTATTCTATTCTATTCTATTCTATTCTATTCTATTCTATTCTATTCTATTCTATTCTATTCTATTCTATTCTATTCTATTCTATTCTATTCTATTCTATTCTATTCTATTCTATTCTATTCTATTCTATTCTATTCTATTCTATTCTATTCTATTCTATTCTATTCTATTCTATTCTATTCTATTCTATTCTATTCTATTCTATTCTATTCTATTCTATTCTATTCTATTCTATTCTATTCTATTCTATTCTATTCTATTCTATTCTATTCTATTCTATTCTATTCTATTCTATTCTATTCTATTCTATTCTATTCTATTCTATTCTTTCCTCCTTGATTATCCATCCTTTTTCTTTCCAATACGATGGGCTTTTTAGCCTGTGTGTTTAGGAGTTACCAAATCTCTCGAAAGAACATAAATATTGTAATGCGGTAGATCATTTCATGGGATTTATTTTGTGAAAATGACATCCACGTCTTGTTGGAACCAAACATCGTCGATGTTTAGCTGCGTAATTTTTGGTAACAAAAATTCAGTCAGCATGGGCCGATAGCGCTCGCCATGCACCGTAACGGCAATGCCTTCCACATTTCGCAAGAAATGAGGGCCAATGATGCCGCCACTGATGATTCGTACATACGAGGTGTGTTCGAAACGTTCCGTGATTTTTCAAATCTCGTGGGCAACTAGCATTCGATTTTCAATTGCTGGGGCACACTATGTGGAGTGCATTTTGTTGTTGCTTAAATTTTGTGACACTGATCGGCAGGTCATAGTTCAGTGTCTGCTTTCTGGGGACGCTGCTTTAATAATTTAGAGAAGTGATTAAATTATAAAAAAAAAAAAAATTGGATCAGCTGCTCGGCGATTTTTTGCTATAGAAAAAAGTATTAAAATAAAATCTGAATGTGTGAATACAAGAAAAATGTAATCTTCCCTCAACCTCCGAACACACCGAGCTGGTCTCTTGCTACTTTCCCTTGTGCTCAAAATAGAGAATGTCAGGAAAAATACGGAGAATTGCTACAATTATGGAGATAAAGTGCGCATCGTTGGAGGAGCTCAAGTCATACCAAAGCGATTTTTGGCCAGAGTTGGTTTGAGAATTGGAAAAAGCGTTGGCACAAGTGTATTACATCTCAAAAGGATTACTTTGAACGAGATAAAATAAATATTTATGCATGAAAAACCATTATTTGAGAAAAATAAAATGTCACCTTACGGTGTGAACACACCTCGTATATATGTAATAAGCGACGCTCGGCGCAAAGGCATTTCAAAGGCGTTGAAGTTGAGGCGATAAATGTGTCAGCTTGATTAAATTTTGTTTTGGTGAAATATTTATAACAAAATGTAGAGTACATTACCGTTATTTCAAATGAATTTATGCACTTGTTCGTGAACCGCGCCCGCTTGGACCTGTCAGTTGACCTAAGCAAGCATGCGGGCAAAAGGGCCTCCGGAACACATACCAATATATCATTCGTGTGTTTGTGTGTGTGCCTGCTGACCAGTGCTGCCAGTTTAGCAATTTAGTTGCTAGATCTGGCAACTTTTAAAAAAATTTGCAACTTTTCTTTATAAAATGCTATTAGCCACAAATCTAGCAACTTTTTATTTTTTCTTAGCAATTTTAGCAATTTTGTTATAAAAAACGCAAATTTTCTTCAGAGTTTTTTCATTTTTTATACCTTTTTGTCATCGATTGCACAAATTACGATGAAAGCGGTTCGCAAAGATATCGGAACAGTATTTATTTCAGTGGTTCGTTTATATGAACAACTTTATTGTGTATGGTAACTCTTTGAATTTGTTTGGTGATAGCAAAGCGATCAAAATGCCAAAAGTCTACAAGCAAAATTTTCGTGATGCCTGGCTTCAAGACAAGGAGTTTAAGCAATGGATTCGCAAGGATTGCACTGATCCAACGCGAGCATATTTTGCCTAATGCAAATCCTCAATAGGCGCAAAGCTTTTTGACATTCGCCACCACGCTGCCTCAAAAAAACATGTAGCTGTGATGGGCGCATGTACCCAGAAAAATAAGTTGCATTTCGTTCCAAAGTCGACCAAAACGCAGGAGCAGGAAGCAGCACTATGTCTGCATATTGCCAAAAACTCAGCGATTGCGACAAGTGATCATTTGTCGAAGTTGTGTGTTGAGCAGTTTTCAGCTTGCAAAGCTGCTGCAAATATAAAACTAGGCAGAACGAAGTGCACCTACATCATTAAAAATGTACTGGCAATGCATTTTATTAGCGATTTAAGAAGCGACATCGGAGACTCAGGCTTTAGTCTTCTATTGGACGAGTCTACTGACATCAGCGTCGAAAAAATTCTTGGTAAGCTTTTTGTCTAAGTAAATATTAGCTGCTAACATGCTAAAAGTTTCAAAAAGTAAAGAAATTTTCAAAGTATTAGAATATTTTGAATGTAAAAACATTGAAAATATTCAATTGCAAATTGAAAAAATTAATTTTATAAAATGGGAGTTTGTAGAGGACACCAGCAAATTTTGGACGGAAGTTATTAAGTACAAAGACGCTGGAAATAATAATCCGTTTAGCGACTTAGCGGAATTCGCCTTAAAAATTCTTTCTCTGCCGTGGTCGAATGCAGAAGTTGAGCGGATATTCTCACAAATGAACATCGTTAAGAGCAAATTACGCAACGCCATGAGCCTTAAAACATTAAATGCAATAATGTATATAAGGTAAGACTTAATTTTGAATAATTTTCACCAAAATACAAATGGAACGTATTTAACTTCGAATATTATTACAGATATGGACTAGAAAGACATGGCAAATGTTGCCATAATTATGTCCTGCCAAATGAATATTTGAGTCAAATAACAAGCAGTGAAAAATATTCTGATGTATGTGAAGCTGACGAGCTAGACAATATTTTAAGTATCCTTTAGTTTAAGACTGATTTAGTTTATAAATTGATTAAGTAATGAATTTTAAATGTAAATTGTTTGGTTTTTTTTTTATTTTTAAGTGTTTTCAGTAATAATTTCTACGTTTCATTAAATAAATATGTACAGGGTGCGCCATCTCGAGCTTCGGTATGGAAATATTGAATAACTTTGCTATCCATTGCCAGAAGGACTTGAGAAAAAATAATTTGGAAACGTCAATTCAGTACAATTTTAACGATGAATAACTTTACACCTAAAGAACGCGCGGAAATTGTGACCATGTATTTGGAAAATGGTCGTTCAATTGTGCTTGCTCAACGTGCATACCGTCGAAAATACCGCGGTCGTAAAGTGCCTTCTGATAACACCATACGCAATCTGACAAACATTTTTGAAGAATCGGGGTCTATAGCAAATCATCAACGTGTTTCAGTTCGTAAAAGACGCTCCAATGAAATTGTTGAAACTGTCAAGCGAAGTGTTTTGAAAAGCCCAAATCTGTCATATCGTCACCGTGCCCAGCAGCTAAACATAAAAGGAACCACTCTCGCCGCCGGATTTTTTTTTTGTGGGGCTATTTAAAAAGTAGAATATACGCCAACAAGCCCACTACATTGGAAGCGCTCAGGACCAACATTAGATCTGAAATAGAGACAATATCACCCGAAATGCTAGCAAAAGTAATGGAAAATTCGAAAAAAGAGCACAATATTGTGTGGCTCGTAAAGGTGGCCATTTGTTGGATGTTGTGTTCTAAGTGCAGATGAAACAGATTGTAAAGGACAAAACCAAATAAAAAAACACCAACAAACATTCAATTTTGCTAGTTGCTAAAGTTATTCAATATTTCCATACCGAAGCTCGAGATGGCGCACGCTGTACATTTGTTGAAAATTAAGATTTTAATGGCTTAGCAATTTTTCTAGCAATTTTCAGAAAATTTTTAGCAACTTTTAGCAATTTTTCTTCAAAAATCTAGCAATTTTAGCTTGGAAGATTCTGGCAGCACTGCTGCTGACACTTCCAAACTGATTTATGCTTAAATGTTACACTTAGAAATTATTGCAAATTTTTTCTTTTGGTTTTGTTTTTTCTTCGCCTGTAAAACAACAAAAACGATAACAATAAGCTTGTAACTAAATTAAATGGAAAATGTGCAGTCCACACAAACTAAGCAGCATTTGAAATGTTAAACCGTGGCCAAGCGACGCCACACATTTTACAGTTGGCAATACAAAATAATAATTTATTCATTAGAGTGTTAAAAACAGGCAGCGCGCGATAGGGCGAGCGCAAAGCAAAGGAACGAGAGCAGAATCAGTTAGCCATGCGCTGAGCGCCTCCCTGTGCACTGTTCACTGTTAACCAGTGTCCATTGGCTACTCGCTGGCCGCTGTCCCTGCTGCAGCAACACGCTGTGTCGACGCCGGTCACGCTGCAACTATGCCATACATCATTGTCACACATGTCGTTATTTATATGGGTACACACACACACACACAGCCGTGCACAGCATGTCCTGCACTTTGACTGCCACTTTAGTTTATTATGTGCGGAAATTTCGGAATTCGCACGTACAAGCGGCCGGCTGCCGAACTGGCTTAGGAGTAGGAGTAGTTGGAGACCCACTGGCGATACCAAATACCTACACACAAAAGTATTTAGAAATGTGTGCGCTTGTGTGTGTGAGTGCGCTGCATTCAAGCGCCCAAATGCATGCGAATTATCTGCGAACGTGTGCGGCATATAAAAAGTGTGACGTCAAAACAAAGTCAAAGGGAGCGACGAGCTGAGTGCTGGCTGAGTGCACTTGTAGCCGCTCGCAAAGTGAATTTCTTACCTTTTCTGGCTGTAAATAATACGTGCATAAATATGTATGAGTTTTATTTCGAGAACTGACTACAAATAGAAAAGTATTTACGTCTTTATGAATGAATTAAATAAAATGAATTGGTCAAAAGCATAAAGGAAAATACAGAGGTAGCTGAAATTTGTGAAATGGCAACTTTGCATGAACGTAGAAAAATAATAAATAACTGTATTTTTTCTCAGAATATGAGGAGCGAGCTTTACGTAAGTATGTTGTGGGTATTTGAGAGTCGATGCAAGAAGTTAAAGAGGTTGAAGAATTTCGCTCCATATTTTTGGCGCAGTGTGGGTTAAGTATGCGAGCAAGCGCTTTGTTAAGAAATTCGCTTAAAAATAGTTTCTTCAATATGAATATCGGACTCACAGGGTAGACAAAAAGATTCTGGTTAAAAAAATTTGAGTGATTTGAAATTTGAATGATTTTGAAACGATTTAAATTCTGATGAAAAGTTCAATGAAGTTTCGACAAATTTAATGAAATTTTGAAAAATTCAATGAAAATTTGAAAAATTTAATAAAATTTGAAATATTTATGAAAAGAATAACTTAAATGAAATTTTGAAAAATTTAAAGCATTTTTGAAAAATATTAAGAAATTTAAAAAATTTTGTAAAATTTTTTAATTTAATTTTTTAACAGAATTTATTAAAATTTTCAAAAATTTAAAGCAATTTATAAAAATTTTAAGAAATTTGAAAAATTAAAAGCAATTTATAAAAATTTTAAGAAAATTTGAAAAGTTTTGTAAGCATTTTTTTATTTAATTTTTAAACAGACAGTGATTCTCAAAGAGTGTTTTAACAGAATTTGAAAAACTTTACGAAATTTGAAATATGTAATGAAATTTTGAAAAATTTAAAGAAATTTTAAAAAATTTAATGAAATTTTGAAAAAATTAATGAAATTTAATTAATAATTATCAATAATTCAATTTAGTTTAATGAAATTTTGAAAAATTTAAAGCAATTTCAAAAAAGGTTCAGAAATTTGAAGAATTTTTTAAAATTTGGAAAAGTTTGTAAAGTTTTTAAATTTAATTTTTTAACAGAATTTATTGAAATTTTAAAAAATTTAAAGCAATTTATAAAAATTTTAAGAAATTTGAAATATTTTTAGCAATTTATAAAAATTTAAGAAAATTTGAAAAATTTTCTAAACATTTTTTTATTTAATTTTTAAACAGACAGTGATTCTCAAAGAGTGTTTTAACCGAATTTAATGAAATTTTGAAAAAATTAAAGCAATTTTGAAAAATTTTAAGAAACTTGAAAAATTTTAAGAAATTTGAAAAGTTTGAGAAGCCTGAAAAGTTTTAAGATATTTTAAAAATTTTGTAAACTTTGGTTTTATTTAGGTTTTAACTGTGTTTTTATTTATTTTACCAATAAAAAAGAAGGTATGGACCCAATGCGACGAAACAAATTGTTTCCTGGGCCTACCGTTAGATGAATTAGACGAAAACCATCAGTGACTACATCGCACTGGCAGGGCTTGATCAACTGCTACAACAACAACAACAAAAACAGTGTTTTACAATTGGATAGAAGAAAAGTCGAGTGGATTACTGAAAATCACTAAAAAGGTACTCAAACCAAGTGTGACTTTTCGAGGCAGTCTGCAGACGAGGTTCGCGCACACAGTTCTCGATCACTTTTAATCGCCTTACAAACATATCATTTGACGGAAATATAGATAAAAAATAATAATATTGTAATAAAAAATGAATAAAAAAGTAATAATAAAAACAAAAAATAAATAATAAAAAAATTAAAAAAATCCAGCATGCCCAATCGTAGCCAGAAAGGAGGGAAAGCAAAAATATACGGAAATTGTCCTGAGAATTTTTAAAATATTGTATATCTAATAACAGATAAGTGATTGTAGGGAAGTAAAATTATATCTCTAATAAAAAATTTTACTTTCGTTTCAGATGTCCTGAAGAGCCAAAATCCTGGTGACAAGCCACCTATCTTTTTTTTAAGACGCTTACTTTGGTACCACACTACTACAAAAAAATATGTAAAAAAAAAAGTGTTTTGTATATTATTTGATGTCAATACAAAATCAAAACGATCGCATTTTATTTTCTAAAAAAAAATTCCTAAAAAATATGTATAATATAAAAAATGAGTATTTCACCAGACTACTACCTTAAAAATATTTTTTTCCCACTTTTGTTGTTGTTGTTGTGGTTAGATAAACCCAAAATGGTACACTAATAGGATTATCCAAAAAAAATTTTTGAATTTATTAGAATTTGAAGAAGTTACAGTTTGTTGCAATTAAAAGTGTTACAGTATTGCACGTGAGTGTATCTTCGCCAAGAAGCGAAGCACCAATTTTATCTAACAGAACAGTAGTTCATCATATTTACCTTAATACTACTCTCTTCATGTGAAAGAAATGCAATTTCTCGCCTTTACTACTCCACTTCGTAATTATCACACCTCACATGGTTTTCTTTTCACCACTTTGTAGGCAATCAGTAACTAGTCCTCTTCTAATACTTGCATTGCTTAAAGATGTATTTCAGTGAAAATATGCCTGTGCGATATTTTGCTACAAGTAAAACACACGCACACACAGACAATACTGTGAGAACTCATTTCAAAAAAGTACATCTAAAGAAAATATCAATTCATTCATTCACAAAGCCGAAACTCCACTAATGGCAAACGAGGGTGCCCGCACTCAAATAGAACCAATTGGCGTTTGTCGTTCTCAAATGTCCTTCCAAGAAATGCCGATAAGCATCTAAATGATTTTCCCATATTTTTTCTTTGACATTCGTATATGAATTCTTGTTTTTTGTTTTGTTCTTGGTACTTAGCGGCAAATTGTTTGAAGTGACGTTGGCAGGTATTGACGGTAATGACCCAAATCAAGGAGGAAGGTGGAAGGGGATTTTCAATAAGAAGAAGAAATAAATATAAAAATAAATAAATAAATGAATGTGCCAAATTTGGTGTTGGATAAGCAAAGTGGTGAAATGAGGCAAACATTTCCGGCGAGTAGACGAGGATAATGAATGAAATTGCGTTACTATAGCGAAATGTCAAGACATACACATAAAAAAGACATACACATAGTTACGTAAAATATCCAGGAGTAAACTAAGTAAATACTTTGATTTCGTTGTAAGAAGTTATAAAAATATTGAATTTGATTTAATATTTTCGGAAGCACCTTTAAATGAAGAAAACGCTGTTTGGCAATAGTCAGGGCCAGTAGTAATTTCTGTGATAAGTTTAGGCATCTGCCAACAAGGAATTAATCTAGAAACTTTGATGATACTTTTCATGTACGAATACTTTTAACGGCACCGACTGCAATGAATGAGAACTTTAATAAAAAAAAAAATAGAAAAATAAGTATTTAAATAGTCCTTATTTGCCAAAAACAACAATAATAATAAAAAAATTAAAAAAGAAACAAATAAAAAGATATAAAAAAAGTAATAAATAATTAAAAAAATAACAAATAAATAAATGAATAGTCCAAATTAGCAAAAAAAAAAAAATAAATAAATGAGTAGTCCAAATTTGCCAAAAACTAATAATAATAAAATAATAAATAAATGAGTAGTCCAAGTTTGTTAAAAAAATAACAATAAATAAATAGTCCTATTAAAAAAATAAAATAACTAAATAAATAAAAAAAAACAAATGAATAAATAAATAGCCCAAATTAGCAAAAAAAACAAACAGAATAAAATAATAATAAATAAATGAGTAGTCCAAGTTTGCAAAAAAAATTATATATTGTAAAATAAATATAAAAAAATAACAAATAAATAAATGAATAGTCAAATTTCGCCAAACATGCGGTGGAACTTTATTTTGACGTTGACTGTAAACAAAGTGCAGCGAATAAAGCTCCATGCCTGCTGCTAGGTCACGTCCTATAAACGAATCCAAACGTGCCAGCCCTGAGAGTACTCCAGGAGATACTTCCTGGCGATGGCAGAGGCAGAGGAAGGCCTCTTGGGTTCACTGGTTGGGTTCTGGTGGAAGGCCTCTGGGTTCACTGGTGCATCTAATCGGCAATATTTAGCACGAGAAAGAAACGAGTGGCGCGCTTTGTTGAACTCGGCCAAAATCGCTTGGGTAGTTGCCGCGCCAATCAGCGCCAATCAAGAAGAATAAAAGCTGTGTATTATCGATAATTTCGACGCCAGTTACTACCTTCTTTTATTTTTCGCTCTTTCTGTTTTTCTCAAATTCCATTTCATTCATTCTATATAAGTACTCTTAGTGCTCATTGCCTGTTTTTCAACAACAACAACAAAAAAAAGACAACAAAAATTGTGCGTAAATAATTTGTGAGGCATTAACCCGCACCTGAAGAACGTGCCCGGCATTTCTAATGAAACAGCGCCATCAAAATATGTCCATATGCATGGAGAGGGCGGAAAGAGGGGAGCCACTTTGATAAGCAAACTACACCCATAAGCACAAATCGATTTAAATACACACATACATACATTCGTACATATAAATGTAGTTAAAAGCCTAAAAGCATAAGCGAAAAATTTCACAACCTCAATTGATGGGCTATTGTTAGCTGCTGGTCGTTGTTGTTTTTGCTGTTATTGTTGTTGTTGCTGTTTCTGTTGGTAAGCGCATAAACATTTAATTACATTATAAGTGTTTTTCTTAATAACAATTCATAAGCGAGTAAAATGTAAACATGCAATATGGCTTGGACGTGGCGACCAGCCTGGCTAACTGGCTGGCTGATGGCTTATCACAACAAAGAGTCAATAGCTGATTTGCATATACAATTAATTGAGTAGGACGGGAAAAACAAAAGCAAAAAATTACGAAATGAAAGGAAAGAAAAATATAAAAAATTTTCAATAATAAAAATTAACATTTTTGGTGAGACGCCAATAAGAAAAAAAAACAAAATACGCGGTTATCAGAAGTGCATTTTAAATAATTTACTTAAAAATTTGGGTATGCATCGATCTGTTGTCTGGAAAAAAAATTTAAATAACAAAAAAAAACTCCAAAAAAACGACAAATAAAAATTACAAAAACAAAAAAAAATACCTAAAAAATTTTCCCAAAAACAAGATAAACAAATCAACGTAACTGTAGCCGTTGACGCACAAAAACTTCAGAAACAAAAATGGAAAAAAATGTTCCAAATCTCCACGCACACGTATGTACATACAATATGTATGTACATATGTATGCATGCAATCAAAACAGCACCGTTCCACACCTGCTTAGCATAAATATCGAGAGTATACTTCGTGTTGCCTGACTTACAGCTTTAGCGGCAAGCATTCCCAGTCACATGGCCCACACGTTCGTTGCCTTAGTTAGGCTGTCTGTCGCTTAAACTACAAGTTTTAGCCCTTAATTAAACTTAATTTTGTAACACATCTATGAATTTGTGAAATGTTTCAAATAAATTATGTTAATATTATGGCAGTTTGGTGAGCTTGAAGAAAACAAAAAAATAAAATAAAAAATAAAATAAAATTAAAAAAGATTAAAATTTGGATGGGAGCGCTTATGGTAACAATAAGAGTAACAGCAGCTGTTTTTCCATCGTAGCGATACTATCGCGGCGTTCGCTTTGGTCTAAGCGGCAGTTTAGGAAATGGGAAAGAATTAAGCCGAGTAAAACCGAGTTAAAAGTAAAGTTTATTGTTGTTGTAGCATCATAAACATTCCTTATACATGTACGGAGAATATGCTGTTGGAGTGACAGTTCTTGGCTGGATAAAAATATGGGGTGATCCAATAACTTAGAACCCAATGTCGTGAGCACGAAATAGAGTTACTCCGTTGAAGTGCAAAAACCTCTACATGCAGTGAAATACAGTTAAAAAATGCATTTACGAATACATCGCTTAGCAAGTACGAAAATATTTTAAGTTAAAAATTGTTTCAATTTTTTTGGGTTTTATTAATTTCAAGTAGTCAAATTGCCAAGGTATT
Organism: Anastrepha fraterculus; assembly: GCA_037575425.1. Lineage (NCBI taxonomy): Eukaryota > Metazoa > Arthropoda > Insecta > Diptera > Tephritidae > Anastrepha > Anastrepha fraterculus. Next base: position 981,207 of record JAYXIM010005294.1, read on the forward strand.
TAAAAAATAAAGCATCCAATCCCAGTTCTTATCCAATGGGAAAATAGCTCATCGATAGCACTGCCGCCAACGATTTTGTTCACGCCATTTTACCGAGAAATTTACACTCAAATGATTTGGCACAAGCAAAATATATTTACAGAAACTTAGTATGCATGACATAATGGGTGACATGTCATGCTGTGCGTCATGCAAGTATTTGCACGGCTGACGAAACGTGACGATTATGTGAAAAAGTCATTGGTGTCCCTTTGGAGAACTCTGCGCAAAGGCAGCGACGATTTTCCTGGTACTGCATAAAGTCAGGTGTCGGTTTCCAGCTGAGATTGCTATCAGCAGTTTGAAGTGGTGAGTCATCAATGGTTGCAGCTAGAACATTATTATCTTTACACATACATACATACATACATACATACACATACATAAAACATAGACATTTTCTGCGAAAGAGCATTACTCGGAAATTGATGTTCTGACTTTAATATTGGATAGCGCATTGGGTGAACTCATTTTAACTCATTAAAGGGTGTTGCCACCTGTTTGTATTTAACAAAAAAAATTTTATTTATACACAAGTATTACCACATGCATATTAAGGTAAAAATTTATATTGTAATTAATTATTTTATAGCGTTGCCACCTGAAATTTATTCCAACTTTTCACAAATTTCAATTCAATGTGTTGGTATCAAATGAAAGAACATCACTCAGAAAATAACTGCCTGACTTTCGGTGAACTCATTCTAAAAAGGTGTTGCCACCTGTTTGTATTAAACAAAAAAAATATATAAAAAATAGATATAAGTTTTACAACATATATTTATATTCTAATATCAAATATTTATAGTCCAAATTTATGCTTTTATTGCGTTGCCACCTGAATTTAATTGCAAATTTTTACAAAATCATTTTAATGTGTGAAGAAACGAATAACCCAACTTCAATATTGGAAAGCCCATTGGGTGGACTCAATTTAAGAGGGTGTTGCCACCTGTTTGTATAAAACAATGTGTTAAAAAATAGAAATAAGTATTACAAGATGGACATCAAGGCATAAGCTTTCAAGAAAGATCGATTCCTAAAATTTTTTTTAGCGTTGCCACCTGAATTTTATTGCAAATTTTCATAAATTTCACTTCAATACGTTGGCATCAAATTAAAGGTGTTTAAATAAACTTTAATAAAAAAAATTGTCTGGCATTGCAACATGATTTTTACTGCATCAATAGGAATTTATTTCATTGGATTACTAAAATATTAGTTTAGTGAGTACTGTGCAAAGGGCTACGATCTTGTTTTTTAACGTAGATTTCACCCTTCATTCTAAAAGTTAGATTAAGCATCCATCTGAGTAAAAGTTTTAGTCTAAGTATTTTTAATTTTTCTTTGCAAGATATGGAACTTTTAATCTAGAAACAAAATCTATTAAAGTCAGATAAGATGTTTTATCAAAATTCCAGCAATATTTATGTGCAATGATTTTAGAGAGAAGAAAGGAGTAGGAGTACATACACATATACAAGATGGCGCAAAAATAATCACTCTATCGGAAGATTTCTAATTTTTACAAATGGCGTTGTACGTCAAACATATTTGACATTCATGAAGAAATCAGCTGTGGTAGATAAACAGACAAGCAATGGAGCACCCAAAGGCCGAAATAGAGATTTTATGAGTAAGAAAGTCATTCAAAACCCAATTTGGATGATTAATTTTGCGCCAGCTAAAGAAAGAAATGATTGATTTTCCTTTATTTAGTAAGAAAGTTATTCAAAAATAAAATTGTATGATTAATTTTGTGCCACTTTCAAGTAAGAAATAATTGACTTTGTCTTTATTTCGTAAAAAAGTTATTCAAAAACAATTTTGATGATTAATTTTGCGCCACTTTCAATAAAGAAATAATTCAACTTTTTTTATTTAATAAGAAAGTTATTCAAAAACAAAATTCGGTGATTAATTTTGCGCCTCTCTGAAGGAAGAATTAACTCATTTATTTATTTAGTAAGAAAGTCATCAAAAACCAAATTGGATGATTAATTTTGCGCCATCTTCAAGAATCAAATAATTGAATTTTTTTATTTAGCAAGAAAATCATTCAAAAAATAAAATTGTACTTTTAGTTTTGCACCATCTTGTATAATTTCATACTTCCTTCTTCTATTTTTTCTTCTCCTTTTTTTACAGCTGAAAAAATCGAACAATTCGTTTACCTTATAAATTAACCATTAAAAACTAAGCAAATACGTACAGGTATGTATGTATGCACGTATTTACGGTTAATCCCATTGAAAAGGTGCTAAGCTCCCGTCTGCGTATAAATATCACATTTGGCAGCTGAATAAGGTGTGCTGCTAAAAGCAAAACAAATAAAATCAATGAACTCAAATTGGAGCCACTACAATGAGCACAAACCGGAGTCCCTCAAGAAAAATGTGTGCAAGTGAGATTAAGGTTTTGTTTTCCTTGTTTTTGTTATGGTTACAATAAAATTTGGAAATTTATTACATAGAACTCAATAAGCATTTTTGTTTGAACTCTAGAGTCTATTAGAAGTGCATTTGTTGACTAAATTATTCTATGATGTTCTCAAATCTTAAATATTAGTAATCCAATGCAAGTAAACTAACCGATGGTGTTCTCCATCTCAAAGGGGGTTTGTTTTGCACTCAAATTGAGATAGTTTAGATTCTCAACTCCATTGTAAGGGGTTTCGCCTTTTTTCCAATTTTTTTTTTGTGTTAAATTTCTTTTATTGAATTAAGCTTTTTGCGAATGAATTTTGAAAAAAAAAATATTTTTTCATATACATACATTTTTTTTTACTGATTTAAGCTTTTTGCGCATGAATTTAGAAAAAATTTCTTTGAAAAAGAAACTATTATTAATATTAAATCTTTTTTATTAAATTTGGAAAACAATTTTTTTTATACTAATTTTTTTTATTGATTTAAGCTTTTTGCGCATGAGTTTTGAAACCATTTTTTTCATACTGAATTTTTTTTATTGATGTAAGCGCATTGCACATGAATTTAGATTTTTTTTCATATACACTTTTGTTCGATTTAAGCTTTTTACGCATAAATTTTGAAAGAAAAAAATAATTTGTTCATATTAGTTTTTTTATTGATTTTAGTGTTTTGGGCATGAATTTAGGAAAAAAATTTTGAAAAAAACAATTTTTTTTAATATTAATTTTTTCTATTGAAGTTTGAAAAAAAACAAAAAAAAAATATTTATATAAGATTTAAGCTTTTTGCGTATGAGTTTTGAAACAATTTTTGAATTTTGAAAAAAAAAATAATTTTTTTCATATATTTTTTTTTTTGATTTAAGCTTTTTGCGCATGAACTTACAGTTTTTTAAATTTTTTTCTATATTAAATTTTTTTATTGAATTTTGGGAAAAAAATTTTATATAAGATTTAAGCCTTTTGTGCATGAGTTTTGAAACATTTTCTTTTTCATACTAAAGCTTTTTGATTGATTTAAGCTTTTTACGCACGAATTTAAAAAAAAAATTATTTTTCATTTTAACTTTTTTTTATTGATTTAAGCTTTTTGCGCATGAATTTAGGTAAACAATTTTTTTTTAATATATTATTTTTTTTAATATTAACTTTTTTTTTATTGAATTTTGAAAAAAAAAAAAAAATTTTATATAAGATTTTAGCTTTTTGGGCATTGGTTTTGAAACAATTTTTTTTTCATACTAATACTTTTTTATAGATTGAAGCGTTTTGCGCATGAATTTTGAAAAAAAAATTTTTTTTCATATTATTTTATTTTATTCATATTATATATTTTAGTCTAGCCGCGTTCGATGTCATAAAAAGGAATGTGATTATAGCAAAATATTGGAAAATGGGCCGGGCATCTATTTTCGTAAAACATTTTTAGTATTTTTTATGATTCTTTTTTTAATAAAGAAAAAGTGTTAAAATTTAGTATAAATAATGATGCCATAAATGGAAAAGCGATTATAGAAACATTTTGGAAAGTGGGCGGGGCTTAAATTTTCGTACATTTGTTTTTGGTTTTTTTTTTATTTATTTAAAAAAAAAATATAAAGAAAAAGTTTTAAAACTAACTAAATGGAAAAACGATTATAGCAGAATTGGGCGGGGCATCAATTTTCGTAAAATTATTATTTTTTTATTTATTTAATTTTTTTTTATGAAAAAAAAGTGTTTAAATTTAGTATAAGTAATGATGCTATAAAAAGGAAACGATTATAACAAAATTTTGGAAAGGGGGCGGGGCATACATTTACTTAAAATTAACTTTTTTAATTTTTATTTCATTTTTTTATTTGTTTATATTTTTTGTATGAAGAAAAAGTGTTGCAATTTAATACAAATACTTTGGAAAATGGGCGGGTCATTAATTAAATATTTTTATTTTTTTAATTTTTTTTATATTTTATTTTTATTTTAATGAAGAAAAATAGCTAAAATTTAGAATAAGTAATGATGTTATAAAAAGAAATACTATTATAGCAAAATGTTGTAAAACGGGAAAAACATATTTTTTTTTTCAAAATTTTTTTTTTGTTTTTATTGAAAGCAATTTACAAATTTATTTGATATGAACTAAAACGGTTTACACGCCGAGTATTTAAAGCTCGATTCTACCCGAATTTAAACTTTTCTATGCATATACCTGTAATCTCCTAGGGCTCCGCGAGGAAGCAAAGGGCCACTTTTGAATTTTTCTGTACTCGTTTCAAATATCTTTAGCATTTGCAATCAAACTGTGCTCCCTAATTATCTAAAAAAAAACTGTTCCTTTCCAATGCGATATCTCAAGGAAACCCCGCGTGAAGTCCGACAATCACTTATATAGCGAACAGCGTAGCAAGCGATTAAATCAAATCAAATCATGGCATGCTTAGAAACGCTCTCCCTCAAAGGCAGCCCCTTTCCTGCCGGGTGCCTACCTATAAATGCGTGTGTATGCGTACATATATGTATGTGTAAACGCTGGCAAGTAAATTAAAAATTCAAATTCATATTTTGCCGCAAGCGAGACACATAATTTGCATACCTAAATCTACACACTCGTGCATAGTACACGCACACGCACACGCACGCATTCTTTTTACTCTCGAAGAAATTCCTAGCATACCAAAGGTTGATATATTTACTATATAAAGGCGAAACATTTCTATATTCATACATGCATACATACATACTTACATGCATACATACATACATACATACATAAAAACATACTTATATGCATATATTTATATGAATTCATTTTTGGATTTAGATAATGAGCAAACATACTTAGTTATCATAGGAGAAAAAAATCCACATTTGCCGGCGTATAATGTAATAATAATTTTATTTATTTCGATAAATTGAAAGCTGAGACAATACACACACACGCACACACCCAAACACGCTTACACGCATACACACACACATTAACTACATTGTTTGGCAACATTTTCACAAATTCTTTGCTAAATGGGAAAAAAATGCACTTGAAACAAAAACCTCAAGTGCTTTTTCATTTCATGTATTTGTCAAACACGCGGCCTAAGGGGTGATTTCCAGCCAAGAATACAAATGAGAATACGAAAACGCAGGGTAGACGGGTTGCGTGGCTTCTGCTGTATGGGACAAAATTTACAGCACCCCGGCTTTTGTTGTCCTTCGGAGAAGGAAATTCGCCATAGCTCACCACCACCAGAGGGAAACTTATTACCATCACCACCACCACCACCAGCATGACCTCAGTGCTCTGACAGCTGCGCCATTTTTTCGAAATCAGTTGAAGCTGCCACATTTTGTTGCTTGTCGTCGTCGTGTCACTTTGCCCCAAGAGCGCGTTTCCATTACATAGAAAAATATGTAATCGAAAGAACAATAACAACAAATATAAAAACAAAATATTGCAAATTTAAATCATTTTGTCGGCATGCGTTTGAAGTGTGCGTTCAATTTCAATTTTCAGACTTTTTTGCGCATGAAAGCATGCTAAGTATGTGTGTGTGTGTTTGCATGTCTGTCCTTTGACACAAATACTTGCCACTCAAAAAATGTTGTTGTAGTGTTAGTACGTAATTGCTTGGCTATCTAAATCCTCGAGAAGTAGAGTGAGTTAGATCGCGATTACTTGGAAAATTTGCATAAACAGGGTGGTCCATGTAGGGTTTGAAAATGTAGCTGTCGATTATAATGACTTGAGAAATTCGAAGTTTAGACAATATATATTTTTAAAATTAGTTTTAATTATTTTTCTTTGTTTTATAAAAATATATTCCATACTAAACGGTGATGAGATTGCAGTTACGCTTCCCAAAAGGGTTTCATTGACAGATCACGCGTGACTACGGGCAAACTAAATACATAAGTTTTGTTAGCATTCATAGACATTTCATCATGCAAAGATTTACGCATCAGAAACGTTTACAAATCGTGCAAATGAGTTAAGAAAATCGACGCTCTGTGAAAAGTGTTTATCGCGCGCTCAAGCCAACTTATAGAGTTTAGCGATGAGACCCATTTTTGGCTTAATGGCTACGTCAATCAGGAAAATTGCAGTATTTGGGCTGAAGGGAAACTCGAAGCCATTCAAGAACAGCCATCAAATTCATTGTGAACAACCGGTTGGTGCGGCCTATGGGTGGGATCTCTTCAAAGACGAGGCTGGCGCCAATGCAACAGTGAATGTCGAACTGAAGCCCGTGATCTCCACAACATTTGTTTCCAACAAGACGGCGCTACTTGCCATACAGCTCGTGAGACAATGGGTTTACTGCGTCGTCGTTTCGGTGAGCAATTTATCTCTCGTCTCGGGCCAGTGGATTGGCCACTAAGATTTACCATACAGCTCGTGAAACAATCGATTTACTGTGAGCAATTTATCTCTCGTCTCGGACCAGTAGATTGGCGACCAAGATCAAGTGATATCATACCTTTTGACTTTGATTTCTGATGGTATGTCAAGTCTAAATGCTTTATGGATAAACCAGCATCGATTGAGACAATAGAAGCCAACATTACTAAAGTTATGCAGGAGATACCGACCAAAGTCCGCCAGAGAGTCATTCAAAATTGGTGTTTACGGATGGCCGATTTCCGACGCAGTTGCGACAAACATTTGAAACGGATTATCTTTGAAAAATGAATGTCATGACTGGTTTTACACAAAAATAATAAATATTGCCCAATTAGTTTGAATTTTCTTTGTTTTATTTCAATTTAAAATCCGATCCCTTTGTAACAAAACCGCATAAACCCAAGCTTCAAACTGTGTGCATGTTTTTATTCTAAGTTTTTAGAGAGTGTTTGAGTATCTATTTTGGAGACAGGTGCTGGTGAGCCACGGATGGTTCGATATTGAATGGAATGGTTGGCGGAATATTTCGCGAAGAGTTCTCCATGAGATTCAGGTTCAGCCTGTAGTGTGTTACAAGCCTAGGCAGCCGCAATCAAAGAATCAGCTCATTCATTGGCTGTTCACTTAAGTTGTAGCTGTGAGTGAACTAAATACTTACTCTGACAGCCAAGCAGCAATAACAGTCCTGGTCACTCGAAACTGGATGGATAATACCATGCTTCTTTTTCGATCGCATGCGAATTCTGGACTACCTGTGGTCTACTCCAAGCACCGCGTCAACTCAGGGAGCGCTGAGCAAGTACACAAATTCATAAGGTTGCGAGACTTTTCTGAGCACAGGTACATCAGAGGCGTTCGAGGGAGCTTATAAAGTTAACAAAGTCTCAGCTGACGAATTTCATAGGTCACCTTACAGTACATTGGCCTCGAGGTATGCAAACTGTGAATCTCGGCATTACTTTGAGCTTTTTTTGCACCAGCTGTATTGAGGATGTTGCGTTTTTCATTGGGAAAGGATTTTTACGTGGCGAGTCCCAAAACTAGCGCACAACCAGATATCCTGGACTGATTCGTCTCCTCACATTAGCTCGCTTGCAAAGGGATGTTCGAGAGCTATCCAGAGGAAACTTGGGCGAAGTCAGAACGTTGTGATCTGCTTGAACCGTATGCAGAAGAAACGTCCTAGCCACTCTAAAGTGAATAGCAATCAGACTCTTTCGCTACTCGCGTGGACTTCTACACGCGGAACCATCAATTGTCAGTCAGCACGAGAAATAAATGACTGGCGCGCTTTGTTAAACTCGGCCTAAATCGCGTAAGCGGTTATCGCACAAATCAAGAAGAAAAAGTAAATATGGAGGATGAGGTGGAATCATCTCAGCGTCTCCTCCTTTGAAATACGCCATCTGCAGAGCTTCAACAACAGCGTGAAGCGGTTAACACTGCCGTAATGGAGTCGTCGATCGATCGTCATTTGTCTGTAGTAGGAAGCAGATGTCGGAATCCGAATTAATTATAATGAACTAAGTCTGCTAATTGGTCACTTGAGTATGTGATTCCGTTGGACTACTTTTTTTAAGAGCAGTTATGCCAAATCACCGGTCTTAACTGAAAAATTGAGCGGACGAAAACTGAGTTGAGAAAAAAAATACTATTACCCTGGATACCACTGTAAAGTGTATATTTTTGAACTAATTTGTGAAAAACTAGTTTCAAAATACCCTTATTTTTAAACAAACTTTAAATTTATTGTAAGAATTGGTTTATCTGGATCTGCAGACTAGGGTCCCACTAGTCATATGTATGAGCAATAGTTGTTGCGAAACTAGATTTGAACTGGTTTATGATAAACTAGTTTTAAACTGGTTCATGATAAACTAGTTATAAACTGGTCCATAATAAACTAGTTCTGAACTGATTTATGAACAACTAGTTTTGAACTGCTTTACGACAAACTAGTTTTAAATTACTTTACCAAAGCAAACTTTGGTGTGAAATCGGGCCACCATAACTGGTTTGAAAAAAAAAGTAAAAATAAATAAATAAAGAAAAAATTAATTAGCTTAGATATCCCCGCAAAGTATTTAATTTTGAACTGTTTTGTGTTAAACTAGTTTTGAAGTACTTTTTGTAATAAACTTTAAATTAGTTGTAAGGATTTGTAAAGCTATACGAGTATAATTGACCAGAATTTACGGCCGCACCAGTCATACCTCCGGAGGGTAGTTGCGAGCTTTGCTTTGTTCGTCCTTTGCCCTTCCGCACAACTTATTCGCTTTCAATTTTTTTCCTCACAAAATTATTCATCAGCGAACCACCACCACCACCACCATAACGAGGCGCCACAATATGTATTCCAATAGCTTGTCACGGCTCAGTCTATCTGCTCAAATAGGCACACAAAAACGGCTATCTAATCACCCATCTGTCTTGTGCTTCTGTCTGTTTGCACCTCATTATTATTTTTTCTAGTTATTCTCATTTCGTCTGCGCCAACCTATTCATCTACGCGCTTTCGTACACTACTTAGATCAGAATTCGTCCAAAGGTCAGTCGCTTGCAGCTGGTTTGTTCCGGCTTCCTTCGTCCTTAGCGCAGAGTTCGTCCTTCAGCTGTGGTTCATTTAATACATTTCATTCTGCTGCCTAAAAAAAGCAAGCACAACAAAGAAGATATAAATCATGAATTTAATGATTGATGCTCGCTCGTGCGCATATCAATTCATTTTGGCGTTTTTATTAAATACCCTAAGCCGGCCGGCTGCTCGGCCAACTGTTTCGCGCGCATCGTCGTACCCAAATCGAACCAAGTGTGCTTGTCAAGAGGGCACCGGGTGAATAAATGAGTTTTCCGCCCTTTGATTTTGCATAAATTTTGCTTCCTTTGCCATAGTGCTGTGGTGTTGTTTCAACACTTGTTGATGATTTCTTCGATGATTTCTATTTAATGCGACGCGAATGTCCTGTCAGAATGCCAGTATGGCAGTGAGCGTAAGGCTTGAAGTAAGCCGTTAATATTTTTTGGGTAAAAATCAAAAAGGGTTTGACTATAAAATATCAAGTGCTTTGGGGAAACCATCCACAGAAGAAGAAAAAAATACAACAACAAATATTGTAATCACTCAGCGTTAATTTAGGCTATCTTCCGGAATCAAATGCGTATTAGTTTAGTTGTACAAAGGAACTGGATGAGCGCATACAAACGAGAACATGCAAATACACATCTATGGATTTCGCGCTTGAATTGGTTAAACGTTTTAATAACACCGAAAATGCTTGTAAATTACAAAGAGGTATATGAGCTCAGTAACCTGGTCTTCCCTTATAAGATCCTATCGATAGTACTGCGTGAAATACTGAAGCCCATCATCAAGCGCTTACCTGAGTCTTATCAAATTGGCTTCAGACCTTGTTAATTTAGATCCTGCAAAAGGCTTCCGAGAGATGTTGCCTCTGTGCAGCCACATCTAAACTTGAGAAATCAGAGAAAACCCCATAAGACTTTGTAAACAAAATGTACTAGGGCGCGACCCTCAACTCCATCAAAAGAGGGAAGGTGTTCTTTGAGACGTTTGAAACCAAACTAAAGTCATTGACAAGGCGCAGACCTTCTCAGCCTGATAATGTACGTGGTGCTGCTAATCAGAACTGAAGAGGGCGCGGCATCTGGATCCAAAAGCGCGTCAAGGTTTTGAATCAGTGAAGCGAGAAGTGGCAAAACTTCATTAACCGACAAAGTTTGGGTGGATTATTGCTAACCAGAATTGAAGAGGACGCAATATCTTCAAACATTTTGGATCCAAATCTCCTTTTAGTATATTTAAGACCAATGCAAAATGAGTGCCGAGAACATTTTCACCGCTTTAAAATCAACAGCGCGTCGAGATTTCGAAACTATGTAGCTAGAACTGGCAAGATTTCATGAACCGTCGAAACTTTTGTCCTTCGCTATGAACCTGAAACGATGCAGAATCCCATAAAGGAGCACAAAGACGGTGAAGCTTAAACTTTACATGTCATAAATGACTGAAGAAATAATTGCCACAATTTTTTGGTATACAAAAATCGTCTCATTAGTTCGGTGTAAAGAAAATATTTGTCAACGCTACAGTTTTCAAAAAACTAAAAGATGCTATTAAGAAAAACAGAAGGAAAAAATGGAACGCTTCATTTGCTCGTCAAAGTGCCTCATTACAAGAATCACGTTACGAAGCTTGCGCTACAGAATTGTAGCTTAGAAAACCTCAGTAAACTCGTTCAAGATACAGGTTTAGTTCCTTGAGAAAAAAGTAAAACAGAAGAAAAAATAGAATCAGACAAATAAAAATTAGTTTTAAATATTTTTTTTAGAATAAATAAACTTTAAGGCTGATCTCCGAAGAAGTTTTTTAGAAAGGAAAAGGGAAGCAAAAGGCCTTCGATTCACCAAGCGTTACCAAGTTGCGAATAGATGAAGCAAAAAACCTGGAAAAGAGCTGCCCAAAATTACATTTGTTGGAAAGCACTTAATGAGTATTAGTTAGACCGCATTCGTATAGGTTCGTTACTTCTGATGCTCGTGGTCTACCAACACCCTTTGTGCTCTCGTTCGTCTCAACGTTGTTGTTGACTCTCTATCAAAAGCTAAGCAATTGAAATAGAGAATTCGCAAAGTTGATGCAACAAAAGTCTCCCTGTATGAACTCGTTCTAATGAAATTCTCTTGAAAGAGAGTTGGCAGCACTGAAAATAATGAGTTCTACTAGTTTTATGAAGTATAACAGTACTCGCTAGCGGCGAATATTGCTCACATGCAAATGTTTCGTCAAGTGAGCAGAGTCAAGAGAAGTGGCGAATCGAAGGCGGTTATAATTGCACATTTAATTTCAGGCCATTTTTCTATCTTTCTGTGAAATTGTTGGCTTCGCCTAGTAATGTCCTTTATACACTTAAAATGATTCTACCAAAAATTAATGTGTTTGTACCAGAAATAACATTTCTTCGATGGAATAATGTGAGTTCAGTACCTACCAACTGTCAGGAGATAAGAAATCAGATATGAGAGGGAAAGTTTTGCTGTAATAGCGATCGTCTTCTGACCTCACTTACAGCAGCAAGCTGCAGTGTGTCGAGGTGGCTGAAAATTCGAGTCCTCTATTTGTAGAAAATCTACTGTGAAATTCAACCTAAACCTGAATATTACGCTAAACTCAAAACTTAAAAGATTTGCTCGGAGCTCTATTCATAGTTAACATTTCCACTTCCTCATAATATAGAATTGTACTCTATACAATATAAGATCAATATACGTTGAAAGACTTTATTGCATGAGAAGAAAGCAGAAATCTCGACACTGGGTTTCAACGGGGTTCAGGATTAAAATACACAATACAGCAAACTGAGGCACCCCAGCTCTTGAAAGGGAACAACAAAAGCCTACCCTACTCTAGTACACGGATGGCTGGAAAACATCCGTAGGTATAGGCGTAGGGATGTTTGGTTCCAAGACAGAGCTATGGGTAGTTTGTCAAGTATTTTCGAAGCGAAAGTGTATGCCATTTGTCTACGAGCAGAGATTAATCTAAGAGAAAAGTTCCAGAGGAAGCGAATTACCAGTATAAGCTATAGTCTGGTCTTTTGATCTCTTGAAGTCAAAGAAAGATTCAAGGACATAAGGATAATGGGCTCCAGGACGTAAGAGTGTAACTGGGAGCGAGGTAGCGGATGCATTGGCTAGGCCTTGAGACCTTCTTGGACACAATATTATCAAGGACGGGCTCAGAAGTAAAAAGCTAAGGCTACGAGATGTAAGCTGACACTAAACTGTGAAACTACGGTGAGGTAAGTCCTTATATGTATGTATATAATTGTCGCCTACATCCTGTTTGGGTTGTTTGGCCGAGCTTCTCCTCCCATTTGTGGTGTGCGTCTGGATGTTGTTCCACAAATGTAAGCCCTTACTTTGGCGTATAATCAAAGCTTACTTAGAACAAACTGGGAATGCTTATTAGCATTTTCACTGATTACTGCATACTCTACAGCCATCTGCTTAACCTCGGCGCAGATTCTGCAACCTACCTCCAGAAACACCACTCCGCTTGCTTCTTAAATGAGATGCCCTAGCGTGAAGAAGCAGTAAACATCTCAGCATGGCACGGCCAAAAAAAAAGGCACATATGCTTAGCCCAACCCAGCTCTATACTGGATATATTGAATGAGTAAGTTTTAAGGTAAAATGGAGCATTGTGATGTGATTCTTCTGTTATGGCCAATAAAAAGTGGCTATATCGAGTATAAAAACAATATTTAAAACAATTGGTTGCGAATTATGCTGCGCCTGTCTGGTAAGCTGGCACCAGTGATACGTAATGGCTTTCACGCTCCCGGCTAAGGAGCACAGCAAAATGTTCAGCAAAGGATTTTTACTTGGGTGCAACCGAAGGAGAATGTCAGGAGGCATCTCTTCAACTATACCGAAGATATCCAGCACAAAATACAACTACTGGTCCGGACAGAAAATAGCCAGATGTTAAACGGCATTCATAGAGAGTCTATTAACAACTTCCCAAGCTCCCATACACCTAATACCGCTATCGGTTCCTACCATGGTCCATCACAGGCAAAAGTTACAAGTTGCTTCATGAGCGCCGAGCTATCTTGACAGAATTAACTTCAGGATATTGCAGTAAGTTGAACTTCTACTTATCCAGAATAGACCCTGACATACTCAATACATATATGCTCGGTATGTGAAGATACTCCGCACGACACTAACCACCTAGTCATGTGCCTCCTTAAACCCATTTTACTAACGCCCTTCTCCTTTGGACCCAATCCGTCGCAACACAGGGCCTACTGCTAAAAGAGATATACTATGACACCCGAGGTTCACTATAGACCAAAGACAAATCCTTGAAAAAACTAGAGAGACTGTAACTGGAGCTAAATGTTATCACAATCCAAGACCCGCACCAGGTTGTTGAGCTAACAATGATGGTGATCTTTTGGCTGCAAACTGACGTCCTTAACCAAAGGCAGAGCCCTTTCAAATGCCCGAGAAAGCGGTCGCACTCTAAGAGACGAAATGCTGTGCCACGCCTGGGCACAATATGGGCGCGGAATTTTCGTATCCATCCTGACCATCGAACCTGGACTAAACAGATCACATGGCAAAGTAGATTTTTTATATGAACGAAGTGCGAAATGGGCACGACTGTTTCTGAATGTACTCCTACAAATATGGCCAGGGTAACAGAGTGACATGACCACAATATTTTGAGTAAATGAATTTTACAGAATTTTGAAAGTTTTTAAGTTGCGTTTACAATGCGAAAAAAATAAGTATTCACACGGCAAAAGTTTTTGAATAACAAAGTAAAATAAAAACAAAATAAATAAATAATTGGCGCGTACACCCTTTTCTGTTTACCCGAGCCCCTCCTCCTATTTGTGGTGTGCGTCTTGATGTTGTTCCACACAATGGAGGGATCTACAGTTTTACGCCGACCTCGAACGGCAGATGGTTTCTTATGAGGAGCTTTTTCATGGCAGAAATACACTCAGAGGTATGCCATTATTTGCCGAGGGATGTCTGCTGTTTGTAAAAACTGTTTTCTATTATTTGATGTTCGTGGACGGAGGTACGACTCTACGCATTACTGAATAATAGTCAGTAGCAAGCCTGCTGTTTTCCAATTTGGAAATTTCGGGATTTATTTTTATTGTCATCATTTTCTTTATTTTCTTAGGTAGGTAGGTGAAATGGTTGAAGTGGTGGCCTGGCACTCCTCAAGTAGCACTGAAGCGCCATTTTGATACCATTATGAGACCTCCAACAGACAGATTTCTACAGCCAGCCAGAGTTGTTGATATAATGGAGAAGATTGATGGGATTGAGGTTGGCACACTGCCTCAGGCTTTCGAAGAAAGGAGCACCCAGTGACCTTAATCGTCTAGCTGCCAAACCCGGAAGTACTTTTACTTTTTACTTTTTACTTTCAAGTTTTTTACTTTTATTGTACTTTTGTTTGTTTTAACTCACCGGACAGTGCCCTAAATTCCTCCAGGTAATCCATGTTTTTCGATAACGGCGCCACTTTGGAGCCGTTCTCTTCCGGTTTCGAATAAATTTTGAAATTTCACACAAGACAAGGAAAAATAATTGGATGAGTTGCACTCTGAATTTTTATAAAAATTTTACCACGTATGCGTTTTTATCGTATAAATACAAGAAGAAGTAAATACATAGAAATTTTTGTATTATATTTATAGGTATGTATGTATGTGTGCCACTTCTACACACTACTACACTTTTCAGCACTGGTTACAGGCACTGAGCACAAAAAAAATATCAAAAAATCGCCAGTAAGATAAGTCACTTTTTTTAACCAAACCAGATAATGGAAAATTTGCAAAAATTATTAAAAAACAGCAAATCACGCTCAATAAAAAATACACAAATGCACGCACGTACGCACAACGCTACTATGTGTGTACTCACGCCGCGTTTACACGAACACCACCACCACGCACGAATACGGCGACAAAACTGGCGAGCAAAAGGCATTTGTGCGTCGATTCAAAACAAACGAGACAAGCAGTAAGAAAAAGCAAGCATTATTTGTATGCGTGTGTATGTGTGTGTGTGAAGGCAAAAGGCAACGGCACGGCAACACAGGATAATTCATTGTTATGGCGCTGTGTGCTAGCTGAGGGCAGTGAATTGAGAACATTGAGTGAAAGGGAAATTATAAAAGCAATTTGATCCTGTGCAGTTAGAAGAGAATGTGGCGAGGCAAAAATAAAAATTTCCACAAGGCTGTGTGTAGCCTTGTGCGTGTATGACTCACACTACGCCACATATTAGGAGTAGGTACTTAAAAAGTGGTTTATTAAATTTCAAAAGGTAACTCAAAGTCACGCAAAATTTCACTCCGAATTGAGTGTTTGAGCGTTTGAGTGTTTCGATATGACTTTTCTTTGCTACCGCAAAGGATATGTGTGGATATGTCGGTGGCGCGCCGCGGCGTATGTTGGAAAATAAACGCGAAAAAAGCGTGGTTTGTTAGACATTTCCTGTCTTTTACGGTCTCTAATTTCTAAAAATGCGCTTACTCGTCGCTACTCACCCCCGGTAGGCAACACCTACTCAACGTTTACCGCTTGGCAGCGCGCAATTAATAATCATAATTCTCATTAATTTTGCTATGCTTCTGTAGTGGTGTGCAGGCATAATTCGCTGCGTGTAGGGGTCGTTTGTATGGGCTTCTATGTATGTATGCATTTATGTATGTGTCGCGCCCCCTTCGGAATTTCAGGAATTTAGAGAATGTCTCAAACAACAACAACTGTAACCACAAGCGGTGACTAAACCAACCCCGCAAGGAAATCGGCAGGAACACTAAACGGGGGTGCCGCCTCAGGTGAATTTAGAGCTAACATATGACTAGTTCGCGCTTCTGGCTCCTTCCTTATACAGCATTGACAAAATCTTAAGCACACTCGGAGTGCCCTTTTTTGGTAACGAAATTTTTTTATAAAAATAAAATTTTTTATATGAAATAAAGTTTTATTATACTTTTTTATTGGCAATTAAAAAGTTTAGAAATGCGCATCTCACTGCGAATCCAATCAGCTTTTCAAAATCTCTTCAAATTTTCGAAAAGTAGTTCTCCAGAAATTTGGTGAGTTAATGACATAAGAATAGAGTGATCGTTGTTGTTGTAACCGCATAAAAATTCTCTCTAAATACTGGCATAAGAAAGCAAAATTATAGTTATTAGGTACGCAACTAAGTTCTCGCTGTTTTTTTCTCGCGCAATGCTCGGCTCAATCGCATCAATTGAAGTCGATACCGATCCCCAGTGATGGTTTTAACGGTTCATAATAAATAACACCAACTTGGTCCCACCAAATACATAGCAGCACCTTCGCAGCGTGAATATTCGGCCGAGGCGACGACGTAGAAGCATGAGCGGGCAGTTCCCACGACTTTCTTTTCTTTGGATTGCTGTAATGAATCCATTTTTCATCACCCGTCACGATGCGATGAAGAAAACCCTTCCTTTTTTGCCGCTGAAGCAGTTGTTCACAGGCAAAAAAAACGACAACGACGTTCAACATCCCTTGGTTTTAACTCATAAGGAACCCAAGTCCCCTGTTTCTGAATCATTCCTAAAGCATGCAATCGCTTGGAAATGGATTGGCGGGCAACTCCTAATACAGAAACAAGCTCTTCTTGCGTTTGACACGGATCCTCATTGAGCAATGCCTCCAATTCAGCTTCAGCGTCTTCGAAGGTTTTTGGCCTTGCTTCACGCGGACGGTCGTTAACATTAAAATCACCTTCTTTGAAGCGACGGAACCAATCTCGGCACGTTGTTTCACTTAAAGCAGCATCTCCATAAACTTCTTGTAACTCTCGATGCACTTCAGACGCCGTTTTTTTCGAATGAAAGAGGAAAATCAACACTTCCCGCAAATGACGATTATACGGGACAGACAGGCAAATCAGACATTTTCACAAAACCAAAAGTATATGATACCAAAACAAAATCACTAATGTGTCGAAGCAGTTTGTTTACCATACGTCTAAGCTTGGCTTATGACGTTTAGGTTATGTTAGAATTGCGCACCTAATAGAACTTTTTTTTCATAGGTGTCGTCTCTCGGCAGGCAATGGCAAACCTCCGAGTGTATTTCTGCCACGAAAAGGCTACTCATAAAAACCATTGGATCTCATCAATCAGCGAAGATATGAATTCAAAATGCAACTCATCAGCGATGGTTCGCTCCGGTCATCCTACAGAGAGGCGCCGACGCAAGTAAAGAATCGGCCAGAAACGAAAGTTCATTGAAGATATTGCTAGCAATACCTAAGAGGCAGTAGGAGCAAACAATATGCGACAGCTGTACCGCGTAGTTGGCCGCCTAACCAACCAGCAAAGTAGTAACCAACCAATAAGGGATCTGAATGGTGCTTTACTGACCTCCAATGATGACAGATCCAGAGACATCAAAAAGAAACCCCTCCAAGCCATTAGGAGCATCGCTCTTAGAAGTGAATTAAGCTTCAAAGTGGGCAACACAACAACCAGCAGCAAAATAACAACATCTTTTTCTAGTCTAGCGAAGATCAAGGAAGCCGAAGCTCAACAAAGCCGCGAGCGAAAATGGCATACAGCAAAAACTACTGATCGTCGACCCACTCAGCGGAAGTTCTGCTTCCCCTCATGACCGCCGTCTGAAATGAAAAGGAAGCTGAAAAGCTGCCTCCGTCCAACAAACGTATAAGTCAAGTTTGGGCAAGAAAGGGCGACATCTTTTCGCCATCGTCCTGGACGACGTTATGAGCCAAATGACCCTACAGAAAAGAGGCAACGTATGGAGTTTCATCAGACATCTTGAGAATCTGGACTTCGCCGACGGCATATGCCTCTTTCCTCACAAACTCACTGACATGCAAGCGAAGGCGGGCCGATTAGTCACGCTGGCACGCACTATCGGACTGAAGGTCAACATCGTCAAGACCAAGGCTATGCGAGTAAACCACAATAATGCAAGGTTGGTTGATGGGTGTCGGGTGGAATTTGTCGGAAGCTTTTGCTACCTCGGCTGCCCTATCATGAAAGACGGCGGAGCAGATGGAGATGTCAATTGCAGGCTAAAAAGAGCAAAGGCGGAGTTCGGGTGAATGCATACAGTATATGCGAGTTCGCAGATCTCCAGGCGCACTAAACTGCGAATATTCAGCTGATGTGTGAAGTCAGTGTTGTTGCATGGAAGCAAAACATGGTTGAATTCCAAAACCATCACACAGAGGCTACAATCTTTCGTCTACAAATGCCTTTCCAGCATCTGTAGAATATTCTGGTCGAACACCATCAGCAACGACGCGCTACGGAGTTCAACGCGTGAGGAGCCCATCATAAGGCGAATCAAACCCAGAAAGTGGCGATGGATAAGTCACACGCTTAGAAAGCAACCAGATAGCATCATGAGAATGGCACCGGACTGGAATCCACAAGGGAGCAGAGATCGCGATCGGCCAAAGATCACTTGGCGCAGGTCGATGTTGCGCGAACTAGCAAATGCCGACATCATCCAAATACCTAGCAGAAGAGTACGCGCCAATTATATATTTATATTTTTTTTTGAATTTCAAAAAATTTCAACACCTTCCAAGCTGACTCGAATGAGCAACTCAATGCTTCACAAGTCGAAGTCATCACACGGTAGATGTCGTCACTTACAAAGTGGTTCATAATTAACAAATCGGACTAGTTCTGGACTAGCAATTTGTGTGACGAAACCAAGTTTTCGCTGCAGGGAAAAGCCGCTATTTCTGTGTGTCTATTTGTATTTTTGAGATATAAAAAAAAAATAAAAATAGAAATTATCCTACAGAAAACCACCCCAACGCGGCGACCTTTATTGAAATATGCAGCAACAACAGAAGCCGCGTTACGTTGGTCTGTCTGTCTGCTCATGTGCCTACATACTCGTATATGAATGTTTAACAGCGATGACGCGTCGTGCCATAGGGCAGGGTTGTTCCTCACCCACCCCCTCGTACCACAACGTCTCCATCGTCTCGATTTCCCTTATGGTTTATTAGCGTTCGGCGTGTTTCAGCTGTCGAACCACTGCCACGCCATGCCACTGTAATGCGCATTCCAATTTCAAAATTCCAATTGCCCCTTTACCTGCCCTGCGATGTGCGTTTGTGTGTGCGCTTGGCGTTTCCCAAAAAAATTCAGCTGCTCATAAGCACTTTTTCACTTAATAATACTATTTTTGTAAATGATTCCAATTAGAAATTGCAATAAAGTGCGTTTGAAACAGAGCGCAGAGCAGAAGCCAGCCAGCCAGCCGGCCAACCAGTCCTCTTTGGTGGTGGTTTATGGTTTTCCACGATAATCGTTGAATGTTTCGTTTATGTTTTGGCCGATCGGGCTGGTGTTTCACTTGGCTGACTTTGATGTGGTTGTTTGGTGGAATGGAATTTTTAGGGGTGCAAAGGTAGGCAAATCATTGAAGGCATACCTAGGAACGCAGCAGTTAGGCGATATGTGGTCGTGAGCATTGAACTTCTCCAAAATTTCTGGAATGTTGGTAAAGTAAATCGTCCTGCTAGCGCACATAGTTTCAATTCAAATGGAAATGTTTACATTTGTACACTTCTGAAGCAATTGAATGGAGCTGAGCTGAGTAGGACAAAAGAAGTTGGCGTAAGTTGAGTTTGAAATTTCTTTTTTTCAAGTACTCGATTAGGACTATTGGTTGGTGAGGTCATTGTTCAATCACTTGGTCACTCACAGAATTCACTCATGCACTCGTACACAAACAGGAAAAGAAAGGAAAGGGAAAAATTTACGCTGCCACTTACTAAATTCTGCATCTTCACTCAACCGAGCAAACTGAGCGAAATTTCAAAGCACTTTCAGTGTCCTTTTATTTCGAAAAATACCATTGTTATAATTTTCTAGCAAAGGTGAATGCACTCTGAATGAAATGGGCAATGGAAATCGACAAAGGTGTAATGCAAGAAAATTTGTAAATTTATAAGGTACTCGTTTTTGAAAGATCATTGAAGATCAACGTAAAATAACTGGGTATGTATGCATGTATGTGTGTATGTAAATGTGCGCGATCAATTGAGAGTGTGTGGTATGCATGTATGCACGTCCGTAAGAAACGAATATATAATATGTATGTAGTTTTATGCATGTATGTACAGGGTGGCGCAAAATTAATCATCCAATTTGTTTTTGAACCACTTTTTTACTAAGTTAAAATAAAAAAATTTTGAGTGATTAAAATCTTTAGTTTGACCTTTACGCACTTCATTTCTTGTCTATTTGTATACTCTAAAACTTTTGATAGGGTGATTAATTTTGCGCCACCTTGTTTATCCATTTAGGAAAACCATTCGCATTAATTCTGAGCTGACACTGCATAAATATTAAGATTATATAATATTTGCATACATACGTACATACACACACACACACACACACAAACAATGAATGAATTGGTAGGCAGTTGAATGTTGACAGCTGCGTTTATTGTAAATCTATTATCGTTTCAAGGCAAAACCATATTTTTTTTTATTATTCTATAGAATAAATGACGAAACATCATATACATAGATTAGAATTGAATAAAGAAAAAATTCCGAAAAATTTTAGAACGATTGGTCTATAACTTTTTAAGCTAAAATGCCAACCAGTTGAAAAAAAGTAGTTTCGAGAAAAACGTCGTTCTAACTAACGCGCGCTGCGGTGCGGAACCGACGGGCAGCCACTTAAGTGCCATGGAATCGGGAATAATGCGAATTTCGCTTTAAAATTTTTACCACATATTCTTGAGTAGTTTACTAACGATTTATGCAATAAAAAAAAAATCGATTTTTTGATCGATCTAAACCGGTTTCCCCACTTAAGATTATTTTAGTAGAAATCCTCAGCCTCTTCAAAAACAAAAACATACATGCATTGAGGTTTCGAAAAACCGGCGCATAGAACCAGAATTGAAAGCCGATATTAGAAATTTTAGTTGATGGAATGCGATGCTACGGCACCAGCCGTGGTACCTTTCTGCTTAGTCACAGTTGCAAAAATGTAGCTTTGAAATTTCAATTATGACAGCTTTGCCGTTCGCACGGTTTTACATCGAAAGAAGGCCTTGCTCACACTCAAATTTTATTTAAAACTATCCATTAATCACCAACCAATTATTTTCTTTATCCCAGCCGTGCTGATGGTAGATATTGGCGCGTCTTCATTATTTTGGTATCTTCCACTTGTAGCAAAGTGCGAACTATGGTAGCTTACGTTTAAGATATTATTTATTCAAATGCTCTTTAGCAATTTGTTCCTGTTTAAAACTTTTATTCAAAAACTCCATTTATCTTCAATGCAATATTGATGCATTTCTATGAGAGCGAATAGTTTTGATACATCAACAATTCCCTTTTAAGCCACCGCTGCCTACTCAGAAAATAGTTTGAAGCACACTTCCTTGTTACAACAATGAGCTGATTTAACCGCGTTCAAAAAAATTATTTTGTGCCTCTAGTGATAAAAGCAAATAAAATGGCAAAAGTGTGCTGATCGACGCAAAATGCCTCATTAATAGTAGTTGTATGTATCCATCCTTGCATCCTCTAGCACACGCATTTTATAATAAAATCTGTGCACCAAAACTTCGCAAGTAGGAATAGTGGTCTTCTTTGCCTTATCTAAGCGTGGATTTCCACACAGGACCTTCTCAGCGGCTTACAAATATTTTAGAATCGAACACAAAATGTAAAGGGCTGTGAATAGGCAAACGTTTTTTGGGCAAATGAAATCCCAATTTAACAAAGAAAATGGGTGGCAATCCTACTTAAAAATATTTCTAAACCAAGGCTGACAAAAATTCATCTGCTTCTGCAGAGACATTGCAATATTTAATTTAATTTGTAAGAAAAAAAACAAATAGTTGGCAACCCTATTCAAAGATATTTATACATTATAGCAGACAATAATACATTTCAGTTTATAGAGGCATTGCACTATTTTATTCAATTTGTTAGCAATAAAAAATAGTTGGCAACTCTATTCACAGACAGGTTAACTTTTTTTTTAATTTCTAAATAATAAAGCCTGGTTGGCAACCCTATTCAAAGTCATTTCCAAAGTAAAACATAAAAAAATGCAAAATAAGATTATTGCAAAATTTCATTCAATTTTTAAAATTAAAAAAATTTTAATAATCAGAAAATAAAAATAGTTGGTAACTCTATTCACAGATAGTTCTAAATTAAAACGGACACAAATCCATTTCATTTTACAGAGGGAGGTCAATATTTTTTTTTAATTTGTAAATATTAAAAATTGGTTGGCAACCCTATCCAAAGACATTTCTAAAGTAAAACATAAAAAATGCATTTCATATGATTATTGCAAAATTTCATTCAATTTTTAAAATAAAAAAAAATTTAATAAGCAGAAAATATTTGGCAACCCTATTAACGATACTTCTAAATTAAAGCCGTCAGAAATATAATTTCGTTTTAGAAGGATATTGTAATATTTTATTTAATTTTTAAATAATCCAAAAAATTTGTTGACAACTCTATCCAAGATGTTTTCAAATTAAAATTTTCAAAAACACATTTTATTTCATAGATTTATTATTGCAATATTTTATTTCATTTGTAAATAATAACCTTTTTTTTTAAATAGTTGGCAACCCTATTCAAAAATATATCTATTCAAAGATAGATATATAGGGTTTTTCAATAAGGGCGGGTAGATGTTGAAATGGAATAAAATGGCGTTTGCTGTGTGGCACGTAGCGCCGTCCTGCTGGAACCTCATGTCGTCTAGGTCCATATGGTTCAATATGGGCAATAAGAAATTGGAAGGGCCACCACGTCTACCGAAAATTGGGCGCAATGCGCGCAACGTTTGCGTTAATGAACACCCATTTTGATAATAAAGTTGTATCATTTAAACGATATTTTATTTAATTTATATGTAACAAAAAAGATAGTTGGCAACCTTATCCAAATATGTGTCTAAAATAAAGCAGACAAAAATCCATTTCATTTTACAGAGGTATTGCAATATTTAATTTTATTTATAAGTAATAAAAATATAAAAAATAAAACTATTTGGCAACCCCATGCAAAGATATTTTAAAATTAAAATTGAAAAAAACAAATTTTATTTTATAGAATTATTGCAATATTTTATTTTATTTGCAAATAATAACAATTTGTTTTTTAAATAGTTGGCAATCCTATTCAAAAAAATATTTATTCAAAGATAGATATATATTAAAGCAGACAAAATACGTTTAATTTTACAGAGGCATTGCAATATTTTATTTAATTTTTATGTAACAAAAAAGATAGTTGGCAACCTTATCCAAATATATGTCTAAAATAAAGCAGACAAAATCCATTTCATTTTACAGAGGTATTGCAATATTTTATTTTATTTATAAATAATAAAAATATTTGGCAACTCTATGCAAAGATATTTTAAAATAAAATTTACAAAAATACATTTTATTTTATAGAGTTATTGCAATATTTTATTTTATTTGTAAATAATAACAATTTGTCTTTTAAATAGTTGGCAACCCTATTCAAAAAAATATTTATTCAAAGTTAGATACATATTAAAGCAGGCAAAATACGTTTAACTTTACAGAGGCATTGCAATATTTTATTTAATTTGTATGTAATAAAAAAGATAGTTGCCAACCTTATCCAAATATATTTCTAAATTAAAGCAGACAAAAATCTATTTCATTTTACAGAAATATTGCAATATTTTATTTTATTTGTAAGTAACAATAAAATAGGTGGCAACCCTATCCAAAGATATTTTTAAAGTAAAACATAAATAAAAAATAGTTTAAAAAAACTAAAAAACACGCTTTTATTGCTAATCGAACTAAAAAGTAGAAAATAAATTTTAATGACAAAGAGACCTATAATGAAGTAATAGCAAATCGAACGATCAGTCATAGTCAACTACCTCAGAACAGAATTATAACAAAAATTAAGATAAAAATAGAATAATTCAAATTAGAGTTAAAAGCGTGTGATGCATTTTGCATTATTTCGCAATTAAAATTTTCGAAAACACATTTCATTTTATAGAATTACTGCAATATTTTATTGAATTTTAAAATAATAAAAATATAAAAATTTACAATAATTGGCAACCCTATCCAAAGATATTTCCAAATTGAAGCAGACAAAAATGCGTTTCATTTGACAGAGGTATTGAAATATTCTATTTCATTTGTAAATAATAAAAAAGCATAAAAAACGTTGGCAAACGTTGTGTTTCTATATTAAAGTAGACAAAACTACATTTAACTTTTCAGAGGCATTGCAATACTTAATTTAATTTGTAAGTAATAAAAAAATGTTGGCAGCCCTCATCTGCTGGCAACCCTATTTTTTTTAAGTAAAACTGCTAAAAATACTTTCCATGCGACAATTATATCGTGTAATTGGTTTTACTTTTAAAATAATTTAAAACAAGGTGGTAACCTTAGACAAAGTAAGACACAAACCGTCGATCGCTCGTCTTGTGTTTGCTATTTACACATATAAAATCGTATAGTGTTTCAACATTTTACATAATTAAAAAATAAATATTTTTTATTGCAGACTAATTGGCCACCCTATTCAAAAATATCTCTGAATTGCTGTTGGCAAAAAGCAAAAATTTAAAGCAAATTCGCCTCAATTTCAGCGGTTATTCATTATGCTAAATACCTATGATAATTCTTAGTGGAATTGTTTCCTAAGTTATGGAGTGGTTGCTGTAACAAGTAACCAGAGGAAAATATGAAAACATAGTACCACAATTCGCTGTTAGTTTCTGTGAATAATGATAACACAGGTCGATACAAGTTTTGAGTGAAGAACCTTCGAAAAATTTTACCCTAATTTTTTACAATAAAAGTCAATCAAATATTGTCAGCCTAAGTAACCAATGCAAGGACACCCCAAAGAGATGCGTGGGAAGCCAAATTCTATGTGCAAACCTTTGGTCATGACAAAAATGGAAAGCTAAAAAAAAATTAATTTAAATATTAAATAATAAAATTGCAAAGAAAACGGTGAAAGATGCAAACAACAGCGTAGAGAAAAAAATTATCTATTTCATTTCCACTGAGGAAAGCGAAAACACCTGCCTTTTGAATGCTAAAATATTTGTCAAAGCAGCTTAACAAAACAAGCAAAAGAAAAAAAACCTTTGAAATACTTGTCGTAATGCTTAGAAAAATGTCGCATAGCCTGCGAACACAAGCGCTTAATTTTAGCAGACACACATACCTACATACATACATACATACATACACACATACATACATGGTACCCACTCACATACTTGCAGACTTTTTAAAAATTATTTTGATAACTTGCGCTTGCGCAACAAACGAGCGCGAACAATACAACATTTCAAACCATATCGCAGCTTTGCCAAACTGCATGCGAATACATGCAGCTGCACCTATACATACATACGCACAGCGTATTTGAACAACCAAACGCACGCACATGCAATGCGCCATATGTGCAGCGCAATGCTAGGGCACCCCACTTTCGCAGTCAGTCACAGCGCCGGCAGCAAGGACGACAATGACGAATAACAAACAAGTAAGCAACATGCAACACAACAACAGAAAAACAACAACAACAGCAACAGCAATAATAACTGTTACACCAACTGCCATTGAAAGCGCTGGGAAATGTGAAAATGTAAGCAAATGCGTCACGGTGTGGTGCCGTCTCTCCCTGGTCCTTTGCAAGCGGCTTGTAACTTTGCAAACACTCAACATTCAAATAGCCTTGCAACAGGATGAATACGTTTACGCGGTACGGGGCAGCAACAACAATACCACCTTGCTTTACTTTGATACACGCGCGCCGCTGTTGTTCCATTGCCTGGGGTGTTTCTTGTGCACGTTTGAGTTGCATAGTAAACATAGTACGTACATACATAGTAATCGTGCGCTATGCGTTCCTGTCGTTTGACAGAAGCTAACGGAAGTCAACAGAATGCACGACATGATGGCGGCGCAAAAGTGAGTGTACGACGGAGTGGAGAATGCAGGGAGACGCATTTTTCAAATTCCATGCAACATTTTAACGGTGACGAGTACGTGTTTTTTGGTTTTGTAAATGTATGAGTGTGTGTTTTTTTTTTGCTCAAAGTACTAATACACACATGTCCTCGCTTAGGTACACACTAATACACACATACATACGTAAAAGGTAAGCGCGGTGAATGCAAAGCGCATAATTTTGTGTATATTTAGTGTACAATAAATGATTGCGTTTTGAATAAATGGATGTGTGTTTGTGTGGCGTCCACCTATATACATATATGTGTGTGTGTATGTATATGTCCTCATATGTAGAAAAATTTGAATTTTACGTTTATTGGCCTCGCTGTATTTCTAAAAAATGAAGCAACCACACAAAAAGGTTCTACTCTCCGCTTCATGACTGACCTCAAAGTGTGATTAAGAGGGTCGCAAGCGTCCAGATTCGGCTATCGCGCCATGAGTAAATTGTGTGACATAGAAAATACACTTTTTCCGAGACAGCAGCAAACAACTCTCTAACATTTTAAATATGTAGCTTCATATGCTCTCCAACGTGTCTATGCCCTCCCTAAGCGAGGTTTTCGTGATCTAGAGAACCTCATAAGTATATACAGGGTGGGCCATATAGCGTTTTCTTTTTGAACCACCTATTTTTTTGAGAATGGTAACACAAATGAAATGTCAAATGTATACATAATTTACTTAAAGGTTTGACATTTACGAAATGGGACGCTATACGCTTGAACAATGGGCAGATAATCGTTTCACCGAAGATGAGCATTTTTACCGAAAAATCATTTTTTCTGATGAAGCTCATTTTCACATCGGTGGCTACGTCAATAAGCAAAATTACCGGATTTGGGGCTCAGAAAATCCACACGTTACTGTAGACAAGCAAATGCATCCACAACGAGTCACTGTTTGGTGCGGTTTTTGGTCTGGCGGCATCATCGGGCCATTTTTTTTTCGAAAATGAGCGAGGAGCCGCGATTACAGTAAATGGCGAGCATTACCGTGGCATGCTCGACGAGTTGTTCCCAAAAATTTAAGAGCATGACATGGCCGACATTTGGTTTCAACAGGATGGTGCAACTTGTCACACTGCCAAAGTTACACTCGAACTTTTGGCTACCGTTTTTGAAAACCGAATAATCAGCCGAAATTCCGATATCAATTGGTCGCCTCGGAGCTGTAATTTAAGCCCGTTGGACTATTTTTTGTGGGGAGCCGATAAGGACAAATGCTATGCGAACCATACAGAGACGATTGATGCTTTAAAACACGAAATCGAAGTTGCCATTCATGAAATTGGGGCCCAAACAATCGAAAATGTGCTTAAAAATTGGGTTGGTCGAATGGCCTACTGTAAAGCCAGTCGTGGCAGTCATTTGAATGATATTATTTTTCATTCATAAATTACAATGTTCAATCTTCAAAATAAAAAAATAAAAAATTTGAAAAAATATTGATTAGTTTTTTTTTATAGCCGATTCAAAAAGCAAATTTTTCATGGCCCACCCTATACTTCATTGATGAATTCGCGGAACTTACACGCAGTTGGTGTATGCGCCTCAACACAAGCACACTTTCGTTTCACTCACCTGTCCCAATTGCTGCAATTCTCATCAGACTTAAAAGAAAAGGAGTGGGAGTAAGTGGATTAATCAGTCGATAAGGTTAGATTAGGTTGACCTGGCTGGCTGAAGGCCATCACATAGACCTATTGGTCCTTAGTGTTACCAGTTGGAGCTAGACCTGTACGTTTCTTTGTAGTAGACATCTTGTAATACGTCTGCGTCTTTTGCGAATCTAAATAAACTCTGAAGTTCTATCGCCGAGAGTCATTCTAACTTCTCATATTGCAAAGTTCTTAAGCATTTCAATCTGGTTCTAGCTAACGCAGGGCAAGAGCATAGAAGGTGTTCTAGCGTTTCCCTCTCTTCCAGTTCATTGCAAAATCGGCAGCTCGATAAAGAACAAGAAGAAAATTTTAATTATTTGATACACCAAAACGCTTTTCATATTAACTTCTCACCTCTGCTCTCTGCGACTGGCTCCCACTCTTCTATAGCTCAACAATTTTTAACAGATCAGATATTACTGTGTTTTTTAGGTTCCGAAGATGAATTAGAAACGTATGAATATGTGGATTTATGTATGATAAGTGTGTATGTCTGTATGTATGTATGTGTGTGTGTATGTATGTATGTTTGTTCTTATATCCACATTTAACAAGCCAGCAAATTATTAGCTGCACTTTAATAGCCATCCAAAGGCAACCAACTAACTAATGCCACAGCAAACCTATTTAAAAGGCCATCAACAAAATGTTATTATAATTATTATTGCCAGCTATCGGTTGATGGAGTATTTGCATGCATGCAACAGACTCACATTTACAAATCCCCACATACATATTTACATGTGCATAGTATGGGCGCACGGCTTACGTGGCAAGGCAATGCTGCAAATTGCAAGAATACTCCCATTAAAAACTGCTCGTTTTCATAGGTAGCCTTGTTGTTGCTGTTGCTTGTTTTTTTTTTTTTTCATGATGTTCATACTTTTCTTAGTTGCATGTCAATGCCATGTAGAGCCACTACAGTGAGTCGACGAGTGAGTATCCGACGCAATGATTGTTGGTGGTGCCGCTGCAAGATTTTGATTGGTTTGCCGGCAAACATGCCACCGCAGCTGAGGCTGCCTTAAGCTGCTCCAGCAGACTGGCTTGAATGGTTAATATTTGTTTTTTTTTCTTCTTTGCTCACCAAACCACCAAATATGCCAAACATGAAACATTTACAAGCTGCGGATGTCTTGCTAAGCTCAACTCTCGCAAGTCCACCAATTGAGATGCAACATTTCCCCAATTGATATGCCAATGGAGGCATAAACGAAATTAAATGGTCAGCATGTTGAAGCTATTTGCATAAGGAGATTTCGTGTACAAAGCAGTAGCACGCATAAAATAACAAATATACACACACACACACACACACATGCATGCATGTGAGCTATAAGCTGCTAGACACAGACTGGTTATTTTGTCACACAAAAGGCGCTCGACGACGACGTTAATCCTAGCAACGAATTGTAAAGGCACTGATGATCAGGAAAGCCATTTCTAAATAGGTACGACGGTCAGCTCAAATGTCTGTTGGTTTCTTTTGACTGCCATTCGTTTGTCTGTCTGTCCATTCGCTTTTTGGTTGTAAGGTATGGCGTTGATTGCCATTTAATTGATGGTCAATTTTAGTTTGGCGCTTTGCCATTCGCCAACATTCAACTTGACCGAGGAGTGCAGGCAGAAATGCGTCAAAGGAAACGTAGACCTTTGCAGACAGGCAAAGTAAGTGGTGGGTAGGTAGGAGTATATTTGGTAAAGAAGAAGCGATTAACCCGAAAGCTGTTGTGTTCGTCGTTAAACGAGTTTGGATTATACTCGTACTTCACTACAAAAAGCAGGCGTACTTCGGTCGCTGAAACCTCCAACCGGTTTGATTCTTCTGTAACTCATCACCATCGGCACCATCAGCTTAAGGTAGCACTTCTCTGCTGCAACTTCTTCTTCAGCTATTTTTTCATTTGCTATCAGCTTTACCATCTTACAATTGCTTTATGCAAATGCAGGCGTACATACAAATAGACTTACGGACAGACAAATGCATTACACTCGACTGCTGTCATTGGTTGTGGCAAGCTGAAATATTGCAAACAATTTATTTTGACAAGTGATGCGTTTTAATTAATTGTTATTCAAATTTGAATATTTAACAAATTATTTGAACGCCTTTATTGCCATGTAAATTTGTAATACTTGCCACAAAGTGTTGAAGAAAATAATAAAATTCATGCGAAATGAAAATTAAACTTCAATGACCAAATACTTTTGGTATAGATGACAAGCCCTGCAGGCAAATGCGTTAGTTACCCGATTGAAGCGCTTCGGGTGGACTTACAAAAAAAAAATAAAAAAATAATTGGCACGTACACTTCTGTTAGGTGTTTGGCCGAGCTCCTCCTCCTATTTGCGGTGCGCGTCTTGATGTTGTTCCACAAATGGAGGGAGCTACAGTTTCAAGCCGACTCGGAACGGCAAATGGTTTTTTATGAGGAGCTTTTTCATGGCAGAAATACACTCCGAGGTTTGTCATTGTCTGCCAAGGGATGACGGCTATTTGAAAAAACGTTTTCCATCATTTGGTGCTTCATGCCCGAATTCTCGAACCCGTGCACTTCAGAATGGTACGTAACGCGCATTCGGCTACCGCGGCCGGACTTCATCATCATATTGGCATTACAGCCCGGGATGAACCATTACCTCCTCTACAATACATCTCCATTCTTCTCAATATCCCGCTTTCCCTCTATGTTCTGAGATTCTCGTCTTACGTATTTCGTCTTCTACGTCTGGCAACCATCGCCGCCTTGACCAGCCTCGCCTTTTTGTTCCTTCATGATTTTCTTCAAAAACGTTTTTGGTCGTTCTTTCGCTGCTCATTCTTAGGACGTGCCCATGCCATCGCAATCTTTGCAACTTTAAAAATCGTTCCGCGTTTAAAACACTGAGCTCGTGGTTATACCGGCCCCGTCGCCTAATCGTATAGGGCCGCATATTTTTCTGAGAATTTTTCTTTCAAATGGCATCGGTAAATTAACTTTAAGGACCCATGTTTCACAGCCGTGGGTGAAAGCCGGTCTTATTATTAGTTTTGTACAGTTGGAGCTTTTGTTCCTTTGATATCAATGAATACTTCACTAGTTTCATAAGGCCAAAGTATGCTTTGGTAGCTGAATATGATCTCGTATTTATAAGCACAAATCCTTATTTATGCTGAGTACTACGCCTAAGTATTTAAACTCTTAGGGCCGGAACATAATAAGTTGTTCTTGTTTCACTTTTCCATTGAAGTATAGAACTGTCGAGTTTTACGCTAAGTTATCCAAAAGGAGTTGGTGGTACTTTGAAGCCAACCTTTCGCGGATAAGTTAGAACTATTCCAACACAATAGTCCAGAGAAAAGTGAGCGTAGGGGCAGGAGTTTACAACTAACATCCGTTTCCTCAAAACGAAATGGAGCACCAAAGTAAGACCATCAGATCTCCGATTTTCATGGAGCCGAGAAAAAAGTTGAAGAGTTACTCTATTTCTATAAGATCTATGTCTAGTAAGGCTCTAGCCAATAAAAGAGGTGTTTTTCGTATCCTGCTTTACATAATGAATACATAAATGCCCATGTGTTTGAGTGCAACTTCTTAAGGAAGTATTAATCCATTTTTAATGGAGTTTTTATTCCTTTTTAGGTATATAAATCCGGTTAAGAAGGCCAGCATAGCTTCCTACTCCACCAAAATCTAAGTTCTGTAAGCCACAGGTCGTTCTTTGGCTCTAAAACGTAGTGGTTCTACCAATTTTGACGTACGGATGCCTGGTTTGGTAGGCAGCTCTTCGGAAGGGCTATAATATCACTAAACTGGGGAGGGGGCAAAGAACTGCTTGTATTCGCATCACAAGAACTCCGCATCATCATGCAGAACTCTGGCCTTAATGTCGTTTTGCACTTGCTTCCCATCGACTTTTACGTTATTTCCATCGCTGCTCAAAGTGTAATCAGTTTAAAGAAGGTTGGCCTATGAAGGCAATCTCTCAAAGGAGATGTTAGCATTTTCAGGCAGTTACCACCATCTTTATCTGAACTTCGTACAGATCTTTCTATCGGCACACTACAGTTTGAGGGTCGTGCCAGGTCCATATTTCCAGGCAGGATTGGAATGAGGAGAAAATCTGTACCGAGGCTGTTACCTCTGTTTTCGCTGATGGCGCCAAAATGGAATCGGAAATCGGAGTAGGGGTTTTCTCTAAGTCAGCCAATTCATCCTTTTTTTTAATACTGCTAGTGTTTCTCTGGCAGAAGTCTTTGCGATTCTGTAGTCATGCAAAATGCTTAGGGAACGTGGGAGCGAGAGAGATAATAACATTTTTTCAGATAGTCCAGCTGTGATTTAGGCTCTGACGACGCCATGATGCAGATTCAAATTGGTCAATTCTTGTAAAGAGGTTATGAAATCTCTTGGGTGTGCGGGTAACATATCTCTGATCTGGGTTCCAGGACATAGGAACATAGAGGGAAATGAAATCTCTGAGGAGCTTGCCAGGAAGGGGTTGACTGAATCGGTTTCAGAGGTCTCCCACCCGGTCATCGGCATCCCCCTGTTGTTAAAGTGGAATTGCACAACTTATTTCTGAGGAAAGGACAGGTCAGATGGAGCTACATTTCTTCGTGTGGTGTTTCGAAATCCTATGGCCCAAGCACAATAGGCGTAGGACTCAGAAAGTTCTGTGGACTCCACGCCATTGAGTTTTCAAACTTGTAGATATGCTTACTGGCCATTGGACGATCGGCACTCATGCAGAAAAGCTGAGTTTACCATTTAACCTCCATTGCAGAAGCTGTGGGAACCTTTCTGAGAAGGATACTGTAGAACACTTTCTCTGTAAATGTCTGGTCTTAGTAGCTAGACGATTTAGGTTACTGGGTGCTTCTTTCTTCGACAACCTGGAGCAGTGCTCCACCTAAATCCCATCAATCTTCTTCATTACATCAACATGATATTTGCCATCGTACTACGGCAAACGACGGAAATTAGATGAAATGTATACGAGTTCAACGAATCTGGTATCGTTCCGGTACCGTATATGTAATCAACGAGTGGGAACAAGTTCACCAAGCGAAACAGGATGGGTTTGCGGGCAATCTATGGTTGGGTTTGCATAAAGGAACGTGATTGAATCTATGTGGCTACCAGAAAAAAATGGTGATCAGGAAAACGAACTGGCTAATGAATAGTCTTAGGAATTTAGGCGGATCTGTAATCAGAGAGATCGTTGTGCAACGCAAGAGTTAACTTTGTAATATCCGCTTCGCTCTCCCTAATATCTCCTTTTCTCTACACAACTTTCGTATTTCTCTTCCAAGAGCTTAAGCCCAACTGGAGTTGGCCGTCACACTGTCAGAATCTGAGTCGCAGTTAGCGAAATAATACTAGGTTTGTTTCACTACCGGGGGTATTTCCAGTTGGGTATCTGCAAGAAAATTTAATACTTTCTTTGCTGCATGACTCGAGTGTATTTTAATAAGGCACTTGTAGTTGAACTGCTTTTGCTATAATTTGAGTTTTATGCATTTATTGGTAATTAATTTCCATTATTTTAAAGTGTGTGTTTTCTTTCAGGAAAAAAATATGTGGAAATTCTATTATTCTTATAGCAAAAGAATTTCCAACACTTAATAATATGCAAACGATTCCATGTCAAGTGAGCGAAGTATGCAGGTCATTGTCTTAAATTTTTCTAAACATGGGTTCATATGTATGCGTGATTATAATAAGAAGTGAACTGAAAAGTTTTAAAAAATTTCATTATTTCGAAATTTATTCATTGTTGAAAATTTTTTGTATGGACGTCATTGACACCATCAAGGCTCAGCTTTAAGCCCTCTTCTCTTTAATCTGGTGATGGACTTCCTTATGCGTGAAGTCCACGGCAAACTCCCTTGGGCACTGCTGTCGATGCTGTTTATGTAGCCCTTCTCGCATGCAACAAAACCATCCTCCAAGAAAATCTGAACCGGTGGGCTATCGCCCTTGAATCAAATGGGTTACGAGTAAGCCGCCCAAAGACCGAAGTAATCGGGTTTCATTTTGCCACAGCGAGTTGTGAGAGTCCAGCTTTTACAATAAATTGTGTCCCCCCTCAAAATAGTTGATAGCTTTAAATACCTGGGCTTGCATGCCAAGGAAGATGGTATCATCGAACGAGAAATTCCTCATCGAATTCAATGTGGATGGCGAAGCTGAAGAGTAGCCTTCGATGACCTGTGCGACAAGAAAATTCTACAAAAATTAAAAGGAAAAATCAGACCGGCAGTGACTTATGCATCCGAGTGCTGGGCTGTGCTATATAAACTGGAGCTGAAACTGCACGCAGCAAAAATGCGATTGCTGAGGTGGTCTAGTGGCGTTACACTGCTGGACAAGACTCAAAATATCTTTATTTTTGGTAGCAATAAAATTGCTCCAATCAGCATTAAACTCCAAGAAAACTGCCTACGCTGGTACGGCCTTGTAATGAGAAGACCAGAGGGGCGGGCAGTGAGGCCAGAGGCTAGGCAGACCACCAAAAACCTGCAAAAATGGTATAAGACTAGTTTAAAGAAGAAGAACAAGAATTAAAAATTTCGTTGGCGAAAAGACAATTCAGGACCGCGAAACCAGGAGATTTCCAACAAGAAGAGCCGACCTCAAATAGGATAAGGCTAGGCTAAAGAGGAAGAAGAAGAAGAGTTGAAAATTTTGGTATGGAGCCTTTTAAAGCGAAATATCTTGGGCCCTTCTTGTAGCAGCTCATCAAGCCCTGCCAGTATACAGTGTAGTCACCGGTTGGCATCGGGTACCTCATCTAACGATAGGCCTAAGAAACGCGAGTTGGGTTCAAAGGGAGCAGTGTGCTTGGTGGGTGGGTTAAACGGAGTATGTGAGTAGGTGGTTCGTATCGTGTGGAGTGGACCTTCACATACCGGACATATGTAGAGTGCGCCGGGTTCGATTTTTGAATAGATAGGAGTTTAACCTACTACAATATCCTGAACGTAATTCCGGCGAGTTGACGCAGGTCTCATGAGGCAGCTGAAGCTCTTTGTCTGCGCCGAGTGGTGGTTGAACTCCGATGACGGCATTCGGTGCTCGGGAGCTTAGGAAGATGGTAAGAGACACCCGATGAATGTCGTTTAATGCATGTCTATAAACTGGCTGGTTCAGTAGTTGAAGGCTGCAATTTTCGCAGCGGCTTCAAATGGGAAAGGGCAACAAAATCTGACCTCTTCTCCCACCAACTCTTATTGAAAGAAACTGATTGACTTCCAGACTCCTGCAAGGATTTCACTAGGACATGGAGAATTGTGTCTAAGTATACAAATCTCACATTGGATGAGAAGGTTAAAGCAGCCACTTACAGCTGCTGGATTGATTTTGCCAACTGCCTGAGTTTGGGATTCTCTTTGGCCTATAATCGACGAATGAAGAACACAAAACTTACTGAAATACTCCAAACTAATCTTATGACTTCTCAACTGGGCGCTAGACTATTGGATATACGAGCACCAGGTATTGAGCCACA
The DNA here is from genome assembly GCA_037575425.1 of Anastrepha fraterculus. Lineage (NCBI taxonomy): Eukaryota > Metazoa > Arthropoda > Insecta > Diptera > Tephritidae > Anastrepha > Anastrepha fraterculus. The sequence goes on from JAYXIM010005294.1 coordinate 1,016,837, forward strand.
CGTAATGATTTCTGTGTGCTATAGAGATGTGAAAGAGATAGAATTCAATCAGCCCAACCTGTGCGAATTCTTCGCACTTCGAAGAAAGTGGTTTAGATTTGTGGAGGACCACTGCTTAGTGAAAGATTTAGATAATGTAGGCAGAGAGGCTCAGGTGGAAGGACTCAATCTATTCACCAAAAGATTTGCATGGCTGCAGAACATGTAGGGATATCCCAATGAGCTTATGTGGTTACCAAGTGAGTTCTTTTCCAAAGGTGCTCATCTAACCTAATCTACTTCCGCTTTTTTTCTAATTGTGACTCAGAAGTACTTTTTGCCTTATATTTCAATGGCTTTCAGTTTTTGCAGCTATACAAAAATTTTTGCCACCAAAAGTGAAGCTCTGAATCTCTTCTATGATTTCATCATAACTTCCGCGACATTTGGAATTTCTTAATTCTCGCCTGGTATGTGGCAATAGTTGCAGCTTTTCTATACAAATGCCCACATCGTATTAAAGCCTCGACAATCTCGACTACCCACTCGAAAAATTATGATACTGAAAATTACTTTGTAACGAATTGCAATTACAAACCAACACACATCGGCTTCAAAATTTATGATCATCGTCAACATAAATCGAATTTTTCAATGCAATTTTAATAAATCACAAAAAAAAATACAAATGTGATTTAATCATGGCTTAAAAGAACACCGTTATTCAGTAATTAAGTTCCGTGAAGAGGGGAAAGGAAAATGAAAAACCAAAAAAAAAATAATTGCAGCCTAATAAAATAACAAAGAACGAAGAGCACAAATGGTTTGCATCGACAATCTTTTGTATATTTTACAATAGCAACAACAAAATTATTGCTGAAGTAATCAACAAATTGCAGTTGCTGTTTTTAAAACGTAGGTGGAGGGGCATTCCCAATTGGAAATGCTTTCAACATGGATAAATACGAATATCAAATCAGACACTTATTTTTTCAATAATTTTTTTTATTTATTTAATATTTAACCACCTTATCCCTCCCTTCCTTCACAAATGTTCAAATGATACCTTATGCTTTACAAAGAAAAAAAAAAAAAACTATTTGACCTATTAATTATAGAGACCTTTAAAGTCCCCAAAATGTATGTAAGAAGGAGTCACGGTAAAAAATATTTTCATTGTTTTTTAATAAATTATATTGAAATGCAAAGATTTGTACTAAGAAAACTGCATTTTAATTCAGGTGTCAAAGCGTTGAAACTTCGTTGGCAACCCTATCGAAAATTAGTTATGAATCAAAACAGTCAAAAAAGTCATTTAGTGCTATCTACACATACATACGTGTAGCTTAATATTATATTATATTATAAATAAAAATATTTTAAGCTTAGTTGGCAACTCTATTGAAAAATATGTTATGAACTGAAATATTTTTTCGTACCTATACATACATACATATATACTTACTTATGACGATTTATTATATTACAATAATATTACAAAAAAAAAATTTAAACTTAGTTGGCAACCCTGAAAAATTGTTATAAATGCAAAAGTTCATTCGGTATTGTCTATACATACAGTTAGTTTAATAGGATATTTTGGAATAATTTAATTTTTTTTTACTAAGTTGGCAATCCTATTGAAAATTAGTTATGAATCAAAACATTCGAAAAAGTCATTCATTGTTGTCTACACATACGTGTAGCGTAATATTATGTTATATTATAAATAAAAATATTTAATATTATTATAAATAAAAATATTTAAAACTTAGTTGGCAAACCCTATTGAAAAATCGTTGTGAACTAAAATATTTTCTGTTACCCACACATACATACTTACGACATTTTATTATATTACAATAATATTTCAACAAAACAAAAAAACAAATGAAACTTAGTTGGCAACCCTATTGAAAAATCGTTACGAATTAAAAAGTTCATTCATTGTTGTTTATACATATCTATACATACAGTTAGTTTAATAGGATATTTTGAAATAATTTAATTTTTACTAAGTTGGCAACCCTACTGAAAATTAGTTATGAATCAAAACAATTAAAAAAAGTCATTCATTGTTGTCTACAGATACGAGCAGCTTAATTTAATTTATTAATTATCGAATAAATGCAAAAAAAAATTGAAACATGGTTGGCAACTTTATTGGAAATAGTTCTGATTTAAAACAATCAAAAATGCCACTCATTGTTGGTTACACATACGTCTAACGTTATATAATATTTTGTGCCCAAATAAACAAATAAAAAATTAAACATAGTTGGCAGCTCTATCGAAAAATATTGCTGAAATAAAGCTTTTTTAAAATTACCTTTCATTTTATCTTAAAATAGTCCGCATATACTTTTAACATATTTTTAAAAAGGTGGCAACCCTATAGGAATAATCCCAGTGACAACACCTATCTGTGTAAGCTTAGAAAGCAAAATATTACCCAAACACAAACTGAGAATCGTTTCGAAAACCCAAGCAAATGCCAACGGACTTTTCTGTTGGCTGAGACACACAAATTCCAGTTCGGTTTGCTGTTCAAAAATTAAGACAATAATCAAACTATGTACCTGTATATGTGTGTGTATGTGTGCATATGTATGAATGTTTGCATAAATTCAGCGAACACTAAGATTATTAATTTAACACAAAAAAAAAAACCCAAAAAACAACAAAAAAGTTCATAAAAATGACTATGCAACAAATTTCGATTGTCAGTGCAATAAAACGGAGGAGCGCAAAAGTAACGAATGCCCACCGATTCAGAGCAGAACAAAAAGCAGCAAATATAAAAACTTTGCCATACAAAGAAAAGCAACAAACAAAAATCAAAACAACAGGAAAAAAAACTTTAAACTAAACACATCAAAATACAATGCAACATTTTGTTGTCAATAGTCGCGTGTAAGAGGCGGAAGAAAAGAAGAAGACGAAGCAACAGCAACACAGTGACGGCATGAAGACTAATAAGAGGACGTAGAGGGAACCAACCACACATTTTATGATTGCAACAATTGAGTGCGCACCACTTACATAGTCACACACACACACACACACACATATATAAATATTGGCAATAAAGCCATCCATCCACAAGCTGCTTATAAACATGCTGCAACACAACAAGCGCACACATACCTACATACATACATGCATGCATGCATGCAAACATACATATACACAAGCACATGCATAGGCACGTATGAAGGTATGTTTCGTATTTTTAGTTGCATTTGCGACATGTGAAAAAATCAAAATCAAATTCAAAAGCGCAATTTAGTTATGCATTGAAGCGTTGCGGCACGTCGCAAGCACGTTGGTGGCGCCGCCGCCGTCGTTGGCGTTGCAACAACTTACAAAGCTAATGTCGCTAAGTCCAAGTTGCTGCATAGTTGCCATACACAGCAACGCTTGTTTTGTGCGTTTTTTGGCAATAAATGCTGAGCGGCCATCAGCAATCGAACCGAGGCACCACTGCAATTATCTCGGTCGATTGCATTCATTTGTAGCGTAATGTGCGCACACAGCTGGCTTACCATATTTGCTCAAGAGTGTGCCACGACGAGCGTTCGCAATTGTGGAGGAATAAGAAATCGAAATTTGATGCGTAGCTGACTGAATGTGGCTGCTCCGATTGTTGCATGTCAATTGCCAGCGCTCCGATTACAAACGAAATTGATTTGAGCAAATTATCTTTGGTTCTGAGAATAGAATGGGTCAGAGTTTATATGGATGGAAATTGAATGAGAAGGGTCGTTTAAGGGGAAGGGGTGAAGGAAAGTCTTTTCCACTACTTATGTGAATGTCCGGGGCTAACTAGGGCACGACTCCGCTCCTTCGGTAAGCCTTTCCTACAGCAAATTAAGGAGATCTCAAACATCGAGATAAAAGATTTGACGTTATACTTGGACCACACCAAAAAAAGACATCATCACAGTGGTAGTAAAACGGTGCTGGTCACTAACTAGGATTATTTCAGTGGAAATATTCAACCTCTTCCACAACAACAACATTTAAGTGAAACGAGGCGCAGTGTGTGGTTTTAAGGGAGCGAATTTGAGTACGAGGGTCTAATTTGAAGATCTATTTATTGCAGGAGCAACGGAAAACTCGAGCTGCCACCGTAAGGGCTTGGTGCGGGACTACCATTCGGGAGTGCCTAGGTTCGAATCCTCATGCATGAAACAGTAAAATGAGGGAAAAAGTTGTATCCCATAGCGGTCGCCCATCGGCAAGCAATGGCAAACCTTCGAGTGTATTTCTGCCGTAAAAAAGCTCCTCATAAAAAATCATTTGCCGTTCGGAATCGGCTTGAAACTGTAAGTCCCTCCATTTGTGGAACAACATCAAGACGCACACCACAAATAGGAGGAGGAGCTCGGCCAAATACCTCAAAAAAGTGTACGCGCCAATTATTTATTTTTATTTGTTTATTTATAAAACTCTAACGCCTAAAACTATACAACAGCTACTGAAATAGAGTTTATATTAGCCGTCTTCGATTCGCCATGTGTTAGCGGGTGGTGAATAGATGACCGGTGAATAGTGACACCGGCATAAATAAACGCACTTGAAAAGAACAGTCAATAATGACATTTGCTTGGAAACACTTAATGAGTGCTGGCAATGAAATTTGCCTATGTAATATCAGAGAAGCGAGTTTGAAGCATTGAATAAAATGAGTTATACAAGTTTTATGAGGTATAACTAGCGACAAGTTTTGCTCGATAACTTTGTTGTTGCTTTAACATGCAATGTTTTTGCTAAGCGAGCAGAGCCCAAGCAAAGCGAGCAGAGAAGTGGCGAACCGAAGAAGACTATTATTTTTTTTATTCAAACCAATCTGAAAAAAGATTAATAATGCATTACAATAAAGAGTCTGAGTGCACGCGGAATGTGGCTTTGTATGTTTGTGTAGTTCCGACAAACTTTGTTATTAGTAAAAGGGTTTTGAATATACCCACTCTGGAAATAAATGGAATGCAGGTACCTTTAAAGGAAGAGGTTAAATATCTAGGAATTATCCTGGATGAAAAATTCACCTGCGCAGCCCACCTCGACTCAGTAATAAAAAAGACAAAGAAAAACCTTTGGACAACAAAGCAATTATTGGGTAAATCTTGGGGACTGAGCTCTAAAACGACCTTCTGGATTTATCCCAAATGGTAAGACCTATCCTAATATATGTATGGGGCATTGGAATGTTGGACAAAAACTAATGAAATTACAGCTTTTCCAAAACTGTGTACACCACAAAGATTGACGTGCCTAAGCATAACAGGGCCTATGAGAACTATCCCGACTGCTGGCGTCCAAGCGCTTTTAAATCTACCACCGCTACACTTAGCAATACAAGAGGAAGTTGCTAAGCAAATACTCTCTTTTCACATCAAAGCAAAAATTTAAACCAGAAGATGTTACTGGCCACCTCAATATCTTAAAAAGGTTTGATCATGCAGCTTACATGACCCAGACGACTGACCACATGGAATCCGCGTACGCAATTTTACTAAGAGCCACAAGATTATCTTCCCATCTAAGGAAGTGTGGAACACTAGCCCAAATGGCTACATGATGACTCGCAAAAATGGTACACAGATGGACTCAACTCACTCCAGGGGGTAGGAGCAGAAATAGTGGGACCTGAGGCACACAAATCTTTAACACTGACCACAGATGCTACAATATTCCATGCGGAGCTTTTCGCCAAAGTGGAAACAGAGGATCTCGTATCCAAAAGAGGGTTCATGAAAGTAAAAATTAAAATACTTTCGAACAGTCAATCAGTCCTCAAAGCTTAAGTAGCTTTACGCTTAGTTCAAAAGTCCTCATAAAGGACTTTAGTCGCACTCAACAAACTGGTGACTCTTTATCAGATCATTTGGGTACCAGGATACTTTACATCCATTGTATTGAGAGCAGTGAAACATTCCTTTATTCCTGTTTATTATTTAAGACTGCCTCAAATCTGCATATTTACATACGGGGAATGCTGCTGGTCTGACAGTCCTTAGCCGGATATAAATCCGGATCGTTTCGGTAACGTAGAACCGACTGTCGGTGAAACGATCTTAATCTTAAAAATCTTAATGCTCCTAAGGCAGCTTCCTTTTCAGCCATGGCAGGGTAGGGCAAGGTTGATAGATTACCAAGTTTGGCCAATCTCCTATAGAGAAAAACAAAATTGTGCGCGAAACTGCGGCTGCCACTACGCCGAGTACCCGAATTCTGCCCGCTCATTTCACACATATTCACGCACTCGTCTAATCAGTCAAATGTTCAGACGGCAACAAAGTCAAAGGCTGTGTTGACTATTTTCGTATATCACGAACACAATCCCAGTTTTTCCACACAAACAAACTGCTGTCATGACCCTGGTGACGTCAGTTAATCTGCTGATCCTTTAAAATTCGCTGAGAGCCGGTTAATGGTCTGATCTTGGCGACAGCTGACCTTTCCGAATCGCTGGGAGCTGATTAATGGTCTGAATTCTTTGCACTGTGGGTAGGAGATATTCCTACAAGTGCACGGATTGCATCCGTGGGGCAGGTTCTCATTGCCCCAATTAATTCGAAGCACACCAATCGTAGTAGTTTATATCAGTAGTTTAGTAAATAGAATTTGTCTTACTGGGAGTGGTAAAAATTCACAATTTTCTTTCGTGGTTAAAGTTGTAGGGCGAATCAGGCACAATTGTTTTTACTCACCTGTAAGTAAAAAAAATAAAAAAAATGTATTAGTTTTGTTACAATTGAATTTTTTTTATAAAACTGAATATATATAGGAATTGGAATAATTTAAATGAATATTTAATCTAAATATAATATGTACTCATATACAGCCAACGCCAAAAGAAAGTGTACGAATATATTCACAAGTTTTGACTATTTATTTATTTATTTATTTAGTTTTTTATAATTTTTTTATTTTAAATAAAGTTCATAGCAAAGACCATATAAAGCAACGTTTCAAACTTTGTATCAAATTGTCAAAAAAAAATTGTAAAAAATTTTTAATAAAAAAATAGTTTGTAAAAAAATTTGAGATTAGGCCGATAGCCTCAGATGCTAGTTGCTTTGCTGTTGTAATGCCATTATTTATAATTATATTTCTTATAAATAAATAAATAAGTAAAAATTCGTCAGCTTTCCAGCAAAATTTCGAACTTCTTACTCAAATTTCTAAAAAAAAATTTTATAGATCCTTGAATTTTGGGTACAATAAAGTGTAAGTTTCAGTGGCGCCAGCAATAGGAAGCAGGCAACTGCGGTAATAGCGCAGACACACCAAATTTAGCGAAGTCCTCAACCATCTGGACTATCCTTCTGACAGGAAAATGTGAAATACAGATGGCGCTCCAAGCAGTAAGAAGGCGTTGTTCCTAAGCAACGACAGGTGGGCTAGTCCCCTGCCCTGTCAGAAATCAAATAGATTAACGAAACCAACGCAAGACAAAAGTCTTGCCGAGTCCCTATGCCGCCGAGAGGAGTGAACAAGGAAAACAAAGAAAAAAATTGTAAGTTTTAAGAAGATCAAAAACCACATTAATTTTGGAGAATTTCTTTTGGTGGCATGTTTTTCATTTAACGTCAGCAGAAAAAATTGTCAAAAATCAGTGCAATTTTTGAACCACTTGAAACTTGCTTTTTATTACACCCAAATTTAATGGTCCATAAAAGTGCATACCGTAAATTTTTATCAAAATTTTTATAAAAATGCAGAGACCTTTAAAACCCTTTACTTGAAAATTTTCAGAATGTGAAACTTGAATTTTGAGGAAAATTTGCCGAATTTTTACAAATTTGATACAAAGTTTAAAACTTTGGTCTATACGGCCTGACAATATTTCAATCCAGGCAGCGCTACCATCGAAAAATTTCGCAAACTTCCATAAGTGGTACAATAAGGCTCATATTCAAGGCAGCTGGCCATCATTTAAGCACTCATATTATCATCATCACTATCCTCATTAAACTACACATTTTCGTTCTAGCCATGGGAAAGTTCTGATAGTTTCCCCTTGTTGGTGTGATATTCTATCTCTCTTTTACCAATAAGAAATTCCTCTTATAACTGAAAAATATATCTACTATGTTCTAAAGGCAAGTCAACTAATCATTTTTATTCTTACAATGTAATAACTACGGGCTACTAAACTCTTCATTGTCGTCATCACAAACTTCTCAACACTAATAATCATGCTTCTCATTTGTGTTATCAAAAAGTAATCAGCGTTTATGGGCCAAACTACTCATTTTCGTTATCAAAGAGCAATCAGCACAAACTCCTCATTTTCGTAAAAAGTAATCAGACTGAGGAGTTTTTGTCATCATAAAATGTTTTATTTAGAAATATATAAAATTTATATATTTTTTTGTTTTCATTAGAAAACTTTTACATATCAATTCGGTGTTTCATCCACGGAGACTCGAGCTGACGAATTTTTTCAAATATTAGTCAAGCATCTACTCATTCGGCTATGGTGACTATACAACAAAGACAGCCAAATTTCACACTAGTGCATTTTTTAGAGCATCCACTATAACGTTAAAATCGTTGAAATTAATCAACACTGATGACAAAAACTCCTCCATTTCGTTAAAAGTAATCAGCACTGATGACAAAAACTCCTAATTTTCGTTAAAATCGTTAAAATTAATCACCACTGATGACAAAAATTCCTCCATTTCGTTAAAAGTAATCAGCACTGATGACAAAAACTCCTAATTTTCGTTAAAATCGTTAAAAAGTGAAGAAAACCCATTGATTGGCCTGAGAGCGCAAACTAGTTCGGATCGAATATTTTGGGAAATCGTATTTTTGATCAATTTTAGTTCAAATTATGAAAATAATAATTCGATAAAGACGCTCTCGTGAAGATTTTGCAACAAATTCTATGTATTAGTTCAAATTTGTATTGTTTAAATGTTACTGAGCGACGCTTGATGGTGACAAGCAGGGGGAGGTGGCAATATGGTAGCTATTCAAAATTTGATTACGTCTATAGAAGGACACTCTCTGCCTCACACGGCTTGCCTATGCCATGAAAAAAATGTAAAATCAGTCGGAATTTACCAGACGAGATAGGTTCATGGTTGAAGAGCTCAAGTTCGTAGCGATTCTGCTCAAGTTTTTACATCAAATATTTATGGTTTAAGAAGAAAGATCTCATAAAACTTTTGAATATGGAAGCGCGTTAAAATCTCGTTTACCTTCAAACGCCCGAGATACTCCGTAGTTTTGACAAAAGTGTACCCAGTGGAGCTTAAGAAAAAATAGAACTGAATTGCTTTGCAAAGACGTAACAGATGATAGAGCTGAGCTCACGAAAAACGAAACTCTTTTTGTCTGTTTATACCCAGCATTCCTCAAAGTTATGACACTTTAAGAATTTTTGAAAAATCGTCTCACTGAGGAAAGTGCAAAACTGTTTTTATTTTATTTGAGCAGAATCAGAATTCGGCCTAAATTTTTGTTGTTAGTTTTGCGTGCAAAGTTGCTATACGGCGGCTTTGGTCCATGAGTCACTGAAACTTAGATAATGTAATTGTCTGCAAATGTAATTTCCTAAAGTGCTGAGCCTCCGCACAAACTAGCAAACTGAATTAAATAAACAACAGCCAACATTTGATGACATGATATGTATGTGTGCAGTTGTGCTTGTATGTGTGCATGTGTGTTTGTAAGTAAATCAAAAAGAAAAAGTAGAAACACAAAATGGCCTGACATATTCGTAAATAATTGTCATATTTTGCTGCCGTTGACAGTGCGAATTTGTGAAATGACAACAACAAAAACAAAAAAACTAAGGAGTGACAATATTTGAAAGAAAATAGAAAATGCCTTTAGTTACATCTCGGTAGAGAACCGGAAAGAAGAACTGAAAAAGTGAGAAGAAAATTAATATATGGTTTTTGGTTCTTGAAATTATTCAATGAACTGAAAAAAACAGAGATTTTGCGTGAGCTGAAGGTCAGATTTAACCCTCTAAAACCCAAACTTAACAGGCTGCCATTGGCCGATAAGTGAAATAACAGTTATGTACCCTATGAGTACATAGAAAGTACCGGGTATGTTTAAATAAAACAAAACAGATTTAAAATTCAGGCAAATTTATTTTATCTCCTTCAAAATATGATCCGTCTGAAGCAACACACATCTGCCAACGTTTAACCCAGTCCTCCATGCACGCCTGGTAGGCCGACGAACAATGGCATCTCTCAAACGCTTCAAAACGGATAAATAGCGACAGATTTGTGTCTTAAAGAGAGAATTATTTTATTATTATTTTTATTACAATTTTTTTTTATTTATTATTAATTACCATGATAAACAATTTTTTTTTTATTTTTTTTTTAATATTTTTATGCTAATTTTTTTTATTAAAAAAATAATTTATTTATTACTTATTACCATGAATAAAAAATATTTTTTATATTTTTTTTTATGCTTATTTTTTTTTAATTTGTTTTTGATTTAAAAAAAAAATTTTGTAAACAAATTACCATGAATAAAAAAAAGAAAAATATTTTTATGTTTCATTTTATTTTTTATGCTTATTTTTACTTTTATATTTTTTAATTTTAATTTTTTTTTTATAGTTTTATTTTCTTTTTTAACAAAAACAAAATTATTTTTACATGTTTTTAAATTTAATTTTTTTTATTTATTATTAATTACCATGAATAAAAAAAGATATTTTTATGTTTTTTTTTTATTTTTTAGGCTTATTTTTACTTTTATGTTTTTATTTATTTTTTATTTTTTTTTTTATTTTTTTTTCTTTTTTTAATTTAAAAACAAATTATTTTTACATTTTGTTTTAGTTTAAAATTTTTTTTTATTTATTGTTAATTACCATAAATACCATTTATAAATTCTCGTTGTTTGTTATTTAACTTTCTTTTTTTCTCGTTTCTGACTATAAACTGCAAATTTCAAACCGGCACAAAGCAAAAGTGCAACAACTTCCGGACTTCACAAAAAAATATTTTTTCTTTCCTTACAAAAATTTTAATCATACGGCATGCTCACAGATTATTTGTTTTCATAGTGGGTAATTTTGGCTGGCTAAAACTTCCCCAGCACAAAAGGAACGCCGCTCTTGCATTGAACTGTCACTTTGCTCTCCATTTTTGACTGATAAATAATTTTTTAGCTACTTTTGGCAAAAATTATGAAAAAAGCAGCTATAGGTTAATTAATCACTTTCACGGAGATTTATAATTTTTGCAAAGTTGCATGATACGCCAATCATATTTGACACTTGGAAACTAGTCACCTCATGGAGAAAAGATTTACAGAGGTGTGGTCAAGATCAGACCGCTAATCGGCTCTCAACAAATTTGAAAGACTCTGCTGATTGGCTGACGCCAAATGGGTCATGTCAGCGGTTTGTTTACGAAAAAACTAAGATTGTGTTGATGGCATATGGATAAAATTAAACAAACTCAGTTTCTTCATAAGCAAACCGTTGCCATATCCCCTGTTAAGTCAGCAAATCAGCTGATTACTTCAAATTCACCGAGCGTCGGTGAAGGGCCACACCTTTTGAATTTTTTCGTTATACATGGCATTTATAGGTATTACACATACATACATACATCCGTAGTTCACTTGCGGGTAAATTTTTAGCATTTTCATTTTCGACTAGCAGTAATTCTTGCCTTTCATTACAGCCAGAGCAGCACAATTTAATTAGTTGTTTATTAGCTTTTTTTGCCAGTCACTTCCTTTCGTTTCGTTTTAATATTAACTGAGTAAAAAAAAAATATTACCTAAGTTGAAAATCAATTTTTATGCCAAAATAACACATCTGTTCGATTGGCAGCCGTTCAGTTTGTTTTATTTTGTTGATTGCGATACCGAAATAGAGCAAAAGTTAATAGAATTTTGGCAATGTCTTGAAATGCAAATAATGCATTGAAACAAATTGTTCGACAAGCGAGTAGATAATTTTCAATTTTGGCTGTATAGATAAGCACCAAATCAAAAGAAAAAAAGGAAAAAAAAAATAAATAAAAGAAAAACGAAGAAAAAAAAACGAAAAGTAAATTTTGGCAATGGCACACACAGCAACTGCATAGACATATGGACACACATACCTGTGCCAGAAGAAATTTAAAAAAAATCAGCACGTGGGCGGGTTCGATAAGCACATCTGGGGTTTGCTTGACGTAAGGAAGAAGAACAAGAGTGTAGTGAAATTGTAAGAAATAATAAAGATGCAATTTTGGTTGGCGCAGAATTCTATATCTGCATATATTTTATGGCATGAAATTGAGGATTTTCTAGAGATCGTCCATAAATTCCTCCTTCAGACTTCCATACCGGTGTAGCGGCTTCCAAGCTGAGATCTACGCTACAGACAAAGTAGCAAAAACGATGAGACTAATGGACTTATCTCCAGTAAACCTTACCAATTTTGTTGATATTCAAGAAACGATCAGCAGCGATCAAGGCACTGGCCTCAGCACGTATCAATTCAAGAATGCAGGAGGCCGCTCTCGCTTATCCAACAACACAACACCACACTTTACTGGGTCCCCGGCTACTCTGGAGTGGAGGGAAACGAAAGAGCGGATTAGTGCGAAAGAAAAGGCTTCCTTCTTGACCTTCATCGAGTGGTAAAGGAACGAACGAAAGGAACTGTACACTGCGATTGACTTGAGCGTAATCACGGAAACCGATAGAGGGAGATCTCAGCCTACTAACTGTAGGGTCTCCAAAGCGCTCTGGCCAAAAGTGTTTCTTAAAAGTACAAAATGCCTACTTCGATTCCACAGATCAACTACCAGCATCGTCACAGGTGTTATAGTGGGTCACTGCTCTATTGGGACCTTAACAAGTAGAATGAGTGTACCTCACAATGACTTCTGCAGGAGTTATGGAAATGAAGAAGAAATTGAATTGGCACAACACCTCCTCTGCGAATGTTCTGCACTTCAAAGAACCCATGCCAAATATCTCGCCGATTATTTCTTTGAAAACCTGGGAAATTTGCAAAATGTCTCAATGGAGGGACATTTTTAAAAAGATCTAAGTGGTTTAAGCTACTCAGTTAGGGGACGGAAATCAAATGCAGGTATCAAAATAGGCCTTAGGACCACCAAATGTCTTGTCTGAGGCAAGAAACCTGGCTAACTTAATCTAGAGAGTAGAGAATGAAGTCCGATTCCTCCGAAGTTCAAGTGCCAAGTCTACTTTGAGCGCACCCTGAATTAGATGGGCTGATCCATTGGCGGTTTTGGGCATATCACAGTCAAAGACTCTGTTTGGTAAAGCCCTTCCCCATACGCACAGCCGCTAAGTAAGCCATTCGTTGAAATCTCTAAATTGGAATTATACTATTCTAGTTTTTCTCATAGCGGGTAGGCAGACCGAATTGCACGACAGTTGGTTCTACATCACCGGGGCGACATAGATTTATATCCGGCCAAGGCCCGTCACTCCCACAGCAATCCCGTGATGTTACAACAACAACAAGTAAATTACTGTATTTTTGAGCGAAGCTTCGAACCTGACAAAGATCTTATGTACGGCCGCGTCTGATTAGCTTAGGGGTAGTGGAATAGCACGGGTAGCGGGAGTATTGATTGAGCTTCGTTGTGAGCTCGTTTGCCAAGAATGATAGAATAAAAAATTGCGCCATCTCTAGGCCGTGGCGTCAGCGCGGAAACAGAGCAAACGAAATGAAGAGAAAGAACAAGCGAAAGTTAGTGGAAAACAGGGAAAAATTGCATTTGGAGGCTTCATTGATTTTTTTTTTACTTTTTGGGGTGTTCTCGTAAAGAGTCGTAAAGAGAGTTAAGGAAACAGAAGCACAAACTGCTGCATACTTACAGGGGAGAATCAAATATAACTCTACTCGCTCAGACAATATTCGCACGTGGAGCGCCCGTTCAGGTACACCTAATGAACCAACAAATCAACGCTCTTTGGAGATGTAGAACTTTTGCTCGCTTTTCGAAAATTTCAAGCATGAAGGACAAGAGTTAGATCGGTATGAAGCTACGGCAGTGGAGGCTCTCACTTAGCTACTTTCGTGCTTAGATTTTCTGCATTTGGATAGAAAAAAAACTTAAAAAATTACAATCGCGCCATTGGAAAGCGCACGTTTTAGAAACATTATCAGTCAGACAATACAATTGAAAAAAAGAACTAATTGCTTTTTGAACTTGATAAAAATATTTATTTTGATTTCATATTTACTGATTACGTCATTTTAAATATTGGCCCTCGAATGTGTCAATTACATTAGCTGCTGCTGTAATTAACCGAGTGATAAGAGGACAACTACCGTTATTAAAAATTAAGTGTTGCTAGTCTAAATTAATTTGAGCATTCAGTGAAATAGAAAAATAAATTAAAAACTACATGTAAAGGGTTTTCCAATACGGGGGGTTCTATGTCAAGTGATCCAAATATTCTAGACATTACCGAAAATTGTTGTGGGGATTGCTTTATTTTTAGGCTTGAGGATAAACCTGAAGTAAACTGGAAAAATTAAGGAAAATATAGTAATTTTGGGATTTCTTCAGAGTCGAAAATTACGTATAGAGTAAAATGAAATGTCATCGATTTTTATTATTATTTTTCATTTTTTGTATTAAAATACATGTAATTTCTAAATTTTATTTTTAATTTAAGTCTTTTTTTGACTTTCGAAAACAAACAAATTTAGTTGTGGTTGAAAAAATTGAAAGTTTTTTTTTGAAAAGTGTTTTTTTTAATTTTAGAAAAAATTAAATTTTTTTGTTCAAAATTTTAGAAAAACTTATTTCCCTTTTAACAAAAAAAAACCTGTAGTTTCTAAAGAATTTTCTTTAATTTAATTTATTTTAACTTTCGGAAACAAAACAAATAATTTTTGGTCGGAAACAAAAAACAATTATTTTTGGTTGAAAAAATTGAAAGTTTTTTTTAATTTTTTTTTTAATTTTGGACAAAAATAAATTTTAAGAAAAAAATTTAAGAAAAAATTAATTCTTTTTTTTGACCACAAAAAAAAAATTATTTTTGGTTTAAAAAGATTCAATTTTTTTTAAGTTTGTTTTTGTAATTTTGGAAAAAATTAAATTGTTTTGTTCAAAATTTTAGAAAAAATTATTTCCTTTTTAACAAAAAAACCTATAGTTTCACAAACAAATTTTTTTAATTTAATTTTTTTTTAATTTTCGGAAACAAAAAAAAATAGTTTTGGTTGGAAAAATTTTAAATTTTATTTTGAAAAAAATGAAAATATTTTGATAATAATTAAATACTTTGAAAAAAATTAAATACTTTGAAAAAAAATGTTTGTTAAATTTTTGAAAATTGTTTATTTTGCATTTTTTTAATTTGAAAAAAAAGTTAAATTTGTTTGTTCACAATTTTAGGAAAAATTGTCTTTTTAAAAATAAAAAAAAATAAAGTACTAGAAACTAAAAAGTTTTTATTTGAATAGATTTAAATTTTTTTTAATAAATTTAATTTGTTTTTGAACTTTCGAAAACAAAAAAAAATTGAAATTTTATTTTGAAAAAAGTTGAAATTGTTTTTGAAAGTTTATTTTGATAAAATTTGAAATTTTTTTTTTAATTTTTGAAAAAATTTTTATTTTGCTTTTTTTTACTTTTTGAAGAAAAATTAAATTGTTTTGGTAAAAATTTAGAATGAAAATTGTTTAATCAAAATTTTGAAAAAAAAAATGTTTGCCAGCTTTAAAAAACTCTCCCTCAGGGGTTTTTTTATATTTTTCTTTCTGAACTTTTTGTGTTATAATCAAATACGCACAAGGAACCAATGATAAATCAGTGCGAAATACTGCCCCAGCGAAGCGCTAGTAAAAGTACTCGTATATGAATTACGCCAGTTTGCAATTTGATCGAAGCTTCGCTATGTACTGTAGAAAGCAGACACACGGTGTTGTTGTTGTTAGTGTTATTGTATCAGTTCATTTATGTTCTGCCAGTTCGGTTAGTCACCGATCCTCATCGCCATCGCCTAAGTGATCTAACGAGAGGCCCAGCAAATACGGATTGGGTTCCACAACGAGGGCAGTGTTCGGTGAGAGTGGGTTTGAAGGCATGGTAATAGGTATATTCCTTCACATTCCGGATATATTTTGAGTATGTCGGGGTCGGTACTGAATACCCAGAACTTAATTAAGCTAAAGTTAAGCGAGTCTCACGCGGCAGTTGAAACTCTTCTTCTGCAATGGGTGGTGGTAGGACTCCGATAACGGCTTTGCGGAGTTGGAATTTGAGGAAGGCGGTAAGAGACTCCCGATGAATGGAGTTTAATGTCTGTCTGTGTGCTTACCGATCAAGTAGCTGCAGTCGTGTTTGGTGCTGGATCTCGTCGGTGTAGTCGAACAGATACCACCTGACTCGCTTGGGAGGTGGATTAGGTTCTAGAAATTGTCTGTAGGGTAACACCATAGCAGGAATTACTTACTGAGTATTTTACTGTTAACCGGCAGCATGGAAGCCTCGTTGTGAAAATGTTACAAGGGAGATATCAGCAGGTGGTAAAGAGGGTCTACGTGGTAGAGAGGGTCGTTGTGGATTTAGTGCGGAAAAGCTAGAGATTCCTCACAATGAAAGAGCGAAAAAGCCTGACAATATAAACGATCTTTTTGGAACACAAGTCATCCATGCCATTGCCGAACGATCGTCAACATAGGGGACCACTTAAACTTCTCCTGTTGGCTGGGTGAGCTTGCTTTATTCTACTCTGTTTAGAGCTGTGGTCACGAAAGATGACAGAAGATTGCCAGCCACACAAGCAGTTAGCGAACTACCTTTTCAGTCCGGAAGGGTCGGAGGGTCGACTATTGGATATCTTCTAGTAGCGTGGAGTGGCTTACTATATCGAAAGCCTTTGACAAGTCCAACGCTACTAGGACAGCCCTATCGCAGGGACGGTTTTGGTTAAGTCCGTAATTAAACTGCGTATTTATGGCGGTGCGTGTTGTGGTGGTCAAATACAAGGTACTTTCCAATGGTTTGCGGCTTTTATTTGAATATAACTCGAAAATTAGAAAAATTCACTATGAAACTTTCAGGAATTACTGAGCATAGTCTCAGGTATTCATGAAAAAATAGCTCAAAAATTATTTTAAAAAATTTGCAAAAGAAAAAAATTAAGAAAAAACTAATATATTCCATTTTAAAGAATTTCATACGAAATTTTTAAGTTCTCGAAGTTCTTAAATTTTTGTTTTAATTTTTTCAGTTTAATTCTTGTTTATATTCAAGGTTACAAATGAACCAATTTTACGAAAAAAAAAAAGATTATGTCCAAAATTCTTGTATTACTTGAATCGGAATCGCATAAGTATGTGTGAAAGAGCTTTCGATCTTTAGCAATGAATAGGAAAATAAATTAAAAAAAACGTTTACTCACAGGTAGACTCTTGAAATTCAATATTCGAGCGTCCTAATGAAAGTCCCTATACAAAAATTTGTACGTGTTTCAAGATCAGATAGCCAACCGCCGCGCACTCTATAGCCAATTTACGCCGTCAATCGAACGAAGAATTAATAGAACTCCCTATCATTTCGATATCTCTTCTTAAAAATAGAAAACCATTATCGAAAAGGAAATCATCAATTATTTTATGAATCTACGGTTAAGCCCCAAACACTTGCGCACTCTTCGATAAAGCAAATGCTGATAAGTAAAGCGGGGAGTTTAAGAAAATAAATACCTTCGAAGGCCGCTAGTAAAACTGAAAGCAAAACAATAAATAAGCAGAATTTTACAAAATGCATTTCTTGATAATATTTGTAAATAACAGGGAATGGCGGTTTCGAAAAAGCATTCGAAATTATTAGCTTACTTAGGCTTTTCTAAAAGGAAGAGTGCCATTATGTGTCAACAAAAAAACTATTCTGCAAATTATTTTAAAAGCTGATATGCCTTTTTAACTATCCTAAAAGGTTGAATACTCTAAGATGAGTGTAATTAAATAGACTCAACAGTTATTTTAACACGACGAAATCTCGGTCCCAAACATTACCTCTTTAGTTCCTATCATAATTTAAGCAATCAAAAATGGTCGCTTCAACACTTTTTTGCGAGCCCCTTTATGCTTCATGAGGACCCCTTCGTGTGCATGCCTCACTTTTTTTTAATCGTTCTATTTTTTCTTTAGCCTGCGATCTGTCTCTGGTAGATGTCCTACACTGTAATAGTTTCTTCTTCTTCTGACTGTGTGACTTGTGTCTGTGTGACCTACAAAAGTACGTAGTCAGGGCCTTTTCGAGTTAAGAGTGTATTTCGTCAAGGCTGTGTCCTAACCAGAAATATTTTACTCCTGGTTATCGATGATGTCATGACCTCTACTTTTAATGTTAGAGATTGGCGCTACATTCTATGGAATCTTGACAACACCATACTGAGATAACTGGTCTATGACGATGACATCTGCTTACTCTCACCCAAGATTCTTAGATCTTAAGGCAATGATTACGACCTTGCATGAGCAACTTTGTTCAACTGGACTAAAAGTCAATGCCGCTGAAACTAAAACCTTGTATCTCAACAGTATCACCTTTGAGTCACTGGACGTTGACGGGCAGCAGCTCGAGTGCGTGTAGAAGTTTTGCTACTTTAGAGATTCTGATATAAAGGAAAGAAACGAAGTACGCAATGCGAAGCCTGCATTCTAGCGCCAAGAGAAGTACCAAACTAAAGATACGGTATTCAATGCGTGCATTATATTTGTGTTGCTATGTGGGTGACCCACTTGGCCCCGAGTGGTTCTTCTGGTCCCGAGAAATAAGCAACTCCGAATTGTTTAGGGTTATCAATCAGGTCCAGATAACCTGTGAAGTGCGAAGAAGAAAATGGCAATGGATTGGTCGCACATTTCGCAAGAAACCGGCAATGCGTTACGGTGGAACCCGTCTCATTAAGCAAGGCGTGCAGTCGGAAGACTTCGTATAACCTGGCAAACATCAATCGAATCCGAAGTGGCAACTCTTGGCTTATCATGAAGCGAATTGATGATCATAGCGTAAAACACTTATCCAGTGGTGTTCTGTAGTAATTGACGCTCTATGATCTACAAGGAGTTATAGGAAAACGTATATAGGAACTCATGTAATTTACTTTTGAAATAACACACAGCTTTTTTATAAAAATTGAGCAACATATTTAGCATAAAAATACCACAACACGTCTTTTATTTTTTGTTTTATATTTTTGTATTTTTTTTAAATTTTTTTTTGTATTTTTTTTTTTTTTCATTTTTTTAAGGCCATCTTTAGTGACGAATGGCTTACTGAAGCGGCGGCGGAGGTTCTAAATTGCATATGGAAGAGAAAGAGGAAAGGTTTATCACTGCTTACGTGCTGTCAAGACTCAAATGTGTACCTTCAGTGATGATTTGAATGAATGAAAATGAGGTTTTTTTTCCCTCACGGTTTTTTTGTACTCTCTACTCATCACAGTACCTCATCCATAACCCAGGGATCTTAATAAACCGAAGAGCTGGGTTGGGCTGAGCACATGTGCCGGCTATATCCGGCCGAGATATTTTATTCTTCTTCTTACCATAGTATCACATTCGGGAAGAAGATGCGCTGGAGTCAACCGAACGCTGGTCGTAGAAATGACACGATACTATGAACCATGAACCAGGATTGGGATCCTGTACACTTGGCTTCGCAGTCTGCAGTGAGCTGTGAGAATGTCCGTGAGCATTATCAGTTCGGCCTCAGGAAGGCTTATGAATTGGCGGAACCGCCTTTGATTATACTGGCCCAGGATTGGTGATTTGGCGTAATGATTGTAGTATCAGGCCTGGGTCGGTTCATTTGGTTGAGGGAACAATAAGCACAGCACCCAGCACAGCTCGGCGCTGAACAAAGTCTTAGTAACTAATTATATGCGCGAAATATTACTTATAGCTCATAACTTCATGGGAAGAGACTGCATTCTCATCTTGAATTCATTTACATTAGACATTGAAATAAAAAGAATCACAAAGGACGAATCTTTCTTCGCCCAAGTGTGCTCATTCCCTGGGCAACCATACCAACCTAACCTAACCTAACCTAACCTTGAAATAAAAAGATTTAGTCCTACGATTAGAAGCTCTTCTTATACTTCCCATTTGATACCAAATCATTGAAAACTTTGTAGAAAAACTTTTTTTTAAATTTTTCTTTGAAATTCCTTAGCCAAAAGAAGAAAAAGTTCAGAGTTTTAGATTGAAATTTATTACGTGAATGGAAAACTAACCCAAACAGTCCGATTGGGAAGTGGGTTAAAAATTTGCAAATCGCAATTAAATGTTCACGCTTTACTAAAACCTCTGAAAGCGTGGAAATACTCAACGAATTGCAATAAAATTCAAGGTGAATGTCAGCCGGAATGTTATATAATAAAAAATGAGCGTTGAAAGGCAAGTATTTGCAAGAATTGGTGCTAAAGGCCAAAGAGTTAAATCGGTCTAAGCGTGAAGTTGTTGCGCGGTATAGGGTGCACCATTAAGGCTTCCTATTTTGAAATATGAAAAAGGACGTGTTTATTTTGAAAAGTTCTCATGAAATAATGTTTTCTGCTCTTGTAAGGGGTTCCTCATTAAGAGCACCTATTGCTAAGCTGTATAAGTTCTGACATTTTTAAAGTTCCTACTTTGAAATGAAAAGAATTCTGCTATTCTTATTACAAACCCGTGGAACAGTTTCGTTTTTTTCTGGAACTGATGAAACCAAGTTTTTCTGAAAGTCTGAGTTGTATTCAGAAAAGTAATTTCTCAGCTTTGCTGGATTGGTTAGGTTAGGTTAAAAGGCTTACTCATAGAGAGGGCGCACTTGGACGACAATCAAAGAATTCTTCCTTTGTGATTCCATTGTAAAGGATATAAGAAGACTGAGAAGAAAGGAAGGAGGCTTTTAATATTAATGCGTGCCTCAATCAGCAAGCGCAGCAAAGAAATTAGAGCCAAGATACTTAAGGAGGAAGTGCGGAGTTGATTCCCCTTTATCCTCCATACACCTGACGCAAAGAGGACTCCAAGTAATGCCGAGTCTCACAGCATGTACACGGCCAATGTTTTTTAAGGGCATCCATAAAATTCGAAAATCTCAGCTCTCTTAATCTCAGAAGATCCCTCGAGTGCCTCCCATTCACTCGTGGCGAGAAAGATTTCACGGTCTTACAAGCTTGTGTAGTTGTCCAGCGATCGCTGAGTTGACGTGAAACCCACCTTTCAAGAAACAGACCGCAGGTAATCGACAAGATCCCAAACCTCTAGTTTTGCGGGGTAACTACCTCACAGGTTCTCTGTTTAGACAGTTCGTCTGCCTCGCAGTTTCCTGCTATGTCGCTATCGAGAAGCGATCGAAAGTGAAGTCAGGTATTCCCTAAACAGTTTCGAGTGCACCATCATCGAGCCCAGATAGAGTAGATATTAACCTCCGTGAAAGTTATTACACAAGTAAAGAGCCAATTAGTTGCTTCTTTAATTGCCGCTACCTCTACTTAGAATACACTCCAGTAACCTGAGTCTGGTCCTGTAACCTGAGTCTGATGGGGAGCTCTTTGAAGAATACTCCTCCGCCAACCCTTCCACCCAATTTCGAGGTTTACTAGGCTCTGTAGGCAGATACTGCACGCCACTCACTCTTCCCTTGAAGGAATGTGAGTGGAGAATGATGAGAAGCAGGGATGCGCATTAATCAGTCGCCAAAGTGATGAACCCAAAGTTCCTAAGGATACTTGAGAGTTCGTAAATGAGGTTAAGCTGACAACCTCAGTCTGATTTGAGTCTGGTCTACAGGTACCACAATTAGCATTGCATTAAGCGCTCGAGTAGGACTTGTCTGGATTGACAATTTTAAGACATTTTTGTATTCAATTTAAAGTTGCTCGTCGGGGAGAAGTATTTACCACCTAATTTTATGACCTTCTCAGCCCAAAGAATCGTTAAAATGTGCAATTTTCCAATTTTTTTTTTTTTAACCAAATCGTTGAGATTCCATCAATGCCGCAGTGAAATCCATCTGCCAGTTCAGAAATTTTTCCTGGGCTATTAGAACATTTTTCTCTCTCCCAAAACCACAAACATAAACATATGCAGCGGTGTCATTTGCAAGACCTGGATAGTCAATTCATCTAATCGCAAAGCGGGGTTAAGGAAATCTTCGAAGTGTCCCCGCGTGAGTCTAAGCGTTTTTGTTGAAGTTTCAGAACTCCTCCCCGTTTTGCGTCCGCGTAGTTCGCCATGACTTCAAAAACTGCATTGCAATGTCAGCTTCACATGACAGCTGCCAAATAATAACAACGCTAGACAACACAACAAAATAGGAAGATCTTAATGAGACACCCTATAGAAGTATTTATATGCTTTGAGTGTTGCAAAATTTGAACAAAAAAAAAGAAAGTAAAAAAAAAGGTTGAATAAAGTATAACAACAAAAGAAAAGGCAAGACGTCACAAAAATAACAACAACAACAGCC
The DNA here is from genome assembly GCA_037575425.1 of Anastrepha fraterculus. Taxonomy (NCBI): domain Eukaryota; kingdom Metazoa; phylum Arthropoda; class Insecta; order Diptera; family Tephritidae; genus Anastrepha; species Anastrepha fraterculus. The sequence goes on from JAYXIM010005294.1 coordinate 1,039,279, forward strand.
AATCAACGCAAAGAGCAAAACACGAGAAACTAGCAACAACAAACAATCACAGAAAGTGTCGAATTATATACTTTGGCCTAAACAAATGCAGAAAACAAAAGCGAAAAATATGCGTAAATAAGCATACACACATATATGTACATACATATAGTTTTTTTTCTTAAATCGGCAAAAGTGACAGCAGCGAGCAAAAAAGTGATGTCAAGTAAAATTCAAATTAAAATACAACAAAAATTATACACTTCCAGTGGGGTGAAAGGAAGAGGCGTTTGTTTTCTGCCACGCTGCGCATAGAAGCGAGTGCAACGTTGCAAGAATACGAAAAAAACGAAGAGACTGCAAAGAGACGTCTTGACAGCGAGTTGACATAATTATGACAGTTGCCAGTGTCGAGCAAAGTCGTGTGGTATTACCTGCCTACATACACAAGTACATACACACATACAATACATACATACATACAAACATAAGCACATACATGCATACAAATGTAGAACGAGCGACTGCAAGTGGGAAGCTTTCTTGCACCTGAAATGTCAGGTAATTCTATTAAAAATTTTTATTGACGAATAAAGCCAAGCGTTTACTGACTTAACCGTTAGAATGCAACTTTTATCGATGTGCATATAGTGCATGCATGTATACAGTGAGTGTGAATAAAAATCGTAACACTATTTTTGCACTTTTTAAATTTTTTTTTCATTTATTAAAGTTGTTTTTAATTTATTTAAGTTATTGTTTTTTTTTAATTTATTAACTTTTTTTTTATCTAATAAATTTTTTTTTTTAATTTTTTAAAGTGATTTTTTTCCTAATTAATTAAAGTTATTTTGTTTTTAATTTATTGAAGTTATTATATTTTTTAATTTATTAAAGTTTTTCTATTTTTTAAGTTATTATTTTTTAAATTGATTAAAGTTTTTTTGTTTAATTTATTATTATTATATTTTTTTAAATTTATTTTGTTAACTTATTAAAGTTTTTTATTAATTTATTAAAGTTTTTTTAATTTATTAGAGTTTTTTTTAATGTATAAACGTTATTAATTTTTTAGATTTATTGAAATACTTTTTTTAATTTATTAAAGTTATTATTTTTTAAATTTATTAAAGGTGTCATTTAAAAATTTTTTTTTTAATTATGTTTTTTTAATTTTTTAAAATTATTATTATTTTTCAATTTAATAAAGTTATTTTTTTTTTGTTTATTAAAGTTAATTTTTTAATTAACTAAAGGCATAATTTTTGTAATTTTTTTTAAATTATGTGTTTTTAATTTTATAAATTATAACTTTTTTTTTATTTATTAAAGTAATTTTTTTTGTTTATAAAATTTTTTTTATTTTTAATTTATTGAAGTTTTCACTTTTTTTTTAGTCTATTGAAGTCATTTTTTTAATTTATTAAATGTATTATTTTTTTAATGTTTTCTAAATTATGTTTTTTTAATTTTTTAAAATTATATTTTTTTTTTAAATTTATTAAAGTTATTATTTTTTTTTAATTTAGTGAAGTTATAATTTTTTTTAATTTATTAAAATTTTTCTATTTTTTCTAGATATTATTTTTTAAATTTATTAAAGTTTTTTTTTTTAATTTAATAAAGAGAATTTGTTTTTTTAATTTATTAAAATTGTAATTATTTAAATTTTATAATTTTTTTTTTAAATTTGTTAAATTTATTATTTTTTTTGATTATTATTTTTTTTTTTATTTATTAAATTTATTGTTTTATTTTTATTTATTGTTTTTTTTTAATTTATCAAAAGTATTATTTTTTAAATGTTGTTTTTTTAATTATGTGTTTTTAATTTTTCAAAATTATAATTTTTTTAATTCATTGAAGTTGTTTTTTTTTTATTTATTTAAGTTTTTTTTTTTAATTTACTTAAGTTTTTTTTAATTTATTAAAGATATTTTTTTTAATTTATTAAAGTTGTAATTTTTTAAATTTTATTAGAGGCATAATTTTTTAAATTTTATTAAAGTTATTAGTTTTTTTTTTGAATTTTTTTTTTTTATTTATTTGAGTTAGTATTTTTTTTAATTTATGGACAATGCACCGCGTCACAAGAGCAATTTGACAATGACTAAAATCCATGGTTTAAATTTCGAATTGTTGGAGCTTCCACTATATTAATTAGATTTGGCTCCTAGCGAGTTCCCTCTGTTTCCAGACCTAAAAAAAATGCATGTGTGGAAAGCGTTTTTCATCAAATGATGAGGTCATAACAGCTGTGGAGGCATAATTTGCAGCGCTTCCAGATTCTCACTTCGGGGCTGGAATTCATAAATTGGAATCTCATTGGAAAAAGTAATTTGATGCTCAGGGAGACTATACAGAATAAAAAAGTATATTTCCAATCATAAAATTGTGTTTCTCTTATCAAACCACAAAAGTAATTTAGCAACAAGGTACAACTATCAAGATTTGTAAGCAAGTAGTGCTCATAAAAACTAATTTCCCTGTTGCTGCATCGATTACCTGCTGCTCCATATTTCTTAATAATAACTTTAATTCTAACTTTTGTTTTCACTCGAAACATTTGTCTAATTACGTGTGACTAATAACATGCATTATCAGCGCCATAGGTTAGTTGCAAGTTAATTTACAGCTACCATGAAATTTCCAATTTGATAAAGCAACACACAAACACACATGCACATATGTATATACATGTATGCACACCAACACTTCCTCGTACATGAATGAGAGCGATGGCGTGAGTCACACTCCATGCTCTGATAAAACCGCACATTGACGTAATTATGAACATGGCCGCGCTCATTTACCCTGCTCTAATAAAATTGTACCAGAACACCTGTTAAACTACATACACACATCCACTGCTCGTACACTGATAATACGACGCGAGGCTTCCGAGCATCAAATGCTTAGCATCCAACTAAGCAAACAGAAACCACGCAATTTTTTAGGATTAAAAATGTATTTGGCTTAGTTGACAGCTGACTATTTAAAGCGCAAGTGGGCAGTGTTAGATTATTTGTAAAAAGCGTGTATGTGTGTATGTGTATGTTTGTAAATGTTTCAATAGCAATGCTTGGTTTTCGTTCCCACCAAAACATGCACAAAGGAAAACATCTGTGCATAAAGTTTTGTAATGAAATGTCGAAACAGATGGTCTGCAAATGTTAGCGCATTTCTTATTCAAAGTAGTAACAGAATTTAAATTGTAAAACTTTCGAGTCTGCGGCTGCCATCTCCCAATGCTAATACATCAGGGACGACACGGAAGAATTGCTCGTGTAAAAAAGTAAAAAAAAGAAGAGTACAGCGAGAAAAAAACATGCCCAACCACATTTATAAATAGAAGTAAACAAAATTTGTCACAGCCGGGCAGAGAAAATTATTGGTATAAGAGTGGCAAAAATATTAGAGCAACAAACAGAGATATGCATGTAATTTAACAGCAACGAGATTACAGAAAAACCCTCTTAACAGTAGTGAGTGCGTGACTGTGCGCGTTAACAGCTGTGCGCTGAGTCGAGAGCAGCGAGCGGAGCATGGATCAGCTGAGCGCATGCCAAAAGGTGGTTTAACTGCATTTATATGTATGCATGCGGATGGCGGCATATTTTTTATTTCAATCTTTTCATTATTTGAGCTGAAGTGAAAGAAAAAGAGACTGTTGTTGATGTGGAGGATCCGTAAACCTGTTTGCGAGAGTACTCATAATAACGTTGAGCGTACGCACTGACACGTTGACGGAGAAGCAAGGAGTCGAGTACAACGAGTATAGACTTTCGAGAATTTTGAATGTGAAACAAACGGGTATTGCAAGTATTTGTTGTTGCTTGAACATTCACCAAATGTTTTGATCGTTTTTTTTTTTTTTTGTTTACCTTACTACTGTTTATATCTTCTATGCCTTGTGTGCAGCTGAGTAGGTAAAAGTGGAAGGTGTTCGTCGGCACCAGTTCGGCGTAATTTTGTGGTTTTCATGCATGCATTGCATAAAGAATTAAGCTGTTTGGTCACAAGCACGAATATTATTGCTGGTGCTGCTGCTGTTACTGCTGCTGGTATTGCTGTCGCCGTTGATGACTCATACAGGTGCGCTGCGCTGCTGTATGCTGCTCCCAACTCGTTGCTCTCTGCATACTCTACTTACATTCACACATATATACTCGTGGGTATATGATTGCATAGGTGTAGGCTTGTGTGTGAGCACACTATTGTTTGTAGCGCGAACACCAGCAAACGGCGCTGCCAAATGAAATGCAACTATTTAGCAGAGTGACGCTGTGTGGTGCGGAAAACAACTAACAGTACGTGAGGTAAGTACATATAATTTTAATAATAAATGCAATATTGAAAATACATTTTCGCACTCTCAGTAACAAATTTGTATTTATTTATGCAGCGCGCCGCAGAGATTGAATTGAGCCGATGGCACAGCAGAGAACAAAAATAAATAGAATGTAAGAAGTATAAAGAAAAAACAAACACCGACCACCATCTGCAAAGGCAGGGGAATGAGAGAGGGGGAAAACAAGCAACTGACTGCAAAGATTGACAGCTAGCAAGAACGAACATGTAAAATTTCACTTGCTCACTTTAGCAGGAGCGCTTGGTGCGCTATGGTGATGATAATGGGCTTTTGCCACACTTACTGGCATACAAACTGGCCACTTTGTCTGTGGCAGAGCAGCGATCGCAGTAGTGGGTACTTAAGGCATATGTGTGTACATATGCATGTGCATATGTTTGTGCGTTCAAGCAGGCATCATGCTGAAAACAGTGAACGACGTAAACGCAGTCCCCTGTCAGCAGTTACGATCAAACTAATGAGAACCCCATGTAAATGAAAAATTCCCTCCTTCCGTATCGTAGATTTTATTTCACGTTATTTAAAAATTCCCGTAATACCCTGTCAGCTGATTGCTCTCTCACCACACAGTGTTGCCAAGCAGTACATTTCGAAATCATTTACAAAATAAACTTAGTAAAATTATGATTTTTATGAAAATAACTTAAAAACACTGTTGAATAATGTTAAATATAGTTAAATGCACTATTTGCATTTGTTGGTTTTTGGCTTTGGTTTATTAAACAATGAAAAATTGTAACTGATAACGCGGATGTGTGAAAAAGTGTGTAAGCAAAAATATCAATGGCAACATTGTGTAGATGCAACTAAACACATAGACACACAAACCGATGTATTGTGTAAATATGTATGTAATTAAAAGAAAGCAGTTGTTCTCAGGGAATGAGTTTTTGTGCTCGTTAGGGGCTGCGGTAAGGGACTGCGTACGTTTTTGACTGTTTTCAGCATTACTGGCATACAAACTGGCCACTTTGTCTGTGGCAGAGCAGCGATCGCAGTAGTGGGTACTTAAGGCATATGTTTGTGCGTTCATGCAGGCATAAATCATACAATTTTTTATTGTTGATTTTTTGTTTTGACTCCGAGAAATGCAGAGAGATAAAGAAAGAACTGTGGTCTGCATTCTAAAAACTTTACATACATATGTACATATATGCATAAGACTATGAAAATTATAATCATTTCATGCCGCTTATGCCGAATCTACATCAAGCCAACATTTTGCCTCTACAACGCCTCATGCAAGCATACATACATACATATGTATTTATATTTCGAGGGGACATCATCAGCAGGCATTGGCATTTAATGAGCTACGAGACACTGAGCCGCTGCCAGCTGATAACACGAATAGCGTAGAGAGCGCGCGCACACTAGCCTAAATGTGGCTGCGTGCAGTCAAAGGTTTTGTTGTTATTTTGTCGGCATAAAAAAGTACTTGTGACTGCAGCTTTATTGTGATTATCATTTAACTGATTTTTTTGTTTTTTCATATATTTTGTTTGTCGTTATTGCATGCATTTATTGTTGCTGGTCAGTTTTTAATTTCATGATTTTATGATTTTTGTTTTTGTTTTTTTTTTTTGCTTTTGTTCTTTTTACTATTTTATTCTTATTAAATATTGAGTCCAATTGTCTATACACGCAGCTCTGGGCAATTACGCTCATACATTTGTACGTTCATATATACATACATACACGCGATAATATGTAATTGCTGTAAAAAAACTATAAATAAATAGTGCAGATAGCTGGATTTTCGGTACATAGAGAATTATTTTTGTAGCGTCATCGATCGGTAGCGATGACCTTGGCTACATACACACATACCTATTTACATTTACTACTGTACTCCACTACATTTGTACATTTACTTTGTATTTACAATAAATAGTAGATAAGCAGTTTTTTATAATCAGCGAGTAGAACGGCCCACAATCGATAGCTGGAGTGGGTTTTACGACTTAGTAATTGTTGAATTGTTAAATTTTAATATCAGTAAATGTACATATGTAGATCTGAAATTAACAAAAACAAAAAAAAAAACCTAAAACGCAAAAGCTCGAATGAATAACCTGCAATTGGGTTTTATTTAGACCTGAAGCAGTTAGTCACAGAAAAACCAGGTTTTTTTTAATTTCGAGAGTTAATATTAATTTTTTTTTATATTTGTTTCTAACATATTTTTTTTAATATTTAAAAAAAATTTTGTTACCATTTTTAAAATTTAAAAGAAAATTTTTTTTTAAATTTTTGTTACATTTTTTAATTTTCCTAATATTTCTTTATTTTTTTTGTAATAATTTTTATTTTTTTAATATTTCTTTTTAATTTGTTTTTGTTTTTTTTAATTTCTGGCATTTTTTTAGTTTTTTTAATTTTTTTAAATTTTTTTTTTAATTTTTAATATTTTTTTAAATATTTTTACATGTTTTTAGTTTTTTTTTTATTTTATTTTTTAATATTTTTTAAATTTTTTTACATGTTTTAAATTTAGTTTTAATTTGTTTTCAATTTTTTTAATTTTTTTGGATCTTTTAAAAATATTTTTACATGTTTTGAGTTTTTTTTCATTTTTTTAATATTTTTTTAGTTTTTTTTAATATTTTTTAAATTATTTTATATTTCTTTAATATTTTTAATATTTTTTTAAATTTTTTACATGTTTTAAATTTAGTTTTAATTTGTTTAATATTTTTTAAATTTTTTTTATCTTATTTTTAAAATATTTTTAAATGTTTTTAGTTTTTTTTTTCATTTTTTTAATATTTTTTTTAATACTTTTTAAATTTTTTTATATTTTTTAATGTTTTTAATATTTTTTTAAATTTTTTTACATGTTTTAAATTTAGTTTTAATTTGTTTATTATTTTTTTTAATTTTTTTTAATCTTATTTTAATGTATTTTAAATTTTTTTAATATTTAAAAAACTTTTTTTTAAATTTTTTTATATTTTTAGTTTTTTTGAATTTTTGTTTTAACTTTAACGCTTTCTCATCCGCCTTGAAAAATGCCAACCTAGCCGACATACCTTCATACATACATACGCGTTCACATGTCTGGGTTCTATCTTTGAAATGACACCGAGGTCAGATTAATCACAAAACTAAACAAATAATTGGCTGAGAAAACAACAATAAAATAAATATTAAAACAATCGAAAGAAAGTTGACGGCGTGATTCATATGCCGCGCATGTGGCAGGTGATAATCAAATGATTTAATGGCCGGTACTATCGTTAAGGGATTGGATGATTTTTTATGTGACAAAAAGCGATATTTTTTTTAATAAATAAATGAATTTGTGTTACCCAAATAAATAAGAATGCAACTAGGAGTTTTCTCCCATGAATATTGTAGAAGTTGTAGAGATGAGGAAGAGGAAGAAACAGTTGAGCCCTTCCTTTGCAATTGTCCAGTATTAGCTAAAATCAAAGCTGGGTTTCTAAATGAATACTTTTTCAATTCTCTTACGGAACTGGCTGGTGTGGGGATGGGATGAATACTGCACTTCATAAGAGCCACAAAAGGGTTTCACGAAGAAAAATAAAGAGCTCCCAGGTAGCATAGCTGTATCACAACGAACCTGCAAGGTCTAAGGGAGTTGGTCATGCGGAGCAACTACCACCATAACCTAACCTAACCTAAGGTGAGCGCTTTCAGGAAAACGAATAATTGAAACGATAATTTTTGTATAAGCAAGCAAAGTTCATGCTTCTGCTGTTTTAGATATTTTTACTCTCTGAAATTTTAATATTGAATGGGATCATTTGATTTCATAGCGCGGAGCGAACGTTTAATGGTAAATATAATATTAGACGTGAAAATGTAATACGTTTTATTAAAGCGAAGTGGATTAGATGGATTGGCCACATCGTAAGAATGTCCAAAAAAGGGTATTTACTTTGCGTCCAATTGGTCGGCCTAGAAAGAGATGGCTTGATGACGTAGAAACAGACTTAAAAGCGATGAACGTTCGTAATTGGAGAAATTAGGCAAAAGAGAGACTGAATTGGAGGAGGATTGTTGATGAAGCTATGGTCCACCACAGACTGTGAAGCTAGGAGAGAGAGAGAGAGAGAGTAATATAAGACGTCAAGCGATATTTTTTCCTTCAAAGAGGAAGCAGCTTTTCAACAGAACCGCATGCAAAAAGTCTGTACCGCACAGACACTCAAGAAGGCGCGGATTTTAAATGAGAAAAAGCAATACAAATCCAGCAATTTGGTCTAATTTGTAATTTTTTCAATTCAATAAATCATTTGGCCATGCGCCAGAAAAACTATTATGGCACACTACAAAATATTACATCATAAACGCCTGAAATTGCAAATTAAATATATTTTAAAATAGTTTTAAATTTTATATCAGCCCCGTAAGCCTTCATCCTTTCACACTTAGCTCTTATCAGCCAGTCCAACGGTTATCAATGTGATATAGCCGTGGCAAGCGATAAAAAAGTGGGCAATAACAAAAACTGTAAGTAATGATAACATTTTCTTTTTCATAAAAGTGAGAGAGTAAAACAAGTGAAACCGATAACAGTTGGCCAAAAACAAAGAAAAATAGAGGGAAACAGATGTTGGCAACAAAATTGCAAACAAACGGAAATAAAATAAATAAAGAAGAACAAAGTAAAGTGCAATGCTTGAAGACTAGTGAAGGCCAGTATAGAGTTGTCTCTCTGACTTGGCTGAGAAGCAGCACTTCACAACCGGAAGTGCCAATAAGTCACGCACAGTGAAGCTAAAACAATTGAGCGCGAGCAAAGACAAGAAATGGCAAGCAAAAACTTGATAAATGAAAGAAGAAAGGGAAAGAAAATTGACATAAGGCGTAAGCTCTTTTTACGTGGTAGTTGAGCCCATCAACAGCTTAAGGTATTACGAAATTGGGTTGCAACAACAAGTGATGGCAAATAAAGCTATGGAGTTCGAAGTCAGCAACAGCGAAGAGTCCCCCCAAAAAGCAGTGGACAGATTTAAAGGACATGAAGAAGTGTGTAACTTAAAAGCCAATTATACGACAAAAGAAATAACAGTAATAAAAAGAAAAAAAGAGACAATTATACTTTTATCTTAAAAAGTGGGTTGGCTTTATGGAACTGAATTAAAAGTTAATTTTATGACGACTGGTACAAAGCTTTGATTGAAATTCGAGGCGGCTGTTTTGGAAGGGTTCTTCAAAAATTTTACGAAAATTAAAAAAAATTTACTGAAATCAAAAAAAATTTTCTAAAATTAAAAAAAAATTATTAAATTCAAAAAATTTATTAAGATTAAAAAAATTTTAGTAATAGAATTTTACTAAAATTAAAAACTAATTTAATATGGGTAAAAAAAAAATTACTAAAATAAAAAAAAAAATTGCTAAGATTAAAAAAATTTTGGTAATAGAATTTTACTAAAAAAATTTACTAAAATTAAAAAACATTTCATATATGTAAAAAAAATTTTATAATTAAGAATTAAAAAAAAAATTACTATAAGTAAAAAAATTTACTACAATTAAAAAAAAATTACTAAGATTAAAAAAATGTTGGTAATAGAATTTTACTAAAACTAAAAAAATTTACTAAAATTAAAAAAAATTACTAAGATTAAAAAGCTGTCAGTGCTTTGGATGTATTTGTTTTAACGTGTGATTTCGAGAAGAGTTTACTATCGAGGATTACTCCAAGATATTCAATTTTTTTGGATAGCTGGATTGTGACTCCTTTAAGCTTAGGCAGAATGAGTCCATCAAGCTTCCTCTTTCTGGGGAAGAGGACAATGCCAGTCTTGTTGGGATTTGCCGATGGACCATTCGCTCATATCCAGAGTTTTCTGCACTTTTCCACAGTAAGTGGTTTGCCGTCTCATCTTCCTCTCCATATGTTGGGCCTGCTGGCTCCGGGCCAAAGAAGTTGGCCTCAGAGCCCATCCCAGCTAAAGAGCTGGAGTTCTCGTTACCCACCGACATTGTTCAGCCTGGATTTACGGCAGTCAACTACCCTTGAAGTGGTTGGCGGGCTATCTAAAACCATGAGCGCAGCTTTGCTCTCGCTGCAGATACATACAAATCTCCCTCTCCGCCTGTTTGACTAATAAAAAGCTGCCGTGTCCCGAAATAGCAGCTTTTGTGATAATTGGGCCTGGGCTGTGTTACTCAGGCAAAACATCCAGCACCACCATCACCACCACGTACGTTTTTGGGTGCCTTTAGGGCCGCCAAGCTTTCACTGCAGACTCTGATCTGGTATTCACGTCACCTGCTCTCAAATATCTATGCAACCACACTGAGTGCTACTATACTTCTGTGGAAAACCATCCGCGTATAAGAGAATTTGAGGTTTTTCTGCAGAAGTCATTTAAATTTAATTAAATTAAAATTTGAGATCCAATCAAAAGGAGTAAGAAAAATCCAAAAGTAGAAATTTTATGGCCGAAAAACATTTACTCAACAACTATATGAACATTTTAATTAATAATCAGAACGAATTTACATAACCGGATTCGAGTGAAAGGAGCGGATTCGAACACTTTGGGGCAACACGAAAATGGGTTAAGCAAGCAAATGGTGACATAGAAAATCTGGCATTAACTGCCAGAAGCAAGTGCCAGTTAAAGGGCAAGAAGCGACGTGAACATTAAAAGAAAAATTATGGGATAAGAGAATTAAGATAAAGAAATAATAAAAAAAACAACAGTGAAATAAAAGAAATAAAAAGAAAAAATTTCAAGTTGAAAAAAATGGGGCAGCTATTGTATCAATGGGCACCTGGGGACAAGAGTGGCACATTCAATCTAAAACCCTTTGTGATGCAGTTCGAGCTTAAGAAATCACATTCGTATGCGCAGACTCACTCAGACGATGCGGGTCGAAGCTGAGACTCAAACATGGAGCGCCGGCAGCCCGCCAGAAAACCAGTCAAACAACGAGCACTTCAACAAAGATCTGCGTTTGTATGTATGCACGTGAAATATGTGAGTAAAAATCCAAAATATTAAATGCTTAGCAACGATCCACACACAACAACAACCAACAGACGTAATACAGAATTAAGCTCGTGTGGTGGGGACGCAACGCAACACAACGCAGCGCAACGCAATAATGAAGGTGTGCGATGTATGGAGTCAGTCAGCTAGTTAGCCAAGCTATGTATGTATGTGTGTATGTATAAAGAAAAAAACTTGTCGTAAACAACCAGAAGTAATACGAGGCAAAACACAAACAACAACAATTGCGCATGGCAAGACAACAAAAGACTACAAGACAAGCAGTGAGCAAACAAGAAGATATAAACTGGTGGAACAACTTCTTGGCCACGGCGCAGCCACGAGCGCAAGTAGTGTTTGGTCGGCAAAAAGCGAGGAGGGCGGGTGGAGAGGCGGTCTGGTTCATATACAAGAAAACCTCAGCAGTAAATCGAATCGAGAGGTAAAGTCAAATCGTAGGAAAGAAAAACATTTTCGAAAAATCTGTTTAACCAAAAGAGCGCAAGTGCGCATTTAAGCTCGCTGAGGGGGGGTGCAGACACAAACAGCAGCTGGAGCCAAAGCTGAGGCTGTGGCTGAGGTTGAGGCTGAGGCTGTGACTGAGGCTGTGGCTGAGGTTGAGACTGAAGCTATAGCTGTAGCTAGTCAAGAGTGGTGTGCTGACTCGCGTAACCGCCAAAAGAAGGTGAACAGGCCAGGCCAGCAAATCTGAGCTCCAGCCGAGCTTAAGCGCGAATGTGTGCTGGCTGGCATGTATGATCTTGTCTATGCATGTGTGTGTATGTATGTGTGTAACTTTTAGTACCATGTCAGAAAGAAGCAACAGCTTGCAAGAAAAAGTTCACACAACAAGACAACAAAGTAGAAACAATAAAAAGTAAGAGAAGAAAAAAAAAATCAAGTAACCCGTAACATAATCCAACAACCTGACGTACGAACGTCATAGACTTAACTCGAATGTTCCTATGTATGGATGTGCATATGTATCGGGTGCTTTTTGAAGAGCTTGAGTACTTGAAATGATAATACAAAACACAGAAATAAGAAACATTGTTGGATGAATTTTTTTTAATATTAAAATATGGTAGATAATTTCATGGCATTTATTTTTTGATTTTGATATCTGGCATAACTCCGTCATGGCTACGAGTTATATGGTCCATGGTATGAGCCACATGGGAGAGTAAAACCAAAAGAGGGTTAAAAAACTCCAAACCCAAGGATGAACTGCGAATGCTCACGGGCATTCTAACAGGCCACTGCAGACTGCATAGTCATCTGCGCAGGATCGGAATATTCTCCTCTGATTCTAGTCGTTTCTGCGTCCAATCTCAGGAGACTCGAATGCATCTTCTCTTTGAATGTGACACTCTAGCGCGGAGAAGTTTAAGACTTCTCGAGCAATTGCAGTCGTAAGAAAGGCACCTACGCTCAGTCCAACTCAGCTGTATCTTGAGCTTAATAAGGGGGTTGCAGCTGAATGAGGTACTGTGATGAGTAGAGGGCACAAAAGAGTGGGTGGTTGAAGTGCAAACTTCGAAGTAATCGAATCTAATCTACGTGACCCATTCGGTCACACAAATTTTCGACTCATTTTTCCAAGCAACAAAAATGCGAAACAAACGACGGTCATTTGACTCCAATTATTTGAATTTTTTAGGCACATAAGCCAAGATACTTACGTAAAGCTTGCCACCTAGTCGAAGGACAAAGGCGAACTATCTTGTTGAGATCGACGACGAAGCGAAATTTCAGCCTTTTCTTCAACACTTGGCTGCATGAACTTCGCGATTACATTAATTTCTTACAAAGTAAATTTCCACAATCTGGAAACGTTGTTCTGGCGTTAAACGATTCATGAGATTTGGGAATAAAAACCATTGAGGTAAAACTGCTAACCTCAAATCAATCTGTGTCTAACGATTCATGAAGACTTGTCAAGCCTGACTTAACAGAAATGTCAGCACAATTAGTTTGCCATTCTCAGCTGTCAAGCCCTATTTATCGCTAACGATAGTTCTCATGCAGCTAAAAAAACACCCTTTACTTATGTATATGCGTTTATTTATGTGCATACTCGACTATTGGTACCCAAACTACTCAGCTAACATTCTAATACGTGAACTGATATTTGACGCAAGAAGTGATACTAGTGCGGAAGTGACTACAATTGTACTAGTTGAAATAGCGACACTTGAAGTTGTATTTAAAAAAAAAATATTTTGCTATTACAAAAACATGCTTGAAATGTTAAGAATGCGTGTCATGCTGATGTTGATGTAGTGAATTTCTTGCGTAGTTCCCCTTAAAAATCCAGCTTATCATTACTTACGAAGATTGCGCGTGCAAACAGTTAAAAGATAAACTATAAGACAACAGAGTATACAAATGAAAAACTATAAGACAGCGGAGTACGCAAATGAAAGCTAAATAAAAATAGAGGCGAATAAAGAAATTTAAATTGATATTTCTTGATACGTGAAATTTTTAAAAATAGTCTCTTGTTAAGGGATAATTAAATTTAATTTATGTTGCATAATAAAAAAAATTTTGTAATGTTTTAGTTTGTAAAAAAAAGATTTTTGAAAATTTTATTTACATTTTTGTTTTCGTACTTTTCCCAACTGGTCCAAAACTAGTGCTAATCGGACTAGTGCATCTGGGGCGATTGTGAACTACTTGAGCCATAAAATAAATTTAAATATAATAATAAATTTTTTTGTAATGTTTTAATTCCTAAAAAAATATTTTTGAAAATATGATTAAAACATGTTTTTTTTTTTTTTTTTAAATTGGATTAAAACTTTTTTTGTATTTTTCCTGAACTAGTCGAAAACTAGTGCACATCGAACTAGTGCATCCGAGGTCGATTAGGAACTACTTCATGAACAGCGAAAAATAAATTTAAGTGTAATAAACAATTTTTTTGTAATGTTTTACTTCGTAAAAAATATTTTTGAAAATTTGATCAAAACCTTTTTTTCCACTTTTCCCAACTGGTCCAAAACTAGAAGAAATCGGCTAGTGTGACCGGGATCAATTGTGAACTACTTCATGAACAGCGACAAATGAATTTAAGTACAAGAAAAAATTTTGTATAATGTTTTAATTCGTAAAAAAATATTCTTGAAAATTTGATTTAAACATTTTTTTTTGTCTTTTCGCAACTAGTCAAAAACTAGTGCAAATTAGACTAGTGCTTACGAGGTCGATTACGAACTAATTCGTGAACAGCGAAAAATAAATTTAAATATAATAAATAATTTATTTGTGGTGTTATAATTCATAAAAAAAAAATATTCTTGAAAATTTGCTTACAACATTTTTTTTGTACTTCATCCAACTGGTCCAAAACTAGTGCAAATCGGACTAGTGTATGCCGATTATGAACTACTTCATGAACAGCGAAAAATAAATTTAAATACAAGAAAATATGTTGTATAATGTTTTAAATCGTAACAAACTATTTTTGAAAATTTGTCTTAAACATTTTTTGTACTTTTCGTAACTAGTGCAAATCGGGCTAGTGTATCCGGGATCAATTGGGAAATACTTCATTCACAAAGGCTGACTAGTTCGTTAAACGGAATGATGCTGCTGCATAGACTGACAATTGACATTTCGTAAGGCATCGCCCTGTTATTAAGTATCCGTCGCTAACATTGAGAGAGGTACAGCACAGAAGACGTTTTAGAGGATAATAATAAAAGTAGCAGAATTGAGTTGCAAAGCAAAGTGGTAGTAAAAAATGTAGTTGAAATCTAGTAGCTTTGAAGGCGGGCTATGTTCAAATGCATGTTTTGTATGCATGTATGCTTCTGCGCCCATAACTAAATACACACACGTGTGTATGTGTGTGTTTTCTGTTAAATGCGTAGATACACGCGCATGCGTTTACCTGTTTGGCATATAAATAAAATGTGTGCGCGCCTAACAAAAGGGAACCATGACGAACGTGCATGCCCACAGCCATGTCTACTTATGCACGCATACATACATACACATACACATGCACACATATAGAGAGGCGGCTTATTGGTATCCCAAACCGGCTGCAACATAACGACTCTGAACTTATTAATTCATTCAATCCAAATGCTGATAAAATCAGGGAAAAACGTAGGACTGCGTTAATAAAAATAGAAAGAGCAAAAAGAAAAGAAAAGAAATGTAAGCAAAGAAATAAGGAAATACACAAAAACGGCAATAAAACTGTTTGCCAGTAAAATTGTCTTAGAGGCAAAACGACATGCATACACACATATGTATGTACAAATGTATGTGTGTGTGGCTGTGTATGTACATATGTATGTGAACTAGTTGTATGATTTGTATTTGCCTGCAGAAATATGGTAATCGGTCTGCGGTTGCGGGTGAGTCAAGTTGATTTTTGTGAAATAGCCCATATGAGTAGCTATGAAGTTTATATGTATGTATGTGTGTGCACAACCATAGTTCGTCAAGACATACTCAGTCAGATATTCCCACTCCACACACTAACATATGCGGAGTTGTGATAAAAAAACAAAAACCCATATGAAAATAACTGATTTATTCGACATTTCACTTAAGCACAGCCACCAGCGAATCGCAACTGACTTGTTACCCGATGAGACGTGAGCAAGCCACTCGCATATTCCTAATGTATGCACATACACATACACACACACATGCGTACGACTGCGCAGAGGTACTCCCATTATGGTAGCAGGTGCTGGTTCTTATTAAACCGCCATTGGCTTTAAAATTACCAGATACTACCGAGTTTTGTAGTAGTTGTCAAGGCGAAGAAGAGGAGCAGTAGACGATTGTTCCCACGTGAGTCAGTTCTACATTGCCTGAACGACTGGATTTACTATATTTAGCCATGGGCGTATGTCGATGATATCGAAATCATCGGCCTAACAACCGCGCTGTTAGTTCTGCCTTGTACAAACTGGATAAAGAAGCAAAGCGAATGGGTTCACCAACAGACGAGGACAAAACGGGGTACCTCCTGTCATCAAACAAACAGTCGGCGCACTCGCGTATCGGCACCCAAGTCACCCTCGACAGTTATGATTTCGAGGTTGTAAGAGACTTTGTTTATTTGGGAACTAGCAGTAACACCGATAACAATGTCAGCCTTGAAATCCAACGAGGAATCACTCTTGCCAACGGGTGCTACTTTGGACTAAGTAGGCAATTGAGTAGTCAAGTTCTATCTCGACGAACAAATAATACTCTACAAGGCTCTCATTATGCCCGTCCTAATGTATGGCGCAGAAGCTTGGACGAAAACAATATTCGATGAGGTTGGCGTTGGAGTGTTTGAGAGAAAGATTCTGCAGAAGATTTTTGGACCTTTGCACTTTGGAGATGGCGAAAATCGCAGACGATGGAATGATGAACTGTATGTCAGGGTCATGTCATTCGAAAGGATATAAACGCTCTGGCCTTAAAAGTATTCAATGCGGCGCCAGTTGGTGGTAGCAGAGGAAGAGGAAGGCCTCCTATGCGTTGGAAAGATCAGGTAGAGAAGGACTTGGTTAGTCACGCTAAGGATTTGAGATATGTCGAGATCTTCTACATGTTGCGATATGCTAAATATGGTCAAATTTCGGTGCCTTCTCATCTCGAAAATATTCAATAAAATATACGAAATTTTGAAATCGACTTGTAAGTTGCTGGATGTTTGACTTTCGGAGATCATAACAATATCAGATCTTAATGCTCAGCTAGTTTGCTAAATGCTCAGCTAGTCATAACGTTGGCATCCTTTTAAAAACTGGAGGCCGATGGGTTCTACGTACTTATGAGATTGGGAGCTAAATAGTGGACGCATGGGCTAGAGAGGCTGCGACCTCGCTACCAACCTGAGTTTTTCCTCGCTATGGGACAACACCCTCAAGGAGAAGCTTAGAAGTGAAGAGCTAAGGCTAAGAGATGTTTGGTTCGTTAAATTGGTGATTCTTCCAAAATCCAACTAGCGTTTGCGCACCATTTTGTTGCCACATCCTCATTACCAACTTGTTCAACAGTAATTTACAGCAAGACTTTATCCAGTCAGTGCGGTTTAAGAACCTTATTAGGCTGTTGACGTCTAAGGCAGACTGTTGTTCGACATCGGTTAGCCCAGGGTTAACATTCTATCCTTCCATAGGGCAAGGGCATTCACAGGGGAAATAGAAGATTGTTTCCCTTTTTCTCCGGTTGTTTACAACTGTGACAGTTTTGCTGCTTGTTCTCCGATAGACCAAAAGCCAGGTATGACTAAGAGATGTTAGCTGGCACTATATTATGGGGCTGCGCCAGGCGAACTTCTTACTGGGTGGTACAACCAAAAGAGGTTTAGGCATCTTATAATCCTCCGTAAGGATAAACTGAGAATGCTCACTGGGAGTCTCGTAAGCCTTTGCAGATTGCGCAGTCATCTGCACAGAATTGGCGTATGGCCCCCTGACTCTTATCGTTTCTGCGACTAGTCCCCGGATACTCCAATATACCTTCTCTTTGAATGTAGCGCTCTAGCGTAGAAAAGATTGGGACAGCTCAGCCAATTCCAGCCAGATGAAAGACATACGAGTATACGCTGAGCCCAACCCAGCTCGATGTTAAGTGTAATAAGGGAACTGGGTTTGGATGTGGTACTGTGATGAGAATAAAGAGAGTAACCAGAGTAATCTCAGTTAGGTGGGGAAATCATTTAAAATAATGAGCTCTAGGGCAACACAACGGACCCAACTTGCGGTCTATGTGGCACTCCGATGCGGGGTCACCCTTAAACAAACCAACCAACCAACCAACCAACCAGAGATCGTATTCGCCAATCGAATATAAATCAGCTTAACTGATGTTTTAACTCCCAGTGCAAGGATGGTAGATTACCGGGTATTCGACAGCAGAATTCTGCCCGCTCATTTCACATGTGTTCACTCACTCATCTAATGAGTCGCTGTTCAAACGGGAACGAAGTCAATGGCTGTTTTGTCAGTTTTCTCCGTAAAAAAACCGATGTCATGACCCCGTTTACGTCAGTCAATCAACTGATTCTTTCAAATTCGCTGAGAGCCAGTTAATGGTCTGATATTGGCGGCCACACCTTCTGCACTTTTTTCCACATGCCCTCAGTGGAGAGAATACAGGAGGTGGCAATGCTCACGAACCGTTATCCCGTACCGTTATTAATAGTTTGACAGAATCAGCTGATTTTCTGACGTAATAATTTGGCATATGTTTTCATTCACGTGTTGAAAGCAATGAACAAGTCCAAGGATGATAAATTGTCAGGTTTGGCCATTCGAAACAAAATTGTGAGAATGACTTTGGCTGCCCCGTCACCGGCGACTCGGCAGCAGAGTTCTGCCGCTAATTTCCCACGTATTCACACACTCAGCCAATCAGTCGTTGTTCAGAAATCAGCAAAGCAATACGAGCATAGGCTGTGTTAATTTTTTCGTATATCACCAAGACAATCACAGTATTTTCGTAAACAAACCGCTGTTATGACTCCGGTTACGTCAGCCAATCAGGTGATTCCTTCAATATCGCCGGTTAACGGCCACACCTCTGCTTTCTAGACATCGGACATTTGAACGATGTCGTATTCCCTGCATAATGGGGCTTTCAAATAAGAAAAATTAGTCAACTAATTCCATTAATACCACACACAGCTTGTTTTGTATCATTTCAATTTCGACCCGCCCTCACCAGATACCCCCATAATTCAGTGTAAACATCACCAGCTGGTAGGAAATTACTAGTTGATCACTGAAACTAATAAATGTCGCAAACAACCAGTAAGCCAAGCTGAAGCCGCCATACACAGGAACTTCTTGGAAGTCTCCGCCTTACTGGTGCGCAGTGTTTGTACTCATGCCATAAAAATGGCAAAGTTACCATCGATACGCGGCGCAAAAGGCGAAATTTATGGAGATCTCTGTGCGAGGCGACGTAGCGGATGCAGAACACACTGTGGGCGCGCACAGGATGAATACTTATCGGCTGACACCATAGTGAGAAACGTGGAAATCAGGCGGACCCGGTTAATTGCACAAAGTGGCAAGAGAAAAATAGGCAATGCAGCAACAACCAGACGAGTAAACAAATAGAAGAAAATGCATAGTGAGACATGATGGCAGACCAACGGACATACAACGTACCATGGGACTAAGGCGGCGCAGTGGTGGCAAAATAGAGTTAAGTGGAAGGATGGCTGAACGCTGACCGGATTGTGTCTCTGTGTGGAAGCCGTTTTGTTGCACGTAGATGAATCACAAGTCAATGCGCCAGCAAAAACACTTCGTAGAAAACAGTTGACTCGATTCATATCCCCACACCCATACACACATACCTACACACACACGCATACATATGTAGGTACATGAGAGAGCATATTGGTTAAATCAGATAGAAGATAGAGCCAAGAAAGGCAACGAAATGAAAACAACAAACCTTTTTGTTTTGATTCGTGCAGGATGGCGTCTTCGTCGTCGACAATACTGCCGCCGCTGCCGACGATTGTCGATGTATTGGTAGCTGAGTTGCTGAGATTGTTTTGCAACTGCAGCAGGCCACTGCCACAAGTGCCGGAGCTGGTTATGTTTTTCATGCAGCCAGTTTATATGAAGCGTTGAGCAGGAAAAAAAAACCAAATAAATTTATTGCAAATCGGACAGGTAGAAAGGTGGCCGGAGAGTTGGGGTTTTTGTTTTTTGTTTTTTGTTTTAAGGAGCTTTTACTTTTACTTTTTTGGTTGGCGATTTTGTTTTTCGTTTTTGGGGCTCGCAGACAGATTTATAATTTGTTTTACTGCAATTTTCGGATTTTATTGCTGATTTAATTATTTTGTTGTATGATTTTCTTATTTAGGTTAATTTTGTGCTCTTTGCTTTTTTGATGTATTTCCCTTATATTAAGTATTTATGTACCTACATAAATAGCTTTGTTGTTGTTTATTTGTTTTCTAATACGTACAATCACTGATTAACACTTGGCACTTTTTGGGAATTTCGCATATTGCGGAGATAAATTTTTGGAATATGGCAGCACTTTTTTTGGTATTAAATATTATTTTTCCAAAAAGTTATTTTACAACAGTAAACCACTTTACTTTGGTGAAATTTATCACGTCGCGCTAGTATTTTCTGAAAGCAGAAGCATTAAGTTGTTAGATTAAAAATTAAATAAAAAAAAATTGTTTTAGTTTGGAGGTGCGTCAGTTTTTGTTTAAACGCTTTTAAATTTGAGTTATTATGATTTTTTATTTATTTATAATTTTTTATTTTAATTATTATTTTTATATTTATTTTGATATAATATAAAATAATATAAATTTATTCGCTTTGCTATTATTTTTACATAATATAAAATTTATGAATTTAATAAATGCTTTTTTAAATAAATTCATTTTTTTCAGTTTTTTAACGTGAATTAAACAACTATTCCGTCAGTATTTTACTGTGTGTTTTTTTTTAATTTTTTGTGGGTTTTATGGTTTTGTAATTTGCATACAGTATTTTCATATTTATTTAAAAAGAACAAAATAAAAAAAAAACATTCACGAGATTTTTAAAGTTCTTTGCACAAAACTTTAGGATCAGCTTAAGAAAATCAACCAAATTCGCCCCTTGGAAATTTTATAATGAAAGTTCTGATGAATTTAGTGAAACCTTTTATTATAATACGAAAAGCCAACGCATTTTTTTAAATTCGGTTTATTTGATTTAGTTTTGTTACCATTAACTTAATTATTTTTTATTTATTTGTTTTGTTTTTAATATTTTTTTATGTTTTTTTGTATGTAAATTTTTTTTCTTTTTAAAATAAAACAATTTATATTTAACTTGTTTTATAAATTTTTTTTATACATTTTTATATTTAATCTTTTATATATTTTATTTTTTATTTATTTGTTTTTCTTTTAAAGATTTTTTTATATGTAATTAATATCTTATTTCAATTTTTTTTTTTTTTTTATATATTTTATTTAGTTTTTTCCTATTTTTTTCTTTTTTTAAGTCTTATTTAATATAAAACAATTCATATTTAATTTTTTATTTATTTGTTTTTCTTTGAAGGATTTTTTTATATGTAATTATTATCTTATTGTTATTCAATTTTTTTATGTTTTTTTATATATATTTTCTTTAGTTTTTCCTATGTTTTCTTATTTTGAGTGTTATTTAAAATGAAAAATTGTATATATTATTTTTTTTTTAATTTATGCTTTTATATTTTATATTTTATGTTTTATATTTTATTTTTTTATATATTTTTTTATACATTTTTATATATAATTTTTTTACATATTTTACTTTTTATTTATTTGTGTTTTTTTTAAATGATTTTTTATATGTAATTGGTTGGTTGGTTGGTTGGTTTAAGGGTGACCCCGCATCGGAGTGCCACATAGACCGCAAGTTGGGTCCGTTGTGTTGCCCTAGAGCTCATTTTTTTAAATGATTTCCCCACCTAACCGAGATTTTTATTGTAGATTTTGGTCAAAGATATTAATTCGTTTCGAAAATTTGATGAGAGATTCGATTTTCAGGTCCGAGAGTACTGAAAGATTGTCAATTGTTGGAGAGCCTAGAACAGCGAGTCGACTTCTGGCTAGACCCGGACAACTGCACAGCAAATGTCTGCTCGATACTTCCTCATCTTCGTCCTCGCAGTATCTGCACAGGTCGTGTTGAGGAACCCCGAGCCGACGTGCGTGAGTGCCTAAAAGGCAATGGCCGGTGATAAGAGATGTTATATGCCTTAGTTCGTGTTTCGAAAGACTTATAAGGGCTTTTGTCTGTTTCAGATTGTAGGATGGCCAGATTTGTCTGGTCGTAACGCAAGTAGTTTCCACTCGCCACCTCCGATCAGCAATGCTGTGAAATTCTCGATCGATGAGCATTTTACATGTTGAGAGCGGAATGTGGATTGTGGGTAAGTTACTAACATATGATTGCGCAGCTCCAGCTCTTGCGAGCTCATCAGCTTTGCAGTTACCTTCGAATCCACTGTGACCCGGTTATCTCGTTAAGAGATAAGAGACAGGATCGAACCACATCTGAGTGGGCATAAGAGGAGCTGAGTGCTCGAACGGCCGCTTGACTGTCGGTGAAAAAGCGGATATCCTCTAGTGATATTCTATTTTCTAAGAGAGTTTTCGCAGCATACCAGATAGCGCATACTTCCGCTTGGAATACGCTACAGTAGTCGGGTAATCTAAATGATAGATTGATGTGAGGGGAATTGGAAAAGATTCCAAATCCCACTTTGCCGTCTTGTTTTGAACCATCTGTATATATAGTCAGAGGGCCATCGATTTCGGTAAGATTTGTCTTCCATTCTTCCCTAGTTGGGAGTGAACAGGAGAATAGCAAGGGTGGTGATGGAAGACTTACATGATAGTCTATGTCGGAAGAGATAACAGTGTTCCTGTTCAGTATGGCCGAATGGCCAAGATACTTATTCCATTTCGATATAGCATTCATGCGTGCCGCTGCTTTCGCTGCAATCGCTTTGCCAGCCAGATCGATGGGGAACAAGTGAAGCAACGTGTTTAGAGCCTTAGTAGGTGTTGTACTTAAGCATCCTGTTATCAGGAGGCAGGCTGTTCTTTGAACTCGATCAATTGTGGCTACTCTACACCGTTTTTCGAGTGCTGCCCACCATACAACCACACCGTAGAAGAGTATCGGTTTGATGATCGAGGTATATATCCAATAAATGATCCGAGGTGAAAAACCCCAGGTTTTGCCTATAGCTTTCTTACAAGTATAGAGAGCTATGAAAGCTTTTTTACATCTGTTTTCGATGTGCAATTTCCAACTCAACTTCCTATCTAGAATAACTCCTAGATATTTAGCTGAATCAGATAGGAGTAATGATTCCCCTTTTAAAGTTATTGTTTGCAGTGGAGGAGATTGTTGTTTCCTATTGAAGAGAACAAGATCTGTCTTTGCTGGATTCGCATTTAGTCCGCATTCGGTGCACCATTTTGACAGAATATTGATTGAGCGTTGCATGAGCTCAGTGAGGGTATTCAGGTGTTTGCCTGACACGCAGAGTGCAATATCATCTGCATAGGCTACAACCTTGCAGCCTGCTTTTTCGAGATTTCGAAGCAAACTGTTTACAGCGAGATTCCAGAGAAGGGGTGAAAGTACTCCGCCTTGAGGAGTGCCTTTGACGGCGTACATTCTCATGCGGCTTAACCCAAGCTCTGAAGTGATTATTCTATTTTGGAGCATTTGTTCGATCATCTTTCGGATGGAGTAATTAATACCCAATTTGGCAATTTCAGACAAAATAGCGTTGGGTTCAATATTATTAAAAGCACCTTCTATGTCCATAAATGCGACAAGAGAGTACTCCTTATTGTGAAGGGAAGTTTCCACTGTTTGCACCAGTGAATGAAGTGCCGTTTCAGTCGATTTCCCTTTAGTGTAGGCATGTTGTGCCTCTGAGATCAACTTAGTATCAAGTTGGGTTTTGATTTGCTCATCTAAGACTTTTTCAAAAGCTTTTAAGCAAAAAGAGGTTAGGCTAATGGGCCTGAAGTCGTTTGGTTTACAGTGTGAAGGCTTCCCCGTTTTCGGAATGAATACTACCTTCGATTTCTTCCAAATTGTCGGAAGATAAGACAGATTTAAACACTTGTTAAAGATCCTGGTTAACCAAGGCAGTAGAATTTCTAGTCCTTCTTGAAGTTCTGCTGGAATGATGTTGTCAGGACCTGGTGATTTAAATTTTTTAAAGCTTAGTATTGCTGTAGAGATGCTATTAGAGCTGATTAGATCTGATCTATTCCCATAATTACTCTGAAAAGTGCTGGGAAGTGCAGGTAAGTTGGCAACACAGCCTGGAAAGTGAGATTCTAGAAGTATTCTAAGAGTGTGGTCAGTTGAAGTAGTCCAAGTTCCATCTTGAGTCATGATAAAACTGGGAGAGACTGGGTTTGAAGCAAGAATCTTACGTAGTCTGCTTACTTCTGAGGTGTTCTCTAATTCTTGAGTGTATGATCGCCAGGATGTGCGTTTTGCACTTCTGACGGCTTTCTTAAAGTCTTTGAGACATTGTCGATATTCTTCCCATTCGTCTGTTATTTTAGATTGGTTAAAGAGTTACTAAGTCTTATTTAAAATAAAACAATTTCTATTTAATTTTTTATTTATTTGTTTTTCTTTGAAGGATTTTTTTATATGTAATTAATATCTTATTGTTATTGAATTTTATTTATGTTTTTTATATATATTTTCTTTAGTTTTTCCTATGTTTTCGTTTTTTAAGTGTTATTTAAAATGAAAAATTTTATATATATAGTTTTTTTTAATTTATGTTTTTATATTTTCTGTTTTATATTTTTTTTTTTTTATTATTTTTTAATACATTTTTATATTAAATTTTTTTATATATTTTACTTTTTATTTATTTTTTTTTTAATGATGTTTTATATGCATTTAATATCTTATTTTTTCACTTTTTTTATTTTTTTTTTATATATATTTTAATTAGTATTTTCCCATTTTTTTTCAATGTTTTCTTTTTTTGAGTGTTATTTAAAATGAAAAATTGTATATGTTATGTTTTTTTTAATTTATGCTTTTATATTTTATTTTTTTATATATTTTTTTATACATTTTTATATTAAATTTTTTTATATATTTTACTTTTTATTTATTTGTTTTTTTTTTAATGATTTTTTATATGTAATTAATATCTTATTTTTTAAATTTTTT
Organism: Anastrepha fraterculus; assembly: GCA_037575425.1. Classification (NCBI taxonomy): domain Eukaryota; kingdom Metazoa; phylum Arthropoda; class Insecta; order Diptera; family Tephritidae; genus Anastrepha; species Anastrepha fraterculus. Next base: position 1,064,322 of record JAYXIM010005294.1, read on the forward strand.
TATTTTTTTTATATATATTTTATTTAGTTTTTTCCTATTTTTTTCTTTTTTAAGTGGTTTTTAAAATAAAAAAATTATTACATTATTTTTTTTTTATTTAAGTTCTTATATTTTATTTTTTATATTTTATTTTTTAATACATCTTTATATTTAATTTTTTTATACATTTAATTTTATATTCATATTTTAATCCTGTTTTATATCTCTTTTATTTTTTATTTATTTTTTTTGTCTTCTTTATGTTTTGTCTAAAAAAATTATTTTAAGTTTTTTTAGTTTATGTTTTTATATTTAATTAATTTTTTTATGTAAAATATATATTTTTTATATGTTTTTGTATTATATAATTGTATTTATATATTTAATTTATTTTTATATATTTAATTTTTTTTATATAATTATTTTTTAGTTTATATTTATTTAATTATTTTATGTTTTTATTTATTTTTCTATTTATTTTATATTATGTATACATTTTTTTTTATATTTTTGTCATTTTGTTTGTTATTTAAAATACAAATTTTATATTTTATACTTTATTTTTTTAAATTTATGTTTTTATATTTTATATTTTATGGTTTTTTTAATATATTTTTTTTATACATTTTCATATATTATTTTTTTATATAGTTTAATTTGTGCTTATATTTTATTAATTTTGTTATATTTCCTTTATTTATATATTTTTTTTAAGTTTCACTATTATTATTATAAAATATATATTTATATTTTTTTTTGTTTTATGTTTTTATATTTTACTTTTTATATACAAAATATATGCTTTTTAAATATTTTTATATTTAATTGTTTTTATATATTTTATTTTTATTTATATTTGATTAGTTTTTAATATTTCTTTTATGTAAATTTTTTATTTGCATTTTGTTTCTTTTTAATTTTTCATGGGTTGACGTTATTATTTTCTTGTTTCATTGTTATAATTTTTGACTTATTTTTTTATAATATATTTATTAATTTTTTTTTTTACTTTATTTTTTTTTATATTTTATTTATGTTTTATTTTTTTATGTATCTTTTATCTTTATACAAAAAATTAATGTCATTTTATTTATTTTTGTATTTTATTTTTTATATTTTATTTCTTTATTTGTCTTATTTTTAATTTATTTTGTATTTTTTTAGATATTATTATTTAGTTTAATTTAATCAATTTTTTTAATTTGATGGGGTTTCTCGTTATTTTTCGTGGTTTATCGTTTCAATTTTATAGTTTCATTTACGTATTTTCACTTATTTTTTATATTTTATTTAATTTTTGTTATTTATTTTATATTTTTTTTTTGATGTTATAATAATTTGGGTTAATTAAATTAAATTTTTTGTTTATATTTAGTTTTCTTTTAATTTGCCTTGGTTTGTCGTTATAATTTCCTTGTTTCATTATTATAATCTTTCACTTATTTTTTATGTTATATTTATTTATCAATTTTTTTCTTTTTTATATATCTTGTTTTATTTTATTTTATTTGTTTTTTGTTATATTTTATTTATTTTTAATTTTTTATGTATCATTAAATTTTATATTTGTTTTTTTGCATTTCATTTATTTTTGTATTTTATTTCTTATTTGTTTTTAATTTATTTTATGCTTTTTCGATGTTATTATCATTTAGTTTAACTTTCTTTATTTATTATTTTCATTTTTTTAATTGCTCATGATTTGGCGTTATAATTTTCTTGCTTCCTTATTATAATTTTCCACTTATTTTTTCATATTTTATTTATTTAATTTTTTATATTTTATTACTTAATTTTATATTTTATTTTTTATTTTTTATATTTTATTTATTTCATTTTTTATTTTACGTTTTCTGTATTTTATTTATTTTTTATTTTTCGATGTTATTCTTATGTACTTATGTAGTTTAATCTAATTAAAATTTTCTATTTGCATTGCACTTTCTTTTAATTTTTCGTTTACGGCACTATAATTTTCTTGTCTCATTATTATAATTTTCTACTTAAGCTACGTCATTTCCATTTAGAACGTATTTGTTCTTTGTTTTTTTTTACATTCTACCATCATTCATTTATTTTTTTTCAATGCCTATTAAATATATGTTTCTAAATTTTTAATTATTTCCACATTTTCACTGTCGCTATGCTGTGATTATATTATACACCTTTTCTATACAGAAACATTTGAGTACGTGTATACATTTGTACGTGCATATGTGTAGCTGCATACATACAATCATTTTATGCATACACCATCATTTATTACTCGTTTTTTGTTTTTGGCACGTCGCCGACGAAAGAACCCGTCCCAGTCAGAGACCGAACCCGATCACTACAAACACTTTTTTTTTTTTTTTTTTTTTTTGTATATTTTAGAACGTAAACGCAAACGATTGTCGACGCCGACGACGACAACTACGGTGCCGCTGCAATAGCGATGGTATTTGTTGGTGATAGTTGCTGGCCGACGCAAACTGCGCAGCTACGATAGTCGTTTACTTCGGTTAGAATCAGCGACAACGACGTCAAACCGTGCCGATGGCAACGATAAAATTAGCGATGGTGCCTAGTGGTAGGAGCGAGTAGGAGAGGGGGCTGACTGAGGTGGGTACGAACGAGTACAAATTGTTGGAGCGGGCGGGCGTGTGGCGGTAAAAGAGAACGGTTGAAGCAGCGCACCCCAAACGTACGCACGCACGCATGCAAGCGCGCTTTTAAACTTTAAGTATATGAGTATATCTATGGATATGGGAGTAGATATTTCTGCATGTACAAATGTAAGCTTGTAAGGCGAACGAAGAGATACGAGAAACTTTTTGGTGTTTGGCGTTTGGCGATCGTTCTTCGAAGAAGTAATAGCAGATTTCTGATAATTTTTTTTTTTGTTTTTTTTTTGTTTTAGCGATCACTTCCAATGGGTTCGAATGGGATTTGGGTTTGGTCTGGTTTGGTTTGCTGCGCCGCGACGCACCTTGACTGGACTCGTAGTGTAACCCAGATCAATGGATTTTTATAGCTTTTACTTGTTTTTTGCTTTATAGCAAAGTGTATTTCTTATAACAAAAACGTACACAAATTCACTCACACTTACGAACAAGCGATTTCGACAATTCCCCTTTTACAAATGATGTGCAAATCGGGAACGCGAAAATGGGAAAACTCTGTGGGAGTGTCGACAATTTTCCCTTAATTTTTTTTTTATTTTTGTAATTTTTTTACGCACAGTTTAATGCGAACGTGATTTTTCTTCTTTTCTATTTTTCAATTATGGCAAACGTAGAATTAAGAACCGAAACGTTCCAATTTGTTTATACCGAAAACGTTTCAACTCGCAAGGCGGAAGAATTACAAATTCACTGAAAAAATTACTCTGTACACTTTGTAGTTAAACAAAAAATCAAACCATCAACTCTGCAAAGCGCAGCGGAGCAAAAAAATCGTATCGAACCGAACCGAACCGAGTACGCAACGCGCAGAATCGAGAGAAACTCACAGACTGAACTCGACGCTGAGCGAGCGGCGGTGATTAGGGCCCAAAACACATACGAACAGCCAGCCAGCCAGCCAGCCAGACATAGCCAGTAGCTCCAACGATACGACAACGATAGACAGCAACAAAACACACAACTATACAAACAATCAACAGAAAACAACAAGCATCACAAAACAGCGCTGGGTAGCAGATAGAGAACGCGTCGAGTGGCTGTTGGAGACAGCGCGGGAAGAAGTCAAACGAGTGGGGTATATCTGTATCAAGCCAAAACGAAAAAAAAAAAAAAATTACAAAAGAAAATGCAAACATATCAATAGAAAGGGAGCGACGCGGTGCAGTATGGTTTGGGGCCGCTGTAGCGTCTCTTGATCGCGCGCACACACACGCACACACACACGACCGTAGGGTGGTTGAGCGCGCGCAGGTGTCGCGGTGTGAAGGAGTGGCCGAACGGGTTCCAATGCCTGCTCTTCCTCGTGTACACATACTGTGAGCGCTAATCTTTTTTTGTTTTTATTTTTATTTTTATTATTCTTTATTTTTATTTTCATCATTTTGTAGACTTCAGCGGAGACTCGGAGTTCTTGAGATGCTTGCCATTCCCAGTGAATGAGTGTTGAGCACATTATAGATTCGTCATATTGCCAGTTGCTACCAGCTGTGCTCCATCAATGCATGGAATGTAGAATATGTGAGAAGAGTAACAATAGCAGTGTGCTTTAGCAGCGCAAGAGAGCGCTAGTGCGCTGTGAGCTGTGAGCGCTGTTAACGACAGAAATATTTTGAATATTTTTCCGATTAGTTGTGTACGAGGAATGCCACGAAGAATGTGCGCGCGCTAACAGCGTAGACAGTTGGGCGAGAGAATGTGTACCAAAGTGCAGGTAAACACTTCGTGAGAGAGAGAGCGCGCGAATCCGAAATTATGAGCGGTGAGAATAACCAATGATCGTTAATTGGCAAGTAGCAGAGATATGAGATTTGTTGGTATTGGGGCATTTATGTACGAGTATATAAAATATTTATACTGGTGTATACTGAACACTGCCTGATGGGCGGTTGATTGCACAGTGCATGTCGAATGTTTGACGACTATGGGTATATGATGCTTTACTTAAATTCTTTTTAATATAACACGAAGTTTACTTTACTTTGTATTGAATTGTAGGATTTGCCGTAAACCTTAATGGAGAAAACCAAACTGCTCGTTTCCTTAAGTACCTTATGAAGTAACGAATTTTGTTACAAGCGAGCGATACATGAATACGATTCGAACAAATCACTTCAATTGCAGCTATCCATTCATCAGCAACTTGATGTTGAACACTTTTTAATGAAGTGCTCAGCTCTTCAACTTCTGTCTTTGGGAAAATATTTCCGAATATGTGCTTTATTTGGAAGAAAATTCTCCCGATCGTATGGAAAAAAATTGTCAAAAAATCAAGGCGACATTTAAGTGACTTCAAACTTACATTTTATCATACCAGAAAACTGCATACTCAGAAGCTTTCTAAAGATTCTGATTAAGAAATTTAAAATTTCGTTAACAATTCTTTGAAAACTTTCCCGAATTTAGTATAAACAATAATCAAAGTTCCATGATTTATATGTTATACTCTACGTGTTGTAGGTATTTGGGGGCATGCATTTATGTGGCTATAACCAATATTTTTCTTTTTGCTCTTTTTCAGATAAGTCATGGATGCAGGACTACAACTTAACTCAAGAAATGAAGAGACATCCAGTTATCTTCGCTGTATGTGAAAATCACACCAGAAGTTTAATGGTTTTGAGGGTCTTATCCGTCGAGTTGCCCTTTAAGATCTCCGGTATAAGTCATATATTGGGTTGGGGAAAAAGAAATGTCGTATTTGTGATCGAAATTTGACGCTTTATTTAACGTACTTAGAATTATCCGATTCAAGTCAAATATGCCCCGTTTTGTTCGCAAACTTAAACTCATTATCCCCCCTTTATAAAACCCTCCTTCCTTATTTGCAAAAAAACTCAGACAACCAGTTTTCGTAAGCCTCTTTTGAGGCCAACTTGGTATCACCAAGGGCGTTTTGCATCGACCGGAAGAGATGATAGTCACTTGGTGCCAGGTCCGGACTATATGGTAGATGCGATAGGACATCCCATCCGAGCTCCCGTAGCTTCTGGCGGGTCATCAAAGATGTGTGAGAACGAGAATTGTTCTGGTGGAACACAACACCATTCCTATTGACCAATTCTGGCCGCTTCTGGTCAATCGCCTGCTTCAAACAGTCAAGTTGCTCACAGTAGAGGACCGATTTAAGGGTCTGACCATAGTTGAGCAGCTCATAGTGGATAATTCCCTTCCAATCCCACCAAACACACAGCAAAACCTTCCCTTTCCTTCTCGACCACGATCTTTTTCGCTTGGCGTTGTCGTACGTGATCCACTTTTCATCTGCCAGTCACCATCCGCTTCAGAAATTGGTCAAGTTCGTTCCGTTTTAGCAGAGAATCGCAGAGTGTTGATTCGGTCCAAGAGATTTTTTTGCGTCAACACGTGTGGCACCCAAACATCCAGCTTTTTTTGGAAACCAATCTTCTGCAAATGCTTCCAAACGGTTTTGTGGTCTACACCTAGTTCCTGACTAATCGAGCGAATGCTCACATCCCGGTCTCTTTGGACAATTTCAACGATTTTATCAGTCTCTACGACGATTGGCCTACCAGTGCGGGGTGCATCTTCAACATCTACTACACCAGAACGAAATCGATCGAACCAACGTTGTGCTGTGCGAATCGTTACAGTATCAAACCCATAAACTTCACAAATTTTTGCCACCTCTAAGGTAGTAAAAACGTAAAATATGACGAATTTATTGTTTGGTGAACTCCATCTTTGACGCGCTATAACTTAAGACTGAAACGTGCGATCACAACACTGTCAAAGAGACACTTGTTGTACAGATTGTCGTCTTCAAATCGCCGTTTAGTGTGACCCGATGCAGTAATTACAACGCAAGATATATTTAAATGTCGCGCTCAATTGACAAAATACGACATTATTTTTTCCCCAACCCAATACTATGCGGATCAAACACGAGAACAGCGATTTATTCGATCAAAAAACCTTCTAAATAAAATTAGTCATACTGATGGACCTAAGCTGGACCGGAACGACTCGCATTTATATTCAGCCAAGGTCGCTTACTCCAGCAGCATTATGCTAGGTAGGTAGGTAGGTAGAAGTGGCAGTCGGTCTCTGGAACAACTCCCTCAGACCGTTGCCGATCCATTGTGATACCACAGTAGAAACTTAGCTGCTACTCCTCGTTAAACCAGTTTGTTTTAAGTGCAAACCCATTGATTGGGCTGAAATTTATATCCCGAAAGCCATCTCAGTATCATTTAAGAACGTTGAGCCAAAGCATCTAAACGTAGTGGCAGTGACAGAGAAGATGCCTGGCATACTCTTCCTCCTCCTCATTCGTGCAGCTTCTGCAATACTCGAAGTGAGGTACGTTCAATCTTTGAGCATCTTTGCCGACCTAGGAGACCGGGGCCTGTGATCAAAACAACTAACATAGAGAGGTTTTTCCTTGACCGATTAAGTGACGTCCCATTTTGGCCAAATTCTCTTTGTAGAATTATTTGTCAAACTACTAATCCATCTCGTGTTAGCTGCAGTGACAATTCTGCTTGCACTACGCAGTTTGTAGGTTAAAAGGGATATAGGAGCGTGTAATGCCCTCTCTCACTAATTTGACTGCCTTACAATGCCCTGGTATGTCACTAAGCCCTGGCATCCATATCAAATGAGAATTAAGTTACTGAGTGAAGAGACGCCCAGACCAAATTTAATGACCGAGTGTCCAACACCTAAATTACGCCATTGAATAGTTGCGGCAAGCCGAGCGGAATTATGCAAACATACTCGTATAGGGGAATATTTATGCTGTTACAACAACAACAACCGTTTTTTTCGGGTTTAGGTCGGTACGTCAGATGACAAGAGTACCCCAGGTGCACTACAAGTAGCACTTACGAGCCGTTTTGATACCATAATGTGGACCACTACCTGCGAAAAAATTTAGGGAAGAGAAAACCGTCTACAGCCATCCAGTGCTGTTGAGGTAGTGGAGAAGAAAAAAGGAATCTAGTCTGGAGAATTTCTTCAAGACATCCCCAAAGGGCACGCTAAGGAATCTCATATCTTATTGAGGCCATAGTGTTTTCAAACAAAGCACACGATGAGACAGACCTTCATCTGTCTTGCGTTTTTTTTTTTAGAACGAAATTGTGCAGTTTCACTTTAACAACGGTAAAGCGTACACCGATGTCTGAGATGGGGACAACTGAAACTGGTTCTGTCGACCTCTTCCTGGCAAGCTCATCGGCAATTTTATTTCCTTCTATATTCCTGTGCCCAGGAACCTTCCTGCACGTTCGAGACGTTTGAGTTCCTCCTTACAGGAGTTCACCAGAAGAGAACTGCAATACGACGACGAGAGGGCCTTGATCGCAATTGAATATCGGAAAAAATATTAATGTCTCCCTCCCAACAGCGATCCCGAAGCATTTTGCATGCTTGCATGAGGGGGAAACCTTTGCTGGAAAAATGCTACTCGTTTCCGGCAGTTAAAAGGATACCGAAATGCTGGCTGGCTTAGAGAAAACCCCCGCTCCCGCTCCAGATTCCATCTTGGATCCGTTAGTGAAAATAGAGGTGCCTATCTCCGTGCCGACTCTTCCCTCTTTCCAATCTTGCCTGCTCGGAAACATAGGCCTGGCACAACCCTCAGAACTCAGTTTGCGGATGGAGAGATCAGTGCGAAGTACAGAGAGAAAGGAGAGATCTGCTTCAAGATGCGAGTATGTTCTACAGGAAGTTGCCTCCAGAGGCCAATCTCCTTCGGGTTTAACTCAAAATAAAATAGCGAGTGCAAAAAAAAAGATGAGACACAGCCTAAAGTTCATTAGAACCTCAACGATCAAACGCTAAAAAGAGTGTTTTTCAAAAACAATAAAAAATTAAAAAATGTAATCCCCGCTAATATTTACTGAATCGCTTTCACATGCACCTAACTATGCATACAACCTCACTATCATTCCGCATGTTTCCCCAAGAGGATGCTTTATCCACAACAAAAATTGGCCATTCAGCTTTTCACTGCATTGACGTCACGTTTGGACAAGCAGCTTGATGACCATAGGCGACAGCGCACGCCAAGCAACCAAACCACCAAACAGCAGCAGTGGGCAGCGGCTCAGGTTTGGCAAAAAGCAAAAAAAATACACCAACACCAACAATCGATAGCAGCCGTTCTGTGTTGCTGACAATTAACAGAAACTAACAGAGACTAACAGAAACAAAAGTGCTTGGCGCACGGTGCCAAGCGGTTATGATTTGTAGGCGAAGAATGAATACATATTTTGCGTATGAGTGTGTGTGCGTGTGCGTGTGTGTGTGATATAAAATAGAGAGAAGTAAAAAAAGTAAAACGAAGAGCGCATAAATGTAATGTTATAGTAATAAAAATGGCAACATTTTAAATAAAGAGCAGCAACAACAACCATAACAACAACAAAAAGCATGAGCAATTAACAAGTGAACGAAAATAGAAATAAATAAAATGAAAAATTAATAAACTCAAAACGACATAATAGAATAAACAAATTCCAAAAAAAAAAAAAAAATTAATAAAAAATAAAAAAAACCAAAAACAAAAAATGCAAAATAAAGAAGTAAAAAAAAACATCATAAAATGAAAAAAATAAACAAACGCTAACAACTGTCGCCGTACCGCCAGCCATAATTCCAGCCGCAGCTCTGACTCATGAGCCCAACAACAACAACACAATTTCAGCGTTTGTTTGTTTGTGTGTCACTACGCCTGCTATTGGAGCTGCGCTAAGCGCTGACTGGCAACTCGTTCCGCGTAGACGAACAAAAAATTAGCAATTACTTGTAGTACAGCCTCCACAGCAACATTAGCAATTCCTCATCGGGCGAAACGCACGCAAGCATATACCTACATACGAGGGTCGTTTGAGAAGTGCGCGTAAAAATAATAAAATTATAAATAATAACACAGGCCGACAAAATTTAACCAACATTCAGACCCAGAAACCAGACTATATATTTCCGAAGGTATATGATGCTATGTCTATGTTATCTTAATCGATTCTCAGGTGTAGGAAAATTTAGAAACATGAAAATTTCAAAATGCGATATCTCTGCGAAAAAAATGATATTTGAGCAAACAAAACGCCATTTGAAAGAAGAAGACTTGTACTTAAAGATGCCAGCCTATTTTTTTGGTGAAAGAAAACATCTGCAAGGCTATATAACCTCAAATATGGGCAAAAACGGGGTTTTTTGCACTTTTAGGTTAGGATATCTCGAAAACCAGAGCTGATAGAGCAATTTTGAGGCCAGATTTCGATTAATCGCATCACAATCCTTCGAAAATATATATATATATAGTCCGGTTTCTGGGTCTGAGATGCTGTCGGCCTGTGTAATAAACAAATTCTTTATTTTTTGGGTTAAACGTTTTTTATTTTTCGATTTTTATTTTTTATTTAGTCTCCTTTTAGGCTCATGGCTCATACACTTCGTGCAACGTGGTTTTTTTATCACTTCGGATTAAAAGTATTTGTCTAAGTCTGAATTCGTTTCTGCAATCAACTCCTCGTTTGAATAAAATCTTGTTTCCACCAAGTGGGGAACAAATTGGGGAACCAATAGTAGACCGAAGGATCCGAGAAAGCCAAGTTTGGAGAATAGGTAGACTGTGAAACGAGTTGGAACTCTATTTCCATTAATTTTGCGGCCCCAATCGCTGAGGCGTGAGCTGGTGCGTTGTCGCGAAAAAAGGAAACAGGAACATCACTCAACTCCCTCGATTCAAATGCTAGAAACCAGGATTATCAAAGCTTATACGGAAACATCAACGTAACTCTTCTTCTTCTTAAATGGTGCGATAACCGCTTACGCGATTTTGGCCGAGTCGTTTCTTTTTCGTGCTAACCGGTGCCAATTGGACACACCAAGGGAAGCCAAGTCCTTGTCCACTTAATCTTTCCGAAGAGGAGGCCCTCCAGCTGGTGCCGCATCGAATACTTTCAGAGCCGGAGCGTTTGTATCCATTCGGACGACATGATCCAGCCAACGTAGCCGCTGGATGTTTATTCGCTGCGATATGTCTATGTCGTCGTAAAGCTCATACAGCTCATCGTTCCATCGTCTGCGATATTCGCCGTAGCCAACGTGCAAAAGTCGAAAAATCTTACGCAGAATCTTTCTCTCAAACACTGCAAGGGCGCCTCACCGGATGTTGTCATCGTCGTAGCTTCTGCTCCATACGATACCTTCAAACTTTTTAATCAGAATTCAAAAACAAAAATTGGGTACGCAGTTTTATAGTTCATGAAATTTTAGTAAATAAAGTGCAAATTTGAAGTGGCGCAAAATTCTCGTTGATTTTTGATAATTTTTCTCGCTGACGATGTTGGGCATTTTCTCCATATAACGAAAGTACGACAGTTTTTTTATGTGGAGAAAAAGTAAATAAAATCAAATAAAATTTTCGGAAAAGTAGTAAAAACTGGTATCGCGTTTCTAATTAGCTGAGCACTGGTGTATATACACACCAAAAAAAAAATTTTTAATAAGATCCAAATATCCGAATTAAATCTTTATTATTTATGATTTTTTCAGAATTTAAAAGACGCGCTCCCACTGTGCGTTGGTGGTTCTTCATGATTGTTGCTTTTAACAATAAATTTTTATGAATTATTTTTTGTTGATTTTTAAGAGTCTGTAAACATACATACATACATACATATTAACATGCCTACATGTCAGTATGGGTGTTGTTGTGTTGGAAAAACATCAACGATATAATCATTGTCGTAAAATAAAAGAATAAATAAAATAACAAAGTTGAAGAGGAGAAAATTAGCAAAACAGTCAAGTGAAAAAAATTGAAAAGAAGAACAAGAATGTGTAAAAACCCAACGAGCAGCCTTGGAAAAATGTTCACTACTAAAGTTGAGGTGGCCGCCGCAGCCGAATGGGTTGGTATGCGTCAATCATTCGGAAGTGCACAGATTCGAATCTCCGTGTATGAAACGGCAAAATGATAAAAAAAGTTTTTTTTCTAATAGCAGTCGCCCCTCGGCAGACAGCAAACCTCGGAGTACATTTCCGCCGTGAAAAAACTTCTCTTAAAACAAAATCATCTGTCGGCTTGATCTGTAAATGTTTTAAATAGTTCATGTCCTTGATACAACTCGAAAATTCGATCTGTCATTAGAAAACACAAGAAGTTTTATGCTACGTTGAATTAGATATCGCCGGCTGATCTGAAAGAAGATCTCACTTAGACCTCCTGTTTTTTCAAAGGAGTTTAAAATCGAAAATGTCAGAAACATCAAGAAAGGTACCGTCACACCAGTGGTATGAGGGTATGTGGCTCCCACTAGCCACTATAACATTCTTCCCTCTCGGCTCCCACTAACCACTACAACATTCCTCTCTCTGGGCTGATTCCACTCGTGGGCGCTAAAAGCATTTCATCAAGCTGAAACCGCGTTTGTGGTTTTTAAACATGCCTGGTACCTGCGTTCAGGTTCCTCTTCTAGATACATATGGGTGTTATATACTACCAGTAGCCTCCATTACTACTTAGTGACCAATGCAGCATCGAAAAGTTACAATATCCTTGCCCGATATCGACTTGTCGTCTGTTTGCGATCTTCTTGAGTGTTACCTCAGGCGCTCGTGCTTGTCGTCTGTTCGTAAATACAGTCACACCCACAGGAGATGTGCTTCAATATGGCATCTTTTGATGGCACATCTGTTGGATGTTCTAGCTCGGTCGCATTCGCCTTGCTTCCTCTTTTCGCTCCCATTCTATGTTTCGGAGAGTTTTATTACAATCCTTGCTGCAAACTTTTTTACTGCTTCCCATTTCTCTTTGCTATGAACATTCTGAATTGTTTACTTTACCAGGTTATCTGCTCGAGCTCGGAGCGCTCTTCGTAAAATCTAGCGCAGTGAAAAGCCACGTGCTCTGCTTTTTCATCTTCGCTGTGACATTCCGGGCAGGTCGAATTATCTGCGAAACAGATTTCCATCGAACCCAGATTCTCAGTGGCCATGGGAGCTTTCTTGCATACCTCCCTCAGACCCCTAGGGCCCATTGTGTTACCAGTGCTATGTATGTGGAGTCGAAGATATTTTTTCAAGTAATCCCTAATGCGCGGCTTCGCGAGTTTTAAAAAGCCGCTCAGCAATATCCTTCAAGGATGAAAAGTATGTTGATCTTAGGCACTTTTTTCGAGTCCTATAAAAAGCAGGGTAGTAGCAAAGTAGGTGTTCCAAAGTACACCTAACATTCGTTTCGTTGCCTGTGTTATACACTCTGGGTTAATCCCATTTTGGCTGCGTGTTGTGGGATGAAACAGTGCCCCGTCAGTACTCCAACCAATATTTTGCAGTCTTTTCCAGACAATGATAAAATAAAGTTTGTAGTTTTCGTATTTCAAATCCTTAGAAGAATTTTGTCAGTTTTGTACGAGGTTGAATATTCCCATATCGACTGTGAGTTCCTTATTTTGTTCCGTTTTCAGAAAGCAGAGTGATAGGTGCACTGACGTGCTCAATCTCAGCACGAGCTCCTTGACTCTCTCATTTCCTTTCATGCATTTGTGTCCTGGTATCCAGTAAATAGTTACCTGCCCATTTCTGAAGAGCTCATCCATTTTGTATCTGCATGGTTGCACACATTCCGAGTTAGTTTAAAAGCCGATTGGCTATCACTGAAAAAGTTGGTCCGGGTATTAAGAGGAGTTAACTCCAGAGCCAATTCAGCTGTTTTTGTTGCGACATAGATTGCGGCTTGAAATATCCTCCAGTAATAGGGAGTCTGAAAGACTTTTGGAGATCAATTTGCAGACAAAACACAGTCGCTCCTACTCCATCGCTATTTTGGATCCATCTGTAAAGAAATTGTATGAATGGTTTGTGGATTCTAGACCTTTCTGCCATCCAGTTTGGATCCATCTGTAAAGAAATTGTATGAATGGTTTGACTAGACTATTTAACTTGTGGAGCTACGTAGTCTGACCTCTCGTTTGATTCCAAAACGTTGCTGTGACCAGAAAGTCTCTGCAAAAGTTGTCCTGACATTTTCAGTCTTAGAGCAGATCTTTTGACTGAGTTTCTTACTACTAACAGAGTTGAGATGGTTCCACATTTAGTCGCCATGACAGTTTGCTATCCAGATCAATACCTTGGTATTTAGTTGTTGTTGTTGTAGCAACAATACAAGCCCTGCCAGCGTAGTGTATATCACCGGTCGTCTTCGTCTAGCTCGTCTAAAGATAAGCCCAGGAAACATGCTGTTTCGACAGGTTGGGTCCAGAGGGAGAGAGGTGTTAGATGAGTGGGTTTTGAGGGGCATGTGAGAAGGTGGTTAGTGTCGTACGGGGTGCCTTCACATGCCGGACATATGTTTAGTATGTCCGGGTCAATTCTGGATAAGTAGGAGTTTAACCTGCCACAATATCCAGAACATGCCAGTGTTACGCGGGTCTCACGCGGAAGCTGGAGCTCTTCATCTGCTGTATGTGGTGGTTGGACTCCGATTACGCCATTCGGTGGTCGGGAGCTTAAGACGGTGGTGATGGTCTCCCAATTAATGTCGTTTATTGTCTGTCTAAACACTGTTTTGTCCTGGATCCCGCCCGCGTAATTAACAAGGTGCCTCCTGGCATGTCTAGGAGGTGGCTCAGGCTCAAGCAGGTGTCTGAATGGGTGAGACCTGCAGTAACACCCTACCAGGAGCTGCAGTTTATTATGCTCATTCACAGGTAGCACATGGGCTTCGTCATGTAGATGTTGTATTGGGGACATCAGAAGACATCCTGTCGCAGTCCGTATGGCAGTGTTTTGGTAGGTCTGTTGCTTCGACCACTGCGAATCACTGGTTCCAGGCGACTAGACAGACGCAGAATAGTTTAGAACCGGTATTTAGTCGATCTTTTTGGTGTCAACTCAACTTCCCCAAGCGTCGGAGGTGACCAGTTTGGAATCTTGTACTTCCTTGCAAAGAGTACTAAGTATGCCTTATATGGATTTACTTCTAGTCCGAGCAATTCCGTCCACATGTAGATCTCGCTAAGCGTACTTGTGAGTATTTTAGTCAACGTGTGTGGGCACCTACCTGAGATGATAACAGCTAAGTCGGCAGCATATGCCGTACGTTTCCGTCTGCTATTCCCAAGTTTGATGAGAATCTTATTTATCACGCGGTTCCATTGAAGAGGGAAGAGTACTCCGCTCTGTGGAGCTGCTCAGTTTGTGCTTTTTTCGAAATTGTGCTGGACCTCCGTTCGTATATCACTATCCAACAGTTTAAGAGGCTGCCGATCCAATGTTGAACAGCAGGTTCCACACCAGTTGGAACCAGGCCGCCGCTATCACAGCTTCCGCAGACACATTGTTAAGGGCTACAGATATGTCAAGGAAGACTCCCTTCGCAATTTCTTCATAGTGCAGCGCTTGAAGACCTTAATAGCTGAAGACCTTCTACTGCATTAAAATCGACATACAATTTGAGGAAGGCTCAATTTTTCATGTGCTTTTCTCATACAAAATATGCAACATTTTTGCAGGGCATTTTCGTAATGTTGCCTTGAATGAGTTATCATTTCCTTTTTCGAGCAAAGCGAAGCACTTATAATTTTTAATTCAGTCTCGAGTGGGGATCAAAATTTTGATGTTTATTGGGGAAAGCAGAGTTAGCACAAGAAATAGGCGGCAGCAATCAATCAAAGTGCTTGACATGGATAATTTATTTCTTCGTATTCGTATATGTCCAATTATTAAGCTTTATTTGTCGCATCATCAATATTTATTTTATTTTAATTTCATTTTAGTTATAAGCTTTTTTTTGTGCGACGTCCACCAAAGCAAATTGGCAAAATTTTATGTTTGTTTGCTTTTTTCCAGTACACGCCTGTCATTGCTACTGCTAACATATTTGTTGTTGTTGTTGTTGGTATTTGGCAACATGGGCGCGCACGCTTATCAGTTCTTAGTCAACGCTACTGGTTTTTCGTTGAAGGCATTGTGTGCCTGCCACTGGCCGATGGGAACCGCAAGAAAAAACATGAATAACAACAGCAAACAAGTAAGCGAAACGGCAGCAATCACCGGCGGTCATGTGTCATCACCAGTAATGGACAGCGAGTGCAAATCACGCAAGCAACCTACACACACATATGCACACATATATACACCCGTTGGCATGTATTCCACAGTGATTCCGGTGCCATTCCCCTTACAAAAAAACCAAAAAAATTAAATGGAGATAGTGAACTTTTTTTGCGCTGACCAGTGTTTGCTTTGTTATTGTATATTCATTTATGTGTATATTTATGTGAATGTATGTACCTATGTATGCATGTATGTATGTATGTATTTATGTATGTGTGCATGTATGTATGTATGCATGCAGTAGGTAGTTATAATGTTTACTTTTGCTGCTTTTCTACACTTATTGTTTGGGGGGCAAATATAGAAAATTTTTTCTGCCCATTTTTATTGACATTTGGTACAATACTGGATAAATATTGCCGCGTAAAGTTATTTACTTAGATTTGTTATACAAAAAAATGGCTCACTCAGTCGATTGATGATATGGCCAATGCAATCAAAGTGTAAACATGTCACTGATCTCGTTGAAGTTTCTGACATTTATGGATCATACAAAAAATATGTAGACGAAACTCACTCACTTCAACGATAGGTTAAGTATACGCTAGAGGGGCTATCAACTTGTACAGCTGTGAAGTGTAGTGGGTGAAAGCTGCAAAAACTTTGTACTCCGGCTGTGCAGGATGACCTAACAAACTCCTTTAGAGCATTAACAACTGGCAAAGATCTCCTTATCATGCGATTTTTTCAACTTGATGACTTGACTTTTCCACCTCCGGCACTATTTTTCTTATATTGGGTTGGGGAAAAAGTAATGTCGTATTTTGTCAATTGAGCGCGACATTTAAACATATCTTGGGTTGTACTTATTGCATCGGGTCACACTAAACGGCGATTTGAAGGCGACAATCTGTACTACAAGTGTCTCTTTGACAGTGTTGTGATCGTACGTTTCAGTCTTAAGTTATAGCGTGTTAAAGATGGAGTCCACCAAACAAGAAATTCGTCATATTTTACGTTTTTACTACCTTAGAGGTAAAACGGCAACGAAGGTGGCGGCAAAAATTTGTGAAGTTTATGGGCTTGATACTGTAACGATTCGCACAGCACAGTGTTTGTTCGATCGATTTCGTTCTGGTGTAGTAGATGTCGAAGATGCACCCCGTACTGGTAGGCCAATCGTCGTAGAGACTGATAAAATCGTTGAAATTATCCAAACAGACCGGCATGTGAGCATTCGCTCGATTAGTCAGGAACTAGGTGTAGACCACAAAACCGTTTGGAACCATTTGCAGAAGATTGGATTCCAAAAAAAGCTGGATGTTTGGGTGCCACACGTGTTGACGCAAAAAAATCGCTTGGACCGAATCAACGCTTGCGATTCTCTGCTAAAACGGAACGCACTTGACCCATTTTTGAAGCGGGGTGATAATGAAGTTGCCTTCTAAATGGCAACAAGATTGCGAACAAAACGGGGCATATTTGACTTGAATCGGATAATTCTGAGTACGTTAAATAAAGCGTCAAATTTTGATCACAAAGACGACATGTCTTTTTCCCCAACTCAATATATAAAAATGAATGTTTGTCTGTATGTCATCGATGAACTCAAAAACTACTGGATCGATTATTATAAAAACTGGTATATATATGTATTTTTCCACGGAGAAGGTTCATAGAATATGCTCATTGATGCCACTCGCCAGCAGGTGGCGCTGCAGAGTAGCAACTTCTGTCCCGTTCAAACGATTGTCATGAAAATTAGTATTACCGTGTATTTTTACACAGAGGAAACGAATATGTCATGTTCGTAGATGATTGAAGACATACATATGTTTGGCAATCGCTAACAAGGCACTGGGTCAACTGGGAATGCCTGCTTCAAACCGAGCTGCAAACAACCTTTTTGATCGTGAATTGCAACTAGAAACACACGATGATTCTGACGAACTGAGGACATTCGTTAGAACAAATCTTCCGCAGTTGATTCCAGAACAACACATTGCGTTTGACAGAATTATGCGTGCAATCACAGAACAAAGCGGTGGAGAGTTTTTCATAGATGCGTCCGGTGGAACAGGCAAGACTTTTCTTCTTTCATTGATTTTGGCAAGCATGCGGTCACAAAGTAATATTGCACTGGGTATTGCTTCATCTGGAATCGCAGTAACTCTTTTGCCGTTGAATTTGCAAAACATTGAGGCACCAACATGCAACATCAGCAAAAACTCTGGAAAGGGAAAAGTACTCCAAACGTGTCAAATTATCATATGGGACGAATGTGCAATGCCTCACAAGAAAACATTGGAAGCGCTTGATCGTACACTGCGAGATTTGAGAGGAAACAGACGGATCTTCGGTGGCGTACTCATTTTATTGTCTGGTGATTTTGGACAAACACTGCCCATTAGACCACGTTCAACACCCACTGATGAACTTAATGCATGTCTTAAATCATCAGTTTTGTGGCGTCATTTACAGAAATTGACTTTGAAAACTAAGATGCGTGTACAACTACAACGGAATGCATCGGCTGGAAATTACATTATTGGATATTGGAAATGGGCGAATGGAAATTGATGAATCTACACAATGTATCACCCTGCCAGCAAACTTCTGTAAGATCACAGAATGCATCGGCGAATTGGTGCAAAAACGTTTCCCAAACATTGCACAAAACTACCATACATCAGTGGCTCAGTACGCGTGCTATATTAGCAGGCAAAAACATCGAAGTCAATACCATCAACTTCACCATTCAGCATGGAATACCCAGTGAAACGACAACATCTCCTTCGATACCGTGGAGAATCAAGACGAGGTTGTCCAACTGAATTCTTGAATTCGCTTGATTTGCCAGGCATGCCGCCGCATGTTCTTACATTGAAAATTGGCGTACCCATCATTCTTCTTCGAAACAAAAATCCACCACGAATTTGCAACGGAACCAGACTCCCAGTCAAGAAAATGATGAACAATGTTATCGAGGCAACAATTTTGACTGGACAGTTCAAAGGTGAAGACGTACTGTTGCTACGTATCCCAATGATCCCGACGTTTACAGTTCCCGGTGCGACTCGCTTTCGCAATGGCTATTAACAAAGCGCAAGGACAATCGTTACAAGTGTGTGGATTAAATTTGGAGAATCCATGCTTCTCACATGGACAGCTCTATATGGCTTACTCACGTGTCGGAAAACCTCCCGATTTATTCGTCTACGCACCAGATGGAAAAACAAGAAATGTTGTGTATCCCACTGCACTTCAATAAACATCGAATTGAAACTAAACTTTGTAATGTCACAATTTTTTCGAAATAAACAAAATAAATAAAATGGTTTAGAATTAATTGACTAACCTAGCCTAACCCCGTGCCAACAACGAAACCAGTCTAGGCGTATTGAACAGCAGGTTGCGATTGACAATTACGAGTTCGGCGTAGTCAAGGACTTTGTCTGCCTAGCATGCAGCATTAACACCAACAAAAACGTCAGCAAGAGATCAAACAAAGAATAACTCTTGGCAACAAGTGCTACTTTAGGCTGGGTAAGCAATTAAAATGCAGAGTCCTCTCTCGAGGCACCAAAAAACACTCTATCAACCACTCAACCTTCCGGTCAGACTGTATGGCGCTGAGAACTGGACATTGACGAACATCGATGGGCGGCTACTGGGAGCTTTCGAGATTCTGGCTATCGAGGAAGGCCTGCTAGCACTCAATAAAAGTGTTCTCTCCACAAGAGATATAAACATATATTCAGATAGCAAATCGGCCCGAAAAGCTTTCAGCTTATTTCGAGCTAGCATGAATTCTTCCATCAAAAACCAGTGTATGAAGTTCGCAACTAGTTCCATTGTTCCTAGATTCGAACTGGTTACATTGCCACTAGTTTCGAACTAGTGTGATTTCTTCCATCAACCACCAGATATGTATCCAATTTATAGGAATGAATATAAAAGTAATTTGGTAATTTTGGAACTGCTCCAATACGGGTTGCTTTCGACCTGGTATAACTTTTTCCGTCAAATAACAGTTTATGAAATACTAGTTTGTAACTAATTTCGAGCTAGCATTACTTCGACGGCCGTAGCCGAATGGGTTGGTGCGTGATTACCATTCGGAATTCACAGAGAGGTCGTTGGTTCGAATCTCGGTGAAAGCAAAATTAATAAAAACATTTTTCTAATAGCGGTCGCCCCTCGGCAGGCAATGGCAACCCCCCGAGTGTATTTCTGCCATGAAAAAGCTCCTCATAAAAATATCTGCCGTTCGGAGTCGGCTTGAAACTGTAGGTCCCTCCATTTGTGGAACAACATCAAGACGCACATCACAAATAGGAGGAGGAGCTCGGCCAAACACCTAACAGAAGTGTACGCGCCAATTATTTATTTTTTATTTTTTATTACTTCCTCCATCAAAAACCAGTTTATGAAGTTTGCAACTAGTTCCATTGTTACTAATTTCTAACTGGTGTCATTGCTACTAGTTTCGAACTAGTTCCATTGTTACTAATTTCTAACTGGTTCCATTGCTACTAGTTTCGAACTAGTGTGACTTCTTCCATCAACCACCATATATGTTTCCAATTTATAGTAATGAATTTTAAAGTAATTCAGTAACTGGTAATTTTGCAACTGGTCCCATACTGGTTGCTCTCGAACTAGTATAACTTTTCCATCAAATACCAGTTTATAAAGTACTAATTTGTACTTATTTTCGAGCTAGCATAACTTCTTCCATCCAAAACCAGTTTATGAACTACTAGTTTGCAGATAGTCCCATTGTATCTAGTTTCCAACATGCATACAATTTATTACATTGACCACATGCATACATTCATCATTTTGCAACTGGTTCCTTACTAGTTTCATACTGGTTCCATACTGAATTGCTCGCGAGTGAGTATAACTCATTCCATCATACACCGGCTTATGAACGACTAGTTCGGCTTTCCACGGCAGGGTTATACCATACGAGTATATGAATGTTTATGTATGTACATATGTATGTATGTGTGCATGGAGATGTACGTATGTGTCTAACAGACTGTTTAATATTTGCTTATTTGTATTTAGCTTTCCGTTGCGCACACTCCAAACTCGGCTTTAAATGACAGAAGTTGCCATATTTGTAGAGTTTGAATAATTTATTCAAATACGCTTTGGGAAAGAGTAAAAACAAAAACAAAAAGTAAAACCAAAATAGTAACAACAATAACAAAAACCAGAGCAGCAATAGAGCGCGACAAGATCATAAATATGTAATTACTACGCGCAACGCAGTACAAATGCGATGAGGTGGGAAGGAGGAGTGTTAGTAGAGCAATAGAGAGCGAATGAGGGGCGCGTGAGGGAGGAGGGAGGCAGCAAACACTCGTCATGCAGGTGTAAATTTGTAAAGCGAATATGGTAAAAACCACTTGTGAGGCTATGAACAGCAGTTAAATCACAAAAACAATGAAATATACAATGAAGCAGCAATGATTATAATAGTGATTACAACAACAATGAAGGGGGAAAAAATAAAAGATATAAGAAAAAATAAATAAATTAGTTGAAAAAATAAACGGAAAATTTAATGAAACACTGAAACAACATACCGGTAATGGTAATGCTGTGTATGTGTGTGTGCGGCACGATAGACGAAAGCTGGCGGGCAAACGAAAAAAAATAAAACTTAAAAATAAAAATATATAAATAAAAAAAAATATAAAAAAATCAAAAAAAAAATATTTTTAAAAAATCAAAAAAAAAAAAATTAAATAAAACACTATGCAATATTTGTAAATAAAAATAATAAATGAAAACTTCATACAACTTTTAAAATCAGAAACAAAAACGAGCTGGTAAATGCATGCAATAAAACCAACAACAACGTTTGCACAAAAAAGCGCATTAACAAAAGCACAAACTGTAAGTCCATAACACAAAACACCAAAAAAAAAAAAAAATCAGCAGCTAGTAATAGCAACAACAATAATAATAATTATAAGACCAACTACAAAAACAACAAAATTGCCTCACTCAAGACAAAGCCTTTTCAATAATCAACTACTCGTCAAGTCAATCGAACAATACTTTTGCGTAATGCCTGCAGTAAGTGTGAAAAAAATCATAACGAATCACAATTAAAACGGCAACAACAAATAGCCCGCAACAAAAAAGCCGACACGCAAATTGTGACCATATTCGTTTGAGTTTACTGTGCGTGGGCGCACCTTTTATAGGCAAAACTATCGATTACGGCGCGAGTGCATAGCCACACACACGCGCACTCTTGCATGCATGCAAATATACGAACGCGCATGTGTGTGTATATGTACTCGCTTGTTTTATATGTAACACTTCAGTTGTAGTCGATTTGAATTTTAAACACTTTTCAAGCGATTTTTACATGGAGACATACATAAGGCACCTAATTAACTGCCATAAAGCCAACAGCGGCACAGTGGTTAAAAAACGGTAAATATATGCTTCAAATTTAAAACAAAGAGCAACGACTTTCCGTTTGGGCCTTCATCGAGTGAACTCTTCGTTGCTTCACCTTCGAACTCTTTTGATGGATTGCGACTATCTTTGTCGCCAGAGCAAAAATCACAGCCTTTGCGTGGACAGCGAGCTCTGAGAGTACGCGAAGATAGAACCACCTACCCATAAACCTTCACAAAAATGACTGCCTGCGTATATGTTTTTATTCAAAAACTACGAAGTAGGGTTCTCCCGCAATGGCAAACTGGCTAGTGAAGGCTCTGCAAGCATACCACTAGGTCCTGAACACACCTAAAAAGGTGCATCAATTCAAATATGGATGAACGGCTTCATGAGGTCTACTCATAGAAGACGTTGGCCTGACTTGGAGTCCTGCAGAGTAGCCAAGTGCTTTGTGAAAGAACCAAACAAGAAATTAGCGACTTTTCTCTTTCAACTTAGTAGGAAGGATCTGAGAGTGCTGTCGGGTGTAATTACGGCGCATGGGTAGCCCGTGCCCAGCATACGAATATGGCTACCATGAGAATCATTGCCAGCCGACCTTGCCTTTCCCATCTTAAGAATGAGGAAACGGCAAAGCATTTTCCTTGTAGTTGTCCGGCGTTTTCTAAAATCAGACTTGAGATGTTGGCTTGCGATTAACTTCTTCTTTGATAACATTATAACGCGGGCTGCGTCAGAGCTTCCTTCATAATACTCCTCCAAAGCGGTCGATCTTGAGCTTTTGCTGTGATATACTGAATAAAGATAAACTTCATACTCTTCCTCTTCCTTCCGTATCTCTTAAGATTCATCCATGAACCCAAAAAACTTGGGGATGAGTGAGTTTAAACCAAGAGTGACCTCAAACCCTAGTTCCCCACGCGACATCACAATGGGCCATGTGCCTGAGTTTTTCCCACAGTGGACAACCGCTTCAACCTAACCTAACCTCAAATTAATTTTTTCGTTTTACCATCCATATACATAGTATCTTCCCTGTCTCTCTATTCTTTCTACTGTAATCTATCTGGGTGTGGTATAATGGGCTTCCTGACTGAGTGCTTAGTCTTGTCCAACCTCTCACAAATCTAATCAAATCTAATCTAAGGTTCTTCAGAAAATATACCATCCTAGTACAAAATTGTATGCTCTCAGATCAATTCTTCTTATTATGAGGAGATTTGGCACTGCGACTGATCTGAACGAATTAGAGTAATCGTATTTCTCATAGTCCAACTTTCTATTTCATGGAGTTTTATTTCCTTCTCTGGTAACATACATATGTTTGTCAGCGGGCTCAAGCAGTTAGCGTTACGGCAACTCTCTAAGTGGACGAATTCAAACGGTCTAACGGTTAACCCAGCTAAGACCGAACTATTTCTGTTCACTAGAAGATATAAGATACCGAGTTTTTAGTTACCGTCCATAGATGGAGTAACACTCACCCAATCGAACGAAGCCAAGTATCTTAACAAAATTCCGGACTAAAAATGATGATAATGATCTCTCTATTTGTAAGTGGACATTTACCAAAAATGGGGCCTGAAACCGCACATCAAGCATTGGGCGTACAAAATGATCATCCGACCCATTTTTACTTATGGAGCTTTCATGTGGTGGGGGACACAATCCTTCCTAAAGAATATCATAAAAGTCCAACGATTAGCTTGTGTAGATATAACAGGTGCACTTCGTTCGACGTCTCAGGTGTTTCAGCGCCAATCGTCATCATCTCACATATTCCACGCATTAAGATATGTATATGTTCAAGGGATAGCGGTCAAATCTGTTTGCAAGTTTAAAGCAGCAGGCGTGCTAAAAGAAAACCCGCCGGCCTACTATCTGTGGAACACTCGCCAGACCCATCGAAACGCATGTGGTTCCCAAGATAGATGTGAAAAGAGAGTATACAATACGAATACCCGATAGAAAGGATTGGCAGATCAGACTCATATCAGATGATAGTGGTCACCATATTATACTGACGGCTCAAAGATTGGACAATGACACTGGATCGGTAGTGTGCTCGGAACGATTCTCCTCAAATTCCTCCTTTAGACTAGTGCAACTTCTTCCAAGCTGAGATCTACGCTATAGACCAAACAGAAAAAACAATAAGATCGATAGACTTACCTCCAGTAAACCTTACCTTTTGTTGATTGTCAAGCAGCGATCAAGGCACTGGCCTCAATGCGCATCAGTTCAAGAATAGAATTCAAAACGAATACAGGACGTCCAACATGCTTATCCAACAACAGAATACCACACATTGCTGGGTCCACGTCCACTCTGGAGTGGAGGGGAAAGAAAGAGTGGATGAATCTGCAATTAAGGTCTCCGTGGTGGGCTTTCAGCGAGTGATAGTGGATATAAGCATTTTTCTAAACGAACTGTGCACTGCGACTGACTTGAGCGTAATCGTGGAAACCAATAGAAGTTGGCCTTTGCCTACTAACTGTAGGGTCTCCAAAACGCGCTAACCAAAACTGAAACTTATAAGGACAAAATGTCTGCTTCGATACAACAGATGAACTACCAATGCCATCACAGGTGCTATAAGGAGATACTGCACTATTGGCAGTCTGGCCACTAGAATTGGTGTACCTCACAATGACTTCGCAGGAGTTGTGGAGATAAAGAAGAAATGGAGTAGGTACAACATCTCCTCTGCGAATACCCTGCACTTGAAGAAGCCGTGCCAGATATCTTGGCGATTATTTCTTTGAAGACCTGGGAAATTTGCAATGTGTGTCTCACTGGAGGAGCTAATTACCTTCTTAAAAAGGTATAAGTAGTTTAAGCTACTAAGTTAGGGGAAGAAAATCAAATGCAGGTATCAGGATTCGGTCTTAGGGCCACCGAGTGCCTTGCCTGAGACAAGCAACCTGGCTAACCTAAGTTACCCTAGCTAAGGGGGTGATGAACTAGTGATGAGTGCCATTCGAGGCCGTGGTGGGGTTCAGTGGTTGGGAAATGTACTGTTGATGATGGAGTGCGTCTGTTTCCACACCAGCGGGTTTCACATAGCTGAAATCACTCGGGGTTTTCCTTATCAAGGGCTGCACTTTCAGATATTTCACTGTGTTTCAATAGGCGAAACCCATTTGACTTATGCACGTCCATCTGTTTACCTTTTTAAGTTTATTCTTTTCCTCTCACTGAGCTCCAAAGCCACCTAAGCGATATGATCTAACCCAAAAGATCATTTGATTTGCTTTTTTTGCTTTCTGACGTGAGTTGATTCTAAGTTGAATTACTAAATTTTGCCCCATTTGAAAGTTTTGTAGCATTCATTGATTTTTTACTCTATTTGCAATGAAAAAATCAACCCGAGCTGGTAACGAAACCTTTCTTACATGGCACGAAACTTACATACAGTCCAATATTAGCTTGTTGTATGGTATGTAGCTGTATAATAATAGTCTATAATGCGATGTACGGCCACAAGCAAATTTTGTAAGGATCGTTGCAACCTCAGCCCTCAGGCCGCAATTGCGCAAATGCTCAGAAAACCATTCAAATTTATTCAAATAAACTATAATAAATAAGTAAATGCAATTCGCGAAATACTTACAAATCAGAATTTGCAAAATTTTCACAAAACAAAAACATTTTTTAATGTAATTTGCATTTATTATTATTGCAACATTTTTTTCTCATTACAAATGCGCGTTTTTTGTGTAGTCAAAGCCGCCGCCGACAGCCGACAGGCAACAGCTGACAGCTAAAACAAAACAAAAAAGGAAACAAAAAATTAAGTAGCGAAGTGTATGTAAGAATATCTGTTAACATATTTGCATGCACATATTACACACATACATACATGCATACAAGTGAATGTGAATGCATGCGGGCCACAAAAGCGCATCAACGAAGCAGAACGAATTTAAATGCGCGCAGTCAGCGCAGTCAAAACCAGTAGCCACAACAGTCGGCCTCAGTCAGGTAGCCAGCCAGGCGGCCAGGCGGCCAACCTGTTGCGTCGGCGCAAATTTTCATGCCACATTGTGCTTGTACTGCAATATTTTGTATGCCTCAATTATCATCATCATCATCATCATCATCATCGTCAGCATCGTCATCAATAAAATGAAATCAAAGAGCAAAAAGTTTAAGTGGTAGGAAATCTTTTATACCCAACGAACATTTTTATATATTTACATATGTACGGTAAGTAACTCGAATCAGCATTATCCAATGAAAATGTTTGACTTATGGGGAGTGGTTGCAATATGGAGGTCATATTCTGTGGAAACAACAACAATTCAATGGAGTTCAGTTTATTTTCTCGGGCTTTTGGGTGTGTCGGACAATTATCGACGAACATTAACACCTTTCACTGGTTATCCAATTTCAAAATCCAGTCTTCAAAAAGTTGCTCGGTCCTCCGTGCTTTTAAATGTCTTTATAATCAACGGGTAACCACTTAATACCACGATCATCGAGGTTTGTTACTTCTTCCAATCAAAAGATGTTAAGCTTTTCTGACCCATCCATATTTGCTGCCTACATGCCTGGCTGTTTGCATATTTGCCACCATGACATTTTTCATTATTGAAAGTTAATGTTTTCTCTGGTACACATTTAAAGAACAGCGGAGTTTCATACGCGTTAAAAATATCGCCTGTATTGATACTTTTCTAGTAAATTCAGCTAACTTTTTAGGAGCAACATTACTCTCACCACACTCCTTTTTATGGCTCACGCAATGCCTTAAGGGCATGGGTGGTCTAGAAATTTCAAAAAATCGATTTTTTGCTTTGTCGATATTTCGAAAGTATAGTATCTTAAGATCCGGCTCTGGGGTCTACGTGGAATCCAGCGGGACAAAACTGCTCTTTGCTCTTGGAATGCATGTATCTGTGTTTCAAGCGGAGGTGTATGCAGTTCAAGAAGCGATGAACTTTGTTGTGGAAAAACGATGGAGAGGCAGATCTATATGTGTCTGCAGCGACAGCCAAACTGCGCTTATGGCCTTAGACAGCCCTCCAACCACATCAGGGGTAGTGAAGTAATGTAAATCCAGGCGGAACTATGTCGCAAATCCTTCTGTCATTAAGCAGAGGGGAGTGCAGACGGCTGGTTGGACTGATGACGGGCCACTTTCTGTGGGCAAAGCACATGGAAAGGTTGGGCATCTCAGACAATGTACTCTGTCCAGCTTGTGAAGAGGAGGATGAATGAGACGGCGGACCACGTCCTGTGTGTCTGCCCCGCCTTCGCTCGAATCAGGTTTGAGGTTATTGGCACTGATGTGTTAAGAAGCGACCATCTTGGCTCCTTGGCACCACAAGATCTACTCAGATTCCTTCGGAGATCGGGTAGATTTTTTAAAGAAAATTAAAAGGGAATCCAAGTTTAGTACAATGGACTCAATTAATGTTTGAGTGCTACACTTGCTAGTTGTCCCGACAAAAAAAAAAAAAAAAATCTTAAGAATATACTGTGAAATTTTCATGCGGAAATTCCCTCTATTATAGCCTCTACAGCCCATTAATTAGGTAGAGAGCGGTGCGCACGCTCCTGTACCTCAAACTTTAAACTCATTTATCTCGAAATGACTGCCGAATCGTCTGAAATTTTAATATATTGTTCACAACATCAATGGCTATCGCCCGTACTAAAATCATATTATTCTTTCAGTTATTTCGTACTTTCTGATTAAAAAACTGAAAAAAACCCCGATTCAAAACCGGGCCATTTCGTGAAATTTTTATTTCTTTATTCTAGTAGCGGGACATAACTGCAGTCATATAATTAATAATTTTTTTTGGTTTTTGTGTTACAGATAAATAGAAGAGCCAAAATAGACAACACCGTTTAGGTCAAATTTTTCGGGAGGGTCAACTTGAGCGCCATTTTTTAAAAGATTAAAGAAGAAACATCAAATATTCGCGGATAAAAGCATGCAATAATTTGGGATTTTCCATAAATAACTCGACTTAGAAAAGCATTTCCCAAAATTCTTATTCGAGTTAGAGAAGTTCGAGTTATGGAGCTAAAATTTAGTTAATATTGTTTCGAAATGCTACTGTCATTCGATTTAGTTCGAGTTATGGAAGTTCTAATGCATTTGGAAGTTACTATGGATTTTCGGGCAAGCTAGAAAAAGATGCATGAATTATGAAAAATTATCAACTGAACAAAATTGAAAGCTTCTATAAAGCGAAGAACAGTTCTGAATTTACCATCTGAGTTAAAAAGTTCCCGGAACAAGTGCCAGGGAACGCTCCAAATTAAATGATTCCAGTTCTGTATCGTCTACGTGAAGTAGAACCCCAAAAAGAAAGGATTTTTGGAAACATAACTCGTAGATTTTGCACTATGATAACGCATCGTCGCGCAGGTCCATGATTCTCTGAGAATTTTCGACCAAGAATGAAGCGAATACCATCCCCCAGCAATCGAATTCACCTGCTAGGGCTCCCTGCGATTTCGAGTCAAAAACTTATACGGTGAACCCGTTTTAGCAGCCGAAAGCAACTAAGGAAGAAACCGAATACGGCTCTATACCAAGAATCGAGTTCCAGAAATGTTTCGAGAACTGGATCAAACGCTGGCGATATATTTTATATGAAATTTGGTGGCTGTAGCCATTGTGGGAACACAGTTTGGCTTACTGGTTCATCCTACTGAACAAAACGCTGTGGTTTAAAATAAATGTATGCCACCTTGGGTAGCATTATATCTTCAAGCGGAGACTCAAAAGAATATGTCACCAATCGCATAAGTAAACCGAAACAGTGTCTGTGATCACTCGCCGCACCAAAATTAAAATATTCCACTCCAATGTGAAGTCCACATAATGTACGGCTGTGAAACTTGGAATCTTGCAGCCACAGACTTGCAGCGCTTATAATTATTTGTGAGCCGTTGTCTTCCTACAGTACTTCGCATCTTCTAGCCCAACACCATATCCAACCAAAAGTTATAGGTATATGATGAACCAAACTACAATGCGGATGGAAATACTCAAAAGAAAGTGGGAATGGCTTGGACACATTTTAAGTATCTAGAGATCCCAACGACATCACATGTAATGCTATTGATTGGAACCCGCAAAGTAGCGGACGCTGAGGCAGGAAATCACTAACCTAGAGAAGAATGGAAATAGAAGAAGCAGATGGAAATAGCAAGCACAAACAAAAGTTGGAACGAACTAAAGTGGCTGGCGTCCGACAGAAGAGAATGGAGGAAGCTTCTTGTGGCCCTTTGTATCCTCGAAATTTATATATACCTGACTTACAATACTTAAGTAAGCAGCATTTCTGTATAAAGCAGATTCTTTTTACGCGGAACTGAATAGTAACAAAGAAGAAAAAACGGTTTCTACCTCCTCAGCGTACTTGTAGCATCGAGAATATCTTCGAAAAGGCTAAGTTAATCCGGTGATTTATAAGAACTTCGAAGACAGTGAATATGTTTTCGCTTTTCAGACAGTATACACTTAGCGAGAGCTTCCAATCACAATAAGCCAAGTTTGCCTTGGCATCCCACAATTTGTGTTTTAATTCCATTTTTCACTAGCTCGCTTGTAAGTGGCATATTTCACTAACGCCTCGCCTTTCAAGCTCATCTGCAATGGAGCTTCCCTTTATAGTCCTTTGCTCTGAATTGCAAGTCAGGAGAAGTCTGGTTTGTTTAGAGAAGACCTCAAGAGATCGCCGAGCATTCAGCTCAAGTAAAATTTAGAATAAATAACGAAAGAGCTCGTAGGACTAATTACAGAATAACTTTTAGTAATTATTAAGCCGTCCCTGCTCAGAGGTTGAGTTCCAAGCTACTTTACAGCATATAAAACACTGAAACTTCAGCTTTGAAGATGCTACTGTGATCGATGTTGGCAATCGCAAAGATTTCACCTCCGACTTCGCCATCAAGGTTTGAGCTGCCTGTTAAAGGAGCGACTCTACCTAATTGCAGCCAATGTAACAGCAAGCAAATGAAGAGTTCTTCTTCTGAAAAGTCTTTATAATGACGTGTACAACCAGTGCGGCAAAGCCTTATGTTTAAATATGCCTGTATTTATTTGCCCCACTTGCTGCTTTAGGCTGCTCTGTAGCAACTGTTAGGTGCACAAATTCCAAATACTCTCGTACATTTAAGCACTGGGTTTGAAAATACATCAATACTTAGTTGCCGAAGAATGACGAAGCAGGCCTTCAAAATTTGTGGTCGAAAGGAAAATACAAACAAAGAAGAGGAAATTAACTAGCAAAAAAAAAAACAAAAAATCAAAAAAATAAAAATCATTTTAGAGTAATCAAGTTAAACGCTCATTGCTTCATTCTTCTACGGCTATTTCTATGCAACAACTATTCTGTTGATTTCTTATTCAGCTATTTGAATTAAAGCTTTTTCTTTGTTTGGGCTGTTCTGTCTTTTTGTTCTTTTCTTATATTCTGCCTCCAGCTCTTTTGCTAAGTGCTGCTATTCAATCAATACCAGTAGTCAGCAGTCAACCGGCAACAGCCATCGAATTGATTTCAGGCGGCAGTTAGTTGGACTAGCCAACGGTGGGTAGTGCAGCGGTTGCCATGGCGACTGTACTTGCACAGAGAATGGAGGAGGAGGAGGAGGTGGAGACTGGAGGTGGCAACTTTGGCATTCAACATTCGATACCTACGACGGAGTGCTATTATTTGTGTTGTGTTGCCTTAATGTTGGCATTTATTGACAACTTTAGTTGTTGTTGTTGGGCACAACAATTGTTCACATTGCGTTCTTCACATACGTAGGTGTAGCTGTTTGGTTGTAACCTCTACCACTTTACGTTACCCTTTACGCCTTTTTTCTGACACCTCGCCCTTCTGAATTGCTTACTAACGGATTAATTAAAGGCCACATCAGTGCGAAGGAACTCCACTCGTCACTTGTGCGTATTTGTTGTTGTGTACTTAGGTATTGTATTATTGTTGTTACTAGGTTTTGATTTTGCTGCTGTTGTTGTTGTGGATGGTGTTGGTATTGTTGTTGTCGTTGTTGTTATGATTTACTTGTTATTGTTGTAACTAACTTTTGTAATAGCTATTTTGTTGTTGTTGTTGCTGCTGCTGTTATTGTTGTTGTTTTTATTGTTGTTTATTTGTTATTGTTGTAACCAACCTTTGCAATTTATATTTTGTTGTTGTTCTTTTTGTTGCTATTTTTGTTGTTGCTGTTGTTGTTGTGCTTGTGGATGATGTTGTTATTATTGTTGTAACCAGTTTTTGTAATTTTCTATTATGTTGTTGTGGTTGATTATTTGTTGTTGTTGTCGCCAGCTTTTGTAATTTACATTTTGTTGTTGCTGCAGCTGTTGTTGTTGTTGTTGTTGTGCTTGTGGATGATGTTATTATTATTGTTGTAACCAGTTTTTGTAATTGCTATTTTGTTGTTGTGGTTGTTTATTTGTTGTTGTTGTTGTTTATTTGTTGTTGTTGTCGCCAGCTTTTGTAATTTACATTTTTTTTGTTGCTGCTGCTGTTGTTGTTGTTGTTGTTTTTGTTGCTTTTACTACGTTACGCTCTAAACTTGACTGCAATCTGAAGTTTCAATGTAATTTTATTCTTCGGCAATTCCTGTTTTTTCCGCGAGGTTGTTGCGATCGTTGGTTGGTGCTGTTGTTGCCAACACAGTTTCTTGTATTATTCAATTGCCGCTACCCTCCCCACACACTCGTGCTTATGCTTGCATTCGTTTTGCTTGATTGCTTCGCTTGATTTGCTTTGCTATTGATTTGCTGCGATTTTGATTTCGACGTCGATTCAATGCGATTTGATGTGTTGCGGGAAGTTTGCAAAGAAACAAAAAATACAACAAAAAAGGAAACAATTGTAACAAAACAAAAAAAAAACACAGCGACTTGCTCTAAGCGTAGCATAATTTTGTGTAGCAGCTGTTGTTGAAGGTATTTTTTTCCTCTAGTTTTTATCACTATTCTATATTCCCGTGAGTTTTGTTGTTGTTGTTGCTGCTGGTACTTTGCTGGCTGGTAACACAGATTCCTGACGCTCGTTGGCCGCTTCTTATTGCTTTGCTCAGCATGACTGCACACAATTCTCGTTCGCAATGTGATTTTTTATTTCTTTTTAATGATATTTTTTCCACTATTTTTTTGTTTTTTTTTTGGTTTTTTTTTTCTGTTGATCATTATTTCCTTACTCATTGCTTTTTTAAATCCAAATGTTTCGTGTGCTGCCGTTTTATTCGATTTAACAGTTTTAACATGATCGCATCTCGGGCTCTCATCGGCCGCCCTTCACCTGACTCTTTGCTGCCTCTGCAGTGATTGGAAAAACAAACGACTTAAAGTACGAACGTGAAAAGTCAAAAGTTGTCTACATGCAATTTAACAATATTATGGGTGAGCTTGTTTTATTAATTTTTACCAAAAGCCCTGCGTAACCCCTAGATCTCTTCTGCCTGTTCCGCTTTCTGGCTCAGAGCGAGCTCACAATGGAAGACTGTCACAAATGGACATTCAACCATCCTAGACTCCTATACGGACATACCCAGTGATTGTGATTATCACCCTCCCATTCTCTGCTTCGAAAGGAATTTCTTATTGAAAATCCCTTCTAGACTACAGTGGCTTGAAGAAGATCCATCACCCAACACACCCGTTAAGATCTACACGGACGGATCTAAAATGGACAGCGGTGTAGGATCAGGGTTATATTGCGTAGAGCTTTCTATAAGTGAATCCTTTAAACTACCGGATCACTGTAGGGGTTTTCGAGCTGAAATAAATGCTATTCATGAAGCCTTAAAATGGTTAGAGATAAACAGACTATCATCAACAGATATCTGCATTCGATCAGAGAGCCAAGCTGTTTTACGGGTTCTGGATGCATTCCAAACAACATCAAGGAGTGTCCTACGTTGTCGCCAATCTCTAAATGAGATGGCCAAACAATATCGCATAATCTTATGTTGGCGTTCCAGGCCACAGAGATATACCAGGGAACTGTAGGGCAGATCAACTTGCAAGGTACCTTTATGCCAGACATAAGTAATTTTATGGAGATACCTCTCGCTACTTGTAAGCTTCTCATTAAGGACGCATTAATCAGTTCTGCAAATCAAAGATGGATTGGCGTTAACACCTGTGAATTTGCTAGGTAAACATAGAAAAGGCTAAATTTACGTCTGTCCAAGAGTATTATAAAATTGAGTAGACTTCAAATTAGGACCTAAGTAGGGGCCCTCCAAGGACATTGTCTCATAGGAAATCATGCAAGCTGATTAGCCGTTTACATGCATGATTTCTGTCGTAATTGCAGAAGCAGGAACCGAACTTTGTACAAAATTCACAAAAATTCAACAAATTAAAAAAAAGATATTTGCAAATTTCTAGGCTATTGAATTTGGTATGTTAAAGGGAAAGTTCGCGTTGGTTTCCGTCCGACGTTGGTTTTGTTGACTTAAAACTCCCCCCCCCCCCAATGAAAAGATTAAAAAAGCCTCCGATGAGAACTTCCTGCACTGATGACCTCCCTGCAAAAGGACTACGTTTTGAGGGCATGCAACTGGAATGTCCAGTCCCTTAATGGGGAAGGTGCCTCTGTGCGGCTGGCTGATGTCCTCGTGAGAGTAAAGGCTGACATCACTGCCATTCAAGAGATGCGATGGATGAGGCGAGGCAAGACAGCCATAGGACCTTGCGACGTCTACTACAGCTGCCATGTAAAGGAGCGCAAATTCGGTGTCGGATTTATTGTGGGAGAGAGACTTCATCATCATGCACTGTCGTTTACTCCGGTGGACGAGCGTCTCGCAATAATCCGCATCATTTTTCCGCGCGATTTTTTAACATTTCGCTGATTTGCGCCCGCGCCCCAATGGAAGAGAAGAACGATGGACTAAGTAAGGCAATTGAGTGGTCAAGTCCTCTCTCGACGAACGAAAATAATACTCTACAAGGCTCTCATCATGCCCGTCCTAACGTATGGCGCAGAAGCGTGGACGATGACAACATCCGATGAAGCGACGCTTGGAGTATTTGAGGGAAAGATGGAACGACGAGCTGTATGAGCTTTACGACGACATAGACATAGCGCAGCGAATAAAGATCCAGCGGCTACACTGGCTGGGTCATACCGTCCGAATGGATACAAATGCTCCGGTTCTGAAAGTATATGATGCGGTATCAGCTGGTGGTAGTAGAGGGAGAGAAAGGCCTCCGTTGGAAAGGCGTTGGAAAGATCAAGTGGAGAAGGACTTGGCTTCACTTGGTGTGTCCAACTGGCGTCGGTTAGCACGATAAAGAAACGACTGGCGCGCTTTGTTACACTCGGCCAAAATCGGTAATCGCAAGCGGTTGTCGCGCCAATTAAGAAGAAGAAGAAAAAGAAGAAGAGGAAGAAGAAGAAGAGAAAGAAAAAGAGGAAGAAGAAGAGGAAGATGAGGAAGAAGAAGAATAAGAACTGTTTGATCTTGGCATTGAGCCAGTTGCTGCGGTAATCGAGAAATATGCCATAACGCACATGAAGCGGCTCTCCTGGCCTGTTAATAGCGAAATTTTAGCTCTCACCGATCGGAGTGAGTGGCAAGAAAGACTGAAGCGTAAACAGCCACACCGCCTCACGCAGCAAGGAGTGCGCAGAGCATCATAACTCATTTGTATGACATTAAACCCTAAACAAATTGCTTGTGAGTTACTTATTTTCAGTAGTCACAATGAAAAAAATCGAGCTTAGTTGAGAATTAAGAAGGCTTAGAGTTTATCAATTTTCTATCCCTGCCTATTATTGAACAAGCAAGCACTCCTAAGTAGATACAAGCTAATACATTTTGTTCGTTATGAAAAATTGCAAAGCCTCAATTGATTATAGAAATCTTGCTGATAACTGGCTAATGACCGGTAGCCGCATTTATTGGCAGCAAAAATTGCCCGAACGATCGAGTGTTTAGGCATTCAGTAGCAGCTACCGGACACTTGAGCAGCGCGTTAGTGGCGCGCACACCAATCAAACCCAAATGCATTTTGAAGCAAATACAACAAGTGGCCATAAGTAATGGCAAACGATGGCGGCACTCAAAATATTCGTTCCGCCCAATTTCGTTGAGGTGGCACGCTTTTGGGCTAACGTCCATAGCAGCCTAAGTCAAATGCATAGCTGCCATTAAACCTTCCAGCGTGGACGCAAAAAGCACAACAAAAAATTTAGAAAAAAAAAAAAAAAAATATACCAACAACACACGACTACAAATAACAGCAGCACACCAGCGTGGCGTCCACCTAACAAGAATCAAAGTGCGCCGATTACAGGCGCTAATGTATGGCCTTTTGTTTTGTTGTGGTCTGCTGTTCAATCTTTGCGCTGACTTGACAGCCTCTCCGTTAAGCTACTGTACGCTTGCTTGCTTGCCGGCTTGCCGCGACGCTGCTGGCACACGGACAGGCCATAGTTTGCCAACAACACGAACAACACGAGTGTTTGCTCACCCCATTCACTGCACTCTGCTGCCATTGCTTTGGTCGGTGGCCACCTTTCGCTTTGGTCCATGGCCTCTAGCCCAGGCCGGCCGACCGTGGCTCTTTCTCTTAACCGTTAATTCAAGTAGTCGAATGGTACATTGCGCATGTGCACCGCCACTGTATTCGTATAGGTATATGAGCAAAACTCACTCTTGGCCTGTCTGTTGGTCTTTACTTTGTGTTTTGTTGTTGTCATACTTCTATTCAATCACCCACCTCGCGGGCATTTCGCTGCTCATATTTGAGTGACTGACAAGCAATCAATGGATTGTGTTTGGCTGCCGTATTCTTTCATTGTTTTATCGTTGGTTTGATATGCATTTTGAACTAAGAAGCAAAAAAAAGACTATGAAAATAAAAAAATGAAAAACTAACCTAATTGCCATTAAGCACAGTAATCAATTTTTCTTAGGAAATTACCATCAGGTTTTTATTGGATTTTAATAACAATCCATGTCAATTTGTTGCCTCTAATATATTGTAAAAGATATAATATAATATAATTTTTTTTTGATGTCTTTGTTGTCAGCTGGTAGTTAAATTGTTGTTAATTGCTGCCTGCATAGAAAATCTATAATTTTAATTTAGTGGCTTTTGATGCTTTGACAGATAAGAAAAGTTTAAAACCGTAAAAACTCTTCCTGCCAAATGGAGTTGACAGCACTAATACTAAGAAGAAAATAACTGTACGGTGTCGCAAAAGTAGGGTAAATTAGGTCACTTTGAACTGGCATGCGAATGATCAGAGATGAGCGGGTAATTCGGGCATTGGATTCGATACGACACTGAGTGGCTAGGAGTAAGAAATAAAGAACACTAAAAAGCTTTCAATTATTCCACATTCTTCTCAGCTCTCTTGGCTTTAAGATCCCAAAGATCAAATAACAAAAATCAAAACTTAAAATTTAAAACTCAAAGATCAAAAACCGAAGGTCAAATAACAAAAACCAAAATTCGAAATCCAAGAATCAAAGATCAAAGACCGTAGACCAAATAACAAAAATCGAAAATTTAAATTCTGAGATCAGAAGTCAAAATTCAAGAATAAAAGATTCAAAACCGAAGACCAAATAACAAAAACCAAAATTCAAAATCCAAGAATCAAAGATCAAATACCGAAGTCCAAATAACAAAACTCAAAAACCAAAATTCAAGAATCAAAGACCAAATAACAAAAATCAAAACTAAAAATTTAAAACTCAAAGATCAAAAACCGAAAGCCAAATAACAAAAACCAAAAATCAAAATTCAAGAATCAAAGATCAAATACCGAAGTCCAAATAACAAAACTCAAAAACCAAAATTCAAGAATCAAAGATCAAAGATCAAAGACCGAAGACCAAATAACAAAAACCAAAATTCGAAATCCAAAAATTAAAGATCAAAACCTGAAGACCAAATAACAAAAATAAAAATCAAAACTCAAAAATCAAAACTCAAAGATAAAAAACCGAAGGCCAAATAACAAAAGTCAAAAATTAAAATTCGAAAATGAAAATTCAAAAGTCAAAGATCAAAAACCAAATTACAAAAATCAATAATCAAAACTCGAAACACCAACATCAAAGTTATAAAATCGAAGATGAAATATCAAAAATAATATATCAAAGAACATAGACCA
Source organism: Anastrepha fraterculus (assembly GCA_037575425.1). NCBI lineage: Eukaryota > Metazoa > Arthropoda > Insecta > Diptera > Tephritidae > Anastrepha > Anastrepha fraterculus. Next base: position 1,101,553 of record JAYXIM010005294.1, read on the forward strand.
AGGACCACAAACCAAGGATCAAATTTCAAAGATAAAATACCAACTAACAATTTAAGATTAAATAATAAAGGCCAAGGGCCTAAAACCAAAAATCACAAATCAAAGTTAAAAGATGAAAGATCAAAGATCAAACGTGAAAAATCGATGAATCGAAATTTCAATATTCAAAGATCAACTAACAATTTAAGATCAAACAGCAAAGATCAAATAATAAAAACCTAAAATCAAAGATCAAGCAACACAGGTCAAAGATCACATACAAAAATCAATAATCAAAGCTCGAAGATCAATGACTAAAACCGAGACCAAGTCCCAAACATAATACATATGTGAGAGATCCTTCCCTAATGAGAATACATATATCAGGAATCATATAATCAACTTCAAAGTTCAAAGATAAAATACCAATTACCGATTAAAGATCAAATAACAAATGTCTAAGGCCAAAGAACAAAAATCAGAAACTTAAGTTCAGAGATCCAAGATAAAAAATCGAAGGTCAAATATCAAAGATCGTTGATCATAAATTATATACCAAGCATGAAATTTCATAGATCAAATATCAGCTAACAATTTAGATTAGCTAAGATCAAGCAACAAAAACCTAAGATCAAATAACAAAAAGAAAACCAAATAGCAAAAATCTGAAACTTAATGCCAAAGATGAAATATCATAGATCAAGGATCATATACCAAGGATGAAATTCTAAAGATCAGTTATTGTATTACCACACAATTAAAGATCAAAGATCAAATAATAAAAAAAAACATGAAAGATCAAACAACAGAGTTCAAAGATCCATACAAAAACCAATAATCAAAGTTCGAATATCAAAGATTAAAACCGATAGTAAAACTCAAACATAATATATCAGAGATCATAGAACAAGGATTATGTATCAAGAATCATATAACAAGCGTCACATTTCAGAGATCAAAGATCAGTTAACAATTAAAGATCAAATTACAAATACCAATGGCCAAAATCCAAAGAACAAAACGCAGAATCAAACTCAAAGATCAAAGATAAAAACTTGAAGATCAAATATCAAAAATCATAGACCAACGTTGATATACCAAAGATCAAATATCAGCTAAGAATTCAGACCAGCTAAGATCAAATAGCAAAACTCGGATACTAAAGATCAAAGATAAAATGCGAAAGATCAAAGATCATATATCAAATGCCGAATTTCAAAAATCAAATAATACCTAAAGATCAAACAAGAAACAACAAAGATCAAAGATCAAATAACAAAAAATAAAAATCAGCCATTAAAGATCAAAGAAACCAAATCAAAGATCAATTAACTATTAAAGATCAGAAACCAAGGATCAGAGATCAAAAATCAAAGCTCAAATAACAAAGATCAAATAACAAAAATTATAAGTCAACGATTAAAGATCAAAGAAACCAAATAACAAAGATCAAAGACCAAATAACAAAGATCAAAGACTAAATATCACAGATCTAAGATCAAATCATAAAAATCAAACCGCAAATGGCAAAAATACAGGTCTATACAGGAGCATTTGTGGGTAGCTAAAATTGATAAAATCAGTTAATCCCAATGATAGCTAAAAAAAATCCAAAAATGGTACAAATAATAAAAAAGATAGCTCCCACACATCTGTCAATGAACAGCATATTTAAATCACTTCCTAGCATATGCTGAAAAAAAACAACAAAAATTACATTGTTTCTAAAATTGTATTATTACAAAATACTTAATGTTCCTTTGCTCTTTTCATCTTCACTGCAACCACAAGCAAATCAAAGCTTTTGATGTACACTTGACAAGAAAAATTTAATTGATTTGTTCCCATAAATTTATGTGACTCGTTTGTGTGTGTGAGTCATTAATTGGCTTGTTGCATTAATGTGTATAGGCACATCTTCGGACTCATCAAATTTATGGGCCATAACTCTGACAAATTTTATTTGATTATTTATCAAATTAAAGGCAATGCGTTGACTATAAAATTCAGTCAAATTTCATGAAAGTTAAATGGAAATTGTAAATTTGACAAAAATCATATTTTCGAAAATGTTCATCAGCCCATTTTTTCTTATTTGTATCTGTTTAGAGCTCTATTATTTTTTGGGTAAGATAATTACTTTTAATAATAATAAAACATAGATATTTCCAAATTTTTGCAACCTTGAATATACAATTTGCTCAATATTTTGGAAATGGAGAAATGTAGCAGTTCAAGGCGTCGAATTTTATCTACACAGCTCACAGTTCGCTGGCGGGACTACCATTTGGTTGGTATTGAGTTCAACTAAAATATAATCAAATAATGTTTTTCTAGTCGTGTGCAGAAGGTTTTAAGACCGGGGCGTTTTCCTGTAAGAACAAAGACGGCGATCTGGTGACCGACATCCAGAGCATTCTTAAATTATGGAGGGAACACTTCTCGAACCTGCTTAATAGTGATAGCTGCGCGTGTGAAAGAGAATGTGATGATCCCGATACCCCAATCGTTGACGACGGAATTGACGTTCCGCTACCCGACCATGACGAGGTGAGAATAGCGATAACGCGGCTAAAGAACAACAAAGCCGCGGGCGCCGACGGACTGCCGGCTGAGCTATTCAAACATGGCGGCGAGGAGCTGGTAAGGTGCATGCATCAGCTCCTATGCAAAATATGGTCGGATGAAAGCATGCCTGCCGATTGGAATTTAAGTGTGCTCTGCCCAATCCATAAGAAGGGTGATCCTGCAATCTGTGCCAATTACCGCGGGATTAGTCTTCTAAATATCGCCTATAAGGTCCTAGCGAGCGTATTGTGTGAAAGGCTGAAGCCCACCGTCAACCAACTGATTGGACCTTATCAGTGTGGCTTTAGACCTGGAAAGTCTACCATCGACCAAATATTCACGATACGCCAAATCTTGGAAAAGACCCATGAAAGGAGAATCGACACACACCATCTTTTCGTCGACTTCAAAGCTGCATTCGACAGTACGGAAAGGAGTTACTTATATGCCGCGATGTCTGAATTTGGTATCCCCGCAAAACTAATACGGCTATGCAAGATGACGTTGCTCAACACCAGCAGCGCCGTCAGAATTGGGAAGGACCTCTCCGAGCCGTTTGATACCAAACGAGGTTTCAGACAGGGTGACTCGCTGTCGTGTGACTTCTTTAACCTGATGTTGGAGAGCATCGTACGAGCCGCAGAACTTAATCGCTCAGGCACAATATTTTATAAGAGCGTACAATTGTTGGCGTATGCCGATGATATTGACATCATCGGCCTTAACAACCGCGCTGTTAGTTCTGCCTTCTCCAAACTGGATAAAGAGGCAAAGCGAATGGGTCTGGTGGTGAACGAGGACAAAACGAAGTACCTCCTGTCATCAAACAAACAGTCGGCGCACTCGCGTATCGGCACCCACGTCACTGTTGACAGTTATAATTTCGAGGTTGTAAAAGACTTCGTTTATTTAGGAACCAGCATTAACACCGATAACAATGTCAGCCTTGAAATCCAACGTAGAATCTCTCTTGCCAACAAGTGCTACTTTGGACTAAGTAGGCAATTGACTGGTAAAGTCCTCTCTCGACGAACAAAACTAACACTCTACAAGACTCTCATCATGCCCGTCCTAACGTATGGCGCAGAAGCGTGGACGATGACAACATCCGATGAAGCGACGCTTGGAGTGTTCGAGAGAAAGATTCTGCGTAAGATTTTTGGACCTTTGCACGTAGGCAACGGCGAATATCGCAGACGATGGAACGATGAGCTGTATGAGCTTTACGACGACATAGACATAGCGCAGCGAATAAAGATCCAGCGGCTACGTTGGCTGGGTCATGTCGTCCGAATGGATACAAACGCTCCGGCACTGAAAGTATTCGATGCGGTACCAGCTGGTGGTAGTAGAGGAAGAGGAAGGCCTCCTCTGCGTTGGAAAGATCAGGTGGAGAAGGACTTGGCTTCACTTGGTGTGTCCAATTGGCGCCGGTTAGCACGAGAAAGAAACGACTGGCGCGCTTTGTTAAACTCGGCCGAAATCGCGTAAGCGGTTATCGCGCCAATTAAGAAGAAGAAGAGTCGTGTGCGCTCATCGGTGAGAAACGGCATAACTCTGAGTGGAATTTTGTAATGAAAAAGCGGCATAAATGGACCAAATATTATATTATGGTCAACAAAGTTGCATGCCCAGAATTTTTCTAAAAATTCTGAATATATACTCGTAGTTTGAAAAAATGATGAAAATTTGTTGAACTGTTTAAAATTTTCTACTAAGTTTGCTGTTGAAGTTATTTTTATAGTATGAATCATATATTTATAATAAATAAAAAATATATAATAAAAAAAAAAATTAAAAAAAATAAGTAGTCAAAACCTGGTCATTTGTTACGCTACCATTGTTTTGATTAGCACTGGTTGTACAAATTTTGACTAGCCAAATACTAATCGTTTAACTAAAAACAAAAAATTTTAAATAATAGTCAAAGCTTCGGATTATGTCGCACTGCTATTATTTTGCTCATCACTGTATGCACAAATCTTGCCTTGCCAAAGACAATTGTTTAACTAGAAAAAAATAATTATAAAAAAAATAGTCACAACCTTGCAAAATGTCGCGCTGCTATTATTTTTAACACCACTGTTCACTTGCACGAATCTCGACTTGCCAAATACATATCGCTTAAATAAAATAAATAAATAATTGGCGCTTACACTTCTGTTAGGTGTTTGGCCGAGCTCCTCCTCCTATTTGTGGTGTGCGTCTAGATGTTGTTACACAAATGGAGGGACCTACAGTTTCAAGCCGACTCCGAACGGCAGATATTTTTATGAGGAGCTTTTTCATGGCAGAAATACACTCGGAGGTTTGCCATTGCCTGCCGAGGGGCGACCGCTATTAGAAAAATGTTTTTATTAATTTTGCTTTCACCGAGATTCGAACCAACGACCTCTCGGTGAATTCCGAATGGTAATCACGCACCAACCCATTCGGCTACGGCGGCCGCCGTAGTTAAATTTAAAAAAATTATAAAAAAATTAGTCAACGCTTTCTAATATGTCGCGCTTCTATTATTTTGCCCAGCACTGTACATATGCATAAATCTCAACTTGTCAAATACATATCGCTTACTTAAAACTAAACAAATAAGAAAAAATTTATGATCAGAACCTTCCCATATGTCGCGCTGCTTTTATTTTGAACACCACTGTATACACAAATATCGACTCGCCAAAAACATATCGTTTAACTAAAAAAAAAAATTAAAAAATAAAACAAAAGTCAATGCCTTTCATTATGCCACGCTGCTTTTATTTTGAACACCACTGTTCAATTACATAAATCTCGACTTGCCAAATACATATCTCTTACCTAAACTAAAAAAAAAAATTATAAAAAAAATAATAGTCAAAACCTTGCAATATATTGCGCTGCTATTATTTTGACCACCACTGTACATATGCACAAATCTCGATTAGTTAAATACATATCGCTTACGTAAAAAACAAAATTAAATAAATACATACCACCCTCCGTTATTACGCTTATCTTCATCAACAAATTCAATCTTCTCCAAAACCCAACAGTTTGCTGCAATCCGCATTCATTCGTATTCGTATTCGTATTCAGTTTACATTCGAAATTTGCGTTTTTTATTTAAAATTAAAACTTAATAAAAGCTACAAGAAATTAGTTCACAAATCGCTTGCAATCAGGCAATGCAATCAAAACAAAAGACTTAAGGCACAAACTGGCTATTAATCGAAATTCAAGCAGTGCAAGCACACAACCACACACACACACTCATACACAAACACACATACTCTCTGTGAACCTTGACTCAATTTACCGCCAACTGTGTGACGGCAACAGGTGAAAGGCAGCCTGCGAGCGGCAAAGACAAATGGACAGCGACAGAATACAAAATGTCAGCGAGAAGTCTTATGTCGAAAAAATCATGAAATAAAAGGCAAGAAAGGAAGCAGTAAAATAAAAATAAAAATAAATATAAAAATAAAAATAAACTTAAGTAAAATAAAATCACTTGAAATGCAATCACACATTCGGTTCGTTGTAGCCCATTTGCTCCCGCGGCGTAGCAGGTTAAATGTGCGGCTTGCAGGTGCTGCTGGCTGTACGAAAGCCGCACTTTAAAGCTTCTTGGCCTTTACTTGCCGCTTTCGACAGTTGAGAATGTTACATATTGGAACAAGAAAAGAAATGACGCTGCTAACGCTCGACATGCATCTACTTATTGTGGCTGTGGTAGCCAGCAGCGTCACTTAATGGTCACCAACAAGGAAATGCAGGAGTTTGGTATGGAGCGCTTAAAGTAAGTTTTAAGTGCAATAGAATAGAATGCCATGGCTGTTGGCAGAAAATTTACGATCGCCTTCACTTATCTGCTTCACATAAGCACAATAAATATGATGGCTAATTTTACCAAAGCAAAAAAGTTTGTGCGCATGCGCACCTGGTTGAAGGTTGCACTCTACTTGGCCAGCTAGAAATGCATAATAATTGGACTGGATTAGAATTTGGCTGAGCTGGGCTATTGTTAACTATGCAGGCCAGCTTATCCAAGTAAACGGGCGCAATAGGCTGGAGCCCAACGCGCACAAGGGAAATATGCGAACTCCATAGCTTGAAACGTTCACTCTGCCCCCCGCCACTCTCTTTCTGTCCTCTCTTTCCCTCTTTGTCTTCCTTTCTCTTGTAAGCTTCTAGAAGTACATATGCAAGTGTATGTAGGCGGCCCCTTGGGCATTCAATTGCGGCTAATGCAGAAAGACAACAAAATACATACATACATACCATAACTGTTTAATTATGTGTGCAGGCCTTTGTTGTAAAAAATCATTTGCATTTTCTGCATTTATACAATTTTTTCCTCAACAATCGCAAAATTAAAAATTGTTTATTTGCATATATTTTTTATGTATGTATATATGGATGATATATGACGAAATATAAAAGTAAATGGAGCAAAACGCGAGCGGCAAATGTGTGCTTTCAAATTATAAGTACACAGCAACAACAAAGACAATGCAGCCGTTGCAGCATGTGTTGCGCACATTTAAATGCAAAAAGTATTCGGCGCCGTTACATACAAATTGTGCATGTTGAAGAACTGAATTTGTAGAATGGCACAGTGGGACGAAATCGTAAATTTCTAGTCAAAATTGTGAGTGTTCGGAAGTTATTATTTTTTAAGTTGTGCATTTGAAACCTCAATAATAGGGCATTTTTAGTACAAAGGCACAGTGGGACGAAATCGTAAATTCCCAATCAAAATTGTGAGTGTTCGGAAGTTATTATTTTTTTAAGTTGCGCATTTGAAACCTCAATATTAGGACATTTTTAGTAGAATGACACAGTGGGACGAAATCTTAAATTTCTAGTCAAAATTGTGAGTCTTCGGAAGCTATTATTTTTTAAGTTGCGCATTTTAAGCCTGAATATTAGGGAATTTTTATAAGAATGGCACAGTGGGTCGAAATCGTAAATTTCGAGTGAAAATTGTGAGTGTTCGGAAGTTATTATTTTTTAAGTCATGCATTTTAAACCTCAATATTAGGGTATTTTTAGTAGAATGACACAGTGGGACGAAATCGTAATTTTCTAGTGTGAGTGCTCGGAATTCATTGTTGTTTTAGTTGTGCATTTGAAACCTTAATATTAGGGCATTTTTAGTAGAAGGGCACAGTGGGATGAAATCGTAAATTTCTAGTCAAAATTGTGAGTCTTCGGAAGCTATTATTTTTTAAGTTGCGCATTTTAAACCTGAATATTAGGACATTTTTTACTGTTATACAACAAATATTTGGCTTAAATACTCAACAGCCCTTCGCGAGATTCATTTGATCTGCTTGCACTTGTCTTCACATAATTAAATTTCTTCAATTTTCTACAATTTTTTTATGTTACATTTTTTTCGTTTATTTTTATTTATAAATATAGTTTATTGCAAGGCAGATATGGTAGTTTGCAGCACCAGATTCGAGCATAAGAAGATAAACCGAACTACGTGGCTCTCTCCTGACCAAAAAACGCGAAACAAGATCGATCATATCATGATAGATGGAATACAAGTTTCTGGTATTTTAGAGAACCCAATATTGACTCGGAGCATTACCTTGTTGCAGCTAAATTGCGCACTCGCCTCTGTGCACCAAAAAACGAACATCTACCTACACAAAGAATGTTCGTCATCGAAAAGCTGCAATCACAACAGACATCCAGAAGATTCACCATTCGACCCTCACTCCTGCTCTGAGAGAGTACTACCCAACAAACCGGCATGCACGAGCAATGTAGCAATATTTCTCGTTCTCTACGTACCGCCGTCGAAGAAGAAGCCGGACTCCGGCGAGCCCGAAAAAAAAGTTGGTACGACGAGGAATGTCATGCTGCCGTAGAAAGAAAGGATGTTGCCTATAAAGTCACGCTGCGATCGGGCGCAACGCGAGCTATGTGGAATCGCTACCGAGAGCTGAGAAAAGAAGATAGACGTATTATCAGAAGGAAGAAACTATAAGCCGAAATACGTGAGTGGGAGCAGCTTGAGATGCTGGCCAACAAGAAAAAATTCTACCAGAAAGTTCGGCGGCTTACAGAAGATTTTAAGACCGGGGCTTTTTCCTGTAAGAACAGAGACGGCGATCTGGTAAATGACATTCAGCGCGTGCTTGAATTATGGAAGGAACACTTCTCGAACTAATTAACTAAATAACCAAGAAGAAACACGTCATCACTAGCTTCTCAAAACGGAGGAGCCAAACCATGCTGCGGTGGCAAAGCCGATGGGACACTGAACCGAGTGGCAGATGGACGGCGATACTTATTCCATCAATGGACAAATGAATCCAAAGGAACTTCGGGGAAGTGAACTACTTCTTAACTCAGTTCCTCTCGGGTCACGGATACTTCCGGAGATACCTATACCGCACGGGCAATGTAACCGATTGCAAGTGCTTATACTGCGAAGCGCTGAGCGATGACGCTGAACACACGTTTTTTTTGTTATAACAGATGGCTTACGGAAAGAAATGTTCTGAGGAAGCTGATTGGCTACATCACGCCGAGCAACACAATCAGCAAAATGCTCGAAGGCGAGGACAGCTGGAACGTGGTACTACGAAAAAAAAAAGATTGAACTCGACACAAAGCGAAGCCGTACAGATAGAGACACAAGAAGACGAGCATATGGCATGAAAGCTGGCTATAAATATGGTGGACCTAGATGTGAGTGAATAAAATTGATCCTTTATGGATGCCGTTCTGGGCCCTTCCAAAGTAATGTGTATAGAAAGCAGTTCCGAGAAGGGTGTCTCCCCAGAAGGAGAGGCGGGATCGTTTTAGTGGCCACACCACATGACGTAGCAGACGACGGCTGCTTTAAGTGCGAAGGCATTTTGAACACCCTACCTCACCCACCAAGAAAAAAAAAACGAGATTTAAAGAATCAGGTTGACATTAAAAATAAGTAAATTAGAAGTTTAATTTATTTTTGATTGAATTATTTAGCATTTATCTGTTTTTTATAGTCTGTGGGAAAGAAGGGGAAAATTATGAAATGAATATCGAAATAAATACCATTAATAACTTCACCGAGAAAGCAACGCCACTATGCCTTAGACCATAATTTTGAAGCTAAAGGTGCCCAATGGCCGACACTTCGACCTAAAAGATCTTTTGTGTCCCTGGCTTAGACCAAAACCAGCATTGCTTAGCTCAATTGAAATAATTTGTTCGAAAATAAGAACACGAAAAACTCTCCGAATTTGTACCTACATATTGACATATTTTGATTACTTACTTCTTTTTGTTTTAATTTAAATTTGTTTGTATTTAAATACAAAATTCACTCTACAGCAAAGACCACAATAATCCAAGCTTCAAGCCATATACACGATTTATAAAAATTCCAAAAATTTTCATAAAAATTTTTAATAAGAATTAAAAGAAAAGAAAATTTTGCGCACGCAGTTTTATAGTTCATTAAATTTTAGTACAACAAAGTGCAAGTTGCACCAAACTCAGAAGTCTCGTTGATTTTTTGATAATTTTTTTCGTGAAGGTGTTGCGCATTTTCTCCATACAAAGAAAGCATGGAAGTCTGCTTTTAGTTGACTAGAATATTCTATAGAAAATAATTTTACATACATATACGGCCAGCTGATAATTGGGAAAGCCAAAAATGTGTTTACATACCTGAAAATAGAAGAAAAAATAGAAAATTAATTAGTAAAACTGCAATGTTGTTGATATCGCAAATGTATTATTTTTCTATTACAAAAATTTGTTCTAGTTATTGAATGGAAAACCTTACGCCTGTTTCTATTTGACATCTAAATACATGAAATTTACTATATGTATGTATGCATTTGTAGGTTTATGAGTTTCTAAAGCAGTTCAGGTGATATCGCCCCCGGTGACTCACATTTTCCCAACTGCCTATTTCCACCTGTGCTCACAAAAATAGCAGTGCGGCATATTGCGAAATTTTTACTAATTGTTTTTTGGTTTTTTATTTATTTATTTTTTGTATATAAAAATATAGCATCTACTAGAATAAAAACGAGTTACAGTTTCCAACTCTGTAAAAATTAAAACCAAATTTTTTTTTAAATAAAATTAATCAAAATTTCAAACTTTTTATCAGAATTCTTAGAAAAAATTTTTGTACAGCTTCTTTAATTTTGATACAATAAAGTAAGATATAATTCGCAGTTTCGAACTGTGTAAAAAACTTGAAAAAAGTAAAATTTAAAAATAAGAACATTTTGATACAATTCTTTTATCAGCGCGGCATTTTCCCTAATTTTTACTCATTTTTTGGCTTCTTATTTAGTTTTTTTGTTTTAAGAACGAGTTATAGTTTCTTTGTAAAAAAAAATTTTTTTTTTAAAATTTCAAAAAAAAACTTATAAAAGAATTTATAAAAATTTCAAACTTTTTTATCAGAATTCTTGAAACAATATTTGGTATAGCTTCTTTAATTTTGGTATAATAAAGTACGATATAATTCGTATAAATTCGTAAAAAATTTCAAAATAAGAATATAAGAACATTTTGAAAAAAATTTTATCAAAATTTTTTTATAAGAATTCTCAGGAAAATTTCAAGAATGCAGTTTAGTAGCCCCTTTAATTTTGGGCGCTCGAAAATCGCATTGATTTTTAATAACTTTTTTTTGTTTTGGCGGCGAGACACCGCATTTTCTCCACATAACAAACCTATCGAGCATTCGTTGAAAGAAGGAAATGGAAGAAAATTCAGAGCACAAGTACAACATTAAGTCCATTGTACTGAACTCGTCTTCCCTGTTTCATTTTTTTACAACCTGCCCGTCCTCCGAAGAAATCTGAGTAGATCTTGTGGTGCCAAGGAGTCAAGGTGGTGGCTTCTTAACACATCAGTGCCAAAGACCTCACGCCTGATTCGAGTGAAGGTCGGGCAGACGCACAGAAAGTGTTTTGCCGTCTCTTCCTTCTCCCCACATACTGGGCAGAGTGCACTGTTTGGGATGCTTTGTCTATAGAAAGTGGAAAAGTGGCCCGTCATCAGTCCAACCAGCTGCCTCCAGTGTCTTCTGCTTAACGACAGAAGGATCTGCGATAGTCGGTCGGACATGACATCAGTTTTGTCCATCTGCAGTCTCTCTCAGCCTGCCAATCTCGCTTGTGGGTTGAAGTTACCTATTTGCTAACCGTGGCTTTGATGGCGGCAGAAGGGAGTGGCAGTACGGGCTCTGGGGCCACCTTCTTTGGCCCTAGCTGAAGAGTTAAAGGTCTCGTTACTCGCGATATTCTTTTGTCCCGGGACGCATGTTAGCATCATGATATTATGCCTACCGGAATAGTTCAGCTTGGATTTACAGAACTCAACTACCCTTGAAATGATTGGAGAGCTGTCTAAGGCCATGTGCGCAGCTTTACTGTCACTGCAGACACATCCAGATCTGCCTCTATACCTGTTTAAGACCACAAAGTTCATTGCTTCTTGAATAGCGTTGGCGTATTATAGGCTTACTACCAGCACCGGATAGTTCCGTTGGAGTGTCAAAGGCATATTTTCTTAGCAATCTTGCGCTACTCTCAGCTACTGTTTCTTCCTCTTCCTCGGCTCTACAACTTCGGATTAGATTGGTTGTAACGCAAGTATTTTCTTCTCTCCATGCCCTATTGGCTTCTGGGAAAGTTTAGTTTCTGTCCTAAATTTGCAAGTTGCCATAGGAATTCCTAGTTTGACTCTGTTTTCAAGCAGTGAAAGATTAGTAGCCTTTCGGGTTAGCTCATCGGCCTTGGAATTTCCTGCAATATCTCTATGACTTGGAACCCATATAAGACTGACCTTGAAGACGGTGCTAATATCATTTAGAGCTGCCAGGCATTCCTGAGCAACCTTTGATCTTAGTGTAACAGAAGAATGGACAAAAAAGTTTCAAATTTCACTCTCGACACTCGCCTCATTTGAAAGGGTGCATTTTGGGCGTTTAAAAATGCGTGAAACGGAAACGAAAACATTTTTTATTTTTGTTTTCAGCATTTTATTAAGAGTTTAAAATTTCACTCTCGGCACTCACCTCATATTAAATGGTTATTTTTTGGTGTTTCTTTGTGTGAAACGGAAAAGAGAAAAAAATTTATTTTTGTTTTCAGTATTTTATTTCTTGATTCATTGTTAAAAAATAAAAAAAAGTTTTTGCCATTAGAGGTTTGTTTAAAAAGTAGTCGGCCTTCAAAAAATATATATGTCGCTGGCGATATGGATTCCAGGAACCGATTTTGATGATTTAAATGACGTAGAATTGATGGTGTTATCGTGTGAACTAAGATCATTTGGAAAAACATATTTTTGGTATTTTTTTCGGTCCTTTAAAATCAAAAAATGGGCCAAAAAATGGTTTTTCATTTTTGAACGTCCGCCAGTTTGTAAATTTTTTTTTTTTAATTGTAGTTCACACGATAACGACATTCATACTGAACAAGAACCTTTTTGTCTTTGAAGGCTTTTTTGTGAAGGCTGAACAACTTTTTGAAGGAAACTCGTATGGTGGTATGGTTAAAAAGGTTGAAAAAAAAACAAAATACTGAAATCGGAAATGAAAAAATATTTTTTATTTTTTATGGTCAAAAAAAATTTTTATGTTTTAAAAAGGTTGAAAAAAAAAAATACTGAACTCGGAAATGAAAAAATATTTTTTATTTTTTATGGTAAAAAAATTTTTTATTTTTTAAAAAGGTTGAAAAAAAAACAAAATACTGAAATCGGAAATGAAAAAATATTTTTTATTTCTTTATGGTCAAAAAAAATTTTTATTTGTTAAAAAGGTAAAAAACAAAACAAAATACTGAAATCGGAAATGAAAAAATATTTTTAATTTCTTTATGGTCAAAAACAAATTTTATTTTTTAAAAAGGTTAAAAAAAAAACAAAATACTGAAATCGGAAATGAAAAAATATTTTTTATTTCTTTATTTTTTTTTGTTTTTTTTTTTTATTTATTCTTTCTTTTAACACGCTTTTAAAGAAACACCCAAACGACACCATTTCAAATGAGGCGAGGGTCTTAAACTTTTTTTTTTTAATTTAGTACAAGTTTGGAAGCTGTGAGTTATTCGGTTTTTTTTTTGCAGTATGAAATATATCTTTAAAAAAATATAAAAAAAGTTGAATGAAAAATAAAAATGTTAAATAAAAAAAAATTTAAAAAAATTTAAAAAAATTTAAAAAAGTAAAAAAAAAATTAATAAAAAACTTAAAAGTTAAATAAAAAAAAAATAAAATAAAAAAAGAAATAAATACAATATATTATAACAAAAGTCGAAAATAGTCGAAACCTTGCAATTTTGTCAAATTATTTCATGTTATTTTTGTGTGAACCCAGGCGCATGTAACTGCTTTTTTTGCACCTTCACACTTATCACAAATGAAATTTATTAAAATTGAATGCAGCTAAGGAATTTTATATATTTTTCTATTTATTTTTTCTTTCTCGAAAACAATTAAACAAATAGGTTTCGATAACCAGCTGAGCGCACAAAGTTGAGTAAAAACATGTAAAAGTTAAATTTAAATTCAAATAAATATTAAAAATAAAAACGAAACTAATTACCAGCACTGAGAAAAAAATAAACACCTAGGCCCGCAAGCAATAATAGAAAACAAAAACATTCAGCCAAGAAAGTAAAAACAACAAATGAATTTATGTGTATGGGCCTGCGCTTGTAAATATACACACACACACTCACGTATGTACGTCTGTATGCAAGTTCAGGTAATGAAAACGTGGAAATGCTACAACAAAAGGGCGACCTTGGAATTTTTAATAAGAATTTGCTAATACTCGTATCTACAAGCATGCCTACGCGAGTATGTGTGTGTGCGTGTGCTTTGCGAATGCCTTTGTTTTTAAAAAATATTGCGGTGAAAAGCACGCTCCTATTGCTCATTTCACACTACCCGCTGTGCATATTCCAGACGCTTACCGCTGTTGCCCCACACCGCCATTCTCTCTTACACCCACACACATCTGCGTCACATTGCTGCAGCCAGCAACTGTATAAACAAATTGTTGCCCTAAGTTAAACCATTTAATTTTACCATTTTTCAATTTGAGGTGAACGAGCGCGGCAGCCAGTAGGTAACGGAGCGAGTAAACGGAAAAGTTGATCAAGAAATGGGATTTCATCGCAATCTTAAAGCGGAATGGATTTTCGATGTCAATGAATCTAATATTTCATATATGGTGAGGCATGAAAGGGTAAAGGGTGCTTTAGAAGAGGTAATACTTCGAAGCGCATCTGTAATTTGTCAGTTAGCCAGGCGTCCTTAGGTCCACTGCAGTCTTACATAATAAAATCTAAACTCATCGAGGAATACTTCACTGCTCTCAATGCCCCGGAAGAAATACCGTTTGGATGTGCTGAGTTTCAGGCCATGAAGAAGAGACGTGCTTACCCTAAAGTATTCGTAAAGGAAGTTATCAACAACAGGTAGAAGATGAGATTCATACGACATTTGATGAAAAGTCTAGGACAGAGGCAAGCAAAACAATGTTTCCTTCCTTCTAGAAGCGCGGCAAATAGGCTCCTCATCCTGGAAAGATACGACTTGCGAACGCTCACTTGATACTATACGAGGTATTGTAATCTTATCATGCCAGGAAACTAGAACTAGTAGAGCGAGCGGAGCTATGAAACGCACAACTGGCTACGTCAGTGTTCCCAGTGCGTGCTATAGATCAACAAAAACGAGCTAATCTTGGAGTGCATAAACTCTCATTCACTACAGGGTTTTCTTTAAGTAAAGTTCATTTCAGAAGCAACACGTTGGACTAAGCTCGGTTTCATCACGCCTCCCACAGACGAGTGTTGATGTTTTGTTGCAAAACGTAACCTAAGACCGTCCCGATCATGCAGGGTCGAAGTACTAAACTACGAGTACCATTGACGCTAAAGACCATAGCGGACTAATTACTTTCCTTTGTAAACTACGGCAACCGCCAAAACAGCTGAAAACAAGATTGCCGAGCTTTGTATGCAAAATACTGAGGGTTGCATGAGATTTATAGCAAAACCCTTATACTCACTTGCAGGCTTAAAAGAGACGAGCTGATAAGGCACTAGGTGGTGTTAAATTTCGTATAGTGATCAGTATTCTCACTGCAGAATCTTTATGGCTCTAAAACGCTGGATTAACATCTGAAGCCTGCGACAAAGATTTAAGCCTGCGACAACTTTTATCGTGGATAACATGCCTAGGCGTTCACAATCCTTAAGATGATGGACTTTTGTCATGTAAAATAGATCTAGAGGCATTTTGTTGCTCTTAGAATAATGACCAAGTCTCTAATTATTTTGAATTTGGCTTGATAATGCAAGTCCCGACATAACTCAGCTGCTAAATGTGAACGGATAGTATCGAAAAGCTAACTGGAAAGGGTACAAAAGACAGCATCCGTGCTTATCACAGAAGTGCTACCTTCTACACACACAAAGGCTCTTGAGGCTCTATTGAACCATGCTACTATCTTCTTCTTATTGGTTGGCACGATAACCGCATACGCGATTTAAGTCGAGCTTAACAAGTGAAGCCAAGTCCGTCTCCACCTGATTTTTCCAACGCAGAGGAGACCTTTCTCTTCCTCCGCTACCATATCAGCTAGTACCGCATCGAATACTTTCAGAGCCAGAACCTTTGTATCCATTCGGACGACATGACTCAGCCAACCCGGCCGCTGGAAGTTCATTCGCTGCACTGAGTCTGTGTCGTCGGAAAGGTGATACAGCTCATCATTCCATCGTCTGCGATATTCGCCGTTGCCAACGTGCAAAGGTCCAGAACTCTTCCGCAGAATCTTTCTCTTAACACTCCAAGCGACGCCTCATCAGATGTTGCCATTATCCACGCTTCTGCGCCATGCGTTAGGACGGGCATGATGAGAGCCTTGTCGAGTGTTAGTTTTGTTCGTCGAGAGAGGACTTTACTACTCATTTGCCTACTTAGTCCAAAGTAGCATCCGTTGGCAAGAGAGATTCCTCGTTGGATTTGAAGGCTGACAATATTATCGGTGTTAATGCTGATTCCTGGATAAAAGAAGTCTCTTAAATGATCGAAATCATAACTGTCAAGAGTGACTTGGGTACCGATACGACAGTTTGTTTAATGACAGGAGGTACTTCGTTTTATCCTCCCATTCGATACCATCACCAGACCCATTCGCTTTGCTTCTTTATGCAGTTTGGAAAATACAGAATTAACAGCGTCGTTGTTAAGGCCGACTATGTCAATATCATCGGCATACACCAACAATTGTACGCTCTTATAAAAAATCGTGCCTGAGCGATTAAGTTCTGCGGCGCGCAAGTTCATTTCCAGCATCAGGTAAACGAAGTCACACGACAGCGATTCACCCTGTCTGAAATCTCGTTTGCTATCAAACGGCTCGGAGAGGTCCTTCCCAATTCTGACAGCGCTGCGCAACGTCATCTTGCAAAGCCGTATTAGTTTTGTGCGGATACCAAATTCAGACATCGCGGCATATAAACAACTCCTTTCCGTTCTGTTGAATGCAGCTTTGAAGTGGACGAAAAGATGGTGTGTGTCGATTCTCCTTTCATGTGTCTTTTCCAAGTCTTGGCGTATTGTCTGGTATCTGGTCGATGGAGGATTTTCCAGGTCTAAAGTCACACTGAAAATATCCAATCAGTTGGTTTTAAGTTGGCCTTCAGCCTTTCACAAAATTGGTTCGCTAGGACCTTAGGACGCGATATTTAGAAGACTAATCGCGCGGCAACTGGGATTGGGCAGAGCACACTTAAGTTCCAGGCATGCTTTCATCCGACCTTATTTTACATAGGAGCTGTTGTATGCATCTTATTGAATCATATTTTCACACTACTTCGCATTAAAAAACCTGCTTGGGCTTTTGTGAAAATTTTCCTCACATCCGCCCGGCACTCAATGTGTTAAAGGGCTGATATACTCGCACATCCATAGATATATATTTTGTTGTCGCATCAGACACTTTTTTATTTCTGTAATCTTTTTTCATCATTTGGTAATCTTGACTAGCTGACTAGCTGGATTGCCTTATCTATTTGGGGTAAAAAAATTTACAAATTAACCGAAAAGAAACAACTTAAAGAGATCTCCACATACCTAACTGACAAATCACACAAAATTAAAACGAATTTTTAAACAAAGTTGAAAAGTATATAGTATCAGCAGAAAGATAACAAAAATGGTAATAAAAATATATGCGTAAAACACACTCATTAGGGAAACATTTACATATTCATATCTTTCGTAAAACAACACGCGGATAGCAAATAAACAACAGCACACGCAGCATTGCATTCAAAGTCACGGATGTACCAAATACATATCTACATATATTTTTTGTTGTATTATTGTATGTTTGCTTATGCAGTCCCATGCATCAACTGTGTAATTTTATAAACATTTTAATATTAATTCAGACCTCAGCGCCAGCTTATCTTGTCTTGCACGCTGAGGGCTGGGGCCGAAGGTTTTATGCTTAGACTCGAATGCTGCTTTTGAAGCCAAGGCACAACACCGTCAAATGCCAGTAAACCTTTCTTAACAACGGTGTCATAAAGTGCCGCTGTAACATAGTTTTCAACCAAAAATAAAGAAATAAAATAGTAAAAAAAAAAAAAAACTAAACAAGAAGTAAAGTCCAAGTAAACTTTGGTTTCGTTAGTGTTTGCTTGGCTTGTTTGACAACCTAAGATTAACACAAATATTAGTATTTATTATCTTGATTTGCCTTTTGTTTTTTAATTACTTGTTTTTTTGTTGGATTTGCGCTTACAAGAGTTAGTCATACAAACTTACATCCATACATTGAACCGATAAAATGATTGAAGCACAGAATTTAAATCTTAGGGCTACCTGTGCTGAGATTTAACCAGCATATTAATAATGTGTTTGTTGTTGCTGTTAATGGCCCTTGGTTTGTTTGATAAAAGGTGTGACATCGACTGCTCTTATTCTCAAATTTTATGTTATTTTGATAGCGGCAGCTATTTTGCTCTCATAAAGTAGTTGCGGTATGGAAAGGGCCCACAATGCACTTGGAAAGAGTTACAAAATATTTAAAAGTTATAACTACCAAAGTGCATTTCTTGATACCCGCAGTGCTAGTTCCACTGGTTCTTCTCCTTCTTCTTCTTTTCCTTCTTCTTCTTCTTCTTCTTCTTCTTACTTGGCGCGATAACCGCTTTCGCGATTTTGGGCGAGTTTAACAATGCGCTTTCGTTTCTTTCCCGCACTATCCGGCGCCAGGAAAATCAACTCCTTTTCTACCTGATCTTTCCAACACAGAGGAGGCCTTCCTCTTCCTCTGTTACCACCAGCTGGTACCGCATCGAATACTTTCAGAACCAGAACCTTTGTATCCATTCGAACGACATGACCCAGCCAACCCGGCCGCTGGATCTTTATTCGCTGCACTATGTCTATGTCGTCATAAAGCGCTCATCGTTCCATCGCCTGTGATACTCGCCGTCACCAACGTGCAAATGTCCAAAAATCTTCCGCAGAATCTTTCTCTCAAACACCCCAAGCGTTGCTTCATCGGATGTTATCATCGTCCAAGCTTCTGCGCCATACGTTAGGACGGGTATGATGAGAGTCTTGTAGAGTGCTAGTTTTGCAGGTTTAGAGAAGACTTTACTACTCAGGTATCTACTTGGTTCAAAGTAGCACTTGTTGGCAAGAGAGATTCTTCTTTGGATTTTAAGGCTGATATTGTTATCGGTGTTAATGCTGGTTCCACTACTTGACTTTAAATCGAGCCGAGCGAATTCAAACAAATGTTCCAAAGAGACTATCTTTAAACTATCTTGTCCTACCAGAAGCCATTCCCCAGTACGAGGTGTTCCTACGTGTAGAGCAGAGAACACTCTATCCCTTCGTTATCTCTTCAGCTTCTTTGGAAATCGATAGGCGGGCTTCCCGATGCATTCAAAGATAGCTTGTAGTAGGTAGGTAGATGAAATGGTTTAAGTACCACTCTGGCACTCCCCAAGTAGCACTAAAGCGCCGTTTTAATATCATAATGAGACCTCGAACGGGCAGATGTCTACAGCTAACCAGAGCTGTTGATGTAATGGAGAAGATTGATGGGATTTAGGTTGGCGCACTGTCCCAGGCTGTCAAAGAAGGGACCACCAAGTGATCTTAATCGTCTAGCCGCCAAGCCTGCACATTTAAAGAGAATACGCTCTACGGGTTTCTTCTCTGAAATGTGCCCACAGCTTCCACAATCGCGGTTAAATGGTAAACCTAGATTTTCTGCATGTGCACCGATCGTCTAATGACCAGTAAACACAGCCACAAGTTTGGAAATTGAATGGCGTGGAGTACTCAGGACTATCTGTGTCCTGCGTTTATTGTACTGGGATCATAAGTTTCTCGAAATAGCACACGAAGAAATGGGGCTCCATACGAGTATAATGTGTGCTTAACTGAGAAATAAGTTGTGGAATTCCCCTTTAACAACAGTTAGGTGATGCCGATGACCGGGTAAAAAGGCCTCAAAAACCAATTCAGTCGACCCCTTCTTGGTGAGCTCATCAGCAATTTCATTTCCCTCTATGTCGCCATGCCCTGGAACCCAGATCGAAGAAATGTTACCTGCACACCCAAGTGATTTGATCACCTCCTTACAGGAATTGACTGGTGCAGATCCCACCATAGCGTCGTGAGAGCCGTAATCGCAGCTTGACTATGGGTAAAAATGTTGGTATCTCCCTTGTTTCCCCGTTCTCTAAGCATTTTGCATGCCTGCAGGATCGCAAAGATTTCTGCCTGAAAAACACTAGCACTATTCGGTAATTTTAAGAAAATGCAACAGATAAACTGGCTGAATTAGAGAAAACCTCTGCCTCCTCCCAATTCCATTCAGAAACCATTAGTGAAGACCATGGTAACAGCCTCGATATAGATTTGTTCTTCACTCCAATCCAGCTTACTTTGAAAGATTGCACTGACACGACCGTTAGACTCCAGTTGGCGTATAGTAAGAACCGTACGAAGTTCAGGGAAATGCGGCCCTACCTGCCCAAAAATGCTACCACGTCCGTTGAGAAGTTGTCTCCGGAGGCCAACCTCCTTTAATCTAATTGCACTTTGCGCAGCGATGGAAATAACGTGAAAGCCGATGGGAAGTAAGTGCAAAGCGAGATTAAGGGCAGCACTGGGATGAGTTCTAAGTACTCCGATGATGACAATACAAGCAGTTTTTTGCACGCTCCCCAGTTTAGTGATATTGGAGCTCTTCCAAAGAGCTTTCCACCAAACCAGGCGTCGGTAGGTTAAAATTGGCAGAATTACTACGTTGTAAGTCCAAAGATCGACTTGTGGCTGGAGTTCCCATTTTTTACCAAGCATAGATTTGTCGGAGTAGAAAGCTATGCCGGGCTTCTTAACCCGATTTTTACTGTCTAGCTGGAGTTTGTAATCAAGTATCAGGAAAATCAGAATTGATAGAAATACTAAGCCAAAGAAAAGAATATTACCCGTTAGCAAGAGTGAGAATTTCTAAGAATGAGAAAATTATATCTGAAAAATATTTTCTAAAATTTGAAATATTTTCAAGCAAGCTTAGCGAATGCCAGAAGGTGACAAATGAAAAATGTTAGATTTTCTCATCTACCCCTATCTATCTTCCATTTGTATGTGAGGATTCCATTTAATGTATTCCTTTGCAGCCACAAATATTTATGCACACTTTTGTGCACATCCACATAATAATTCGTGTAATTTTACTTTACAAATTTTCCGCATTTAAAATGCATAAATTTTGCCCCAACCGCGCATCGCAAAAAATACGAATTTGAACGAATTCACTGCAGTTGACCACCGTGGGGATGCAGCCTTTGAGTAAGAATACATACAAGCATGAGAAATAAAATTATTATTTCATCCAGAAAATACAGTTGACATGCTTTTCGTCACTTTGTCCAGCTCACTGCAAAATGCTTCATTCCATTTAAGTTCACTCGAGACCATTTCAATCCATTTCGAATCGATGCTTCACGCAAACTACGATTCTTCACTGTACGAATACCATTCTTCCTGTGCTGCTACGGCATACAAATCCCACAATTCAGTAGCCCCTAAAAACTGCACAGTGTTGTTTGTCATGTCATGTCGTCATGTTAGAGTAACCGTCAATGGCAGACTCAAAGGTGGTCGCATTGTCGTAGGCCGATCGTTAAACAGAAGTGATAAGATCGGCTGGGTCATTTCACACTTTGCGCTAGATTTTAGGCTGGTCCATGTAATTAGTTTGTTGAGTTGGTGGTTTGGTGACTAATTACTGATTTGCCATTAATAAACAAACGAAACATAAACACACAACATTAGGATGCGTCGCTCTACATGCAAAATGAAAAAAAAAAATTGGTACTCTTTTTCCTTTGCATTATTAAATGTATTATGTTTTAAGAGTTCCTTATATTTTGTGTGTTTATTATAAAATATTTCGGGGAAATATTAAAATTTTTGAAATCTGGACCGATTTGAAAACACCTTCAAAAACCGAGTTTTCTGCAATTAAATTAATTTGTAAAAATATTTTTTTTTTCTCAAAAAATAGTCACAGCTTAAGCTTAAAAGATCTTCATAAAAGATCTTACAAATTTTATCAGCGGAATTAAAAAATTATGAGAATTTTGGAGATGACATACTTTCAAATCAGTTCAACTCACGTAAATTTTCATATTTTTCTGAAAAATTTTGGTCTAAGTCTTATGTAGGTAGGCAGGTTAGATGGCGGGAGTACCACAGGCACACTACAAGTAACACTAGGGTGTCGTTTTGATACCATAATGTAGACCACTATCTGCGAAAAATTACCAAACTTAAAGGAAGAAAAACCATCTATAGCCATCCAGTGCTGTGGATGTAGTGGAGAAGAGAAACGGGATCTAGGCTGGACAACTGCCTCAAGCTATCCCCGAGTCTATCCGAGCGTCTACCCGCCAGACCCGGACTTATGCAAAGAAAGTGTGCAACAGTATCTATCTCTGCAGGATCCCCAAAGCTTCTGCAATGGAGATTGTACGGATGTTCAAACTTCTTCGCATGAGTTCCGATCGCCCATCATCATCATCAGAGCATCAGAGTTCGGGGTGAACCATTGCTTTAGTTACAATTCGCTTCCACGTCACTCGTTCATCAGCTTTTTTTTATATCAGATATTCCCATAGCTCGAAAGTCGCCTTCAATGTTATCTCTATCGTTTTCTCGGCCGGCATCTTCTTCTGTCGCCTTGTCGCCACCCCTAATAAATATGCCTAACTCATTGTTGTACCAAATGCGGTAAGTACCTTCTTCAAGTCCTACAGGTCCATATATTTTTCTTAGAATCTACCTTTCAAAACAATTTAATTGATCGCTTTCATTGGATTTTAGAACCCAGACTTCGCACCCGCATGTGAGTGTACATCTTATGGCAGTTTTGTAAATTCGTAGTTGCCGGTTTCTAGAAAGTAATCAACCAGTGACCGATGACCACCGTTATGAGTTTGGAAATTGAATGGCGAGGAGTCCCGAGCAGTTTAAGCGTCCTACTTCTGTCGTACTGAGGCCAAAGTGCTTTTGAGATATCACAAAATACGATGGAACTCCATCTGTCCTGTGCTTTTTTAAGAAAGAAATTGTGGAGTTTCCCTTTAACAACGGTCAACTGGGCCACCGATGTTTGCGACGAGGATAACTGAAACTTGTTCTGTCGACCCCTTCCTGTTAAGCTCATGGGCAATTTTATTTCCCTCTATATTCCTGTCTCAGGGAACCCAGATAAGAAAACTCTTTCCTGCACATTCAAGACGTTTGATCTCCTCATTACAGGAGTTGACCAGAAGAGATGTGCAACACGGCGACGACATGTCTTTAATCGCAGCTTGACTATCGGAAAAGATACTCACATCTCCCTACCAGTCTTAAGTATTAAAATATAATAAAATCCGAGGAGAGGTTATAAAAAAGCCTAGCGCTATAAAATTTCACATTTCATATATTTAAACTTTTTATCAACTTCAATATAGCCGTCCCCGATAACCTTGAAACGTTCCATGCAGTTCCTGCTATGTTCGAATTCCGCACTGGAAGTCTTTATGTCGGCCTTCAAAAGCCCCCACAGACTCCAATAATGCCTTTAGCAATACATATTCCAACTTAAGAAAGAGATTAACGCCGCACGACGCAAAATCTGGCTTATAAGGTGGCTGATCTAACGCTGGGATGTTGTACTTGGCTCTTAACAAACAATGCGATTTGATCTAGGAAATTTTCTTGATATTGAAATTGTATTAATATTGAACAAAATTTTGAGCTTGGGTATCATAGTGAGGATATTCAATCTAGTGAATATAAAAAAAAGCATGTATCCTTCTCATTTCCTCTCCTCTCGAATGTAGGTAGGTTGAAATGGTTGAAGTACCACTCTGGCACTCCTCAAGTAGCACTGAAGAGCCGTTTTGATACCATTATGAGACCTCCAGCAGGCAGATATCTACAGCCAATCAGAGCTGTTGATATAACGGAGAAGATTGATGGGATTTAGGTTGGCACACAGTCAAAGGCTGTCGAAGAGAGGAGCACTGAGTGATCTTAATCGTCTAACTGCCAAACCCGGACTTTTACAGAGAAAGTGCTCAACAGCCTCTTTCTCTGAACGGTCTGCACAGCTTCTGCAATGGGGGTTAAATGGTAACCCTAGCTTTTCCGCGTGTGTACCGATCATCCAGTAACCGGTAAACACAGCTACGAGTTTTGAAATTGAATAGCGAGGAGTCCAGAGGACTTTCTGAGTCCTTCGTATAATGTATTGGGGCCAAAGGCTTTTCGAAATAGCACATGAAAAAATGGAGCTCCATATTTTCTCAGTTTTCCTGAGAAATGATTTGTGCAGTTCCTCTTTAACAACTGTCAGGGGGATGCCGATGCCGGGAGAGTAGGCAGTCTTGATTGCGGCTTGACTATTCGCTAAGGCGCTCCCTAAGCATTCTGTATGCCTGCTGGATCGCAAAGATTTCTGCTGCAAGTAATATATTTCCGGTTAAACGAAAAACAACTCTAATGCGAACGAAAGCTGTGAATATACAAATTTTCATGCAGCAGCGTAATAGAATACTTGACCATAAACATCTGGCAATTGATGGTCTTATTTTATACCAACGCCAATCTCGTTTTCAAATGGACACACCTCGAGTTCTGGCCTATGCTGAAATGAGCTCAGTTGATATTTAATTGGACACGATCAGCAAGTGGCGCTCAGTGAGGCAAGTAATCAAATAATTTAGTTTCTGTCTTCGCTTGTTTTATATCTAGATGGTAAAATGCTTTTGATAAGCAACCGGAGCTGTTAATATTTAGGCAATAAGTGTAGTAAATTAACTTTAGTTTCTATCTACTCTGACAGCTCAATCAAAGCCTCTAATAATCGATTTATTAAAGGGATTTTTAATTTTTATACTAATTAAACTACTGGCACCACCGATACAAATGTTAGTTCAGTTTTTGTATTTTCTGCATTTTAATGAACAACGGTTTAAAGCTAATCAATCAGGTTTGAAATCTTGTCCCAACTTTTCATTATATTAAACTTCTAAAATGTTTAGACGTCCTTCTAGGGGAAAAGCCTCGTAGTTGTCGCAGGCTAGTAAAGCTTTTTATGTATCTATTAAAACAAAATGCTAAAAATGTTGATGCACCTAACATCTAATCCTAAGCTTTCTCACTCAGTTTTTTACTTTTTTGGTCTCGAAAAAATCCACTTAATGCAATAATGTTGAACTCTGCGGAGGTCTACAGAATGCCAAGTATTTGACATTTAAAAATTATTTAAGTTTCATAGGACCCTTAAGAATGAACAACGATTCTTATTAGCTGACATCAACATCAAAATAAATCTATAGCGGAAATTTTGATCTTTTTGGTAAGGAGTAAATTTTGGGATTTTTGGACAGCCAATATGCCAATCAGTTAATTTGGCCAATCAGGCCAAACGGGATATTGCATTCCATTTTGAGGAGCTCTTAATAATACTCTGATTTCCTTATAGGAAGTAGAATCATTATATTTTTCTATTACATTTTCTATTCAATTCCAAAGAGAATAATCCATCGGATTCGCGTCTGGGGAATTTGTGAGTCATCGTCTGAACGTTATGAAGATTGGAACGTTGTTTTTTAGCCATTCTTGGTACACTCGAGCTTTGTGAGATGGTGCCGAATCCTGTTGAAACGTCCATGGTCTGCCACTGAATTGTTTGTTTGCCCAAGGCTTCAAAGCAATCTCCAGAATACTTTTCCGATAATATTTCGCAATTAACTTGACGCCATGCTCAATAAAAACGATAGCAGAGCGCCCATCTGCGGTTACAGCGGCCCAAGCCATTACCACAGCTATCGAATTTGGTAGGTATCCTTACCGGACACTGTCCGTAAGGTGTCGATGCGGTGAGGCTTTACCTTGCGTCAAGCCCTTTCTGCACAAGCTGTCTTGAGGAAGAGCTGGAATTATTTCAGCACGTTCTTCTTAGCTGCCTTGCTCTAGTCGGGCCAAGGCTTAAACATCTGGGATCTCACTTTTTCGCTTCACCAGCGGATATTGCGATCTTAAATATCACAAATCTGGTTAAATTTTTTGCAGCTTGAAGCGGTTAACACAAACATAAATCGCCACTCGTTGGTCGTTATCCTCAAACATTCTAACCCAAGCTCTGGATTCTGTCTCATTCCTCCCTTTTTCCTATTACCCTCCCCTCCTCCTGAATGGTATCACAACGGACAAATTTTAATTTTTGTCCAAGTGGGCCTCTTGCAAGGGCAGCCTAACCTACTTGTGGCGGGTACTGCCTCCTGATAGCCAATCCATGACTCAAATTCTCGTATGAACGATCGGTCATATAAGCCCTATCGTTTTGGAAGTTTACGAAGTGCTCAATGTGAAAAATTTTCTCGTCAGAAAACACAATGCTCGGAAATTTACCACTTTCTCTCAAGTTTGAATTGTTGCTGCTTTGGTGTGAGATCATGGGACTTTTGGATGTTGCAGGGCTTGACTTTGAGATCATTTTTCAGTAAGCGGCGGATGCTACGGTCAGATATTTTCAGTTCTTTCGCCATTCGATTGGCACTTCGTCGGGGATTTCACTCAAGTCGATTCTTCACTTTTTGAACCATTTCACGTGCCGTTGCAGTCTTTTGTTGACCACCTCCATGACGTTTCGCGGTGCTACCAGAATCATTGTAACGAGTAATGGTGCGTTAAACAAAAACTTTATTTACTTTAAGCTGCTCGAGCTCACGAACAATGGCTGGTTGTGGTTTTCCAGCCAAATATAATGCGTTTGAAATCCATTACTGATTTTCTTTTTTGCTTCCGCGCGCTTGTTAAGAATTCTCAGGACTGTTATTTTGGCAACTAACAGACAGCTGTTCGTGCATCAGCTGCGCGAGCAGTCTGAAGTTGGTTTTTGGCACTTCGAGTGCCGGATCCTGTTCAACTGATTTGCTTTTCCTCCCTCTCTTTCTCTCTCTCTCTCTTTCTTACCTTCGGCTCAATATATTCGTAGTGAAATCTATATATTGTTTGCCAAATTTTCTAACAAATTGCTAATTGAAACATTAGTGAATTGATATCGCGATCCTGAAACTTATTTTCAAATCCCAGAGTGACCAGTGATTTATCGGGATCCCGAATTTTTTTTCGAAATTGCAAGCATTAGAATCTCTGAGTTTTCATTTACACAATTTTTTTTATAATAAAATACTCCAAATTCACGGGATGTGCAGTGATTCTTAGCCTTGGCATCCCAAGTAAATATATTTGAGTTTTCATGTATTAAATTTTCGTTGCATTCATGAATATTCTCATGCGGTTACGCTATGAATTATGATTGCAAAGTTATTTCATTACTTCATATGCAATTACATGCATCTACTTATGCTCGTACATATCTGCATACGAGTATGTACAGGTGGAAGCCGAAACGAATTCTAACCTTGTAGCGAAATCGAAGAACAAACCCATTCGTTGAACGCTCAAGCACTCATAAATTTATTATATTTTCGTATCGTTTTATATAAATGCATATCCACAGGTATGTATGTGTGTGTGTGTGTGTGTGTAATTGTAGGTAAATTAAAGAGTATTTACATATGTATCTGTGCATACACTTAAATATAGATTTGTAAATATACATATTTATTTGCGCTCGTATGCAGATTGGCACTAAAATATGCGGTACAAATGGAATTCCACGGCGCTGCACTTCATTCGCAATAAAATTCCCACAATATTACGTTTCCAGCATGACTGACGTGCTGCAAAGCGTGGAACAAGATATCTACTCCGCGCAAGAAACAGAACATACATACGGGCGCAGAAGCAAGGCGTGCAGAGTCTAACTGTGCGATGGGCTGCACGGCTGGTCGGTTAGTTGAATGGCTGCTTGATATGAATTGAGCTGAGTTGAGTTGAGTTGGTGGCGCGGAGTTTGTTGGGGCTTATACGAGGCTATAACCAAAAATATTTCATACACGAATGAGCAAAAATTACATAAAAAATGTATTAATAAAAAGTACAATAGAGTAAAAAGTATAACTGGAATGGGCAATGAAATTAAATTTAATGAAGAAGCAGAAATTTCGTACCAGCTGTGGTGTGATGCGAAGGTATTTCAGTGTTGAAAAAGCGAAAATTAAACGAATTGGCAGGAAAGAGGGACGATATTTTTCGAAGTGAAATTAATTGAGGCGATTTAAATACGTAACAGCTGGTTTTCCTCAACCACGTATTACCAGTCAATAAATTGTATCGTTCTTAGGTTTTTGAGAAAGCAGCAAATGTTAGGTTAGGTTGAAGCGGTTGCCCACTGCGGGACACACTTAGGCTCAAATGTTAAAGGGTACTTGATGACACTTGAACGTAATTAGTAGTTGATCGGCTCGGCCAGTGAAGCTGAAAAAATGAAATTGAAATTTGAAAAGGTCGAGCCAAGGAGCACCAGGAGATTTGGTGGCTCCTAAAACACTCAGGCTAAAAATCCCATTGCATTTAGAGCTCTGGAAAGGGGGTAGATAGTCAAGGAGGGAAGAAGAAATGTATCAGAGAAAGAGATAGGAAAGAATAGAGACAGAGCCAAAGGTAGTTAGTCCTGTGAGAATTTTCCAGATTCTTTGGCAAATCTGTAAATATCCTCCAGTTTTAGAGACCGAATATTACCCATTCTCACGTCATCGGAACCCATAGCCCGTAGCCGTGCTGTAGCAAAGGCAGGACTCTCACAGAGAAAGTGCTCAGTTCTATCCACCTCCTCCAAGCAAGACAGGCACATTGGGTCCTCAATGATTTCAAAGGTGGTCATATGCTGACCCCATGGGTTGTATCCTGTAATAATACCGACCATCAACCGAACGTCTTTCCTTCCAAGTGAAGCTGACTTTATTGCTCAAATGAGAAAACGATCTTTTAACATCCAACTTGCCTTGGAAGCACTATTTAAAAACTTCTGTTTGTCTAATTTTGAGCATTAAAAATAAATAAATTCATCCTATTTGAGTATAAAGATACTCCGTAGCATGTTCTGATTCACTGCTCTCGGTTCGCAGGAAGGCGAGAGTAGTTAACCCAGGCGTATTGCATACAACCGAGTCTTCTTCTCCAGATCCTTGTTTCCTCGTGGGACATAGGGTATCAACCCCATCTGCCCGCCATCTTGTGCGATTTTTGGCAATGTACTTCAATTGATTCCTGCTCTTTCCAATGCTTCCAGCTTCCCTTTCAACTGTTCGCCTCCAAGTCACTCTTGGTCTACCCGGCAGGCGACCAACATTCGTAAGAGCGTTCCACTCCAATACTTTTCGTGCAAAGCATGCAACGTTTTTGCGTAGAAGGTGCCCAACCCATCTCCTTTTTTGGCATTTTATGAGCATTTCGACTGTCTCCATTTGCGTATTTTTCAGTAGATCTGAGTTCGCAATTGTTTTGGGCTAAAAAATGCTTCCGGAATGTTTCTCAAGCAGCGATTTATAAAAATCTCAAGGCTCGTAGTGATGGATTTGGTCATTTTCGTTGGATTTGAAAATCCCAATTTGTGTGGGAACGCTAATGTTATTATTGCGCCACACAGAAGACAGCATACCAAAGGCGGCTCTAGCTTTATCGATGCGAGATTTGACATCTTCAGCCAGACCACGAAAAGCTGCTACCTCGATACCAATGTATGTAAATTGCTTAACACATTCCACTGGTGTACTCGAAATAAGCATCACGTGCAGCTCAAAACATTGTTGGGATGCGGCGTGAAAGTTTTCTAAGCTCGATGAAGTTAGGCGAAGAAGATAACTGTTTTAACAGCAGCAGCTAGCGGCTGTTAGCTTTGACGCCTGCGCCTGTATTCATTTATAGCAGAGTTCAAGTGGAGATCGCCTAGAGACAAACTGGCGACCATCACAGATGCCTGAGTTTATCATCATCATCCCGCATATGACCAGAGTTCGGTGTGAGCTTTCCTCTACAATTTTTCTCCATACACCTCATTCCATAGCCATACTACGGTAGTTGGTTGTTTCTATATTTCTTGGATCGTATTCAACGCCATCTAATCATCTTTTCCGCCGCCGTCCTCCACCTGAGTTTATCACTCACGACTAAATCATACAGTGACAAGCCGGTATTATCCATGACATTACCGCATTTTAAATGTATGCAATTGGAGGTCATCTTCTACGTACGTATTACCTTCGTATGTCCCAGGCTGAGGGCCTGGATGCAGGCTCCTATCGAGGTAAATAGACACAATCATGGCTCCACCTCGTAGTAATGCAAATATGCAGTCCCGGATGGAAGTCAACTGAAGACGGCAGGTTTATTTAAGTGGGAGCATGCTCCACATATCATTGGTGCGACGGTACCAATTAAAATGTTTCCAAAATTTTTATCCCCCCTCTAAAAGATGAAAGCCAAAAAGAAAGAAAAAGGATACTCGAGCTCGAAACCCGCTAAGCGCATAAAACACCAAAACCGAGAAAAAATGTTTCTTACATCAGACGTCCCTCAACAGAAAATGCTAAAGCGCCTAGTGTATTTCCGCCAAGCAAAATCTTCGCATGAAAACACAGCTTCGGTTCGAAGACAGCATAAAGTTATAGGTCCCCCCATTGATGGAATAACAACGAGACGCACACCACAAATGGAAGGGGGAACCCGATAGAACAACTATCAGAGGATGTAAACGCCATTTTTTTCCTTATTTACTCCGCTCGGGAGCACAGGGCCGCGTCAAGTCTCTGCCATCGCGCACGGTTCTGAGCTGGTGTTTTTTCGCCGTCCCATGTGATGTTGGCATCTGCTAGCTCGTGCAACATCGACCATCTCCAAGTGATCTTTGGCCGACCGCGACCTCTGCTCCCTTACGAAGCCGTCCAGTGCAAATCTCGTGATGCTATCTGGTGGTTTTCTAAGCGTCTGTCCTATCCATCGCTACTTTCTTAGTTTGATTTGTCATAGGATGGGTTTCCCATTCTTTGATCTCCACAGCGTGTTGTTGCTGATGGTATTTTACAGATGATGCGGAGACATTTGTTGGCGAAAGATTGTAGCCTCTGCGTGATGGTGTGGCTGGTCTCTAGCCTTGTTTCACTTCCGTCCAGCAACACTAACTCACACATGAGCTGAATATTCGCAGTTTAGAGCGTCTGGAGATTTGCGAACTCGCCTATACTGTTTGCATTTGCCTGACCGACGCTATTGCTCTGTTTAGCCTGCAGTTGACACCTTCATCTGCTCCGCCGTCTGCCGTGATAGTGCAGCCGAGGTAGCAGATTTATAAAAATTCGATTAAATGATTTATAAAAAAAAACTACAGATGTACATAACTATAATAAGACCGGTTCTCACCTAGGGCTGTGACACATACATACCGTACACGGTATAACCACGAGCTCAGTGTTTTAATCACGGGAGAAAATGTAACGCAGTTTATAAAGTCCCAAAGATTACGGGGGTATGGACACGTTTTAAGAATGAGCAGCGAAAGAATGGCCAAAAAAGTATTTGAAGCAAACCCTGAAGGAGCCAGAAGGAGAGCCCGGCCAAGGAGACGATGGTTGCAACACGTAGAAGACGATATACGAAAGATGTAAATCAAACAATATAGAGCGAAAGCGGACTCTCGATAAGAATGGAGGCGTATTGTAGAGGAATCAATAGTCCATCCCGTAATGTAACGCCAAGATGATGATTTATAAAAAAATAACTTTCCGCCGCGTCGTAACCTCAGACTACCCGCGTTTGCTGTTCAAGTGACTCTTGCAACTCTTTTCAGATTTGTTTTAATTTTTTATTGTGTTTTTTCTTTTGTTGTTTTTTTTTTGTTTTTTTTTTGTTTTTGTATTCTACTTACGTACGTATTTCATTATTATTCACATCAATGCTGCAGGACTCGCGCTCATTCACTGTCCAACCGCAGTCACTTACTCACCCCCACCCACTCATCCAACGGTTGATGGACTCATCGCACACCCGGCTTGCGTTACGCGAGCTCTCATTGAAATATGAAGTCGAGCGAGTGCATTCAAACCTTTCATTTCAATTGAGCAGCAGCGTCGGTTAACAGTACTCGTAGGCAGGCAGCGACCAGATGAGGCCAGTAGCCATTAACCGCCAGCGCTTCAGCGAGGCGAGCAAAACAAGCTCCACGCGTCTGCACTTGAACGCCTCCAAGTGCGCTGTTGAGCCGCCAGTGGTGGTTTGGGTGAGGAAGCCTATAAGCCGCTGAAAAGAGCGCGGGCACAGACTCACTCGTGCTTCAAAAGCCAGCTGCAAGGCGATTTTACTTTTGCATGTGTGTGTTTGTGTGTGTGCGTGCCTGTGTGTGTTATTTTACTTTTATACAATTTTTGCTGGAATTTTCCTGCAAAAATGTTGCGCTTATTATTATATTTTTTTTTCCCTTCTCACATTGTTGTTATGGTTTTTTTGTTTGTTGGCGAATTTTTTGTTTGCTTTTCTCTGCCGTCGGTTAGGTTATGATTCTTGTTATTTTTTTATTTGTATTTTTATTCCCTTTTCTTTCAACCGCTTCGACAACATAATGAAATATTTCAACCTTTGACGCGCTCCTACAATCATTTTTTTTCCGCTTGATTTTTTGAATGTTTCTTACTTCGCGAAATTTCTTTTGCTTTCTTTTTGGTACCGCAATTCTTAGATGGTATTCTTTTAATTCGTTGTGTGTGTGTGTGTGTGTGGGTGTGCACTTCACATTTAATTTTTATTTTTCCTATTTTATTATTTGCATTTATTATTTTACTTCCATATTGTCTGCAAAACAAGCTCTGTATGTTTGTATGCACATACATATGTATGCATGTGTGTGTGTGTGTTTTTTTATTTCTTCGCTTGATTTTCATTTAATTTTCATATCAAATTAAGGAATTCCATGAATTTTTGCGCTTTTGTTCTTTCAAAGCCGACGCAAATACACGCCAGGCAAATATTAATCATACATACATACATACGTAAACACGTGCATACGTGCATACACACAGGCACACATACACACACACATGTATACAAGCATATTTTGATACCCTGTAGAAAAAAACTTGAAGCAGTGTAAGAAATCCAGCGCTGGCACGACCTCTGTAACTGAGAGTTACTTCGCCAGTTATGTTGCTGGAGCCTGTAGTTTGGCAAGTGCT
This sequence comes from Anastrepha fraterculus, assembly GCA_037575425.1. NCBI lineage: Eukaryota > Metazoa > Arthropoda > Insecta > Diptera > Tephritidae > Anastrepha > Anastrepha fraterculus. The sequence goes on from JAYXIM010005294.1 coordinate 1,134,798, forward strand.
GTGGATACTTGTACCCAAGCACTCCCAAAGGGGTACCTCGCTTTTTCAATAAAACTAAGCATCTACGCAGGAGCTGCTCGACTGTTCATTTTCATCTTTGCAGCTGCTGAAGTTGTCATAATAAGCCAACGCCAACCTTTTGGTGTGGGTTCCAAGAAGCTAATGTGTCCTAGGAATGGCAAAGGAATTTCGCAATGATATTTAGTAATAATTTTTACAGGAACAAAAAAATAATCATGCCATTTGTCACTGTTGTCGCTAATTTCTGTACGTCCAAAGGAATCTATGAGTGAATTTTTGACGGCATGCCTCCGTGCAGATATAAAATATATCTCAACAACTCTGTGCGAACAACTAGAAGCTCTTTGTCAAGAATCGTATCAAAGACCTCTTCAATGGTGTACTCTTGCCCGTTCAACTATGTATTCTCTCTCATAGATACCATTTTTTTAAATTTCATACCTTCCAGGTAACCGCCAAATCATTTTTAAGAAAAAGGTATTGGATTATAACGCGATCGTTCAAAGAAACAAGTTCTCGCAAACACACTGTGCCTTGATGCGGAGACTTCTACAAGATGTGTCTAGATGACCACTCATTGTGGCTTAAGTGACAGCTGGAGGAAAGACGGGCTTCACCTATTTAAGAGAAGAGATAAAGTGGCATTGTCATATTCAAGAAGACTAAATATTTCCAGGTTTACAAACAAACCTAAACTTCAAGACGCTATTCTGGATACGAAATTGAACTATAAAGAAAATATAACACAGAGTTACGAGAAAGCATTTGTACAGGATCCGGTACTCGAAGTGAAGGATGCACGAGCATCAGCTGTCTATTAGTTGGCTAAATGATAGTCCAGAGTATTGTTAGCAAGCTCGCGGAAGCATTTTGCTGAGAGTAAACACGAAAAAAGAAAATCAGTAATGGATTTCAAAAGTAATAGTGCCTTTGCATTATATTTGGCTGGGAAATCACAACCAGCGATTGTTCGTGAGCTCGAGCAGCTTAAAGTAAATAAAGTTTTAGTTTATCGCACCAATACTCTGTGGTAGCATCGCGAAACGTCATGGAGGGGGTCATCAAAAGACTGCAACGTCACGTGAATTGTTTCAAAAAGTGAAGAAGCGACTTGAGTGAAATCCCCGACGAAGTGCCAATCAAATGGCGAAAGAACTGAAAATATCTGACCGTAGTATCCACCGCTTACTAAAACATGCTCTCAAAGTCAAGCCTTACGAGATCCAAAAGGCGCACGATCTCACACCAAAGCAGCAAGAAGTCAAACTTGAGAGAGCGAAAGAGTTGCTTCGCTTGACCAAAAGCGGCCAATTTGCGAACACTGTGTTTTCTGACGAGAAAATTTTTCAAATTCCGCAATTCGTAAACTCCCAAAACGATACGGTTTATTTGACCGACTGTTCCTACGAGAATTAGAGTCATGGATTGGCCACCAGGAGGCAGCACCCGCCACAGGTAATGGTTTGGACCCTTGTAACCGCAGATGGGCCTCCTCCAATCGTTCTCATCGAGCCTGGCTTCAAAGTAAATGCGAAATATTCTGAGGAAAGTATTCTGGAGGTTGCTTTGAAGCGGTAGGCAGTCAAACATTTCGGTGGCAGACCCTAGACGTTTCAGCAGGACTCGGCACCGTCTCGCAAAGCTCGAGTGAACCAAGAATGGCTAGAAAGTAACGTTCCGAACTTCATAACGTCCACACAATGGCTTTTAAATTCACCAGACGCGAATCCGATGGATTATTCTCTTTAGGCCATTTTGCAGAGCAAATTCCGAACTAAAAGATTCACCCGTCTCGAGGCGCTGAAAAGCGTGAGAAAATGAAAATAAATCTCAACAACTATCGCAGCAATCATTTATGGTGGACTGACTTGAGTAAGATCGTGAACCTTAATTTACACACCAGGATTATAATAATAGCGCTAAGATCGACTCCAAGTAAAGTTCTGAACTACCATTCGGAGGGAGAACGTAGGTTTGAATCTCGGTGAAAGACCAAAATGAAAAAAAAAAAGTTTTTTCCAATAGCGGTCGCCTCTCGGCAGGCAATGGCAAACCTCCGCGTGTATTTCTGCCATGAAAAAGCTCCTTATAAAAAAATATCTGCCGTTCGGAGTCGGCTTGAAACTGTAGGCCCCTCCATTTGTGGAACAACAACAAGTTTTCTCTAAATTAAGATTACAGCTATCATTTTGATATGCACTCATATCTTAAAAAAATGGCATCAGTCAAGGGGAAACAGTCAAAGCGGGCATTGTCTGATTAGGATAAAGAGCAGATAATAAATTGAAAGGCAGATAAGCATTCCGGCGCGTGGAGCATCAGAGTATCGGAAATTCGTATAAATATATTTATTGACAAACAGAGCATGTTTGCGTTTATTTGCCGAGCAGACAATTGAACAGAGATACGTAATGAAGGACTGTGGACACAAACGAACGAGGAGCCCATTTTACGCCAGCTCAACGCAAGAAATGGAGTTGGATAGCATCACCAGAGTGCTCCTAGATTGGAATCCTTAGGGAAGATGAAACCGCGGTCGGCCAAAGAATACCTGGCAAAGATCCATTCCGTATGACTTCTCCTCTATATATGCAAGCTGGGGCAATGTTGAGCCGATAGCATCTAACAGCATACGTTAAAGAAGCCTTATAGAGGCCGTATGCTTCTCAAAGGAGTAATCAGAAAAAAATATATATATAGCTAAGCAGGCTTTTGTTATACTTGGATGTACCTGGATAATACATTGATTTTTTTTCTTTTTTTGATTGGCTGTTCAGACCACAGAGATCTAAAAACGTTGGACTGCTGATTGTTTTTATAGGTACTTATGTCCGGAATGTTCCCTGCAAGGAAATATATTCCAGCCAAGGATCTTAGAGTACAAGGTTTGGCCATCCGAAGCAACTTTGTGAGAGTAATTGGGGCGTCATGTCAAGGGAGATTCGGGAGCAGAATTCTGACTGCTGCTCATATCACACGTATCCAGACACTGGTCGCATCAGTCGTTTTTCAAGCAACGAAGTTACAAGGGCAGTGGCTGCGTTGACCTTTTTCATATATCAACAAAGTTTTCTTAAAGCTTTTTTCTTGGTTTTTCCGTAAACAAATGGTCGCCACAACCCTCGGGATGCAAAAAAAGCAGCTAATTACTACAAAAGCGCCAAGAGTCGATGAATGAATTCTGAATTCTCTCTACCCTGATATACAGCAGTAGCGAAATTACGCTATTCTAAAGAGTTAGTGTCATGACCGAAATGTGCACCTTCTCTGGTGAATTTTATATAGCGATGCCTAATGAAGAGTGCGCAAGCACTGATCAGTCCACACCTCAGCCTGCGTTTTCACAGTGTACATGGACCGGCACTCGAAATGCAACCAATTAAAAGAGCCATAAATTTAGTTTGGAAAATTACTTTTATTCCGTTCAAAGTAAAAAATGTGTGAAAATAATGCAAATAATAGAACGGAGACGGTCCAGAAACGAATCACAAGTTGTCCGAATGTGACTTGCAGGTATTTTGGCCCACTCGCGGACAATGGTTTTTTTTCAGCACCTCGAGACTGGTGAATCTTTTAGTTTGGACTTTGCTCTCCAAAATGGCTCAAAGAGAATAATCCAACGGATTCGCTTCTGGTGGATTTGAGAGCCATTGTGTGGACGTTATGAAGTTCGGAACGTTGGTTTTTCGTCATTCTTGGTTCACTCGAGCTTTGTGAGACGGTGCCGGGTCCTGTTGAAGCGTCCATGGCCTGCCACCGAGCAGCTTGAAGTTGGTTACCCTTCGAGTGCTGGACTCTGTAGTTAGGATATCTCTGAGGTCTTGTAGGATAGTTGAAAAGCAGATGATTTTTCAATCAGCTACGCATTCTATTGAAAAGGGGTAATTTGGTTATAGTATAGTGTAAAGGCAGTATTTTCCTATCCTAATTACACACTGTGAGTTAAAATAATTCTGCGACAGTGAGTCGTTCTGGAATATTCGTCATGTTTTTCATGAAAAATTTATTAAAAAAAAGTCTTAAAAAAATAATGGATACAAATAAATCCCTAAACTAATATATTGTGTTTTTGAGTATCAGCTATATTTTTATATAAAATTAACTAAAATGTTTCATACTTCATTCAGTATTAAAAAAAATCTTAAAACTCTCAGCAAAACTTCAAATTTCTTACACAAAATGGTTAATATTTTTCTGATATTCAGTTTTACAGCTCATTTAATTCCGGTGTAGCAGCGTGCGAGTTTGAAGTTGCAGAAAGTTCCCTTTAATTTTTAATATTTTCTTGCTGACCGTCTTGTACAAATTTTTCCATACAACCGCTGAACGGTTGAAGGCAAGGAAATGCAGGGAGTGTCAGCATAAAAATTATTAAAAACAAATAGGATTGGATTACCAGTTATTTTAAGCTTGCACTTTTTTGCTCTAAAATTAAATGAACTACAAAATTGCGTAACAAAAAAAAATTAATAATTCTGAGTAAAATGCATGAATTTTTTTGAATTTTTTTTTTTACTTTTTTATACAATATAAAGCTTGGGACCTTAAAATATTTTAATTTTTTTTTTGTTATAAAGGGGAACACCACTGTGAACGCGTGAAAATTAAGTGATTTTCATGAATTTTTTTATAAGTAGGAATGACTATTTGAGGATCGGACAAATTATAATTTATTTAACATATTATATATTTAACTATACTGACACAAATTTTTATTAAAAAATATTAAAAAGTACAATTATTATTAATATTAATGCAATGACGTCATAAAACACTGATGCGCCACGATACAGCGATGAAAAATCGGCTGAAAGCAAAAAACCAAAAAAATTCTTAATGTATACATCAAAGGATATCGTCGTACGTGGCGGGTTTTTTTTTGTTTTTGAGAAAAATGTGCAGGTTTGAAAAATGAGTTTGTGTTTTTACCCTTTTTTTTTTTGTTTTCGAAAGGCTTGAAAAATATTAATTTTTGGAATTTTTAAAAACGGCTATGTACGACTGTAGCCAATATAACAGGTGGCGCTAAAGTGATCCTCCTATCAGAAAATGCTATACATTTTGCGATTGGCCCCTAATGTCAGTTCTGTTTTGACATTTGTGTAGTAGACACATGCGAAATACACGTTAATAAACAATGTTACGAGTACGCTACACTGCTCCAGAACGCGGAATATTGCTGACTATTTTTTTGACCAATAATCGGTCGGTGACTTTGGCACAACGTGAACTTCGTCGCAGATTTCCTCGCCGTCCAACGCCTACTGGTGAAACACTGCGACGTTGAGCCGCTCGCCTCGAAGAGACTGTCACAACACGAGATGCTGCCAGGCGTGGCAGACCCCGGAGTAGCCGTTCTGCAGAGAATATTGCTGCTGTAGCCGAGGATGTCATGGAAGCGCCGTCGACATCGACCAGACGACGTGCCACGCAAATGGGTATCAGTCGACGGTCGACTGTACAGCGAATTTTGGTACAAGATTCGAAGATGTTTCCGTACAAAGTCCAGACGGTGCATCAGCTGTTAGCTGCTGATCGCCAATCGCGTCTAACATACACTCAAGCCATCCGTAATCACCACCAAGAGGAAGATGATTTTTCATCAAAAATAATCATGAGTGATGAGGCCCATTTCCATCTTAGCGAGTACGTAAATAAGCAAAATTTACGCTTGTGGGGCACTGAAAATCCGCGAGTAACCCATGAAGAGCCATTACTTCCGCTCAAAGTCACTGTATGGTGTGCTGTTTTCGCTGGAGGAGTCATCGGACCTTTTTTCTTCGAAGACTCGTCGCGGGCCAAACGGTTACTGTGAATGGTGAGCGCTACAGAGCAATGATCAACGAGTTCTCTTTGCCGCAACTTGATGAATTGGGATTGGAAAGCATGTGGTTCCAACAGGACGGTGTAACGGCACACACTGCACGGGCCACAACCGATATGCTGAAGGATGCATTTCCCGGGCGCCTAATCTCCCGGTTTGGCGATTTGAATTGACCAGCAAGATCGCCTGATTTGACCGCTCCAGACTTCGTTTTTTGGGGCTTTTTGAAGTCGCGGGCTTATGTCAACAAGCCTCAGACTCTTGCAGCTCTTAAAGACAATATCCGTCAAGAATGTGAGGACCTATCGCCGGAAGCTTTGGCCAAAGTGATGGAAAATGCCATGAAAAGGGCTCAAATGGCAATCAACTGTGGCGGCGGCCATTTACATGACATCATATTCTCGACTTGATGTAAAATGTAAATTAAAAGACCAAATAAAAATAATCCACAAGAAGAATCAAAGTTTTTCATTTTTTTTAAATTAAATTACATCGCAAGGTTACTTTTGCGCCACCTTGTATGTGCAAAAATTAAAAAAAAATTATTAAAATCGGTTCATAAGTCTGCACTACCGGCACTTATTGTATTGGGTATAACTTCGTCAATTTTCAAGATTTTAAGTAAAATTTTTTTTTACATATTTGTAAATATATCTACTTAAGGAAAATGTAAAAAAAATCGATTTTTTTGAAAAATCACAGTGATATTTTCAAATTTTCTTTCATTGCTTTTCTTTATATTTTTCTTTCAATTTTATTTTCAGTTTCTATTCTTTAGGGTTTTTTTCTAGTTTTCTCTCAATTTTAATTTCAATTTCTATTCTTTAGGGGTTTTTTCTAGTTTTCTCTCAATTTTATTTTCAATTTCTATTCTTCATGGTTTTTCTTTCCACTTTTCTCTCTATTCTATTTTCAATTTCTATTTTTAATGTTTTTCTTTCTATTTTTCCCTCCATTCTATTTTCTCCTCCATTCTTATTTAAATTAGTTTTTTTTTTTTTGTCAATTAACAACAAAAAAAATCAGGCATAAATTACATGAATAATGTAAAAAAATCACTATCCGAAAACTTTTTCGACTGACTGTATACTAATGATAAGGCAACAATTCCGATCTAGAAATTTGCTTCATTAGTTCAAATTTCACCTGTGGCTTATTTAGTAAGTAAATTCATAACTTACGCTAATACCAAATAAATTTCCCACTCAAATAAGAAATTCTTTCTGGTTAATGGTCTATGCAGCGCCACATGTTTTTGTAATACAAGTATTTGTTATTGTAACATTTATAGTTACTTTTGTTGTAAGATGTGTACTGAACATTTAAATATTTCTACTGCCATGTCTTAACTCCTCCATATTCTTGATGGCCGATTTTGTTGTTGTTGCACTGACTGGTGGTATTAGTGGTACTGGTGAAGGTGGTAGTTTCACGAAATCGCAAAACATTAAATTGAAAATAATTTTCAAGGCATCTGTACATATGCGAGTATGTGAATAGGTGGAAATGAGCTGATGTATTATATTTGCATTAAATTTTCATGTGCACGCATACTTACACACACACATAGATATATAGTTTTTTATACGGAATTTACCCACTTCGTAATAAGCTTCAAAATTAATTAACCACATTTATGTACTCAAGTGGGTTCGTAGTTGCCCGTCTGTCCAGAGGCGCTCAACGTTTAATTTGGGAATTATAGTTTATTTATTGAAATGGAATATTTGAAGATGGCCACAAGTGCGTGAGATGATGATAAAATCACCTTGCTGAATTTCGATTGATAAATTTTGACTACCTATTTTTTAAATTAATTTTTATTATTTTTATTAATTAAATATATTTCATTCTTTAACAAATACACATAAATCAAAGTTTCACACTCTATATTTAATTCATTCAATTTCTATTAAACTTTCAGAGTATTTAAAAATTTCTTGGATATGCAATTTTATAGCCTATTTTAATCCAATATAATAAAGTGTAAGTTTGAATTGGATTGAAATTCGTGTTAATTTTTTATGATTTTTTCTTTGATGGCGTTGGCCATTTCTTCCCACATAACGAAGGCCTGGAATTTTTATCAAAAATCAATGAGAACTGTGAGAACCTATTATACATTTTTAGATAAGGAACTATTTGCATTTCGTGGTCTTTGGAGGTGTGCCGCCGAGGCCGTGGCGGCCATTTGGCCGATATTTTATTCCAAACGTAATTGAGCCATACCAATATTATCATAATAAAGAGAAATGACAATAATTTCCCAACAAAATTTTATTTTATTCAAAATCAACACCGGCCCTTGAAACTTAAGCACCCTTTACTTTAATGGACTATAAAACTGCGTACCCAGATTTTTTAGAAATTCTAATTAAAAACTTCGATACGTTGATGAAAATTTGTCAAGATAAAGATAAAGATAAAGATAAAGATAAAGATAAAGATAAAGATAAAGATAAAGATAAAGATAAAGACAAAGATAAAGATAAAGATAAAGATAAAGATAAAGATAAAGATAAAGATAAAGATAAAGATAAAGATAAAGATAAAGATAAAGATAAAGATAAAGATAAAGATAAAGATAAAGATAAAGATAAAGATAAAGATAAAGATAAAGATAAAGATAAAGATAAAGATAAAGATAAAGATAAAGATAAAGATAAAGATAAAGATAAAGATAAAGATAAAGATAAAGATAAAGATAAAGATAAAGATAAAGATAAAGATAAAGATAAAGATAAAGATAAAGATAAAGATAAAGATAAAGATAAAGATAAAGATAAAGATAAAGATAAAGATAAAGATAAAGATAAAGATAAAGATAAAGATAAAGATAAAGATAAAGATAAAGATAAAGATAAAGATAAAGATAAAGATAAAGATAAAGATAAAGATAAAGATAAAGATAAAGATAAAGGTAAAGAAGCCGAATGCTGGCCAATAAAAAAGACCCACGAAGGAAAACTTCATATGGCAGAAATGAAAATGTTAGTACCTATCGATGCATTCGCGAAAATCTTAAAATCGCTCCGATTGAGCAACAAATTCAAGAAAGTCGTCTTCGTCGGTATGGGCATGCCCAGAGGAAGCCCGAATCAGATATGATAAAAAAAATGTGTTTAACATCGCCACGGCGCCGAGGAAGCCAGATCGACCACAACTTTAGAATGGTCGAAGCAAATAGAAAGTGATTTGAAACATGCGAAATTAAACACCGAGACGAGGATTGAAGAATCTGGAGATTACGTACTAGAAGAGCTGACGCTACGTGACATGGAATAATAGCAAAGAAGAAGAAAAATAAGAGCTTCGAGTCAGATCAGTAAGCGCAAAGCGTAATCCTTGATATAAGTAAGGTCACAAGGTCTTCTAATCACAGATAGATTTGAGAAAGTCAAGAGAGCTTCGGGAACTAAGAGAGTCACATAGCCGAATTCATGCTGTGAGACTCAACATAATTTCGATTTTCTTCTGCAGCAGCTGCATGGGGAGATGGAGTCATCTCAGAATTTACGTCTGCTTTTGCGAGGGTGGAATTATTTGGTCTACTTTTTTATGTTCGTCACTTTTGGACAGTAATCGCTTTTCTTATCAGTATTTAGCAGTTTGCCATGTATGATTCCAGGTAGACACTATGCGAATATATTATTTATCCCCACACTCTGTTCCTCTGCTAGCTTTTATTTCGAATAGTCTCACAATGAACGCTTATTTTGACCAGTTATCTGGGCAGCCATATAATTGAAACTAGCTTACCCTGGCTCTCACAACATGGGTTAGATGGAGGCTAGCATGCGTTTGCAGAGCTCAATTTAAGCCCATCTGCCTTACAGCTGCCCACACGTAACCAAAGGAACCTCCGCTCAAATATATTGCTCCAAAAGTGCTTTGTATAGCTTAATTTCCGGTCATACAATTTCTTAAAATACCATAGTGCCCTGATCAATATGTTCATGAGGTACTCAGAAAGGGCCGATTCCTGCGATCTCGATCACCTCATAACTTAGTCATCAACCACGCATTCCGCTTCAGGGATGCAAAGCTTTTCGGATGTCTGTTTAGAGGAAATGGCGTAAGATGTTTAAATAGGGTCGATTTCAGATTGTTCGAAGTTTACCTTAGTGCAGCGACGATGTCATGAGAATGATGAGATTCCTCAGCAAAGTTTGTGCGAATGTCCGTTTTAGGCTGGATTTAGCTAAATATTTTTTAAAAATATATACATTTTATAAAAGAGTTTGGAGATGGTTTAGGTATTGAAGGTTAGCAGTGTGATATCGCCATACGAAACAACTTTTAGGTGCAGTGACCCTATATGCCTGTGATCTTATCTTATCATAAAATCAAGCAAGAAGAATTCATCATCTGGTATTCCGTGCGCATAGTCGACAGCGAAGTTTGGGCCAACGGAATGATTGTCAAGCGTTCATAATTATCTAAAAATAATTTCCTTTTTCTACTTATAACTGCAAAGATTTGCGAACTAAATTAGGGAAATTTTGCGCAAATTCAGCAAAACAGATGCAATGGAGAAATTTAAATAAATCTTTACTGAAATGAATTTCAACAGATGCCAATGACTCAGTAGTGTTTAGAAAAGGCAAACAAACATGTGTGTATGTATGTCTATTAATCTGTACTAATACATACATACGGCTATAATATACACTTAAACAAACATCCCTATCCTAATCTGCCACCATTTGGACCTTCAATGTTTATTGCCTACACGCACACATCTACAAGCGCGAGCAAACAGCTGCGGGCATTGAAATCTCTACAGTTAGTTGACAAACATTTAAAGCGCAATTGTTTCCAGGTGATACGCAATTCAGTAGGAAAGGCTACGAAACTTGCGAGAAGATTTGCCAAATTTAAACCTCAAATGCCTGAGTTTTCTGTGTATTGTGCTCAAAAAATCATTTTAGACTAATTCTTGGTCAAAATGAACGAATTGAATGTCAGGAGTTTTTTCAAGAATGGCAATCTCTAGCGCCCGAGTAAATTTCGAAAGCATATGAGAAGCCGGTCGAATCGCATATAGAGAAAAATTCTCTTCCCTATTTGTGAAGTTTAGCTGGCATGTATTAGCCGGTTGGTTTGCCTTGCATTTTGTTTTTGTCTTTTGTCGGTTGGTTTCAACTTCTCCAGGCATGGCTTGTGTCAGCAATTTGAGATCACACAGCTGGTATGCGAGCAAAAAAATGTCAACAGCTTATGCCAGGTACTTGAGGAATGTGTTGTTAATCTGCCACCGGATGCTCCTCTATTGGTTTTTGTTGCTAAAGGCCGCGCTCAAGAAGTCTTCGATGACAAGAAGAAAGAGAATTGGTGACAGAATGCAGTCACTTAGTCACTCAGTCACCTCTTCTCCTCAGCGCAGCCTAGATAGTGTCCCGCTTGACGCTGTCAAAGGCTTTTTCAAAGATTAAGGGAAATGAATAAATGGCACTTGTACTGAGCCGTGCACAGTCAAATGCAACTTGTTATTATAAAATAGTCGATATCCCGCCGATTTTATTTTTTCTTTGGAAATGTACCTTGAAAGAGACGGCGAGTGATCTAACTAAAGAGGTTTTTTGTGTACCTTATTCCATCTACAGTGTAACCTCTTTTAACGGACACTTCTATTAGCCACACACTTCGCATGGGTAAATATTTTTCCTATACCAAGGCTGGTGTATCGGAAAAGTTACCCTCGCTTGAGTGGACGCCGCTCTTAGACATACAAAAGCTAACTGACGGTGAGTGTTCGGCGAAGGGAGATTTCACTGTACCTCCATATAGTCAAAACAGCCGAAAGCGCCGTTTCGGAAAAGTGCGATCAAAATCAAAATTCAGCCATGAAATTGTAGCTCTCCTTAAAAAGATAACCAGTATTTTGAAGAAAAAATTTTAGGCTTTTAATTTAGCAAATCTACTTTATAAAAAATATTTTACAAATGCCGAAAAAAATGTTAAATAAAAAAAAATTTATAAAATAAAATTAAAAAAAGGTTAAAAAAGATAAAAAAAATTAGTAAAATAAAAATAATAATAATAAAATAAAATGTAAAAAAAAAATTTTAAATGTTAAAGTATTTTAAGTATCTTAAAGGAACAATTTTAGGCTTTAAATTTAGCATATCTACTTAAAAAAACCAAAAAAAATGTTTAATAAAAAAAATTAACAAAATAAAATTTAAAAAAATGTTAAAAAAGTAAAAAGAATTAATAAAATAAGAAAAAAAAATTAAATAAAATTAAAAAAAAAATTTTAAAATTGTTTTAAGTATTTTAAAGGGAACATTTAGGCTTTAAATTTTAGCATCTCGACTTAAAAAAATTTTACAAATGTGAAAAAAAAGTTTAATAAATTAAAAAAAAATGTTTGTTAAATTTAACAAAAAAAGTAAGGAAAATTGTATAGAAGACCTTTGTTTTGTTAAGGGGTTTTCAAAAGATGCGCCTAGATGTAGACCTAAGTCTTACCCAGTACTACTGATATAAATAAATAAATAAATAAAATAACGTGAGCAAAAGTTTCCAGAAGCTTTTTCATGCAGAAATACCTTCAGAGGCTTGCCTGACTTGCCGAGTGTCAGCCCCAATAACTTTTCTATCATTTGATGTTTTATGACCGGGCGGCTGCCGTCATTAGAACTACTAAAGGTTCTTTCAAAAGACGCGCCAAGATGATGTTGTAAAAGAAAGCATTTACAAATTTAGATTATTTCAGTTTTCACTATTTTTATTTAAAATACGGCTCCCACGACCATGAGCACTTCTACGGACAGTCATAGGTAGGTAGGCGAAAAAATTTCTATCTATTCCCGTAAAGCGCACAAAGGAGCGCCTATCCACCATACCCGGACATTTGCAGAGAAAGTGTTGAACAGTCTCGTTCTCTGCCTACTCTCCATAGCTTCTGTAATGTGCGGTGGTGTGGAAGACCAATCTTATATCAATTTGAAGGTTGTCATCCGAGAATTAAAATTTTTAAGCATTCGCTCACACATCTGATTGATTTCTCGACTCGATTGGACTGAAAAAAACTAAATTTTCAACAGTTATAACTCAACATTTTCGCCCCTCCTCCGAAATCTCAAACACTCAGTTGCGCAAATAATGAAAACTACGATTTTTTCCCCCCAACCCTCCATATTTCAATGCCCACAACTGTATACAACGCACGCCTTCTATGTATGGATAGGCGTTGCCGTTTAGTCATCAAAATACGCCAAAAGATGAGACAACCGAGTAAGTGCGCAAGCAAAAAAGCAACAATAAATCCAACGAGAAATTTAGAAAAAGTCATGGCAAAAGAATTAATTCAAAATTTTAACGATTCCAAGAATTTTTTCAAGTTTAGACCACAACAAAAGGCACATCAGCGGCGTGGCGTGGCCGCGCCAGCAAAGCCAAAACAAAATAAGCTAACAACAACAACGCATACAGTACAGGCATGACAGCAACAGCAACAGCGGCTGTCGGTTGTTGCTTGTTTTGGGTTGTCGACGATCGGCGCGCGCTCAGTTGTTGCTGCGTTGATAAAAGATGCCAGCCTCACTTATGTATACGCGCATACAAGCAAACATTCATATTCCCTGTATGTATGTAAGGTAGCTTTTAGAGAATTGTGCACATTTTCAGTTTGTTTGTAGATACTTGAACCTATTTTTATGAACGCAGACGTAGCATTCGGATATGCCACGGCATTTAAACTGGCAGCCACACATGAAAAGCAAAAATAGCAATACTAAAGCTATAGCAAGAATACAAAAACAATGTGTTAGAAAATCAGCCAACAAAAATATTCCTACAACTAACATTCGCAAAATAAATAAACATTTGCCTGCCGCCGCCGCTGAGTCGATGAGGTGGAGGAGAAGAACAAATTTAAATTAGAAATTTTGGCTTTGGCGTTTGATAGCTGAGGGAGAGGGGCGAGAAAAGGGTAGACAGGAACAGAAACTCAAGATATTTATAATAATTTACGTGCACGAAACGCTTAGAAATTTATATACAATATCCGCTGTCGATCGATGCTTTCATTGAGCAGCTAACAGTAGGTGCGACAACTAATCGTGAAAGCAGTATCTCTACAGTATCTTTGCCTTTCCAGTACCTTTAGAAAATCAGAATTTTTTTTGTATTCTAAAGTTGTGTGTTTTCTTCTCAACTTTAGATCTCAAATGTGATGCTGCGGCTGAGATTTGAAATTTGAGGAAGAGGAGCCAAGAAGCTCCGAGAGAATGGTAACTCCTAAAACACTCAGTCTAAAAACTCCATAGTATTCGATGCTCTAGAAAGTGAAAAGGTGGATAGCCAAGGAGGAAAGGAGAGAAGTGACAGAGAAAGAGACAGAGACACAGACACAGACACAGACACAGACACAGACAGAGACAGAGACAGAGACAGAGACAGAGACAGAGACAGAGACAGAGACAGAGACAGAGACAGAGACAGAGACAGAGACAGAGACAGAGACAGAGACAGAGACAGAGACAGAGACAGAGACAGAGACAGAGACAGAGACAGAGACAGAGACAGAGACAGAGACAGAGACAGAGACAGAGACAGAGACAGAGCTAGGAAGTCTTTTGAGAATTTTCCAAATTCTTTTCTTCCAAGGACAGTTCTCAGTTCGGGTTAGTCACAAAACACTTTGCAGTTCTGCAGCGTTCTAGACCGGACCATCGCTCTTTATGTAAATTTCATAAATAATCGCTGATCCAATTCATGATTTCTGTAGAACTGATTCCGATTTTGGATCTTTTCTCTGTGTGATAACAGTTGATCAACAGTTGGCCAATTCAACGGCAATCTCATTTCCTTAAACACCGCGGGGTCCTGGAACCCATAAAAGTACAAGTTTATTTCATCTTGCAATAGAATTAAGCATATTCTTGCGTTCTTGAACAATCTTCGAGGTTTGCTTTGCGTTCTCGAGAGCCTTCAGTGCAGTCTGAGAGTCACTAAAGACTCCAATCTGTTTCCCGCTTCATCTCTTCTCAATTATCCATTCTACATTCTAATATCGAGTACGACAGTGATCGTCATGCTGACATAGGGACTTAGCATTCCTGCAAGTGGACAAACTCTCCCATCTTGTCCTAAATTTTCTGAGTTAGAGGGATCCAGGCATTGATTTAATAAAAAGAAAAATCGTTGGCGGGAGTCCCATTACCTATCCGGTCGTTAAGCCCAGAACTATGCGCATAAATGGTTGTGGTCTCTGAGTTGTGATCTGTAACGTCTTTCCATTCATTCTTCTTTGAGATCCTTATGAAAAGAAAAACTAGGGTCAAGAAAGAAGAAGGACTCGTGTACTCTAAAACTTCCAAGTTTCACGGTATGTCGTCGAGGGTTTTTAGTGTCTAAATTTAAAGGCTTTCGAAGGCAGAGCTGAGCTCAGCTTAAAGTTTGAGATCCGCAGAGATTGAGATCTAAAGACGGAAGTTTTAGTAAAAGTGCCACCGTCTTTGTAGGAGTGAGAGGCAGGAACTCAAAGACGGTCAAATAAGCCGGCCGTTCTTTCAATTCCGCTCCTAGATGTAGTCTTGCTAAACGAATGTTAGTCCTTTTAAGGCCTTTAAATGTGCACAAAGTATGAGTTGTACCACAGCTGTGTATATCCAAGTGCGTATACCAAGGTATGTATGGGTCTTAATTCCTTCATATTTGACTATATCTGCTTTTCTTTCACACATGACTGATGTAGCCGTCTTGTACCGGTTACCGATGCCTCGGCTCCAGTTGAAATTTCTGTCTAAAACTATTCCAAGACAATTGGCCGCTATTGAAAATGTAAGTTTCGACGCGCTTCGAGGAAGCGGCTTAAAGTAGGGAATTTTATATTTTTCCGCAAGGATTACCGTCTCGTTCTCGGCTTCGTTGACATTAAGACCACTCCATGGACGAGTGCAGTAGTTCGCTCAGAACTTGAAGATGTCTCGGACCATACAAATAAGACAATAAGTGGTTCAAAGCTTTATTTCAATATTTTTCGAAAGTACAGCTAAAAAAAAAGTCTTTTAATTAAAATAAAAAATACCAAACCAACAGCTGCAGCAAAAAGAAAAAAACGAAAAAAAGAAAAGAAAACACAAACGTTTGCGACAGCGATGACAAAATTGAAATAGACGAAAATGAATTGCGAAATAAAAACAAATGGAATCGAAGTCAAAAAGTTGGTAAAATTGACGTAGAAAATTTTTATTCGTAAAAAGAATTTTTGCCGCGCAAAAATGTTGCGAAAATTTCGTTAACGAGCAGATTTCTCTGTTGAGTTTTGGCACGAGGCCAGCAAGAAAGCGTGAGCAGACAGGCACACACACACACACACACACACACACAAATGAACAATGCCAAAAATAAATTCGACTCGAGCGAATTGCGCGTTTACATGGATGCACACGCATACATACATACATTCATACAAACATTCATCCATTCGCACATAGATAAAAATCAAAAGAAAAAGTGAAAAATTGAACGACTGAAAATCTGTGCATACACACACACACACATGCACTAAATAAATAATTGCAATGGATACAGAAAATAGAACTCATTTCATTGTGGTATTCATTTTTTACAACTCTTTGAGAGGCAGCGCGTGGCATACATACAAACATACAGCGCAGCTGCTGCAGACAAAAAAGGTTGCATAGCCTCGTAGTCGAGTGGTTTTGTATGTGGCCCGAAATAAAAGAAGGCGCTGAATCTCAAAAAAATGTGATACAAGAACTTCCATTATGCACCAGCGAGAAACTCCAGTCAACTGCGAGTAAACTCCAAAACAACAAAGCACCAGGACCGGATGGCGAACCCGAGGAAATCCTCAGGGAGATCGCAAAAATATGGCACAAGTCCTACAGACATGTACAACGCCTGTCTAAGAGAGGGAATTTTCCCAGAAATGTTGAAAAAGCAGCAACTTGCGCTAATAAGCAAGGCGAAAGGCAACCCGAAGCTCCCATCAGCATATCGGCTGTAATGCATGCTCGACACAGCAGGTAAGCTCCTTGAAAGTCTGATCAAGCCTCGACTGGCCGCAGCCATGGATAACGCCGGAGGACTATCAGCAAAATGGCGCGCAGACACAATTAAGTCTATTGCACTGCACTCGGGTTCCCTTTTTAACTTTCTTTAAATACTCGACTTCCGAAGGAATCTGAGTAGATCTTCTCTTTTTTCAAGGAGCCAAGGTAGTCGCTGCTTAACACATCAGTGCCAAAGACCTCAAGCCTGATTCGAGCCAAGGTGGGGCAGATGCACAGAAAGTGGTCCGCCGTCTCATTCTCCTCTGCACATGCTGGGCAGAGTGCACTGTTTGAAATGCCTGTATGGACTGTATGGCGAATCACACAGAAAACCATCTGCTTAGTGGCAGGAGGATCTGCGATAGTCGGTTGGACATGACAGGTAACATCAGTTTTGTCCATCTGCAGCCTCTCTCAGCCTGCCAAGCTCGCTTGTGGGTTAGAGTAGCCCGTTTCCTAACCGTGACTTTGATGGCTGCAGAAGGGTGTGGCAGAACGGGCTCCGGGCCAAAAAATTTAGCCTCAGAGTCCATTCTGGCTAAAGAGTCAAAGATCTCGTTGGCCACGTGTTCCGAGACGCATGTTAGTATCAGGCTATTATGTCTACCGACATACATAGTTCAGCCTGGATTTACAGCACTCGACTACCCTTGAAGTTGCTGGAGGGCTGTCTAAGGTCATGAGCGCAGCTTGGCTGTCGCTGCAGACACTTACAGTTCTGCCTCTCCATCTGTTTTCTACAACAAAAAGCCGCACAGGGGCCGTACCAATTCCCAATTTGTTTCAGCCTGCAGATGGCCTGCAAGGCCTCTCCTTGGGTGAAGACATCAAGTGGTGGTAGGTTAACTGGAGCATCTAATGCCGAGCCTGAAATAGTCGAAAAAGCTCCGGTGCAACAGATGGTCACAGTGCGTTGTAGTCTCTATAAGATCCTCTTGACTCCCATGAAAGAGAGTCTACTCATCCAGACCACTGATGCATAGTTGGTAATAGGTCCAGAAGTCCATAGCCCTCCTTGCCACCTTAGATATTCTGAGATAATCAATATAGAAATGCCCGATAGTGCACACGGTATCGTCGCAGTCCTAACAGCACGAAACCTTGAAGAAGCTCATAGAAAATTTAACCAAGTCATGATACGGACACAAACGTGGTTAGATTCACTTGGCTTCAAATTAGCCACAGAGAAAACGGGGCTAATACTTTTAACAAAGAAGCACATCCCGTTAGAAGTTAACATGCAAATCACTAAAAAGGTTTTAAAGTACTTAGACATAAGACGGGACCCAAGACTAACATTCTGGGGACAAATAAAACACGCAGCAGAGAAAGCCGCTAAGATGGTATCCCTACACAGTAGGCTGATGGCAAACATAGGGCGACCAACTCAAAGGAAACGGGAAATAATGAAGGCTACCTCCGTTTTCTTATAAGCAGCTGACCTGTGGGCAAATCCGCTAAAGGCATGTCCCTGGTGTAAGTTCCTAGCATCGGTACAACGAACGATGGAAAGGCAAAAGTTGTGGGCATAAAAAACGAGCGGATGGGAGAAGGATTTAGCAAACCTGCAGCGCGCGAAATAAACGACGAAACGCTAAGTCTATTGGCAAGGCCGCTCTAGAAACGAGACATGCGGAAACGCTTTCCGGGCTCGGGTATTTCCAAAAATACCTGTTCAAAATAAGGAAATGCGAACACTACACACGCATATACGGTGATGCAGCTGAAAATGTAGCATACGATGACGCTGAACACACATTCTTCCAATGGGAACTAGAATGTCTAATGCCGGAGAATGCAGTCGGTCACATAACCACTGAAAATGTAATCGACAGGATGGTAAGCAGCGAGGAAACATAGGAAATCATCATTGGTTTCGAGGAAAAAAAATCTTCGCAAGAAAAAGCGGGACCTGAGCGCAGGTTCACAAGCATAGACCCGGTAATGAGAAAGTTGGAACGTCACTCTGAAGGTTTCCAGCGTGGTCGACGGTTCCAAGCGTGGGGAGGTTTCTCAGTCACATGGCTTGCAACTGCTACGACGGCAGCTTTGATGAAGTATAAGCATTTTAAACCTTTTCATACAAAAAAAAATGATTCGATAGGGAAAGTGACACGCAAAACAAGTATCCTTTTCAATTGACGACTTTCATCCGTCGTCCACCATCTTTGAATTTATTCATCTATTGTCGTTGCGTTCCTGATTTCGTAGGGTTGATTCATCTGAAGTGGGGTATAATTATCATCCGCAGCACTTGCAGCCTTGTGCAGGTCGGATTGGGAGCGCTTATGTTGGAAGTATGCTCTTATGTTCAAGATAAGTTTGTCATGCAGTGCTCCAACATCAATCTGTCCTCTGCCTCCCGCTTTTCTAAGTAGCATCATTCGAACGCCAGAGCTTTTTGGGTGACGTGACTTGTGTTTAGTCATAATTGTACGTATTATTCGTTGTAGATTTTCTATTTCAGTAGATGACCATTTTACAATTCCGAAGCTAGACGATACCACCAAAATGGTATGGACAAATGAATTAATAGCGTGGATTAGGTTTTTCCCATTAAGTTGGGGTTTACAGACAGCGTGAAGGCGCCTTTTAAATTCTGCTATCAGATTTTTCCTCATTTGCATCGTATTTATGCTGCTGCTTTGCATAACTCCAAGATACTTGTATACCTCCCCTGGCTCCATTTCTGTTATGTCGAGTCCGCTACTTTCCGCAGTTACATGTCGAGAAACCACTTTACCTTTAACTATTGTGATCTTTCGGCATTTATCAAGTCCAATAGGCACTCTAATGTCATTGGAGAAAGTTTCGACACATCTCAAAAGCTTATCTAGATGTTTGGAATTGCTGGCGTAGAGTTTCAAATCATCTACGTAAAAAAGATGGCTCAGTCGGAATCTTCCAGACTGTCCGTGTTTTAATACAAACCCATGTCCCGTCTCATTCAGGATGTGACTTAAGGGGTTCATGCTGAGAACAAACCAGAGCGGACTCAACGAGTCACCTTGAAAGATGCCATTTCGAATGTTTATTTCGGTTGTGTATTGAGAGCTTTCCGGGCCAGGTATTTTTATTCTTGTCCTCCAGCGTTGCATAACTTTTTCTAGAAAGAGTATGATATTGGAATTGAAGTTGTAAATACGAAGTACTTCAATAAGCCAGGAGTGTGGAACCGAATCGAATGCTTTCATCCAGTCAATATAAGCTACATAGAGGTTTCTGTTCTTCTGTTTAGATTGCCCAAGGACAACTTGATCTATAATCAGTTGCTCTTTACAACCTTGTGATGCACGTATACATCCTTTCTGCTCTTCTGCAATCAGATTATGTGTTTCGATATGCTCATAAAAGATGTTAGTTATGCACGACGTAAGTATTTTGTAAATAACTGGCAGACAGGTGATGGGCCTGAATTTTGAAGGGTCGTTGACTTCATCACATTTTGGAATCATATATGTCGTACCAAGCGTTGCAAAATTTGGCAATTCTTCTTCGGCGGCTATTATCTTGGTGAAGAGGGCTGCAAGTTTGTTGTGTATACATGTGAGCTTTTTGAACCAGTAAGCATGCAAGTTGTCGCAGCCTGGAGTTTTCAAATTGTAAAGCCTTCGAGCAACTTTCGCAACCTCTTCAGGTGTTACGGCTGAGAAACCAGGTATTGGGATACTAGAGTACTTTTCTCTAACTTCTGCTATCCAGCTTGCCGAGGTGTTGTATTTTTTGGGGTTTGGACCAAATAGACGACCAGTATGATCTAAATTCATCCATTGATGCCTGTCGCGTCTGCCTTTGAACGTTCGTGGTTAGTTTTAATTGTCGTAAAAATAGCTTTTGATTGGTTTCAAACATACGATTATGTTGCTTGCGTTTCATAGACATACTATATTTTTCTCTTCTGGTGGTTAGCGTTCTTAATTTTTGCTTGAGCGTATCGAGCGTACGCTTGGGCATTTCTTCATTATTTTCGAACTTCGAGTGAATATTAAAGTTTTCACATATTTTGAGGACTTGGCGTTTCAATCGTCCGGAGGTGTTTCCACCTACCAATGCTGTTCTTTTTCCTATTTTTCGGCGGTGCTCTTCAATGTTCTTATCGAGTCTTATCAACCACTTCGGTTTATTACTCTTGTCAGTTGATCTGGAGTGTTTTGGCTTCTGATTGTGTTGATTGTTCTCAAAATGTTTGTTAGTGATTATTTCAGATATAGTTTTAGCAACGCAGTATATGACTATTATAAGTTCTTCGAGACTAATCTCTTCGTTCAGTGTTTCCAGTAATACAACAGCGTTGTAGTCAACAGTCAACTAATTTTCAGAGTTTTCTAGAGGTGTTTAGTTTCGGCAAGTGCGGCAGACTCATCACAGGCATTCCCCTATATTTCGCATAACTTTCTTGAAAACTATTATATGCGCTTTCAAAATCTATTGACTCTGCATTGTCGTATAGGGGACATTCTGTTCGTTCCCTGCATCCATACTACCATCCTGTGGTGTGTTGTTTGGTTGCACAGGGCTTGCTGGGGCTCCAGAGTTGCTACCGAGCTCTCTCGCCACTTCCTGGGTAATTTCTTCCCTTCTTGCTTCTGTGATGTAATCATGTCTGCGTTTTGCTCTTAATTGATCAGACAAGTTTTGCTCTGACACGTTCATTTGCGGATATTTTTCTACAAACTTTTCACGTAAACGTTTTCGGAAAAGGGTTCTGTGTGTTTCTAATTTAGTGATCTGTAGGTATGTGCATAATAAGAATTCGTTAATTTCTGATGTCCATTTTTTACGCTGTCTAGTTGCTACAACTGGGCTGCTTGCGAATCAGCTCCCGGCTGCAAAAGGTCTTGTCTATTATCCCCAGAGTAGTTGTTTGCATCTGGAGTATGATCAGTCTGGGGCCGAGCTGGACCACATTCCAGAAGTGTATGATTAGAATTAAGATTAAGGTTATCCGAGGCTTGATTTATTCTTCTCATTTTTTATAATGGTTCCATTTTATACCTGCTGGCAGGTGCGTTAACAGCCGCTTCTTACCTGAAGTACAGGCGCCGACCGGGGAACCGCCCGATCTGGTTCAGTCGCTGCCGGGTTTAGATTTCCAGTTTTTGGTCCGCGAGCGGTATTTTATTTCCCGCCTACCCTGTATATCTACAGAGCGTTCCCCTATCCGCCACCCGGGGACGCGTCCGATGGGAGAACGGATTGAAAACTCCACAGGGATTATTTTATTTTATTTTTTTTTTTTTTATTTTATTTAACTTTCTGTTATTTCTCTTTAAAATTTATAGATATCAATAACTCATTATGAAATCTCACATAGTAAATAATGAATTATATAATTTAGCAACTTATTGCAAACACTTCACACATTTAAGGCCACAACTCATTTTGCGCAGAACATTGAAAGCTCTCCAGCTGCATCAACAAGCCTGCATGAATGGATACACCAATACACACTCAACTCACACACAGTTTGAACTCGCATTGAATAGGTCCTGGGTGGCTCAAGGGATTGCGCTGAAATTTTCATTTTCATTTTCATTTTCATGCAGCGATCCACTTCATTCATTTATTCAGTTATTCACGCATTCATGCAATTATTTCACTACACTTCAAGTTATAATTGAGTGTCCTTCAATTAATGCGCTGTCGACCATATAATGCGTACGCACGCATATGTATGTGTGTGTGTATGAATGTTCAACAGTAAAATATAAAATCTGTATAAATTTTCATCATACATTTGAATGTCGTATTATATCCCACGCACACTCATACATACATAGCAATAAAATAAAAGCTCATACATACATATGGACTTACGTTAGGGTGGGAAGGTATTTGTCGTAGGTATTTCCGCATACAAAAACAAAAACGAAAGTTTTTGTGGTGTGATATAAAAACTATATTTGGCTGTATAAAACACAATAAGACTTCGTAAAAAGTAAAATCTTTTCGCTTAAAAGGGCCCAAGGCTTAAAAGTATTCGATCTGTGGTTTTTTTGTATTTTTTTTTAGAAGTATCCAGACTAAATTTTTTTGTATTTTTTCTTGGAAGTATCCGATGAATAATTTTTTGTATTTTTTCTTAATTCTTAATTAGTTTAATTTCTTAAACTAAATTTTTGTGTATATTTTCTTAGAAATATTCGATATATATTTTTTGTATTTTTTCTTAGAAGTGTCCGATCTATAAGTTTTCTATATTTTTCATTGGAAGTATCGATCTATAATTTTTTTGTATTTTTTTTTTCTTAGAAATATCCGGTGTATAATTTTTTGTATTTTTTTTAAAAGTATCCAAACTACATTTTTCGTATTTTTTCTTAGAAGTGTCCGATCTATAAGTTTTCTATATTTTTCATTGGAAGTATCGATCTATAATTTTTTTGTATTTTTTTTTCTTAGAAATATCCGATGTATAATTTTTTGTATTTTTTTTTAAAGTATCCAAACTACATTTTTTGTATTTATTCTTAGAAGTGTCCGATCTATCATTGTTCTATATTTTTTTTAAAAGTATTCGATCTATATTTTTTGTATTTTTTCTTAGAAGTGTCCGATCGATAATTTTTCTGTATTTTTTCTTAGAAGTATCCGATCTATAATTTTTGTGGACTTTTTCTTAAAAGTATTCGATCTATAATTTTTGTGTACTTTTTCTTAAAAGTATTCGATCTGTATTTTTTGTATTTTTTCTTAGATGTATCCGATCTACAATTTTTTTGTATTTTTTCTTAGAAATATTCGATTTATAATTTTTGTGTACTTTTTCTTAAAAGTATTCGATCTATATTTTTTGTATTTTTTCTTAGAAGTATCCGACCTATGGTAGGTAGGTAGGTAGGTAGGGTGGTTGTCATAAGACACACTTTGACCTTCTGCAGGCCCATTGTGTTACCACTGGAGCTCATCATTACTCTACGTGTTCCTTTTCAAACCATCCGGTTGCTTTAATAAACGAGCAGAGCTTCGTTAGTTTTATATGGGATATATCCGCTACATCGGTTAGAAATGCTGTATCAAGAGTGCGCATCCTTCTCATAGCTAGACTTTCACACTCACATAAAAGGTGTCTGACTGTTTCTTCTTCTTCTGTATTAAGACAGCTTCTACAGAAATCGAAGTACGGGAGTCCTAACCTTCTAGCGTGGCTGCCTATTAAACAATGACCAGTTAATACACCTATCATTTTTCTTATAGATTCTCTGTTGAATCTTAGCAAGATCTTCGATCGACCGCTGTTCCAATTCGGCCATGTCTGTCTGCTTAGTTCGCATGTTGTGAGGTATTGACAGCTTGTATTTACCTTTTTGATGGTTTCCCTCCCGTTCGAAGTACAACCTCCCTAAGCGCATTTCTGAGCCCGAAGAGGCGTATTCTTCTTCGGTGGGATGGTCGTCTTCGCTTATTTGCTCGGTTTCGCTCATGGGTTCTAATTCGCTCATGGGCTCATGGGCACTTTCCTTCGTGGTGAGGAACTCAATTGCATCCGTGTCGGTTTTATAAATGTGAAGCTTCACCTTTACAAAACCGTATCTCAATTGCCCATCGCATTTCGCTAACGGTTCAATTGAGTTTTCTGTGAGGAGCAGGAGAGCCTGCATGGTGGCGCGCTTCTGTTCTTTCGATTCTTCGCTGTTTTTGTTGGTGAGTGTTTTGACATATCTCCACTCCTGCGTTGGGATATCCGGATTGCAGACCCGAATGAGCTTCATAATCTCTTCCGGGTCTTCGACGGTTGAAGGTAACCAAACCCTTGCTCGCGGCCTGGACGGAATATCCTTCCTGTCCACGACCACTAGCTTGGCATTTGGGTACACTTCGCCGACTTTGGAGATGGCCTCTTTATACAGCTGAACCGATCTCTCATCTTCGCACGCTATAAATTTTATCTGGCCTTGGTGCCAGCCTAAGTCTTCGCACGCAGGCGCGGGGCCGGGGTTCTCCAGAATCACCTTTAGTGCCACTTTCGTTAGCTCGGCCTCGATCCATTTCCATTGGGCCTTGGGGATCATACCTTCAGGATGGTTCTCGTCCAGGACCCCTATGATAAAGCGGTCTTTTGCAACCTCCGCAAATGATCTTCTGGGCGTCACGCCCATTGATTTGTGCCTTTTTGCGCTTGGCTTATTATCCTCCAAGGACCGCTGTCGTTTTGGAGCCGATTGTATTGGTTTGAATTCGGGGTTGAAATCAGGAATTATCGCTTTCGCTCTTTCAATCGCCTCTTTCAACTCCTGTGATATTTCACCTTCCTTTGGGTGAGTTTCGTGCACCCTCCTTAGGAGCCTAGCTGCGTTTCTGCGATCCTGGTAGCTCGCTTTCGCTGGGTCTACCACCCTCACAAGCGGCCATCCTTCGGTACCGGAGCTAGCAGTAGCATTGCTTCCGGTCGGGACCGTTTTTGGGGGCTGAATCGCAGTTGACTGCAGGGCTAGTGCCCCCCTACTTGTACTAGGACCTGTGTCCAGTTCTGATTGTGTGTCAGCTGTCCTCGCTTTCGCTGAGGCTATCGCTATATGTTTCGATCGACTTATTAAGCCGATGGATGGCGTTTTCTTTGAGCCCGGTGCGACCGTTGCTCTTGTTGCGGAACTGTTTGTTCCTATCGGTCTATTAGAAGGAGGACCGATCTCCTTTTTTTTATTTGTTTTATGATAGTCTCTTTGCATTTTGAACCCACGAGTGTCGGAGAAAGGATGTCCGCCCGTGCATAGCTCCGAACTACACGGGTAAGGCTAGTTATTACGGAGGGCGCCAGTTATCCGTAAGCTCCGTTCGAGACTTGGTTATTTATTAGAAGGGCCCCAAGCCTGACAGATTCTCGGCACGGGTCGCATCACACCTTAATCCAGCCCTTCACCCCCGACCACGTTAAAAGTACTTTGAGTAGTGCTGTACTATTGAGGAGTATCGAACCCTACCCATAGTACCCTTAACTTAGCTAAGTACCTCCTGAAAAAATAGGAAAACTGTGGTACTTATTACCAGCTGGCACCCTCGGGGAGGGTTCAGTGGAGGATTTTCGCCAGCCTTCCTATAATTTTTTGTATTTTTTCTTGGAAGTATCCGATCAATAACACTGTGCGACAGTGAAAATATACTTTTATAGAGACCTAGCACAACTTGTAGATATAGTAAAACTAAGAAACATGGTATAGGAGAAATTTCCAATACACCCCCAAAATCTCATTTTATGGCCATAAAACCGTTTTTCAGTAGGTTGATGTGAACAATCACTCCTAACTTCGCCAATTTCCATCCGATTTCGAATTTGTTTTTTTAATTCGAAAGAACAAAAACAAGCCTTTTTGACAGTGTGCTGACAATTTTTCTGAAATGACAACTGACGAGACTGTGGACAGAAGTATTTGGATTTTTTTTATTTTTTCTCTATTTTTTCAACTTTGACATAATCTTTACGATATTAGCCGATATTGAGGATTTTTTTTAGTACACTACTCTTATAGTAAATTTAATTTTGCGTCGAATGAGCTATATTTGACTGTAATTGAATAAAAATTAATAGAGTTGTGTGAGTTTTAAGATTTTATTATTTTTTTTTACTAATTTGGTATGTAGGTATAGCTTACGCTAAATGGGAATAAGGACGTGTTTTGATGCGTTATTATAGATACGTAATATTTATTGGAGTGTATATGTATACATAAGAGTACACTGTACTGCGTACAACAGAACTGGTTAGAACTTACGAAAATATCTGACATATTATAGCACTTTTTTTTCAATAGAAATATGAAAAAGCTCCCAAGTGTACCAAAGTTCACACTGTACATTGATTAACAAAAGAAGTTTGTTATTATAATTTAACCTTATTAAAACGTCAAAGTTTTATTGTTTGTTTCATTGAAATTCAAGAGATATAAATCTAAACGTTGCCAGAAAAGTCGAATTTCTCAATATTCTCCGATGATGTGGCATCATCAGCCTTGTTATAAACCAGATGATTGTTATTTTTATAAAATGGACGTAAACGGTCATCATTATAAAGCTCGAAAGCACATAAAGTATGCTGGTGTTGCAACTGTTAAGAACCCAGTAGTCTTGGACGATATGATTGACTCAACTGCAGGAACTGAAGGAAGTTGAAGATGAAGAGTACTTTCCGTCTGGTTCTAAGTCTTCAGAACGACACATTGTATCAAATTCAGATTTTCAGGATCTTTCTCGTGATTTACTTCTATCGGGAAGACAGTCTGAAACGCTTGCTTCTCGATTTAAACAATGGAATTTAGTTGATGACGACTTCAGATGAATGATGATGATCGAATTTCTTACAGAGAAGTATTCAAAACTGATGAAGAAATGACAAATGTACCGTACCATACTAAACTCCAAAGGGCCGTTTCCACTGCATTTTTAAGTTTGGAACCAGTTCCGTTGTGTACTGCACCGTACCATACCGTACAGTGCTGCACTGCACAATACTCCAATAAATATGATGTGTTTATAATGACACTTGTTATCATTTTCATGCTTCGATGCCTACATACCAAATTAGTAAAAAAAAAAAAAAAATCTTAAAACTCACACAACTCTATTAATTTTAATTCAATTACAGTCAAATATAGCGCATTCGACGCAGAATTAAATTTACTATAGCAGTAGTGTACTAAAAAATATCCCCAATATCGGCTAATATCGTAAAAATTATGTCAAAGTTGAAAAAATAGAGAAAAAATAAAAAAATCCAAATACTTCTGTCCACAGTCTCGTCAGTTGTCATTTCAGAAAAATTGTCAGCACACTGTCAAAAAGGCTTGTTTTTGTTCTTTCGAACTAAAAAAACAAATTCGAAATCGGATGGAAATTGGCGAAGTTAGGAGTGATTGTTCACATCAACCTACTGAAAACCGGTTTTATGGCCATAAAATGAGATTTTGGGGGTGTATTGGAAATTTCTCCTATACCATGTTTCTTAGTTTTACTATATCTACAAGTTGTGCTAGGTCTCCATAAAAGTATATTTAATTTTTTTTTTTTTGTCGCACCGTGTAATTTTTTTTATTTTGTCTTGTATTTTTGTCATTTTTTCTTATAGGTATCCGATCAATAATTTTTTAGTTTATTTTCCAACCTTTAACTTTTTTTCACTTTACTTTTTCTTAGAAGTGTCTAAACAATCAGAAAATACCACACAATTTAAGAAGAAGTTTCCCCACAAATCGAGCCACCCTAATAAATTTAAATATAAATGTATATAAACACTCTTACATTCTCGTTTTAAATATATTAAATAGGTATATCATTTTGAATTGTTTTTTTGCTGCAACTACTGAAAGTTGTGTGAAATTTCTATGAGTTGGTTTGTTGCAAGTGGCCGCCTCATCATTTCATTCAGTTTATTATATTTTTATTTTTTTGTTTTTGCCAGCTCTCTCTCTCTCTTTGCACTTTCCATGGCTTGTTGTTGCAATTATGTATTTTGATTTCATATTAATTTATACAATTACAACTTAAAAAATCAATGCCAAGCAGTGCAAAAGAGAACTGCATAAAAAAATCATTAAAAATGAAAAATATTCCAGGCACTCGAAACGAGTTCAGTCACATAGATCCTTTTTCAGCTCAAGTTGGAGTTACAGTTCATTTGTCCATGTACGTATGTATGGATTTACTTGTCCGGCAGAGTTAATTATAACACTGAAATGTTTCATGAGTACCAGCCTTAACTGACGAGCGTTGCTACAGTTCAAATGCTCATTGCTGAATAGTTCGAAATAGTTGCTGGCACTTCAAGTTTGGCCTGCTTCCGTTAAAAATGGAAACAGCGCAGCTATAACTCAGTTTTTAATGGGTAAATTTAGTAAGCCTGGGAAAATTTCCAAATGTCAAGGGATATCTGTGAGATTTTAGCTGCCTCGGGTATAAAAGTACCTCTCACAGCCCCTCAAGATCTGGATATTCGAGCTGCAAAGATAGGAAGCAGCTAACGACAGGATACCTCCGCAGATTTCTGCAGTCGATGCAATCAGGGTCAGGTGACTTGGAGGGTTTAAAAGAGTCAGCCGCCCTAAATAGGCGGCACTCATCCGGGAAACAGCTATGAACGTTTTGCATGCTACTCCAGCTGGTATTGCTAGAACTCGGATTTGCCGAGCGTCGAGAAGCAACTTGAGTGACTTCTTACTGCTCATTGTCCAGCACCCCGATCCGTCCATCCGGCACCCTTTGGCGGGGAATTTCTCGACAGAATGCGTATAACCTCGCTGACTCATGACAGCCTTCTCTGCTTTTGCAGAATCATCTCCATTAGTCTTGCATTGCTTTCTTAATTTCGGATTTGTAGATTCCTATTTTGCACAGTTCCCATCCTGAGGCATAGTTACAATTTCTTGCTCTATCAAAGTGTTGTCTACACGAAGCTCTAATTTCAGAGAGTCCAGTAATCCACCAAAGCGGTTTTTGCTTTTTAGAGGACGAAGCTCTCGAGAGCCCTGTTACATGCAGCGGTGAATGCCTCCATCAGTTCATCTGTCGATTAATCCGAGAGAGATGTAGGTTTCTTTGCGGTGCTTCCGTAAGAAGATAATGAGATTTCTGCAGCATAGTTTCTAGTCCGTGCTCTCAAGGCTCCTGTAGGAGGATCTATTCGGTTTGGTTAAGTTTAGAAAAACTGGATGTATCTGAATCGAAAGGGAGTGAGCACTGAGCAACCACTCCAACCAAAAATTCGGTTCATCAGTAAGAGAGCAGAGTGAGGTCAAGCACCTCCTCCCTGACCACAATAATGAAAATGCAGCCCTTATTAAAAAAAAAAATAAATAATTGGCGCGTACACTTCTGTTAGGTGTTTGGCCGAGCTCCTCCTCCTATTTGTGGTGTGCGTCTTGATGTTGTTCCACAAATGGAGGGACCTACAGTTTCAAGCCGACTCCGAACGGCAGATATTTTTATGAGGAGCTTTTTCATGGCAGAAATACATTCGGAGGTTTGCCATTGTCTGCCGAGGGGCGACCGCTATTAGAAAAATGTTTTTATTAATTTTGCTTTCCCCGAGACTCGAACCAACGACCTCTCTGTGAATTCCGGACGGTAATCACGCACCAACCCATTCGGCTACGGCGGCCGGCGGCAGCCCTTATTACTATTACAAATAACCAAATCTTCACTTAGAATAAAATCAAAAAGTGACTCGCCTCTTTTATTAGTGTCCATACATCTCCAACAAGTGCGGTTGGAATTCGCGTCAGTACCAATGATAAGGACGGTTTGCCCTCGTCTCGCCCCAGCTAAGGCTTCACTTAGCAGCATGAGCGGTAGCTCTACTTCGTTGTCATGTGCCATACAGGCTGAGCTCAGCTAGAGTTACCCAGTAATATTCTCTAGGCGTATAGTGACAATATCATCAGGCAAAATAAATACTTTTAGGTCTCTCCTGTTGAGTATACCGGATCTAGGTTTACCTGCACTGCTATGCACCATCCGTAAATCGTTTTTCGTTTCTATTCCAGAAATACCGCGATAGCTCAGCCACGGTTCCTGGATCAGGACCACATGCTTTAGAGTGTTGAATATTTATCTGAAGAATATCCATCTTCGGTAATCCTCTGCAACATCCCAAAGTCAGCGCCCTCACTATCCGAGGCTAGAAGCCTTTTCTCCTTCGTCCGGTCGAACACTTGCCCGATACTGAAGACGGACCTCGCGAGAGAGAGGGCGTCGCTAACCCTACTACCATCCGATATGACGGTTTCAACGTCCATATCCACGGGAGTTGCCTCCATCATGGAATTAAGGAACTGCAGAGATGTCCCCCCCCCCCTAGTATCGCTTTTGATAGACCTATGGGACTACCCAACTAACCCGGACTCGAAGCCATAGGTGATAATCCCTTTAGTTTCAGCGAGAGGCCCGAGAGACTCTGCATTTAGCAAACTCAGCTTTTACCAAACAAATCCCTCACACTTCTCCACCTTAACCACCTTCCAGTTGTGCGTGGGAAGTTTAGGGTTACAGTATCGGGGGATTTCTTCCAATTTCTCCGGAAGGAAGGGTTCGGAGTAGAGCGATACACGGCACGCAGACGCAAAGATAGATCTTTTTGTCTATATGTTCTAGCTTAGCTCCCTTCCAAACCTCCACCACGGAAACTACTGCCACCCAATGCATCGCAGCTGGCCACTCATCAGCGCGCACAATTCCCTTAAAAGTGCCCAAATGCCATTTAGCACTCTCACAGCACGGTGAGGGTCACTTTGCACCTTCATAAGGACTGCAGAGACGGCGGACGTCACTTTCTTCTATTCTTTCCCTGGCAATGGCGCCGTCCTCTCTGCCGCTGTCGACCACCCCCAAAGTAATGGACTCCACCTGCTTACTAATTTTTTTTTATTCTCAAGCAGTGGATCGCTGTACCACTTCCATTTACTCCATTCTCAGCTATGAAAATTTTCATGATGTCAGTTCAGCTCCTTGTATGGCTCAGAAGTTAATCACTTTGAATTGAAAATTTATTTAATTGTATGCATGTGGATTTAATGAGAGAAGGGATCATCAGAAACTATATTCGAAAATTAATATAAACTGCAACAGTAGTGAAACTGCCAAGCAAACGAGGCATAACCGGCGATGGCGCAATTATATTGTTGAAATTAAAAATTATTACAATATAAAGTGAGAAATGTGAAGCATAAAATTAATAATAAATGAAAAATGAAAATTGCCCACATTTACAACGCATACACACGCACACTTTCATGTGCATATTCACACATAGGAACAACTATAAGGCCACTTTCAGTGATAAGCAAAGTAAGAAACTACAAAAATCGACAAATCAGTGTGAACCGCCAGAGAGACACTGAGCTTTTGCGCAAACAGGCAAGAGGACGTCGTATGGCCAGTACAATGAAATGGAAAAAACTTCAGCCAAAAAATAAGGATGCGAAGGGGGAGAAAACAATGCAATCCTGTGAAATGAAGCGAAATTTCACATAGTCGATTGGCTGCAATCATTCGACAGAACGGAGTTAAAATGCTCGCAAGTGTTTGAGTGTGTGTGTATGTGCATGGTTCATTTTCAGCTGTATGCAGTTTTGATTAAAAGAAGCACCAGCACCGAAGCACCAGCACCAACAGATTGACATACAGATAGCCAGAGAGGCAAGTAGCTGGTGCCTTCGTATGCAACAGTCGACTATTTGATTAAACGTACAGACATACACCCATGCACACTCAGCAGCAACGATTACATTGGGAGCAACATCTCAATGCAAATCAAATTGCAAAATTCAGCACTCAGTTAAGTGTAATAATAAAAATGTCAGCGTCCGTTGAAGCTGGAGTCGTAGCTGGAGAGTAGCCAATGCAGGTCATATGCACGTCGGTAGGCTGTACGCGGCGTATGAGCAACGGCGGGCAAAGACAGTGAGTTCATGAAATCATTAATGGGGAAATTTTTTTTAATCAAGTATATATGAAACATAACAATGACAAGCACATATAGAGGCTGAAAAACCTGTGCACAGAGGCAAGCATTTTCCGCTTCTTTGATAAAATTTTTATATAATAATTTGTTATTTAATTTAATTCAATTAATTCACTTAAAAGTAAATGGTAATATTATATAAAAACGCAAATTTTAAGAACACAATTATTTTTAACCGAGGTATTGGGTTCTATTCTTTTCTGCAAACACGTTACTGGCAGTATTTTATATGGTCTTTGCCATTACAATTAAGGGAGGTGTAAGGTATTTAGAACCTTTATTTGCATTTTTATATTAAAGGTTGTTCAATAGGGAGGTACATGGTTCGAAATAAGAAATTCAAAGGATAAGATGTAATGTAATGTAATGATTTCGGATTAATTGTTTTAAATGGCAGAACACAGAACAAAAGAGGAAGGAAATTTCACTTACAGCAGTCAAGTGGGAGAATCGACAATACAGGGTTGCCCATATTCGACGGACCCATGTGTTTTTTGGGCCCATTCCAATCGACGAGGCTTGTTCGCAGGCAACAATCTTTGCGTCAATTGAATCTTATGCGGATAATTCGTTGTAAAGTGGTCCGAGTAATGCCCAACTGCTGAGAACGGCGATTTTGGGATGTCTTTGGCGACGTCTCAACACTGGCCCGTACAAGAGCAATATTCTCATCCGATCGCCTTGGTCGGTTTTTGATTTGGCCTCTTCTTTCGTACAAACGTTTAATGATGTTCTTAGAAGGCGCACTTTTCACATTACATATTTAATTTTTTATATGCATGTTGAGTTTTCACAATTTACTTCATTTGTTGAATGTAAATTTCGAGCGCTCGCGCGGCGTGTACTGTTCCATGGTAAAAATTTGCTTGGACTGACGCTTCTAACGCGGTATGTCATTAAGCAATCTGATCTCTGTCAAAAGATACAGGGTTGCCAGATGGGTCCATCGAATATTGGCAGCCCTGTAGATTACTGCATAGCCAACAAAGATGTGTTACAAGGCTTAATTTTCAACTTTGAAGTTGGTTTTAGAAGTTGGTCGGACCATTTGCCAATTAAATCAAAGTTGGGTGGAAGAGCCAACAATATGTCAAAATGTTGCTTATGGTCAAAGTTGAATTGAAATATCCAAAATATTGAGAGAAGTTTCAAGAAAACTTAATAAGAATATAGGAATTATAAGTAGAGTAAAAGAAATTAATATTGAAGATCTCCAAGAAGTATAGTAATAGAACAGTCGTCGATAAGGAATCAAAGCTAATCAAAAAGGTTAGGCAAGAATGAGTGGTTTAATAAAGAATGTGAAGAAGCAAGAATCTGGTAATTTCAAGGATTAAGTGTCCTTAGAGGAAGCTATAATGAAACAAATAAATTGTTATACTAAAACGCCAATAAATACTTTAAAGAAGTATATAAAAGGAATAGGGAAGAATGGTATAACAGGCTTATAGAAAATATCAACGACATTAAAAATAGCGCTAGCTGGTGGAAATTTGTTAAGAAGATAAAGGATAAAGTTTCGGAAATAAGTCCCGCCATATCAACGCATGAATTTAAGGTTTATTTTGAAAATCTGCTAATGACAAGGACATTTTTTAAGCACATAACTTCTACGCTGGCGATCTGTTTGAGGTAGTTTTTACACCAGACGAAGTTATCAGTTCAGTCCATAAGTCCATGCTTTTTTAAAGGTGGTTTTAAAATTAATAAAAAAGATTAAGAAGAATTTTTTGTCCTTGGAGCCAAAATACGCTTCGATATTCCTTTTTATAGCTTCTTTTGAGGAGTAGTTCTTGTTACTCATATGGGATTGAAGTCCACGGAAAAGGTGATAATCACAAGGTGCAATATCCGGAAAATATGGTGGATGCGGCGTTAGCTACCATCCGAGCTCGTTCAGCTGGCCTAATGTTTGCCTTGCGGTATGAGGTCTTGCATTGTCGTGGTGAAGCCAAACTTTGCGTCTATTCACTAAAGACGGTCGATTTTGTTTAAGTGCCTCATTCAGGTTTGATAGCTGATGGGAATAATTATCAGCAGTTATCATCGGGTTTGGTTCCAGATAATAAACAATACCGGCCATATCTCACCAAATAGATAAAACAATCTTCTTGAATTAAAAGAATTAAAACAATTAGGAATATCAGGTCCGTCCATTAGCCTTCTTGGGGTCAAGTCCATCTCTAGGGGTCGGTTCTGGTGTTTCATATTTATCTAACCATTGGCGTTTGCGAACAGGATTATTGTAAAAGCCACATTTTTCATCACCAGTAACCATACGTTTCAAAAAACTTTCGTTTTTCACTCTATGCTGAAGGTTGGCGACAGAAAGTCTATGCGGAACCCATTTTCCCAGCTTTGAAACCTTTGCCAACTGAACCAGATGCCTGTGAACTGTTCCATGCGATGAATTTAAACTCTGAGCTATCATGTCGACTGTCAAATGTGGCTCAGCTTCCACGAGTTCGAGCAAGGCGTCGGAGTTAAAGACTTCAGGACGACCTTCGCGTGGGGCATCCTCCACGTCACAGTTGCCACTTCGGAATTTCGAAAACCACTTTTGCGCAGTCCTTACACTCACGGTATCCTCCCCGGGAACAGTGTTTATTTCTGCAGCGGAAGTTGCTGTATTTTTACCACTTTTATAAAAAAAATACAAAATATGTCTCTTATACGCGTTCGAAGATTCCATTCCACATGTGCTTCTATCCGCAATTAAAATCACTTGTTGAATGCACAATATTTCAAAGAAAATATAAATATGGTAGTTCCGTTATATTCCGCGAATAATTTTTTGTATGCAAAAATCGTACAAAAGTGAAATTATGGGTAAAATACGCACGAACTTATAGACTGACCTGATAGATCTGTGCTAAGCAAAATTAAATTAAGCAAAGCTCCAGGGATTGCTATGGCAAGTGCTTACAAAAATTTTTACGAAAAATGCAAAGTCGGCGAAACTTTTATTTTGAGAAATAGGCTGTTTCTAAACTTTGATCTCAAATGTGATGCTCTAATTGATCAATTTCGTGGAGCACAGATCCTGTTCGAGGCTTGTAAGAGTAGAAACACTAATTTGCTAAGCAAAGGCATTCATTCTGGTGCACTCGAATAAATATTTAGAGTTCAAGAATTTTTAGTTTGAAGAAAACTCTAACGTCCAAGTGTAAAACTAACCTCAAATTCGGTTTCAGTAACACCAAAATTCCTTGGCCTTTTTGTAAGGCAAGGGCAAAACCAAATATCTGTTGAAATCGAGACGGCCTGCACAGATGCCAATTTTCCATATGAGAGCCTATACTTTTGAAGCAGTGCAGCATTTTAAGTACCTAGGAGTTATGTTCGCATGTAGCGGTGATTCAACTTCCGCCATCAGGGATCGCATCAAAGCCGCCAACAAAGCGTATTACGCCCACCTTAACTTGTTCAAGTCCCGACTTTTGTCTAAAGCTACAAAGTTCACTATGTACAAGACTCTTATTCGACCAATCCTAACATATGGTTGTAAGGTATGGACTCTTAAGGTTGATGATTGTGCTCAGATTGCTCGCATGGAAAGAAAAGTTTTAAGAAAGATCTTTGGTCCAATAAGAATGGATGATGGTACCTATAGAATCCGATTGAACTCTGAAGTGAACGATCTAACAGCTGTGCGTTTTGTTAAAGCGCAGCGCATAAGATGGCTAGGTCATGTGATCCGTATGCCTGTTGACTATATCGTGAAGAAAGCCTTGACAGGAAAGCTAATGGGCGTGAAGGCCAAAGACAGAAGAAGCTGCGAATACGTAACTATAAAGCAACAGCTCAAGATAGACCACTTTGGAGGAGCATTTTGAAGGAAGCTTTGACGCACCGCGCGTTGTAACGCTATGAAAGAAGAAGAACCTCAAAATTCAGTTTTCAACGACAGCACACATAGTTTGATCGAGAGGACCTTTCATCCATTACAATTTTTTTATGTTCTTTTGTATGGCCCTCTGGTGTTTTTCACTACCCTTTTTAGTTTCTGTAACAATTCGATTGCCTTGAATGGGTTGTCCGGTTGCAGTTATTTCTGGTTACTATAAACGCCGCACAACCTGCATATCCCGCACGTTCACCAAGGGGTACAGGTGTGCAAAACTTGCCACACCCACTCCTTCTCTTTATTTTCATTGTGAAATTTGCTAAATCAAAGATTTTTGCGAACAAACATTTTTCGGTCATTCCAAAATACAAATTCCGAATTTCGTTATGCCAGCGCCAAAGTTCATAAACGTGAGCTAGAGCACCCACATGCATTGAAATGCTGGTATATACAAACATGACATGCATATGTGTGAGTGTGTGGGGGAAGATCACTCATACGGCACGCTGCCAATTTGCAGTTTCATTGCCAGTTGTAATAGCAAATTTGAACCAAAAAAAAAAAAAAAAATTTAACAAAAACTGCAAAAACCAGGAGAAATAAAATCACCAAAAATTACATTTCGCTCAGAAAATGAAAGAAAAACGCAAAAATTTGTTAAAAATTTCACAGCAATATTTCGCAACACTAATTTACTATGCATTCCCAGCGCAAAATATTTTCAAAATAAGGCATTTCACAACTCACCGCCACTCAACGCGCTGCACCGTTGTTTGCGAAAGGGAATTCATTGCTAGTAGATTTTTTTTTATTTTTTATTTTTTTGCCTTGTGCCTTTTGCCTTTTTGCCCACTCCAGCTGCCAAAAGCAAGCGAACCAAAAAAACAAAAACATATAAACAACAAATAAAATGGAGATAAAATGAAAAAGATGAGCAATAAAAGCTAAAGGGTGTCTGCCAGTAGTGAAGGCCAGCAGAGGAGCGGGCCAGTTGGGTACGTTACGAAAGCGGAAATACATAAAAAATTCATAAAATGATTTTTACATCTCCATTCAGCAGTCAGAGTATGAGTGGATAAGAGTAGGTGTGTGTGTGTGGGTGTGTGTATGGCTGTGTATGTGTGTGCTTACATGGGGAACTGAGTGTATATGTTCGGCATTCAGTAGTAGTAACCGAATCACAAAAACAAAATCTACAAATAAACACAGCCAACTAACGAAAAGTAGAGAATTTTGGCTGCCGGACGAAATGAAAACGCAAAATATTTGCAACATTAATTTCGACACTGCATCACAATCGTCGGTTGCGACTACTGTTCCTGTGATTGCTGGTCCTTTGATGTTTGCTCGCGCTTGTTGCTTGCTAGCACTGCCACTACTGCTGTTGCTGCTGCCTCAACTGCATTGCGCCGGCCGGTCGGCTGGCCGATAAAGCTGGCAACTCGCATTCATTCGACAGCTATTTGCTGCTGTACTATGATACTTGCAAAGTGTGTGTGTATATGTGCCGTTGGTCATGTGGCAGCTGACAGCTGGCGGTCGACTGGGGTTTAGTTTTAAGGATGCTTGGCTGGTCGGTTGACTGACAGCATATCATTGTACGCCCACACTGCCACTGCCACTGCCACTGCTACTGCCACAGGACGGACTCAATCACTTACACACAATCAAAATTCCAGGCCGAATGCTGCTGCTATAACTCGAATGTGAGCATTGGGCATGCATGCACATTCTGGTGTATGCGCATATCTATGAGAGAGTGTGTATGTGTGCCAGGACGCCTCTACCTAGCAGGCAATGTGCAAAATGTTCCGATTCGGAGAAACGGAGCCGTGGCAATAAAAGCAACAGCAGCAACTCACTCGCATGCCATTCTTCAGCAATATGAACAAAATTGTGCATTCCAATGTTTGCATCCGCACACAACCACCTCACCCGCCTTCGCATACATTTATCAGTTTCTGTATTTGTACCTTCATGCACTCTCACTTGCAAACTCAATCATTTCTCCATTCATTCGTTCATTCATTTACGTGCATTGATGTTTTCATCTGGCCAATTCGTTGGTTGTCCGCTTCACTATAAGGACGCTTTCCGAATTTACTTGGACAATTTATATTAATATAGGTAAATAATTATACAGATTTACTATGTCCACTAGATGGTACCGAAAAAAAGTTCGCCGTACACTCCTGAATCAGAAGCATTTTTTCAAGGAAAACATTACTGAAAACTGGACATGTAAATTCCATAATTTATCTCTGATTTGTTACTTCAAATTATAAATCCACCAAAAAAAAAAAACTTTAAAAAGTGATTTGATGAATTAAAAATTTACTTCACGGGAAAAACTAATAGGTTTAATAGCGTAAACTAAGTCAGTCATAGTGGCATTATTCCACCTCTCATTCAATTAGAGATCATCTCCGTGTGGTACACCTACCGGCGTTAGGGTGATAAGTTCTTGTTCACGATACATGAAGCCAATGAACTCTGGAGCAAAATAAATTTTAGCAGAAGCAGCGATATATCGCACATTAAGAACTGACTGTAAATCTCAAAGATATGAAGGAAAATTTAAAAAGGCAACCCTTACATTCGACCACAAAAAAAAACCGAAACAGACTTCGAATCCAAATTCAGCCATAACTGAATGATTTTTCGCAAGATTTAATTTACTGAAATTATTATGTTAGGGTGATAAGAAATGAGATCCCTTGCGGAAGTACTAGACCGGGATACTTGTGGCCAATTAACTTTGGAAATTATATCCTCGACACAGAAGCGGCGATATTTCTCAGTTTATGATCTGTCTGTAACTCATCAAAATATGACGAAATTGACACGTTCGAAAAAAAAATGTTCTTGAATCCAAAGTATTTTTGCAACACCCTTTTTGGGTGTGCGAATCTACTTCAGATTATTCGCAGCTATCTAAGCAACCGCTTGCTCTTATACGAAACCCGCAAAGGATGCAAGGCGTCAAATTTAGCAGCAGGTGCGGCCCAAAGATCAATGCTTGGACCTGAACTTCGGATTTAAGCTACGATGAAATACTTCGAATAGAGATGTCTGAGGATATCGCTGGAAACACGAGACAAAAGACAGTTAAATCAGATGATGATCGGAGTCAAAAAAATAGAGCTAATACTTCTAAACAACAAGCTTGTCTCCTTAGAAGTAAATGTGCAAGTATGTACTCGGTGTCACTTTATCGACAAAAAGAGTGGCTAAATATCCAGGAGTGCATCTAGACTCCAGATTAACTTACTGAGCGCTCATAAATAATGCTGCCATAAGAGTTGTCAAAGTAGGCGGCATGTTAAGTAAGCTCATGGCAAACCTTGGAGGTTCAATGCAGAACAAGCGACATTTTTAATGGACACAACGAGCTCGATTCTTCTATACGGATGCGAAATATGGGCGGAAAAACTTTACAATCTGTGCAACGCACCAGCGCTCTCAGAGTGGCTCCTTCATACGGAACAATATCAAAAGCAGCGGCGCAACGAACCGCATAGAGCTTCTAGCACAAGAGCTCAAACGAATATCGGAGGTAAAACTCAAACGCTCACACTTTGGCAAATAAGATGGAATTCTGGACAGTGCGGTAGATGGACGTTGAGACTAATACCCGATTTAAAACAAGTGGGTAGGAAGAAAGCACAGTTTTTGTCCAGACACAGGCTCTTTCGCAAATATTTATGGCGAACGGGAAAGTTGTATCAACCAAATTGCATTTACGGAGGCACTAAGTACGATGATGCGGAGCATATTTTCTTCAAATGCGAGCGTCAGAACACAGGGAGATAAGCTCTACAACGAGCTATTTGTGTATTTACACCGGAAAAAATAATCGAAGAATTGATGATAGGCGAAGAAAAATGGAATGCCGCCACAAATTTCGTTGAGGATACTATCCGAAAAAAGAGGTGTGAAATGGAAACTTATGCTGAAGAGCATTAAGCGACTCTGAACACCGAGTGAGTAAGTTAATGTGTACTGCTTAGGACGCCGTCATGGACCTCTACCTCAAAGCAATGCGGAAGCAGTCCCGGGGTTGAAAGAAAACCCCAAGAGAAGAGGAGGGAGAGAATAACGACTGTTACTATATGGTGCGAAATCATTTTTAACGAAAGAAGAAAAACTTGCTCTTCTTAGTAGATTTCACATGCCAAAGTGCCTACTCTTAATGTCTGTTATGTGAGAATTATGAAATAAAAATTGATTAAATATTTATATAACACTAAAAAAGAAGGTGGTAGTACTTAAAATGAATAGAAAAATCAAGTGTTCGGGTAAACAAATTCAAATATTTTGCTCTGTGAGAAAAAGGTTTCAACCACATCATTACTATCCAAAGTGGGAGCTTAACAAAAAAGAGAAAGAGAAAATAGAAAGCAGAGACAAAAACTCCAGTGCCGTATATGGGGTGGTCCTTCAATATTAGGTTGAGGTGATTGGGCTTTAGAGGTCGGAGGCTTCGGTTTTGCTTAATTTTAATTCACACTTAGGGAAGGAAAAAGGAATGAAGAATTGACTAAGAGTTTGACAAAATGTTTCTTTCATTCAAGTCTCTATAAATAGAAGCATAGAGAGTTTGGGCACACTCTGTGTAAAAACTATCGCTATTACGGAGGATCTTGCTTAAAATATGGAAACGAATGCTTTCGAGGAGGTATTATGAATCACTTCCGCACTTTATAATGTCAAAAATAAAGGGAGAGTGCCGTCAATACAATCACGCGCATCATTTGGGTTCAAATTTTTATAACCAGTTCCTAAAATCGATATTCGTATTTTCCATATACTAGTAAATACTAATTATATTCTGCTTTGCCCCTCAAGCAAGTCTATTAATCACACAAAAATAAAAATTTCAACAATGAGTTCTGCTAGAGAGAACAAAAACAATATGCGCATAGCGATGTTTTAAAAGCGTACGTTCGATTTTTTTAAGAGGGAAGTCAAAGTTTTCACACTTTCGCAGACTTTTATGGTAAATCGACACAGGAAACTATTTGATCTTTACATTTTAGATGTGTGAACTGTTCAGTTTTTCTATGTATTATAAAAATTAATGGGGAATATTTTTGTAGAACATTTAAACCCACTAACTTTTCACTAGAAGAGATTTTTTGTTCACTTTGTGGAAAAGTGGAAAAAATACTCGTGACAGATGGATAGAACGGACCAACATATACCACAACAATATTTGCCATAAAATTCTATTATAAGCCTGTTAATACATCAAAGCTCAAAAGTCAACTTAAACTCAAGAAATGAGTACAAAACGAAAATCTTTAAATAAATGCAAATTTCACCAGAATAGATTCTTCAATACACACTAATGAAATGAGCCCATTGATATTGGACAGATACATAAACTTTTAAAAGATTTGGTCAAACTTTTATTTACGTAAGACTGCAAGGCCAAGTATGGAACTACTTCTGAACGGCATCTGAAGAAGTACTCAAATTCTCTTAAATACTGGGTTCAAGGTAAATCGCTGCCCTAGGGAGCGAATTTAAAGCAGGCTACTCGATAGGAAGCCACTTGCATTTCCTTAAAAAACTTCTCAAAACTAATAAAGGGACTAATTGCTTCTTTTAGTGTTTTTTGTACGTGAGCGGAACCCCTTATTAAGCTGAAAAGGAGAGAGCTGACTTTGCTGGTATTAAATTAACCCGTTGGAATGTAGTTACCATACAGAACATTGAAAAGTCATTAAATATTCCATTTGGTCAGAAAATGACAATTCAGAGTATTTACATTACTTCTGTGTGGCATTCGCTAACTACTAACAACTAAGGAATCAAATATTTTATCAGATCTATTAAAAATGGGTCTGCCACATTACTAATCGCGGGATAAACTTCTGAGATTCATTAATGGTTTTTCCTATCTATCATCGAGATATTCATGAAATATTTTCCCCTCTTCCAGTTTTCCATATCCATACTTTCTGGTCTTATATTTAGGTCTTAAGTGCAACGGGCATCCATATCCAAGCGCCTACATCTTAATTCATAATAACGCGACCTATTCAAATGCAATTCAATTCCTCGAGCAAAGATTCCCGCTGCAGTCACACCCCAGGCTAAGCAAATGCTATAGCCTTTAGCATATTCACAAATAATATCGTAAATCGTAATTTTAGTTGCAGTCAAAAAACAAAAAAAGAAGATCTACCCGATATTAAATAATCCACAAGTTGAGCAGCTTTTTAATCATAGCAAAGTGCCACTAAATATGTAAAGACTTTTCCAAACATAATCCTCCAGCCAATTTATGCACTTTTCGCACGACAAAAATGTCCGCATTCTCTATAAAAATGGTTGTACGCGTCGTATACGTAATCGTATTTCAACTTAAATTGGCAGTTAATCATACGCCTCCGTGTACGAGCCAACGCCGACGACATTGTGTAATGAAAACATACAAATCTATGTGGGTGTGTGTGTGTGTGTATGTATGAACGCGTGAGTGTGTGTGCGTAGTCAACGCGACAAAATGCACAAACGCGAAATGCAGCCAGGCCAACTAAAGTGGCAGAAAAAGTGAAATTGGAAACCAACCAGCCATCCGGCCAACCTACTATCCACCGGCGAAATGTTGTCAGCAGCAGCGGCAGTTGACTAAAAATGCAATCTACTGGCCGTGCAGTGCTAGTGCCAATGCCAGCCTCTTGCACCATTCAACGGCACTGCAATGCCTGGTGAAAACTTTGATTCCTGAGGCGAAACGAAGCGCACTGAAATCGCACAAAAAAAAAAAAAAACAAAAAACAATTAAAAAAATAGCGCCACCGGTGTGATCAACTTCGTGTTGTTGCTATTGCTTTTCATTTGAGTTTGTGTTTATTTGCTTCTGTGCTTTATTTTTTTTTATTTTTATTCTTTTTTTTTGTGAAAGGAATGCAATTCTAAAAGCGTTGGGCGCGCAATTCCTTTTGCGAAGCACCAGCTGAGTCAAAAACAAAGTGGAAAAAATACAACAAAAAGATTTCGTGTTGCGTTGCCGGTGTGCCGTTATTGCCTCGGCGTTTTGCTTGCCACTCAGTGGTCATTTTGTTGTTGCTGTTGCTCTTCTGCTGCTCGGCCGCTGGTAAATCACAAAACAATGTCGCTGAAGCGGCAGCCAGACTGCACTGTTGGGCGCGTTTCTCATTTGTTGATTACAACCGACAACCGCGGCTGCAGTACAAACAACAGCAGCAACACCAACAACACAAACAGCTCCACAAAAAAGGGTGGAAATAAACAAATCAACGAATCCACGAATTTGCGAAACACAAATTGGCTTTTGATGCCACAGCCGCTTGCAGCTCGCGAGTAGCGTCATGAGTTATGGATTGGGAGCGTATTTTGTGGCTAAAAGCAAAATATGGCATTTACTGTTGAGTGGCTGAATGACGGACTGCCGCCTGTCTGAGTAGCAGTGAACTGAATTTTTCGCAAGTTAGTGTAAACTTTTTTGCTTTTCATGCATTTATTTTCGTTAAATCCTGTCTCAACTCAACTTTGGTCAGTAGTTTCACGCAAACAAACATTGCAGAGTTTCGGCATGCCAATATTGATGTGCAACAAATTTCATAATAAAGTTGTACGGCGCGCGAAGTCCAGGAGTGGTGGCATATGGACACTCATGGAAGGAGCGAAAGCAGAGTGCGGACCGCCATGACATCTCGTGTTGAACATTTTTGTTGTTATAGTTTTGCATAAAACGATGCTGTATCTTCGAGTGTGAACTATTTTTTTCGGTCTACGAAAGGTGGGGATATCACACTATGGAAGGAAGGGCACCACCGCAAATGCCGTGCCCCCTAAGTGGTCCGAAAATGGGTAATAAAAGGTATTGAAAAAGCAATTATTTTATTTCATTTTATGTGTTCAAAAAGCAAAATAGCAGCTAAATATTAGGCTGGGGAACTTTTTTCTTTTAATTTCTTAAATTTAAAGGGCTTTCCATTAACAGGTGTTATTTTGAATAGCCCGCTATTTCGGTAGATGTCACTTCTGAAGCTGTCGTTTTTTGATATTTGACAAGTGGAAACTACGACATTAATAAAATGGAACGATGCATCCTTAAATAACGCATTGAAATTATTAAAATTCACTATAAAAATGTTGAAAATTTGGCAGAGACGAACATTTTTCGGTCATCGTGAAGCACCTTCTTGGACCGCAATACAGAAATTGATGAAAAAATTCGAGCTGTTGGGACAAGTGAAGGCTCACTCAAGAGAATTTCCGAACACTCAAAAGATCGAGTTAATGGATCATCTGCTTACAGTCCTGGCTGGGTACCTAATGATTTTTTTTTGTTTGTTCCCGAACACGGAACACAAAATGAGGGCACATCGTTCTTCAACACCTGAAGAAGCTGCTCAGGCCTTAAGAAAGCTCATTTTGGAGGCATTCGCCTCTAAGTGGCAAAAGTGCTTTGAGAACAAACGAATGCAGAGGTGTATTGACGTCTAAGAAGAGAATTTGCAGAAACAAAAAAGCCTTCTTATATTATTATTGTACTATGTTTTTTTTATTGGGCACACATTATGGAAGCAACTCTTGTACGGCAAAATTACTAAGTATCAGAAAAATGTGCTTAAGGGGGGAGCCTGCTTTAGAGGCTTCAAAAAATCGATTTTTCGTGGATTTTTTTGGGACGGAAAGAAATACTCGATTGAAACGAAACTTTCAGATTTTATTGTTATATATTTCAGCAGTCTTCTGAAATTTTTTCATTAAAATATATGTCATATTATGCCTGGTACAAGCATATTGCCGAGGCGC
The DNA here is from genome assembly GCA_037575425.1 of Anastrepha fraterculus. Classification (NCBI taxonomy): domain Eukaryota; kingdom Metazoa; phylum Arthropoda; class Insecta; order Diptera; family Tephritidae; genus Anastrepha; species Anastrepha fraterculus. The sequence continues at coordinate 1,179,764 of JAYXIM010005294.1, forward strand.
CTCGACTGTGCATGTGTCGTGCGGCGGGAAAGATGCAGGTCGCAATTTTCATCAGAAACCAAAAACCCAAAAAAAAATTTATTTTAGTATAGTATAGCTTCTAGTTAAACCAGGAAATTTAAACAAAAAGTGAGAAATTCAACAATTTTTCGCTAATTAAAAAAAAGTTTTATTTTTTTTGGAAAAACAAATTCACTTCAGATTGTTTAAAGAGTGGGTTAATCATAACTTTCTTAAGGTTTTTTAGGTTCAACTAGAAGAGAATTTAATTCCGAATGTTATCTTGTTATCAATGTTATCTCGTTTCGATAGGACGTTTAACTTTTTCCCTATCTTTCCCGCCAATTAGGAAAAATCGCAAAAATAAAAAACCTAGAAATCGCCCTTCGAGCGAACCGGCCGCACGTATACCTGCTCACAATTTCTTCTGTAACTCCGAACCCATTTTGAATTTGCTTCTGAAAATTTGAGGACACACTCTTGGATAGTTTGGGAAGACATTTATGCAAAAACAAAAAATCGATTTTTTCAAGCCTCTAAAGCAAGCTCCCCCCTTAATTCAAAAGCTCACGGCCAGCTGGAACGAAATTTTTTTTGGGCGAAGTTCGAAAAATTTTACATCAAAATTGAATCAGTGCACAACAGTGCAAATAATGACAAACATTTTATTTCTTACTTTCAGATCGCTCAACAATCAAGGCTTTACTAGCGCAACTTGAACGAAAACAGCTCCTAGCTTTAAAATTGGCAATTGAAAATACTCAGACGAATTATGAGGTGTAGCCAAGGCGAATCTATTAAAGGTGGTATCGGAAAATCAGCTGGAGTTGTTTTTTTCATTCACCGTGTCCATGTGCCTGTCAGCCCAGAATGAGACAAGCCGAATTCATTCTTTGTTTTTCACTTTGCCAATAATTTGTTTTGACAATCAAACGTGCAAAATATTGTTGTGGGTCTAGTGACAGCACCAGTAATGAATGCGCCTTGGATGCAGCTGAAAATATTGTTTAAATAATGTCAATATTTCAATCAATTCAAATCATTTTATTCCTTCCAAAAGTCAAATGCACTAAAAAAGCTTAGAAATCGGCCTCCTTATGTGATTGCTTCCCTAAATGTGAGAGATATTGTGCCGCCGTAGCTAACAGCAGGCAATGGTGGGCCACCAAAGTTATCGCTGCCTTGAGAAAGATGCTCATAAAGCTCAACAGCTCTCGTTCGAAGGGAAGTGCAACAAAAAGCAGCTTATTCGCCAACTATGAGTAGGTTTTAATGCTAAAAATGATCAATTGAAATCTACAGGGTTGTCCATATTCGACGGACCCATCTGGCAACCCTGTATCTTTTGACAGAGGCGTCAGATCGCTTAATGACATGCCGCGTTGGAAGCGTCAGTCCAAGGAGATTTTTACCATGGAACAGTACACGCCACGCGAGCGCTCCCAAATTGTTGAAATTTACATTCAACAAAAGAAATCAATTGTGAAAACTCAACGTGCGTATAAAAAATTAAATAATGTGAAAAGTGCGCCTTCTAAGAACATCATTAAACGTTTGTACGAAAGTTTTTCGACTGGTGATGCTCTTTCTAATCCAAAGAGGCCAAATCAAAACCGACCAAGGCGATCCGATGAGAATATTGCTCTTGTACGGGCCAGTGTTGAGACGTCGCCAAGGACATTCCAAAATCGCCGTTCTCAGCAGTTGGGCATTGCTCGGGCCACTTTACAACGAATTATCCGCATTGATTTGCATTTATTCCCGTATAAGATTCAATTGACGCAAAGATTGTTGCCTGCGAACAAGCCTCGTCGATTGGAATAGGCCCAAAGAGTCATCGAAATGGCTGAAGATGACGAGCAATTTTGGAACAAAATCATCATGTCCGATGAGGCTCATTTCGTATTGAATGGGACGGTAAACAAGCCAAATTGCCGTATTTACGCCACTGGAAATCCTCACGAAATTCAAGAGGTACCTCTCTACGACGAAAAAGTCACTGTTTGTTGCGGCGTTAGTGCGAAAACGATTATTGGGACGTTTTTCTTTGAAAATGACGATGGTCAAGCTGTTACTGTCAATCAGGAGCGTTATCGCGATATGATAACCACTTTTGTGATGCCAATTATTCGTCGAAAGCGCATGAGGCAGCTCTGGTTGCAACAAGACGGCGCTCCACCACACACAGCTTGCACCACAATCGATTATTTGAAGAAATTGTTTTCTCGTCGTTTGATGTCGAAAAATGGCGATTTTGACTGGCCACCGCGTTCGCCCTATTTAACGCCACCTGACTACTTCTTGTGGGGATATTTAAAATCAAAGGTTTATATTAATAAGCCAAAGGCCATAGAAGAGCTCATAAAACAACATCCGTGGGGAAATAGCCGCTATTCCAGCCGAAATGTTAGCTAAAACTATGGAAAATGCTGCAAAACGGGCACAATACGCCGTACAGGCTCAAGGCGGCCATTTGAGTGATATCACAATCAAAAAGTGATGTCAACAAATCTACTTGAACCAAATAAAATGATTATTATCGTCAACATCAAAAAAATTGTGGTTTCCTTTGATTAAAAAAAACACATGGGTCCGTCGAATATGGGCAACCCAGTACAAAAAACTTATGTAGGTTAGCTAATGATGCTTTTTGAGTGACTGGCCTGCGTACACATCACCCACACTTGCACACTGGCCGATCAATAGAGTTCACAAAACCACTAACGCCACTTAATTTTTTATTATTATCCCAAATATTTACACAAGTATATGTATATATGTGTGTGTGTCAGTACTTGTATGTGGCAGTTAATTTAGGCGCGCTGGATATAACTTTTTTTTTGCATTTTAACAGCAATTTTTCGCATTGCACACGCACACCCGCACTCGCATAGACATTCATCAAATAAATACTTAATATTATTGTATAACAACAAATGCCAGATTTATATGCATGTATATGTACATTTGAGTGTGTGTGTGTGTGACCGACAATGCCGAATGAGTGTGAAAAATGTTGCTTGACCAAAATGAACTTTGGCAAAAACCGAGCATTGAAAAATTGCAATACCGCAGCCATAACGCGAGGCCACTCGACAATCCCTCCACCGCCGACACCACGCACACATACTTGCGCATGCAAATCAACACATGTTAAGTACAATAAACATAAATATTTGGCATTCATGAGCTGCAGCAGCAGGAGCGCGCATTCACAGTTGTTGTTGGTTGGTTGGTTGGTTGGTAGAAAAAAACAAGGATTACATATAAATACCAATCATATTTCACTTGAATTGGTTTCATTAAATGCGTTAAACCCCAAACAAAAGCACACAAGTGCACGCATGCACACACACACACCCACATTCACTCTTACATCCAGCTGGGGTGGGAGTTGTGAGGTGGCACATCGACTGATTCTCCAACTATTTCTGCCTGTACACGGCCTGTCGGTTGGTCAGTCGGCGTTGGCGATGCTTGTTGCTACAAATCAAGTTAATTAAGATTTTTCACATTTCTCTGCGAATGCAATGCAATGCATTCCAGCCCGCAAAATCCATCTCGTCGCTACGAGGCAGGCTGCCGTTGACGTCGCTGCCGTTGGCAGTGTGGCCAATCGTAATGGAAAAGGGAATAACTGCGCGCGCCAATTACAACAGAATGCAATACAAAACCTCCAATCGTATGCAAATTCTCCACATGCGTATGTATGCGTGTGTTTGTGTGTGTGTGTGTGTAGGCAGATATCCTGGCATTCGCATGTGCGCAGGATAAATTAACAGCAGTTACAGAAGAATTCGCATTCCTTTCATTTTTATAATAATTTTCCATTTTTTCCGTTCTTGTTGTTGTTGTTAATTTCATAGTCCAATTCGATGCGCACTAATGAATATTGGAAGCAAAAATTTAAATTCGAAAAAAAATCATATCATAAAGGACTTTTCATAATTTGCTCATTATTATTAACTTTACTGCTGTGAAATTTTTTCATTCCAATAATTATGAAATATTTTGAACCAAAGTAAAGAAAAAAAAATTTATAAATAGCCAAATGAAACATTGATTAAATTTTTGTAGTTAATGAAAAAATTAATGAAGTCTTTCCGTGTTATTTTGTCGTAATGAATTGGGGACCGGATGCGCTTATTGGACTTTTGTGCGTGGATGTCTGCAGCTGCCAAAATATTGATTGAATTACTTCGTTAGAAATTAAAAAATTCTGTAAGACGGTGTGCTGTCGACTCCGCTCAACAGCAGATGGTTTCTTCCTTTCATGTTTGCGAACTTCGGACAGGTCAGCTTACATCGCCTGAGCATAAAAGCATAAGTCAAATGGGTCGGAATGCTGTAGATAGTCTATAGGATACTCTAACCAACAGTGGTTACTCTAACGCTCAAACTCAAATTTTTATGAAAGAGGTGGTCTCCCGGGCCAACTTTGAAGAAGACAGTACTGGTCTATAAGGTCTTATTTTTTCATGAGGAGTCAAAGTTTTAACATTTCGGCCGAAAGTGCAAATAAATTATAGAAAATCTCATAGATGAAACGATTTCGTTACATTTGGATGCAATTTAGTTAGAAAGTTATGAAAAAAGCAAACTAGGAAGTGGGATAATGTTTGTACCCATTATACAGGGCCCGCCATCTATCGTTACGGATTTGAACTAGGTATTATTTGAAGAATGGTAACACTTAGCTGTCATCTGATTTGACAGAAAATTAGTTTTTTTCTTCCGCTGAACGAAAATGGTTGTGTATGCGCTCAAAAAGAACGCTGGGAAATATTGCGACATTACTTTGAAAATCATGGGCTTGGGATCGACTTGAAGAAGATGAAGACTTTTACCGAAAAATCATCTTTTCGGATGAAGCGCATTCCATCTCGGCGGGTATGTTAACAAGCAAAATTTGCCGAATCGAAAATGTGTTGAGAAATTGGACCGATCGTATGGGATGGTGCATGGCTAGCCGAAGCAGCCATATGAATGAAGTTGTGTTCCATCATTAACCGGAAGGATTGTACTTCAAAATAAAAGAAAGAGTTTGGAAAAATATTGAGTAATTTCTTTTTTATAGCATTTTTAATTCCGTAAAGTTATATGGCGGACCCTGTATAATCCACCCTTTGCAGTACGGAAGAATTAAAAATATCTTTCCACATACGCCGATGCGCCCAAATAAAAGGTTTTCCAACGACAGGTGTTATTTTGGAGTGGCTTGCGCTATCGAGAGATGATTAACGATTTTTTTGGCCTGAATTGGATCGATCTGGACAACGTTTATTTTCAATAAGACGACGCTACGTCCCACGAAAATATTGATCCTTTAAGGGAAAAGTTTCCGGGCCGTGTTATCTCTCGAAGAGGTGATCACAATTGGCCACCGAGATCTTGTGATTTAACACCTTGAGACTTTTTTTCTTTGGGGCCACGTGAAAGAGAAGGTCTGCGCCAACAGCCCAGGGTCGATTCAAGACCTCAAAGATGGAATTCGTGAGGCTATCGAGGGCATAGGGCAGCCACTTTGCAATTCGGTTATGGAAAATTTCATGAAAAAGATATTGACCTGTAAGCGTGGTCGTGGTGGTCATTTGCCTGATGTTATTTTCCACTATTAACGGCTCATCTTCCTCTTTATAATGGAATAAACACCCGATCATTTATATTAAAAAATAGCACTTTTTTCTTTGAATATCAAAATAACACCTCTTATTGGAAAACCCTTTATATTCGTTATTACTTGGAATCTTATTATCGTTTTCTGGTAATATGTTTGTCGAATTAAATAGCTCGCAGAAGTGTTCGCGCCATCGAGAAATTTGTTTCTCTAGTGTATGAAGAGTACTCGTACATCCTGACTTCGACTTGGCCGGGCGCTCGGTTTGAAAGTGGTTTCTCGTTAGTTTTCTTTTAACATCATGCAGCTGGTAAAATTTAATGGACTATAAAACTACGTAGCCTTTTTTAAATCTGATTAAAAATGTTGATGAACATTTTTCAAATTTTAATAAACCTTAAACAAAGTTTTAAGGGGTTACGGGTAGTCAGAATTCGCAGAATATTGGAATTATTTTTGCAGGGGCGATTATACCCTTTGTGGGTGTTTGGCCAAGCTCTTCCTCCTATTTGTAGCGTGCGTCTTGATGTTGTTCCACAAAGGGAGAGACCTACAGTTTCAAGCCGACTCGGAATGTCAGATATTTTTAATGAGGATCTTTTCCTTAAATTATAAATATTGTGTGAATATTTGCAGTGAGTCCGACAAATACTTTTCGAGTTATTCGCTCGGGCGCTCCGCATATCTATAGCAAAACTTTAAATGGGTTTTTGTCAAAACTAGGTTTTTTGAACTGGTAATCACCGTAACTTAAAAACCGCTTGGTAGAATTCAATACAATTTATACTGCTTTTAAAGAACATAAAAAACTCGTGCCTGATCGAAGGATTTTTTTTTTCAAAATTTCGATTTTTTAAAGGGCTTTTTTCTCGAAAATCTGAAAATATTTCCTGACACAAGATTATCTATTAATAAAACGAACTTCTCTTGTCCGATTGATTTTAGATGAATCTCCAAGCACTTGTAATGATCGCCACAAGGGACTTCCGTTTCTCCAGATAATTTCTCCACACAAACAGCGATAGGTTAGGTTAGGTTGGTATGGTTGCCCAGGAGTGAGCGCACTTGGACGAAGCGAGATTCGTCCTTGGTGATACCATTGTGAGGTGAGGTGAAAGGGAAAGACCGATGAGATGCAGGGAGAGGGCGAGGAGAGGTGGTGATGGGATGGTCAGGAGCGTGAGGATTACGAACGATGACTGGGCTGTGTTTGCGTCAACCGCTTTGTGCTGCTGATGAAATTCATCAGATTTTAATGCCAGCGCCAGCTATATCAGCAGGCGTGGCAAAGAAGTAAGAGCCAAGATGCCTGGATCTTAGCCCGCCAGAGCAGGGCAGCTAAGGAGAAGGTGCTGAGATGATTCCGATTCATCCTCCATACATCCAGCGCAAAAAGGACTCGAGGTGATTCCAAGTCTCACAGCATGCATTTCTCGCGCATTGTGTCCTGTGAGAGAACCCACTAGATTGGAGAGCTGATATTTTGTCAGCCTCAGAAGCTCGCCCGAGCGCCTCCGGTCCACACGTGGCCAGAAGGATTTCGCGACCTTACACGTTTGTGTATTTGCGCTCGCTGAGTTGGCGCGATGCCCATCTTTCCAGGAGAACACCGCAGGTAGTCAGGGGGATCCCAATTTTCTCCCTTCGCGGGGAAATCGCCTCTCATGTCCCTTGCCTGGCCAGCTCATGCGCCTCACAGTTTCCCACAATGTCGCTATGACCGGGAACCCAAATGATGCTGATGTCAAAGAATTCGGACGCAGTCGAAAGTGAGCTCAGACATTCTCTGACCAGTCTCGAATGCACTGTCATAGACCCGAGGGCCCTTATTGCCGCTTGGCTGTCGGAGTAAATATTTACTTTCTTGACTGTTAGTACGCATTTGAGCAGCCAATCAGCTGCCTCCTTGATTGCGGCTACCTCCGCCTGGAACACACTGCAGTGGTCCGGTAACCTGAATTTGAGTCTGATGGGGAGCCCCTGCAAAAGACTCATCCGCCAACCTTTACTTCCAACTTCGATCCATCCGTGAACAAGTTCACCAGGCCCTGCCCCCAAGTGTAGCCCTCCGTCCACTCTTCCCTTGACGGGATGAGAGTGGAGAATGTTCCGGTTGGACTAAACGAGGGTATGCACTGGTCTGTTGACAGAGGGATGAACTTGAAGTTTCTAAGGATGCTTGAGTGCCCATAAGTGAGGTTGAGCTTATAGCTCCAGCCCCTCAGTCTGATTGCGGTACGTGTAGCGGCAATTCTGCTTGCGATATCTACGGGTACCACATTTAACATTGCGTTAAGCGCCAGAGTAGGAGTCGTTCGAAGCGCCCACACGGCGATAACTTTAACAATTATTAATTTTTTTTTTTTAATTTTGCTAAGGTCAAGTAGAAATAAGATGTTATTAATGCTGTGTTTTTATTTTTGTAAAATAAGGCAATTGACTAGCAAAAAAACATAATTGAAAACCGTCTTGTTTTCCGGCCTCTGACTATCCCTAACCCCTTAAACAATATGACTCTTAATATGAAATGAACTATATTTTTATGTAAAACAAACTTCTCAATATGCTGTTACCACTTTACACGAGTACTACAATGCACCTAATTCTCTTTCGTTACAAAAAAAAAAGAGAATAAGGTGAAAACAATGTTAAAAAATAAATTTTAGACTTCATTTAAAAATTTATTTCGTGCTAACACATTTTGATTCATTAAATTTATTATAAAAAATAAATTATTAAACGGCTAGAGCAAACTCTATCGAGACTCAGAGACCTTTACTGAGAATGATTTAAACGCTTCGTGCATGCGTTGAAAAATGTCACTCTATGTGTTTGCCTCATGAGATTCAAGAAAAATTCGTAAAATATTAAATCAAATTCATGAAAAAAAAAATTCGTGTAAGAGGAGAATTAGGTGTAATATGTATAAGTAAAAATCCTTGCCAACCAAGTAACCACACGCCGCACAAAAACAACAAACACCACAGAAATGCATTCGGCATTCAAGTAGCAAACAGGTAGGACAGAAAAAGCAAATGCGAAACAATCAAACCCAAAAACTATGCACGCGAGAGGAGGCCATTGTGGCCAAGGAAAACTACACAAATCGCACAAATGAGACTTAAAAGCGCTTTTTAGTAGAATTCACTGAAAAAAAAAGACCTACAATCAAAAGAGTTAACTCTTTTGAGCAAATTTTCTACACTCAATCCTCCTTTTCTTCTGCGTCTGCTTCCACTTTCAATGCTCCTTTTTTCGATGTACGTTGGCCAGTGTGTACGAATTTGTCATTAGAGTACGTTTTGTAGTTGGTGCACACATTTTTTGTTGCTATTCGTTGTTATTGTTAATGTCGTTTCGGTTATCGCGCTTGTCGCTGCTACTCATATTATAGTATTTTTGCATAATCGTTGTTGTTTTTGTTAACTGTTTTTTGTTATTTGTTTTTGGTGTTGCTATTTGTGTCGTTTATGTTATTAAGGATTTGTTGTTGCTGCCAATATTTTTTTTTCGAGCAGCATTTCGTAATTTATGCAAGACACAGTCGCGCCACTGCGCATTGGAGCGAATGTGCAACGGCCAACACTGAAGGAGCTGACAGACATGACAAGCTGAGCGCTTTCAACAAGTCTGCTACTCTGAAAAATTTCGAAAAGTAATTGAAAGAGCAGTGCCACTAAGAAGTACGTAAAATACTTTCTGAAAGCAATGAAAAAGTGGCTTGCAATGTAAGTCTCAGAAACTAATTTTTTGTTGTTTACACAAAGTAAAGATGTGTTAGTACCTTCTCGTTGTGCTTTGTGAAATTAAATTGCGGCATTTCTTGCTTTTTCTTTTTTAAGGTTGTATTAGGCTGAGTAAGCCCCATATGTTCTTCGAGGGACTCAAAGTGATATCAGAAAAGTAAAAATTAATAGGTTCGAAAAAAAAAATGCGAAATATTAGCAGAGAAATAGGTTAGGTTAGGTTAGCCTGGTTGGCAATAAGCCACGCATAGACCTTTTGGTCCCTAGCGATACCAGATGGAGGCCGACCTCTATGAATACTGAAAACAGAAGTCATGTTGGATATCAACGCTTTTCGCGAATCTAAGCAGAGCTGGGAGATCCGCTTTTGAGACGTCCTCCAGTCCCTCAAGCAATGGGGCTCCCAGGCATTTTAAACGCGTTTTCAATATTGCCGGACAAACGCACAGAAGCTGTTCTAAAGTTTCCTGAACATCCTCTCTGCATTTCCTGCATTTGTCCGTGTTAGCAATCCCTATCTTGTACGCATATACAGATAATAGATTATGACCTGTTAGCATACCTATACTAGTTCTGCAGTCCTTTCGCGAGAGCGTAAGTACGAATCGAGTCAGATTTTTTCTCGTTAGTTCGACACATAACTTTTGCTGGTTTACATGTGGTCAGATTAGTTTACTTAGCTTCCACTCGCCTTTTCATGTGGTCGTCCATTTCATTGTATATTGTATTTAGCGGTTTTGGTTTGTTGTTCTCTGGTTCAAATGGTAGTCTAACAGCACTTTTTGTATCTCATCTACTATTTCGTTCCACATAGGGCCTTTGTGACCAGATACCCAGACTGAGAAGGCCAGTTTTAAAAGCCATACTACGTATTGCTGATACAAAATTCCGAGCAGATGACAATAATTTTTTCTTCTTGGATTTTGAATTTTGCATACACACCCCAAGAGTAGCTTGGTCTTTTATATGAGATGGAGCTACCGCTTTTACAAAATCAAAACACATTTAAATATTGGTTAACGAAGCTTGCTTTAAAAAAATTAGCTGGTACCCCATCGAATACTTTCCATTGTGTCCATTAAGTAAAGAATTCTTCTTTTTTCTAGTGAAATTATTATGAACAGTAAGCTTAACGAACGCCCGAGCCGAATAGCTTGTTGCGTGACTACCAATCAGTAGTGCACGACACCATGAACAAGAAACACCAAATGTGGGCAAAAAGTAAGGTGAATTTGGTTGTAAAATGAAAAATCTTTATTTATTCTTGTAAATCAATTTCATCCCCTTCAAAACAATCCCCTCTCAATGAAATACACTTATGCCAACGATTTGTCCAATCCCTGAAACATGCCAAATAGTCCATTTCCGGTATAGCCATCAGCACCTTCTTCGATTCAGCTTTTATCTCCTCAATCGACTCGAAAGGCGTTCCCCGGAGTGGTCTCTTGAGTTTTGGGAATAGCCAGAAGTCACACGGAGCCAAATCAGGTGAATACGGTGGTTGCGGAACGATATGCGTGGAATTTTTGGTGAAATGGTCACGAAGAACGAGTGCAGTGTGAGACGGTGCATTATCGTGATGCAAAAACCAAGAATTGTTGGCCCATAATTCTGATCTTTTTAGACGAATTGCTTCACGTAAACGAAGCATAACGCTCAATTAATATTCCTTATTAACAGTTTGGCCCCAAGTCTCATCTCCCGTAATGATGCATTTGAGCTTGTCCTGATAGTCTCAAAGCAAGAAATTGAGAGTTTTCGGTACCAAACGAGATTTGACTTTTCGTAGGCCCAAATGGTCTTTCAAAATGGTTTTCACAGATCCTTCTGATATTCCGATCATATCAGTAAGGTCTTTAACAGTCAACCGACGATTTTTGAGCATTAACTCCTTCACTTTATTGACGTGTTGGTCATCTGTTGACGTCGATGGATGGTCGTCCGGAGCGCTCCAAGTCATCAACACGTTCTCGACCCTCTTTGAAGTCTTTGCACCACTTATAAACATTTTTCTGCGACATGGTCGAATCACCAAATGCCTTCTGCAACATGCTAAACGTTTCCGGAGCCGAAATTTCATTCCGCAAACAAATTTTGATGGTACTTCTCTGCTCAATCAAATCAGACATTGTAAAAATCGCAAAATGCACTCTTGGTCGTTTGGTAAACACAAGCGTAAATATATTACTGATAATGACATTCACATGAAAGTTCGCCCAGATGTTATTAACAGTGCTGCCAACTCATGAAAAAATTAACTAGAGCGAAATTTTAATCCCGCGAAGTTTGACAAATAAATTGACCTTACTTTTTGCCCACAGTAGTACAAAGTTTCTTTTGGAATAGCAGTCACCCATCGGTATGCAGTGGCAAAGCTCAAAGTGTATTTCTGCCATGAAAAAGCGCCTCATGCAAACTGATCTGACATTCCGAGTCGGCTTGAAACTGTAGGTGCCTCCATTTGTGGCAAAACATCAAGACGCACGATATAAATAGGAAAAGAAGCTTGGCCAAACTCAAAGCAGCGTGTCCCCATTATTTTTATTTTTCAGCTCCCTTTAGGTAATAATATGATTACAAATGTACCAGCTAACTTCGCTTATTTCTGCGATTTTAACGACATTTTCTTTAACATCAAAAATGCCAGAACGGAATCGACGAAACTTAAATTGCGCGTAATTTGCGATTATAGATCGGCACCATAAACACCATTCCCAACTTTAGCGACTGGCTTGCATTTTCGCCTTTATCAAAGAAAAACTGTAAAATGTACCAAATTTTCTCTAAACGAGGGAAGCAAGGCGATGCTGCTGCGAATGCTCTTGGTCGCATGTATACAGTTCATCCAAAGAACGATGAATGCTTCTATTTGCGGTTATTGCTGGTAAATGTGCGAAGGCCAAAGTAATTTGAGTAACTATGGACTGTTAGTGGTACAAATTCGTGTCAGTTCTAGAAATCCCGATCTTGAGATGAATGAGGAGATACATAATCGGGCTTTACCCTATCGATGACATGTGTTGCCGGTAGTTTATTAGTAAGGTTAGGAATACCAGCGCCAAATTGTGGAATGAATGACGCAGGAATATGAATATGTCCGGCAGGAATTTGATTTAGTAGTTCAAACGAATGCATTGTTGCGGAATTCCCAACAAAAGAAAGTTTATGATACATTAATGAAGGCAATTGATTCTGGATACCCCTGATGGAACTGATAAGACATTCCTCATGTCAAAAGTTTTAGCCATTGTTGTTGTTAGTTGCTTCTTCCAGAATAGCAGCCAAATTGTTAAAAGGATGCCGTACGGCTCATTCAACATTCAAATTGCCATTAAATCTTCAAACTATTGAAGAACTCACATGTAGTATTGCAAAACACGCGGCAATGGCCAAAGTTTTATCAGCAATCATCGAAAATCAACATCAGGGACGAATGCACTATGGCGCATAAACTTGGATTAGAAGCACTTAACCGAACATTGAAAGATCTACACAATGATTCAAGATGTTTTGGAGCCGCAATGATTTTATTGTCTAGCGTTTTCCGCCAAGCACTGCCGCCAACCACTGCCAGCAATCAACGGCTGCCGACGAAATAAACGCTTGCCTCAAATCACCGAATCTATAGCGCTATGTGAAGAAACTTCAGCTGCCAATAAACATGAGAGTTGCATTACTTAATGATACATCTGCTGAAGATTGTACACTTCTTAGCCGACTCTTACCTCGTTTTTTATGAGGGGCTTTTTCATGGCATAAAAATACATTCGGAAGTTTGCCATTGCCTGCTGAGGGACGGCCGCTATTAGAAAAATACTTTTTTCTATCATTTGGTGTTTCCTCCACGGGCACTGGAACCCGGACGCTTCGGAATGATAGTTTCGCACCTTCTCATTAGGCTACATCGGCAAGACTTAACAGTTTTCTGATAGTCCAGTGAGTTTAAATAAATTTCCTCCTGAAATTTCGTAAAGAAAAGTCCAAAAGGACTTTCGCAAATATACCTACTTTTCGGATATGCACATGGGAAAGTGAATGTGTTTCACAGCAAAATGAGTTGCCATATCGCTTGCCATATCTGACTGCACCTTAACTCGCTTCAACATTCGGCTCGTCTGACTAAGCACCAACTTGCCACTGCCATTACCGCCGAAGTCGCCAAAATCATAATGAAAGGCGCGACAAGTTTTTCATTAAAATCCAACGCCTCCATCGGCACTCTTCCCCCGACACTGCGCCAACATGCTTTTGCAACTCCTTCAACCTTTTTCTACATTACTCGCACACACACACACACACACTCACAGATAAAATGTATTACTCTCCCTTCATTTATGCTTTCCTTTGTCAGCCACTAACTTGGCATTCCCCCTCCACCCAGCAACTGCCCGACGACGTACATTTGCATAAGCGCGTTTTTAGTGAATTTTATTCAAAAGTACGAGCAGAGTTGCAATTTCGTTGGTGCCTTCCTTTCAGCGGCGACTCAGACATGGCATTGTTTGAATTCTTTACTCTCATAATTTTTTAACCATTTTATAAATATGAACTCTCTAGTTTTTTATGGAATAAAAAATGTAAAATGTTTGTTTGCCTGTTTGTGCGAATGTTAGTGTGTGTGTGTGCGCGCAGACAAGAGAGAAAAATGTAGGAAATTATGCGGAAAGCGTTGACGCACTTCATAATGATATAATATTTAGTGTGAATTTGTATTTATTTATTTCTTTTTCTTGCTTTTTTTGCGAATTCGTTATTCATTTTAATGGAGTAGTGCAAAATATGCGTAATTACGAAATGTCAAAGCAGAGTGCGAACGAATTGCAGATAAGAATTCTGTGCAAAAAGGGTTTGGCTAAAAAATTCATAGTTCAAGCGAATTTAATGAATCATTACAGCAAAGTGATTTTTGTTGCTATTAAAATGAAAAAGACTTATTTTAATTCAAAGGATTTCCATTCTAATTGCAGTGGCTTTCAACCAAGTGCTGGAGCGAGTGAGACATCATAAGTTAAACCTTCTCGTGTATACATAAAACGGATGGAGGTGAGGGTGAAATTTATGCGGGGCGGTCCATCTAGACTTTGAAATTTATAAGCATAATCAGTGAAGTGAAATAAAGACTGGTCTATGGTTGTTTTATTTGGAAATCCTATCAAACCTATTTATTTTTAAAATGAAATTTGAAAAGGTCGAGCCAAGGAGCACCAGGAAATTTGGTGGTTCCTAAAACACTCAGGCTAAAAAGTCCATTGTATTCAAAGCTATGGAAAGAGGGTAGATAGTCAAGGAGGGAAGGAGAAAAGTATCAAAAATAGACATAGGAAAGAATAGAGACAGAGATAGAGGTAGTTAGTCCTGTGAGAATTTTCCAGATTATTTGGCAAATATGTAAATATCTTCCAGTTTTAGAGCACGAATATTACCCATTCTCACGACATCGGTACCCAAAACTCGTAGCCGTGCTCTAGCAAAGGCATGACACTCACAGAGAAAGTGCTCAGTGCTATCCGCCTCCTTCAAGCGCGACAGGCACATTGGGTCCTCAATGATTCCGATGGTGGCCATATGCTGACCCTATGAGTTGTGTCCTGTAGTGATACCGACCATCAAACGCACGTCGTTCCTTCCAAGTTTTAGTAGAAAGTTTGACAGTTTTCTGTTCGGACTTGTCAAAAAACACTTTGCAGTTCTGCAGCGTTCTAGGCCGGACCATCGCTCTTTATGGAGATTGCCTACATAATCGCTGATCCAGTTAATGATTCCTGCGGCACTGATTCCGATTATTGGCTCTGGCCCTTGTGGGTGAACCGCTGATCCACGGTTGGCCAATTCATCGGCAAACCTCTTACTTTTCCTTCTTCTTGATTGGCGCGATTACCGCTTACGCGATTTTTGTCGAGTTTAAGCGCGCCAGTCGTTTATTTTTTGTACTATCCGGCACCAGTTGGACACTCCAAGTGAAGCCAAACCCTTCTGAACCTGATCTTTCCAACGCAGAGCGGACCTTTCTCTTCCTCTGCTACCACCAGCTGGTACCACAACGATTACGTTCAGAGCCGAAGCGTCTGTTTTCATTCGGATGCCATGACCCAGCCAATGTAGCCGCTGGATCTTTATTCGCTGCGCTATGCCTATGTCGTCGTAAGGCTCATACAGCTCATTGTTTCATCTCTTACGATACTCGTCGTCGGAAAGGTGCAAAAGTCCAAAAATCTTCCGCAGATTCTTCCTCTAAAACACTCCAAGCGACACCTCATCGGATGTTGTCATCGTCCAAGCTTCTGCGCATTGGTACGTCCTCGTTCCCCACAATACCCATTCGCTTTGCTTCTTTATCCAGTTTGGAAAAGGCAGAACTAATAGCGTTCCCACGACAGTCGGTTCTATGTAACCGGAACGACCCGGATTTATATCCGGCCCATGGCTGTCACTTCAGCAGCATTCCCAGTATATGTTTGGGGATTGTTTATGCTGCTACAACAAGAACAGCGTTGTTGTTAAGGCCGACGATGTCAATATCATCGGAATACGCAAAATTGTTCGCTCTTAAGAAAAAATTGTGCCTAAACGATTAGTTCTGCGACTCGTAAAGAAGTCACGACAGCGAATCTCCTTGCATGAAAACTCGCTTGGTATCGAATGGCGAAAGAACTGAAAATATCTGCCGTAGCATCCGCCGGTAAATGAAATGAAAAATGATGTCAAAGTCAAACCTTACAAGATCCAAAAGACGCACGATCTCATACCAAAGCAGTAACAAATGAGACTTGAGAGAGCGAAGGAAATGCTTCGCTTGGCCAAAAGAGATCAATCTCCGATTTTTCAAGTTGAGCAATTCGTAAACTCCCAAAACGATAGTGTTTATTTGACCGACCATTCATATGAGAATTTGAGTCATCGATCGGCCACCAGGACGCAGTACCCGCCACAGGTTTGGGCCGCTATAACCGCAGATGGGCGCTCTCCAATCGATTTCATCGAGCCTGGCGTCAAGGCGAAATATTATCGGGAAAGCATTCTGGAGGTTGCTTTGAAGCCGTGGGCAGACACACATTTCGGCGGCAGACCATGGACGCTTCAACAGGACGCGGCACCATCTTACAGAGCTCGAGTGAATGGCTAAAAACAACGTTCTGAACTTCACAACGGCCCCACAATGGCTCTGAAATTCACCAGACGCGAATCCGTTGGACTATTCTCTTTGAGTCATTTTGGGCAGCGAGGTCCGAACTAAAAGATTCACCAGGTTTGAGGCGCTGAAAAAAGCCATTGTCCGCCAGTGCGCCAAAATACCTGCAAATTATATTCGGGCAGTTTGCGATTCGTTTCTGGACCGTCTCAAGGCCATAGTCACGGCAAAAAGTGGTTATACCGAGCAAAAGTAAATCGATTCTTAATTTCGTATTATTTTCACACATTTTTAACTTTGAATTGAAAGAAAGTAATTTTTCAAACTAAATTTATGGCCCTTTTAATTGGTTACACTTCGAGTGCCGGACCCTGTATACATGTATATAGTCAAACCTTATCAATGTGTAACTGACCATTGAACATTGGTCGACGTTGCTGGCACCTCCACTGCTTGCCAGAGAGGATACATACAAAACCTTGGAACACATTTGGCACCCTTTAACACCGTTAATTTTTTCTTTAAAATATATTTTATCATTTCACTGACATAAATAACAATATTTAATTTGGCCATTATTGCTATGACGACAACAAAAATAAAATTTTAAATTTGTGAAAAAATATGTTCCTCAATCCAGTATTTACGGTTCTTGCCTATATTATTTATAATGTTGTTGTAATACATTTACCATGAAATAATTTTTTTTCCAACGAATCCACAAGTGCAGTGCCAAGTAAAAGAATGGCTCTCCCTCACCATCACCCAGCACTTTTACGCCACCATAGCTGGGTCGCTGTGGTTACGCATTCAACCATTGAAATTGTGCGTCGTTTTTTTTTGCGTTTTTTATTTTTTTTACTTTACACTCCCGCTTTGATGATGGACGACAAATAATAGAATGGGTATGAAATAGGAAAAATTTAAAATACAACTGAAGAAGAAAATAAAATGTATGGATGACTGGCGCTCTAAACGTCAGGGCAGGTTCACGATGGGAATGGTCATCATTTGGGAAGTTAATATACAAGTTTTGCCATTATGCTGCCACAATGTGGACATTTGCAAATTCATGCCTACACACTCTCATGCATACACACATACACACACACACATGCACACAAGTGGATAGCGACCCTGCAGGGAGAAGTGGAGGTAGTGAAATAAGTTGCTGGTGCGGAACTTGAAAATTTTTGTTTTTTAATTGGCGCTTACACCCTGTTTTGGGTGTTTGGCCGAGCTTCTGCTCCTATTTGTGGCCTGCTTCCTTCTTGTTGTTTTGCCACAAAGGGAGCGAATAAGTTGTGAAATTACGCCAATGATATACCATTTCGCTACGCGTATTTCACGAGTAGTGATAACTGCCGTCTGAGTATGAAAGAGCAGCAGCTGATGAGTAAAACAAATTCCTTATATCGCGCCAGTTGGTTGCATGACATGAAAAATCACCAAAGTCTTTAGGCTGATACTTTCAAAACATCAACTACGACCACTTTCTCAAACAACTATCGCATTTGCCAGACCTCTATCCACATGACGCTCAACACGCATGGGATGAACTGATCGAATTGAGTTACTCTTTTCTCAAACTTTTCTCAAACACAGCCTAACATAAAGCCATCTCTATGCTTTCTCGCTACATCAAGACACCCAATATGGGATACCATTTAAACTGTCATGCAGCATTTTAGACAACGTCTTTGTCCCGATTTACCCAGAGAGACATTTGAAAGGGAGACACTGGAAGTTTTCTGTTGATGTTTCATTCAAAGTCACACAGGCAAAACTGTTTTCGGCATCGTTTGTTGGCTTTGGTTGTACTTCTTTACCATCTTCTGGTTCGGCTATATTCTGCAGGCCACGAAAATGTAAAGCGGAGAATTGAGAATTCAACATAAACATGTCCCACACGTTTTTAAGTCAAACCAACTTTACTAGCAAAAATCGTCCTGTATTTCCCAAGCAGCATTCTGCTGTTTGTCATCGTTGATTTCTTCCATTCGATTGGAAACCAGCGCAGAACTTTCGCACAACAAACAAAACAAAAAAAAACGAATGACGCAACCGTTAAAAATGGTTTTTCAGCCAACTTTAACAATACGAATAAGAAGCAAAGAGCAGGTCACCAGTACGGGAGACAAAAGCCCCGCGCTCTTGCCCGTCCGTTCTTCTCCCTTGCACAAAATGTTTCTCTTCCAAATGTTTCCCTATGTAAACTGGGACTTTCTCCCTCTCAACTCTACTTCGAAACTATCGAAAAAAGGTACAAATCACACTAAAACTCATCTGTCTATTTCAGTACCAATTCCGCGCTATGGAAAGTGCTGTGATACTAAATTCACTAGAAGCGCCTCAGTTAGGCACCTATGGATTTTTCTGCAGGGCACGTATTTGTTCATATCTATGCCGGCACCTATGTAGGTAGTGTGTGAGTGCTCTGAGCAGTCTATGAATTATTTGAACATTGAGCCAGCCAGCCAGCCAGCCTTCATCTACGGTTACATTCTTGGCATTTCTCTTCGCTTTGCTGCATTTTTCCAACTCCACTTTTTATTTAAATTTGCTGTTTAAATTTTATTTTATTTTCATTCTTCCCTCCCACATGAGTTCTTTTGATTCTGCTGCTACTTTTGTTTTCCTGCCTTCACTAGTTTTTTGCATATAGAATTCTTGATATTTCTTTTGTGTCACTAGCTCTTGGCCAGTCGGTGAAGTTTCTTTTTTATTATTAGCGTTGCATGTAGGTTTAAGTGTTTACTGGCGTTTTCGTTATCTAAAAGCGTAGCTTACAAATAAATAATAAGTAGCAAATTGTAGGCACCTTACGGGGGTACATTTGTATTCGTTTATATTATATATAAAGAAAATCGTACAATCCCACTGGCAATCAAGCATTTTTTTTAATTCTAAAGGCCACTAGACATGGCGAATTTCATTGTGTCTTAAAAAATAATTTAATTTCATTCTAAGCGTTGGAAAATCGTTCGTTACCATCAGACTCTATGAAAAATGCTAAAAGAACTTTGGTGCCCGCATTCCTTTCAACAAAATGATCCTCCTCCACACAAAGTTGTGGTCGTCTGATACGCTCGCTCACTAGATTCTTAGGATCACTGGAGATGGATTGAGGTTGCTTTGGCCCACGTTCTCTTTAGTGTACTGGGGAAGCATTCTGGTCCTCTTCCTAAGGTTGCTTTGGCCCACGCCCTCTTTAGTGTACTGGAGAAGCATTCTGGCCCTCTTCCTGAGGTTACTTTGACCCACGCCTTCTTTGGTATGCTCAATTTAGTCGCGTGCAACGACGAAAGATCCGCCAAACTATACAAGGGGGCTATAAAAAAGGTTGGTGAGGTATATTCAGGCGGAAAACTCGAGGCTGTAGACTTTGAAAACATCCCGTCTCAGCCAAGAGGTCGTTCCTGGGTTCCCATCAAGCCGGTCGATGAAGCATCCATCTTGCGGGTGCTTAAAATTTGCAACCCGAATGTTTCGACGAACAATTTGAAGACATATAATATAGTTGAGGAAGCAGTAGGCGCTATTAGGAATATGATGGTGAGAATCACATGTGAATCCTTGGCGCCATTGGAGAAAGCAGGAGGCGTAGTAAGTTATGGCTTCGCTAAAGTCAATCTGCGTGTTTATCGCAAGATATGGCCGCCGTCACAGAGGGACCGTCTACTGTAGATGCTAATACCTCCAAGGAACCAGAAGATTAGAAGATTACTACTCCTCTGACTCAGAGAGACTGACAGAGGTCAAAGGTCTCAATGCAGAGCTCGAGGAACTAAGCTCCGATGAGGACGGAGGCGATATTACGATGAGATGGAGGTGATGGAGACCCCAAAGTCTGATGGGCATTAAAAGTTTGCAGATTAACCTCCATCATTGTAAATCGGCCTCTGCTGGTTTACTGATTCGTTTATCAAATCGCGGATATGATGTTACTCTCATCTAAGAGCCTTGGGTTCGTGCAAATAGGGTTTGCGGATTGAGCGCGCCAGGCTATAAGTTGTTGTTATCCTGTTCTAGCGGCGTTTCTAGAGCCTATATTTTAGCAAGAGCTACTCTGCATGTATTTATTTTATCGAATCTTAGTAATAGCGATCTGGTGATAGCTAGCCTTGAGCAGAACAAAATTCGGAGGAGGAAGAGTCCGTTAAGCACCTTCCATATTACTGTCCCGCGTGGCAAGCCACTAGGTTTAGATACTGATGACAGAGGGAGGGGTATATGCCAGGCGTTAACCATACAGCGAGCCGCTCTCTTAGATTACAATTGACTGCTCTGTGCATTGGAAGCGCCGCAGATACGTGGGTTGAGCAACTCGTCAGCCATTTCGATAAGCTGCACAACACAGTCCCTCAATATCTACTTAAGTTCAAGCTCATACTACAAGATGGGCAAAATTAATCACCCTACCGAGAGATTTGTCTAGCCTTGGTAGTCTAGAGTAAGTGCACTAGCCTGCCGTCCCAGAGGTTGTGGGTTCGAATCCCATGTAAAGCACGGTCCTCGCACAAAAAAAAAATATAAAAAAAATGTATTCATCAACCCTAAAAACGAATCCTTTCCATCCTTACTCCCTCACAATAGTCTGCGCATTATTTGCATTTTGGCTGCTACAACAAGCAAAAAAAACAAAGGAAAAACACACAGCTACACAAGACATCAGTGGCGCCAGCAAGAGGAAGCGGGCGATCACGGTAATAGCGCAGCCACACAAAATTTAGCGAAGTCCTCAACCATCTGTGTGATCCTTCTGCCAGAAAAATGTGAAATACAGACATCGCTCCAAGCAGTAAGAAGGCGTTGTTCCTAAGCAACGACGGGTGGGCATTTCCACTACTTAGGACTGGTAGCGGCAGGCTAATCACCTACCCTGTCAGAAATCAAAATAGATTAACGAAACGCAAGACTGAGTCTTGTCGAGGCCCTATGCTCCCGAGAGGAGTGAACAAGGAAAAAAAAACGAAAGATTTATAATTATTGAAAAATTATAATTTTTGCAAAACTCGTCGAGCGTCAATCATTTTGACTTAGGCAGCCTCAGTATACAAACAGACAAGCAATGGCTTGCGCAAACAAAGGTCTAAATTGAGATTTCCGGCTAACAGCATTTTTCTCAGACTTTGATACAGCTAACCCAGTCACTGCAGGCGACAATCTGGTAGCGAATTTCAATTCGGAAGGCTGTCGACATGGTGCGTAGAGTATAAAAGATTGCGAAATTTCTCTCAAAATACCAGCTAGCACCAATTGCATTTCCATCTGGAGCTGGATGGTTTGGTTTTAAGAAGAGCGCATATGCTTGCTCTTTTACAAAATATATTTCAGATAACGGCCTTTTTGTTTTTTGGGTTCAGAAAAAATAACTCTGACTACAATTTAAGCCTGGAGACTTCCAGCAGTCATAACTGTCGAGGAACAAGCAGCCCCAAATGGGCATCCCTCACAAGGGACACTGCAAAATAGTTGTAAAAACCAAAGAAACAGAAAACGAGATTCCATTTTCTCTGAGATTGGCATGCCGTAAGGAGAGAAGGAGGGAATGACAACCCCGGGCAAACCACTGTTCGAGGGTCTCGAATAGCTATCTGGCTTAGACGTCAACAACCTAATAAAGTTCTTAAACCGCACAGAGTGGATATAGGCCTGCTGTAAATGACCATTAAACAAGTTGGTGTTGGGGACGTGGCAATACCTAAATGGTGCGGCAGCGCTAGTTGTATTCTGAATGAATCGCCACTTCAAGCAACCAACCAACAATTTAAGCTAATTGGAGGTCTAATAGCTGTCAATGGGCTCTGCCTCGCTTTCCCTGGACTCGCAAGAAATCGACAGCAAATTGATTTGATTTTTTGGTGCACTGTCGGTAAATAAATGTAGTCGCAACAGATTGCAAAAGAAATGGAAAATGGGTTGGAAGAACTCTGCAGAATTTGCTTTCAGCAGCAGCATCTTGCAACTTAAACTTAAATTCAGCGTAGCACTTATTCTCTAAGGGGTATATACTTCCTCATATGCAGCTTCCCACCAGTAGTAGAACAAAACCCAGCCAAACAGCAACAACAACAATATATGCATAATAAAATTATTCGTGTGACGAAAGTGGAAAAAGTCAACCGGCATGAAAAATATTATTGCAGCATAGCGTGAAAATCGAAGCAACAAAAAGAGACCCACCGCTGAGTTGTTGACAGTGGCCGGAACATGGCTCACACAAGTCCACACACACTCGCACGCTCACACGCTCATACACAGGTGTAGATGTACAATAATCGAATCACTGCGAATTAGTTGCAGTTGATCGAAATGCAAAATAGATGTGTGCACTTGTGTGGCATTCAACAACAACACACACACACACACATACATACATACGTGCATATTATTCATCTTTGATGCATACACACATTTAAATTGGAAAAGAAGTCAAAAGCAATAAAACTATTCGGTAGGTAGAATCATTTTACGCTCTCACCAAAGGCAACTGCTGCAGTTGGTAATGAAGTTATAAAATTTTAATTAGAAGAATTAAACCTTGAATTTTCCCAAACAGGGAGTTTGTGAAAATTTCGAAAAAGAGTAGGGGAATGGGTACTTATATATATGCATATATGTATTCCTATGTGTCACTTGCACTCAAGAGATGAAGTGGCATTTCAGAGTACTTAAGTCATAAAATGTGATTCAATTAAAAAAAGTGCAATAAAGTGAAGAAAAGTCACGGCTTAATTAAAAATATAGAAAAAGCGAGTATTGCAATCATTTATTAAAAAAAATGTCATTCATCTCGGCTGTCTGGATGCGGAAGAGGAAGAGACGATCGCAAACCTTTGTGCCATTGTCCTGCGCTATCCAAACGTAGATTTACAATTTTAGGTAGACAATTCTTTAATGAATTGGAAGATCTCAGTACTAAGGAAACCAGGGATCTTCTAAAATTTTTGAAAAGTACCGACTGGGTTTAGGAGATATAAGGACAAGTTCCCCACGCGGCATCACAATGGGCTATGAGCCTGAGCATGTACCACAGTGGACAACCGCTTCAACCGAACCTAACCTCCGCCGGCTTATGCTAACTTTACAGTAGAGCAATATTCCGAGACCTTCCTGGTAGTTTCTGGCTTCATCTCACGAATGGCTCGGACGATATTCGTTTGAAGGGTCCAACTCGTTTCTGGATTAGCCTTAAACCATCGACCGTTCCAGGCAAGCGCCAATACAGTCTGGCGTGGTCAAATTGCAGCGCGAAGGCAACTGATTGACATCGTCATAATGACTGATAGAATAATTAGCGGTCTAAGCCTAAATAATGTCGGTTTGCTTTGAATTTTAGTCGTCATGCAGGCGGTCGAAAATTCATCAACCGAAATGCCGTCTCCACCTGCAACTTCGAAAATAAAAATGGGTGGAAAATTAAAAACGTAGCGCCCTGTGCAGAGGCTTTAGCTTCTCTATAATCTTTGGAAGATTTTACAGCACGCAGATCTGGATAATTTCGTTTGCCACTTAGCCGCCGCAGAGAAAATGCTGCTCAGCGAAATGAATGATTTTCGGTAAGTTCTTTTCATGCTGGTGCATGAAATGCTAAGCCATTGAGATTCATGACTAGTTTCATATTGTACAGGTATAAAGTAACTCAAACCAGCCACACTTTCGTGATACCCAAACTACAACGACCGGAAATATGATTCAAAGAAGAAGTATTTCAGGTGCAATTAATCAAATGGTTCTGCGATTTTTAACGTAAGGCTGCCTGGTTTGGTGGGAAGCCCTTCGGAAGAGCTATAATATCACTAAACTAGGGCGAGAGGTGCAAAGAACTGCTTGTATTTGGGTTCACCGAGGCAAATGGAGCTCGACCCAGTGCTGCCCTTAATGTCGTTTTCCACTAACTTCTCAACGACTTTCACTTATTTCTATCGCTGATCAGAGTGCAATCAGATTAAAGAAGGTTGGCCCCTGGAGACAACCTCTCAACGGTCGTGGTAGCATTTTTGGGCAGTTAACACCGTATTACTCTGAACCTTGTACAGATCTCTCTATCCGCAAAGGTTGCGGGTCGAGCCAGGGTAAACTTTCCAAATAGGCGGGAACGAGGAGAAAATCTGCACCGAAACTGGCACATCTGTCTTCACTGACGGCTGCAAGATGGATTCGGGAGTCGGAAAATGGGGTTTCTCTAAATCAGCCAATATATCTATTTCATTAAAACTGCCGAATACTGCTAGTGTTTTTCAGGCAGAAGTCTTAACAATCCTGCAAGCATGCAAAATTCTTGGGGAACGTGGGTGTAAGGGGAGATATTAAAATTTTGTATGATAATCAAGGCTCTGGCAACGCCAATACAAACTGGTCAATTCCTGTAAGCAGTACATCAAATATCTTGGCTGTGCAGGTAATATTCCTCTCATCTGGGTTCCAGGACATTAGGAAGATAGATGGAAATGAAATTGATGGATGACCTTCCCAGGAAGAGGTCGACTGAATTGGGCCCAGAGGTCTCCTGCTCGATATCCATCAGGATCTCCCAGACGGTTGTTAAAGCGTAGAAGAAATGAAGCTCCGTTTCTTCATGTACTATTTTGCAACCCATATGGCTCCAGTACAATAAACGCAGGATCCATAAAGTCCCGGGGACTCCACGCCTTTCGAAACACATGCCTGTGCTTACCAGTCATTGCTGTTGGACATGCAGAAAGGCTAGATTTAGCATTTAATCTTCATTGCAGAAGCTGTGGGGACCTTTCAAAGAAGGAGACTGTTGAGCTCTCTCTCCGTAAATGTCCGGGTATGGCAGCTAGATGATTAAGGTCATGGGTGCTCCTTTCTTTAACAGCCTGGGGCAGTGCTTTAGCCTAAATCTATTATATAAACAGCTATGGCCACCTGTAGATATTTGCCTTTTCGAGGTCTCGTAATGGTATCAAAACGACGCTTGAGTGTTGCCTGGGGAGTACCAGACTGGTAATTCAGCCAATTCACCTACCTACCTGCCTAGAAGGTTTCACTTATAGTGTTTTCTCTCTTTGCACTAATCAAAAACTTCCAGTTCTGGTGTTAAGATTAAGATACTTTGGAGGTAAGAATAAGTAATTTGTTGCTCTCGATTGGCATTTATTTACTTATAACTTTTTATTGCGATTGCCAAATGGAGTAGTAGTAAGTTTAAGGGGATATTGCGAAAAAAATATGTAGTATAATTTTCGAGTACAGTCAATGAAGAGGGCACTACGCCTACTTTTATATGTCTAACTCTAGGCAGTATGATTACTTTTGAACTGAAAAGCCCTGAGTGGCGGTTCGCCAATGAGAAATTTGTAAAACAAAGGATCGAATAGAATTTGAAATTCGGAGAGGGCCCAGGATACGATCCATTTAGAAAATCAAAAGAAGTTGTAGTTAATTTCACTCATTCCCTATACATTGAATAAGACTCGTTTTTCTCCGATGGCGTAAGAGGCTTTAAAAATCGAATAGTAAAATTAAAGTTCAATAGTAAAATAAGAAAGTCACTCATCTGCCACTTCATCATTTCAAATTATCAATTGAACTGGCAACACTTGAACTGCTCACAAAGAGAATACATCCAATTAATTCCCTCCATAAAAAGGGATTACTTTAAAAAGTGCCACAAGTAGTACTGAAAAACTTTAAGCAAACACCTGAACTGGCAAAAGTCATTAAAGAAAGCCCACTATAAAACAAAACTATTAATGGTAGAACCCGTAATTGGCAGCCCTTCTAATCGGTTGCCACTCATAAAAATCAAATCAGCGAAAGCCATTTACACCAGCTACTATTTGAAGTTTTTATGCACTTCGCTGCCGCTTGCATTCGCTAATTTTTGTGAAAGGCTTCGTTCAGTTTCCATCGGCTTTTTAGAGTAATGCTTAGAAGGACAATTAGTTTTGATAGCGACCAGAAAAATAATTAGTGCACAATTTTTACAACTCACTTGATTTTTGGCTAAATGCATACTTCAAAGTTTCACTAAATTTCGGCTGTTATAATAATTTTGAAATTAGCAATCCAATAAAAATCCATACATAGAATGGGGCAAACATTTTCAGACTGTTGCTCGCACTTACCTGAAAAGAAAGATAGGAAAAGAAAAGTTAGTTCACTTTCAATGGAAGCAGGCTTAGATGCTAGATTGGTAATTACTCAATTATGAGGTCTTAGTAATTATTTGTTGTAAATAAAATAAATAAAATTTACGTAAATAAATAATAAAAAAAGTTTTATTAACAATTATTTCTTACAGTGCCGAAAGGTAAGCCTGTAATTGGCGTTATTTGTTAGAAATCCCTGATTCTAGAAAGGATAGTGGGCAAGTATACACGGAACGTTATACCGATAAATAAGTTCTCCTCGGCGCAGCATGTCTACACTAAGGCAGAAACCGCCTTACACGCGCTTGTCGGGTTGCTGGAAAAATGTTTATCAGATAAAGAGTTTGCCATGGTTGCCTTCGTAGATATAGAAGGCGCCTTCAACAGTATAGAGGCGAGCGCTATAGTAGATCCTTTAGAAGACTTTAGAGTTGAACCACACGTTGTTGCCCTGATAGAAGCAATACTCGTCAGAAAGAAGGTAACGGCTAATTTAGGCAGCACTACTCTAAGCAGACAGGTCTGCAGAGGTACACCTCAAGGTGATGTTCGCTCCCCTCTCCTCTGGATTTTGGCAGCAAACTCGCTATTGCTGACCCTGGAGAGAGAGGGTTGCCACGTCACTGCATATGCAGATAACCTAGCAATTGCTGTTAAAGGCACATTCGACATTCTGCGCTCTAACATGGCCACGCTTAGGAGATGTACCGAGAGTACGGGGCTCGCTATAAATCCCGCAAAAACTGAAATAATTCTCTTCACAAGCAAACAAGCGAAACACTTTCATGCATAGGAATTTTTTTTTTTTTTTTAATTTTTACCCGAAAGATGCATTAATCCGAGACACTGTACGGCGGAGTTCCACACATTAAATTATACATCACTAAATCAGCGCACCAAAAAAAACACATCTATGCCAGAACCAACCAACAACGCAAAAAACCAAAAAACGTAATAAAGTAATAAAATAGAAAAATTAAAAAAAGTGCAATGCGCAAAGCAAGCGAATTGACCAGCGAGCTGAAAGCGCAACATATGAGCGCTGTCGCAGTTATTATGCATAAATTTTACTTAATTTTGCACATTCGAGCGAACACAAGCCCCAGCACACATATACACACACAAACACAGAGTGCAATTTACCATACACACAACGCTTTGGCTGGTCCTTTGGTGAAGCATTGCCATTACCATCGACTGGCGCTCGCGAGCTCCACGACTAAGTAGGAGTAGCAGCAGAGCAGGAAGAAGAAGAAAAAGAAAAAGCAGCGAAGAGCCACAGCATAAATGTTAAAACATTAATAAATGACAGTGGACAGCGTAGCAGCGGCAAGTGTAGCGCTGATGCAGTCAATTCGATGTGTCACCATCGACGACGAACTGCCTTTGGCACAGATGCGCCATAATAATACGAACAAAAATTGTGGAGGGACGACAGTAGACGTTGTAGACGTTGCGGCACACATTGACGAGGAAATTAATTCCTCAGGGCAAATTAAGCGTTTCGCGCTACTCGTCGGCCGCTGACGATGGCTACCGTTGCTGCTGATGGCTGGTGGCTACTGGCGGCCTGCAAGTGGCTCTTTGCTGTCAATTGTCGCCACTGTTGCAATCAAAGCTACTCAGGCAACTACCAGAAGCGATGTGCCTACGGTGTTTTATTTTTGTGTATATACACTTGCGTGCAATAAAAGTGCATTTTCTATTTGGATAAAGAAGATATGAAGAGGATATTCTAAATATAAAGATAAAGATCACATTTATGGTTAAAAATTTCGAATTATATAAATAAATTAAAATAATAATTAACGCGACTAATGAATAATAAATATTGAAACAAATAGTAAATAGTAAAAAATAAATAAAAAAGTGTAAAATTTAAATTAAAAATAAATAAATAGTAAAAAAAATTAATATAAAACAATAAATAATAAATACTAAAAAACAAATAAAAATTATTAAAAAATTCTAATAATGATAAATAATTCGACTTCCGATAAAAATAAAAACATAAATAGAAATAAAAGAAATAAATAGTTAATAATAAAAAATAATAATAAATAATTCTGATAACAATAAAAATAAATAAAAAATACAAAATAATAAATAATATATAGTACAAAATAACTATTTAGTTCTTAAAATAGTAAGAAATTCAAAACCTGATAAAAAATAATAAACAGTAAAAATAAAAACTAAAAATTTAAAAATAAATGAAAAATTATAAATAATTCTGATAATAATAAATAATTCCAATTCTGATAGAAAAAAAAAATAGTAAA
This sequence comes from Anastrepha fraterculus, assembly GCA_037575425.1. Taxonomy (NCBI): domain Eukaryota; kingdom Metazoa; phylum Arthropoda; class Insecta; order Diptera; family Tephritidae; genus Anastrepha; species Anastrepha fraterculus. The sequence continues at coordinate 1,208,659 of JAYXIM010005294.1, forward strand.
AAATAAATAAAAAATAGTAAAAAATATAGAATAATAAATCGGAGATAGTAAAAAATCAATAAAAAATAAATAGTAAAAAATAAATAAAAATTAGTCATGGTTAAGACGCTTCAACAAAACAATTGAGGAGCACCGAACAAAAATCGAAAAAACTTACGGCGTATATAAATGGCATAAGATCTGCCAAATTAATAAAAGAAGCAAAAAGAATTTGCAAATCATACAATACGCACTCTCGTTTCGAGACGAACGAAGAAATCCCACATCGAACGATAGGCACGTTGAAACAGAAGCTAAGAACCTTATGCACCCGAAGAGAGAAATACTGCGTATCTCTTGAACGCAGAAAGCATAACTGCAACTTCGAAAGTAACCAAAAATTATTCTTTCGAAAACTAAAAGCAAGTCCTGTGGAGTTTAGGCACTCATAAAGCATGCAACCTGAGGTGTTAACAACGTATTGGTCATCAATATGGTCTTAAAGAGAAACCCACAATGCGACGGGGTCTAGTGGATACTGGAGCTTGAAACAAGGCATGCAACTGTTGCGCAGAACTCTACAACAGTAATTACCCAACACAATATAAATGAAATGACAAAAAACCTTCATAGTTCGAAAGCTCCAGGCTGCGACCAAGTACATGCGTACTGGTACAAAAAACTAACATCTACGCATGAAAAAATTGGCGAACTATTCTCAAAATATAATCACCGTCGCAGAAGAAGCACCAATTTTTCTCACACTAGGTACCACGTTTTTGATTCATAAGGGTGGAGTAACTCGTGGTCCGGTAGCATATAGACCTATCACTTGTCTACCCGTAATGTATAAGTGCCCTTACATCATGCATATCGAACATGATATACGGCCATGTTTAACTGCACGGCGTTCTTGCGGAGGAACAAAAAGGAAGCCTCCGGGCATCACAAGGGTGTAAGGAACAGCTAATTATAGACCAAGTAATTCTGGGACAGGTGAAACCTGTATGCAGCATACATTGACTGGCAAAAGGCTTACGATTCTGTCCCACACTCTTGGCTAATAGCTGTGCTCCGGTTATATGGGGCTTACGAAACAATAACATCGTTCTTACAAAGGATAATGCAAAATTGGAGAACCAGAAGTAAGCTTCCAGACTCTCAGCGTTCATGCTACACCAATGAAATTGTCATCCGCAGCGAAATTTTTCAAGGCGATTCGCTTAGCCCTCTGTGGTTCATAATAAGTATGAACCCGCTCAACGACATACTTAAGAAACGATAATGACTAAACATAAATGTCATCATCCTAAAACTTCTGCATTGAGATTTTCACTGCCTAGGAAAGAAGGAGGTAGAGGTGCAATTGACGTGGGAGCACTGCACTTCACCATGTCATCAGTGCAGCTGATGACAAATTTACACCTCTTGGAATGATGCATGAGTTTAACAGCAGGAACACTACAACAAAAATGGACAAAGTTGAACAGTGGTCACGAATGCCCATGCATGGCTTATATGTATTACAAAGAATTGAAAAGCCCGCATGTCGACGCGACACTTATGTCTGAACAATAGAGGAATTTTCGCAGAAACAGAAAGTGCTATATTTGCTATGCAAGATGGACTATTACCCACGCGAAATTATGTAAAGTACGTCATCAGAGAACCCAACGCCCTGGAAGACATATGTCGTAGATGTGGCGGCCACGGCGAAACTCTAAACCATGTTCTAGCTGAGGGTGCATGAAGATAAGGACATGCTTCTGTATTATGACAGAACAATCCTTACGAATACCACAATAACTAATAATAGACCTGACATATTTGTGGTAAATAAATATGACAACACTGCGTTTGTCATAGACATTGGCGTCCCATTGAATAAAAATATTCATAAAACGTACACAGGGGAAATCAAGAAATACTCCGATTTGGCCTTTATATTGCCCCTGATCATATCGGCCCACGGACTTGTTCACGTAAATCTGACGTTAAACCTCAAGAAGCTCAAATTGGAGAAGCACCTGATCTATGGCCTTCAAAAAGCGGCTCTGCTGAATTCTTGCCACATAATATGAAATTTCCTTCAGTAAATAAGTCATACATATTTATTGTTACAATATTCACACCTGTACCTCTTAGTTCTATTTTAATTTAGAGTACGATAGTTAAAAACTTATTAAGTCAGTGTAAACATCTGACTTGCAGCTAAGCTACCGCCTCCAAGTGCCTCCAAAAGAATGGGATGTTTGAACAAAAAAATAAATAAATAAAAAAATAATAAATAGTAAAAAAGTAGTAAAAAATAAATAAAAAATAATAAATAGTCCTGATAGTAACAAATAAGTCGAATGCTAATTAAAAAAAATGAAAAGTAAATAAAAATACATAAATAAATAGTAAAAAAGTAATAATAAATAATAAATAGAAAAGAATAAATAAAATAATTAATTAAAAAAAAAGTAATAACAAATAATACTTCCCCGTAAAATCGGTGAATTAGTTTTTGAACTTTACCATATGAACAAGTCAATCGCAAAGAAAATACAGCTGCAGTCCGCGAAAAAAACTTATCATCGGACTGCATCGGACCATTATTTAACTTATTTTTTGGTTTAAAAAACTTTTTTATAAAATTTAGTCCATTCTATAATAAAAACCATAAAAATCCAAGTTTCAAACTTTGTGCAAGATTTATCAAAAATTTGTAAAATATTAATCAAAATTTGCACTTTTATACAGAATCTTTAGAAAAAATGTGTGTTTTTAGTTATAACCCATTAAACCCCTAAAACTTAAATATTAACTGCCTGGAAGGTGTTGCATTTTTGTTGATCGCAAGTGTATGTATAAAATATGTATACAAACATACAACTTGCTTCAACTTTATCAGTTTCTGCGATGTCTTTTCCGATGTCTTTACTTTTTGGTTCCGTGTTACGTCTGCACATTCGCTTCGCCACAAACGCAGCGCCGTTTGGCCAGCACTTCGAACAGTCCTTTGCTGCGCTGCACTGACTGCGCCATTGCCTCTAAGCCATTGCGCATGCAAGTAGTCCAGCTGTCTGTCGGCCTGGCAGGGGAGCATTTTCTCGATCTTCAGCTGTGCCTATAGAGATTTTTGTTTTTTGTTTTGATATTTCTTTTAATTTATTATTTTTTTTAATTTTTTAGTTTTCTTTCTGTTTCTGTGTGTGAGTTGCTGATTCATTTTCACTTTTCATTTGTGCAACTTTTATGTTTTGCTTCAATTTGGACTAATTCTGTTTTTTTTTTTTTTTGAGTTGTTTTATGCACACTCACATATGTAGCTGTGGGCTTCTGACAAAAGAAGCTTTTATAATTTTATCAGCCTCTGCTAGCGGATCTATAAATGCCGAATTTTCATAAACAGTGTTGTGCTTCAATTGAACTTTTATTAATCTGGCCTCCCCGGGTACGACTGGGAATGGTAAAATGTGTGAATATTTCTTTAAAAGTCGCCAAATTAGTGTTTGACTAACAGAAAGTACTAAGTCGATTTAAGTCCTTTTGTCAATGGACAACGAATATAGGCATTCGCTCTTATGCCGCCGCTGCTTTTGCCGTTTTTGTTTTTCTTTTTATTTTTATTTCACTTTATTTATATTTTTTCTTGCATTCCCTCCTTTTTCACGTACACAAATGTCACGATTGCCTTGTCTTGTTTTCAATTAATTTTTTCGCAATTTGTGTAGATTTCGCGCGACCAAAGCTATCGCCAGTTTATCAATGTTTTATTGCGCTTTTATTTGTCTCTTTCCTGTGAGTATCCTTATTTTTGTATTGCTGTTATTGTTGTAGCTAATGTTTTGGTGTTGGCATTGCGTTACTTAAAAACAAATTCAAATATAAATGAGATATACGAAAATACAAATAAAAGAAAATGCGCGAAAATCGCAGCAGGTGGCAAAAATAATGAAAATTTTCGCGATTTAATTTGGCTTCGAAGAAAATAATAGCAAAATTATTTGACTTCAAAGTTTCCTACATATTTTCTATATACAGACATATGAAAATTCAGAACCATATTAAATTTCGCTAATTTGATTCTTGGAATTCATCAATGGAATCCTTTGATTAGATGAGATATGATAGTCATGGAGGAGGAGGGCAATGCCACCTAGAAGATTTTCGTGCACTACTAGAAAGTCAATGGCAAACAATCAACTGAGGAAAATGCCTGGATTAGCAAGTGTCTGCATTGAACTGAAATTTATAGTCAAATTCATCGACCGTCCATCGAGTCTGAAGCCTGAGAAGAAGTGAAGACTAAATGCAAACGCACCCTTGAATCCTTTCTATAACTGGCAATACCAAAACGTCTTTTACGACTCACATTTTTTTCATGGTAAAGCACACGTTCAAGGACTACCTTAATCGAATGGATTGGAGCATGAATACCATTCGGTATTACACAGGTTCGAAACCCCGGCCACGAAACACCAAATACTAGAAAAAAATTGTTTCTGGCAAGCCTCTGAGTGTATTTCTGCCCTGGAGTTGATCATAAAAAACGATCTGGCATTCGGAGGTGGTCCCTTCATTTGTGGCACTAAAGTCTTGACCTACAACCCCACAAGATTAAGCAACTTAAAAAATGATACCTCCTGATAATTTCAAGCACCAAGACTTCTTCGCTTGGGTTCAGCGAAAGTTATATTGTGCCCCTATTGAAAATGCCAAATATATTAGCGCAGAGCTGCGTCAGAAACATTATATATGAAAAACCGGATTTAGGTGTAAGTATAGCGGTCTAGTGATAAGCTCTCTACCTATACTGGGCAAATGGTACACAGTGACTCAGGCTAAGATTCTCGCAGTCTAGCAGTCAAGCAGCGGTCATTAAGGCACTTTGAAATGTGATAACCTTACTTAATAAAAGCCTATGCAACCTTCGGTTTCTAACAGCCAAAACATAAGGTAATGTATAGCAGACCTGTCCAATGAGAAATTTCAGGGAACGAAGGAGCGGGAGAACTTGTAAAAGGTGGAGCACAATTGTGGATAGGCCAAAATGTTTCAAGGACTCAGACAATATTGCCCATTACATTGAAAACCAACAGAAGTGATTTAAAGAAGAAAAGGTAATATCTTTGCAGAGACTTTGTAAGTCTAAGCAGCTTGTCGAAGGAAAGAGAACGTTTATATTTCATCCCATCTCAGTGCATCTGATCCGAAAGTTTACCATGAAAGTCTAGCGAAAGACGAGCGTCAACGACACCTTTTTTTTGTTTTTTGATGGGTTCGATAGGGTTCTAATTGCCTTCGCACTTATAGGGGACCGTCGTCTATTACGTTGAGTGGGTGGCCTCCTAATCTTATGAGGAGACTCCCTCCTCGGAACTACTTTCTGCAATACTTCGGGAGGGCCCAGAACGGCCCGCTTCCAGCTATAGGCTCGTCTTTTTATGTCTCTATCGGTGCCGCGTTTATGTCTATTGACCACTATTGGTTCCTGTGCTATCTCCTTTTGACATACGGAGATTTTATGTCACCGATAGTCTTAATTGCTCCGTTTTTTGAAGCAAAAAGAAAGTTTAAAACGGTGGAGATACGACAGAAAGCATCCGTACCCGCTGATAAACTGCGTTAGATAAAAACCAACGACGCCTTGTTTCCTAGGCACCTGTGGACCATGGAGCAATTTCAGGTATAAGTGCCCGTTGCCTGATAGATCCCATCTGCGTTGTCATTCTTCTATGGATTGAAGACGTTCTATAACTTTTCTCTCCTTTTATGGGGTTGCTCCCTGCATGTATATCCATAGGGAGTTTGCCGGCGACAACGCAAATCGTCTCTAACGGTTTTGAATGCGCAAGCGACTCTTCACTCCGTCGTAAGACCTGTGCTACGTGTCGTACGTTAGATGGTTTAGCTCCCGCTCAAATAGGAGCAGCATTGACAACAACAATCAATGAACATACGAGCCCCCAAACTTAGTAATCACGAAAACTCCATCGAAAATATTCCTATATTTATCAAAAATGAACCGAAATCATCGTTCAAATTCACGGAAACGGAGTTGAATATCTCCAAAACATCGACTTATCGTATGTTAACTGATCATTTGGGCTTACGAAACGTATGTGCACGTTCCATTCTACATAACTTCACTGAGGGCCAAAAATTGCTCAAATTCAACATTCGAAAGACCTCATTAAAGATGCGAGAAAAGACAAGAACTTCCTTTACAACATTGTGGCTGGAGATAAAGCGTGGTGTTTCCAACATGAACCTGAAACTAAACGTCAAAGTGCCGAATGGAAGGCCCCAGCGAGCCACCACCCAAAAAATCGCGTTTGGAGAAGTCTTTTGACCAAGTCGATGCTCATTTGTTTCTACGATTCCAAGGGAATTGTCTACAAGGAGTTCATGCTAACGGACCAAACCGTCAATGTAATTTTCTATCTTGGCGTTTTGAAGCATTTGTTGCATCGTATTCGTCGAGTCCGCCTTTAATACCGCGATGGCGGAAGCTGGCGCTTATTGCATGATAATTCACCATCTCTTCGATCCTCTCTTGTGACTGATTTTTTGACTAGAAATCGCATTTAAATCATCAATCACTCACTGTATTCACCTGATATGGCTACTTGTGACTATCACCTATTCGGAAAATTGTATTTGGCCATGAAAAGAAAAACGTTTTGCGTCCGTAGAGGCCATCCAAAAGGCTTGTACCCACATCCTGAAGGACATTCCGGTCACTTCAGCGAGGCCGTAGAAAAATAAAACTCCACATCCAAGGAGCTTACAAATTTAGTCGTACAAAACGAAGTCATCCTTAACTCCAGAAAATTGTTTCCCATGTCATGCACCTCCTCGCTGCATGTTGTCGCTTTGATTCAATAATAATTTGCTGCGCCATCTATGCGGCCGAGTCACAAAAAAACTCCATAAATCATGCGACCATATTTCGCTCGTGCTGAAGGGTCTTTTAGTTTATACTTTGAAAGACAAATTAGACTTTTGAACCGCCTAAGGTTATACTCGCATTCTTCAAGAGCGAATTTTGTCCAACCTTTTGCACATAATGGTGCCAGTACAATTCTTTTCAACTTTTCTCATCTTTACTCTTTCTTTAATGGAGTTTTCGCGCGCCATAAGGAAACGGACGAACACTTTCTTGATAGGGCATAGTTCGACTTAGTGATCTTCTGCCTTGTAATTCACAACTTCTAATTTTTCATTCTATCGGCCAATATAATCAATGATGATCCACAATGATCAATGTGCCGCCGGGCTCTCTGAAGCAACCCTAATATCCCAACCCGCCTTTTAGTTTCCAAAATATTAATACTAAAGCGTAGACGATGCTGATGGAAAATTTGCATGTATGTGTGTTTGTATGTATGATAATTAATAATAAATCAATTCGGTGTTTTGGAAAATTCTGTGCAGCGTGCACTCGAACGTGCGCTTGAAGCGCTTGGGGTTTGGCTGCTGATAGTCGCTTGAATGTATCTGCTTGGTTTACTTTCAACGCCACAATTCTTAATTTTTTGTTTTGCCATAAGAGGCATAGAATAATAGTGAATTTGTCACGATGCCACGTCGCGGGAACGTGCGCTAAAGCCGAAATGACAAATTCATACAACAACAACAGCAATAGTGGTAACCAAAGAGCGCGCAAGCAAGCGGCTGAAGTGAGGCGCCATTGAAACTCAGTTATGAAACGGTTTAAGGTTTTTTCTATTTTTTTTTTGATTTGCATTTGTTTTCTAAATTACTCAAGATTTTCAGTAAATTGATATTAGTTGTGGAATGAAAAAATTTATGAAAAAAAGAAAGTTACATAAAGCAATGGCGATGATGAGCTTAAAAGTGGGCGCTCAGAAATGCTCATGAAGGTAACCGAGCACTTGGCAAAGTCGATTCAAGGGGAAATATAGCAAATTTTACTTAAACTCGAATATATTTTCTACTCTTAACCCATTTTCATAGGACAACTTTGATTTCTTTACAAATTCAATATTGAAATAGCGAATCCAATATGGTGTGGGTGGATCTATAGCTCAAATCATATGCGGTTTCGATACAGATCGCTGTCTGCCGAGCCCAAACACCCGTAAGAAATGAATCGCTTTATTCTCAAGCAAAAGGTTTACCTATGCCTACCCCAGGCGACCGCTGCTAAAAAAACTCATTTCATAATTTTGTGTTCGCGTACACCTTATAAAAGTTACGAACGTCGCATTTATTGCCATATTTTCATAAATACCAGCAGCTATTTCTATACTGTACAGTTTTTATCAAGGATTTGGCGCTGTGTAGAAGAAACTTCACACTCAAGCTACCCTAATATCCTGCAGTTTGTGTCAGAGAGAAAACAAAGGAATGCTGTGTTAGGTACCTGCCCACTGTGGGTCGCCGCTGAGTTGGTGGTGGCAGTTATTTGTTATTCCTAAGGGTTCTTTAGATACGACTGTCGCAATGGACGGGTGAAAAACGTGCGCTGGCAATCGAAGCAAACTCCCATGCCAATGATTCGTGTGCAACTGCTCGTCATAGATTTTGTTCAAGTTACAATATACGAACGTTTACGTAATTCCCCAAGTAGAGATTTGATTTGCTCATCGGTACGAAGGTTTTAGACAGTGGTGGCTTGCAGCCCACGGCCCGGACATCAGGAGTATTGAAGTTCGCACGATAATCCGCGTGAGTCCGTGAGCAAAAGAGAGGCTACACTAGGACTTTCAATTACTATTGTGATTGAAATATTGAGGAAGGATCTTAGATTTCACCCCTATATAAATGAATTTTGCATGCGCTTACGCCTAACGATTACAGATTGTGTACAAATTTCTGCGCGACTATGTCGTTCTGCCACAGGACATCCCGTACAAACTGGCGCTAATTTTTGGAATTTTTTGTTTTGTTTGCTGACGATTGGTAGGTTGCTTCTTCTGTACACTTTTTTATACCAAAATTCAATGGCCTATAAAACCCGGAAAACTATCAAAAAGTCTAGAAGGCTTCTGATTGAGTGGGTAGAGTCAGCACTGGGTGAGTTAGAGAACAAGCAAAGCTTTTGGATACGCCTTAAGTATAAAGCCCTAACATGGTTGGGTCAGCCTACTTTGAGTGGCTGGTAGGTTACTTCAACGATCATAGTCGACTTAAGCTTTTATCCACATCGGAAGGGTCTGTATAACGAGTCAGAATGCCGACTAGTAGTAGTAGCAATAATTCTTTATTTAATTTATAAAAGTCATGGATTATAATCGATTTAATTCATATATTTATTCATTTACCATTTGGGTTGGGAACCAGTTCATAGCGTTTTTATATTTTTTTTTTATTTTACAACCATTTGTTTTTTCCTTAGGCAAAGGGTAGGTATTCCTTTCTGTCAATAGATGCCGCCAGCAGTGTGTGCTAGTCGATTCTAACATAGCCTAAACGTCATAAACCAAGCTTAGACATATGGTTAACAAACTGCTTCGACCATTAGTGATTTTGTTTTGGTATCAAATACTTTTGATTTTGTGAAAATGTCTGATTTTGTGCCGAATAATCGTCATTTGCGGGAAGTGTTGATTTTGCTCTTTCATTCGAAAAAAAAACGGCGGCTGGAGCGCATCGAGAGCTACAAAAAGTTTATGGAGATGCTGCTTTAAGTGAAACAACGTGCCGAGATTGGTTCCGTCGCTTCGAAGACGGTGATTTTAATATTGACGACCGTCCGCATGAAGGAAGGCCAAAAACCTTCGAAGACGCTGAAGCTGAAATGGAGGCATTGCTCAATGAGGATCCGCGAAGGAACGCAAGAAGAGTTTGCTTAGTATTAGGAGTTACCTGCCAATCCATTTCCAAGCGATTGCATGCTTTGGAAAGGATTCAGAAGCATGGGACTTGGGTTCCTTATAAGTTAAAACCAAGGGATGTTGAACGTCGTTTTTTCGCCTATGAAAAACTGCTCCAGCGGCAAAAAAGGAAGGGTTTTCTTCATCGCATCGTGACGAGTGATGAAAAATGGATTCATTACAGCAATCCAAAGAAAAGAAAGTCATGGGGACTGCCCGGTCGTGCTTCTATGTCGTCGCCCCGGTCGAGTATTCACGCTGCGAAGGTTATGCTATGTATTTGGTGGGAACAAGTTGGTATTATTTATTATGAACTGTTAAAACCAAGCGAAATCATCACTAGGGAACCGATCCACGACTTCAATTGATGCGATTGAGCCGAGCACTGCGCGAGAAGCGGCCGCAATACGCAGAGAGGCATGAAAAAGTGATTCTACAGCATGACAACGCTCGGCCTCACGTTGCCACACCCGTTAAAACCTAACTGGAAACACTGAAATGGGAAATCCTACCCCACCCGCCATATTCTGCAGATATTGCGCCGTCCGATTATCACCTGTTCCGATCGATGGCCCGTGGTCTAGCTGACCAGCAGATCCGTTCATATGAAGACATCAAAAAATGACTTCAGCCGTGACTAGCCTCAAGATGAACAGTTTTACCGCGACGGTATACGAGATCTACCAGAAATATGGGAAAAAGTAGGAGCCAGCGATGGGCAATACTTTCAATGATTCACTTGTAACCATTTTTTTCAGAATAAAGTTGTATTTTCATAAAAAAAAACAGCGTGAACTTAATTGTGTACCTAATATAACTCATTAACTTATTGGTAAAATTACTGTTTTTTTTTTTTTTTAATAAAAGTCTTCGCTAAAACCCTACGAACTTATTCCTCAACCTAATACTTGCCACATTGGCATTTCGTGTTTTATAGATTGGGAAAATTGTATCCGAGTTTCTAACCCTGGCTGGCTGTAGACCCATTCTTTTTCGAGAAATGTATAGCTGTTTCTGTGACTATTAGAAATGGGATTGTCAGGAATAATTGAGCTTTCCTTAGCGAGCCTGAAAGAGCTTACAAAACGATATTTAAAGTCACTCTAACCTTCCTTTCTCAAGGAAGCTTATATTTTGTTTTGTCATTTCATGTTTCATGTCCCTAATGGGTTTCAAGACAGTAATCATATAAAATCCTATCCCACCACAAAGTGCTTTGTTTATTTTAGTGTTCTGAAAAAAATTCGAACCGAAGTAAACAGCAAAAAAATGTAAAGTTTCTTCATTCAGGTTGATCGAATAATTTGCCATACAAAACCCCAATCAATGAGTCGCTTAATATCACTAAAACATATCTTCACTAAAACAATCAAATTATTTACTAAAGACATAAACTTTTATTAAAAAAAAAAAATTAATAAATACTATAAATCGAATAATTCACTAAATTATTGATTAAAGAAAACTGAGCTTATTTTTCCAAAAGAAAAAAAAAATAAAAATTAATCACTCCACAAAGGAGTCCATTGTTTTGCAGCAGACAATTCAGCAAACTTCTGATTTCGCGCCGTAACAGAACAATCACAGCAGCCTTTTAATTGACTCACAAACACATTTACAAGTGCATACGCGTGTACGTATGTATTTTTGCATTAATGCTTGTGGCACCAATTTAATTTCGAATTTTCTTTGTAGACAAAAGCGACTTCCCGCTGACGCGGCCTAAAATGCAACAACGCACCGTGTGGCGCTTATGCTGCACACAATACATACATACATGCATACATACATACATACATATATACATACATGCATACATACATACCCACTTCTGCAAAATCCCTGCCAGGAAATCAGCCAGTGCGCGAATTATGCATTTCATTGGAATTTCTACCAGCTTTTTAAAGCAGTAGCTCTACACTATACCTTTTATGACTGCTTCCGAACTAGAGCAAAATGGATGCAGAATGCCCCAGTTGATCCTGAATCCATCGAAATATAAAGTTACAAAGTCATCCTTATCGCAAATGCCTCTCCCAAGAATCGATTCCAACAAAATCTGAATGTCTTCTAATAGCAAATATCGTATCGGCTATTGAGAATGTGACGCCACGAGATCTTGGGGGAAATAAATAGTTGTAAATGTAAATAATGTTGCGGTCACCGTAGCCGAATGAGTTGGTGCGTGACTACCATTCGGCAGGTGTAGATTCGTATCTCCGTGCATGAATATCAAATACGATAGCAGTCGCCTTTGGACAAGCAACTCCGAGTGTATTTCTGCCATGAAAAAACTCCTCCTGAAAACCATTTGCCGTTCGGGGTCGGCTTTAAACTGTATCCCCCTCCATTAGTGGAACAACATTAAGACGGACACCACATATAAGAGAAGAAGGTCCAACACTACGCTAAAAAACGATCATCTTTGATGAACACTTTTTTTTCACTTAGGAGAAGTATGAGGAATACTACTAATTTACTTAACCCTTCTAAGCATCTTTCTTCACAAAGGCTTCCAAAATGAATTTTAGTGATCCACTCAGCGAACTTTCACACTGCGCGGTAACTGCGAATACGAGGCTGTCTGAGCGCATTTAAGTCCGAAGTATTTGCCAACTGGGAAGCTTGTAATACAGCTCGGAACGAACAAACGAACCGGGTCTAGTACGTGGATATCCTATTTACTGAACTCTTCTGAACTCTCTTTCTTCACAAACGGTCCCAAATGAACTGTGGAATAGTTTTAGGAATCACAGCGAACTTTCACACAGCGAGGTAATTGCGAGCGAAGAAGCTCTGTGAGTGCATTTCAATCCGAAGTATTTGCGAACTGGAAGGCGAGTAAAACAGCTCTAGTCGTGGAATGAACAAACGATCCGGGTCTAGTACGATTATACGATTGTCCTCGAACAGCTAAGCCGGAATTTTGGCTCTGCAATTGTCACACCGAACTTTGTAAAGCAGTCACGCACTAAACTCAACACTGTTTTGTTTGACATCGTATTAATAATGATAACGAAAATACTGGTAGTCTGTCTCGAAACTCTATCTCTCTATCTTAGATTTCTCAGTGCCAGATGAAGTTGGCCATCGTTGTAAAGGTCGCAGAAAGCATTGAAAGGCGAAATGTGGAACTTGCCTTCCGGCTCACCGCACCAATATCCCACTCCCGCTCCGTTTCCATTTGTCCGCGGAACTATCGTTAGGTATTATTTCGCGGAGTGAGAGCCTCTCTATGAAAATTTGCGGAGACGCTCCGTGTAACGCAACTTTGTGATCATTTTATTTGCAACATTGCAAACAGCGGACCAGTTTTCTTTTGAGTCACGCATAATATCAACCAGGTTTTTAAACTTAATTGGCTTTCTACCTTATTTCTCAAGTCAAACCTTTCGGTTTAAAACTGCGAAGAGACAAAAAAAAAACAAAGTTCTGCATCTGCAATATCGCCATTTCCATAGAAGGTGCATTTGCAAGAAGGTTAACATATGAAGCAACCGTGTCCTGCCAATATTTGTGTAAGGTTGAAATCCACATCCCCATGTCGTCTGTCTAGCCAACTTCGTGCAGAAGGAATCAAGCGATAGGTCCCACGTCTGTTCGGTGAATTGCTCCACCGACTCTGCGATTTCTGCCAACAACTGTCCTTCACTGCTTGACGACTCATCTCACTTTTTGAGGATTCGGCCGTCTCCCTCGCCAAAATGTCTATGGGGCAAAGTGCAGATATTACAAGCGCTACTTCTTCTGATGTAGTTCGGAACGCAAAGCTGGTACAAGGATCTCATTTCGCGTGCGCATGTGGTTTCATCTAGCGCATCAGACCAGATAGATACACCGTACAGAATAGCAATTCTTACCACGCTTACGCAAAGCAGCCTACATTGCTGTCTGGGTCCTCTCGAGCTCACCATGAGGCCGCTGCTACTCTTTCGGCTTCTCTACTGCATACTCAATATGTGTTAGTCTAGCATCAAACAAAATGCCCAGATATTTAAGGGCAGCTTTTGAGACGTCCCCCGATTGCGATATTAGCAACCCCTCGCAACTTTTTGCTGCCTCTTAACACCCCGGCCACTGTTGGCAGTTATGAATTTGAAGTAAAATACCTCGTTTATCGAGGAGTCAGCATCAACACCGATAGTAAAATCCATCTTGAAATCTAACGGAAAACCGTAAGTGCTACTTTGGACTAAGTAGGGGATTGAGTAGTAAAATCCTCTATCTCCAAAACTATTTCTTTATAAAGCTCTCATCACGCCCGTCCTAACGTAAGGCGCAAAAGCTTGGACGATGACAACATCCGATGAGGCGTCCCTTGGAGTGTTTGAGAGAAAGATTCTGCGGAAGATTTTTGGACCTTTGCACGTTAGAGACGGCGAGTATCGCATGCGATGGAACAATTAGTTGTATGAGCTTTACAACGACATAAACGTAGCTCAGCAGATCAAAATCCTGCGGCTTTCTTGGCTGGGTCATGTTCTCCGAATGGATACAAAAGCTCCGGCTCTGAAAGTATTTGATGCGGTACCAGCTGGTGGTAGCTGAGGAAGAGGAAGGCCTCCTCGGCGTGGAATCAGATGGATCAGGTGGAGAAGGACTTGGCTTCACTTGGTGTGTCGAACTGGACGAGAAATAAACTACTGGCGCGCTTTGTAAAACTCGACCAAGGTCGTTTAAGCGGTTATCGCACCAGCCAAGAAGAAGAAAAAGTGTTGAACTTGTTTCTTCTCCATAAAATTCTCAGCTTCTTTTTGAAACAAGAAAATTATCTGTGCCAGTACCTGTGCGTGGCTCGAAATTGGGAAAAGAGTTCTAGTCCTAAAGCAAAATTTCATTTCGCTCGTTTTCCCTATAGGGAACTTCCTCACAAATACATGCCAAGGTTTTTGTGTGTATGCTTGTAAATGAATGATGCTGTGTATTTTTGGGCTCAATAGTTACCCCCACTGGGGACGACTCGCATAGCTCTTTAGTCACTGCTGCTGTTGCAGCCGTTACGGCTGCGACGCCACTGCCCATCAGCCTGCGGCCTGTATCTATTTTCGTTCACCGTCAGTGCTGCCTACTTATATAACGTATTGAAGACGAAACTGCAGCAACAACAACAAAAACTACATACTACAAAGTCAACAACATTAAATGCAAACTAATAAAACACCAACAAATAGTCGATGACGCAAAGGGAATGAGAAGGAAGCGCGGCAGCATTTAACAGCAGGAGGCAAAGCGTAAATGGGTATGCGTTCCTTCATATGTTTGCGTATGTGTACATGTTTCCACATATGCACAAGTAAGAACAGTAATAACAACAACAACAACAACAACGGCACTAATAAAAGCATGGACTCAGCTGCGTTGCGGTTGCGTTTGTAATTGCATTCACGCTGCAGCAGTGCGGTCGTTGCTTGTACGCTTGTACGCAGTGAGTCCGCCGACCAACCACAACATAGCCACAACGGCAATGTGCAACAACGAAATGCACAACTCGAAAGCGGGTTGAGGTTAAACACCGTTGCGCCAAAATAATAAAAACTGTGAAAAGTCAATAATAAAAAACAAAAAAAACACACACACAAAACAATGGTCAGCACAGGCCAACGCGGCGCGCTATGTATGGTACATATGGCCATTTGTATATATATGTATTTGTGCGTTGCAGCTGCCACCACCAAACGCTAGCCACTTGCTGACCACCGCCAATATCGCCTCACTTCAGCCGGTCACGCCATTTGGACCACTTTAACGCTTTCGTTCTGGCAATTCTGGCGCGTTTCCCCCACACGCGCGCGCACACACACTCACACATACACATACACAAACACACCGAATTTCCATTTCCATTTTCCTCGCCCGCTTTGGCCGCTTTTCCTGCTCAGCCACAGTTTCCCACTGGCAGCCTTTTTTATGAACGCAAAGTTCCTCTGTGCGCCGTGGTCCGTTGGCGGCTGCGTTAAGCAGGAAACGGCATCGCGTTGTAAAAATAGCAAATAAAGTGTTGGGGAAATTTCAAAGTGCACAGGCGCTAGCTGATTTACGAGCTCAATATTGGCGATTTTAATCGGTGGGTACTTGAGAACCGCTAGTTTTTAATACATTCGTTTGCGCGCGTGTGTTCGCCTCTTAAGTTTACTTGTTGTGATGCGAAGCTGACCGGCAACCAAATCTTAAATTTTTAATGTAATTTTTATGTTTTTGAAGAAATAATGTACTGATTTTTTTTATTGGATTTCTCTCGACTGTTTCGCCGAAAAACAAGAAAACTAATTTAGAAAGGAAAAATAGCTAACGGAAATACGTGCAACTTCAGATTTTTATGCTCATCGCTTGAAATATCATAGAGAGGCAAATTGCAAGTTGAAGTAGGCAGGTAATTTCAAACAAGAGATGGATGCGCCTCAAAATATTCCAGTCAGACTGTAGCCATGTTTTGCAGAAAACCCGATTAAGTGGCTGCTCTACTTTCGGCAGATCGCTACCAGCCTCCTCTATTTCTATTTCTATCTCCTCTATTTCTATTTACATCTCGTTTAAGTGCCTTGCTCATTTATAAGGTGAGGATACAAAAATCGTTTGCAATATAACATTTTTTATTTATCTATTTAGTATTTTAAAAAAATTTTACAAAACTATTTCCGCCTTCCGGAAAAATTAGGTAGATATTTGTTTACAAAACTATTCATCTAAAATAAATTGTCTGTGCTTCAAAGCACCAGTAATAAAATGGTTTACTTTTTTCTATTGAAAATCATTTACACCATTGAGAACATGAACTATTTCGCTATTACGAAGGGTGCCTCTTATACTATAGGTATGTCGGGATTAGAGAGCAAAAACAAATTTTAATCATCGAAAATCACTTTATTGTTTTTCAAAATATTCTCCATGAAGATCTATACACTTTTGCATGCGTTTGAACCAATTGTCGAAGCACTTTTGCCACTCTGAATGAGGTACCTCCAAAACATGCATTCTGAATGCCGCAACCGCTTCTTCAGGTGTCGAAAAACGTTGACCTCTCAATTTGTTTTTTACGTACGGGAATAAGAAGAAATCATTCGGTGCCAAGTCAGGACTATACGGCGGATGACCCATTAATTCGATGTTTTGGGTGCTCAAAAATGCAGTTGTTTGAGCCGATGTGTGAGAGCTCGCAATGTCCTGGTGAAGAGTGATCCGTCTTTGGCGATTGGTTTTCCTAATTTCTTGGAAGACAACTGGCAAACAAATGGCTGTGTAGCACTCAGAATTTACTGTTCTTCGTTGTTCTAGTGGTACGGTTGCGACATGTCCAGTTTTTCCGAAAAAACAGGCGACCATTTGCTTGGAAGTGCTTCGTGCGCGAACAACTTTTGTTGGATTTGGCTCATCTTGAAACACCCATACAGTCGACTGCTGTTTACTTTCGGGCTCTTACGCGTAAATCCATGATTCATCACCTGTCACGATGTCATAGACGTGTTTCGAAGCCCCGCGATCGTATTTTTTAAGCATTTCCTTCGACCAATCGACACGAGCCTTTTTTGAGCGATTGACAAATTGTGTGGGATCCAACGCGAACAAATTTTTTTGACAGTCAAATGTTTATGCAATATTGAATGTATGCTGGTCCCACTAATGCCTAAGATTGTCTCAATCTCACGATAGGTCACATGACGATCTTGCAATATCAGTTCGCGCACAGCATCAATGGTTTTCGGAACAACAACTGATTTTGGGCGACCTTGACGAAATTCGTCTTGGAGTGAACTACGACCACGATTGAATTCGCCATACCATCGACAAACACTGGTCCTTGATGGAACTTCATCGCCAAAAAATTAATTAAGTTCATCCATGCAATGTTGCTGAGTTAATCCACGGCGAAAGTTGTAAAAAAATAATTTAATTCCATTTTTGGACCGAGATGAATCTTTTAAGTTACTGTAAACAACACAAATAGCGCTGGTATTTCAAAACGTCCGTCAAACTTTGCGATACAGCTGTCAGTTGCCAGATTGCAACACCAGGGTTGCCAAATCCCGAAATATAAAAGGCACCCCTCGTACTAAGGACAGTCTATCCAAAGAGATTGTGTAGCGGTACTGTCTTAATACTGGGCATCGTCCAAGGAAATGCTCATTTAAGTTATATAAAGAGTTTTTTTTATATTGTAAATGCCATTAAGCATAATGCAATTACTTTTGACTTTGAAAATCCATGAAATTTAAAATTTTTGTATGTCATCCTTAAAATAACTTGGACCTGTACTATTTATTATTATAATTGCTTGGCTGTTTGTGCACTGCGACCTGAAGAGATCTATTGTGCAGACATGTAGCCTGCTCAAATAGTTGTTAATAAATCTTAAAACTGCTGTAGGCTTAATTTCTACCAGAAAGTTTAGATCTATAGCCCCATTTCCCAGCGAATTTAGTCTGCGTCGAGCCACTGCTGGACAGTCGCATAGAACGAGTTCTGCTGTTTCTTGTGCCTCTTTGCAGAGTCTACAGGAATCGTTTTCTATCGCACCTATCTTTTTCATGTGATAATTAGGTTTACAGTGTTAGTAGTTCAGCGTAAAGTTTTATGTCCTTTCTGCTTAGGTTAAGGATTGCTTCAGCCTTTATCCGTTCTAGATCTATGAGCCTTTGCGATTGCCGCATACCCGATTAGGCTCTCCAGTAATCGACTAGGCCTTGTTGCTGCTGCTCACGCATTCCCAGACCAACCTGTTTGACTGTCAGAGAGAATGTTAATATTGGTACCGCGCGTGCCTCTTCGTAGACATTCTCTGGCACACAGTTCTAAGGCGTGAATCTCCGACTGGAAAATGGAAAATGGTTTCTCCTATTGCAAAACCTTTTTTGAGCTGAGCGGTTACTAATGACTAATTTGAATTTCTTGGAGAATTCTAGTTTCATTTTCATCTTGTCGTGGACTGTCAGGCACGGAGAGTTCAGGATTGAACCCAGAATTCTTACATATCCTGTAAGATTGCCTTCTTTGAGATGGAATAGTTTGCGAAGTCTTAGGGCTGCACCGACTGACTCCCAGATATTTCATGTCCCCAGATAGAGTTAAGTCGGCGTCCCCTAATTTAAGGGTGCCTAGACTTAATTTCCTTCTTCGGGTGAAGGATACCATACAAGTTTTGTTCGAATCTAACGAAAGTCCTTTCCCCTGACACCAGTTCTGCATAATGTCGACAGTTAGCTGCATGCGATCAGTTATAGTAGAGTCAAATTTGCCTCTAACCATGATGACTTAATCGTCGGCAAATCCATGAGCTTCGTATCCGAGATCGTCGAGAGTCTGTAGGAGCTCATCAATGATCAATAGCCAAGGAGCGGTAATAAAACACCTCCTTGCATGCATCCTTTGGTTGACTTGACACATAATCTTTTTGGCCCAGATTCAAATATTACCATTCTATTCCTCAGTATATTGAGAACCCACGTTATGATTAGTCTATATATTTCCTTCCTAACCATATGTTCCCCAATAGAGCTGAAAGAAGCATTGCCCCCATAATATCAACCCATGTACAGAGTGCAATTTCCTTACCAGCCAACGCCTTTTCGATCTTGGTCGTAAGGCAATGTATGTATGGCAGTTTCTGTCGACTTGCCTGACTTGTAAGTGTATTGTTTACCATGGAGAGGCGAATCCTTCAGATAAGCGTCTGTAATATTGACTCTATTCCACATTTTTTGATTGTATTTGTTAGTAGAAAACTTTTTTTTTTTTAACTATTTTTTTTAGGTTATAATTTATTTTTTTGCATATAATCTAATGCAAATTAAATGTAATGTAATCGTGCTCGATGACGTTCTGTCAAGATCTGTAGACGGACGCCGCGGCGGCATACAGCGACACTTCAGCGAACACCTTGAAGACTTAGATTATGCCGATGATATCTGCCTATTGTCAACAAAGCACTCCGACATGCAGAAGATGCTTGTCGTTTTGGTGGAAGAATCAAAGAAAGTCGAACTGGAGATTAACAGGGAAAGAAACGAAATCACTTAAAGTAAATGTAGGGGAACCAAGAAGTAACTTTAGCGTTATGAGTTGCAGTATTCACAACTCAACAACTTCACCTACCTGGGAAGTGTAATTTCTACGGACGGAGGTGCAGCAGACGACATATACAAAGCAGTATCGCAAAAGCTCGTAGCGCGTTTTCTTATCTGAACAGGATATGGAATTTTACATCGATTTCTACACGTCCAAAGCTGCTGCGTATTTTCACTCAAATGTAAAATAGGTTCTTTTGTATAGCTGCGACACCTGGCCCATGACAGACCTCCGCGCAAATAAGCTGCAAGTTTTTGTCAACAAATGTTTAAGTCGTTTTTAGTGTGGATTCGGTGGCCCAAAACAATCAACTGCAGAGAGCTTTGGGGAAATTGTAAGCAGTTACCCAACCAGACTGAAATAAAGCAGAGGAACAGCAGGTAGATTGGCCAAACTCTTCGAAAGGAGAAATATGCAGGCAGGCACTCGATTGGAAGCCGCAAGGTAGTAGGAGAAAAGGACGCATTTGGAAGAGAAGTCTCGAAAAAGAACTTAAGGCTACTGGGGAACCTCTCAAAAAAGTCAGAATCATCGCGAAGAGTCGTGACCGTTGGAGGCATTTTGTAGAGGCCCTATCTCCCATCAGAGAGGACAGCAATTAAGAGAGAGGCAAAGTTTGGCAGCTTGAAAATGTCTTTAAGAATTGCAGTTGTATTTTTTTAATATTCTTAAACATACAGTAAGTATCCCCATACCTACGCCACATATCTTCGGACAGTTCAACAGACTGATTAAAACATTTTCCATTTCACACCAAGTTTTATTTCCTTCTTTAAAAAAAAAGTTATTCCATTTGAAGTTTAAACTTAACATTGCGGCGCTGTTCCGTTTTTCTAGATTTTTCTGGAAAACCATTTTCGGTGTGAGAGCCACCCTCAGAAAGCAGTTCATTATAATAATATTCTCCCTTATATTGCCATTTTTCTTTTTTCGACGCAAACCCATTATTGCCGATTTGGCTAAGTTAACCTCCATGTTTCATTTTTCACAGTATCCCATTAGATGATTTATCATTTTTGGAGAGTATTTAGTGCCTCTGCCAAAACAAATATATTCCTGGCATAGAGCAAGTAGCCTTATATTTAGATCGTCAACTTTTAAACCACCACCCAAAACTTCATGCAAGTCATTCAAATATAGCGTAAAAAGTAAATGAGGCTCAAACACCCTTCATTTCAGAGAACGTTTCAAAATCATCTGAATAATCTTCATCTGTCCATACTATAGATCTTGTCTCTAGATGTACTTCAATGAAATTGACAGATTTGGAAGATATCCCCACGTAGTTTGTGAATGAGCAGTTTCCTGAGTACTTTGTCGAAGGCAGCATTAAATTCAACAAAAAGGCATAAGCCTTTTTCTTCTCGTTAAAATTTAGGTTTTTATTTATTCATTTATTTCAGTGAGATGTCTTACAGACCAATACAATTATTTAAATTTTCATTTATTCATTTATTTCAGTGAGATGTCTTACAGACCAATACAATTATTTAAATTTTACAAAAATAAAGCTCCTTTAAGCCTAAATTTAACTATTAGGTACATATACACTCCGTTGTAAAGCTAGAAAAGCGCCAAAAATTTGACAACCTCTGACGTTGGCAACGCTGTATACAGCGAATAAAGATCCAGCGGCCGGGCTGGATGCGGTACCGGCAGAGGAAAAAGACGGTCTCCTCTGCGTTGGAAAGATCAGGTGGAGAAGGACTTGGCTTCACTTGGTGTGAACAACTGGCGCCAGTTAGCTCGAGAAAGAAACGACTGGCGCGCTGTGTTAAACTTCGCCAAAATCACACAAGCGGCTATCGCGCCAATTAAGAAGAAGAAGATGTTGCCTATTTTCTCCATAATAAAAGTATGTCGTGCATTCGTTACATGAGAAAATGCGCAACACTTTATTACGAGTATACTTATAAAAATTCTGGAAATTTGATGGATATTCGATTAATGCTTAAAAATTTCGCACAGGCTGGAAACTTGGATTTATGTAGTATCTGCTATATGATAAAAAAATATTTTTATAAAGGAAATAATTAAAACATATATAAAAAAATAAAAAAACTTATAAATATGTGGCAACCTTATGATTTGTTCACTCATTTTTATTTACAAAATTTATTAAACACGAGAAAAATTAGTGTTTTGCCGTCAGTACAAGCAAAAATAGGCAAATTCCGCTCATCACGAAAAGAAATTTTTTTTCTTCAAAGCTCTTCTTTGATTTTTGAAGCACTACAGAGTATTTGGAAATCAAGTTTTTTGCTTGCATTGTTTCATATATAATACAATTAGGATGGGTGAATTTGTATGGAACGAGTTTTCTCGACTTCGTTCTATATTAAACTCTAAGAAAAAAGGTCCAGTAGAGCATAACTCTAAAGTCGATTGCAGGTCCCCGATATTTAAAAAAAAACTCCAACACTTATTATGGTCCTTGGGGGTTCAGAATAACAGAACTAGAGCTTAACAGCTTAGAGAGGCCCCCGAAAAGGAAATTAGTATTTGAGAGCCGCACGATTATCTAAGTGCAGTGGCCGCTCAAACTGGTTGGGTTGGTGCACGACTACCATTCGAGAGCGCGTGGGTTCGAATAACTGTGCTTGAAACAAATATTATGGCTTAAAATTGTAGGTCCCTCCATTTATGAAACAACATTAAGACGCACGCCACAAATAGGAGGAGGGGCTCGGCCGAACACCTAACAGAAGTGTATGCGTGTAAGTATATTTATTTATTTTTTATGTATAAATATACACTCCGTGTGTCTTGAAATTCCTTGCAATCCAACCTGGTAGCTCCAGACTACTTTGCCAGTTATGTTTGCAGCAGAAGTTTTTCGCCCTTTTTTATCTTTTTTCAATACTATGAACTGGTACTTTTAACATAGCGATGCTATACGAACTATCAACTTTTGGAATACATAATGCATGAGGATATATATATAAATATATATAGAATATATCATACCATTTAACGAACTAGTAAGTCCATGCATTAGTTCTGTACCAGTTAAAGAATTAGTTTTTAATGGACAAAAAAAAAGTATTCAGTTCATCATCATTTTGTAAGTCCCTAAAATTAGCAACAAATTCATTTATAGTATTAGATGATTTTTTTTTGTTTTTTGCGTACACCTCCAATTGGCCCTTTTGCAACTAGTCACTATCGAACCAGTATGCTTCTGTTATCAAATAGCAGTTCAAGTACTAAAATGTTTTCTGAGTCTTGTAGGGAAAGAAGAAGATCTATTTTTCTTACATCTCTAATTGGTCCGTTTGCGACTAGTATCATTCTAGTCGCTCTCGAACTAGTATGACTTAATTCATCAAACAAATATCTGTTCATAAAGTAAAATGTTTGCCGAGTCTAATAATATTTAATGAGTATTTGTTTCACATATACCTCCAATTGGACCTTTTGCGACTAGTGTCATTCTGGGCGCTCTCGAACTAGTAAGACATTTTTCATCAAATATCTGTTCATAAATTAAAATGTTTGCTGAGTCTTATATTATGATATTTAATGAGTCTTCGTTTCGCCCGCCAATTGATCATTTTGAAACTAGTGTAATTATAGTCACTATTAGACTAGTATGACTTTTGTCCAATAAATACCTACAATATAAGTGAACTGAAATGTTTACTGGTTAGGTTAGGTTAGGTTGAAGCGGTTGTCCTGTGGGACACGCTCAGGCTCATAGCCCATTGTGATGCCGCGTGGGGAGCTTGCCCTATCTCTCCTAAAACCAGTGTGTGCTTTTCAAAAATTTTAAAATATCTCTGATTTCTGTAGAACTAAGATCTTCCAACACATTAAAAAATTATTTACCCAGAATAGCAAACCTGCGTTTGGATAGAGCAGGACAGTGGCACTGTAGGTGCGAGATTGTCTTTTCCTCGTCCTTATCTAGACAACTTCTGCAGAAGTCATGTGTTTGCACATCCATCCTTTGGGCATGTCTACCTTTTAGGCAGTGCCCCGTTATGACTGAGATCAATGTGCTAAGACTGTGTTTCTTTTGGCTTAACAGAAATTCTGTGCGTTTAGCATTTAGAGTCGGCCACAGTTGACAAGCGATTTGCAAGTGGCTTCATTACGCCATCTCTCGTTTGCTTTCCTTACGATTTTTTCAAAGATAAGTAGCTTACATGTGTGTACTGCTATGCCTATGTCATTGTCTAGGTACTCATCGGTCAACTTGGTGCCGAGTCTCGCTAGTTCATCGGCTCTGCAGTTACCCTCAATGTCGCGATGACTCAGCCATGTCGTTAAGAGATGTTCGGCATTTCATGGCTACCCTGGAGGTTGTCGACTGTTGTTTGAGGGATTTTATCGCCGCTTGGCTATCAGTGCAAATGTAGATGTCATTTCCAGATATCGCATCACACTGTATCAGTGTCGCGGCTTTTATTATTGTCATCAGTTCAGCCTGAAAGAGACTACAGTAGTCGGGGAGCCGAAAACAGAAAGAGATCCCCAGATGCTTGGAATATACACCACTGAGTCTTATAGTGTTAAATTAATATTCAATTAATTAATTAAGTGGCACATAACCCTTAATTGATCATTTTGCAACTAGAGCAGTTCTAACTACTCCCGAACTAGTGCGATTTCTTCTATCAAACACCAATTTACGAACTAAAATGTTTGCTTAACGTTATAGTATTAGATTAACATATGTTTCGCATACACTCCTAGTTGAACATTTTACAACTAGTGTCAATCTGTCGCTCTCGAACTAGTATAACTTCTTCATTAATCAAATACGAGTTGAGGAATTAAAATGTTTGCTGAGCACTTTGGCTTTTCCCTGCAGGGTTACGCACACACACACACACATATGCACATATCTACTGTACTTAGTAAGTAACTTGGCAAGTCCGCGAAGAAGTTGATATGCACCGCCTTAAAGGCCCTCACTAACGACTTTAATTGACCGTAATTAGCACATTAAATGCATTCGAACTAAAGCAAATAGCGCAATAAACAAAAAACAAATACAACAACAATAACAAAAAGCTGCTGAAACTAAATAAGCAAAAACAACAACAAAAAATAGAAAAATTAACAACTCGTTGAATTTAAAATGCGAACTTTTGCAGCTGTTGCGGTCGTGTCTTTTTTTTTGTTCTGTTTGTTTGGTTAATGTTGCAGTGGTGCAGTGTTGCATGAGTGGCAAAAGCGCAAGCCACACACACACACGCACACAAGTGTGCACTCGCAACCACGATTAAGTATTCGCAATCGTTACTTGTTCATACATAAAAGTGTGGGGCCACCAAATGATTGTGGCGAATGCGCATGCGCAACAATAGCAGTGCAATAGTGCAAAAGCAACAATAACCAAATATAACCATTGAAACAGCAATGAACAAAGAAACAAGTAACGGTGTGGCGGCAATCAGAAATCAGTTTAAAAATGCTTACATTACGTGCATTCACTACACACACACATACACACAAACACGAACACACATTCACATACGCACGGTTGCATTTACTCATAAGTGAGTTTTCATGCAGTGCAAATAAAACAAGAAGTTATTGCAAACCAATAAAAAATGAAGAATATGGGAAACGACGCACACACACACACACTCATATACATACATAGATGCATACATCCATACATACACACATACATACATACATCACTATTAAATAAAAGGTTGTATGTGGAAAAATATTAACAAAAAAAAAATAAATTTAAAACATAAAACAGTGAGCAATCAAGTCGAAACTCGGTTACAAAAGTTCGATTGCATTAAAATGCGAGTTTGTTAATTACAAAATTTAAGTAAGCGAACTCACTCCATAGAGTTCGTAATTTTATAATTGACCTACATAAAATTTTAATTCATAAGTGCACATGAAGAAAAATGCTGAGAATGCCGTGGATATGTACAGTCTGCCGCAAAAGTTTAAGACCACCAGCTTTTATGTAACCTTCGTCAAGAATTAGAACATCACAGCTCATACAATTTTCACCACATTCAGAATATGAAGCTAACTCAGTATTCAATATAGAGGAGCATTTTGAAGGAAGCTTTTACGCTATGAAAGAAGAAGAAGAATATAGAGGTTGTAAGGCATGAAAGAATTGTCTTCTACAGTCAAACGGTAAGGTCTATCCTACTACATGGGATACTGGTGTGGTGACCAAAAAACAATCAAATTTCAGCTATTTGAAAACTGTGTAGACTACAAAGGCTGGCGTGCCTAAGCATAAGCGCGCTCCAGGCAGAACTCTTAGCGATCAGAAAAGCATGCAAATCACTAAAACTCTACAAGGAAGTTGGTGCAAGAGTAGCTATATTCTCAGACAGTCAAGCAGCTATCAAGGCCCTAGACTCCAACTCCATTTCATCCAAACTACTTTTTCAGTTTATAGAGGAGCTGGAATTGCTAAGCCATGGGCTTGAAATCACTCTGATATGGGTTCCCGGTCATAGGAACATACGGGGCAATGAGATAGCGGATGAGCTAGCAAGAAAAGGTTCGGCACTAGAAATAGTAGAGGCGGTGGCAGTCTCTACCCCACTCAACACATTAAAAGCATCCATCCACATCCAAGAAAGTGGAAGCAATTAACTGCATGTATTACAACAAAAAACACATGGCCGTCGTACAAAATTCAAAGGACGAACGATCTGTTAGGATGCTCTCGGCCAAACATCTCATGCATCACTGCAACCCTTACAGGTCATTGGAATGTAGGGGATCATGCAGCTCGACTCAACCTACCCTTCAATCCCATCTGCAGGAGCTGTCAAGCGGAAGGAGCGAAGGAAAGTCTTTTCCACTACTTATGTGAATGTCCAGGGCTAGCTAGGGCATGACTCCGCTCCTTCGGTAAGTCTTTCTTGCAGCAAATTAATAAGATCTCAGACATCGAGATAAAGAATTTGCTGCTATACTTGCACCTCACTAAATCGATCCGACTTAGAACAAACAAAAAAAAAAAAAAAAACATCATTACACGAGCATAGTGGCAGTAAAACGGTACTGATCACTAATTAGGATTATTTCAGTGGAAATACTCAACCACTTCAACAACAAGCATAACAGGAGCTATGGGAACTACCCCAACTGCTGGCATGGAAGCGCTTTTAAGTGGGAGGCAGATGTCTAAATCTTTTCCCTACGAGAGCTGTACTGATGAGAAGAAGGTGCTGAGATGATTCCACCTCGTCCTCCATACACCTACCGGACAATGTCCGGTGAGGATATCTACCAAATTCGATAGCTGTGACTTGCTAGTCTTATAAGTTCTCTCAAGTGCCCCCGACTAGCTTAGCGCTCACTGAGTTGACGCGATGCGCATCTTTCCCGAAGCAGACCACAGGTTCTCAAGAGAACTCCAATCCTCTCATTCACCAGGGCCCCATCGCCAGAGCCCCCTGTCTAGGCAGCTCATCAGACCAGCAGTTTCCCTCTATGCTACTGTGACCGGGAACCCAAATAAGTCTGATGTCGCAGTATGCGGTTGCAGTCGGGAGAGAAGTCAGCCATTCCCTGAATAATTTCGAGTGCACAAACAACGAGCCCAAGGTCATAATTGCCGGTTGGCTGTCGGAGTAGATATTTACATCCTTTACTGTAATTATAGAAATAAGCAACCAATCCACTGCTTCCTACGTTCTGGCTACTTCCGCTTGGACCCGGATCTACAGTGACCCGAAAGCCTAAACTGAAGGTTGACGGGAAGCTCCTGGCAGAATACTCTCCCACCAACTCGTCCGTCCAACTTCGAGCCATCCACAAACATTTTTGCCATGCCCTGCCTCTAAATGTTACACACCGCCACTCCTCCCTTGAGGGATTATGATTGGAAAAAGTTCTGCTCGGACCTAGCGAGGCTGTAGAATGATCCAGCTCAATGGAGATGGTTCGATAAAGTAAAATTTAAAATACTTTCGGACAGTCAAACCGTCCTCAAAATCTTAAGTAGTTAGTTAATTTGAAAGCTACTAATAGAATGTAACAATGCACTCAACAAACTGACGAATCTTACTCAGGTCTTCCTGATTTGGGTACCAAGAAATGAAAGACACGAGGGAAACGAGGAGGCAGACTTTTCTGACAAAAATGATGCGGAAGTGACATTTATTAAACGAGTACGAGTACCATTAAAAGAAAACAATCTAAAACAGGAGAACAAAAATGGATCCAATGGATGGACTAGATAGTCTAGGCCTGAAGAGATGTCCATGGGCACTCAATCACCAATTGTGAAGCATTGGGTCACAGGGGACCCAGAATCTACTAGATAATAATACAAGAAAAGAAGAATTACGCAGTTACCGTCGCTCTTTGTGCAAAAGACACCGATTTAAAAATCTCTAAGGTTCTTAAGTGCGCCCGTTTATTCGTTCATAAGGCTCGCCGTGAACTGGAAGCATCAGACGAAGATTTAGAATCTGCTGCAAAACGGAAAAAACAGGAGAAATCATCTGACACTGTCCGATCTGCAGAATTTATTCAACAAGTGCAAGCGATCATTGACGAGAACCCTTCAAAATCAATTACGGCCTTTGGGACGAAGCTTAATCTTTCTGAGAGTCTTATCCATCGAATTCTCCATGACCATCTGCGGTATAAATACCACGTCAAAAGACAGCTCATGTCGGAGCAAACACGAGAATAGCAATTTATCCAATCAAAACGTCTTCTAAACAAAATTAAACACCCCGAAGAGCCTGAAATGTTGTGGTTTTTTTCACACAAAAAAAATGTCGACCAAGACCACCAGACCAAAGCAGATATAACAAATGACACTGGCAAGGGAGCAGAGGTCCCAGTCGGTTGAAGAAGTCGATGTTGCACGAGCTAGCAGATGCTGACATCAAGGGGACGGCACAAGAATAACAGCCTCGAAGTCTCGTCGAGGACCTATGCTCTTGAGCGAAGAAATAACGGGAAAAAAAATGTTTTCAGCCAAATGCTAAAGCTTTCGGTGTTGTGAGCAACAAAGGGCATGTCATGCCACTGCACTTCTTTACTCAATGACTTCGGGTAAATTCTGCAGCATATAACGAGGTTCTAGAAAGAGTAGGGAAACCATGGTTTGATAGATGAATAGCTCAGTCAACCGTTCAGCAGCTATCACAATTTTGCTTATTCGTTAGCCGCGCGACCTCCATTCGAGTCAGGTAATGGGACGTCAACTGCGTCTGGTTCTTCACCATCGCATTGAACTTACTTCTGATATCCCTTCCTGAGAACCAAAGTAGAAAAAACCCTCTCCAATACTTAAAGTAATCTTTGGATGCCCAAGACCAGGTCACCGACCTTTTTCTAAGGAGAAAGTCGCTCAAGCCTTCGAACCGTCGACGTTCGTGATCTTCACTTTCTTAGTTCCTTTCACTACTGGCAGCAAAGAGAAGAGCGAAAAGTGTGTTCCCTCCCCTAATTTAAGTACTTTTCTGGACGGCGACAATCATCAGATTGTCATTTTGGCATAACTACTCGCCTAAAAATAAGCTACATTGTGAAGAAAAAGCCTGCTCAAACAACCCAGCGGTTGCTAGTTGTGCATCTGACTTAGCTGCGGAGCTCTAAGCTTCTATAGTTCAAATTTCGAAGGAAAAAGGAAACTATGCCACGCTCTTTAAAAATACGAAACCAGTACCGAACAACGCAGCGGCTGTTAGTTGTGCATCTGATAGAAAGGTGTTGCGGCTTTGACTCCGGAGCTCTAAGCGTCTTCCCATCCTTCGCCTTTTAGATCGAATTTCGAAGCAAAAAGTAAGCTCTGCCCCGCCCTGTACTTCTATTCTCTTCTGTCCAAAGACTGTACCTTTCTTTATCTTAAATCATCGCCTTTATAAAAGTTGAGCACCGTCTTCCGCAACTCTTTTCATTGCGGCTGATTAAATGGACTCGCCATCAACCGGTGCACACTACAGATGCTTTAGATGGCAACTGTGGCATCCACTTAACTATCAATTCTTCACTACCCAATCGAGAATCCACGCGAAGTAATGAATCTTTTTTAAAAAACTATTTTGGAATACTCAAAATATTTTTACTCAAAAGGAATGCGCCATGCCACAACTACACTGAATCGGTGTAAATGCATTTGCTGCTTGGATAAGAATGTTGCATACAACAAATACAAAAGCGAAAGCGATAACTTGCAACAGTTGCACTAAAGGGGCAAAACTAAGTGAAAAGATACACAAAGTAAATTTGGGCAACTAGAGGAGTAGGAGCGAAGAGGGACTATTTAAGTGGGAAATTGTTCAAAAGAATTGTCATTGAGGCCGCTGAAGATATAACAAAGCGACCGTTGCCACTGCTGCCGCTGTCATTGTCGCCACTTTGCTACAAGGCATCGTTGAAGGAGTTTGCGTGCTTTGAAAAGAAATATGGCTGCCGCTGCAACACGACCCTGACACTAAGGTAATTTTAGTGTTGTTGTTGTTCTTCTTCTCCTTCGTGACATACTTGGAATAGTTTTAATTTTAAAAACATTAAATAGAAATTCTGCTGTTATTTTTTTTCTTAAATTCTTTTTTAGATTCTTGCTTTTTGTTTTGATAAGCTGCCTTGCTGCTAGGTTTGGAAACACAAGCCCAGCTGGACGTTATCAGTATATTTGATTGTTTGATTCTTGCATATAAAGTTTGCTGACGCCTTCAGCTCTGTCATCCATCAGTCTAAATGGGTCAATTTGCACAAGAAGCGTAGCTACAGACGTATTTGAACTGAGCTCTGCTCTGAATTTCTCAGTGGCAAAGCATCAGACGAATCTTAGGGCCAGCTGAAACAAAGACTCTGGTCTTTGAAATACCAAATTGGAAACACCATTTTCCCCCCTCGTGGCTTAAAATAATAGATCAGGTTAACTGTCCGATTTAGTGCGAGTACTTGGATAGGAGAAAATTTGGTTTTCGCAAATTGCTTTTATTACTCTATTTTCACGCGGTCACAAACAGCGCTTTTTATACCGAATCGTCACGGGAGATGAGAAATGGTGCCTATACATCAATATGAAGCAAAGAAATGACTGGGTGGCTCCAGGAGATACGCCAAAGTCGCACTCCAAGAGCTTGAGTATGAGGTTATTCAGCATCCGCCGTATTCTCCGGACCCTCCACCAACGGATTACTATCTTTTCCGCTCCCTGTCCAACCATATGAAGGACGATAACAAA
This sequence comes from Anastrepha fraterculus, assembly GCA_037575425.1. NCBI lineage: Eukaryota > Metazoa > Arthropoda > Insecta > Diptera > Tephritidae > Anastrepha > Anastrepha fraterculus. The sequence goes on from JAYXIM010005294.1 coordinate 1,239,685, forward strand.
GAGGTCCTTAAAAACTGGCTTCTTTGACACCAAACCAGACGATTTTTGGCCGAACGGCATCAACAAATTGGTCGAGAGGTGGAGAGAGGCTTTAAACAGCAGCGGCGAATATAATTAACTTATTGATGTAATAATTTTCTTTCGTTTAAATAAAAGCCTTCGATAAGAACGCTACGAACTTATTCCCTAACCTAATACTTGCGGATCCTTTGAGGGATTTCCCGTAATTAGCTACAGTTTTCGAGTTGCTTATGGCAGAGTGGAGTGTCTTTCGAGCTTCTTAAGGGGGGAGCCTGCTTTAGAGGCTTCAAAAAATCGATTTTTTTTTTGCATAAATGTCTTCCCAAACTATCCAAGAATGTGTCCTCAAAATTTCAGAAGCAAATTCAAAATATTTTCGCAGTTACAGAAGAAATTGTGAACAAGCGTCGAGCTGGTATACGAGCGGCCGGATCGCTCGAAGTGCGATTTCTCGGTTTTTTATTTTTGCGATGTTTTCTAGTTGGCGGAAAAGATAGGGAAAAAGTTAAACGTCCTATCGAAACGAGATAAAATTGATTGAATTCAGAATTAAATTTTCTTCTAGTTGACCTAAAAAATCTTAAGAAAGTTATGATTAACCCACTTTTTAAACAATCTAAAGTGAATTTGTTTTTCCAAAAAAATGATTTTTTTTTAATTAGCGAGAAATTGTTGAATTTCTCACTTTTTGTTTAATTTTCTTGGTTTAACTAGAAGCTATGCTATACTAAAATAAAGAACTTTTTTTGGTTTTTGGTTTCAGATGAAAATTGCGACCTGCATCTTTCCCGCGGCACGTCACATGCAAACTCGAGGCGCATCGGCAAAATGCTTGTACCAGGCATAATATGACATATATTTTAATGAAAAAATTTGAGAAGACTGTATAAATATATAACAATAACACCGTTTCAATCAAATATTTCTTTCCTTCCCAAAAAAATCGACGAAAAAATCGATTTTTTGAAGCCTCTAAAGCAGGGAGGAGCCTTACGTTTCATGCATGAGGACGTTGCGAGATTTGAATATCTTTGATCGATAGCCTCAAACGTTTGCTTTAAAGCCACTAATTCATCTGGACTCTGTTATCCCAGTTATTTAGGAAGTATATTATCTTCAAGATTTCCCGCTGGGAACTTATGGTGTATATACATACATACATATATGACTGGAGTTGAAAAACAAAACAACCAAATAAAAAAATGTTTAAAATTGTAGAAAAATGTATGCTTTACGATCAAGTCGCTAATAAAAGAAGTGGGCCAGAAGCGGTCGAATTTTTTTTTAAGATTTTTCGGCAAAAAATAATATGTCATGGGAAAACAATAATCTTGTATTATATACCCAATTTTTTTTGATTATTTTATTTAATTTTTTTTTTTGATTTTTTGTTTTTCAAAGAAAACAATTTTTGTTTTTGCCAAACTCCAACTCCTTTCCGCGCCTCTAACCGCACTTTTGTGGGAATCGGAACACTGTAAGTTTTTTAAACCCGCCTGGCGGTAGGCAACTCACAAGAAAAAACCAACGGGCGGTACCGAAATCCATCTTGGCTGGCAAACGGCTTGGCAAATCCAACCAATGCGAACGAGGTAAACGCCGCGGTCCAACAGCTTCACAACTACACACACAACAACGAGACCCGCTCAGCTCAACACGGCGGATGTTGCATGGAATGTATTTCTGCTTTAAAGTAAAAAATTTTTCGAATTCCACTACGTTGAAAAATGTGCGCGACAGCAGCAACTGCCGTCTCAACAGCCATGGCAACGGCAGCAGTCGGCAAGAGTCGCTGGCGATGCCGATGGCGACAAACAACCATTTAGCCAGGCAGCCAGGCGGCGCGGACGCGGATGTGGAGCTACATAGGCGCAGACATACAAACATACACACGTACACACACATATGCGCTGGTGCCCGTATATGTATATGTATAGCTAACCAAAGTAGCGACCAACTAAAAGTAGCAGCAATGGCGGCAACGCGTCGGCCAGTCAGCAGCATTCAACGGCAGACAACAGACAACAACAGCTGTGTCACAAATGCAGCGAAATGTTTTCGACGGAATTCGAAACTCAAATATTCACCATATACCGAGTATTATAATGGTAAAAAATAAAAACAGAAGCAGAAACAACAACAACAACAACGACAACGACAAACAAACAAGCGTACAGCGATCGGCTTTCGGTAGCGGTGTGACAGCCAAATACAAACTGTTTGGGATCATTTTAGATAAAAGCAATAAATAAAATACGTATGAAGGAGAAATTAAAAGTGATTCTCATCATCGGGTAGGGATTTATGTGCTAGTCGTGGTGGGAAAGCTTTTCAAAAGATCTCGGCGGCTAAAATATCAGCCCAATGCAAATGATCGATCAGCTACAAATTTACATTTGATTTATGTGTAGAGAAATGGAAATTACGGCATTTCAGATATGTCAAATAAATTTTAAATCAACATTGGGCCCATTAGTATTTATTGCATCCGACAAATCGATGAGCCCAAGTCGCTGTATGTTTTTGGTAGTCCGGATATCTAAAAAGGTATAAAATTACAGCTTACTTTAGCTTTCATGCCGATAGACATATTTTCGATCTAACAAATGCTTATTATGCGCTCGGACCAAATACGTGGGTAACCTTGAGAGTTTCTGGGATATACTCAAGAATGATAGAAAAAAGATTGCGCCCATCGCAGAGTGCATGACGTCACAATGGTTGTGCAGTGTTGCCAAGCCTTTGCTTTTCGCAATACATTTAGTGCTTTTTTATACCCAAAATGCAAACATTTTTGAATTTGGTGCTTGTTTCTTTTTTAAGTTTAAAGCTAACGAAACTGTAAGTTAAAAAACAAATTTATAATTGAAAAAAATAAAATAAAAAGCTTACGCTGAGTAGATTTCAGTGCTGTTGAAATTTTGTTTTTTTGATTCTTATAAATTTTGTTATTTTGAAAGTGTTAATCTCATTTTTTTCTCCCTTCAAGGTTATGCAAGAATAATGGATCTTCTTCTCTCATATTTCTTAACATTTAAAACCTTTATAGAAATTTTAAAAATCCTTGAATTTACTGAATTAGAATTAAAGCTATAGAGGTGTATCTTTTCATAGTAAAAACAAGCAAAAATTACCAGATAATACTGCTGAAACTATCATATAAATAAGTGCCTTATCACGTTACATAACCTCAAATGTACCTACCAAAAAAGTGGTTTCAGAATTTTTTTTTTTAAATTCTCTTTACATAACTGTTAATTCAATAAAAATTAGATATTTTCTTTCCTTTAAATGGGCGTTTTAGTGTGTTTTATGTTCAAAATTAGGCAACACTGGATTTGCGAGAGAGCGATTTGACTGCTCGATGTCACACAGAGCTGCATTGACTTCCAAGGATAATATTTTGCTGTGTTTTCATTATTATACGTAAATTGAAAGCTACAATACTCGTAATAGTGGCATTTCGTATAGTTTTCCAAGACTCGCTGTGACGCGTTCTGGTTGTCGGAGAAGTGTTTCAAAATCAAATTCAAATTCTAAACCATTTTAATTTCACCAATTTATACTAGTAAAATTTAAAAGAAAATGGCTTGTGTTTGATAGTAAAAAATCTTAGCATCGAACTCAGTTTATGAAACTCATTTATTGACCATATTAGGAAACACTGGGGCTGTCCTCTTTTAGCACCTCAAACATATGCACAAACGCTGATCTGTTCCAACGAAGGCCAGATGGACTATTTTAAATAAATAATCTGGGAGTTATCAGAATAAAGTTCTTGTCGTTTCTATTTGAGCTCAGTCTTTTTTATTTTGGACTTCACCTTGTATATCTTCAATTCCTACTCTCCCCTAAACGTGGTACACCCTGGTAACCTGAGCAACCAGAGCTGAAGATGAAGTATGACATATGGCACGTAGTGCCGTCTTGTTCAAAATAAACGTTGTCCAGATCAATACCATCCAATTCCGGCCACAAAAAATCGTTAATCATCTCTCGTTAGCTCTATCCATTCACCATAACTAATGCTCCATCTTCATTTTGGAAAAAGGAAGGTCCAATGACTCCGCCGGACCATAAACCGCACCAAACAGTCACCCGTTGAGGATAGAGAGGCTTTTCAACAATAACTCTTGGATTTTCTGAGCTCCAGATCCGACAATTTTGTTTGTTGACAAAGCCACCGAGGTGGAAGTGGGCTTCATCACTCACAAGATGATTTTTCGATGGAGTTTCGGATCATTTTCATGCATTTCAACGACCCAATCAGCAAAGACACGACGTTGTTGATGATCTGCGGGCTTGAGTTCTTGTGTTAACTGGACTTTATAAGCTTTAAGACCCAAATCTTTATGCAAAATACGGTGTAATGACATTTGTGGAATGCCTAACGAACGACGAGGAATGGACAAACCAGGGTTTTCTTCAACACTTTCGGCTACAACAGCAATATTTTCGGCTGTTCTTGAGCTACGTGCACGGGTTTTACTCTTCACATCACCAACTTGTCCCAACAGCTCGAATTTTTTCAGCAATTTCTGTAGTGCGGTCTGTCAAGCTGCTTCACGATAACCCAAACTGTTCGAGTTTTACGAACCGTCTCTGATAAATTTTCACAATTAACCCTTTGCGCTCGAGGCGCTTTTCTGTTAGGTGAAGCACGCGCTCCCGCTTATTTCATGAGTTCGTTATTGTTAACTTTCTTCGGATTCTGTGCACAGAGTCCATTCTGAAGGTTCAGTTTCTTCTGTACAATCACTTTTCGTCTTCTTTCTCCTCTAACGGAGTCGCTATCTTCATCACTTCTGTCTTCGTTCTCCTGGACAAGCTGTCTATGTAGTGATGTAATTTCGTTCGTTGTTGCAGAAAAATTTAACTCATCTTCACTAGAAGTAATTTCGTCGTCGTGTTCCATACTTATTGGGCTCACTAACTTTGAAAAAAATATTGCGATCGCCAAGAAGACTGACTTCGAACTGATGTCGAAGACAAAGTCCTACTTCGCTATATGAGATGAAAGTGGTGCCGCTGACTAAATATCGTGGCGATAAGCAACCATGCACGCGTAGTTTGGGACTTATGTATTGGTGGCCCTGTCGGCTACGCTGAAAAGGTTGCTTGTGTCTGTAGCATAAACAGTTTGCGGTACAGCTTTCATCTCCTTTGGCGATTGAATCACACGAGATAAGACATTTAGACACATTGATCTGAATGGTACCTCTCAGGCACCGCTCGAAGCGCAAAGTGTTAAAAAAGGTTTCGTCAAAGAAGAGCCATATAAAGTACTTAGCTTCCCCTCAAATTTGTGCATCTACCGTTTTATGCCGATTTCGAATGACAGATCGTTTTTTCATTAGCAAAATACGAATGCACTCAACTGTACACGGAGGCTTACCGTTGCCTGCCGAACGGCGATCGCTATTGTAATTTCACAATTTCATGCCAACAACAACAGTTGCACGAACTCTCTCTCAGCAACGGCAGCCGCTCATATTATTCACCTTTTCTCACGCAAAATAGTCATCAAAAATTTGTATAAAAGCCACTTACAACGAAGAAAATGACTAACTTCCAATAAATATAAAAATAGCGCGCAAATGCAACAATTATTTTATGCGCAACTACGAGGGTTTTGTGGTTAAGAACAATACTCTGGAAAAACCAGTAAATTAAAATACTTCTATAGCGCGCAGGCGTTGTGAACTTTCTATTTAATTGGAAAATTTCGTATTTTTTAATACTATTTTTTTTAATAAAAACAAAAACTGTCTTCGCATACGAAACGCTATGAGTCAACATACAACGCGTCGAGTAGCTGAAAGTAGTGCGAAAAAGTAACCAATAGACTTTTTTTTTAAATAATCTTATCGCTTTTGGCAAAAGATGAAATCATCTACTGAAATATAAAATTACACAAAATAAGTAATAATAAAAAGTAAATTGAAATTGAAATCTCTTCAAAACCGAAAAGTCGTACACATGCAGCTACTTACATACATACTTACATACACACATCAATTGCTTACAAGCCGCTTGTGTACCCGTAGTATTTGCTTAAAGTGTATCGCCTGATTTTTATCGCAGTACAAATAAATTGAATTTGATTCACAAGTTTGCTTCTCGTTCATGCATACATACGTAAGTGTGAGTGTGCATACTCGTATATAGATACAAAAACAGTAAATAAATATACAGCACAATGCGTTATCAGTTTCGTAGCTACTTTAACTTATCAGCCTTTCGGTCAATAGACTAACTCCACTTGAGAGTTATTATCAGCGACCTTGCCGGAAATTTAATAGAATGCACAGGTAAATACAAGTAAATACATACATACATACGCACATACATACATACACGTACACACACACATACATACATAGTTGTAAACAAATTACTAACCATTTCAAGAAGTCATAAAATTTAATTTCAATTACAAGTGCGAAAATATAACGGTAAATAAACAGCAGTCACTTAAATGTGATAATTGCAAATTCCTTGCGTAATTGGCATAAAAAACAGATTCTCTTCATTCTAAACATTTTGCGCAAAACTATTGTGAAACAACTGTTTCTTTCGCAGTATTTCTTCGCAGCCGACCTTCAACGGCAGCGCTCACTTTGCCGATTTCGAAGTCATGAATATTTGCTAGTTTTCTTCCACGTTGTTGCAATAATTTGTTGTAATATTTCTCCGGCATTAAATAAATGAAATGCTTCAAATGTGAAATGTGGGTAATAAATAAGTAAGAAAAAATAAAATAAATAAGAAAAAATAATATAAAGAAGAAAGATGAAAAAAAACCATAAGAAATATGTGCACAAGATGTAGTTGCTAAGAGAATATTTTATTAATTGTTTTTTGTATTTTTATTTTATTTTATGTTTTTATATTTTTAAAATTTTACTTTTTCATATTTTATTTTGTTTTTATATTTTTTTAATTTTATTTTTGTTTTATTTTTTAAATTTTACTTTTTTATATATTTTTAATTTTCTTTTTTTATACATTTAATTTTTTTAATTTTTTTATTTTATTTATTTATTTATTTTTTTTAGTTTTTTTATTTCATTTTTCTCTTTTTTAATTAAATTTTTTTATATTCTCTTATATTATTTTATTTTATTTTTTTATGTTTTTTTATTTTATTTTTCCATATTTTTCTCTTTTTTTCTTTTTTATATTTTTTTAATTTAATTTTATTTTTTTTTTTTAATTTTATTTTTTTTTTTTTATATATATTCTTAATTTTCTTTTTTATACATTTAATTTTTTCATATTTTTTTATTTTTTTTTTGTTTTCATTTAATTTTTTTTTATTTTATTTTTTATTTTTTTTTTAATTTTTTTATTTCATTTATTTTTTTGTCATTTCATTTTTTATATTTTTTTATTTTATTTTTCTCCTTTTTATTTTATTTTTTTTTATATATTTGCATGTTTTATTTGCTGATAGAATTCCACTACGTGACAATTGCGCCATATTTTTGCACTTATTTACGTAAAATAAAGACTGAAGGTATTTCCACAAATGGGTAATGCTTGGTAATGCTTCGGGAAATGTTGTTAAGCGGGCATTCATTCAATTCGCTTAGCGGTGAGTGATCACTTTTTCCACTTTTTCTCACGTGCATTCAAGAATTTTTTGTATATCGGCAGCAAAAAAAAGCAGAAAAAAACCAAGCACCAAAACTATTTAATTTCTGTAGTACAGAACGAAACTAAAGCTGAGGTTTAGAATTAAACCTCTTTACAACTCAATGACACGTTTTTTTTTTATCTCAACTCGCTGGCTTTTGTATTTTAGTAGACGTGCTAGACGCACTGGCGCTATGGGCGTATGAGGCAGGTATGGCACTTAATCTACAGAAAATTGTTTTGCGAAAAAGAAATCCATTATTTTTGCGTTCAATTTTTGCACAAATGGTTTAAGACTGCTTTATGGGCGATGCTGCGATTCGAGTCAACTTCGATTATTCGTGTGATTTTATCGACATTTTCGACTTTTTCTTTAACATCAAAAAAGCCTGAACGCAATCGACGAAACCAAAATTGCACGTAAATAGGTGCAGCAGCATTTTTCATTCTGTGCGTACCGCCACCGAAGAAGAAGTTGGATTTCGGCGAGGTCAAAAAAACACGCGACACGACGCGGAATGTCATGCTGCTGCGGAAAAATTGAGATGCTGCCTCTGGGGCCACACTGCGATCGGGCGCAACGTGAGCCATGTGGCATCGCTAATGGAAACTGAAAAAGAAAGAGAGCAAATTATCAGAAGGAAGTAACGAGAAGCCGAAATAAGTGAGTGCGAGGAGATGCTGAAGGTGCTGGCCAATAGGAACAACGCGCGAAAATTCTACCAGAAAGGGCGGCAACTTATAGAAGGTTTCACGACCGGCGCGTTTTTCCGTAAGAACAAAGACGGCGACCGGGTGACTGACATCCAGAGCATACTTAAATTATGGAGAAAACACTTCTCGAACTTGTTAAATAGTGGCAGCTGCGCATGTCACAGAGAATGTGAATATCCCGATACCCCAATCGTTGACGATGGGACTGACGTTCCGCTACCCTACCATGATATAAAGAGCAATGGCAAGAACTGCAGAACTACAAAGTGTTTTGTGACAAATCCGAACAGAAAACTGTCAAACTTTCTACAAAAATTTGGAAGGAAAGACGTTCGATTGATGGGCGGTATTATTAAAGGACACAACCCGTGGGGTCAGCATATGACCACCATTGGAATCAGTGAAGACCCAGTATGCCTGTCTTGCTTGGAGGAGGCGAATAGCACTGGGCACTTTCTCTGTGAGTGACCTGCCTTTGCTAGAGCACGGCTACAAGTTTTGGGTTCCGATGCCGGAAGAATGAGTAAAATTCGGATGATAATTTCAGATTTACCAAAGAGTCGGAAAATTTCTCACAGGATTAACTAACTCCGTCTCTGTCTCTATTCTTTCCTATCTCTTTCTCCCATACTTTGCTCCTTGACTATCTACCCTCTTTCCAGAGCTCTAAATGCAATAGGATTTTTAGCCTGAGTGTTTTAGGAGCCACCGAATCTCTTGGTGCTCCTTGTCCAATTCAAATTCAATTTATGCCTGCCAATTGGAATTTAAGTGTAGTCTGAATCCATAAGAAGGGTAGTCTTCTAAATATCGCGCGTAAAGTTTCACCGAGCGTATTGTGTGAAAAGTTGAAGCCCGCCATCAACCAACTGATTGGACCTTATCAGTGTGGCCTTAGACATGGAAAATCCACCATCAATCATATATTCACAATATGTCAATTCTTCGAAAAGGCCCATGAACGAAAAATCGACATCCACCATCTTTTCGTCGACTTCAATACTTGGAACGCCATCGGAATTGAGAAGGACCTCTGCGAGCCGAAGTTTCAGACACGGAGACTCGCTGTCGTGTGCCTTCTTTAGCCTGATGCTGGAAAAGATCGTACGAGCCTCAGAACTTAATCGCTCTTTTGGGCGGACAAAAGTTAACTGACGGTCCGCCTTAGGCAGGTTTCACTGTAGTTGAATTGTAAATAGTTGAATTAAGTATTAGGATGTGGGTATCACGCAAATTTGAAAAATATGTCTAGAAGGGCGTTGTCTCTTATTTATTAACTTAAAAGTATTGGAATTGTATATATAAATTATTTAAATCTATTTCTTAAAGCTGTGTTTGAAGAAAACCACCTTACTAGTTTTAGAGTGTTTTTTTCATCACGCAGCCTGCCTTATCGCTACATACAGGGTTCGGCACTCGAAGTGTAACCAATTAAAAAGGCCATACATTTAGTTTGGAAAATTCCCTTTATTCAATTCAGAGTCAAAAATGTGTGAAAATAATACAAAATCTGGGCCTTGAGATGGTCCAGAAACGAATGGCAAGCTGTCCGAATGTGACTTGCAGGTATTTTGGCCCACTCGCGCACAATGGCTTTTTTCAGTGCCTCAGGACTGGTGAGCCTTCTAGTTCGGGCATCGCTCTCCAAAATGGCATAAAGAGAATAATCCATCGGACTCACGTCTGGTGAATTTACGACCCATTCTGTGGACGTTATGAAGTTTGGAATGTTGTTTTTAGCCATTCTTGGTTGACCCGAGCTTTGAGAGACGGGGCCGACTCGTGTTGAAACGTCCATGGTTTGCCACTGAAATCTTTGCCTCAATTTGAAAAATTTTCTTCTCAGAACACAAAATGTTCCTTCGCTCTCTAAAGTCTAACTCGTTACTGCATTGGTGTGAGATCATGAGCCTCTTGGATCTTGTAAGGCTTAACTTGGAGATCATTTTTCAGTAAGCGGTGGATGCTAAGGTCACATATGTTCAGTTCTTTCGCTGTTTGATTGGCACTTCGTCGGGGATTTCGCTCAAGTCGCTTTTTCCCTTTTCGAACCATTTCACGTGACGTTGCAGTCTTTTGGTGGCCACCTCCATGTCGGGTAGCGATGCTACCAGATTCATTGTAACGAGTAATGGTGCGTTAAACAAAAGCTTTATTTACTTTAAGGTGCTCGAGCTCACGAACAATCGCTGGTTGTGATTTTCCAGCCAAATATGATGCGTTGAAATCCATTATTGATTTGAACTGATTTTCTTTTTTCGCGTTTAATCTCGGCAAAATGCTTCCGCGCGCTTGTAAACCATACTCTGCACTGTCATTTAGCCAACTAACAGACAGCGGTCTGAAGTTGGTTACACCTTCGAATGCCGGACCCTGTATATAATAATTACCTAGTTTATAGTAACATTTCCACTTCCAAGGACCAAATTTAATTGCCACCCTAATGCATACGCATATTAACAAACGCATATACGCACACTTCCTGCGGTCTGCAATCAATGAGTCACATATACAAACTCATTTGACCTCAATTAAACTCTTATGCACACACTTGACGGATCTGAGAGGGACTCGACAAAAATAAAACTTAAAACTAAATTAAATGCGAAGTCCGATACAACTCATAAAAATTAGTTGATAAATTCAAACATTACACCGCAAACACCGAGGCAGACATACTCGTTTTCCCAGAAATCTTAAAGACGCAAAAACTTTTCATATGTTCTTTACGCTGAATTATAAACAAAGCCAAGTGACAAGCGATGCGGTTAAATATGTTAATTGAAATGATGAAAGCAAAGCAAATGTTGATGACTCGAGCGCTGTGCTCCACATGTCTGGAGCTGTGTGAGTGTGCAAAGCAAACAGAAGCACATACGTTGAGTTAGGCGCACTTACCAGCGTTGATCAGGTGCCATTTTTTGAGAATTTTGCCCAGCAAAAAATTAAGTTAAGTTAAATAATTTCAAGTTCAGCCGGTACAAGAGCGAAGGCAAAGAGGGAAATAAAGGTTAGCAGCAAAGGTTAATAAATTAACAAAAAAACATAATTCGTTGATGATTAATTATCCACAAATAGCAATGACACCTCAAATCCCAGCCAACCAGAATCAGCCATCAGCTAGCAGCTTAGCAACGCCTGCTGAAAATTTGTGTTCCTACTTTTTTATTTAATAATCAACAATTTTCTAAGCCTTCATCGAAGGTGACCCTAGTGCCGCTAATACTTTTTTAATTACCATTAATGTACACTTTCACAGCTATTTATCATAATTTCCAAACTAAAAGCTCTAGTGGCACTTTTTTCACTTGTAAGCTGCCCATCCTGGCCGCCAAATGTTTGTATGCAGTGAATTCCGCCAACCTTCCTCGTTTGTTCTAGGGCCTGTTCAAAAATTTATGACTGTCACTTTGAAAATTTTACTTAATAGCCACAATTATAGTTTGTTGGTCCATTTTTTTTTTTTTTTTTTTTTTTGTTTTTTTGTTTTTGTCTTGCGGCTTACACACACTCGCTTTGGGGTGTGACGGCAGTCCACGCCGAAGGTGCCTGATATTAAAGTAGTAGCACACACAGAGATGTCTGCTTAATTGCTATACATTAAACTATCCACAACGCCTCCACTAGCGCAAACATACATACATACATTTGTAGCGGGTGTTATTTTACAGGCATAAAGCTGGTTTTTGAAAAAAAAAAATATACGAACAATCCATTCGGCAAGCATCGTTTTTGCAAAGATTTCACGGAGTGGGATCATAAATCATATTCGTATCCTATCTTATATCCTATTGCCGCTCTTATCTCTCTTTAGAGGTCCGTCTTTGGCCTCTACCACAAAAAAATGCAGAAACAGTTGCGTGGCTGAGGAAAAAATCCATCCAAGAGAAGAGGAGGGAGAAAGAGAGAGAGAGAGAGAGTGCCGACCGTTACTATATGATACGAAGGCATTTTCAATCTTACCTCACCACAAAAAAAAGCAATCAGTCCATCCTGAAATACTGTAACAAAGGCCTGGAATACTGACCTCAATAACTGAAGCGCCTTCTTCGAAGTCGAAGACCTATTTCATTCTTAAAGCTTCTAGAGCATTTTTTTTCTTTATTAAGCTTCGAACCTGACCATTTCCTCTGTCCATTTGCCCTATATTCTCTTCTGAAGCTCTCTATACCTCGACTAATACGTCCGGTGTTCTTCAAACGATGACCGCAACGATCGCGAAACTTCAGATTCGCACACCTGAAGTTAGTATTATTTATTTCATATACCCAGCACGCCAAAAGAAGAAACTTCGTTTATCTAGGAACCAGCATTAGTAAAGTCCTCTCTCGACGAACAAAACAAACACTTTATACGGCTCTCATGATGCCCGGACCATCGTATGGCGCAGAAGTTTGGACGATGACAATATACGATGAGGCGTCCCATGAAGTGTTTGAGAAAAAGATTCTGCGCAAGATTTTTGGACCTTTGGACGTCGTATCGTAGGCGATGAAACAATTAGCTGTATGAATTGTACGTCGACATAGACATAGCGCAGCGAATAAAGATCCAGCAGCTCCAGTTGGCTGGGTGATGTCGTCCGAATGGAAAAAAACGCTCCGGGCTGTAAAAGTATTCGATGAGGTACCAGTTGGTTGTAGCAGAGGAAGCGGAAAGTTGGCTTCACTTGGAGCGTTCAAGTGACAGGGACTGGGCGCTTTGTTAAACTCGGCCAAAATTGCATAAGCATTATCGCACCAATCAAGATGAAGAAGAAGTACGCCAAGAACAAACCTCTTTTAAGCTTGGTTATGCAATTTTGTAGCCCATTAAATTTTAGTATAAAAAGTACGTATAAGCTTTAAGTTATTCAAAATACTTTTGATTTTTGATATTTTTTCATATCGACGACTCAAGGCGCTTTCTTCCATATAAAAGAAATCGAGCATTTACGTTGTATGGAAGACATCTCAACGAAAAAATCATCAAAAATCTATGATATTTTGCAGTTACTTGAAACTTTCACTTACTTTAATTTCAACAAAAATTCCATGGGCTATAAAACTGTATACCCAAAAATATTGTGAAAATTCTGGTTAGGTTTGGTAGTGCTGGCTGATATGCAAGAAGATCTCACATATACCTCTTTTTTTAGTTTTTTCAAAGGAGTTTAAAATCGAAAATATCAGAAACATCATCAAAGGTGCCGTCACACCAGTGGTATGCGGTTATGTGGCTCCCACTAGCCACTACAACATCCCTCCCTCTCGACTGACTCCACCCTGGGATTGCTAAAAGCATTTCATCAAGCAGGAGCCGCGTTTGTGCTTTTTAGACGCACCAGGTACCTGCGTCCAGGTTCCCCTCCTAGTTACGTATGCGGGTTATACTCTATCAATAGCCTCCATTACCACTTTGTGACCAATGGAGCATAGGAAAGTTGCAATATCGTTGCTCGATATCGACCTGCCGTCTGTTTGGGTTCGTCTTAAGGCGTTGTCTCAGTCGCTCGTGCTTGTCGTCTGTTCGTAAATACAGTCACACCCACGGGTGATCTGCTTCAACATGGCTTCTTTGGATGGCACATCTGTTGGATGTTCTAGCTCGGTCGCATTCGCCTTGCTACACCTTTGCGCTCCCATTCTATGTTTCGGAGAGTTTTATTACAATCCTTGCTGCGAACTTTTCTACTGCTTACCAATTCTCTTTTGAGTTCAACATTTGCTTTACCAGGTTATCTGTCGTAGGGACGACGCCGAGGACAATTCCAAACGCTCTTCGTAAAATCTGGCGCAGTGAAAAGGCATGTGTTCTACTTATGTGCGAAACAGATTTTCATCTAATCCGGAATCTCAGCGGATATGGGGGCTTTCTTACGTACCTTACATAGACCTCTAGGGTCCATTATGTTACCAGTGCTAGGTATTTAGAGTCGAAAATATTTTTTCATGTAATTCTTAATGCACCTCTTTGTAAGTTTTAACAAGCCGTTGAGCCTTTTGTCAGCAATATCCATCAAGAATGAAAAATATGTTGATCCCAGGCACATTTCTTGAGTCCTTCAAGGAGCAAAGTAGTGGCAAAGTAGTTGTTCCAAAGTACCCCTAACATTCGCTTCGTTGTCTGTGTGTCACGCATCGCTCTGAACTAAACGCATTTTGGCTGCGTGATGTGGGGTGAGATAGGGTCCCGTCAGTACTTCAACCAATATTTTGCAGTCTTTTCTAGAGAATGATAAAATAGCACTTTTCGTATTTCAAATCCTTAGCAAAATTTTGGCAAGATTGAGTGTTCCCATATCGACTGCGTTTCTCGAGCTAGTTCCTCATTCAGTGCCGTTTTCAGAAAGAGAGTGATGGGTATATGTCTGACGTGCTCAATCTCGGCAAGCGAATACCTGCCGTAGCGAGCTCATCGACTCTGTCATTCCCTTCCTTTTTTTCCTGGTATCCAGTAAATAATGACCTGCCCATTTCTGCAAAATTCATCCGTTTTGTATCTGCATGGTTGAAAACATTCCAAGTTAGTTCAAAGAGCCATAATTGCCTTAATAGCCGCTTGGCAATCAATGAAAATATTTATCGCAGTATTGAGAGGAGTTAATTCCAGAGCCAATTCAGCTGCTTTTGTTGCGACATAGATTGTGGCTTGAAATACCCTCTGACCAAAAAGAACCGGTAATGTTTAATTTGAACGAACCGCACATGGGAACCCGTCCATATTTTTTTCTTATGTTGGTAGGACTGTAAGACACACATCTGTCACTTTTTAGCGCCATCGGATCGTTTGAGAGATGATGTACGTCGCAAACGAATTGGATTTTGCATGATGATAACGCGCCATCGCACCGAGCCCAAATTGTGTTGGATTATTTGACCAAACCCCAAGTAAATACCATCGCGTAAGCACCGTATTCACCTGATATGGTCCCGTGCGACTGCTTTTTGTTTCTCAAGTACAAGTTAACACTTCGTGAAAGGAGATTTCAGTCGGTAGAGGAGATCAAAAAGAATGCGACGAAGGAGCTGAAGTCCATCCTTTCGTCGGCCTACCAGGGGTGCATGGAGGACTGGGCTAAACGATGGCTCAAGTGTGTGGCTTCAGACGGGTCATATTTTGAAGGAGATAAAATAAATTTGCTGAAATTTAACTCTGTTTTCCCGGTACTTTGTACTCATAAGTTGTACTACAGTAATTTGGCAGTCTGAAAGACTTCTAAAGATCAATTTGCAGACAAAAGGTAGCCGCTCCTACTTCTTTCGCCATTTTGACCCATCAGTAAAGAAATTGTACGAATGGCTTGTGGATTCTAGACCTTTCTGCCATCCATTTTGCGCTATAATGACGCTAGGCATTTTGCCAAACTTAACTTCTGAAATTACGTAGTCTGACCAAAAACACGAAGTTCACAACTAAGTTTTCATGACCTCTAATCATTGTTCAGTTGTGAGTCTTTGCGAATAATTCGCCTGAGCAACAAACAGCACAAAAACGAGAAATGCAAGTGTTTACTTGGATAGCTCATTTCGCAGACAACTTTAGTCCTTGGCGACCAAGAAAAAAAGCACCCTTTATGAATAGTTTATGTATGCGAATACACACATTTATGTAAAAATATAAATTTAGTTATCCCATTTCCTCATCCACTTTTAGCACTCCTTTTTCTCCGCCTTCTGCTCGCTCCAACCGTTCGCTTGGCCAGTCAACTGCCCGTCTGCCGGTTTTCGTGCCTATGTCCGCCTCTGCCTTACGGCGCTCGACTGTCTCTTGGTAATTTGCAGTGCAAAAATTATGATTAACTCAACTTGACTTCTGCCACTTTTCTCTAGCTAAAATTAATTGAGTGTAATGTGTTGTTCGCTTCATTTTATTTCTATTCTTTAATTTATTTTCACATTTGCATGGACGATGCGAGTTACTCAGTACTGCTTGCGATCTGTTTTGGGTTGTTTTTTTTTTTTGCTCTTAGATTACTAAATTTGCTCATTTAAATTGTGTTTAAGATTGTGAAATGCCTGAAAAAGGCACCAATGTTTCTCAAAGATGCTTAAGTTCAATGACACTGCGAGGAAATTTTTATTCCACCTACTTACTATACGTTCTCATCATCATCATCGTTTGGCACTACAGCTTCTTGTGAGCTTCGGCCTGCTGACCAGTACACCTCTATACTGCTCTATCCGTTGCCGCTTCCTTCCAGTTCTTTAGATTAAGCTGCACCCAGGCCTTCTTTCATTTCATCTTACCACCTCGATCTTGGTAGGTAGGTAGGTTAGATGCCAAGAGTACCCCAGGTACACTACAAGTAGCACTTACCTGCCGTTTTGATACTACTACTGATAACTTTTTGAACGAACCTCGTATGGAAAAAAATGTTTGTTTTTTAACAATGGATCAAAAAATTAAATACTCAGAACAAAAATAAACAATTTTTTTTCGTTTACTTTTTACACGCTTTTAAAGAAGCACCCAAAAACAAGTGAGGAAGACGTTTTTTGGAAGACCATTTTTTGAAGGCTGACAACTTTTTGAACGAACCTCGTATGGCCAAAAAAACATTTTTATTTATTAACAGTGGATCAAAAAATAAAATATTCAAAACAAAAACTCTTTTCTCGTTTCCCTTTTACACGCTTTTAAAGAAGCACCTAAAAAACTTCATATCAGATGAGGTGAGGGCCTTAAGAGTATTCATTTACGCGGAAGAATTCTTACCCACTTCTATATTTGGTGGATTTAGTTTCGAATACTCCAGATAATTGCAAATATTTATAAAATCTCTGTGCTTCAGAAATAAAACCATTAATGAGGCTGACGGGATCTGTTTAATTAAACACTTATTAGAGCCATATCAAATATTTATTCATATTTTCACCCTGTTATCTCTCGTCAGATCGCTCAGTGAGTAGTCTGTGCTGAAGCGAAGCCAATCCTGAAGTCATAGTTTATGTCGCTCGTCACACACAGTCACTTTCACGCTAAATCGGCATTAATAATTCAATATCTTCATGCCGTCTAATCGCCAATGGGAAAAAATGGTGCAGAAAGCGCATATACACACACACACACACGAACTCATATATTTACTCACCAGAAATGTTGCTAATTTTAAACGTGTTTTGATTTTGAGTTTTTTCTTCTTATTATTATTTTCTGCGAAACCGAACTCATGTTTTAATTTTTTTTTAAATTTTGTGCTGTTTTTTTGCTGATCGAACATTTTTATCTTATCGCAAACAGCGGAAAACAAGTGTTTCATTGGAAAGCGAAATATGTACAACGAAGCAGATGCGAAGTAGAAATAAAACAAAATAATAATAAAAAGAAATGAACAAAAAAAAGGTAAAAAATATTTAAATTAACTTGAAAAAAAAAATTCAATAAATGAATTAAGAAATCTAAGAAAATCAAATCTCAGTGCGCTGATAAAAACGCAACAACTTTGGTTAAAGCTGATGAAAGGACGCTCGCTCTTAAATTTCTCCACTTCCCCTACATTTGCTCTCGCCGCACTGCTGATGAGCGCCTCGTGTACGTATGTTTGTGTTTCCATGCCTTGTCATTGCCAGTGAGCTGCGTTAAAATCGAACTTACGAGTAGGTATAGATTGATAAATTAAATGGCAAGCGAAAAAAAAACAAAAGGAAAATGGCGCGAAAGACGCAGCAAAGCAAGGCAAGAAAAAATTTCATGCAGACAACAGACGGATATTGAAGAGTGAAAATGTGGCATTGCGCTGATAAAACTGAGACGGTGATGAGTCGACGTCTCGCAGAGCAGCAACAAAATGATTAATTATGTGAAAAAAATGCAAACTTAATAACGAAATTGAATGTTGAGGCGGGGAAATTGTGAAGGAGAAGAGCGTGGAACTGCAAAAGGCGAAACCGATGGCGTGGGAGACATACTTCAACTGCGTCGGTGTAGAAATTATCTAGCCTACAAGAGACAGACTGTGTGTCGCAAAAATTTGAAATTTATTTTTGAAGTGAAACTTCTTAGGCGTCGATGGACGAGCGAGAATGGAGAGTAAAATTTCATGGTCATGCAACGTTTCGGGCATTTTCGTTCCGCGAGTGAGAAAAAAGTATAACGTAGAGGAAAAGGAGATAGAGAGAGCTATATTTTATATATAATATAATAAATCTTAGATACACTTTAGACAATTTTTCCTGAGTTTTTCCTTGAGTTTGCTAATTTCTAGTGAGAAATAACACTGCCTACTTTTTGGCACTTGTTTGTTCGTGCAAACTTGTACGAAATATATTTTTGGTGCCTACTTTTGGCGTTTTATTTCCTTGGAGCCTACTATTTGGGGCGTTTTTTGGTCCCAATTTTTTCGGCCTTTATTTTTTGGTGCCTCCTTTTTGGCGCTTATTTCCGTTTCCTGGCTAGTGCTTGTGCGTACTATAAAGGGTTATCCATTCCGGCGTCGGATTTATTGGTATTGCCTTGCCGTCGCTGCGGTCCTGGAATCGCTGCGTTTGTCCGAGTGATAAACGCTCGGAGTATTGCGCGTTGTTGCCACGGTTTGTGTCCGGCATTTACCTACACCGGTCGCCCTACTCCGTTTTTTGTAAATTTTGTATATTTGTATTCTCTGCAAATGTTGTGACTTTATTTAGATATATATTATTTCTCTCTCTCTCTCTCTTTCTCTTTCTGGTCTCTCCCTCTCTTCAAGAAAGAAAAATGGCAGGAACTCCGGGCAGATCTAAATAGGAACCCCTGGTGACTTGAATACAAGATTGAGGTGTTGAAC
This sequence comes from Anastrepha fraterculus, assembly GCA_037575425.1. Lineage (NCBI taxonomy): Eukaryota > Metazoa > Arthropoda > Insecta > Diptera > Tephritidae > Anastrepha > Anastrepha fraterculus. The sequence goes on from JAYXIM010005294.1 coordinate 1,258,802, forward strand.
TGGGAGCCAGGATGCCTACACCGGAACTAAGCTCGAGTGCGATGGACTGCATCGTAAAATAACTCTTTCCAAGTCACGAAATCAGGGATGGCATTGAGTGTCACATAAACGTGATAGAGGAATTATGATACTTGCGAGACCGCAAACTCGTATATCAAAACGCAGCGGGCTCTCGACGTATAGGCGTCATATCCGGAGCGGCACAAGGATCAATTCTTGATCCCGACTATGACGAGAAATTCAATATGAAAATGCCCGATAGTAATCGGATATGCAGACGATGTCGCCGCGGTCATCACAGCACAAAATCTTGAAGAAGCTCGTAGAAAACTTAACCAAGTCATGATACGGACACAAACGTGGCTAGATTCGCATGGTCTCAAATTGGTCACAGAGTAAATGGAACTTATACTTCTAGCCAAGAAGCACATCCCGTTAGAAGTTAGCATGCAAACTTGCCCAAATACGCTAACCATAAAAGAAGTTCTAAAGCACCTAGACGTAAGGCTGGACCCAAGAATAACTTTCTGGGCACAAAATAAAAGCCCAGCAGAGAAAGCCGCTAAAATGGGGTCTCTACTCCATAGACTGAGGGCTAACATAGAGCGACCAAGACAAAGGAAATGGAAGCGGAAAACAATGCTGGAAGAAATTATTTCATTCAAAATAATGGGTATCACAGGCCAAGCATTGCTCCAACCTCTTACGCAATTTGTGAAAGCTTTGCGAAAAACGATTCCTTTTCTTTTCGGCCAAACCAATCATCGCGGCATTTTATCAAGTTTATTTCAGTAGAAATTTTGAGGTTGATTCTTAAGCAACTTACCAATGGGCCAGAGACTTAAAACTTTGAAAATAGCTCAAACCCTTTTGCTCAGGGTTAAGAATTTGTTTCTGATTTCATCGAGTTTTACGTAAAATATAGACGATTTCAGTTTCATACTTTCCATAGTTAAAGTTAAATCAATACAGTTATAGTTAAATTAGTTCATATGCGCTGAGGTTATTAATTGACTAGTTCATAATGGACAGAAGTAGATAATGGACTCAATCAAGTTGTACTTATATATTCATCTAAGCTTCAATTCTTGTAATAGAAGAATAATTCTTTTTCATTCACCAATAACAGGTCACTTTGTAACCAGTCGCTATCGAACTAGCACTCCTGTGACCTCTTGCAACAAGTACAATTTCATGAACTAAAATGCTGGCTGAGTTGTATAGCAATAGAGGAATATTTATTTTGCATACACCACAAACAGGTCATTTCGTAACTAGTCACTATCGAACTAGTACTCTTGTGACCGCTTGCAACAAGTACAATTTCGTGAACTAAAAAGTTTAATGCGTTTAATATTAATAGAATCACATTTGTTTTACATACACCCCTAACAGGTCATTTTGTAACTAGTCACTATGGAACTAGTACTCGCATGACTTCTTCCATCAAATAGCAATTCATAAACTAAAATGTTAGCTGAGTTGTATAGTAAAGAGGAATATTTATTTTGCATACACCACAAACAGGTCATTTTGTAACTAGTCACTATGGACCTAGTACTCTTGTGACCTGTTCAAACAAATACCAGCTCGTGAACTAAAATGTTTGCTAAGTTTAATAATAATAGAATCTCATTTGTTTTACATTCACCACAAACAGGTAATTTTGTAACTAGTCACTATGGAATTAGTACTCGTATAGCTTCTTCCATAAAATAGCAATTCATGAACTAAAATGTTTGCTGATTTTTATAGTAATAGAGGAATATTTATTTTGCATACACCCCAAACAGGTCATTTTGTGACTAGTTACTATCGAACTAGTACTCTTGGGAGCTATTGCTACAAATACCAGCTCATGAATTAAAATGGTTGCTTAGTTAAATAATAATATAATCACATTTGTTTTGCAAACACCACTAACAGGTCATTTTGTAACTAGTCACAATGGAGCTAGTTATCGCATTACCTCCTCCAACAAATACCCATTCATGGACTTATATGTTTACTTAGTTTAATAATAATAGAAGAATACGTTTTGTGCCTACTCTATTAACGAGCCATTTTGCAACTAGTGCAATTCTAGTCCCAATCGAACTAGTACGACTTCTTTCATCATATACCAGCTCATGAACTAAATGCCTTGCTTTGTTTCGCGGTAATAGAAAAAAATTTTTTCCATACACCAGAAACGGGTAATTTTTGCAACTAGTGCCAATTGAACTAGTATAACTTCTTCCATCAAATGCCAGTTCAAGAACTAATATGTTTGCTGCGTTTTACGGTATTATAAGAATATTTATTTCACATACATTTCTAATTGGTCCTTTTGCAACTAGTGCAATTCTAGTCCCAATTGAACTAGTATAACTTCTTCCATCAAATGCCAATTTAAGAACTAATATGTTTGCTGCCTTTTACTGTAATATAAGAATATTCATTTTACATACATTTCTAACTGGTCCTTTTGTAACTAGTGCAATTCTAGTCCCAATTGAACTAGTATAACTTCTTCCATCAAATACCAGTTCAAGAACTAAACGCCATGCTTTGTGGATCAGCTTTTCATATCAATCTATACAATCAATACTGCAAACGAAAAAACCTGAATAAATGCCGTTACAAGACAACAGTACCGTATGCATACATACATATCCTATATTTACAGAATATAAAAATCATATCTATGAAGATAATTGTGTACACCAATTAGCAAACAAACCTTAGGTGCAATTTACTTAACTCGTCTCTTATAAAAATTTCAATTATTTTTATGATAAATATTGGCGCTTGGTTATTTATTTTTGTAAACAAATATTTGCTTACAATCATAATAAGATTACAATTTTTTTTATATGAAGTCCATGTTAACAAAGAGCTATTCGCTGTATTGAATATAAAGGTAAACCCATCACAATTTATTCCTACTGTTTTGTTTGTTTTTTTGTGATATCTACTAAGGTTTTATATTCCCTTTCTTTTTCAGGTAATTTTTGCACTTAAGTTTTCCACTCGCGATGAGCCTTCACGTGGCAGAAAATAATATAACCTCTAGCGCTAAGTACTACCTTGAAAAGTAGTAGTTAAAAAATAATAAATTTGCAATAAAATGTACGAATATATGATACAGGGTGTAGTATTATCGATGAAATTTGGTTATTGTAATGGGCCAACGTTTGCCGTAAATTTAATTTTTTGCCAGCAGCAGGCTGAACTGTGCAATCAACCCATGTCAAATATCAAATCATTATTTGCTTATTATTCCATTCATCCTACACACTTGCCTGCAATTCTCAACAAAAAGATTATTGAGCATAATTTCAGATTTTAATAAAAAAAAAACTTTTCAGTTTAGCACAAAATTTTTTTTCAACAAATTTTAACAAATAAATTTAATATATTTTCCACAAAAAAAATGTTTAGAAAGTGCATACGAGGCATGTTTTTAAAGTAAGAACCGTTTTGATATAAAAAAACAACAAGTAAATTTTTTCTAAAAATAATTTATTCACTTGAAATAATTTACTCTACTTTTCTACATAATAACCGTTGAAATTTGAAATTTGAAAAGGTCGAGCCAAGGAGCACCAGGAGATTTGGTGGCTCCTAAAACACTCAGGCTAAAGAGCCCATTGTATTTAAAGCTCTGGAAAGGGGGTAGATAGTCAAGGAGAGAGGGAGAAATGTATCAGAGAAAGAGATAGGAAAGAATAGAGACAGAGAAAGAGGTAGTTAATCCTGTGAGAAATTTCCCGATTCTTTGGTAAATCTGAAAATATCATCCAGTTTGAGAGAACGAATTTTACTTATTCTCCCGACATCGGAACCCAAAACTCGTAGTCTTGCTCTAGCAAAGGCAGGACACTCACAGATAAAGTGCCCAGTGCTATTCGCCTCCTCCAAGCATGACAGGCACACTGGGTCCTCAATGATTCCAATGGTGGTCATATGCTGATCCCATGGGTTGTGTCCTTTTTAATAATACCGTCCATCAATCGAACGTCTTTCCTTCCAAGTTTTAGTAGAAAGTTTGACAGTTTTCTGTTCGGACTTGTCACAAAACACTTTGCAGTTCTGCAGCGTTCTAGACCGGACCATCGCTCTTTATGTAGATTGTCTACATAATCGCTGATCCAATTCTTGACTCCTGCGGAACTGTTACTATATGCCATCGTTAAAGAAGATTGCCGCCTGATTAAACAAAAACTACTTCTCAGTCGTTTTCACTTTGTCATCATCGGAATGGCGCTGGCCCGCCAAATGCTTCTTCAAGTGCATAAACAAATGGTAGTCGCTCTGCGCTAGATCGGGACTGTATGGAGGGTGGTCCAATTGTTCGCAGCCAAAAGAAGTGATGAGGTCTTGTGTTTGTTTTGCTGTGTTTGGACGGGCATTATCGTGGAGCAAATCGACACCTGCGCTTAGCATGTCACGCTTTTTGTTTTGAATTGCGCGGCGCAGTTTTTGTCAAGTCGCACACTACGCTGCTGCATTGATCGTGTCGGGTCGAGTCAAAAAATCGACCAGCAACACACCCTTTCTGTCTCAAAACATAGTGCACATGATTTTCTGAGCCGAAATTCTTTGTTTGAATTTCACTTTCCTAGGGGATGATGAATGCCGCCATTCCATTGATTGCTACTTCGATTCCGGTGTAACGTAGGCTACCCATTTTTCATTGCATGTGACAATATGGCTTAGAAAATCATCCCCATCGTTACGGTATCGTTCGAGAATACTCCATGCACTGCCCAATCTTTTGGTTTTGTGCTCATCAATCAACATTTTTGACACCCAGCGTGAACACAATTTCCGATAATTTAAACGTTCGGACACAATTTAGTAAAGAACACTTCTTGAGACAGCAGAAAATTTTTCAGCTTAGGACGAAAACGTGAATCGTCTGTTCTCTTTCACTTTATAGTCCACTTTTTGAATCAGTTCATCGGTAATTACTGAAGGTCTCGCACTTCGTTCCTCATCATGAATGTTTGTGCGGTCATCTTTAAAGGCCCTAACCCATTTCCGCACCATTCCATCACTCATAAAGTTTTCACCATACACTGATTTGGTGATGAATGTCAACTGACTTGAAGTCCTGAGCACCGAGAAACCGTATTACAGCACGCACTTCACAGTCGGCGGGATTCTCAATAGGTGGAGGGACTTTAAAATCACGTAAACAGATGTGGACTCGATCGGATGGTTCCGTAATGGCGTCTATGGTTTCCCAACAGATGTATCTACACGACGCGCATGCGACCAGCGCTGCGGCGGCGTATTTTAAAAACGGTACTTACTTTAAAAACACCCCTCGTAAATTTTATCGTAAAAAATTTGAACAAAAAATATGTTTAAATGCTAATATGAGTCTGAGATATTTCACCATAAAAAACTCTTTGCCAAATTTTCAACATTGATAAATCTCAGAATTATAAGATTTTTTTCCAAAAAATTTTCAGTTAGTTTAAACGAACTGCGGACGTGGAAACCGGCCCATATTTTTTTCTTATGTTGGTAGGCCTGTAAGACACACATTTGTCACTTTGTAGCGCCATCGGATCATTGCCTAGCCGGCCGGAAATGTATCTTTAGCAGGTATAGATCAAAGCTCCCATCAATGTTGCGATATATTTTTAGTACCTCTCGAACTTTAATATCTCTTTCGACAGTTTTAACAGAAAGCTTACCCAGTTCAGCTTCTTAACAAAAGGGCCAACACACAAATAGGTTTGACGTAAATTTATCGGTAAGTAGTTATTTTTTCCAAAAGCATGGGCATATTTACATACCTGTAAAGATAAAGAATAAAAATTAATTAGAAGGTGACTTCTTTTGATTAATAAATAAAACTTATTGGAGATGCTTTTTTTCAATTATAAATTATTATAAATTACAATACCTATAGTTTTTTGGCACCTCCTAACGGACGATGATTTCTTATGCGGAGCCTTTTCGTAGCAGAAACTCGAGGATTTGTCATTGCCTACGCTATACGAGGCGACCGCTATTAGAAAAAACATTTTCTGTAAATAGGTGTTTCCACAAAACCACTGCGGTCACGACGGCAAAAAGTCGGAGCAGATGACCAAAAATTTGTTTGATATTTATAAACCCAGTAGAGTGTAAAATATAACAAAGCGCAGGCTCTAACGATTCTCTTCTGATAATGTCGGCGTCGAGTACTTATAAGACCCGCTCTAGTAAGCCAATCGTCTTAAATGTAGATAAAATCATGAAAATAGTCTAGACTAACTGCCGTGTGACCACATATTCCATTGCTCAAGAATTAAAAAGCCGACAATTTGAAGGCTGATCTCAAGAAAGAGCTCGATGTCTGGGTGACCCACGAATGGAAAAACCAAAAAACCTTTGGTGGAATGTAACGAAATAGATTATTTTCTGAATCGAATGGTAGATAGGTGAAATGGTTGAAGTGCCAGTCTGTCACTCCTCAAGTAGCACTAAAGCGCCATTTTGATACCATTATGAGACCTCCAACAGCCAGCCAGAGTCGTTGATGTAATGGAGAAGATTGATGGGATTTAGGTTGGTGCACTGCCCCAGGCTATCGGAGAAAGGAGCACCCAGTGTGACCTTAATCGTCTAGCTGCCAAGCCCGGACTTTCACAGAGAAAGTGCTCAACAGGCTCCTTCTCTGAAAGGTCCCCCCTAGCTTTTCAGCATATGTGCCGATCGTCCAGTGACCGGTAAACACAGCTACGAGTTTGGAAATTGAATGGCGTGGAGTCCCTAGGACTTTCTGAGTCCTTCGTATATCGTATTGGGGCCGAAGGGTTTTCGAAATAGCACATGGAGAAATGGAGCTACATCTTTTCTGTGGTTTCCTGAGAAATAATTTGTGCAGTTCCCCTTTAACAACTGTCAGGAGGATGCCGATGCCCGGGTATGAGGTCTCTGAGGCCAATTCAGTTCCCTTACAGGCAAGCTCATCAGCATTTTCATTTCCTTCTATGTTCCTAGGTCTCGGTACTCAGATCAGAGAAATATTAACTGCACACCCAAGAGATTTGATCTACTCCTTACAGGAATTTACTAATTTCATTCTGCACCACGGCGGCGTCAGCACCTTAATCGCGGCTTGACTATCGGAGAAAATGTTAAAATATCCCTCGCAGGATCGCAGAGACTTCTGCCTGAAAATCTCGAATTGAATGGCACCTGGCTAGGAAAAATGAGTCACATGCGAGAACAATAGCCGACAAAGATATGGTTCGAAGAGTGGCGAACCCGCCCAAGCCAATGTCAAGCCCCGGTTAACAGCCAAGAAGGTTTTTCTGAGTGTTTAGTGGGATCGCAAGGGAAGCATCTACTATGAACTATTCCCATCGACTGACACTCAAGAGCTCTGGTACCAACAACTGACCAGACTATAGCAGGCGTTGGGCGGGAAGTAGCTAGAATCGTCCAAAAGGAAGGGTGATGTTTTCTATTAAGGCCACGCTAGACCGCAGCCATCTTTTATCGACACGCCAAATGTTTGGGTGGGAGGTTGAATAACGCATATAAACATAGTATCAAGCGATTATTACTTTTCAGAGCACTTGCAAAATATTTTAGATGGTACAAAAGAAGCTTGTGAAAATAAGCTAATGAAGTATTTTACGAAAATTAAAAAGAGATATTTCAAGACGAAAATATTGAATAACAATTTTTAGTTAAATAAAAAAAATTAGTTTTTTTCTCCTTAAAATGTATACAGCTCATCCTTGAATAGCAAATGGAATCAAAGCACTTGAATAAGTCATAAAGGCGCCATAATATTTGCCAATAAAATTGCCCTTGCGTTTACCACCCACTGCTATCTGTCAGCACACAATCCCTGAACACACCAACCATCGCTCCGCTGTCTATTTTGCAGTCTTTCGACAACTTTTTTTGCTGTAAAGTCATTAAGTAAATTTTTAGTACCATTTGCGAGGGCGTAAAAATAGTCACAAAAATTGTTGTGCAGTGTATTAAACACCAGCAGATTAATGTAAAGATTTTCAGCTAATAAAATAAATAAAAAATTAAAACCAAAGACTGAAGTAAGCTAATGGATGGAGGACAAAATAACAAAAGCAAAAACACCGCAAAAGAAGACAGCAACGGCAGAGTTAGCGATGCAAATCTTCAATGAGGTGGGTGAAAAGCAAAGTAGTGGCAATGGCAAATCAAAGTTTCGTAAGCAAAATGAATAAATGATTAAGCGAATAAGTGAATGAGTGACTGAGTGACTGAGTAACTGAGTGAGCGAGCGAAGGAGGTGTGGACGGCGTGGCATATTAAATGCGAGCAAAAGTAGATGAAAGCCAACTGTTGCATCAGCGTAGGCCCTAGAGACAACTGCTCATTTCTAAGCGACGCAGCACACCGAATAGTCTAACGGAGATACTTCCTATAGGGAATGTGTAAGAAAAATGCTAAGGAAAAAATACACAGGAAATAGCGTCAGCTGTGGATAGATGCTGTAGAAAGGAAGCAACGAATTATAAACACTCATGAAAAAGATAGGAGCACCAAGGCGCATAGATGGTTGGAATAGCGCGAGCAATCCAGCATCCACAGCTGGCAGCAATGCACGAGGCGAGCAGCTGTAGTAGAAAGGCAATGGGTAGCACAGTGGGCGAAAAAGATGTAAATTATGTGTAGAAATACTCGTAATGGAGATGCGCTAGTCAAGTGAGTGAGTGTTACGTCCGCAAATGTGGCTTGAAATATCAGAATAACCGAGAAATGTTTCCTATAACGCAGGATTCTTCACAGAAAATGATTACTCCGTGCGACAAAAACTGAAAAATTTCTAGGTATAGGAAAAAATTAATACGCCCATGGAACTATGAGCCAAATATAGCAGAACTGCGTTTTTAATTCTGCTCTCTGATATGAGAACTTTTTTAGAAAGGATTTTGAAATTTCAGGAATAGGTTTAAATCAAAAATTCTTTTAAAATTTAGTCACTGTGGAATATGAATACAGTAGAAAATCGATTCTTGCACGTAATGAAAATCGAGTTCGGTGCCAATTTCGAAGCTGAGGCAAGTACTGAGGTTTTTTTCCATACAAATAGCAAAAAGGCAAAAAATAAAAAATAAAAAATAAAAATTTCACCAAAATAAAGTTTTTTTTCTGTACTTTTATAGAAATATTTCTCTTTTTTTCTTTTGTTTTGTAAAAATTTCACCAAAATAAAGTTTTTTTTTTATACTTTTATAGAAATTTTTATCTTGTTTTTTTTTTTTGTTTTTTTTTATGTTTTGTCGGGATAACTAGCAAGTGCAGCACTCAGGCATTAATTAAGTCCATTGTACTAAGCTTGAATTCCCTTTTAATTTTCTTTAAATCTACCCGAACTCCGAAGAAATATGAGTACATCTTGTGGTGCCAAGGAGCCAAGATGGTCGCTTCTTAACACATCAGGGCCAAAGACCTCTAACCTGATTCGAGTGAAGGCGGGGCAGGCGCACAGAAAGTGGTCCGCCGTCTCATCCTCCTCTTCTCAAGCTGGGTGTACTCTACACCGTCTGAGATGCCCAAGCTTTCCATGTGCTTCGCCCAGAGAAAGTGGCCCGTCATCAGTCCAACCAGTTGGCCAAAGAAGTTGGCCTCAGAGCCCATCTTAGCTAAGGAGCCAGAAGTCTCATTGCCCACGATACCTACGTGTCCCGGGACCCATGTTAGCATCAGGCAATTATGTCTGCTGACATAGTTCAGCCTGGATTTACAGAACTCGACTACCCCTGATGTGGTTGGGGGGCTGTCTAAGGCCATAAGCGCAGCGACAGGCACATATAGATCTGCCTCTCCATCGGTTTCCCACAACAAAGTTCATCGCTTCTTGAACTGCTTGAATATTTCTCTTAGTATGAAAAATAGCTTGAACTTGGTGGGAAATAAATTCGAACTACGTCCGAGTCGTTAAGGGGTAATACCATTTCTTCGGTAATCTTTGCTAATTTCATGCTTCGGTGTTATCTTCACGCCATTTGGGCTTCTCAGTGAATCTGCTTATGTCAGTCCCTTGAAGATCTCTTTTACACTTCGCTTTGCGGTGGTGGAGATCTCCACCTGTGTTGTCTGAGTGACACAGCCTAGACCCGATTAGCACAAAAGATGCCATACACGATTTGTAGAACCACTGTTTTTTACTAGTCGAACCATCTTAATTTGGCTATGGATCCGCCTCTGTCGTCTATTTTTTTTCTGCAAATTTTTTCAAGTTGACCAGCGAGAACTCCCCCAGCATTCCATGTCGTAGAGCACCTAGATTTGGGCACTCACACAGATAGGAAAGACAGTTTCTTTAGATTATTCTTGATTGCAGCTTTAACATCTTTCGTTGCACGGCCATCTCGTCTTGCTGGAATGGTCTCCTAAAGCCCAGTGACCGGTTATTGTTGACGTAATTCTGAGTATGTCTGCCTGTGACTTTCTTATCAACTCGTCCGTTCTGGATTTGTTGAAATTGGGCCACATTTTTTTAGTTATTTTGCATGTGATTATGTTAATCCATCTGTAAACGGCCTGCTTCTGGAATAACGAGAAGATCTCCTTTTGTGCACGCTTTGGGGACAGCCTGTTTCTACGGTTTCGGATTCGTTAGAGGATGCCCCCAGTCTTGCCAGTTCAATAGCTTTCTGATTCCGAAGCACTTGAGCCGCTTCTATTGTGCGTGAAAGCTGAACACTCTCTTTTTTTCTTTACTTCATTTTAACGATACCTGAGATTATTATGCGGGCGACCCAATACAGCCACATAAATGGCAATGACAACCACAAAGTCAAATAAATGTTCCCTAATCGTGACTGTTAACTCAGATATACGTTTATAGTTATCTTCTTGCGCTACTAAGAAATTCTGTGTTTGATTAGTCGAGGTTAGGCCGAATCTACATTGAGGTTTTGCAAGATCATTTTCTATCTCATCCAGTTTCGGCCATTTGTGTAGTCGTCCCTTGAGTACTCCGACGGAATGGTGCAGTGCTTCTGCTGTTGATTCGACAAGAGAGAATCTGGCGCTGCTCAATTTGTCGTTTATGATTCTAAGCTCGGACGATGAGAATATCCGATGAGACGCCCCATGGAGTGTTTGAGAAAAAGATTCTGTGGAAGAGTTTTGGATCTTTGCACGTTGGTGATGGCGAGTATCGCAGGCGATGGAACGATGAGTTATATGAGCTTTACGACGACATAGACATAGCGCAGCGAATAAAGATCCAGCGGCTTCGATGGCTGTCGTCCGAATGGGAACAAAAACCCCGGCTCTGAAAGTATTCGATGCGGTATCAGCTGATGGTAACAGACGAAAAGGAAGGCCTCCTCTGCCTTGAAACGATCAGGTGGAGAAGAACTTAGCTTCACTTGGTATGTTCACCAGTTTCTATGAAGGATAGAACCTTGGCGGTTGGAATGTTGGCTGACGAGTTAATAAGCCCTGCATATCAAGGAAGTTCTTTGGAAGTTTGGGCTATTTGCATCCCTTCACAATCACTATTTGGTACTCCAAAGCCCCTTTTTATTACGATCACTCCAGAAAAATATTTTTTGTAAGTTTTGTTCGTAATATTTTTTTTTGCTGAGTTTAATTTCCCCCCTTTTAAACACAGTGCGCACTAGAGATATCAAGAATATTGCGTCATCATGCATGTAAATTGCAACGGAAAGCATGAAAAACCTGAGTGAGATGGTCATGAAAAAAAAATTAAGTGAGAAATTAAACGCAATCACAAAATACCGAAAAACGAAATAAAAACGCAGGCAAAACCAGAAGAAATGGAAAATTGAAAAAGCAAAACAATGATGACCAGCAAATAGTAAATAGCTTAGAAAAAGAGGCAACAGAATTCTTTCCTAACTTAAACCATCCGAAAGGATAATCTAGCAAAATATCGAAAGACAAAATAAAGATAACAAAAACAACAAACCCGTTGAAAACTGGTGGAGCACTCACAGAGGTGGAAAAAATGTTGCACTGCTTTTTTCCTAAATGTTCACCTAAGGCGGCGAGCCAAAGAATGGGCAGAGAAAGCAATTCCGAAAACACACAGCTGGTCTTATGGGGCAGCAGCAACCGCAACAACAACTTCACAGCATTTGACAGCTGTTACATAAGCCAAATACTGGAAAATGAGCTACCTAATGAATTGCGCAAAAGATGCTGCGTTGAAAAAACCATAGAACATTGACTTGGCAGTTTTGGTGGTTGGAGGAAGGGGTGGTTGATTTGGAGGAAACAAAAAAACAACGTTCAGCGAAAAAAAACTTTTTATCAAAAAAACTAAAGCAAACGCAAAAAATTGTAACAAAAAGTTCGACGAATGCAAAACATTATTTTTTACATCGAGTAACAACAATTGTAGCAACTACAACAACAATAGAAGTACGCCAATGAGTTTGCAACAAATTGTGCAAAGTAATCATTAAAATCGCATCAACGCAGCAGCAACAGGGGAGCCGATTAGTTACAGTAGCAAAGAGGTGCAGGTATAACAACAACAACAAAATGCAATGATAAAGCAATAACTGGAATATATCATAAAAGCGAGCAGCATAAAAATGAAAAACAACAACAACAAAAAGAATTTGTTTCAGGAATTTTAATTTGTCTATACCCTTCAACCAACCAAACTCAGCTATGGAACTCAGAGGTCATGGTTTGGCTCATAACTTTTCGAATAAGACAAAAATTAAATTAGTTAGGTTAGGAAGGGATATACAACATTATGATCGGGCCTGCTGTAGCATATGCCTCTAATTGTCTCGATTTCGTACCTGTGTCCTCCATGCCCGAAATCCCAATAAGCCTGCGCCTTCTTCTACGCCGTCTAACCATCTAAGCGGCGGGCGGCCCCTTTTTCTCTGTCTGTGGCATTTACCGAAGAATTTTTGTTGAGGTGGGTAATCCGTGTTGGCCCGCAATATGTGACCTGCCCATCTCAATCTTTTGATCATGATGGTGGTTATCACAGATGGGTGCGCATATAGTTTTCTCGAGTTCATGATTGTAGCGTATCCGCCACTCGCCTTTCTCGCATATCGCGCCAAAAACTTTTCAAATTTTGTTATCATGTTTAATGATTACCCCAAGGTATTTAAATTCCTTCACTACTTCGAAACCATAGTCACCGATTTTTAGTATTTGACCCATATTGTGTCTGACAGAGTCCGATGCCATTGAAACTAGTGCTTTAGTTTTGGCTTCGCTTATTTCTAAACCCATACATTTTGCTGCTCTCTCAATACTTGCGAAGGCTTCTTTCAAACTCGTCAGCAAGGAGTCGATTCTATGCCTATGTCGTCCGCGTAAGCCAGCAATTGAACCGATTTGAACAAAACAGTTCCCTTTGTGTTTACGGCAGGGATATACAGGGCATTTAATAACTATAGCATATAGACTTACAGACACGTTTTGACTTTGTTTTTTCGCACATTAAAAAAAAAGTTGAAGAAATTTTTATTAAAATTTCAAAAATTTTTAATCAGAATTTTTAGAAAAAGGTGAAGCATTATGGGTAATAACCCATTAAATTGTAATATAAAGAGTGCACATCTGAAGTGGCTCCAAAATTGCTTTGTTTTTGACAATTTTTTAAATTAACCTCCAGCTCGTTCAGCCTTCCCCACCTAAATCTGTCTGCCAGTGCTGTCTCGATTAGCTCACTAATCGTGGACTAAAACTTGCATGAGATTTATAGTAAAATTTGTCAAGCAAAATTATCAGAGTCGAAGGCAACCACGGTCTATTTCACCCAATCGAGCTCAGTGATGATGAACAGCTTCAGTGGGTTTGCACTTCCGTTTCGGAATAAAAATGAAACACATACGAAATTCACTAGTCTTTGACAACTTCCTTTATGTAGGTTTCGTAGGCCCACAGAAAGCTTCTGGTTAAAAGAATTTTCAAACAGCGTCTGATTTTGTTGGGTATTCCACCTATTCATTCCCATCACAACCTTTATGTTATCGCACCCTGCCCAACAAAACGGGTCCCTTGCTCCCAGAGTATTGAGGCCATTGAAGCATTTCCCAAATAGTTTGGATATCATTAGGTCACCTCACTGCCTACTATCACATACTTTTTTGATATGGCAATGCAACTCCAAGCAGTTCCTGATTTTTGGTACCCAGCAGAAAGAATTGCAATCCTTTTGCTATCTGGGATGATACTGCATCTCGGTGTCAGGTAGGAAAGCTCTAGCAACATTTGGCTCTCTACCTCCAGTCTGAAAAGCATCACACATTTCGCAACGCAAAAAGACATTAGCAAATCACCTCTACTCTATGCCTGTGAAACGTGTAACGCAACAGCGGCCGATATAAATGCACTGCAAAATCATGAAAATCTTCTGACTAAACACAACCACGAATGCTGATCTGTGGAGAACTACTCAGCAAGCCCCAATACTCCTTGAGATATGGAGAAGAAACTGGAGTTGGATTACCTACATCCAGAGCTATAAAAAAGATCTTAGAAACAAATCCTCAAAGCAACAGAAGAAGAAGCCGGCCGAGAAAACGACTGAGAGATGACATTGAAGGCGACTTTGGAGCTATGGACATATCTGACATCAAACGAAAAGCTGATGACCGAGTGATGTGGAGGCAAATTGTATCTGAAGCAATGGTTCACCCCGAACTGTGATGCTATAATGATGATGATTGGCCGCGTCCTTCGTAGGCAATGTGTTGACTTGACAAGAGCAGTAGACGAGGAAGACCATCGAACACTGAGAGACGATTGTTGGATTCGGAAACACCGTGAATTTCATCTGGAATGAAGCAAATAGGCTGGCACATAACACTGAAATGAATGGAAGGAATTTGTTGTGATCCCTGGAACCATTGGAAATAAAAATAATGCTCCGAATCGGTTGATGCATGACTACCATTCATAAGTGCGTAGGTTCGAAACCCCGTGCATGTAACACCAAATAATAGGAAAATGTTTTTCTTGTAGAGGTCTGAAAATGGCAAGGCGCCCAGAGTATTTCTGCCATGAAATGGCAAAGTTGAGATGGCGTAAAACTGAAGTTCTTTCCGTGCAAAGTCATGTAATGCCACTACTCGCGCGCATCGAGGTTATGTTTAGTTAATAGCCTCTCTGGGAAGAACAAACTTCAAGTTTTAACCAAATCGGCCTATTTCTTTGTGTTTGACATTCGTTTGAATCGAGTAAGTCGAGTGATTTTCCTATTCCATCGCGACAACGCACCAGCTCATGTGTGAGCCGTTGTGGTCGCAAAATTAAGGGAAATAGGGCTCCAACTCGTTTCACATCAACCTTATTCTCTCGACTTGGCTTCCTCGGATGCCTTGGACTACTATTTGTTCCCCACTTCGCAGAAATGGCTGGCGAGAAAAGGATTTTATACAAACGAGGAGGTGATTGCAGGAACGAATGACTATTTTTCAAACTTGGGCAAATCCTCTTATTCGGAAGGGATCAACAAACTAGAACAGTGATGAACGAAGTGTATATGCCTGAAAGGGAATATGTCGAAAAAAATAAATAAAAAAATTATATATATAATAAAAAAGGTTTGCACTAAACCATTAAGCAGTTTTTATTTTTGCACGGACTTTTCATAGCATATGACGATGACTTGGTAATTGGCTGAAATTTTGGAAAGTGCGGTGGCTACACTCAGTAGTTGGGCTGCCAGGTGTGGTCTCAGAGTCAACTCTAACAAAACGGAGTTGATGCTATTCACCAGGAAATATAATCCTCAGCCTTTTAAGCTTCCAAGACTAAGCAACCAGTGTCTTACTCTCTCATCGGAAGTCAAGTATCTTGGTGTAATACTTCACCCCAAGCTCCACTGGAAGCTGCACATAGAAAATCGAGTTAAGAAGGCCAGTATAACTTTTTACGCCTGTAAATTTATGTTCGGCAAAAAATGGAGTCTCAAGCCACGTGTCGTACCTTGGATGTACAACTTAGTGGTTCTACCAATTTTGACATATGGTTGCCTAGTATAGTGGGTAGCTCTTCAGACACCAACACCACTAAACTAGAGAGAGTGCAGAGGACTGCATGTGTGGGCATCACTGGTGTATGTGTGACCATCACTGGTGCTTGTAGAACATGTCCCACTGCTGCCCTCAACGTCGTTCTGCACTTACTTCCCTTGGATCTTCAAGTTAAATACATTGTTGCCCAGAGCGCTGTTGGGTTGAAGCATATTGGCCTTTGGAGACAGCTTTCTAGTATCTGGAAGCAGATCTCTCCTTCCTTATCTGTACTTCGCACTGATCTCTCCATCCGCAAACTGGCTTTTGAGGGTTGTGCTAGAGCTATCTTTCCGACCATGCAAGATTGGAAAGAGGGGAGAGTCGGCACGGATATAGGCACCTCTGTTTTCACTGACGTATCCAAGATGGAGTCTGGAGCAGGAGCGAGGGTTTTCTCTAAATCAGCCAATATTTCTGTCGCCTTTAAACTGCCGGTCTTCACGCCCTGTCATCGCCGTATTACACCTCTCTTCTAGTAAACTCCTGTACGGAGGAAGTCAAACGTCTCCAACGTGCAGGAAACATTTTCCTTTTCTGGGTTCCTGGGCACAGGAATATAGAGGGAAATGAAATTGCCGATGAGCTTCCCAAGAAGGGGTCGGCAGAACCAGTTCCAGCTGTCCCTCTCTCAGACATCCCCTTGTCCCCTTGGCCGTCATTAAAGGGAAACTACACAATTTCTTTCTAAAAAAAGGGCAAAACAGATGGAGGTCTGTCTCTTCGTGTGCTATTTCGAAAAAACTATGGCCTCAATACGATATAAACAGAACGCTTAAGGTGATGGGATCCCCCGCCATTCAATTTCCAAACTCACTGCGGTGTTCACTGGTCACTGGGTGTTCGATACTCATGCGGAGGAGCTTGGAATTCGGTACAACCCCTATTGCAGAAGCTGTGGGGATCCTTCAGAGAAAGAGGCTGTTTCGCACTTTCTCTGCAAATGTCCGGCTCTGGCGGCTAGGCGCTTGAGATTCCTTACTGTGCCCTTTGGGGATGGCTTGAAGAAATTCTCCAACCTAGATCCCTTTTCTCTCCTCCACTACATCAACAGCACTGGACGGCTGTAGACGGTTTTATCTTCCCTAAATTTTTTCGCAGGTAGGGGTCCACATTATGGTATCAAAACCGCACGTAAGTGTTACTTGTAGTGTACCTGGGGTGGTACTCTTGCCATCTAACCTACCTACGTACCTTTCAAACGACTCTGTTGTGTAATGCGTAGGGCTCCTTGCATACAATTCAACATTTTTTCCTCCTAACCTGGGATGCCAAATCCTTTATTATTCAGCAAGTATAGGAGGAGTTCCTCTATGATCAAAATTATGGATATAAAAATCATTTTCCTGTCTTTCAATTTCGTCTCCACCAAAAATACTCTTTAGCGGTAAATACTTGTTGTCACACGTCTAATGACGAAAAATTATCCCTTTGCCCAGCGATTGCCTGCCTGATTGCCGTTGATTGCATGTTACAAGGTGTTGATTCTAATATCTCATTTACATTTTCGCGCCAGCTCACTCCCGCCTAACACCAAAAAAATACCCTGCATCTACTAAATTTTTTTTTTTTTTTTGTCACAACTTGAAATCCACACTCCACTGCCTTTGTCCACAATTCACGTCCTTTCGCTGTTGTAGACTTAATTCTCAGCTTTTTCACAACTAAAAACATACATACACACCCATAGTTTGAAGCGGATATCTCAACTTCTACGTTGTTTGAACATTTCGTTGGAAAACGTGCAAGAGGTTTCATTTTTTAGTTTCCTCACTTCATTGAATCTGCCATTCAAGCACACACGAAACTCTGGCACCAACGGAGTTACTAGGCTGCATGGAAATTCAATTGTTCGTCAGTTGCCTGCCTGCCAGCTAACAAATTTATTTACTTCCATTTAGTTACTTGTGTTTTCGCTATATTTTTATTACTAATTTTTTTCTTATTTTTTTGTTTTTATTTCATAGCTAACATTTTGCCTGAAAATACGTGATTCAGATTTTATTTCGCGCCAATTCTTTATTGCATTTTTGCTGTGATTTACGTTTGGGCTATCGCATTCAGCAGATCTACAAAGCGCTTTGCCATAAAGTAACGAAAAATATTGTTTTCCTTATCGAAATTTGTAACATTTCTGTTAGTAGGTAATTGTTTTCATTTTTTTCCTCCTTTTTTTTCTATGTTTGGTCTCTCTTTGCGCATTCTAAATTTGCACAACTTTTTTTTGTTGGAAATATTATGACGAAATAATCAAAAAGTCGGTCAGATTGTGAATGAAATAAGTGATTAAAAATGTGTATTAAAATTGCAATAATTTGGCGGATTTTTTTTTTTATTTTTTATTTTTTATTTTTTTTTTAGAAAAGTATTGGTATTTTACTATTTTAAATTTTGTGGCTCAAGCGCTTAACAGCCACATTTGTAACGATTTAGGGTTCATACGCTTGTAGCTTTGCGTCGAACTCGACTAAGCGGTGGTTTTCAGAGCATTTGGGTAGATATTTTGAGAAATACCTCGCCGACTTGATGCGCATACGACTTTGTTATTAGCAGCTAATATTTTTATCACCAAGTCTGCAATTATTTTCACACAGCGGCTGGGTAGACCACATAAGTCGGTGAGTTTTTGTATACGATAGCTAGAGGATATCTTTGCAGTCAAACCTACTAGTTGGTAACTACTTACTTTAGAAAAAGTTTGCTTTGCAGCTGAAGTAGTTCCGCTTCAAAATTCTTTCAATACTGGCAACTGGTATTTTTAACACGAAATATCATACCGTTACACCAGTGTTAATCTGTTAATGAACTAATGCATAATAAATTTATATGCATTAGATTACCACTACACACATCCCCGCAGTTTGAATCATCTTTCTTTTATACAAGGTGAAGTACAAAATTAACAAGACTGACGTCATAAAAATGTTTTTGATGGCACCATCTTTTTAATGGGTTAGTGCGTCGAGAGTTACATCCCTAGCTGACTTCCAGTGAACGTTTGGGGACATTCGGTTCAGTGGAAGCGAAGTTATTACGTCTAAAGTGTCACTATGTTTGTGTCATAGATGCAAAAAAGAGTTTCGGACGAAGAGCTAATATCCAATTTCGTTTTAAAATCGATAAAACGTTTACTGAAACATTTGAATTGATGAAAAAAGTTTATGGCGTCGATTGTCTATCTCGTGCCAGAGTTCATGAGTGGTTTACATGTTTCAGAGATGGTTGTGAGGACATAAGTGGCAATGAACATACGGGCCCCCCAAAATCAGTAATCACCGCAAACTCCATTGAAATTTTTCGTAAATTTATCAAAAATGAACCGAAATCATCATTGAAATTCATTACATCGGAATTGAATATTTCCGAAAAATCGATTTATCGCATTTTAACTAATCATTTGGGCTTACGAAAGGTCTGTGCACGTTTCATTCCACACAAGTTAACTGACCTCATTAAAGAGGCGAGAAAATACGTGAACTACCTTTACAACATTGTAACTGGTGATGAAACGAGGTGTTTCCAGTATGAACCTGAAACTGAGCGTCAATGAGCCGAATGGAAGGCCCCAGACGAGCCACCACCCAAAAAACCGAGTTTGGAGAAGTAAAAAGTCAAGCCGATGCTCATTTCTTTTTACCACTCCAAGGGAATGGCCCACAAGGAGTTTGTGCCAATGGGCCAAACCGTTAATGCAATTTTCTATCTTGGCGTTTTGAAGCGTTTGTTGCTTCGCATTCGTCGAATCCACCCTGAATACAGCTAAGGAGTAAGCCGGCGCTTATTCCATGATAATGCACAATCGCATCGATCAACTTTTGTGACTGATTTTTTGACTAGAAATGGCATTTCAACCATCAACCACTCTCCGTATTCATCTGATATGGCTGCCTGTGACTTCGACCTATTCGGAAAATTGCATTTGGGCATGAAAGGAAAAGTTCTGTGTCCATAGAGGCCATCCAAAAGGCTTGTACCGACATCCTGAAGGGCATTCCGGTAATTGACCTGAAACACTCTCTCGAAAAGCTTTTAGATCGCGCAAAACAGTGTGTTGAGGCCAGAGGGGACTATTTTGAATAAATAAACTCGAAGTTATCAGAACAAAGCTCCTATCGTTTCTATTTTAGCTCAGACTTGTTTATTTTGGACTTTACCTTATAGATTGTACTTTTTTATTAGATCGTATCGTAAATTTTTACTTCTTTAAGTATAAACTTTTTATTGGTCTATAGTCTGTAAGAAACTTGTATTTTTATAGACTAAATTTATATATAACTAAATGACTGGTGCGATAGCCCCGTAAGCGATTTTTGCCGAGTTTCACAAACCACACCAGTGGATCTTTCACATGCGAACAGGCGCCAATTGGACACACCAAGGCCTTTCTTTTCCTCTGTTACCACCAACTGTAGTGCTTCGAGAGCTTACAGAGCTGGGGCGTTTTTATCCATTCGTATGACGTGACCTAGCCGGCGGAGCCACTGGATCAATGCAGCCGATTTTTGCAGAAACTGCGTTATTCGCCAAATCTCCAAAACTCTTCCGCAGATGTGTCATGGGATATAATTGTGCTTGTAGGTTACAATTGTGCGACTATACTCAATTCCGACTTTTGCGCCCACTTTCGTATACCCTGGGCAATTTACAATTTTAATTAATTTGGATATTAGAACAAAAAATAAATATAGTACATAAGAAAAACGAAAAAGAGAAGAACAAAAAAGGAGTAAGTTAACAACAAAACACCACTCTTTGTTAGGTCTCCGGCCACTCTGGAGTGGAGCGAAATGAAAGAGCGGATGCACACTCGTAAGGTGTCTGAGCTTGACCTACAGTGAGTGGTAGAGGACTTGTACACTGCAATTGACTTGAGTAAAAATCGCGGAAACCAGTAGAAGTTGGCCTCTGAATTCTAACTGCAGGGTCTCCAAAGCGCTCTGGTCAAAACTGAGCCTTAAGAGGACAAAATGTCTGCTTGGATTCAACAGATCAACTACCAGCATCCTCACAACGTGTTATAACGGGTCACTGCGCCATTGGCACCCTAACCAGTAGAATGGATGTGACTTCTGCAGGAGTTGTGGTGATAAAGGAAAACTTGAGTCCTCTGTAAATGCCCTGCACTTCAAAGAAGTCGTGCCAAATATCTTGGCGATTATTTCTTTGAAGACCAGGGAAGTTTACAAGATGTCTCGCTGGAGGGACTAGTTATCTTGTTAAATATATCTAAGTGCTTGAACCAACTTAGTTAGGGGATGGAAATCAAATGCACGTATCACAATGGGGCTTAGAGCCACGGAGCGTTTTAGATAAGCAACCTGGCTAACCTACTTTAACTAACCTAAAGGTAAGTTTCAACCTTCAAATCCAACGGAGAATCTCTTTTGCAAACAAGTGCTACTTTGGACTAAGTAAGCAATAGAGTAGTAAAGTCCTCTCTTCGCGAACAAAACTAACTCTAAGCCCCCGTTTCCACCAAAAGCAAACACCGTGTTTGCAGGAGTTGTGTTTGGGAGAACTGAAATGTGTTCGCAAAGTGTATGGTCTTTGGTATGGTAAACAGATTTATGATACATTATTTTGCGGCGGCAGCACAGCGCGATAGCCCAGCGGTTAGCAATGTGGGCTTCCGATCCGAAATCCTTGGTTCGAATCACAAAAAAATTTTTTTTTTTTATACATTTATTTCATTTTGTTTTATGATATGTTTATGAGCAGATTTTTTTCATGGCAGAAATACACTCGGAGGTTTGCCATTGCCTGCCGAGGGGCGACCGCTATTAGAAAAATGTTTTTATTAATTTTGCTTTCACCGAGATTCGAACCAACGACCTCTCTGTGAATTCCGAATGGTGATCACGCACCAACCCACTCGGCTACGGCGGCCGTCAATCAAATGTCATATTGACAAATTGCAATCATTGTTGCCATATTTCGATAAGAATGCAATAATAAATGAGGAAAATGAGCAACATTGCCACCACTTAATAATTAAATTAGACGCAAACCCAACAAAACACGCTTTGAATTAGACGCAAACCAACAAAACACGCTTTGAAAAGTGGGTTTAGGTATGGAGTTGTGTTTTAATTTTGTATGGGATTTGACAGGAGTTTTGTTTCGTGTTTGCGCTAAGAGCACGATAGCGGCAGAGAACACGATAGCGGCTGCGGTGGAAACTTAGTATAAGGCTCTCATCATGCCCGTCCTAACTTATAACGCAGAAGCGTGAACGCTGACAACATTCGCTGAAGCGGCGCTTGGAGTGTTTGAGAGAAAGATTATGCGGAAGATTTTTGGACCTTTGCACATTGGTGATGGCATCGCATCGTAGGCGATGGAATAATGGGTGTATGAGCTTTGTGACAACATAGACATAGCGCAACGATTGAAGATCCAACGGCTACGTTGGCTGGGTCATGTCGTTCGAATGGATACAAAGGTTTCGGTATTCTTTGTAGTACCAGCTGGCAGTAGCAGCGGAAGCGGAAGGCCGCCTCTACGTTGGAAAGAACAGGTGGAGATCTTGGCTTCACTTGGTGTGTCCAACAGGCGCCGGTTAGCACAAGAAAGATACGACTGACACGCTTTGTTAAACTCGACCAAAATCTCGTAAGCGGCTATCGCGCCAATCAAGGAGAAGAGTGAGTTGCATCTGCTTTATAGTAGTTGGTTTGATTGATATAATACAATACATTTTTTAATCTAGAGGGAAAATATTAGATATCAACTTAAGAATTATTAGTCTTCATATTACTAAAATATCAACGGGGGCATTGAATTTTCTCGCAGAGTTGAGAAAAAAATTATTTTATGTTTGCTGGGCTGATGACATGAGACCATCTAGGATTTAAAAAAAAATGTCAATTCGTTTCACATTAGTGTTTCTGAATTTTTTATTTTATTTTTTTATTTATTTTTTTTGTTTTACTTTTTTATTTTTTGTTTTTGTTCATTTTTTTTATTTTTTTTTTTTTCAATTTACACTACCTCACCAATTAAAGAAGCTATTCAATGCTTTTTTCTTTTGTTTTTTCTTTATTTTGCTTTTACTTTTTTATTTTTTACATATAATATATATATTTTTTTTAACTTGTTTTTCAGTTTACACTAACTCAGCGATTAAAGAACCTCATCAAAGCTATTTTCTTTTGTTTTATGCTTAGTTTTCTTTTGTTTTTCTTAGTTTTGTTTTTACTATTTTATTTCAAATTTTATTTTTTCAATTTTTTTTTTATTTTATTTATTTATTTATTTTTTTTTTTTCAATTTACACTACCTCACCAATTAAAAAAGCTATTCAAACCTATTTTCTTTTGTTTTATGCTTAGTTGTCTTTTGTTTTTCTTAGTTTTATTTTTACCTTTTTATTTCTAATTTTTTTTAAATTTTTTTTTATTTTGTTTATTTATTTATTTATTTATTTTTTTCAATTTACACTACCTCACCAATTAAAAAAGCTGTTCAAACCTATTTTCTTTTGTTTTATGCCTAGTTGTCTTTTGTTTTTCTTAGTTTTGTTTTTACTTTTTTATTTCTAATTTTTTTTTTAATTTTTTTTTATTTTGTTTATTTATTTATTTATTTTATTTTTTTTTCAATTTACACTACCTAACCGATTAAAAAAGCCATTCAAAACTATTTTCTTTTGTTTTATGTTTATTTTTCTTTTGTTTTTCTTAGTTTTGTTTTTACTTTTTTTATTTTTTTTTTTATTTAATTTAATTTTTTTTGTTTGTTTATTTTTTTTTTTTTCAATTTAGTACATTACCTCACCGATTAAAGAAGCTATTCAAAGCTATTTTCTTTTGTTTTACGCTTAGTTTTCCACAGCCTTCTCAGGCAAAAGTCAATATTCAATTTAAATACTAAATACCAACAAACATCGATCGCACGATTTGCATTTGGAAATTCCGTTTAGTAGTGAAAATTGATTTCTAACCAAATAGCAATTATTTAGCTTGACTAGTATTGGTATTGATTAATTTCCACCGATGCTTTTGTTTTTTTTTTTTTTGTTTCTGTAGTTTTTTCTTTTATTGGTTTTCTATTAACTCACATTTAGCGGCACCAAATTGACGAAGGGCGCTGGAGTGGGTATAAAAGGTATAAACCAACGCTTATCCAATCATTCAGTCATTCAGGTGCTGAACCGCTGTGCCAACAAACCAGAAATCAACACAACAACAAACCAGTACTACATCTATGTATATTGAAATGTTAAAAAGCGGTAAATCCAACGAATTTATATACTCGCACATACATACATACACACACACACACAAGTGCACAGCGCAGCTAAACGGGCGAGAGGCAACGAAAAAAAGCTTATTAGCGGATTAGATTAGCATTGGCTTAGCTGGCTGCGTATGCACATATGGCATGTTCGTAAGTCCATCATGGCACATCATGGCCTGGCAGCAGCAGCAGCAATAAAGGGCCCTCAGTGTGCCCCCAGCCAATGACAGAAGGCAATGCGAGCGCCAGGGTCTGTTGCCGAATGATGAGCGCAAATAAAATGGCACTAAAATTCAACTAAAACTGCACCGAACCAAATACACGCGTGCGTACACATATTCACACACGAAAGTTAACGGAACTAAGCGCGTATATTTTATGTGCAAATTGATGACCAAAAGGCATCGGAAAGGGTTACGAATGGATGTGGGTACGCAGAAGGTGTTTTGCTGGACGCTCTGAATGTGATTGGCAGCAGTTAGTTGGCAGTTGTACGAAACGAAGTTGTGCTTGTTGTTCTTTTTGTTCTCTTGCTTGTTTTTAGCCTCTGTGATGACCACCATCGGTACACAAAAAAACAAAATTGAGATGGATAAATTTTGTTTACCGTGCAAAGCGGAAGTTCGCACTCGGCCGATTAGCTACCAAAAATTTAATTAACTTTCGCACAGCAACAAACAACCGAGAAAAGTGAAAAGTGGATGGAAAGAGTATTCGAGTTTAGAGTAGATTTCTAGATTTTGCAATTTTCACTAATTTTATTAAGGTGACTACACCTTTCGTTGGGTGTGTGGCCGAGCACTTCTTCCTATTTGTGGTGTGCACACCTTCCGCCAATGGAGCGACCTACTCTTTTACGCCACCTCCGAACGGCGTATGGATTTTTTTGAGGAACTTTTTCATGGCAGAAATACTCTGGGCAGTGTGACATTTTCTGCCGAGAAGCGACCGCTAGTACAAAAAAAAAGAATTTCTTCTATCTTAAGGAGACTCAAACCTTTGCATTCTCACTTACCAACCCATTTGTCTACGGCGACCGTTTAAGTAGATCGGCCGTTTAAGTAGATCGGCAAATGCGCCTCAAAGATGATTTTATGGATTAATTCTTTCAACCTACTTCACGAAAAAAGAAAAACCGATTTTAAGTCTCAAAAAAAGACTTGAGGTTGAGAGGCTTGAGGTACTGACAGGTTTATCTAGAGCCACTTTTTCAGGCGGAAACCAAGATTTGGTCGATCTTTAGTTTTTTGCAGATTATTCGCAGAAAAACTTCCATTTTGCAGCCGAGGTGCACGACTTATAGGCTATAGATCTGGAATTCGATTCCTACTGAACCATTTCAACATCAAAAAAACTTTCTCTTAACAGCGTTCGCTCTCCAGCTGGCAACAACAAGCTTCTCATGGAAACCACTCTGCCATCGCATGACCAACCAAAGAGATATAAAGCTGTACATAGAACGACAACTTGGAGATGACTCCTGACACTAACACTTTTCACAGAAAGTGCAAACAAATGTGTGAGTCAGTTAAAATCTTACGCGATTTCGGCCGAGTTTAACAAAGCGCGCCAGTCGTTTCTTGCTCGTGCTAACCGACGGCAGTTGGACGTACCAAGTTAAGCCAAGTCCTTCTCCACCTGAGCACTAACTAACGCAGAGAAGACCTTCCTCTTCCTCTGCCTTCCACCAGCTGCTACGGCATCGAATACTTTCAGAGCTGGAATTTTGGTATTCTTTCGGGCGACATGACCCAGCCAACGAAGCCGTTGGATCTTCATTAGCTGCGCTTTGTCTACGTCGTCGTAAAGCTCATACAGCTCATTGCTCTCATTGTTAAAATCTACTCCGCTTTAAAACAAATCAATGTTGATATACTGGGTTTTCAGTACGATCATCC
The DNA here is from genome assembly GCA_037575425.1 of Anastrepha fraterculus. Taxonomy (NCBI): domain Eukaryota; kingdom Metazoa; phylum Arthropoda; class Insecta; order Diptera; family Tephritidae; genus Anastrepha; species Anastrepha fraterculus. The sequence goes on from JAYXIM010005294.1 coordinate 1,284,948, forward strand.
TTTCACTTAGTTTAGTGGCCAGAAATCTTGCAAAGTATTATTATACTCCGGCTGAGTAAACTCCAGACGCTTATCCAATTGCAGTAAAAGTGTATCTTTCTGAGATTGACTCTTCTAATATAAACAGGTATTCTGGAAAGAATATTTGGTTAGCCCTGAATGGAGTAGAATTGAGTTGTAGAAGGCTGGAATTTTCAATCAGGCACATTGTTCATTATACTTAAGTCCTTTGAACACGAATTGGAGGGCAAGAAAAAACGATTGCGGGGGGAATTAATCGCTCCTCTGCAAACTTACCGGATTTTACAAAGAATCTTTAATATGAGAGATTCAGTGGAGGAGAATATAGCTCGCCCATTTTCAATGCATTCTACCCAAAAATTAACCATCTACATCTGGCTGAACAGCAGGTGAGAAAGTGTTCTGTACCATCCTCAACCTCCATATATCGCCGATGATACCTATGGTGACTACAAGCCTCCTCCATAAATAATCACGTCCTAGTTCATAAGGAACTCACTCCTTTTCTGAATGAAGAGCAAATTTTTCACCACTCTTCCAATCCTTTTCAGAAAATACTTGGTCCTTCTGCAGGTGTCAGCTCTGCTCCAACAGTTCTCATGACATTTATTAATAAAAACCTTGATTTAGTTGTCTGTTAACTGTTCTCGCTATGCTTGACACTAAAACAGGCCTCGGTTTAATTGAAGAGGCTCCGAAGAACCTCAGTTCGCGAATTCGTTAGTCTGTTTGTTTTCTTAGATACCATATCGCCTGAGCACCCAAAGAAGCTCACGATCATTACATCAACGTACTTTCCTCGACTATTTTGGAAGACTCGCGATGGGCCTTTAGAGCAGCTTGGCTATCACCGCAGACCTTATTTTTAAATACTCGCCCTCTTTCACCAATTATCCAGTCTGCTACATTAAGTATTGCAAAGACTTCCGATTGAAAAGCTTTGACATCATACCTAAAGCAGTAAAGCATTTAAAGTCAATACCCAAATGTCATCCCACTCCAGTACCATTCTCAGTCTTGGAGTCATGAATATGCAAGCGGATAGCTTTTACCGGGATCCGCATGAAAGTGTCTGAGTTCCTTTATAGTTTCCTCATAGGAAAGCCAACGACACACGAAAGAGCCCTCAGGTGGGCTTGTCTGTGCCCGACACTGTGATCATCTTCCCACATTTCACAAGAATGCAGTCGGCACACCGTTTTCAGTTCAAGCTCTTGTATTTCTAAACCCGTAGGTAATAAATCGAAAAAAGCATTAAAATTATCAGTTCTCGGACTTAGTCTTTACCTCGCCCGTAATGCCTCTACGCACTTTTGTGGCTCATATATAGTAAAGTCTTGTTTTGACCGGTCTGACACCTCATCTCTTGCTAAAGATTCTTCGTTACTGTCCGAAAACTTTCAGGGACTAACTTATCTTCAGCTGAGTTTTTCATATTAGCTCCATATCTCCAGTTAGCTCCAGATAATTCACTTCCACCGAAAGACTTAGGTTCACGCCTTTAAGCACTGAAAGATTGAAACCTTTCCATTTTCTTTTCCGCTTAAACTGGGTTGGAAAAGTATCAATTTTTTGGTTCAATGACTAGAACCGGAAAGAAAAGTTCCAGTCGATAGAATAAACTGCTTCAGTACTGCTTTGATAGAAAAGTTCCAGTCGAATTACCATTTCGAAAAGATTGAAGAAGAGGCATTCCAGCTCTTGACTCTAGATACGTGCATACGTGTACTCAGATGGATCAAAAATTTCGGAAGAAACCGGTGTCATACGGCCTATCGTGTTTCCGGCTTCTGTTCATGAGATCTCAACTTTACCAATAGAAACCTTGCAAACTTTTTTAAAACGGAGTATTTGAAGTATAAAAAAATTACTCTCATATAACCAGCAGCTATAAAGTCTTTGTCTAAGCAGAGCTTTACATCTAAGATAAGTAAGAGGATGCTACAACCCATAACCCATTTAGTGGCTATTTGCTGGCCCACGTTCATCATCATAGCGTTACAGTTCGGGGTGAACCATTGCTTCTGTTACAATCGCCTCCACGTCACTCGATCGTTAGCTTTCTTCTGATATTAGAAATGTCCATAGCTCCGCAATCGCCTTCAATATCTCTTTCACTCCTTCGTTTAATCGGCCGGTCACTTCTTCTGTCGCCTTGTGGATTTGATTCGAAGATGTTTTGTTTACCTCTCTCGTTGCTCATTGCGCAGAATGTTACCGCACCATCGAATCCTTTCCTACTTTCAGAATTCTATTAAATGAGTGAGCGCAGATGGCACTTATCGCATTAGGTATAATGCCGAACTGGAAGACATAGCTAAGAAAGAAACTATAATAAGAGTATCAACGACTTGGACTTCTAGCATGGGGATTCTAGCCAACGGAGCGATCAAGGAGAAAGGCACTAGACCCAATTTGAGAAAGAAAAAGGAGGCGCCCCAGGTAAAGGTGGCTAGAAGATATTGAAGCTGATCTTAGGAAAATGCGCGTGCAATGTTGGAGGGAAGTGGCTGTAAATCGAGATCGATGGCAAGAAGGTGCCAAAGAAGCAATGGTTCGCCAAGGACTGTGACGCTAAGAAGAAGAAGAAGATTAAATGAGTGAGCGAGCTAAGTAAGCGGGTGCATTAGGGAGGCTTAGGCAGACAAAACATGTTTCATAGCATTTTAGTGGGAATAAACGCGAGCTGGATCGACTTACTTTTGCCTGAATGTTACGTCAGTGTTCATATTCGGCTACATTCGCACCTACACTGGGCGGATCTGTATGCGTAGACAGAAAGCCAATTATGTCTGGAAGACGATGAGGTGCCGCAAGACGTTCAATATGAATGTGTGGACTTCGCTAGGACTGCTAGATTTTTTAAGAAAAGTATGGATGATAGGCAGTAGACGAATAGGTTCATGCGTGACGACCATTCGGTAGAGGCCGGGTTCCGGGTATTTTCTAATAGCATTCGCCTCTAGGCAGGCAATGAGAAACCTCCGAGTGTATTTCTGACATGAAAAAAGCTCCTCTTAGAAACTATCTGCCATTCGGAAGCGGCTTAGAGGCAAAATTTCCTAGCAAAGTAACTTCAGAATGAAGACGAACAAAAAGAAGTTCCAGTCTACGCAATAAAGTTTAAAAATTATCGTTCAACCTGAAATTCTAGCAAACAAATTCGTATTCAAAAATTTTTCTATAGCCGCAAATATCCATTAAAACTATGGTACATCAGTTACTGAAAGATATGAAAAAAAAATTCAATAAATTTCACAAGTGCACGCGCCAACGAATACTAAAGCTTCAAAAGTTAGAAAAAAAGATCAAACAGGTTGTTGGCCCGCAGCAATTTTTTTTTTTGCTGGCTGCTTTCAATTTTTTCTACTCTAAATGCGATTATGAATTTTGCGTCAGAATTAACAAAAACAAAAAATGTACAATTGACCAATTGACTGGAGCAAGCGAACGCCACTCGAAATCGACAGATACACCGGAAATCTGTAACCAATAGCATTTTTTGTGTTTTACTTTTTATTTTTTCATTACTTAATTTTTTCATTTCTGATTTGCCGCTCTTTCACAGCCACCACCAGCTTCTAAAAGTTTATCTGATTTTTGCTCTTTTGCATAATTTGCACTTTTCAAAAAATTAATGACAGCAAATTTATTGACAGCAGCAAGCACACGATAACAACAACAACAACTACAACCACAATGGATAAACAGTAGTGGAGCAGCGAAAAAATTGCCAATTAGATGAAAATTATAAATTAGAATATATTATGAATTGTTGTTGTTGTAATTCTTGTTTAATGTTTTTGTTTTTATTTTGTATTTTTATTTTTTTTTTTGTATTGTTTTTTATTCGCAAGAACGCTCACCAAGGCACACATGCACATGCACGGGGCACATCGGGTGAGTGGGAAGACATGGCGTGGTGGTGGTGGCGTCAGGAAACAAGAAATGCTTAGCTAAGCGCCAGTTGGCAACAAGGTTTGCAAGGCAATGCCGATGGATTTGGCGCTGATTGACTGGCACTCGCGCGCCCCAGAATATCTATTCGCCGATTCTGCGGCTAATTAACCTTTCAAAAGCGCATTCAATGAACCAAAAGCGAGCAAGCAACACACGAAAATTAGTAAAAAATAAGTAAGAAGAAAAAAAGCATCGCAAAAAGGTGGAAAAAAAGTGGAAAAAAAGTTGAAGAAATAAACAAAAATGTGTGGAAATACATAAATAATAATGTCGAAAATGAAAAGAGCAAATCTTTTAGTAGCGAGTGATTGAAAGATCAGATCCGCTGACTGTGCGGGCGCTGACGAGAGCGAGTTGCGATGATACTTGGAATTTGACGAAGGCAGTTCTTTCACACTTTAATTTGCCCAGTAGGAGATATCAGGGGTTACAAACTAGCGAGCTGGGAACCATATCTACCTAAGTACTTCAAAGCTCACAGCCAAAGAGTGCGTGGTAGCACGGAACTTGGAGTAGTGACATCATTGACCCATTTTTCACAACTTTGGTTAATTTACTCCCATAAAGTCCTATTTTCAAGTGGTGGTAAGTCTAGTCAATATCAGACTAGTTGCCCTTCACCAAAATCGCGCAGGTTGCGAATTAGATATTTATTTCACTTACTTCAGTTGGCTCTCCAGCGCCATAGTTACATACATATCTACCCGTCTTTGTGGCACTCATTGCAAAACCAAAAATATTTGACTCCATCTTTTGCTGTCCGACTTAGTCTTCATTCATTTTGGCGCCAAAAAAACTGCTGAGTCACAATTTTTCAGCTAAACACGAGTTGACGACAACAACAACTATGCAGCTTGAAGGCTTCCGTTTGTTTGTAATAAATAGACTTTAATTATGTCATAAATTCAAAGAAATCTTGAGATGTATGAATTTTTATTTTTTTTATTTTTATTTTTGCTGATGAGTTTTGCCACGAAAAAGATATTTATGTCAGTGCAGATATATCATGCAACACTCACAAACATATGTATGTATGTACACACAAGCATTTGGTAATCAAATCTGTTTACCAAAAATTATCTAAATGTAATCGACGGGACGATACAACTTAAGTGAAATAGCGATTTCAAAAAAAATTTGATATGTAAAAAAAAATGTTGATGTAGACGGGCTTTTGTTATGAATGCCTTAGCTATGAGTGATCATTTGTGGCTCGTTTAAGTAGCAGCCAGTGTAACTGAATAAATTTAATATAATATATAATATTCAATAATTTACTGAAAGATACATTTAAGGGTGGAGCCTGCTTTAGAGGGTTCACAAAATCGATTTTCTTCATGGATGTTTTTGGGAAGGAACGAAATTTTTGATTGAAACGAAACTTTCAGGCTTTATTGTTATATATTTTAACAGTCTTCTCAAATGTTTCCATTAAAACATGTGTCATATTATGCCTGGTACAAGCATTTTGCCGAGGCGCCTCGAGCGTGCATGTGTCGTGCGGCGGGAAAGATGCACGTCGCCACTTTCATTTCAAACCAAACCCAAAAAAATTTTTATTTTAGTATAGTATGGCTTCTAGTCAAGCCAAGAAAATTAAACAAAAAATTAAAAATACAATTCATTTTTTTGGAAAAACAAATTCACTTCAGATTGTTTAAAAAGTGGGTTAATCATAACTTTTTTAAGGTTTTTTAGGTTCAGCTAGAAGAGAATTTAATTCCGAGTACAATCAATGTTATCTCGTTTCGAGAGGACGTTAAACTTTTTCCCTATCTTTGCCGGCAATTAGGACAAATCGCAAAAATAAAAAACCGAGAAATCGCACTTCGAGCGATCCGGCCGCACGTATACCTACTCGTCGCTTGCTCACAATTTCTTGTGTAACTGCGAAAATATTTTGAATTTGATTCTGAAATTTTGAGGACTCATTTTTGTATAGTTTGGGAAGACATTTATACAAAAACAAAAATTAATGCAGAAGTCCAATGCTGGGGGACAGAATATGCCGGAGACAAATAATGCTTCGAGCAGCAGTTTGAAGACGTAGAAATATAGAGATTTCTTCAGGTTAACCCGCGCCAAATGCTAGAAATACCGACAGGTTTATTGACAGTTGCTCAGCAAGACATTAAGAAACTATTAAAATGACCCGTAGAAATACAAAAGCAAGGAAATTCGCTATCGTGCGAATGAAGCCAAATAGATTTTGAAACACGGGTTTCAACATGCGAATTTTTCCTTATGTAGCAGGACAACAAAGGAAATTGTTTTTGCGCAGTCTTCTGATTGGGGATGAATAGTGATTACCATATATTGCATTACCCTAAAAAGAAGTATAGAGTGATTCAAGAGTGAATCTGATCTATAACAGCTATTATTTATGAAATGTTAATTTTTCTTCGGTCAATTGGTGCCTGAAGTACCAAGAAGCACACAGCGCGAACTGCTTGATTTTCTCATCAAGAGCGCTGACGGAAGCAAACAAACCTAGCGGATACTCAAAATCCAAATGGCTGAGTCATCGGACGAAAATTCTTCGGAAATGACGCCATTAACGTCGTTACTAGTGACCAGTGAACGCGTATCGTGACTTAATAACAAACTTTTTATGGCTCGAATTAAAGAGAGGTTATGAATCCAAAACGACTTATGACAAAAGCTTCTACGCAAGCAGATTAAATTATTTTTCGTTTAAAAAGTACACCGGATCTTTTGAAAATGAAAAATCTATCTCAACAAATTTAGAGATTCTATTAAACGTATTCAGCGTATAAAGGTCGGAGAAATCGGAGCTATGACGCCTAACAAAAGCAAGCTTCGAATCAAATATTACACCCAAGTCTTTAATTTCACTTACGCGTGTCACGGCGATTCTGCAAGTAAGATGAGATCCAACTTAAGAAGGCTGAGTGGAAGCCAATGGGGGCTAATTTTTTATTACTATTATATGGGAAACCCGATCAAAGGTCTTAGAGAAGTCGGTATAAACGGCGTCAAACTGGTACCCTGATTGGAAGGCAGCAATACAATCATCCGAAAATACAGCTAAATTAGACACTGTTAAGCGGCTCGGAAAGAAGCCTTACTGCCCTGGACGCACCATGTTCTTGACAGCAAAAAGGAATTCGTCCTGGATGATGCATTCAAAAAGTTTTGCAGTGGCGGACAACTTTGAAATAGGCCTGTAGCTACTAATATCGTTTTTATTACCACTCTTTAAAATGGGTGAAATGAAAGTCAATTTACAGGTATCAGTAAATGTGATTTGTGAAAGATTAACAACAGAGGGTATAGTAAAGAATCACACTGCTTGAATAACACCGCAGATAAACCATCAACATCAGTGTTTGAAGAAGATTTAAGTCGTGTAATGCCTCTAAAGTCATCTTCAGTGGACAATACTAGCTTGTCGAAGTCAATAGATGGTTGTATATGGAAGAAAATATTTTCCTCACTGTCAGAGGCCGATGCAAAAATCAGCAAAACCTCTCTGAGCATCAAAACACTTTTTCCAACGAGATTCCAATTTATGAATTCCATCTCCGAAGTGAGAATCTGGAAGCACTGCTTCCACAGCTGCAATGACCTCCTCATTTGATGAAAAAGGCTTACCACACATGCATTTATTTAGGTCTGTAAACAGATGGAAGTCGCTAGAGGCCAAATCGGATGGAAGCTCCTACAAATCGAAATGGAATTAATGGATTTTAGTCATTGTCAAATTACTCTTGTGATGCGGTGGATTGTCCTGATGAAAGAGAATTTGCTTTTTTTTTTGCAAACTGGGCCTTTTCTCACGAATTTTTAACTTCAGCTGGTCTAAAAGGTACCAAAAATATTCAGAATTTATTATTTAACCAGTTTTCAAGTAATCCACAAAAAAAATTCTTTTCGCATCTCAAAAAGCTGATGCTAACTTCTTGGTGCCGATTTCCGTACACGAATTCCTTTCGAAAATAGGTTTGGAAGAACCACGTTCACACCAATTTAAAGCCTCTTGTTTTGATTTAGGATCATGGTGATAGACCCAAGTCACATCCATAATAATGAATCGACGCACAAAATCCCCTTTATCCTGTCGAAAATGCTCTAAATGTTACTGAGAAAGCCGCATTCGAACGAGTTTTTGCTCCATTGTTAGCGAATGCGGCATCCTTTGTGAACACAGCTTTTTGAAACCCAACACTTCAGTCAAATTATTGCTGACACTGCCCAATGAGATGGCTAATACATCTACTAAAACTCCCTCAATCACTTGACGATTTTCCAATACGATTTCTTGTATTTTTCCGACGATTTCCTGTATTTTTCCGACGATTTCTAGTGTTCTTCAAGGCTTGTACGATCAATAACAAGGCTTGTAATGATGTAAATAGCTTTTCAAATCGAAAATACCTATACTTATACATACACATATAAGTAGATATGAAATCATTTAAATATATTCGAAAAGTGAAAAAAAAAATCATCCGCAAACACTCACATCCACTGACGATTGTGTGCAGTGATGATGAGCGACGGCTAACAGCTGCCCGTTCGAAAGAACAGCAGACGAGTAGAATAAAGTTATTGGCGGCTGTCAAAGAGCCATCAGGTGCTGGTGACCCTGTTAACCATTTACTGTCAATAAGCATTGGCGAAAACACATACATGAGCGCAGATGTGCATACATACATGAAAAAGCATAGAAAGGTGGACATCTGTTTGAAACAAATGAGTGAAACGGAAGCGATGTGCGGTGCGTATACGTAAAAAGTCATAGGCAAACGCGCGCGTACAAAGCTTCACGTATACACATACATAGAAGCATATATCAATGGATGTATGTATATATTTATATATAATCATATATATATATGTATATGTATATACACATGTGTATGTATAAGAAAGTGTGAATGAGCGCGCGTTCGCGCCAAATCGCCAGCTATAGCGCTAGACAGCTTTGACCTCTTAACCTACTACCAAGCAGATATGTACATACATACCATCACACTTTCGCACACACTCACACACACACGCCATCCCGCACTTCAGCCGTCCAAGCAGTCAACGAACATACAAACAGAAGGTTCGTTTAGCCTATAGCGTTAGGGCCACGTTGGCCCCATTCGCCCAACGGCTAAGCAGTTGTTGAGAAGGCAACCAGCCGATAGTCAGCTCCACAGGCACACACACACACATATACATTCATGTATTGGACATAAACAATCAGGCCGTTAGTAATGCCTTACATAACACCAATAGAGACTTTCACGCCGCATTGACTGTGGCTAGCTGCCGAATTGCTTGTTGCAACAATGGTTTTGCAACTTGTCCACCGCGTTGCATCGTGCTGCTTCACCGTTAGACGTTTGACTATTTGCTGGCGTTTGACTGCCTGACTGGGCACTAAATTTAATTAACTTTCTCGGCTTCTTAGCGCTGCTCTTCGAGTGCAACTTAAAGAAATGGAATCGCCCCACACAATTCGCTCGTTTGGATGAAGTGGAAATGTGGAATGGTGGTCGATGTTTGGTTGTTGCTGGCTGTTAATGGTTGGAGGTGATGGCGTTGATGGTGTCACCGAAATGTTGACAATTGCCATTGCACAGTAGTCTCTATAGCGGAATTTATTTTTGTACGTAAGTACCCACTTACTTGTTGTACTCGTGTACTGTAGTCATTTCCCTAGTGTTGTTGGTGCTGTTTTGTGTTTTTCTTCTGCGGTGTCTCGCAATTCGGCGAATTTCGTTGCACGAGGCTGTCATTGCTGGTGTTGCCAATGCGTCGTCGGATAATTAATGTATTGCATAGTACTTATGTACGTACTTATGAGTAATGTTTCTAATATTGGCAATTTCTTGAAGGCTTAAAAGCAGCAGTGCGCGTGAGGGGTATGGTGTGGGTGTGCGCAGAAGGTAAGGGATTAGCGATTTTGTGCTTGTCTACTTGTAGTGCCACAACGAACAACTTGTGCCTAATACCTTTTGACTGCAGTTAAAGTCTTTGCCTTTGTCTTTGTCTTTGCTTTGAATTGACACATATATTGTGTGTATATACAAGGTGGCGCATTATTAATCATTCAATTTCTTTTATTAATTTTTTTACTAAAAATAATGGTTTGAAGTTTATCTTCCCAATTAATTGACTTATTTCATGTATATTTGTATGTACAAGGTGGCGCAAAATTAAGCATCGATTTTTTTAACAATTTGTTTACTAAAAATAATGATTTTGAACTTTGTCTTCTTCCCAATGAATTGACTGGTATGATGTACTCGTATATACATATATATGTACAAGGTGGCGCAAAATTAATCATCCAATTTTTTTTAATAATTAAAAAAAAAATTATTTCGACCTTCTGTATTTGCCATGAATTGACACACATATTGTACATATGTATGTACAAGGTGGCGCATAATTAATCATCAAATTTTTTATTATTATTTTAACAAAAAACACGATTTTAACCTTTGTCTTTGCCATGAATTGTTCACTAAAAAATTAATTTTAACCTTTGTCTTTGCCGTGAATTGACTCGTTTATGTATGTACAAAGTGGCACAAAATTAATCATCCCAATTTTTTTTACCAACTTTTTTTTACTATTTGATTTGGAACTCGAACGTTTATTGTATGTATATACAAGGTGGCAAGGTGGCGCAAAATTAATCATCGGACTTTTCCTTTTTCTTTTTTTTTTATTTTATAAATTTTTTTTTTTTTCTAAAAAATTATTTTGAGCTTTGTCTTTGCCATGAATTGACAAGTTTATTGTATGAAGATTGCATGCGTTATTGAAGGGCAGCCTACCACGGTTTAGTCAGCTTTCTCTTCATCGGATGTACGGGGGAGAGACTCGTCATTCTCCATAAAAGAGAGATCAGAGTACTCCCCCATGTCCTCTAAGGTAACCCTTTCAAAGAGTTCGTCAATCATGCCGGAGTTGGATGCCACCTCATCGTTGTCTGTGACAATCTCGTTCGCCTCTGCAGATGTAGTCGTATTTTCTGCGGATTTGTTCTTGCTAGCTACATCCTGTCTGTAGACATGGAGAGTCAGTACTTGGAAGCCATAATTTATATTACATTTTCTGTTGGCGAGTGGGTCTACTGATTCCTCGTTTAGGATTATCACGGCTAGTCTTCTTTTGCAATGCACCTCGCCAATCCTTGCTACCTTCCAGTCGCTGGTAGGTAGCACAAGATGGCCTAGTTTTATCAATTCCAGTATTTCCTTTGGATCAGAATGGAAGTCTGGTATCCAGGCTGTTGATCTTATCTGGTTGGGGATGTCTTCTCGGGGGACTACGTCAAGGCATGCGCCGGCCAAGGTTCGCCTATGCGATTAATCGCCAGGGTGTAAAGGTCTACGGATCGCTGATCAGGGCACCTTATTAGTTTGACGAAACCATCCCCCATCCGAGCCACTAGGTGGAGGTCCTGGATTCTCTTTCAGGATGTCCCTGTACACTTTTCAAAGACTCCTGTTTATCAGGTCCCAGTTTTCTTGAGAGATCGCCCCATCGTGGAAACTGCGATCAATCACTGCCCGTATGTAGCTTTCTTTCGCTATTTCCGCGAAAGACTTCTTTGCCGTCTGAATGGCGAGCACATTGGCTCTTTTGGCTTAATCCGATGGCCCTTCACTCGATCGTTTGCGCGTTGGGATGTTGGCCAGTGAGATTCCTCGCTGCCGTAGATGCAGTCCCTGAAGGAACGGAGCGGGAACTAGGCCCTGGCTTAGCCCCAGGCTTCACTCCGTTTGTGTGAATGGTCTTTTTTATTGAAAGACCTGACCTTCCCGAGGGATTGTATTTGTTGTGCCTTACTTTTCCGAGGCAAGGTTTTTTTGATTCATTTCATTTTTCATAACCGTCCACGCTGTTCGACGTGGCGAGTGTGGCGGATTAAGTTTTTTAGGGGGGGTGGGAAGAGGAGTCCCCTCTACCATGGCAAGGTCTAGGTTAAATATCCAATTTTTATTTTTTTACTAATTTTTTTACTATACAAATAATTTTGAGCTTAGTCTTTGCCACGAATTGGCACGTTGCACAAGGTGGCGCAAAATTAATCATCAAATTTTTCCTTTGTTTTTTTTAACAAAACAAATGTTTTTGACCTTTGTCTTTGCCCTGAATTGACACGTTTATTGTATATATGTATGCACAAGGTGGCACAAAATTAATCATCCAATTTTTCCTTTTTGTTTTTTTTTTTGTTTTTTAACAAAAAAAACAAAATATTTCGGCTGCAGCTGTCTAGTTCGCTAGTGTCAAATATGATTGGCGTGGGACGCCATTTGCAAAAATTATAAATTTTCCGATAAGATGATTAATTTTGCGCCACCTTGCATATTTCAGAAAATATGCGTAAAAACTCTTATATACATACGAGGGGACTAACAAAAGTTTGTTAAGGGGATTTAAAAAAAAACTTTTATTTATTGAAAATGGCATTCGTTTTGTTATAGTCTTACGAGGTTCCGTTTAAAATTTCAGAAAAATCAGTGCAAATAGGCACGTGGAAACGTAAAATAAGTAATGCAGTGTCAGTAGAACTTCCGCCACCGACGCAGTGGCAAATTCGTTACTCAATACTTTACGGCTTTTGATGTCAACTCAAACCAGTGAAAATTTTCAATGAGTTCCAAATCCCATATAAAACGGGCAATCCATTTCTTTTGACTATTTTTAAATCGTATCAAAGATTCCACACTGAACATTTTTCTGTGGAAGATGAGCCTCGAGAAGGACGGCCAAAATCGGCGACCGACAAGATAAATGTGGGGGTGGTGAAGCGGAAAATTGAAAATGATCTGTAATACATTGAGCTTGAATGCCATGGCAGTATGGCGAATATTGCATAATAATTTCCAATACACAGAAATCTGCTCGACGGGTAGCACGAATTTCGAAATAGAGCCAAATGAAGAGTAGAGTAAATTTTGCTTAATATTTTTTAAGAAAATTCGACAACAAAGAATATAGCAACTTTCTATAATTTGATCGTAACAGGTGGAGATTTTGGTTTTTAAGTATGAACAGGAAACTAAACAGCAGTCCGTGCATGGCATGGAGCCCGAAAAGAGCAAATCCACCTGTGATAGCCAGGCAACAAGAAAAGTGATGATATCGGTTTACTTCACCAAAGCAAAAAAAGTGGCTGCTATTCCATTAGATTATTCTCAGACAGTAACTGTCAAGTGGTCCTGAACACTGATTACCAAAAGCGTTCAAAAAATTTATTTGAAAATAGTACATAGCGAGGAACTGCGCCGCTACTTCTCGCACACCGATAATGCGACAGCTCATACTGCTAAAATGAAAAGTAAAATTCATTGCGCTTTTCGATATTGAAGAAATTCGCCCATTGCCAAATTCTCGAGATCTGCTTATTTCCAAAAATTAATCCAATTTTAGAGGAAAAGCCTTTGGTAGAATGAAGAAATAATATTAGTTCGGAGAAAAAGAAATCCACAATCGCACATTTGATTTTAATAATAAGAAAAGAACCGGGTTTTTCTTGTATCTTTAAGATAAAGAGTGGTTAAATTTCAAGGGCCGATGCTGAATGTGAACTACACCTAAGGGTCAAGTTCTTTTCTGCATTTCATTTAATATTTTTCAATTTCACTTTAAATCAATTTGAACCGTGGAAAGATAAACAATCGAGCAACGCGTTAAAGTTATTCAGGCTTATTATGAAAACGGGCGTTCAAATTAAAATGCATATCGAAGAAAATCATCTTCAGCGATGAGGCACATTTTAACCTCAGTGGATTCGTCAATAAGCAGAATTTCCGCATTTGGGAGAATGATAATCCAAGAGTGATTGCCGAAAGAGTGACTATTTGGTGCGGTTTATGGGCCGGCGGCATCATCAGCGGGCCGTATTTTTTCCAAAATGAGGCCGGTCAGGCAGTTACTGTGAATAGTGTTCTTTATCGTGAGATGATAACGAACTTTTTATGGCCCGAATTGGAAGATATGGATGTGGACGATATGTGGTTTCAACAAAACGGTGCCACTTGTCACACAGCTAAGGAAACAATGGCTCTTTTGCGCGAAAAATTTGATGGTCGAATAATGTCACGTCGCGGCGATGTCAATTGGCCGCCAAGATCATGGGATTTGACACCGTTGGACTCCTTTCTTTGAAGTTATTTGAAATAAAAGGTGTACGTCGATAAGCCAGCAACAATTCAAGAGCTAAAGGTTGAGAAAATTCGGCACATTAACGTCATAGAACCTCAATTATACCTCAGCGTCATCGAAAATTTGGACCATCGAATGAGGGTGTGCCGCCGAAGCTGCGGCGGCCATTTGGCTGATCTTTTGTTTCATACGTAATTGAACCATACCGATATTATCATAATAAAGAGTAATGACAATAATTTCCTAAAAAAAATAGTATTTTATTCAATATGAACACCGGCCCTTGAAACTTAACCACCCTTTATATTTCGTTCTGCTTTTGCTGCATAATAGTCCCACTCAAAGGCTACGACGCCAGTACGACCTCAAGTTAGTGTCGTTCGAAACTTTCCCGTAAACGCAACCAAACAAAAAGAAGTGAGAATTACACGAAGCGTTTCGAGGCGGTATTTTCATGCACGCATTCGAAAAGGCCGAAATTATCTTACGCCGCGGCTGCAAAAGTAATTAAAAAATCAAAAAAGGTTTGCTGTGATGTGGAATCAGCGGTATAAAGTGTACAAACATGTTCATGGCTTTACCGAGCGCGACTTGAAGTGAGTGGCGACAAAAGCTGGAAAAGGGATCGTCAAACTTTTTAAGCGGGACTCTTCTTTGCGACTACACCAACCACAATCAGTTGTTGCTAAAAAGGGAGTAGATGTGAGTATCAACACCAGCGAACGTCGACTGAAGGGAGTGAACTTATTCTACCTTCCCACATCATCAAAACCACTGCTCTCAGGAAAACACATTGAGAAATAACAAAACTAGAAACAAGAAAGTAGCGTCACAGTATTGGACTGGACTCCCCAGTTCCCAGACGCCAACCCAATTGAAAATGTGTGGGGAACTATGAAAACGCATCTTGCCGGAAGGCCAGTCCATGATTTAAAGCAACTCATGCGTCAAGTTTGCAAAATCTGGTCCTGCTTGCCGACGAGCTACGCAGAAAAGATGGTTCAATGCACGAAGAAGATGCCCGGCTATACTCGACAACGATGGAGACTACATGGCTTATTCACACTTTTGGTGCGAAATGTATATATTTTCATAAAACTTAGACAGTTTACATAAAGGGTGAGGCATAATTGAGGTTCTATGCCATTAATGAGCCGAATTATCTCATCCTTTAGCTCTTGAATTGTTCCTAGCTTAACGACATACACCTTTTCTTTCAAATAACCCCAAAGAAAGAAGTCCAACGGTGTCAAATCACATGATCTTGGCGGCCAATTGACATCGCCGCGACGTGACATTATTCGACCATCAAATTTTTCGCGCAAAAGAGCCATTGTTTCCTTAGCTGTGTGACAAGTGGCACCGTTTTGTTGAAACCACATATCGTCCACATCCATATCTTCCAATTCGGGCCATAAAAAGTTCGTTATCATCTCACGATAAAGAACACTATTCACAGTAACTGCCTGACCGGCCTCATTTTGGAAAAAATACGGCCCAATGATGCCCCCGGCCCATAAACCGCACCAAACAGTCACTCTTTGTGGGTGCATTGGTTTTTCGGCAATCTGCTTATTGACGAATCCCCTGAGGTGGAAAAGTACCTCATCACTGAAGATGACTTTCTTCACGAAGTGCGCGATATGCATTTTGATTTGAACGCCCGTTTTCATAATAAGCCTGAATAACTTTAACACGTTGCTCGATTGTGTATCTTTCCATGGTTCAAATTGAGTTAGTCTAAAATTGAAAAATGTCAAATGAAATGCAGAAAAAAACTTGACGTTCACATTCAACATCGGCCCTTGAAATTTAACAACCCTTTAGTCAGTAGAAATTTTCATCTCAAGCAATCATACGAGTAACAGCACCGTCGGCCAAGTCGCAAGCAAACATTCAAAGAAACAAAATTTACACTCGTTAATATTTAAAGATTTTCAAAATTAATACAACACACACACACACATAGACATGCAACGTAAAATATTGCTTACAAATTTCAATTAGAACGCAGGAAAACGTTTTCAGGGTAATCACTGCATATAAATAACTTAAAGGCACCCGCAATGTGGGTGTGAACAAAATCACATACACAGGCACACATACGCATACATATGTATATCGCATGTAGATATACGAGTGCTTATTTATATACAATGCACACACACATACGCGTGTGCACGTCTGTTCGAGTTGCACGAAATTGGCCACAAAGGTGAGAATAAATAAAGAAAAATGACTTCTTAGCGTCAAAGCAAATAATAAACGCAAAAAACGAGCAAAGATCAACGTCAACGGCAACCAATTCATCATTTTTGTCAAAATGTGTAACAGCAGCAAAGGTAACACAGCAACAACTAAAAACCACACTAATAAAGACGCTGCCAAAAATTAGCCTAAAGGCGAGTCACTGAGGCTTTGCCGACGGCTGGCGGAGACACGCAGTTCAATTTATGTGCACACACACACATACATACATACGTTACATATGTTGTCTGACTTTTGTAGCGACTGCATGTGGGATGAATATTTATGTGTTCCTATATGTGTGTGTGTGTATGTAAATATGTATGTACGTAGCGCCAAGGAGGTCCATTAAGTGGCAACAGTGAGCGCAAAAGGTGTGAATACCCAGCCAATGCGCAGCCAGGCGACAGATAAACACTTAGTTTGTGCTGTAGTTTACCTATATGTGTATGTATGTATGTATGTATGTAAGTGTGAATGTTCGTAAAAACATTTAAATTTATGTGTTGTACGCACGCCTCTCCACATACAAGCGCCTGTGCATATCTTTTTGTATTTATAAACAAACTTGCCGGCTTTTTGGTTAGTTTTTCGGCATTTTAGGCATATTTTTTTCTTGTTCTTGTTTTTGTTGTAACGCACATATGGTGCGTATGGTGCGCCCAAAAAAGCGCCAAATTGCTGTAATTAACACTAGGCGGTGGCAGCATCAACGCCTTGGCGAAATCAGCAGCAAAGAGGGGCATAAATTTATAATTTTGTTTTCCGTTTTTTTTTCACCTAGCGCATTTTATTCCCTTTGTTTTGGACAAAAACAAAAAATCACTTTCTTTGTTTAAAAATTTGCCGGCGCTTAACTTTTGAGGTGTGGCGCGGCCCAATGAGCTGATTTTAATGGGAGGAAATCATTGCAAAATAGGGAAAAAATATTTACGATCGAAAAAAAATGTTCTTGTTTATAATTTTATGCCGCGACTGGCGCCGCTATTTTTAGTTGATCAGCAGGGAAATAATTTGAGGCTTCCTTTGTTTTTCAAATTCACTTCTATTTATATGAAAAAATTTTTCTCTAAGGTGTTCGCTGGCTTCCAGCCCCATTTATGCCCCCTATGGAGGGAGCTGCGCAGTGGAGACTGAATTTACAAAAGTGGCCTGACCTGGCACAATGATTAACGCACTAACAATAAAAGTGGTAAAAATAATAGAATGATAATTCCCGCCATACCAACTCTTACTGAAAAGTTCGTGGACAATCGTCAGGTGAAAATTTTGATGGGAATGTTAATCACAGATTTGGCAACTTAGCACAAAAAAAAACAAAAAAAAATAATTATTGAAAAATAAAATAAAAAAAATCACTTACATCGGTTGACTTAGCCCACAGATTTAAGTGATTTTTTTTATTTTATTTTTCAATAATTATTTTTTTTTTTGTTTTTTTGTTTTTTGTGCTAAGTTGCCACATCTGTGATTAACATTCCTATCAAAATTGTATCGCCATTGCTTGACATTTGTAAGAGTTACGGTGTTAGGGGTAGTCAGAGGACCGAAAAAATGACGATTTCCAATAATTTTTTTGCTAGCCAGTTGCTTTATTTTACAAAAATTAAAACAATGCATTAATACATCAAGTTTTGACTTAATTTTAGCAAAATTTCTAAAAAAAAAATTAATAATTGTTGTTGTTGTTGTAGCAGCATAAACATTCCCCCTACCTACATACGGGGAATGCTGCTGGAGTGACAGTCCTTGGCCGGATATAAATCCGGGTCGTTTCGGTAACGTAGAACCGACTGTCGTGGAAACGATTAATAATGAATAATTGCAAAAGTTATCGCTGTTAATGTGGAGCCCGTTTCTCCAGAAGTCCCTTGCGGTGATCATCACAAGTCCTTGAAGTTTCATCTAAAATCTATTTTTAGTTTTATTAACAGATAATCTTGTGCCTGATTGATTTTTTTTTTTTTTTTGAAAATTAACAAAACGGCAACCTCAGGAAATATTTTCCAGATTTTCGAGAAAAAAACCGACAATTAGTTGTTCAAAAAAATCGAAATTAAAAACCAAAAATCCTTCGATCAGGCACGAGGTTTTTTATGTTTTCCAAAAGCAGTATAAATTTTATTGAAATCTACCAAGCGGTTTTAAAGTTACAGTGATCACCAGTTTAAAAATCATAGTTTTGAGAAAAACGCATTTAAAGTTTTGCTATCGAGCTCCGAAGTGCCCGAGCGCCCTTTGTTAATTGTTGAATAACTCAAAAAGTAGTTGTCGGATTCACTTCAAATTTTCCCACAATATTTTTAAGATATTATACTTTAAGAAAATGAAAAAAAAATCCAATTTTTTGAAAATTCTGACTACCCCTAACCCTTTACGCGGTCTTGAGTAAATCTACCTTTGTAGGTGCTTTCGATTTTTTACACTTTTAAAAATTGATTTGAATTTGCAACGACGACTTTGTATTAAATTTTGAATTGAATGGTGCGAAAACTTTGGAAATTTTGGGAAACTATTTCGGTAATGATACTCTAAACAAACGAAACGTTTGCGAGTGGCATGAACGCTTCAAAAGAGTTCGTGAGTCCATCTAGGATGACGAACCCTCTATCCTATGAACCGACTTTTAGAGACTTTCAGAACCAAAAGCTAAATTACAACTTTCTAAAGATGCTTGATGTGCTGAATCAGAAACTGAGTAGCACCAGCACGTCACGTTTTCGAGATACTCCTGCTTAAAGTTGCACAAAATACGGTTTTTAGCTATGTTTGAGATATTTTCTTATCATTAATTCTTTTTTCGTGGAGGTCGTAAGAGTATCTCCGATAGTATTTCTGCCATGAAAAAGTTCCTCATAAAAAACTATCTGCCATTCGGAGGCAACATACGTCCGACTGCGGCTCAATATCTAAGGGACGCGTTGCATTTGGCATGCTAGACAAGGTATGGAGATCAACCCACCTCTCCAGGCACACAAAACTGAAAATATTTGATGCCAACGTGAAATCGGTAGTTCTGTATGGATGTGAAACATGGAACTTAACAACAAGAATATCACAATAATTGCAATCTTTCCCAACCCATTGCCTACGAAAGATAATGCGGATATTCTGGCTGATATTATAAGCAACGATGATATTTGGACGACTACCGGGCAAACACCGGTTCACATAGAAATTATGCGTCACGGGATGACATCGCAAGGAGAGCACTGGACTGGAATACCCAAGAAGCCGTAGGTGCGCGAGACCAGCCAACACATGGAGGCGACAAGTAGCAGCAGAGGCGTACAGAGCAGGCCGTTCCTGGAGTCAAATTAAACATCCAGCTCTAAACAAACGAAATTATAACTTGTTTATTGACGCCCTATGTTTCATCTAGGAACTATGGGAAAATATATATAAGTTAACACAAGCGACCAGCTAAGCAAAAAATATCAGTTGGCAGCGGAAACGCACCGTAATATGATTCCTTGCAGTAAAGTGCAAGAACGTAAAATAGCAGTTTCCACAGAAATAATATAGCGGCAGCGGAAACGTCGACGCACAAAAATGTTGCGAGCTATGATGCCTCGAGACGAAATACGACCGCTTGCAGTAAAGTGCAAGGCCAGCATCTTTGGAGCTTAGGGCTAGGTTACGTTTAAGAATTAAGGTGATTTTTAAGTCAGTTGAATTTGGGAAATAAAGGCCGACGGTTATAACCTCGGTAAGTACTAATTCTCTCATTTAAGCGCTTATAATTAATTTATATATATATTCGGAGGCGATGTAAACTGTATGCCGTTTGATGTCGTCCAAAATCGATGCTGTGAGTCAATTGACAACTCAAGATCGGCACGTGACACATTACGACAGACAGGGCACTAGTGGTCGTCAAGACGATTTGCTCTCGTTGTATACTGCTTCACTTGACGTTTGCCCAGAAAAGGACTCGATTGACTTGTTTGGTGTAAAGAAATGTTGAAGAAGTTCAGCCGCAGTACTCCAAAGCACGTCTATGGCATCCTAACAGAAGACGGATCTTGGATCTATGCATATGAGTCGAAAACAAACGGCAATCCACAGTATAAGTACTCCAAGGGGAACTTCATCCAACGAAAGTTGTTCGTGGAAGTAACAGCTTAAAGCAAATGGTCGCCTGTATTTTCGAAAAGTCTGGTCATGTCGCAATTGTACCACTAGAGAAACTCAAAACAATACTAAGTCGTACACAACTATTTTTTTGCCAGAAATTTCCATAGAATTAAGGAAAACCAACCGCAGAAGGCGAATCAACCTTCGTTAAGACAATGCGAACTCTCACGTATTGGTTCACACAAGAGAATTTTTGAGCGCTCAAAAGAACGAATTAATGCGTCATCCGCCTTACAGCCCTGCAGATGCCTCTTGGCACCTAATGATTGCTTTGCCTCAAAAATAAAATGTAAGGTCAACATTTCTCAACACCTGAAGAAGCTATTGAAGCCTTTAAAAAGCTCGTCTTGGCGTGTGGCAAAAATGCTTTGCACATTTTATTTTGAAGAATATTTTACTGTGTCTTGATTTTCGTATATATTTTCTACTCTTCTGTCAAGTGTGAAATCTGTCAAGTTCTTAATCAGTTAACAAGTTGAAAGTGTCGATAAGCTAATATTAGTATATTTTATGGACTGAAATTATCGTGATTGAGACTTTTGTATCTTGTTTTCTTTCTTATTGATAAAATTACTGAATTTAAAAAAATCATTGCTTGATTCCTTTCCTTGATTACTTGGGTCCCTTAAAATGTTCGGTACGGCTTCGGCTAAAAAATTGCTAAAATTCGGTTCGATTCGGTTCGATTCGGTTCAGCGTTAAGGGGTTGCTTACGTACAGAACTTTTTTTCGATAAGTATAGTATCTTAAGTATGTAAGAATGAAATTTTCATGTGGAAATTCCCAATATTATAGCTTCTATAGCGCATTAACTAAGTAGAGAGCGGTCCGCACGCTCCTCTACCTCAAACTTTAAACCCATTTACCTAGAAACGACTTATTTCGGCACGATCTGCGATAACTCATTGTTGGGTTAGGTTAGGCAGTGATGGTTGCCCAGAGCGTGGGCCCACTTGGACGAAAGAAGTTTGGTTCATCCTTTGTGATACCATTGCAAGAGGGGAAAAAGAGGTGAAGGGAACAAGGACGCAAGGGAAAGGGATGGGGAGGGTTGAGTGTTTTTGGACTTAGAACGGTGACTAGTCTGCGGTTGTGTTAACCTCTTTATGCTGCTGATTAAGTTCATCAGATTTTTGTTATCAGCAGGCGCAGAAAAGAAGTGAGAACCAAGATGCTTGAATCTTAGTCCCGCGAGAGCTGGCGGCTGAGCAGCAGGTGCTGAGATGATTCCACCTCATCCTCCATACAGCTGACGCAAAAAGGACTGGAAGTAATTCCGAGTCTCACGGCATGTATACCCCGCGGACAGTGCCCCGTGAGGATGCCCACGAAATTTAAGAGATGAGATTTCGTCATCCTCAGAATATCCCTCGAATGCCCCCTATCCAAACGTGGCCAGAGGGACTTCGCGACCTTACACGTTCGTGTACTTGCCCAGCGCTCGCTAAGTTGGTGCAAAGCCCATCCTTCCAGGAGTAGAGCGCAGGTTGTCAAAGGGATCCCGATCCTCTCCTTTCACGGGCACACTACCTCACAGGTCCCTTGTCTGGCCAGCCCGTCGGCTTCGCAGTTTCCAGCAATGTCACTGTGACCATGTACCCAAATTATTTTTATATCGAAGAATTCTGATGCAATCGAGAGAGAGACCAGGCATTCCCTGACCAGTTTGAAATGCACTATAATAGAACCTAGAGCCCTAATTGCCGTTTGGCTATCGGAGTAAATATTTACCTTCTTAACAGTTATTACGCAAGTAAGTAGCCAGTCAGCTGCTTTTTTGATTGCAGCCACCTCTGCTTGGAACACACTGCAGTGATCCGGTAGCCTGAATTTGAGTTTGATGGGGAGCTCTTTGCAGAATACTCCTCCTCCAACCCTACCGTCCAGCTTCGAGCCCTCCGTGAGCAGGTTAACTAGGTCCTGTCACCAAGTGTTGCATCCGGTCCACTCCTCCCTTGGTGGAATATGGGTGGAGAAAGTTCCGCTTGGACTAAGCGAGATCACACACTGATCCGTCGACGAGGGAATGAACACAAAGTTTCTGAGGATGCTTGAGTGTCCATATGTGAGATTGAGCTTATAGCCCAAGCAACTCAGTCTGATTGCGATACGTGCAGCGGCAATTCTGCCTGCGATGTCTACGGGTACCACATTTAACATTACATTAAGCGCCAGAGTAGTAGTAGTTCGACGCGCCCCATTGATTCCAATGAGTGTAGACCTCTGAAATCTCTCTAGCTTTTTGACTGATGTCGTCCTCTCCAGTGAGTTCCACCAGACAGTGACTCCATATAACAGAATTGGCTTTATTATGGTATTATAGAGCCAGAATACAACTCTGGGCGAGAGGCCCCATATTTTGCCAATGGCGCCCTTGCATCCATACAAGGCGATTGTTGCCTTCCTTACTCTCTCCTCAATGTTGGGCTTCCACGTTAGCTTACGGTCAAGGATTAGACCTAGGTACTTCACCTTGTCAGAATGCACCAACGGAGCGCTCCCCATCGAGGGGAGTTGAGCTCTGGGTATTTTATATTTCCTCGTGAAAAGGACGAGCTCCGTCTTAAGCGGATATCCCTGCATTAAATCGTACAGGGTATCTATAAACTTTCCTCTAACAATTAATGCCACATCATCCGCGTAGGCAATCACCCTATAGCCTTCCGTCACCAGCTCCTCCACCAAGTCATTGATAACAATGATCCAGAGAAATGGTGAGAGAACACCGTCTTGCGGTGTGCCCCTGCTCACCTGCCGGCGGAGAGAGACGCCGCCCCACTCTGCCCCGACCGTTCTGTAGCTAACTCATACAGTTTTTAATATTTTTTGATGCGGTTTTTTTTTTTAATTTTTGAAAGTGTTTTCTCGATAGATTTGATTTTTGATATTAAAAATTTTATAAACATACAATAATTAAAAAGTGACATTTATGACATACCTTCTGCTCAAATATGAACGAGACGTTATCAATAAAACGGTCCGCGGATGACATATGGCAAAAAAAAATTTTTGTTTTTTGGTAGGACTGTTATAAGCTTACATGGCAAATTTCAGCGTGATATGTCACATAGTTTGTTTTCTGTGCTACTGTAAAAAAGTCAAGCTCGAGTGTGTTCTTCGAATTCTCTTTTATGACTTCAATTGTCTCAAAATGTTTTCCACGGAGCGGCAACTTGAGCTTGGGAAACAGGAAAAAGTCACATGGCGCCATTTTTTTCAAATGCCGTAAATTGCAAAATTTTCGAAATTCAAAAATCCGGCTCGACAGACTATAACTACAACTTTATTTTATAAGAATTTTTTTTACTTTTTACAGATCCATCAACATTTTAAGGAGAAATGATGCAAATCGTGGAGCAACTTTTTTTTCATTGTGCTTTGGGTCACTTGATTTTTTATGTACTAGTTTTTGTATAGAAGGATCCTCCCCTTCGACATTGTTAAAGGCCCCTTCAATATCAAGGAAAGCGGCTAAAGTAAATTCCTGTTATGTAGAGCTGTCTCTACCGATTTCGCTTCTGTATAGAAAAATTTAAATAAATTTTTTTATAAAGTTTAAGTCTATTAAACAATGTTTAAATTTTTTTTATATTTATTTCTATTATTAACCCTTCTAAAAACAGTTTTCTTTTTAGCGCTGCTGGACGTATGTAACCCCTTAAAAATCGCTGCTCGGTCATTCTCTAATTATTATTAAATTTTGTATTTTTTTTTTACACTTACGTTTATATAGAAATTTCGAATAATCGCAATCCATGTTTTAGCTGCTTCTGCTGCTTGCGTTGTTGCGTTGTTGATTTGATGTTTGAAATGCTAAAAGAAAATGTATTGTTTCTTGCTGCCTGCTTCCGGCAAATTTGCACACTTTTATTTAAGTTTTATTTTTAATTTTTTATTTCTTTTTATTATTATTATTTTATTTTTATTTTTTTTGTTCTGGATTTATATTATCTAAATTTTTTTTTTTTTTTTTTCTATTTTATTTTTTTTGTATTTATATTTTCTTTAAATTTTGTTTTTTTTATTTTTGTTTTTATTTATTTATATATTTTTGTCTCAATTTAAAACTCAGTAGTTACACTTTGCATGCACTTTTTTAAATTATCCATTAACATTTTATTCACTGCTTTGCTTATTTTTTCTATCTGAATGAATCCGCTGTAGAAAAAATAAAATTTTAAAAATAGATTAAACTTTTTTTTTAGAATAAAACTTTATTTTCTCAAACTGTTAAATTGCTAGAGAAAAAAAAGTTTTTAAAATTTAATAAACTTTTTTTTAGTTTGAAACTTTATTTCCTCAAATTAGGTTAAATTGCAAAAACTGGCTGCTGAAATTAAAGTGCGTAAGTTTAGTATATTTTCTGAATTGTAAAAACAAAGCAATTTTAATGTTCACATTTTTTTGTACGCAGTTGTGGCACATTTTTCATAACTAATTTATAACTGCGAATTGAAGCAACTAAGTTAATTTAATGTTATTATAATTGCTTTTTTTTTTGTGCTTTTTATTTATATTTTCTTTATTATTATTATTTTCTTTTTTTTTTTTTTGGTTCGCAACATTTTACGCAATTTTTTTTTACTATAGTGGCAGCACCCTGCCGTTTTTTCATTGTCTCAATTTTTTTTTTAATATTTTTTGGCATTTACTTGCCGCTTGGCAACTAGCGACGGCATTGCACTAAAATGCGCCTTTGAAAATTTTTATGGTTTTTATTTTTACTTTCTTTTTTGTTTTATCAGTTTCATAAATTTTCTTATATGAATTTCTTGCACATTTTCAATAAATTTATTATTAATCGTTAAGTTGAAAAATTATTGGAATATTATTATTTGAATATTTGGTTATTACGCGTCCGTCGGTAAGTTGCAAATTAGTTTTTCTTGCACAAATTTGGGCTTTCATAAAATTTTATGTCATTTTTATTTTTTAACATAATTTTTTAATTACTTAAAAAGCGTTTCGCAAGATTTTTTTCTACTTTTCCACACTTTTTCTTCACGCACTCACTACTCATTGTTTTTGCTTTTTTATTATTTTTTGTATTTTTTTTGTATTTGTTCTGGTATTTCCTCAGCATATCAGCCTCAGTTTTCTCAGCTCTTTGTCGCCCTTATCAGCATCGCAAATCAGCCACAGCAGGTTATTTTCACTTGTTTTTTGTTTTTGTTTTTGTTTTTATTTTTTGTGTAATTCTTATCTCGCTCAGCACCGTATCGCCGCTTCGCAGCTCTCGGCGCGGCGCTCGATGTTGCCGCTATGCGACGGCAATGCGTACATTTCGCGAGCGGCGCAACTTATCGTCGCTTATCGCGCCGCGGCTGCAACAGGCGTCACAATTAATTGTGACAAGAGACAGCGCCCAACAACAACAAAAGCACAATGTGCCGCCAACAACTGAGCAGGCGCTCGTCCACCCCCACACGCTTTATAGATATAAAGCTGTTGTTGTTATTATTTTTTCTTGGTTGCTGTTGTTGTCGGCGCTATTTGTTTGTTTGGTTGTCAAGACAAGCCAATCATTTGGCGGCCGAGCGCAAAATATTGTAAATAAAACTGCAAATAACTGTTCATGCTCTTGAGTTGGCTTGCGCTGTTACTCAGCCATTAATATGAAATCTTTTTTTTTATTGCAAATTTTTACTAAATTTTATAGTTTTCATTTTTGCATATTTTTCTATCGTTTTTGTATATTCGCATATGTTTTTTGTTTTTTTTTTTGTTTTTTGCTTTGTTGCAGCCGTTGCCTTGCCACATTTGATTGCTACACTTGATTGATTTGGTTTGGCGTCCCTCAACAACGACTGGCAATCGGTGCGGTTGAGCGCTCAGCTTGAGCCTCGAAGTACGAGCGTTTGTACACCGATACAGATATATATCAGATATATCTATAATATTATAATATCTGCAGAATGTTGCTGTGCTTGTGCGCGTTGCTTGAATTACATTGGAATATCCAGTTTGTAATTGAAAATTACCGTTTTATTGAATTGTTGCTAATGTGACTGCGATTTGCGCTGTCAAGCGGCACTAAGTGCTGAACGATCAAATTTAAATAAAATAATAAAAATTATCTATTTTTTTATATATTTTTTTTATTCTTTTCTCATTTCACATGTAAAAAAATCCATTAAATTCAAGAAGGCCGAACTGCGAATGCTTTTTTATATATTTTTCGTTTTTAATTACAGTTTTTAATTTAAATTTATTTTAATAAATTTAATTTAATTAATAGTAATTATCCAGTTTTTGAAAAGTACAGAATTTCATTTAAAATGTGTTTTCACCGATTTCTCAATCTCTTACGGCACGGCTGCAAGAAGAAGCAGGTAGCGTAGAAGCCATTTTCTGCTGAGACAGACTGACAGTCAAGGGTTCAGGGCAGATCGCCTCCGCGTTGTGCACCCTGGGTAGCGGTAAATGATCTGCGGCCTCAACGGCCTTCCTGAACGATGATGCGCCCAACCCCGCACCCCCCGCTTTCGGATTTGGACTAATTCTCCTCCACTACATTTTTGACTTTTTGAGTTCATCCCCCTGTCAACGGATCAGTGTACCTATACCCACGCTTAGTCCAACCGGAAACTTTTCCTCACATATTCCATCAAGGGAAGTGTGGACGGAGGGCTACACTTGGGGGCAGGGCCTGGTGAACTTGTTCACGGATGGTGCGAAGTTGGAAGGAAATGTTGGCGGAGGAGTTTTTTGCGAGGAGCTCCCCATCAGACACAAATTCAGGTTACCGGACCACTGCAGTGTGTTCCAGGCAGAGGTAGCCGCAATCAAGGAGGCACCTGATTGGCTGCTCACATGCATACTAACAGTCAGGAAAGTAAATATTTACTCCGCCAGCCCAGCGGCAATAAGGTCCCTCGGGTCAGTGACGGTGCATTCGAAACTGGTCAGGGAATGCCTGAGCTCACTTTCAACTGCGTCCGAAATCTTTGACATAAGCCTCATATGGGTTCCTGGTCACAGCGACATTGCGGGAAACTGTGAGGCGCATGAGCTGGCCAGACAAGGGACATGTGAGGTGATTTCCCTGCGAAAGGAGAGAATTGAGATACACCTGACTACCTGTGTGTGTGCTCCTGGAAAGATGGTCATCGCGCCAACTCAGCGAGCGGCGAGAGCAAGTACACAAACTTGTAAGGTCGCGAAATCCTTCTGGCCACGTGTGGACCGGGGGCGCTCGAGCGAACTTCTGAAGTTGACAACATATCAGCTCTCGAGTCTTCTGGGTTTTCTCACAGTTCACTCGCGCGAGGAATGCCTGCTCTGAGACTTACTGAGAATTACCTCAAGTCCTTTTTGCGCTGGATGTATGGAGAATGAGGTGGAATCATCTCAGCACCTTCTCCTTAGCTGCCCTGCTCGAGCGGGGCTAAGATCCAGGCATCTTGGCTCTTACTTCTTTGCGTTGACATTAAAAATCTGATGAATTTCATCAGCAGCACAAAGCGGTTGACGCAAACATAGCCATCGTTCGTAATCCGCACGCTCCTAACCTTCCCAGCACCACCTCTCCCCGCCCTCTCCCTGCATCCTATCGGCTTTCCTCTTTCACCTCACCTACTTCATAATGGAGGCTCATTCAGCTAAAAACTGCTCCGATTGTGTCCACCTCTATGGGATATACTCTGTATTTCCCGAAATAGTAAATATTTTGAAATTAAAATATGGAAAGGTGAAAGCAAAAAATTTTTTCAGATCAGTTATTATTTGAAAGAGGCAACAACCACAGACAGTCTAGAAGGCGTTTTAGAAGGGAAGCATTTTGAAGGAAGGCTTTTTAGAAGACATCAACTACTTGAAGTTAAAGTGTATTGAGCTCTGATGAAAAATTAAAAATTTGTTGATGTACAGACTTACAACATTTTTCCTTTTCCATTTTTTCCACATGACTACTGTCCACTGATGACTAAAAAAAGTTATTAAATTATTGCCGCGTCCATTTAAAAAACCATGAAAATTTATTTTATTATTTTTTTATTTTATTAATAATTTATTTTACATCATAATTTCTAATAAGGAAAATTATGTTGTTTTGAGTTAACGAAACATGAGCGGGAATTTCATTCAAGCAATGCAAGTATAAAGTAAATCGCTTGGAAGGACTATATAGATTTTGAATAAGCTGAAAAAAAGCAAGTTTTGAATATTTTTTCAATCTAAAGGGTGATCAGATTGGAGATACTTTTTCCAATAGGGGTTTTTTGACAGCTCACGAGTGACTACTGTCAAACTAAATACATAATTTTTTTCAGTATTCAGTGAAATTTCATCGCAGAAAACAAGGTCTACAAATCGTACAATTGGATTACGAAAATCGACGCTATGTGAAAAGTATTAATCGCGCGCTCAGCCCAGGCTCAGGCTGGTGTTCAGCGATGAGGCCCATTTTTGGTTTAATGGCTACGTCAATAAGCCAAATTCCCAAATTCGGGGTGAAGAACAACCCGAAGTAATTCAAGAAAAGCCTTTACCTCCATTGAAAGCAACCATTTAGTGCGGCCTATGGGCTGGAGAAATCATCGGCCCATATTTCATCAAAGACGAGGCTGGCGCCAATGTAACAGTGAATGGCGAACGCTAACGCGCCATGATAAACAACGTTTTGATGCTGGATAAACTTTTCCATCAATTTTAAATTTATTATATTCCACAAATTTTATTTTCTTATTCTAGTTAAATTAATTTTTTCTTCAGTTGTCGAATAAATCTTTCGCCTTTTTTTTTAATTTTTAATTTTTTAAGTTTTCAATTTTTCATTTTTTTTTAATTTTAATTTTTAGTTTTCCATAAAACGTTTCATTTTAATCTTTTTTTTTAATATTATTTTTTGATTATCAATGTTTAATTTTATTATATCGTTTTAATTAATTTTTTTTATTATTTTTCAGTAACTTTTAGTTTTCCATAATTTTTAATTTTTATTTTAATTAATTCGTATATATTTTATTTTTCGTTGACTTTTAATTTTTATAAATTTTAAATGGAATATAATACCATTATTTTCATAAAATTTTTATTTTATTATTTTATTTTAATTAATTTCTATTTATATTATTTTTCGCTAACTTTTAATTTGTAGTCGTCCATAAATGTATCATTTTATTGTTTTTATTTAATTTTTTATTTGCAAACTACATCTGTTCTTATTTTTTCTTTGCTAGAATTTGCAGATTACATATGCCTGATTGATTCCAAACATTTCCTAATATTTGTAGCTTTTTTTAAATTATTATTATTATTTTTGTTTCTCTTGACCGTCAACATTTGCATTTTGTTTATTTTGCAAGTAATTTCAGCTGTCCTGTGTATTTTGAAAAAGCCTGTAAAGCCTTTTCATGCCTTTAAATTTTATTTATATTTATGGTTTACTATTATTTTTTATTTATATTGTTATTTATATTTTTTATATTTATTTATATTATTATTTATTTATTTAATTTTGAATTCTTTTATATAATTTTTATTATCTTTTACTGCCAAATCTATTTATTTCTTTTACTTATTTTTTTAGTTTTTTATATAAATATATATTTTTTATATTATCTTTTACTGTTAAATCTTCGTTTGTCTGCCTTTATTACAATTCAACGTTTCTAGTCAATTTCTCATTGCTGTTTTAGATTCCTAAGGTGCTTAAAGTCAAAACTTTACATTTTCATATGATCAGCACTGCATGCAGTTTTGTTTAATTTAAGTTAATTTAGTTTTGTTTAGTTTAAAAAATCACAACTAAATTTCTGCAGTTCTCACCGCTTTTTTCATATTTGCACCCTTTTTCTTTCCTTTCACAAATTAAAAAAAAAACATGATTTTCTTGGCGCTTCTGATTTACATTCTTGCTTCGTCGTGCTTTTTTTTAATAAAAAATTTGTTTACAGTTTTTGCTTTTTTGTCTTTTTTAATGGTTTTTTACCTCACTTTTCTGCTACTTTCTCATTCGTATTTTATTGACATTTTTACTTTAATTCATTCATTTTTTCTCCTCTTCATTTCCGCTTGGTCTGTATTTTTTTATTTTATTTTTTCGAAACGAATTTTTAAGTCACTGTCAGGTTTCTGTTTTCCATGTCGCTGCTACTTTTTCATGTTTTCTTTCTGTTACTTTTTCCTGTTTTCTTTGCCTTTTATTGATTTTCTGTTGTTCTTGAAAATTTTTTATTTTAGAATATTTATTTGTCATTTATTCATTTTGGCCAAGTTTCAGTGCTGTTTTGTTATTTCATTTTTGTTCTTGTTTTTGCGTTTAATATTCTTAATTAATGTAAAAAGCACAAAAAAACACGCACGTCAGTGATTTCATTAATAACAAAATTTGTTCACAAATAAAAAGTCTGCTGCCAAATCGTCGGCTTTTGCTCAGCTGTCTGGTTATAAAATTAGCGCTAATTAATAGGTAATAATTTTTTACACTTCATTTTGGATGTTTGGCTTGCAATTTGTATAATTTTCAGTAATGCGCTAAGTGTTTCGTCGTTTGCTTTGCGCAAATTAATTTTTGAAAGTTTTTTTTACCAATTTTCTTTGCCTTTTTGGTTTATAGAATCCAGGGGACATAATTTAAAATTCTTTTGCATTTTTTTGTTTTGCTATTTTTTGCAGTATGAAAGCCAAGAAAAATTATTTTAGTGTCTTTTTTGTTTGATTTAAAAAAACGTTAAATATTTGCACATAAATTTTTCTTGCATGATATTTTGCGACGGTAAATTATTAAAATTTTTTTGATGTTTTTTATTTTTATTTTTTGTTTGTTTGAATGAAGAAACATTATTGAAAAAAAGGCAAAATGTCTGTACATAAATTTTTCTCGCATGATATTTTGCGACGGTAAGTTATTTTGATTTATTTTATGTATTTTTATTATTTGTTTTTTTTTTTTTGTGAATGCAAAAACATTATTAAAAACAAAAACACAAAATATCTGCACATAAATTTTTCTCGCATGATATTTTGAGACGGTAAATTATTTAAATTTGTTTTTGTTGTTTGAATGAACAAACATTTAAAAAAAAAACACAAAATATCTGCGCATAAATTTTTCTCGCATGATATTTTGCGACGGTAAATTATTAATTTTATTTTTTTTTTTTGTGATTTTCCTTATGTATTTTTAAAGCTCAGAGCTTGGTGTTTTATCATAACTTTTACTTGCTTTTATACCCGGTATATTTTTTATTTACTGTATTTACTTCCCAACATTTTAAAAGGCTTTTTTTTCGCATGTCTACTATATTAAATAAATTTTTTTTTTGTTTTTCAATTTATTTTTGGCGTTTATTGTGGCACTTTTTTCTTTTATTTTTAATTTCGTCTTAAGCTTTTAATATTCAATTTTTATAGTTCTTTTCAATTTAGAGTTTTTTCTTCCTTGCTCACTCCCCTCGGGAGCATAGAGTCTCGACAAGACTCAGTCTTGCGTTGGTTTTGTTGATCTATTTTGCTTTCTGGCAGATAGGTGATTAGCCTGCCACTACCAATTCAGACTTAAAAAATATTTTATATATTCTCTTCGTCCTCTTTCGCTGTAAATTTTCTTTTCTACTATTTTTTAATTTCGTCTACCGGTTTTTAAAATTCAATTTTTTTTATGTATTTAAATTAAGAATTTAGAAATATTATATTTGGTATTGTTTCTTACCACCTTTTTTACCGCTTTCTTGGGTTTTTTTTTCTAATATATTTAATATTGTCCAAAAGTTTGAGTCTAATTTATATTTCAAAAATATTTAATATTTTCTCTTTACCCTAATTCGCTGTATTTTTTCTCCCCTATTATATTTAAATTTTTCTATTGATCCTTTTTATTTATTTTTATTCAGATAGCTGGATTCCGGGACATGAAGGGCATGAGGGAAATGAAATGGCTGATGACCTTGCAAAACAAAGAGCAAATATGCAACTTACTGGTCCTGAGCCTTTCTGTGAGTCCACATCAATGAATTCCTTAGGAAATGGGAAGAAAGAAAATTTGCTCCAAACTGGCTAAACTGTGCCGGTCAGCGTCTAAGTCCCAACAAAGGAATATCTGACAAGCTACTCTCACTAAGCAGAGTAGATCTGCGTCTTTTAACGGGATATCTTAAAGGTCACTGCAGCCTGAGGTATCATCTAAATAATATTGGTCTATCTGAGACCAATGTCTGCCGCTTTTGCGAAATGGACATAGAAAGCTCAGAACATGTGCTTTGTGAATGTCCTGCATTGGGCAGACAGAGACTTCATCTCCTTGGTGTTATCGTAGTATCTCCATGCAATCTTTGGAACAGCAAACCTAAAATTTTTAAAAATCCTAAAACTCTAGGGTTACAAAAATAGGCCTTTCACAATAGATCAGCTCTGGTCGCAGTGCGTAATGGCCTTCTAATAATAATAATAAATAATATTTTTGATATTTTATAATTTTTTTTCTTTTCTTCTTCTTTTATTCGTTGCATTTGTTTGAGTTTGTTTAAATTTTTTTTTAATTTTTGTGCAGTTTAAATTTTGATGAAATTTTTCTTTACCTCATTAACTTTACTATTGGATTTCTTTTCTATTATTTTTAATTTTATGCAAAAATGTGAAGAAAAATTTTTTAGTTAAGTCTTACTTTACTTTCAAAAATTTGTTATTTTAGTTTTTTTTTTTTTGTAATTTTTTTTTTATTTATTATTTTCTCTTTACCGTCATTCGCTGTAAATCTCCTTTTCTATTATTTTTAAGTTTCTCCGACGTTTTTTTTATTTTATTTTTTGTTTATTCTGAGTTTGAAATTTTTTTTAAATATTTTCTCTTTACTCTGATTCGCTGCATTTGTTTAAGTTTGTTTCCAATGTTTTTTAACATATTCAGTTTCTTAATTTTGAGGTTAAAAAATTAGATTTTTTCTGCTTTTGATTTTTAATTTTGTTTAACGGTTATCATTGTTTAAATTTTTAAGTGATTTTAAATTAAGAGTTTGTAAATATTTAATATTTTCTGTTCACCCTCATTCGCTGTATATTTTCTTTTCAATTATTTTTCAATTTGTGGTATGGTTTTTTTATTTTATTTAATTTATTTTAGTTTTAAAAACTTTTAGAATTTATTATTTTCTCTTTACTCTCATTCGCTATAAATTTTCTTTTCTCTTATTTTGAGGTTTCTCTGACTTTTTTTATTTATTTTGAGTTTCAAATTTTTTTAATATTTTTTCTTTACTCTGATGATTTGTTTAAGTTGGTTTTAATTTTTTTTTTATTTTCTTCAATTTCTTAATTTTTAGGTTAAGGAATGAGATTTTTTCTACTTTTGATTTATTAATTTTGTTTAACGGTTTTTTATTGTTTAAATTTTTAAGTGATTTTAAATTAAGAGTTTTTAAATATTTAAGACTTTTTCTTTACCTAATTTGCTGTAGCTTTGATTTTCTTTTCTATTTTTTTTAATTTTGTCTAACGTTTTTTCTTATTTTTTTTTTTAGTTATAAAAATTTTTACAATTAATATTTTTTCTTTGCTCTTATTTGCTACGTCGTTTTAAGTTTGCTTTAATTTTTTTTTTCATAAATTTTTTTTCAAATCCTTAATTTTTATGACGATTTTTTGGCTCTCGAATTTTAATTTCGTTCAACGGTTTTTTATTAGTTAATTTTTTCAAGTGATTTTAAATAACAAATTTATGAATGTTTAATATAATTTCCTCACCTAATTCGCTGTAATTTAATTTTTCTTTGCGATTAATTTTAGTTTTGTCCAAAAATATAAATTTTGTTTTTAGTTTCAAAAAATTTTTACAATTTAATATTTTTTCATTACTCTTAGTTGCTTCTGTTTGAATTAAAAAAAAAAACTTTTTTTTCATGAATTTTTGTTCAAATTTCAATTTTTAAGTCAAAGAATGAGATTTTTCGGCTCTCGATTTTTAATTTCTTTCAACGGTTTTTTATAAATTATTTTTTTCAGGTGCTTTTAATTTACGCATTTATCAATATTTCTATAATTTCCTCACTTCATTCGCTGGAATTTAATTTTTCTTTTCAATTACTTTTAATTTTGTCCAAAAATATTAAATTATTAAAAATTTGTTTTTTAATTTTTTGTTTGTTTTTTTTAATATTTTTTTAAATTTTTTTTTTTAATTTAGATTTAAAAAATATTTAATATTTTCTCTTTGCCCTAATTCATTGTTTATTTGTTTCTATTATTTTTATTTTCGTCTAACGGTTTGTGCTTTACTTTTTATTTTGAAGAATTTTTAATATTTAATATTTCTTTTTTTACTTACTTTAAACATTTTTTTTTTTAATTTAGATTTGAAAAATATTTAATATTGTCTCTTTGCCCTCATTCACTGTTTATTTATTTTATTTATTTTCAATTCTGTCTAACGGTTCTTGCTTTACTTTTTTATATATTTTAGCTTGAAAAATTTTTAATTTTTAATATTTATTTTTTTTACTTTTTTACTTACTTTTTTATTTTAGTTTTTAATTTTAATATTTAATATTTTTTTCTTTACCTCCTTCGCTGTACTTTTAGTTTACTTTTCTAGTATTTTCAATTTTTTCCGACGGTTTTTTTAATACATAATTTTTTTTTTTGTTTTTCTTTAATTTACAATTCAAAAACATTGAACTTTAAAGCCTTAAATTATTTAATGTTTTTTCTTTACACTCATTTGCTGTAGCTTAATTTTTCTTATTTTCTTTAAATCTGTCTAAGATTGTCCATAATTTTCTTTTAATTTATGGTTTTTAGTTCTAAGAATTTTTAAAATTTAATATTTTTTCTTTACGCTTCAACATTAATAATTTTATATTCAATAATTTCATTTACAAAAGCGCATAATTTGTTCCACTTTTTTTTTGAAATTTCTCGTTTTCTGCCTTTTTGCTGCTTTTACATTATTATATTTCGTTTTCCGTTTCAATCGAAAACTTTGTCATTTGAGTTTCATTTCACCCTTTTTTACTTTTTGCCTGCATTTTTACTTGCCTACCGAGAAACGCCGAGCCTTAGCCAGCCATAGGAAAAGCGCGCGCGTCAGCAACAACGAACGCCTGTGCACACCGACGACAACGAGCAACAGTTGCTCCCGCGATAACAGAAATTTAAGCAGCCGAAAAAGCAGCAAAAAAATTCTAAAAAACCGCAAACGTTTAACAAAATCAGTTGCGCACAATATTTTTTTGGCTAGTAAGCATTTTTTGTAAACAATTCATTTTTTTCTTGTTGTAATTTTCAAAAAATGCAATAAAAATTCGCACTGAAGAAAAGAATTTCATTTAAATAGAAAAGATTTATTGCTCTAGGCGTCTTTTCCACGCTCAAAATGTACACTTGCATTTTTTCATTTTTAATAAAAAAAAAATGTTTGTTTACTGCGACGGCAATTGTTGCTATTTCTGCTTTAAGCTACCACTGCTGCTGCTGCTGTGTGGCGCTTCGAATAACGACGATTCGGGCGGTACGCGACGTTTGTGACGACGGCATAAACAAAACTGCCAACACAAAATTGGCTCAAATCGCATCAGGCAAAATTCACAATACCGCACACAGTACCACTCTATATACAGGCATACGTACAGGCATATGTATGTACGTATGAATAATACAGCGCATGTAAGCAGATGTGTATGTGTGTATGTACGCCTTATTTGCTTGCCTTGTGTGTGCATGGCTCAGTTTCGTTGTCGTTTGCTCGCTCACTCACTCACGTTCGCCCCGCACCATTGATATTCACGCCTGTGTGCGCGTGTATGTGTTTGCTATTGAGTGAGCGTTGGAGCCATGTGTGGGGTACAAATGGAGTTACTCCATGGGGCAAAGCAAGAGCATACCACGGAGAGCTCTGCTGCTTGTTTGTGTGTGTGTGTGTGTGTGTGGCAATGAGTGAGCGTGAGTAGAAGAGCGGCACCACAACGGTAGTGCTCTCTATACCCCATCCACAGGCACAGTGTACGCATCAGCAGCTGTTGGAAATTTACTCACTCAGCAAATTACGGCTCTACTCAACTCAACTCGTTTCTGCTTGGTACAATCGGCTAAGCTAACGATTATCGTCTGCTAGTGGCATTTATTGCTGTTGCTGTACAAAGCAGCACATGCTGCACACAGCATTGAGCACTAGCGAGCAGCAACAAAAGCGGTGTGCAGCAACAATTGCCGTCATTCGAACGACCTAAAGCACCCAGATCTGCGCCGCACGCCGCCGCCGCCTCACACCACGTCAGCGTACACAGCACCAAAGCGCCAGTCGTCGAGCACGATTTTGCAATTTGTGTACACACAATCGTCTTTACGTGTTGCTGTCGATTTATTGCAGCATAGAAAATAGAAATAGCAACAACAGCATCTGTGCAATAACAACACTTAACGCAATATTACGAGGAACAATAACAAACTCGAGAAGCGGCTGGCAATTGCCTGTGCGACGTGCAACGCATTTGGCACACTTCAACGCTTAAAAAACTTCGCTGACTCGGGCGCCATACGAGTATTTACATATATGTATTTGTGGGGAGTGCAGAAGAATATTTAAATTGACTAATTTTTAATGTGAAATGAATTCAATGACTTTCTTGAATCGATCCCGCAAATGAAATCCGCAGGCAAATTAAAACCGAACACCGGCGAATGCTAGCGCAGCCAAGTTGGAGGCGTTTAGAAGCTTTTTGTTTTAGGTTTTTCGCTAAAAACAAGATTTCTATGGATCTTAAGCATGAAGCTTGTCTTTCAAGGGGATCTTTTGGATTAACACTGGTCTGCCAAGCAACAATGCTTTGATGGACCAAGCTCAAAATCCATAAAAAGTTAGGTTAGGCAGCCGCATCGCACATGGGAACCAGCAATGCCACTTAGACCACGAAATGGGACAGTTGTGAGCCGCAGGGGCTGGGCTACATTTCCCTTTTCATATTGAACCATCCTGAGCTTTTGACATAGCGTAAAAGGTTGTTGATACCTCAAGTGTATAGATTATCTATATTCATCAAGAAGTATGATCTTAAAAATTGGTTCCTGGCTCTGGCTAGAGCTGGGCATGTGCAAAACAGGTGTTGAATTGTTTCCAGCTCCTCCTCATTCCTGTCGCTACGATGCAAATCGTGCATGTAAACGTCTAATCTCCTTCCATGATTTCCTATGAGACAATGTCCTGTCAGGGCCCCTTCTAAGGTCCTGATTTAAAGTCTACTCAATTTTATAATACTCTTGGTCTGACGTAGACTTAACCATGGCCATGTTTGCCTATCAATTTCACAAGTATTGGTACTAATCCATCTTTGATTTACAGAACTGATTACTGCGTCCTTAATAAGAAGCTTAAAGTTGCAAGAGGTACCCCCATAAAATTACTTATGTTTGGCATACAGGTACCTTCTCTTGTAGGGCAGCTTGGCTATCTGATAGAATACAGATATCCGTTGATGATATTCTGTTTATCTCTAACCATTTTAAGGCTTCGCGAATAGCGTTTATTTCCGCTTGAAACATACTACAGAGATCCGGTAGTTTAAAGGATTCACTGATAGAAAGCTCTTCGCAATATAACCCTGATCCTACACCGGTGTCTATTTTAGATCCGTCTTGTATAGCTGTTAACAGGTGTATTGCGTGATGGATCTTCAAGCCATTCCAGTCTTGAAGGGATTTTCATTAAAAAATTCCTTTTGAAGCAAAGAATGGGAGGGTCATAATCACAATAACTGGGTGTATCCGTATAGAAGTCTAGGATTGTTGTTGTTGCCCATGTGTGACAGTCTTCCATTGTGAGCTCGCTCTGAGCCTTAAAGCGAAACAGGCCGCTGAGCCTTAGGAAAAATCCATAATACTTTGTAAGAAATTTGCTTGCAGAGTTTCAAAGGTCAGTTGACGCGAATGCAGGAATTTTCTGTTGTTGATAGTATTGTTGTAATCCTACCTCGGTTGCTGTTCCGCTTAATATTATAATCAGATCAGTCTAACGGTGCTCCCAAGAAATATGCCCTCTCGACGGTTGTTGTTGTAGCAGCGCAAATATTCCCCATACCTGTACGGCGAGTGCTGCTGGAGTGACAGTCCTTGGCCGGATATATAGTAAATCCGGGTCGTTCCGGTAACGTAGAACCGAATGTCGGGTGTAACGTAAATTAGCTCTCGATGCATGCCATTAACTGCCTGTCGATAGTCCGTTGCATCCAGCGACTGGTATGCGTATTGTCGAACTTTGTCTTTAACCCTTTCGGTACATCTTTTTATTGCGCCATCCAAAAAATCCAAATTTTTGTCTGAGTATTTATTTTAGGACCAATAACAATACAAATAATTTTTTTTTTTTTTTGTTTTTGTTAAGTGATTTTTTTTTAATGTTGCCATATGGCAACAAATGTTGTGTATTCGTTTCAATCGCAAATAAACTTCTTCTGCAATCCAATGCAAGTTAACACCTTACGAGAAATTTGTTGCCATATGGCAACAAGCTTAGTTTTAAAAACTAGCACAGCTTTTAAAGCTGCTAGCAAAAAAATATTTATATGCCAAATGACAGATTGAACATTTTTCTATATACTTTATTCAAAAATTGTTGAAAACATTTGCCCAAAATGCCTCAAAAATCTAAAAATGCAAAATACAAATTTCAGAGTGAAGTGCTATATGCCAGAAGGCTTTCTTTAAAAATGTTGTATTACCGATATATAATGGGCGGTTATTATTTATTTTATTTATGTTTAACCATTACACTTCAATTTTTGAAAATATGTAACAAAAAAGTTGATATTTTTTACAAGAGAGTGTTGACGGCCTTTTAAAGTTTACTGTTGCCATATGGCAACAATATCGCGAAAGGGTTAAGCTCCTGGCGGGCACACCACTGATGTTGCTAAGAGGCGTTCAACTTCTCGTAGCCAGAAGTGTATGGGAGATAATTGGCACTTGACTGCTGGAGTGCTTTCGGCGGTACGAACATAACAGAAAATGCTTGCTGGGTATTAGAATGTGCTTCTTAGCTGGACGTCGCTCCTGAGCTGGGGACCACCGCTGTCCTAAGTGTCTGATGTGTCGTCGATTACTCAGAAGTTTTTGCCTTCGCAGATAAATTTCGGCTGAGCCAATGTCTTTAAAGGCTTTCGAATACATGGATACAAAGCAAAACGCGAAATTTGTGCAGTCATTGTGTTGGTTTTAATAGTACCCACATTCGACAAAGTGCCTTGTTGTTACATTTTTAATTTCTTCGTCTACTGTTGTTATATTAAAAGTCCTGTGGATGTCATCATTTTTCGTGTACCTGTCAGACATGATCAAAAAGTCGAAGAATCTTCGTTTGTTGTTGTTGAATTTTTACTATATGAAGCACTTTAGCCGTTCCCCACACCTGTATTCCATATAGCCAGATTGGTTTAATCATAGTTTTGTACACTAATAGCTTGTTTCGTATAGTATCTCTGGATTTTGTACAGACTAGCCAGTGAAGTTGTCGAAGTTTTTCTTTTATAGTATTTGTTTGATATTTTGCTTTATGTGGTGATTCCAATTTAGTTTCGAATTCAAGTGAATTCCCAGGTATTTAGTAGTTGGTTTTATTGCTATTGCTTTGCCATTTATTTTAATTGCAACTACAGTAAATTTTGTTTTGGTAGTAAATATAACTTGTACGGTTTTGCCTTCATTTATTTTTAGGCACCAATTATCAAACCATTCCTTAACTGCGTTTGTGTAACGCTGCAGTTTTTCAGTAGCTATAGTTAAGCTTTTGTCCGATGTCCGATGTTCGATGTCCGATGTCTGCGAACGTAGCAATTGATGAATTAGTTTCGTCAGGAGGTGGTATGTCTGCGGTGAATAAAACATATAACAGTGGTCCAAGAACGCTTCCTTGCGAAACTCCCGCTGTTATTTGATGAATATCTGAACATTGATTGTCATATTTAATATAGAAACTTCGAGAAACTGATGAGATAGTAGTCAAAAGGTAGCATTCCTTTTATTTTGTGGAGTAAGCCTTTGGGCCACACTTTGTCAAACGCTTTAGCTACGCCCAACAATACTGCCGCCGTACAGTAACGACTGT
Source organism: Anastrepha fraterculus (assembly GCA_037575425.1). Lineage (NCBI taxonomy): Eukaryota > Metazoa > Arthropoda > Insecta > Diptera > Tephritidae > Anastrepha > Anastrepha fraterculus. Next base: position 1,325,481 of record JAYXIM010005294.1, read on the forward strand.
TTTCAAGGTCTGATTGAATTTTATTTCTAATTCTATGGATCTGTTGGATAGTCGACGAAAAGCGATCACAAAATTATAATAAATATTCGTTTCGACAGATCTAATAAGGCTCTAATGGTGAATCAGAGCTTGGGCATATAGTGAACAAAATTTGCCTTTTACATTTTTTCAAATGTCAGTTTGGCTAATGTCTTCTTGATTGGCGCGATAACCGCTTAAGGAATTTTCGACGAATTTAACAAAGCGTGCGAGTCGTTTCTTTATCGCACCAACTGGCGCCAGTTAGATACACAAAATGAAGCCAATTCCTTCCCGACCTGATCTTTCCAACACAGAGGAGGCCTTGCTCTTCCTCTGCTACCACCAGCTGGTACCGCATCGTTTACTTTCAGAGCTGGAGCATCTGCATCCATTCGGACAACAAGACTCAGCCAACGAAGCCTCAGCTCATTGTTCCATCGCATTCGATACTCGGCGTCGTCAACATGCAACGGTCCAAAAATCTTCCGCAGAATATTTCTCACAAATACTCCAAGCGTCGCTTCATCGGATGTTGTCAGAGTTCACGCTTCTGCGCTATACGTTAGGACGCTAACTATCAACAATGACGTTGGCGTCGATACGCAAATGCGACGACTGTTTGTTTGATGACAGAAGGTACTTCGTTTTGTCCTCGTTCCCACCAGATCCATTCACTTTGCTTCTTTATCCAGTTTGGTCATGGTTCCAACACCGCGAGCTTTTCCCGCAGAAATGAAAAAGGAAACTTGGTAACAGACTTACAGAGCATGCTGATGATACAGAGAAGTCACTTCTTAAAACTACTAAATGGTGGTGACGCGAAAACCCCACCAATTGAGAAGTCTATCCGAGTAGTGCAGTTTCTGATGACGGTGTCGACGATCTGCCCCTCTTACTATGACAAGGTCTTGAGAGCTATTGCCCGGCTTAAGAACAACAAAGCTGCTGTTGTGGATGGCCCGTCCGCAGAGCTCTTTAAGACCAAAGGTAATAAGCTAACGAAAAGCATGTAAATACTTATAGGCAAAATATGGTATGATAAAACCATGCCCAGCGACTAGCATCTCAGCATTCTCTGTCCAATACACAAGGAAGATGACCCCACGAACTGCGCCAACTACCGTGGGATAAGCCTTCTCAGTATCACATACAAAGTTCTATCAAGCGTACTTCGTGAAAGGTTGAAAGCCCTCGTCAACAAACTTATTGGGCCCTATCAGGGTGGTTTCAGGCTTAGTAAATCTACCTCTGAACTTATTTCTTGCCATCATTAGGTCGAACCATTTGAAGCTGAAAGTATTGACATAAATTAGCAAAGTAAGGTTAGCTCTAAAGGATATTTACAAAAAATATGAGAAAGAATGGATGTCTTACCACCAGAGTAATAAAATAAGAAAAAAATAAAATAAGACTCCGGCTGCACGAGTTTCGCACATTCACGATTCAATTCGATTTCATTTAGGTTCTAATTTTTGCCTATTTTATTTTTCATCCTGTTTCAAATGCTGCTGATATTTTTCTTGTATAACAATAACAACAATTTGAAAGCGATCACGTAGACTGTAATTTTTTCCTCCTGTGGTCTTCTATTGTGGTCGCGGTTAAGCAAACTTCACTCACTGTAGGAGAGATGAAGTTATAGGTCGTGAGATGTTGTAGGGTTTAATACCCTATCAGTGCGATGTAGTTACCGGTCGTGGTACCTTCGGTAGCACCCAAGCAGAAACTGCTGAGCATTTTATTGTGCTCCTTGACGGGGAGCATTGATGTCTCATTGTGTAGGTGTTGCAGGGGGGACATCAGGAGGCATCTCGTGGCTGTCCTGATTACAGCATTTTGGCATGTCTGAAGCTTTGTCCACTGCGAATTTCTATTGTCAAGTGACACAGGCTTGAGATTTTGTCCTCATTCGGTTCACTTGGATTTTTTTACCAGTGACCGAATCGCTAGATTGAGATCGCTATTAAGCTCCGGCACCATTTTCAGGATCCTCATATTGAGATACCGAATAGTAAAGTTGATCCGGGATTATTCTGGTGTAGGTGATCATGCTCAATGGTTAAAGAGGCTGTTTGTGAGAGAAAGTGGGGACGGATTTCCGCAATGTGTTCGGCGCTGCTAAGGCGCGGGATAGTAACTTGGATCACCTTTTGAACTTTTCTCTTCGCTTTTGCTGTTGATGCCTTGAAGCCCACAAACTACCATGCGCACCTCCCATCCGTCTGTTCTGTTAAGCTTGGCAGGCTGCTACTTTCAAATTACTCAGTAAATATGCCCTCTTTAATTACTTATTATTTATTTATACATGAAAATTTTTGCACTTATTTTTGTTTTATCATCTTTGTTTTTTGTAATAAAATTTCTATATTTCCATGAGATGTCGCCAGATATCAGCTGCGAGGGGTCTTTCAGCGACTTCAACCGCACCGCCAGCATCATGAACAGCAATAGAAGAAGACATATATACATATGTATGTATGTATGTATGTATGTATGTACGTGTGTATACTGTGTGAGTGTGTGTGCATGTATGTATGTGATGGCATTTGCAACACTTGCGAATACGCGTCGTACATTCCCAGCGGCCTGGACGCATTTTAAGGCAAAGCCGTATACAAAAATACCAAAGCAACTTGTACAATGATTAATTTACAAGGCAATGCTTGAATTATTTATAATCACCGCCAATGTTAAGAATTACAAATTAAAATGTACTATTGACACCGGACGGCCGACTGGCAACAGTTGTACTAAATGGCAGGTACACATGTACACACATACACACGTACTCGCATATAGAAGGTAGGTAAGTAGGTATGTAAATGAGAAATTGTATATCAATGTATGAGTATATATATGTAAGTATACATGAAGTGCGTTTCATAGATATAGCACAGGGACCAATTGACATTTTTCACAATTTATTTGTTTCTTTATTCAATTTTAATTTTTTTTTTTTTTTTTTTTTTGTGAAAATATAGTTCATTCTACTTTAAAACTCGTGTAAGCTTTAAAACCCCGTGTAAATTTAAAAAAAAATTCTTAAAATATTGGTAAAATCTCAAATGATTTAAAACGGAATTTTTAAAAAATTTTCAAGTATGCATTTTTATAGCTTATTAAATTTCAGTATAATAAAATGTTTCTTTCAGTGGAACAAAATGAAAGAGCGGATGAGTGTGCAAGTAAAGGCTGAGCGTTTGATCTCCAGCGAGTGGTAGAGGACATGAGCATTCCTCTAAATGATCTGTACACTGCGATTGACTTGAGCGTAATAACGGAAACCAATAGAAGATGGCCTCTGAATACTAACTGCAGGATTTCCAAAGTGGGCTGATCTAAACTGAATCTTAAAAGGACGAAATGTCTACTTGAATTCCACAGATGAACTGCTAGCGTCTTCACAGGTGCTATAACGAGTCACTGCACTATCGACACCCTAGCCAGTAGAATGGCTGTACCTCCCAATGACTTCTGCAGAAGAGAATACAAGCTTCTCAAAAAGATCCTAGTGGTTTAGGCCACTTAGTTAAGGGATGGAAGTCGAACGCCGGTATCAGAATGGACCTTAGAACCACCCAATGTCTTGTCTTAGACAAGCAACCTGGCTAACCTAGCCTAATCTAACCTAACCTAATATAAGTTTGAAGTGACTCAAAAGTTGCGTTTATTTTTTTGCTGAAGGTATTTTCTACCATAGGCGATCTCCTATATCGCCGCTGCGACCTTTTCGTATTCCCAATGCCGAAGGTGTGAACTGAAGAGAACTCATGACTTCATGTCGGCAAAGAGGAAGTCAACAAGTGAATTGGTGAACAGATGAAGTTCAGAAAAATACCATGCTGCTTTGAGTATTTGGAGCTACGCTGGAATCAATGAGTAGAGTTAGAGAGCGACTATTTTCAATGTCTGTGACTATTGTGAAAGGAAATTACTGTCGTGTTTTGTGGACTATGTTCCGGAGCTTAATTTCCATGCCTTTTAAGAAAATATTGGGTTGGAGAAAAAGTAATGTCGTATTTTGTCAATTGAGCGCGACATTTAAACATATCTTGCGTTGTACTTATTGCATCGGGTCACACTAAACGGCGATTTGAAGACGACAATCTGTACTACAAGTGACTCTTTGACAGTGTTGTGATCGTACGTTTCAGTCTTAAGTTACAGCGCGTCAAAGATGGAGTGCACCAAGCAAGAAATTCGTCATATTTTACGTTTTTACTACCTTAGAGGTAAAAATGCAACGTAGGCGGCGGCAAAAATTTGTAAAGTTTATCAGCCTGATACTGTAACGATTCGCACAGCACACTGTTGGTTCGATTGATTTCGTTCTGGTGTAGTAGAAGTCGAAGATGCACCCCGTACTGGTAGGCCAATCGTCGTAGAGACTGATAAAATCGTTGAAATTATCCAAAGAGACCGGCATGTGAGCATTCGCTCGATTAGTCAGGAACTAGGTGTAGACCACAAAACCGTTTGGAACCATTTGCAGAAGATTGGATTCAAAAAAAAGCTGGATGTTTGGATGCCACACGTGTTGACGCAAAAAAATCTCTTGGACCGAATCAACACTTGCGATTCTCTGCTAAAACGGAACGAACTTGAAGCGCATGGTGACTAGCGATGAAAAGTGGATCACGTATGACAACGCCAAGCGAAAAAGATCGTGGTCGAGAAGCGGCGAGCCGGCCCAAACCATCGCCAAGCCCGTATTGGCCGCCAGGAAGGTTTTGCTGTGTGTTTGGTGGGATTGGAAGGCAATTATCCACCATGAGCTGCTCAACTATGGCCAGACCCTTAATTCGGTCCTCTACTATGAGCAACTTGACCGTTTGAACCAGGCGATTGACCAGAAGCGGCCAGAATTGGTCAATAGGAATGGTGTTGTGTTCCGCCAGGACAACGCTCGTCCTCACACATCTTTGATGACCCGCCAGAAGCTACGGGAGCTCGGATGGGATGTCCTATCGCACCCACCATTTAGTCCGGACCTGGCACCAAGTGACTATCATCTCTTCCGGTCCATACAAAACGCCCTTGGTGATACCAAGTTGGCCTCAAAAGAGGCTTGCGAAAACTGGTTGTCTGAGTTTTTTACAAGTAAGGAGGGGGGGTTTTATAAAGGGAAGATAATGATGTTGCCTTCTAAATGGCAACAAATTTGCGAACAAAACGGGGCATGTTTGACTAGAATCGGATAATTCTAAGTACGTTAGATAAAGCGACAAATTTCGATCACAAATACGACATTTCTTCTTCCCCAACCCAATATTTATGGAGCAAAAATAGTCTATATTACAAACTAAAATTCCTACTTGGACCACCCTGTATACATATGCATAAATAATCACTTGCTAAACAGTTTACTTAAGTACCGAGTTTTGTTCAATATTCAGTACATTTTCGCTAGAATTTCAATTATGTCGCAGGCTGACAACGTCACTGACATAAACAATGTCCAACTACGACAACGACGACATGAAGTCTGCCAAGTGACTGGCAACTAAAAAAACTAAAAAAAACCCAACAACATATCTTGCATTGTTGTTGTATTGCATGTTTACATACACACAAGTGAATACAATTAATTATGTAAGGAATTGACGCTACTTGATTAGCTTAACAAACACAATTCAAATGGAGGACGGTGTGGAACAAATGAATTAGTGTTCCTTGGATAATTTGAGGTATCAGCAGAGGAAATAATATTTATTACCAGCTCACTATTTGTGAGCCTATGTGTGCATGTATGTACGTGCTATTGAACAGCAATCGCTCCCAGACCCCATATCGCTTCTAAGAAAAATAAGTTGGTAAAGTAGAAAAGCTGCGGCCGTATGCCTAAGCCGCAGGTACCATGAAGCCTCAAGCAGAAAGCAAATAAAAAATATTTCTACAGCATAATTACAAAGCAAACAAGCGGAAAAAGAAGCGAGCGAGAAAGACTTGGCAGCTAATAACAACAAAACGAGCATAAATGAGCTGGTGAGTTGGGGCGTCGTGAACGTCAACGAGCGACGGGCGACGGGCGCGAGAACACTTGTGCAAATAAATTAACTAAATAACAAAAGGTGAAAATAAAAACAAAAGAAATAAACTAAATACTTAATAAGAAATTAGAAACCTGTTTGAAAAAAAAAATTATAATAATAAGCAAGAAAAATACAAAAACCAAAAAAAATAAAAACGCAAGACAAAAGTCAAGCCAGGAAGTCACCGCGAAAATTGACACTCACCCAAGCGATGGCACCGCCAGACAACAGCCAAACAAGCAACAATACAATGAAATGCCCGAAAATTAAACAATTCGAAGAGTTTAGCAGGCAATTGACGATAAGAAAAGCACCTGACTGCCGGTCAACACAGATGACAGCGACGCACAGTGGGACGGAGTGCATGAAATGTGGCAACAAGGCAGTGTTTTGACATGGGAATTTAAAATTATGTGCAGACAACCAAAGTATTTCATAGAATTGTTGTTGTTTTTTTTTTTTTTTTGTCGGGACACTCAGACACAATTAAGTCCATTGTACTGCACTCGGATTCCTTTTGAATTTCCTTTAAATCTACTCGACCTCCGAAGAAATCTGAGTAGATCTTGTGGTGCCAAGGAGCCAAGGTGCTCGCTTCTTAAGACATCAGTGCCCAAGACCTCAAGCCTGACTCGAGCGAAGGCGAGGTAGACGCACAGAAAGTGGTCCACCGTCTCATCCTCTGCACAAGCTTGGGGGAGTACACTGTTTGAGTTGCCCACCTCTTCCATGTGTTTCGCCCACAGAAAGTGGCCCGTAATCAGTCCAACCAGCATGCAGCAGTTCAACAGAATTGTTAGTGTAAGTGTTAAATAGAGTGAGATTCGAGAATTTCTATAAGATAACCTGTGTAAACTATGATTTCTTAGAGGCATACAACTTTCAAGTGCATTAAAGCAGTGCGCAGGAAATGTGGCAACAGGGCAATGTCTTCAGAATTAGAAGCTAAATTGCATTACAATCAAACATAAAATTTAAAAAAAGAATTTTTTTCCTTGTTCACTCCTCTCGGGAGCATAGAGCCTCGACAAGATTCAGTTTTGCGTTGGTTTCGTTAATTTGTTTTGATTTCTAGGTGATTAGCCTGCCGCTACATGTCCTAAGTAATGGGAATGCCCACCTGTCATTGCTTAGGAACAACGTCTTCTTACTGCTTGGAGCGCCATCTGTGTTTCACACTTTTCCGGCAGAAGGATCACACGGATGGTTGAGGACTTCGCTAAATTTGGTGTGTCTGCACTATTACCGCGGCTGCCCGCTTCCTCTTGCTGGCGCCACTGATGCAATGTGTAACTGTATGTTTTTTCTTTGTTTTTGCTTGTTTTGGCAGCCACAATGCAAATAATGCGCTGACTATTGTAAGGGAGTAAGGATGGAAAGGATACGTTTTTTTGGGCTTGAGGAATGAGATTTTTTTTTCGAAACCACAACCTCTGGGGCGGCAGACTAGTGCACTTACGCTAGACTACCAAGGTCGCAGATTTAAACAAAAATATAAAGGAATGGTCCTGCTAATCTATTATTGCGACAAACTCAGTACACCTCCAAGAGGACTGATTACATCGTCCCAACGGTAACATTCACTAGGAATTTTGCCATTCTCTTTCCATCTCAGGAGGAATTAAGTAAGGGATTATCACAAAACATCTTCCACACTACAGTCTATACAGATGGCTATAAAATGGATTGAGATGTTGGAACATACTTAGAATTGAAGAATCTAAGCGCCTTACTCAGCTTGCGGATTCGGTATCCACGCAAAACTAATACGACTAAGCAAAATGACATTCATCAATACCAGCAGCGCTGTCAGAATAGGGAAGGACCTCTCCGGCCCATTTGATGCCAAATGAGGTGTTAGACAGGGTGACTTACTGTCATGTGTCATCTTTAACCTGATGTTGGAGAGGATCGTGCGAGCCGCAGAACTTAATCGCTCAGGCACAGTTTTTAATAAGAGCGTACAATTGCTGATATTGACATCGTGGGCCCTAACAACTGAACAGCGCGGTTCTGCCATTTCCATATTGGATAAAGAAGCAAAGCGAATAGATCTGGTCGTGAACGAGGACAAAAAGAATTACCTTCGGTCATCAGAAAAACAGTCGGCGCACTCGCGTTTTGACACCCACGACACTGTTGTCAGTTATGATTTCAAGGTTGTAAGAGACTTCGTTTGTTTAGGAACGGTTAATCTCTCTTGCCAACAAGTGCTAGTTTGGACTAGGTAGGGAAATGAGTTGTAAAGACCTCTCTCGACTAACAAATCTTTAAACTCTACAAGGTTCTCATCATGTCCGTCCTAACTTATGGCGCAGAAGCGTGGACGATGACAACAACCGATGAAGCGACACTTGGAATGTTTAAAAGAAAGATTCTGCGCAAGATTTTTGGACCTTTGCACATTGGCAACGGCGAATATCGCAGGCGATGGAACGATGAACTGTATGAGCTTTACGACGACATAGACATAGCGCAGCGAATAAAGATCCAACGGTTACGTTGGCTGGACCATGTCGTCCGAATGGATACAAACGCTCCAGCTTTGAAAGAATTCGATGCGGTACCAGCTGGTGGTAGCAGAGGAAGGGGAAGGTCTTCTTTGCGTTGGAAAGATCAGGTGGAGAGACTTGGCTGCACTTGGTGTGTCCAAGAAAGAAAGGAATGACTAGCACGCTTTGAGAAACTCGGCCAAAATCGTGTAATCGGTTATCGCGCCAATCAAGAAGAAAAAGAGCAGAAATTCTAATTTCGTTCATTTATTATTTCAATGCCAACTATTGACGAATCCCGAGTAAAAGTATTTTTTTGTCCTTTCACGAGTGCTTTAAAGTTTCCTTAAAGCTGGGTGGTTGCAATTTTACTATTGCCCCGGCGTAGCTGTCTTAAAAACTCGATAAATTTATGTTGGCCGTTTTTTCTATAAAATTTGAAAATCCAATTTGAACTGTGAAAATCCATAAATTTGAATGAGAACATTAATTTACTTCTGGTTCATATCGCACATTGGGATAACAAAAAATTTAGTCATAAAAAAAGCATTTAAAACGGGAATGTTCTGCAGATAGTTGCTCCTGAGGAGTTAACGCTTTCTGTATTTTTAATGAGCCGAACATTATTAGGTCTTATTTGGCCCACCCTGTACAAGGCCAGAGCGGCAGCTCTCAAAATGATGTTTTCAAAGTCGGTAATCAACATTACTCGAAAACTTCTAAACCGATTTGTCTCAAATTTAGCACGAGATTCTTAAATATAATTTTTAGTAGTTAATCGAAGATTTTTTCTCACCGATAAATAATTTTTTTTTGTTTTTTTAAAAACTAATTTAAGGCCAAACTTTTGGTCAAAAATCGATTTTTTTTGTTTTTTTAAGAAACCGCCATTTCGTCAAAAAAATGTATTTTGCTTATTCCTTCTATTAATTACCAGATTTAGCATTACTTTAACGAAATGTGCTTTTTTGAGAGAAGCTCCCGGGGATCAGCTGTAGCTCCTTTCGAAATAAGTATTTTTACTAACACTAAGTCTTAAAATTCAATTAAGAGATACAAATTTTTAGATTAATAAATTTAAAAGTTTTCTCAGAAAAAATTCTGAAAAATTCGCTCTTTTTTAATCCCTCAATAATATTATATAACAAGTGCCCGATATTTTTTATGGAGAAATACGCAACCGCAACAACGGAAAAATTAAAAAAAAATCAACGAGATTTCCTAGCAACTTCAAAATTGCCATTTCTTAAACAAAATTAATTAGACTATAAAACTGTATGCCTAAATTTCTTTTTAATTTTTTATTAACAACGGTTTTTAAATTTCAATGAAAGTTTGTCGAATTCTTATAAATTTTGACAAAAGTTTAAAACTTGAATTCATATTAGTCCATATTTGTTATAGAATAAACTATTTAAAAAAAAAAAATTGAAATTTTTTTTGAAAAAATGTAGTGAAAGTTTTTCTGTTATGGCAATCACTTTATTATTTAATAAGTTATTCAATGATATTTTCTGTTCGATAAGAAAAACACAACCTTATGGTTTAAAATATTTTGATGCCAACACCTTCTTGGCTGATTTCTACACAAAAATTTGGTTCGGAGAGGAAGCAACAAAAATAACGAGGTTCACACCACGCCTCTTGCTTTGATTTTTGTTCATGGTGATAGACCCAAGTCTCATCCACAGTGAATAATTGACGCACAAAATCTTCTTTACCCTTTCCGAAAAAGTTCTAAATGTTGCTGGGAAAGTCGCATTCGAACGTGTTTTTGTGCACACAGCTTTTTGAAACCCAATACTTAATTCGAAATATGAGTAGTGCTTACACGGCCCAATGAGATGCCTAGGGCTTCTCTCTCAATCACTTGACGATTTTCCAACAGGATATCCTGTATTTTTTCTACGATTTCTAGTGTTGTTGCCCGTCCTTCAAGACTTGTACGACCACCACCAAGGCTTTTAAAATTGATGGCTGTACTAATTTATGGCGAAAGGTCCTTATACACTTTCAACATTCGTTCATAAATTTCCGTGGCTTTTAAACCTTCGAAAAATAAAAAAAATCAATCACTGAACGATACTTGATTTTCTCCATCGTAGAAAATACTGTGCCACGCCGATACTAAATGGCTTGTAAACAAAGAATGAATTGACAGATTGAAATGAAACTTCAGAGTCTACCAACATAACCAAACAAAAAAACTTAGGCTAGTAACACGCCCTCCTTTATCGAACCGCAAAACTTATTGCAAACCTAGTACATACGCTTTATATTTTCAATTCCGCTTTATATTTTCAGTTCTTGGTCTTTTCATTTGATTTAATGAGGATTTGCTCCAGAAATTCGTCCCTTTACAGAACAATTACGAATACTGTCTTATGGGTTAATGAATAAAATCAAATACAGAGCATAGAATTATGTTACCTATAGTTTAAACTATTGTACATAAGTATATTAATACTATATATAGATACAAGGTGGCACAAAATTAAACACCTTATCGGAAAATGCATAATATCTACAAGTGGCGTTGCACTACGTCAATTATCTTTGACTGCTTGTGAGCTGGACAGCTGCAGCATAGAAACAGACAGGCGATGGAGTGCGTGAAGATCAAAATAAATATTTCCATCACTCGAAAACATTCTTTTATTTAGTAAAAAAGTTATTCAAAAACAAATTTTTTTATTGCTTCCAAAAATACTACATCTGTCTACAAGTATATTATATTAACAATAAGTAATTTGTTTAACAGATATTTGGATAGTTAAGTGATACTGTAAGGCCATTGCTCTTCAAGATCATTTAGGAATATGTAATTCATTTTTTAAATATTCACTATGATAATTTAGATAAGTACCTAAATATAATTCTTATTATTATATTACAAAAGATCAGTTGGTGTTTTTCGCTTAAGTCTCTTCTTAGTGAATTTTTCTGCAGCAGGAAGTTTCCTCATCGTGGGATTTGTGTGCGTCAGAAGTGTGCTTATGTGTCTTCTGCTTGAGGTTTGTATTGCTTCATCAACTGTATCGATGTTTGAGTCGCGGTGAATGTCAGCGTTTGGTATATTTGTTATTGTCCTAAGTATCTTCGACTGTGCCCCCAAACCCCATATGGGTGCAATTGTGGCTTTGTAGATTAAGGTTTTGCTTTGCAGCGAGAGCTTTGACTGAGATCCTAGCAGCCAGTACAATTGCCGCATTCAAAACGTCAACAACTTTACCTACTTGGAAAGTGTAATTTCTACGGACGGAGGTGCAGCAAACGACATACAAAGTAGAATCATAAAAGCTCGTAGCGGGTTTCCTCAGCTGAACAAGAAATGGAATTTTACATCGATTTCCACACATACAAAGCTGCGTATTTTCAACTCAAATGTAATGTCTGTGAGAACTGGCTCACGACAGACTTGCCTGCAAATAAGCTGCAAGTTTTTGTCAACAAATTAAGATTTTTATTGCGGATTCGGTGGCCCAGAACAATCAACTACAGAGAGCTTTGGGCGAATTGTAAGCAGTTGCCCATTCAGACTGAAATAAAGCAGAGATGGAGGTGGATTGACCATACTCTTCGAAAGGATCCTATGGAAATATCAAGCCAAGCGCTCGATTGGAACCCGCAAGGCAGTAGAAAAAAGGAAGCCCAGGAGCAGAACTCTCGAAAAAGAAATCTAGGCTGCAGGGAAATCTTTCAAAGTAGTCAAAGTCATTGCGAAGGATCGTGACCGTGGGAATCGTTTTGTATAGACCCTATGTCCCATCAGGGAGGACAGAAATTAAGAGAGTACAGTTGCCGAAAGCGAAATTTCATTTCGTTTTTTTTTTCTTATAGGATCCTTCCAATTTTGAGTCAATTGTTATGCCTAAGTATTTAGCTTTCGTATCAGTATTCGCGTCAGAGCTTCCCATCTGTAATACGTCTATGGTTATCTTACTGTTCGTGTAATTGATTTGAATTGTTTTGTCGCCATTCATTTCTATATTCCATTTTTTTAACCAATCCAGTGATTTGTTGAGGCGTTTTGTAAATTTGTTTGTGGTATTTTCGGGTCGCTATGAGATGCCATTAGTACAGTGTCATCTCCGGTTCCGGTAAATCAGTGGTGTAGATGAGGTACAGAGTGTGTCCTAATACACTGCCTTGGGGAATTCCTGCGTTGATAGGTTTAATGTATCTTGGATGTAACTTTTCAGCATTAGAAAGTAGTCATATGGCAACCAAGATTGGAGTTTGTGCAGTAATAAAAGGTGTCATTCTTTGTCTTTGGCTTTAGCTACGTCGAGATATACAGCCACGCATACTTGTTTATTGTCGAAGTCTATATTAATTTTGTGAGTGACTCTGTGCATTTGCTGAATTGTTGAATGTTTTTGTCTAAATCCAAACTGATGGTGGGGAATTAAATTTATTTTTGCTATGATGGGCTCTATGTGTTCAAAGAGCAGCTTCTCAAATATTTTTGATTTTGTGTCACCTTGTATATTATAAAAATTGTATATATACACATTCATGTATAGTATAAGCACTTTGTATACTTATTCCATATGTATAAGCAAATGTGTGTACTACAGACATATGTACGTATATGTGGGTATGGATCCTGAACTAGTTGGACTATTTACATTTGAAGCTAATTAACTTTTTCAAAGATTTCCATACATTTATTATTAGAATTTGTATAAACAACTTTTGTAGATATGTGCTTGTGTGTGTGCCCATTTCATATACGTGTGTAAATATGTTAGTCATGCAACTGCAAATTGAATTCTGAATGGAAGCATCTGTTTAACAGTTGCAAAGTCAACGCTGAAAGATGCGCCAATCGATTGATTCAATATATAAATATAAATATAATTGTTTATGTGGAGATGTATACAAGTATTTAATATAAATACAAGCTATAACAAAGTGATTCTATACTTATAAATGCATTTGATATGATGAATCTATCTTCCATATTGGTTCTAAAGTATTCTCTGATCACTGATACACCTCAAGCTCTTGTCTTGGAACTTTTTACCAAGGACAAGTTGCCTTCTTATGCTGTAAATACATTCCCTTAAAGCTGATTTAGCTCGAAAAACAATACAAGACTTATTTTGAGAAATTCGCTGCTATGTCAAATCGCTCTTATGTTGCACATGACTAAATAATTCATAAAAGGTTAAAAAACTCTTATTGAGAGAATTAGGTCAGCTGCCCCGCAAAGTCACAACAGTAGAGGCTGATAGACAGAACTATCTGAATTCCAAAAAACTTAGTTTAAGCTATGCAATGAAAAGACACTGGAATGGAAGTGTTGGGAAATTGATTACTTAAGGGGTCACATACGTCCAGCAGCGCCAAAAATACGGTCAAAGAAAAACTGTTTTTAGAAGGGTTATCAATAGAAATAAATAAAAAAAAATGTATATATTGTTTATTAGTACTTAAACTTTATAAAAAATTATATTTTAATTTTTCTTTACAAAAATTAGTATATAAAAAATCACGTGACCCAAAGTACAATGAAAAACATGTCTCACCATGATCTCCGTAATTTCTCCTTGAAATGTTGATGGATCTGTAAAAAGTACAAAAATTCTTGTAAAATAAATTTGTAGTTATAGTCTGTCGAGCCGGATCTTTGAATTTCGAAAATTTTGCAATGTACTGTAAAAACTGTATGAGTTATCATGACGACATGACCCAGCCAACGTATCCGCTGGATCTTTATTCGCTGCGCTATGTCTATGTCGTCGTAAAGCTCATACAGCTAATCGTTCCATCGTCTGCGATATTCGCCGTTGCCAACGTGCAAAGGACCAAAAATCTTACGCAGAATCTTTCTCTCGAACACTCCAAGCGTCGCTTCATCGGATGTTGTCATCGTCCACGCTTCTGCGCCATACGTTAGGACGGGCATGATGAGAGTCTTGTAGAGTGTTAGTTTTGTTCGTCGAGAGAGGACTTTACTGCTCAGTTGCCTACTTAGTCCAAAGTAGCACTTGTTGGCAAGAGAGACTCTACGTTGGATTTCTAGGCTTACATTGTTAATGCTGGTTCCTAAATAAACGAAGTCTTTTACAACCTTGACATTATAACTGCCTACAGTGACGTGGGTGCCGATACGCGAGTGCGCCGACAGTTTGTTTGAAGACAGGAGGTACTTCGTTTTGTCCTCGTTCACCACCAGACCCATTCGCTTTGCCCCTTTATCCAGTTTGGAGAAGGCAGAACTAACAGCGCGGTTGTTAAGGCCGATGATGTCAATATCATCGGCATACGCCAGCAATTGTACGCTCTTATAAAAAATTGTGCCTGAGAGATTAAGTTCTGCGGCTCGTACGATGCTCTGCAACATCAGGTTAAAGAAGTCAGACAACAGCGAGTCACCTTGTCTGAAACCTCGTTTGGTATCAAACGGCTCGGAGAGGTCCTTCCCAATTCTGACGGCGCTGCTGGTGTTGAGCAACGTCATCTTGCATAGCCGTATTAGTTTTTTGGGGATACCAAATTCAGACATCGCGGCATACAGATAACTCCTCTTCGTACTGTCAAATGCAGCTTTGAAGTCGACGAAAAGTTGGTGTGTGTCGATTCTTCTTTCATGGGTCTTTTCCATGATTTGGCGAATTGTGAATATTTGGTCGATGGTAGACTTTCCAGGCCTAAAGCCGTACTGATAAGGTCCAATCAGTTGGTTGACGATGGGCTTCAGCCTTTCACACAATACGCTCGCTAGAACCTTATAGGCGATATTTAGAAGACTTATCCCGCGGTAATTGTCATAGATTGCAGGATCCCCCTTCTTATGGATTCAGCAGAGCACACTTAAATTCCAATCGGCAGGCATGCTTTCATGCGACCATATTTTGCATAGGAGCTGATGTATGCACCTTACCAGCTCCTCGCCGCCATATTTGAATAGCTCAGCCGGCAGTCCGTCAGCGCCCGCGGCTTTGTTGTTCCTTAGCCGTGATATTGCTATTCTCACCTCGTCATGGTCGGGTAGCGGAACGACAATTCCGTCGTCAGCGATTGGGGTATCGGGATCTTCACATTCTCTGTGACATGCGCAGCTGTCATTGTTTAACAGGTTCGAGAAGTGTTCCCTCCATAATTTACGATTGCTCTGTACGTCAGTCACCAGTTCGCCGTCTTTGTTCTTACAGGAAAACGCCCCGGTCTTAAAACCTTCTGTAAGCCGCCGAACTTTCTGATAGATTTTTGGGCGTTGTTCCTGTTGGCCAGCATCTCAAGCTCCTCGCACTCACGTATTTCGGCCTCTCGTTTTAAGTGGCGGGTCCCAAACTCAGCGCACAACCAACTATCCTGGAATGCTTCGCCTTCTCATGTTGCTTCATTCTCGCACAAGTGTTCGGAAGCTACCCAGAGGATACTTGGGCTAATCCCGGAAGTTGTGAGTTGCTTGAGCTATAAACAGAAGAATCGTCCTGGCCACTCCCAAGTGAATAGCGATCAGTACCTTTCCTCACTTGCGTGGACTTCTACATATGAAACCATCTTCCAATTTGAGTTATAAAATGCAATTTATAGAATCTTAATTTTTCCATCAGTAGGCAAAAAAATATTTCGAAAACGCTTAAAACCTAAAGAACTCATTCGAAATCACAACTGGCACATATTTACTTCCAATTTATTCACATATGCAGATATATTTTATTCATACCTACTTACTAAGCCCTTTGCTTTAGCAGCTTTAAGTATTTTACATAACAAAAAGTCAACGCATTCCTATCTTTTATGCTTTCTAATTTTCTACCGTCCCAAATGGGGTGCAGCGTCTTGAATAGAGTAAGGAATAATTTAGTAGAATTTATTATGCAGCTCAAAGGCCATTTATTACTGGTACATGAGCAGAATTTTCCCAATACACCCATCTCCATATATGTAAAATTATCGGCACACAACATAAAACGCATAACTGCTTGCCACACGCGAGCGTAAGGAATCAATTAATTCTCTATTAATGCGCAATGACAAGCGTAAAAACGAATTAATAACACGCACTACGGTAATAAAATATCTAATGACATGCATACATGTGTGTGTGTATTTGTATATGTGTATGTATTTGTACAATATGCGTGCGCATAAGAGAATCCTTCAAGGAAACCGGGAGTAGTCAAAAAAATGCCCGTTGAGGAACTAAAATGACTTTGACAATTTCGAATCACTTCGGTGTTTATTTTGCGTACAGCAACATCTGCTTTCGGGCTGTGAAATTCCTGAGTCTGAAAAGTAGCGTCTAATAACTATGATTCTTTCAAATAATGTCATTAAGGTAGTAGTCCGGTGTAACGACCGAAATTTCGACGTTTTTTCATGAATCTTTTTTAAAAAGAAAATAAAATGCGATGGTTTAAAGTTTTTACATGTTTTTATTGGTGCTTTGAAGTATATAAAAAAAATGGTTTAAAGTTAATTTTATATTAATTTGTTTAAAATTTTTGACGTCAAAGTGGAGTCCTTAAAAAAAAGATGAGTTGGCTCGGGGAAACACGCAGCCTTCCAAAGTCATCTGAAATAAAAAATTCAAAGAGATTATTATTCTGAAGACTTTATTTTAGGTCCCGAACCTAAAATATACATAAAAAAAAAAAATGGCGGGCTTGTGAAAAAAGTTCTCAAAATCTAATTTTTTTTCTTCATAAATTGTTTAAAATTTAATAGTTTATTATTAAAAAATTAAATGTTTTAAAGGTCCAGGATCTAGATAAGTGTGCCTAGAATAACGGGTTAAATTTTTAGCCAAATCGGTTCAATAGTTTTCGAAAACATGGTTTTGCGAAAAATGCATTTAAAGTTTCTACAACAGATATTTTAAAAAAAATTATACTTACATTAATCAGCTATGCCTGGTGTATAGAGCAGTCCTTCCATTTCCTCAAAGTTGTCATTTTTAGAGCCCTACGTAAAGTTCTGGCCTCTTTACAGTTGGCTTCTGCAGTTTTCTCTGCCCTCAAAATCCGTGCATTGTCAACATTGTCAGCGTAGTCCCTGGCTGTTTGTCCTAATGTAACGCCTATTGTCTCCATAACCTTGAGTACAGGTAGAAAACCCTCATTAAAGATGCAAGTAGCAATTTCCAGAACGTTTTTCCCAGTAAAAGTATGCTTCGGAGCAAAATGCCATACACAGTGATTAAAACTTTCGTTGTTATTCCCACCCAAGCATCTTTTCAATAAATCGTCGGACGCTAAAGTCTCGTACACTGGTTTTATGAGATTTATAACTTGTTCGTCAAAGGTTACTGGGTGTTCATAAGTGCTCTCTTGCTTTTCCGTTTTGAGCTGTTGATACTTGCAACAAGAATCTGAGGAGTAAGAGTGCTGAGGATTTCCGTTTGTTGATGTCATGTGGTAGAATGTAGCCCATATGGCTTTCTTCATTTCTTCGAGAGAATGACAGTTTCTGGTGACTGCCAAACCGTAGTACGGAGGCATTTTTAACATAATCTTGTTAGTCAATTGCAACGGTTTAGGTTTTGGTGGCTCAGCGCTGATCGACGAGTCTCTCTTTGTCCTACGCTTTTTCGGAGCACTTTCCCCGGTACTCTTCACTTATACGGCCATTTTTGTGTTCTTAGCTGCCTCCAATTGTTTTTTCACTTTTGCGGACTCGGTAAGAGTTTTTTTTACACCTTGACGTTTTTTCTTTTTCTTTTCTTTTTTTTCATTCTTTTCTTCACATGCAGTACACATTCTTGCTTCTCAACTTCTGGATCGCCACCGTAAGGTTTATCATCTATCAAATTTTTATGGGTTTTACATTTCTAAAATCCCGTTGACCTCCATTTTACCACTACTGCCCTCGTGGTAAGTCGAATTCGCTTTCATACTATAACTTTAAAAATAATTCAAATTTCTCTCTGAAATTTTTATAGTATATTTTTAAGATGTTTTTCTTCCGAAAAATGTAAAAAAAAATTGGATTTTTTGAACCCGTCACACCGGGCTACTACCTTAAAGAAACAAATTTTAAGAAACAAATTTAACATAAAAACCGAAATTAGCTTTGCTTGTCCCATGGATTGAATCCAGAAGCCAAAAGAACGTTTAAATATTATCGACCATTGCAAAAGCGACGAAAGCAAGAGCGTAGTTATAGTTGTATTTCTCATATGTAAGTAAATTTTCAAATTTAGTAAAAATTTCGAAATATTGAACAAAGAATTTATCGGCGTTTAAAATTCACCATTTCCTTAGGTAAAAAAGAGAAGGAACCAACCTTTTTGTTGTTCCAAATTCACTAGTATCAAACCACTGTTGTTGCTGTTGTTGTAGTAGCAAAAGCCCTGCAGTATAATAAGTTTTCCCTACAGGGCATGTTGCACAAAACAAACACAAATGCATTCAAATCGCTTCACTGGCGTAGAATAACCGAATTCAATAAGCTGTGGCGTATACGCAACATTGATAAATGTCAAACACTCACACGCGCGCGCACACACAATAAGCCAAGCCCAATAAATTAAGAGAAACGAAGAAGACAAAGTAAACAAACAATAATCACGATTATTAGGATGCCACACTCAGTGAAATCTACACACACACATATGTACGAGTAGGCATGTGTATGTGTGAATGAATGTCAATAACAGAGTGAAAACACTTAAGGAGTCATTCTGGTTTCGGTCAAACACAAGACACGCAAAACTAGCAAATGATATCAAATGGTGGAGGGCAAAGAAATATGCACTGGAGTGAACTTACACACACATTTATGCAAGCACATGTATGTGTGTGCATATCCAATTACTCGCAGGAGTTGAAAAATAAATTAATTCTAGCAAAAAAACTATAAATTTAGTAGACAGTCAAGAAAAGGCGGAAGCAAAGGAAGAGCAAACTGCTAAGGAGGTACAAAAATACGAACCAATCGAGGTCTGTTCGCATTTAAGGGCAAATTGAGAGATCTGGTGTATTTAGATGAATTTCTATGACCTATGTGTTCTATGTGCAAATTTGCAACAAATACCAGCAGCCACTAGTCAGTACTTCTAGATGAGCTGGAGCGAAATAAGGTATCTACTTGGCTGATGGAATTAAGGCGAAGTTACTTTGATGGCAGAATTCTATGGTGCAGAACATCAAAGGGGCGTAAAAATGTCGAAATAACGGGTGGTGTTCCTCAGGACTCGGTACGCAGCCCATAATTATTATTTTTATTTTCATTAATAGGCTACTGCGCACTGCCACCAAAGTAGATCTATTGTCCAAAGTCTGCTGAGGTGACCTATCTTTTTTAAAAATGTTGCTCTATTCTTTAGTTTCTTTTAATATATGGAGGCCAAGTTGCTCTAGGAGTCTTCTGCTTAGTGCAAGACATTTGTAAAGAATGTGTCCCGAATTTTCAGTGTTCATTTCAGAAAATATGCAGATGATGGTCTCAGAGAGACAAATTTTGTTTAAGGGGTATCTCAGGCTACAGTGGACTGTAAAGTAACAAATCAAAAGTCTTAACACATCGGTAAATGAGTCCCGGGTCTGATCTCTAGATGGCGCCACAAATAGCATATTGATTTATTTATTTAATAAGCCAACCTCTAAAGGTATAATGTCAAAATTTCAAGACATTCGGTTTATTCGGTTTTTGTTGACTGACTGTTGCGTCTTTGATCGCTTTGGACGGCTTTCACCGGGTCCAGTCCACTCAGATGACTGCCGTTTCGACTCTGGTGTGTAGTGGTGAGTCCATGTTTCATCCATTGTCACATATCGACGCAAAAACTCAGACTTATTCCACTTAATAATGTCCAAACAGCGATTTGAATCATCAATTCATAGTTGTTTTTGTTCCGGCGTGAGCAAAGGCGGCACCCATTTCAACAACAACTTTTTCATACCCAAATGTTCGTGCAAAACAGTAAACGCACTACCTTTTGATACCTTCAGGATGTCAGCTATCTCTTGCAACTTCACTTTGCTATTGCTCATGATGATTTTGAGGGTTTTTTTAATATTTTCTGGAGTAACTGTCTCATTTGAACGACCAGGACGTTCAGCCTCATCGGTGTCTGTACGGCCACGTTTAAAGTCAGTATACCATCGTTTGATGGTTGTTTCCGATGGAACAGAGTCCGGATAACGTTTATCAAGCCATTGCTTTGCTTCAACGGTATTTTTTTTTTATAAGAAAACAATGACAAATCAACATACGAAATTGCTTTGAATTCATTATTTTTAAAAATAGCAAAAGTAGTACCACTTAAAGCACTGTAACTTGCTAAATAATAGACCGAATGTCTTGAAATTTTGACAGTATACCTTTAGAGGTTAGCCTATTAAATCGATATGCTATTAGTGGTGCCATCTAGAGGTCAAACCCCGGGACTTATTGACCGATGTGTTATATCTGCTCTGCTGAGTGAAAGTAGCTTATCAGAAATTCCTCCACCCGGCGTGAGGATTTCTTTCGCTTATCGCTGACCAATAGAATTTCGCCAGTGTTCAACGAAGTTCTTCTCCTCCCACCTCCTGAGAAGTTCGTTAATGTGGCCCTCAGTAAGTTCACAAAAGGGTTTAGGACCAATTAAGGGCATGTGTGTCCCTTTTTTAGCCAGAAACTCCGCAATTTTTTCCCTCAAGTCCTTCGTGTCCAGGAACTCAACATAATAATACTGTATTGAGGTTCCCTAACATACTGAGACGGTTCAGGCAGTCATGTTATACGAAGCTACACGCAAATTTGAAAAGGCGTTTCACAGTTTTTTTATCCTATGAAAAGTGTTTTTCATACTTTAAACGCGTTTTTCTCAAAATAGTGTTTTCAAAGTCGGTCGAAGCTTATTCTCACCGACAAATATTTTTTTTTTTAATTTGTTTTTAACAATCTAAGGCCGCAATTTGGTCAAAAATCGATTCTTTTTTTTTAATTTATTTTGCTTATTCCTTCGACTTATTACTAGATTTAACATTACTTTATCAAAATCTGCTTGGCTTTTTAATTTCAGAGAATCCAGTTCAGAGATTTAGTGGTCACCGAAAAACGTCTTTTTTGAGAGGAGCTCCCGGAGATCAGCTGTAGTTCCTTTCCAAATAAATATTTTTACTAATCTTTAAATCTTAAAATGCAGTTAAAAGATAAGAAAATATGTGTAGATACATATTTTTAGGTCAAGAAATTTAAAAGTTTTCTCATAAAAAATTCTGGAAATTTCGCTATTTTTCGGCATTCTAACTGCTCGTGGAGAAACTATAGATGAGTCACAGTGAAATAACGACCTGAAAAGTTCAAGATGCTTTTTAACTCGTGCATGGGATGCTTTTACTGCAACTTCAACTCAGTCATCTTTTCGAAAACTCTTTTAAAAAGCATCTGACTGGGATTGTGACGTTCTCCTTTCTCTTTCGGAGTAACGATTACAGATAGCTGATGATGCATTGAGTGTTCAATCCATTGCAACTTTGCTTCGGGACGCTTGCATCAAGTCGCCCAATCTGAAATCGAGCAATGTTCGCTTGTTTCGTTTATTTCAATTGTAAAATATAATTACTACTTATACAGGCCACTTCGATCAAATATGAACTTAAATTACTACGGATAATTATTAAATAAACTTAGAGAAAAATTACTTTTTAGAAATTTGTAAAATTCATTATTTGAAACCGAAAAGTCAAGCAGAATACAAGGTGAAGTCCAGAATAAACAAGACTGAGCTAAAATAGAAACGACAGGTGATTTATTCTGATAACTTCGTATTTATTTATTCAAAATAGTCTCCTCTGGTCTCGATGCACTGTTTTGCGCGAACTAAAAGCTTTTCCAAAGAGTGTTTCACGCCATTGACCGGAATGTCCTTCAGAATGTCGGTACAAGCTTTTTGGAGGACCTCTGGGGACGCAAAACGATTTTCTTTCATGGCCAAATGCAATTTTCTGAATAGGTAGAAGTCACAAGGAGCCAGATCAGGCGAATACGGTGAGTGATTTATGATTAAAATGCTATTTCTAGTCAAAAAGTCAGTCACAAGAGGGGATCGATGGGATGGTGCATTATCATGCAATAAGCGCCAGCTTCCTCCTTCGCGGTATTCAGGGCGAATTCGACGAATGCGATGCAACAAACGCTTCAAAACGCTAAGAAATAAAACTGCATTGACAGTTTGGCCCATTGGTACGAACTCCGTGTGGAATCGTAAAAAAAATGAGCATCGACTTGATTTTTGACCTCTCTAAAAGCGATTTTTTGGATGGTGGCTCGTCTGGGGCCCTCCATTCGGCACTTGGACGCTTACTTTCAGGTTGTGAAGGTTTCAATGTTGTAAAAGAAGTTCTTGTCTTTTCTCGCCTCTTTAATGAGGTCTTTCGTATGTCGAATTCTGCGCAATTTTTGGCCCTCAGTTAAGTTGTGTGGAATGAAACGTGCACAGAACTTTCGTAAGCCCAAATGATCAGTTAAAATGTGATAAGTCGATGTTTTGGAGATATTCAATTCCGATTTCATGAATTTCAACTATGATTTCGATGCATTTTTGATTAATTTACGAACCATTTCGATGGAGTTTTCGGTGACTACTGATTTTGGGCGGTCCATTGTCATTTATGTCCTCACAACCATCTCTGGAACGTGTAAACCACTGTTTTTGTTGTTGTAGCAGTATAAACATTCCCCATACTTACATACGGGGAATACTGCTGGAATGACAGTCCTTGGCCGAATATAAATCCGGGTCGTTTCGGTAACGTAGAACCGACTGTCGTGGAAACGCGTAAACCACTCATGAACTCTGGCACGAGATAGACAATCATCGCCGTAAACTGTTTTCATCCATTCAAATGTTTCGGTAAACGTTTTACCGATTTTAAAACAATATTTGATATTAACTCTTAGTTCGAATCTCATTTTTGTACCGATGACACAAACATACTGACACTTTAAGACGTAATAACTCCGCTTCCACTGAACCGAATGTCACCAGGCTTTCACTGGAAGTCTGCTCAGTATGTAACTTCCAACGCACTAACTCATTAAAAGATGGCGCCATCAAAAACATTTTGTCTGACGCCAGTCTTGTTTATTTTGAACTTCACCTTGTAGAACTCGAGATCTCATTGAGGATTGTTGAACCTCATTCGGCACCCACAGCTTTAAACTAAGAAACTCTAATGATGACGACAAAACAGTCGGTCATAGAACTAACGACGAAATACGAATAAAATTACATCAGAGGAGGCAATGTGAGCATTGAGCATATGCTGGGTTGGGCAGAGCAGAACAATGCTTGCTTAAATGATATTACGATGCTGCAGAGCTTAGACTGAACAAGCGAGTGGGAACAAAACAAACAAAAATCGAAAATTTCTTTAATTCCAAATGGAACTTATCGCTTTATTTACATCCAGATATAAGGTACAAATTTTTAATCTACCAAGCATTAACGGACAAACTTTCTCACTTCCACCCAGTGCAAAGTACTTAGGGGTAATTCTGGACTCCAAACTTAGCTGGAAATTAAACATTGAAGAACGGGTAAAGAAAGCAGAAATCGCTTTATATGTCTGTAAACGTATGCTGGGAAGAAGATGGGGTCTTTAACCCAAGTATACATTATGGTTGTATAAGGCGGTTATACGACCAATTTTAACGTATGGCTCGATAGTTTGGTGGAAACCTCTAGAGAGAGAATACAACATCAAATTACTTGGCAGAATACAAAGATCAGCCTGTGCAATAACAGTCGGTGCAGTCAGACCATGTCCTAGGGAGGCCCTGAACGCTCTGACACACGTTATTCCGGTACATCTACATATCAAGAAGATGGCAACCATGAGTGCATTTAGGTTAAATGAAGCCGGTCGCTGGAAGCAAAAAGCTCATGGTCATGCGAGTCTATTACTGCGACAAACCCAGTATACCTCGAAGAGGACTGACTACATCGTTCCGACGGTAACGTTCAATAGGAATTGTTGCCACACTCCTTCCATCTCAAAAAGAATGGAATAAGGAATTCTCACTAAACAGAGTTCAACACTTCGGTCTATACAGATGGCAGTAAAATGGATTGTGGTGTTGGAGCTGGTATATATTCTCGTAGACTTAAAATTGAGAAATCTGTGCGTCTCCCCAATGCCTGCAGTGTCTTTGAGGCGGAAGTACTGGCAATTGGGAAAGCTTGTAGGTTAGTAATCGCAGATCCGTCTTTTAAGGGAAATATCGCTATTCTTTCGGATAGCCAAGCTGCAATCCAGGCACTGGATTCGGCTACAACAGCCTCTAAAGTAGTGGAACGAAGCAGGACTAGC